>CM060926.1:910776250-913276250 GCA_030737875.1 Allium sativum
GATCACTCTACCCCATGGAGTCATGACGGCTCCACTGCACTGATCTGTAACCACTAATACTTCGCTATGTCCACTCTTCCCTATGGAGTCATGACGGCTCCACTACACTGGCTCATAGCCCTGCTATGATCGCTTTGCCCCATGGAGTCATGATAACTCCACAGCACTGATCCATAACCAATATCCGTCTCTCTGTGGTGAATCAAAACTATAGACATCGATAACCCCTTTACACATGTCCTGTAGCAAAGCCCAACTAATGAAGTTAACTCGTTGATCCCATTTGAATCCTGAGTAGTAATCTCCCATTTGGACTTCCTTTGCATCTCGGATTTTGGTCGAATTGGAGTTGGTCTTCAGAAGAGTCGTCGCGTATAAGCAGAGGCATATGCCCAGTTCGGTTCGGACCTCTAGTTCGGTTCGGGTATATAATGCTCAAGACCCATGTTCAGTTAGGTCCGGTCTCCCCTTCTTGCCTCGTTTCGGTGTTCCCGTCTCGGTTCGGTTCGTATGCCTTATGTCTGGGTTCGGTTAGTATGTCTTGGTTCGGCTCCTGTACTTCACTTCAGTCCAACGTCCTCTGTTCGGTTCGGTGCTCATGGATCTCGGTCCGGTTCGGTGCTTCACTCCAACTCCAACTCCAAGTTAGCGGCCTTCCTTTGTTGCCATACTTTTTCTTCTGCCAAGACTCCGGTTTGATACAGATTCCTCGTCTCTAGTGCCAGTTTGGTTCCACCAATCCTGCCTGATCCGAACCCCTTTCCCCATATCCGATCTGATCCGGATCCCTGCAGTTTTTTCAAGGAGCTTATATCGTCCATTCTCGCAATATGACGGTGTTTCCAACCATTCTAACTTTACTAATCAATCATACAACATTCCAAACAGTAGTAGTAACATATAGGATCAATCAACAAGGTCAAAACATCAAGCATATAGGTTATTATCGATCAAACGTACCCAAGACCCATGGTTTTCCCCTTAATCATGCTTAACCATAACTAATGAAAGGATTAGCAAAACATATCCAAATTAAGCCAAATTTCTATCAGAGCCCTAAAATAATATTTAAGAATTTTTATATATTTTTCCAGAATATTAACATGCATAATTTCGCTAATTATCACTAATCACCCCTAATTAGCCATAATTAGTGAAAAACAATGCAAATCACTTATCTTAGCCTCAAATGAATTATAGATCTGAACTTTATTACTGTCTTGGGTCGAATTCCTATGCAACACAGCAGCTCCAACTTTGAGTTGGTGTTGGTCTTCCTTGATTTGTCGTAGATTTGGCTAATAAGTGATTAGAAAGTGATTTGGGAGTGATTTAGAAGGTGGAGGCCATTGCTGGGGTTAAAGAAATGTCTTAGGCGCCTGAGAAAATGAAATGAGATTGTTTCCTAACTGATTTCATCCTTTCCATAACCCTAATCCCGAAATGGTTTATGGGCCCATACGCTAATTACCTTAATTAGGCCCGGTTAAGCTGTTTTTCATCTTCCAAACTTTGTTTCAGCCATACCTCCCAAATTATAAGTACATTTGAACATATGTCCACTCTACGGAAAGTTAAACCATCATTCGAATCCAATGGAAGTGGTTTTAGGTTAAAAATCCTTACCAATCAAAAGTTATAGGCAAAACAAGATTCGCCAGGGGCAAAACGGTCATCTAAAATTTGGAAAAAATCGTGAACATGGGAAATGACCCCAATAGTCATTCCCCAAAATTACACGACTATACGACCTCATACAATAATGAAATAAATATTCTATGATCCTCCGATGTGTAGAATGTGGGTCGTTGCATTCTCCCCCCTTTAGAAATTTCGCCCCCGTAATTCCTTAATTAAGAAAACTACAATGGGTCCCGCATGCCTGTCAACCATTTACAAACAACCAAACATACATAGCAACATAACAAGCCTATCTTAGCATGCGGTTTACTAACGAGGGGATAACTAAATGGTTATTGAATCTTACCAGGCAAGGAGTTCTGGATACGACTTCCTTATGCTCTCCACCGTTTCCTAAGTACAGTCATTCTCGTTCTCGACCCATTGAACCTTGACTAGTTTCACTGTCTTTGTTCGAAGTTGCT
The DNA here is from genome assembly GCA_030737875.1 of Allium sativum. Taxonomy (NCBI): domain Eukaryota; kingdom Viridiplantae; phylum Streptophyta; class Magnoliopsida; order Asparagales; family Amaryllidaceae; genus Allium; species Allium sativum. The sequence goes on from CM060926.1 coordinate 910,778,356, forward strand.
TTGTATCGTACTCGACAATACGGATCGGCGTACGGTTCCCAACTGCCACGGGTTCTATTTCGATGTCATCTAACTGATCCGGTGAAATAGCCATATCAGGGTCGTGCAAAACTAGTTTAACTGGGAAACATGAAATACGTTGTGAACACCATTTTGTCAGGTAATCCAACTTTATACGCTAAATTCCCAACTTAGTCAAGAACTGGAAATGGACAAACAAATCTTGGTGCCAACTTGCCTCTCCTACCAAATCGAATCACGCTCTTTAACGGATAAATCTTAACAAACACTAAGTCGCCAATGGAGAATTTCAATTCTCTTCGTCTCTTATCAACATAACTCTTCTGCCTATCTTGGGCAGTCTTCATTCGCTGTTGGATAACCTTGATCTTTTCTGTGGTTTCTTTTATTACATCTGGACCAAGCACGAATTTCTCACCAGTTTCTGACCAAAATAATGGTGAGTTGCACGGTCTTCCGTATAGAGCTTCAAATAGAGCCATACCAATATTGGACTGATAACAATTATTATATGCGAATTCAACCAGATGCAAATGGTCATCCCATGACCCTCCAAAATCAAATATGCAAGCTCTCAAGAGATCTTCTAATACCCTATTCGCCCTCTCTGTTTGACCATCGGTTTGAGGATGGTAGGCGGTACTGAGATGTAATTCTGACCCTAAAGCCTCTTGTAAGCTCTTCCGAAATCCACTAGTAAACAATGGATCTCGGTCACTCACAATGCCTTTGGGTACTCCATGAAATCTGACTACCTACTTCATATACAGTTCTAATAACTTAGTTGTTGTTCTATTCGACTTGATGGGTATAAACCTTGCACTCTTGGTCAATCGGTCCACAATCAATCAAATGCTATCGTGGCCCAATCTAATCCTTGGTAAGCCATCAATGAAATCCATTGAGACTTGTTCCCATTTCCATTCTGGAATTTCCAATGGTTGCAGCAAACAACTAGGCATCTTTTGCTCAGCTTTAACTAGCTGGCAATTCATGCATTTGGATATAAACTTCCGAATGTCTCTTTTCATCCCTTCCAGTAGTAGGTCTACTTCTTGTCTCGATACATTTTGTTACCACTGGGATGTATAGTCAGTTTTGAGTTATGACATTCTCTAAGCACTTCATCTCTCAATCCATTGACATTGGACACAACTAGTCTCGTATTCTTTCTAAGCCATCCATCTCGATCAAGCACAAACTTGTTCATCTCCTCATCGATTCCCATTTCTAACTTGGAGATGATTTCTAATAGATTAGGATCGCCCCTCTGGCTGGAACCAATCCGCTCAATCAAAGTGGGTCTGATCGTCAAAGTTGTTAACATTTCTGGATCCAATTCGCACTTTGGTATGAAAACATACCCAACGATATTCTCCAGTTGCTTCCATTCCAGAAACATAGTCCCTAAACTGGCATGTCTCCCACTCAATGCATCAACTACTGCATTGCCCTTTCCTGGTATATATGCGATAACGAAATCATAGGAAGCCAAGAATTCTAACCATCTTTGCTGTTGGTGATTTAGATCCTTCTGAAAGAAGAGATACTTTAACAACTTATGATCAGTAAACAACTGGAATCTTTCTCCCAAGAGATAATGTCTCCACATTTTCTATGCGAGTACGATCGCTGCCAATTCCAAATCATGGGTAGGATATCTTCTCTCATGCGGTTTCAATTGCTGACCAGCATAAGCTACAACCCTACCTCCTTGCATCAGTACAACACATAGTCTGGTACCATAGGCATCCGTGTATACCGTCATCTCTTCGTTCCCTTTGGGGATAACTAACAATGGTGCATGCGTCAATTCCTCCTTTAGACCTTTAAATGCATTCTCGCACCTTTCATCCCAGACGAAACTTGATTCTTCTTGGTCACCGAGTTAATGGTGCCGCTATCTTGGAGAAGTCTTGGACAAACTTACGATAATATCCAGCTAATCTCATGAAACTTCTTATGTTTGTTGCATTCTTGGGCGTAGACCAATCTTGCACCGTAGCCACCTTCGCAGGGTCCATGGTAATACCGTTCTCTAAAACAACATGGCCCAAGAATCTCACTTCCCTCCTCCAGAAGTGACACTTCGAAAATTTCGTTTTCAATTGGTATTTTCTCAATACCTCCATCACTATCCTCAAATGTCCCTTGTGTTCTTCCTCTGTCCTCGAGTAAACAAGGATATCGTCCATGAACACAAGAACAAACTTATTCAATTGGTCCCTGAATACCCTATTCGTAAGATCCACAAACTATGTTGGTGCATTGATCAACCCGAATGGCATGACCAACCACTCGTAGAATCCAGACGGCGTCCGAAAGGCCGTTTTAGGAATATTCTCAGCTGCTACTCGGAGCTGATGAAATCCTGTCGCGAGGTCCAATCGGGAGAACACTCTTGCTCCTTCCAGTTGTTCAAACAAATCATCTATCCGTGGAAGATGATACTTATTCTTCCTAGTCACTTTATTCAACTCGCGATAGTCCACACATAACTGCAGGGAACCATCTGCCTTAGTGGCAAATACAACTGGTGCTCCCCACTCAGAGACACTTCTTCGGATAAATCCCTTCTTCAAAAGATCGCTTACTTGCACCTCGAGCTCTCGCTGCTCCCTTGGTGCCATACGACGAAGTGGCATCACTATAGGTCTGGTATCTTTCACTAAATCAATACGAACTCAATCTTTCGGCATAGTGGAAGTCCGGTGACTTCCCCGAAGATGTCCGGATACTGTCCAGCAATGGGAACCCAGATAACTTGTCCTGCGGAATGTCGAGGGAATTTAGAAATATATCCATCACCTTAGCATTAGGTAGGCCACCAAACACTACCCTCCGCCAATCATCCACCCAAACAGTCATCGAAAATCCCTCAGTCTACCACCACACCATACCTTTGGAGCCAATTGACTCCCAAAATAATGCCAAACCTAGTAAAGCCCAAAACAAAGCAATCACAAGCAAACATACATTCATAACTCGATAAGACCAAATTTCGACAAATCATACTAAGGCTAGTCGAACCACTAAAGGTCTATCGACTATCTTGGGTTCCAATCCCAACCTATCTACCAGGTCACTAGATATAAACGAATGGGAAGCCCCAGTATCAAACAATACTCGAACAAGAACATCATAAATAGAAAGCATACCTTGAATGACGACATTCTTTCCTTTCCCCGCCGCAGTTGGGGCGTTTGACGAAAAAGGAACAACATTAATAGCATATGCTTTCACAATCTGCTTCTCTTTAAGAAGTTGTGGACATTTATCCTTTTGATGTCCCACTTGGCCGCAATTGAAGCACTTCCTGTCCGTTGGCTTTGCTGGACATTCTTTAGCATAGTGGCTCTCCTTGCCACAGCTAAAGCACTCGACATCTTTCCTGTCTTTCTTTTTCTGACCATCCTTGGTCTGACTCTGCTTCCTTTTATTTTGAAAATTATTCTTGCCTCCACCACTTGCTTGCTGCTTTGGCCCCTCTGCAGTTGCAGCAGCGACTTCAGTCTTGAACTTAGTATAAAGGTACTCTGATCTCGATGCTTTCCCAACGATTGATTCAAAAGTCTCATCAATATGGCTTGTAAGCTTTTCTCCCAAGACCTAAACCAGTTATGAACTTCTCGTTCTTCTTCTCGGCAGCATCGATAAGAGATAATCCATACTTCGATAAAGTATCGAACTTAGCAGTATATTCCGAGACTGCCCTACCATTCTGTTTAAGCTCTAAGAGCTTCCTAAACAACCCTGACTTCTGGGCAACTGGGATAAACTTATCACTTAATCGGGTTTTAAACTGATCCCAAGTAACTTGATCTCAGTGTAGCTGCCTTAATAGCGTTTCACCAATTCATAGCCCATCCCTGCAGCTGACGGGATGCTAGCTTCCTCTTCATTGCATCTTCGATACCCAAATCTTCGAAGATGCGATCACAGCTTTCAAGCCAATCCTGAACTTTTGTAGTAGATTATGTTCCGTGGAACAGCTTCCCACCAGTATTCCACGTATATCGGCTCATCATTCAATCTGTAAAGCGAAAACCATTAACCATCTTCAATGATGCCAGTGCAATGCGTCTTCATCCTTAGATATACTAATAGTATATATATATATGTAACTTTTGAAAACCCAAAATATAACAAATACGCGCTCTCATATACGTACTATCTCTCCCTGGTGTCTTTCTCTAGGTTAACTATGCAACCTAGAGCACTGATACCAACTGTGACGGCCCGCCCCACACCAGCCGACATTCCCAATGGAATGCAATGTTTCGATACCCAACCAGCAACCTAGAGCAGCGATACCCAACCAGCACGGGACAGTCGTCAAAAAAAAGGAAAAGGGAAGGAATTTTAACGGTGAACCAACAAAGAATCTTGAGTGTATCTCACAATGCATGGAATAAAATATAATAATAACATAACTTGATATAAAATAGGCGAGACAGTGCATAAGATGAAAACTAAATCATCATAGCAGCGGAAAATTCAAAATACAGCTTATGATCCAAACCACCATTATTACAACTTTTTAAAACCGTCTCTAAAGCAAAATAGGAAGGTACACTACTAATGCCCAAAGTAGAGACCAGTCACAACACAGGGAGAATATATGGAAATGATACGTGTAAGCCTCCTGCTCGTTTCCGGACATCTACACTTTCATAATCACCTGACATGTCTCTAGTCTGCCCGTTTAAGAGCACCTAGAGTAATAAGAAGAGACACAGAACTCTGGGTCAAACAAAAGCCAGATCTTTTATATTGGCTTTGGATCCAAAACACCTCAACCCAATCAAAAGTGTTATATGTTTATAAGTGTTGCAAATATAAAGTGTTGCAAAATTCCTTCTTAATGCAGTTAACACAATTAGCATTATATTTTACAACTCATGTTACATTTTATGTAACAACACAGAATTTAAGAACCAATTTAAAATTTTTATTTATGCGATTTTAATGGATTTTGAATATTTAAAATGATTTATTTTAAATAATAACGACTAAAAATTTATTTTAAATCGAAGTTAGAATGTATAAATTTATTTTAATTATAAAACGAGCCCGAAATGGTGCGGTAGTTTGAAACTTCGATTTCAAATTTCAAATGAATGTACAGGATTCAAAATAAATCGGATTTCAGTAAAACCAGAAATATTTGAATCTATTTAACAATATCTTTCTAACGAATGTGAAAAATGCAGATTTCATAACGAGAATTGAAAGTTAAGTCCAGTTTAAAACTGAAAATAGTCGCTATGGAGTTTATTTATATTTTAAATTATGTAAAGCCCTTAAAAATAGCAATTTTACAAACGACCACTGTTTTCGACGAAAGCATTTATGTTGGATCCGGAATGTCAAATTATTATTGCTAGATTCCAAAATTTATAATTTTTGGAATTAATATATGAGCATGGCAAATTAAAACGTGTTTGATCAATCTCAGTTGAATTGGATCGACCAAAAAATGTGACCAAAAAATGTGATTTTTATTTACAAAAAATGTGACAAAAAATGTGACCAAAAATGTGACCAAAAAATGTGACCAAAAATGTGACCAAAAAATGTGACCAAAAAATGGCATTGAAATAAAAATGTGATTTTTATTTATAAATGGCATCGAATTAAAAATATGATTTTTAATATACATATCGCGTGAAACAGATTGCGATGGAACCAAAGGTGGGAACTTTATTTTCTCACTCTATTTATTTACAGTTAAATATATACTAGGATGCAGACGGTGCTTAGTAGCACCCGACACCTTTGATTGAAACCATGGTCGGTTGGTTGCTTGAATTGTTTTGTGGTAAATTGGTTGTATTGTCGTGAATTGGTTGTATTATTGTGAAATAAAATTATTGTAATTCTGCAAGGCATAGGTTAGCAGAGGAGCCATGCTCAGACATGGTGCCGGTGCTAAATACCCTACCGTTATGCTGCCGAAATTTTCTGAAATAAAATGTGTTAAATAAAAATAACATTTTTATTGTATGTATGAACCACTAAAAATATTCATGGGTTGAAATAAATATTTTATCGTTAAAATTATACTCTTTAACGTATGTATGAATGGATTAAAATTCTCCTGAAATGAAAATAATTACGCATATACAAATCAGACGATTTGTTTATGCACAAATAAAATTTAGTATTGATTGAAACCCCACATGGGTGTTGGGATGATATTTTATGTACACTGATCCCAATTTATATCAATTGATGGGTTGACAGACTATTGTAAGCGTTAATTGTTTATATTTAATGCTTATGCAGTTGAGTAGTGCACTCTGGACGATGGATGATTGTTTATCAGGTTTTTACATGCACGTGTTGTATGAAACCCTTATAAATAACATTATATGGTAGTTGATTGGGTTTCATTCCAGTTTAGAAAATACAGAATATTTTGAAATAAGAAATATTTTAAAATAATGAATATTTTAAAACAATATTCCGTAAAGGATAAAAATATGATTTGATGTCCAATATTCGGTGGACACGAAAATACTTAAATATATGAAGCCGTGTTGATTAGATTTGCGCCATTTTGACGCAAACGATTTTTATATTGATTTTATTCATTTTATAATGAATATCGAAAAGGAAATTATTTCAAAATCAGATATTTTGAAAATATTATCATTTATATTCTAGTGATATAGAATATTCAATTTTGGTTTAAAATTGCAAAGGAAGTTGGAATCGATTTTAAAACAAATTTATAAAATATGTTTTGAACGGAATATATATATATATATATATATATATATATATATATATGGCCTAAATAGAACGCGTCGCGCAGCGACCTTTCGCGAATTTTGACCATTGATTTCGCACTGACATTACGGGAGATCCGACAGTCGGATCCTCCTAAAACCAGAACCGTTGGGTTCGGTTCAAAAAAGCTTTTAACGAATACAAGAGATTTGAAATATAACTGTTGGATTTGAAGATATGTCCAAATCAAATTTGGAAAGGGTCGCTATGGATACAGTTCAATGGCCGTTAGTGGAAATCGACTGTACGGGCCTTGATAAAATTATCAAAAATATTAATAATTTGTGTAAAATCATAATAAATGATTTGGAAAGAACTGGGATGAAATATTCCATATCTAAAAAGATAAAAATATATTTTTATCGAAATGGACTAGCTATTATCAAGAATTATAATCCAATTATTTTTAAACAAATAAATTGGTTTGTGAATGGTTTTAATATAACCAGAAATTTCAAACGAACAAATGGGAATGGATTTAGAATGGAGATAATCTTCGGAATATTTCGATATTAGATTCTGTGGTTGTACATATATTGTTTTGGGAATTTGGAAGATACAGATATCATTATTCGCAATACGATATCCATTAGTTTCAGAATTCGATATCGAATATAAGCCGATATAATTTCTATTTAGAGCCTTGTATTTAATATTAAATTGAAATTTGGGTTTGTCGTGAATGGTGTCTTTATTAACACTGTTCTTAAACCTAGTTGAGAAAAGAATGAATCTTTGAACTAAGGTTTAAGGAGATTTACCAATTAATTAATATTTAATTGAAATGGAATAAAGGAATTGGATTTTGGGTTTGTCGTGAATGGTGTCTTAAATAACACTGTTCTTAAACCTTGTGTGAAAATGATAAATTTTTTAATTAAGATTATTAGAGTTTCCAGTTATATTTAGTAACTGGAATAAAGTGGAATGTGAATTGGGTTTATTGTGAACTGTGTTTTTAACGACATTCATTCTTTAACCTGATTAACAGTGAAATGTGATTTGGAATACTAAAATCTTTTTTTTTTCAGATTTAATGAAAATTTTCCAAAGTAAAGTTTTCCAATTTAATAAAATAAATTGGAATGGAATGGAATTCGATTTGGTAATAATCGAAGTGAGCTTCTATTGAGGAAGACTGTTACTATAATAGGATTTAAAATGCTTGGCCATTATTTCATTTATATTATTGGTTGGATACGGAAGTTTATATCGATTACATGTATTGATCTATTTTCCGTGAAGATTCCATAATTAATGGAATGTGATTTAGGGTTTATATTGAGCTGCGTTTTAAAGGACATTCGTTCTTTAACCCAGTTAAAGACAGGATTTATTTTCTTTCAGTAATGATTTTCGAGATTAAAACTGAATTAGAGTTTTAACGAATCTTTAGTTAGATTGAAATGTGAATGTAATAATTTAAATTATCAAATTGGGAAAATGATCGAGAATGGAGTACCACCAGTTTTACTCTAAGCGACAGTTAAATCTCTATTTGGATTTGAATGTGAAATGGTAATTGATACTCCATATCTAACACCATGGTGTTAGATATGGAGTGTTACCAGTTTTGGTCCATGGGATGAATAGGTTGGGATTGGAAAATAAAACAAATGATTACTTCGATAAGGTTCGCTAATCCCGACTAATTTGGAAAACCTTAATTTGGTTTAAACTGTGAAAAGAATAATTGAATAAAAGATTATTCTGGATTGGAATGAGGCGTATGTTGTGTGCTTATATCACTTGATTATAATATACGCTGATTATTCAGAAAGGTCGGGTTTATACCCATTCTGAATAACCGATTCGACGATAAGTCGACGATGAAGACGGTGGTTGAAGGCCGGAGGTCTTCACATCATTTGGATGATTACTGATGTCTTGATTGTGTTGTACACCCAAGATGAGGTAATAAGTGGTGATCATCCAAATGTACTTGGAGATCGACCGGATATCCGAGGACCTCTCTCCTGTATTGGACATATGGGACGAGGAATAAGGTGCCTCCGGTTTCATTAAGACCCAGAACGAGCTTGTAAATGGATGTGTGTCTAACATTGGATTTTATTCTGTGTTGATTGATCTCTATTAGATATATATCTATTTGGTGGTGGAGAATTTATTCTCTTTCTTAACACCCTTCTCAGAGACGTACGAGCTCAGAGGTTATATATTGATAGACATCAGTCGCATGGCGTGAATTGCCTATGTGGCATGCGAAGATGCAAATGATCAAGGCTTCTGTTGAAAAGCAGAGTCTTGTGGTTGATGATCAAAGCATGACCTTAAATGGCATAGCCTTGTGTAGCGTTAATTCGCGAGCTTCACACCCCGATATGAATCAGAAACGGGTTGAAGGATAGCAGGGAAGACATGCATTTGTTTCTAGCTAAGAGTGGTGTCATGGTATGGAGCCCAGACATTTTTTCTTATGTGGTTATTGGAAAGCGAGATATCTCGGATATATCGGTAACTACGGGGCTAATGGATGCTATGGTCGACATACTGACCAGATTTACGCCCCATAGGGCGGGGAAACGTATTGTTCAGGGATTACTAATCCACTAAGGTGGATCGACCCTACATTTTCCATGGTGCAGTTGCGGCTGTATCCTGAGACATGGGGTAGATTGTCCCGAATTTGGTAAGGATGATCCCTCGCCTTGGTTCATGATGGAAATCCAACGTCCAATACAACATTTCAGTTTTAGTTGTAAAACTAGTATGGCGACATAGTAGCATGGGATACTATGCCGTCTATGATTGATACATTTATATTTGAAGTTGATTTCTTCACTTATAGTAATAATAAAAGATTAAATTTCGCGTATCAAGCATTATTTGGCTATTAAATGCATTATTTGGCTATTAAATGCTCCCCCTTCCGACCACCTGTGTCCCTCCTTCGACACCAACTCCAACGTGGACCCACTCCAGCAATAAATGCTTCGATTTTTACAATGAAAAGTTTTTTTTTCTTATATGCTTTTAATTAATATTAGATTTTTATGTAAATAACTTTGATTTAAAAAATGTAATTTTTATTAGGAAATAGTTTTAAAGAAATATGAGATATATATATATATATATTATAGCATAAGAAAAATTAGATTTTTATATATATTATGGCATAAGAATAATTAGATTTTTATATATATTATAGCATATGAAAAATGAGATTTTTATATATATTATGGTATAAGAAAATTTGGATTTTTATATACATTATAACATAAGAAAAATGTGATTTTTAAATATATAATAACGGTATAAAAATATGACTTTTATTATATGAGTAGCATTATAAAAATGTGATCTTTTAAAATGAGTACATCGTGTTAAAAATATGATTTTAATACAGACAGCATTGAAATAAAAATGTGATTTTTATTTATAAATAGCATCGAATTAAAAAATATGATTTTTAATTTATATACCGCGTAAAACAGATTGTGATGGAACCGACTGGAAGTGAATAGAATCCAAACCGTCCCATAAAGAATTACAGAGTGGAAACCAAAGGTGAGAACTTTATTTTCTCACTCAATTTATCTACAGTTAAATATATACTAGGATGCAGACAGTGCTTAGCAACACCCGACAGCTTTGATTGAAACCATGGTTGGTTGGTTGCTTGAATTGTTTTGTGGTAAATTGGTTGTATTGTGGTGAAATAAAATTATTGTAATGCTGCAAGGCCTAGGTTAGCAGAGGAGTCGTGCTTAGACACGGTGCCGGTGCTAAATACCCTGCCGTTATGCTACCGAAATTTTCTGAATAAAATGTGTTAAATAAAATTAACATTTTTATTGTATGTATGAACCACTAAAAATATTCATGTATTGAAACAAATATTTTATTGTTAAAAATATAATCTTTAACGTTTGTATGAATGGAGTAAAATTCTCCTGAAATGAAAATAATTATGCATATAAAAATGAATTACATAAAAAGTACATTTTTATGTATTTAAAAATGAATTACATAAAAAGTACATTTTTATGTATTTAAAACGAATAGGATAAAAAGTACATTTTTATGTATTTAAAAACGAATAGGATAAAAAGTACATTTTTATGTATTTAAAAATGAATAGGATAAAATTACATTTTTATGTATTTAAAAACGAATAGGATAAAAAGTACATTTTTGTGTATTTAAAAACGATAGGATAAAAAGTACATTTTTGTGTATTTAAAACTAATAGGATAAAAAGAACATTTTTATGTAATTAAAGAAAGAGTACATTTTTGCCGTCATTTTTGTCGCATTAGAATTGGCGAACAAAAATATTATTTTTATTGAACATAAAAGTGTATAATGTTGAAACCATCATTTTTGTCACATTAGAATTGGCGAACAAAAATATTATTTTTATTGAATATAAAAGTGTATAATGTTGAAACCGTCATGTTTGTCGCATTAGAATTGTCGAACAAAAATATTATTTTTATAGAATAAAAAGAATGGATTTTAATAGTGGAAATTGCCAAATGGTTTATATATATAAATATAAAGTTAAACGAAACGAGCGCGGCAGTTCGCGTATCGACAATCGTAATTTTAAACGATTATACCGAAAGATCCGACCGTTGGATTTTCCCAAAACTGGAACCGTTAGGACCGCTTTGGGAAGAGCTTTCCAACGATATAAATTTCATCAAAATCCGACGGTTAGATTTTAAGATATGTGTAAATCAAAATGTGGTAAAAACAGCGCCAGAGCCGCCCATGACCTGAAGTGTCGTTTATTTATTTTGAGCTATTTTCCAATGAATAAAAATAGCGATAAATAGTTATAAATATATATGAAATGTTTTAAATGATAATTATGTGACAATTATTTGAAAAGACCAAGTTAAACTCATTTCAAATAATTGCACGGCGATTAAATCAAAGATGTAAGAAGACGATGGTTGAAGACCGGCGATCTTCACATCGAATGGACGACGACTACTGATGCCTTTGACTGACTTGCTCCCAGGACGGGGTTGAAGCAGTGATTGTCCGGACGTGTGTGTTGGTCGTGCGGATAAGCGAGCGCCTTTTTGGTGTCTCCTGTTTCGTTCATACCCAGAATGGACTTGTAAATGGATGCGTGTCTGACGTTGGAATTCATTTCATGTAATTTAATCGACTTGTATTAATATATGTATGTTTGGTGGTGGAGAATTTATTCTCTACTTAACACCCTGGTATATAGTAATAGTTGTCGACCACATGGCGTGAATTGTCAAGGTGGCACGCCAAGATGCAATGATCAAGGATTTGTTGAAAAGCAGGCCTTGTGGCTGATGATCTGTTTAGGCTTAGCTTTGTGTATAGCGTGACTTCGCAAGCCTCACACCCCAGTATGAGTCAAAAACGGGATATGGACCGTAGGGAGTGCATACGTTTCTTTCTAGCTAGAAGTGATGTTTGGGCTTTAACACGGCCCGACATTTTACTTATGTGGATTATGGATTGAGGTACCTCGGGTTTTTTTTATAGGCCGGAAGTGGTCATACTATAGGTTCAAAGGGACTGGGAAACGTGTGTTTAGGCATAACTAATCCACTACCGTTAGGTGGGGACGGCCCTACCGCATCCAAGGGTTCACTGCGGGGGATCCTGAGGCATTTGCTAGAGTGTCTCGAATCAGAAGAGGACGATCCCTAGCCACGATTTCATGATAGAAAACCAATTCCCAATACGACGACATTTCGGCCTTGATTGTAAACTTATATACGACGACATAGTAGGATGGGGTACTGTGTCGTCTAGGATTGATATATTTATATTGAAGTATTTTAATTCTGCTTAAACACTAACAATAATATTAAAATAGTATTTTACACGTATTAAGCATGTTTGATCATCATAAGGGAAAAAATCTATCCTCCTGTGTGCGTTGCATTGTGTGATAGGACTTGAGTCTTATGATGATTTCATTTTTCAAAAGTCATTTCGTTGTTTTATATAAACTTTATTAAATCATGCACTGGTAATCCAATGGAGTAAACCCGTTCCGCATTAGCGGCGTGGTCCTGTGATTCGCCATAATGTTAGCTAGTATATAAAGTTTTCTCACACCAGTCCCACGACTGACTCGATGTTTGTTTCACTTTGCAAACTCGGGTGCCCTCTCTTTACATAGGCAGCCAAGTGACAGGTTCTTAGGGAGACATTTTCAGGATTGAAGACTACTTGGAAGGAGAAGGCGAAGACTCTCTTTTATTTTTATCTTCTGCTTTTAGAGACTTTATTCTATCTTGTATTTTGATGTATGTTTTGGAGTTGGAACTTATTTCCTTTGATTCAGACTTTTATTTTGCTAAGTTGTATCATGTAAACTGCGTACTCTGTGGTTCTGTTGATGTGATGTTTATGACTTATATCTTTCCGCTGCAATAATTATGTGTTGTGATATTATCTGAGATTTGTTGTTGTTATAAATATGTTGTATTCCAAATGATTATCCTTACTTTCGAACCACGGGAGTTTTGGGTCATCACAGTTGGTATCAGAGCCTAAGGTTAACCTTAGCTTCGGAATATAACATATTTAGAACAATTCGTCTAGATAGAATCCACATTATTCTAAGGCGAGTAGCTCATTAGAGATAGGACTAGAAATGTCCTAAAATGAGCACAACAGAATATCACATATTTATCAGTCATTACATCATCAACTTTTCATCTTGTCCTTATCTTATCTTTTCTTGAAAATTCTCATTTTTGTTGGTCTGACTCTTTCCTTGATGGTACAGACTGATTTAAACGGATACTAGAGCAAGAACAGCCCGGGGCGGAGCCCGAGGTGGAACTCGAGGTGGGGCCAGAGGAGGAGCCCGAGTGGGAGCTGGAGGGCAAGCTAGAGACGAGACCCCCAACACTCAGGAACAACATACTTCAGAGGTCATAGCACAACCACCTACACCTACACAGCCCTTCGATTTGGAGAGAATGTCAAAGAAATTCAAAAACCTAGGAGGTGTACCTTTCACGGGGCGAGAGTCTACAATTCAGGAAAGATAGTGAAAAGATCCTAGAGCGCTTAGAACTGGAAGATCAGCGAAAGCGTTACCTGGTAGTATGGCAATTAAAAGAGGAAGCCGGGCATTGGTGGGATACGGTCAAGGTCTGCAATGACGTGGCCAATATGTCTTGGGCAAAATTTAAGGAACTTTTCAATGAAAAGTATGTTCCCCCACAAGCTAGAGAGCGCATGCGCGAGCAGTTCGTTAACCTACAGCAAGGGAATATGACCATTTCTGAGTATGTGAGGAAGTTTGATGAGCTTTCACGATATGCTCCTGGGTTAATTCAAGATCCGGTAGAGAAGAATAAATTTTTTATCAAGGGCCTGTCAAAGAAATATTTGAACCGAGTCACTGCTCATATCAAGCTTCCATTCAATGAAGTAGTAGAGATGGCATGCCGCTACGAGGAAAATGACGAGTCTGGACCGCAGGATAGAGTGAAAAGCCAAGGCAACAACCAGAAGGAACAGGCTAACAAGAAACCGGAGGCGAGCAATTCTTCTACCGCTAAGTCCCAAGGGAAGAAGAGGGACAGGAGCAAGATGACCTGTTATAACTGCGGCAAGATTGGACATTTTGATTACGAGTGTAGAGCACCTAAAAAGGTCAAGAGAAATGATTCGGGCCCTAGTCAGAACCATGGTCAGAGTTCCCAGAATCGTGGCCAGAATTCTCAGGACAAGAGGGAATGCTACAATTGTCATCAAAAGGGGCACATTAAGGAAAACTGCCCACTGCTAAAGAATGCTCAAGTGGCACATGTTTATGAGGGAGAAGATGCACCAGCTACGACTGAGGGGCCAGGTAAACCCGATGTCTTAGGAGGTACCCTTAATATTAAAAACATTCCTATTACTGTCTTATTTGATACTGGTGTTGCACGAAGCTTTATTTCAAATGATGCCATTCAAAAGTGGAAACTGAAACCAAGAAAATTCAAAATTTTGATTATAGCTAATAGTGCGATAGGAGGTTCCCTCATTCTAGATCAGTATTGTAAAGTGCTTATCCCCTATTCTCTCTATCAGTTTCCTTTTAATTTGATCATCATGGAGTTTTCTGGATATGACATCATACTTGGTACATATTGGCTAGCAAAATATGAGGCTGAGTTAGTATGCGCCGAAAGAATTGTCAAAGTTAAAACTAATCTCAGGAATGTATGTATCCCATGCCATGGCTCAGCCACCGACAGAAAAACATTCTGGTCTTCTCTAGAAGTTACCCCTACTTCTATTGAGGATATCCCTGTCGTCGAAGATTACGCTGATGTATTCAAAAAAGTTGAGGGCTTACCACCCATTCGGAGAATGTCGCCAAAAGAAAAAGAGGAGCTGAGAAATCAAACCAAGCAGCTTTTGTGGAAGGGTCTGATCAGGCCCAGCTTCTCAGAATGGGGTGCAGCAGTGGTGTTCGTCCCAAAGTCTGACGGTACACTCAGGCTATGTGTGGATTACCGCGATCTCAACCAACAAACACTGAAAAATAAATTCCCGCTGCCACGTATTGATGACTTACTTGACCGCTTGCATGGAGCACGAGTATTCTCTAGGATGGACCTAGCTACAGGCTTCCATCAACTTCGCATTGCAGAAGAATGTGTGCCTTTAACTGCTTTCAGAGGACCGGATATCTTTTATGAATGGCTAGTAATGCCCTTCGGTCTATGTAATTCTCCAGCATACTTTGTTGATCTGATGAATAGAGTGTTCAGAGATGTTTTAAATAAATTTGTGCTCGTGTTCATCGATGACATCCTCATCTTTTCTAAATCCACTGCTGAGCACGAACAACATCTGAGAGAAGTCTTGGAGATTTTGCGAAGAAATGTGATGAAAGCCAAATTTTCTAAATGCATATTCTGGCAAGAGGAGGTGAAATTCCTCGGCCATGTTTTATCAAAGGAAGCCATCTCAGTAGATCCAGGAAAGATCTCAGTCATCCAAGAGTGGAAGCAGCCTAAAATTCCCACAAAGGTCAGAAGTTTCTTAGGTCTGGCTGGCTATTATCGGAAATTTGTCAAAGATTTTTCGAAGGTAGCTTGCCCATTGACAAACCTGACCAAAAAGCATACGAAATTCAATTGGACACCGGAATGCGAGACAGCTTTCCAAGAGCTAAAGAAGAGGTTGACTAATGCTCCTGTGTTGACCATCGTAGATGGCAATCAGGATTTGAAGGTCTGGACCGACGCTTCTAAGCAAGGTTGTTTCTTTTATAAATTAACATGTCAGAGATAACATTTTCTTTTAATGTCAAATCTCATTTTAACATGTTATCCCTTATTTATTTAAGGTATTGGTACGGTGCTGATGTAAAGAGGCAGAGTAGTCGCATAAGCTAGCCGCCAGCTGAAACCGCATGAGAAGAATTACGCCACGCATGATCTTGAGCTAATGGCTATTGGGTTTGCTCTTAAAATATGGAGGCATTATCTCTTGGGTGAGAAGTTCGAAATTTATACGGATCACAAATCCTTGAAACATTTTTTACCCAAAGAGATTTGAATATGAGGCAGCAACGTTGGGTTGAATTTCTTGCATCATATGACCTGGATATCCTATATACTCCGGGCAAAGCCAACGTTGTAGCCGATGCGCTCAGTAGAAAGAATGCAGAATGCAACAATCTCATTATAGCCAGTCTCATTATCACTCCTACTTTGATTGATAAAATTTCTGCTCTTTAGAAGAATGATAAATTTATTCAGAAGCTTTATCAGCGAGTTCGTAAGGGCGAGGCCAGATTGACAATAATGGGACCCTTAGATTGCAAGGGCGAATTTGTGTGCCAGACATTGCTGAGCTAAAAAGAGAAGTTATGGATGAGTGCCACAAATCTAAAATCAGCGTCCATCCAGGTGTAAACAAGATGTACCATGATCTTGAGCGCACCTTTTGGTGGAAAGCGATGAAGAGAGATATTTCTATTTACTTTGCTAGATGTCCCACGTGTCAGCAAGTTAAAAGTGATCAACAAAAGTTGGCCGGTTTGTTGCAACCACTGGGAGTTCCAGGTTGGAAGTGGGAGGAAATTTCTATGGACTTTATAGATGGCTTGCCCCGAAGCAGAAAAGGGAATGATAGCATATGTGTGATTGTGGATCGCTTAACAAAGTCTGCCCATTTCATCCCTGTTCGGTCCAATAGAACAGCTCGTAGTTTGGCACAGCTTTATCTTAAAGAGATAGTCAGACTACATGGGATTCCCAAAAGCATTGTCAGTGATCGGGATCCATTATTTACCAGCAAATTCTGGGAAGTTTTCCAAGCAGCTTGGGACCAAGTTGAATCTGAGCTCTGCCTATCACCCTCAGATAGATGGCCAGACTGAGAGGGTGAACCGTATTTTGGAAGACTTGTTGAGAGCTTGCATTCTTGATTATAGCGGTTCATGGGAGGACCACTTGCACTTGGTGGAATTCTCCTATAATAATAGCTACCAAGCAAGCTTGAAGATGTCACCGTTTGAATTACTATATGGCAGGCCATGCTGATCTCCGGCATGTTGGGTGGAGACAGGCAATCGACTAGTCTTGGGCCCCGACATGGTTCGTGAAGCATCGGATAAGGTTGACTTGATTAAGAAATGCTTGTTGACTGCTCAGAGCCGACAGAAGAGCTATGCAGACCAGCGAAGAAAAAGTCTAGAATTCTCTGTGGGTGATCGAGTATACTTGAACGCTTCTCCTTTGAGAGGCGTGATTCGCTTTGGGAAGACGGGAAAGTTGGCACTGAGATTCATTGGTCCATTCCCTATCCTAGAAAGGATTGGTACTCTCGCCTATAAATTGCAGCTGCCTGACTGGTTGCTAGGGGTGCATGATGTATTTCATGTGTCTCAACTCCGCAAGCATGTGCATGATCCAGATCTGATAGAGGATGAACTAAATCAACAGGTCATAGATATTGCTCCAAATCTAACAGTGAAAAGATCCGATTAAGATCATTGGCAAAGAAACCAAAATTTTGAAGAACAAGAGAATCAACCTAGTCAAGGTTCAATGGAGTGGGGATCCTAGAGACTGTACTTGGGAGACAGAGGATAGCATCGAAAAGGCTTACCCCAAGTGCAGAATGGATATCTCCGAGTAACTCTTGTATTAAGGTACGTTTACCCCAATTTACATTTTCCATCATGTTTCCTACTTTACTTTGTTTCCTTTTCGAGGACGAGAAACTCTTAAGTGGGGGAGATTGTAACGACCTGGAAAATCCGAACCAATTTAAAAATTTTATTTTAAATAATTTGGTGGGAAAATGTGATAGAAATTAAAATTTTCATTTTAAATAATATTAAAGCCAGTGAAAATAGTCAATTTTCAAACGATCTCTGTTTTC
The DNA here is from genome assembly GCA_030737875.1 of Allium sativum. NCBI lineage: Eukaryota > Viridiplantae > Streptophyta > Magnoliopsida > Asparagales > Amaryllidaceae > Allium > Allium sativum. The sequence continues at coordinate 910,796,539 of CM060926.1, forward strand.
GACGAAACCACTTTTGTTGGAACCGGAATGTCATATTATTGCTAGGTTTCAATTTTTAAATTTTTTTGAATTAATATGTGAGTGTGGCGAAGGAAAATGTGTTTGGTCGATTTTAGTCAAATTGGTCGACTGAAAAATAGCAATTTTTTAAATAGTCTCAGAATTCGACGAAATTAATTTTGTTAGGACCGTATCGTCATAACGAAGCCAAATATTTCTGGATTTTTTTGAGTCCGTATGTGGCCTCGGTGAATTTATTTGTACGAACGAATTAAATTTATAAAGGATTTAATTATTAATTTAAATAATTCAAGCCACAGACAGCCGTTTGGGCTGACGGGACCTGGTCCGTTGGATCCGGAACATGGGTTATTTGCTAGGGACACTTTATGCGGGACTGGAAATAGAACGATTAAAAAGTTATGGATTTAAATGTAAAAATACATTTAAAAATATATAAATAATGGCCAAAAATACCAAAACCCTTTCTTCCATCGTATATCATAGCCGCCACACTCCAAACAATGGCCATGAACGCACGCACCTTCCCCCTCTAATTTCCCTTCCATCTTTACGAGTTAGAATCCACTTCTCATACCACTCCGAAGCTCTCTTCATTCTCTTCCCATCCATATGGTTAAAGCTACCTGAAATCGCCCCTAGCGTCCGCCTCACCTCCACGAACGTCGGCCGAACAGACCGTCGCCCTCCCCCCTTGGCTCGACCAAGCTGAGCAAAACCGGGCCCCCTCGAGCGTCGCACTTCCCTCTCCAACGTGGTAGCATCGGATTATCACCTCGATCCCTGTAGTGGCCGCAAAAGTCAACCCTAGAATCGAACAGATACCGAAAACCACGGCCTGAACTTGAACGAAGGAAGAAGATGTAATTTTCTAAAACATTTTGTTTAATTTATTTTATTTAAAATGTTTGCAATGTAAATTCAATCATAACTAATCCATACGATCATGAAATCGAATAATTTCAGAAGCTGTGTGATCGTGTGACTGAGCTCTACGCGTCTAAACCGACTGGAGCTAATTCCGAACAGTTTGAATTTTGGCCAAAATCTACAACGACTGTGAGATTTCTAAATTTTGAATAATTAAATAATTTAATTATATTTGTTATGTGAATCATTGTATGTTACTATTTCTGCTTCGCGATGTTGTGATTGTTGTATGGTTATTAATATTCGTTGTGATATCATGATACAGCCATGTTAGTTTAGATCTATAAATTCTGATGTAATCTCTATAAAGTTCTCATCTTTATTGTTTTTATTTTATTTTTATTTTTATTTTTATTTTTATTCCTTTATAGAAATGAAAAATTGAATCTTTGTTTGTTTTACAAACAAAAATGAAATTTTGAATCTTTATTTTGTTTTACAAATTAAAATGAAAAATTGAATCTTTATTCTGGTTTACAAAAGAAAGTTTAAATCTTTATTTTTGATTCACAACATAAAATGAAAAGTTGAATTTTTATTTTGATTAACAAAATAAAAGAAAGGTAAATTTTTATCTTGATTTGCAAAATAATAACATAAGTTTGATTTTTATCTTGATTTGCAGAATAATAACATAAGTTTGATTTTTATCTTGATTTGCAAAATAGAAACATAAGTTGGATCTTTATTTTGATTTGCAAAATAAGAACAAAAGTTGATTATTTTGATTTATGATTTATAAAATAAAGAAAGTTTAGATCTTTTAAATCTTAATTAAAAGATAAATAAAGTTTAGATATTTTATTTTGATTGAAAAATTAAATAAAGATGAGACCTTTATTTTGGTTCATGAGAATTACACACCAAATCATATGTTGGGTTGTTTATGTTGACATTGAAAATCACGACGTTGGATAAATTATAGAAATAATTAGACAAAAACCATCACTACAACAAAAAACACTTTTCGCAACTAGCAATATCTGTTGCAGTAGACCAATTGCAACAGGCTCACGCCTGTTGGTATAGCCAAAGTTGCAAAAAGTCTGCAACATTTTCTGCCTGTTGCAATAAAACGTTGCGGTATACTTTTTTGCAACTGGCCTTTGTTGTTGCAACAGACCATTTTGCAACAGTATATGCCCGTTGCGATAGATTCATAAATTTATAAAAAAAAATATTATAGCTTATAGATATTAAATATTAAATGTATTTGTTTTATAGTAATAGTGTATATCACAGAATGAAGTAAATAAATAAAAAAATTATTTTAACAAAGTTTTAATAGTACAAACAATTACAACAAAAGTTTCTACAATTTTCGTACATCATTCATGTATAACAATTTCTTCTCTCACACAACGCATTTTATTCGAATAGAGTATTTTCTACTCATATTTCTACTACATATACTATAAACAAGAGAATAAACTTGAACCATTGAGAGTCTTCTTTGAGCTCAATATTTATTCTATCTAAAAAAGGAGAGAAATGATCAACTGACAAACACTACAGATTTATATTTGAACAAAGCCGCCAGTATGCTCCAAGATGAAATAATGATCTTTCAAATACCCATGTCTCATGCTAAAACCTGTAATAAAATTTATGTGAATTTCATTAGATGACTAAGGTTGTATACATATGAAGAATTAATTTCTGTAACATATGAAGAACCATAATTCGTTACAGGTGTGTGAGTCATAGAAATGAGTGTGTATGTAAAGTACACTATTCATGGTATCAGCCAAAATAACGTTGCTATAATCTACTCGTTACCTTTGTTTCTATGCTCCTCAAAACATTTCGTCTGGAACCAACAGTTAACTTGTTAAACACGTATTGCCCGGTGATTATAAGTCTATATATATATATATATATATATATATATATATATATATATATATATATATATATATATATATATATATATATATATATATAACAGCTTACCGATGAATTGCTTATAACTCAACCACTTCCCCTCTATCAATATAAAATATAGCCACCGAAAGCTGTTTCTATACAAGTAAATTGTAATTACTGCTCGTATTAAATTGGTTGTCTCAACCGACATCCTTATTGAACTTCCCCATTTGGTCAGACATGTTCGCATCCAAAGGCAACTGTATTAATCAAAATGCAATACTGATATCATTGATCTCCTTAAGGAGTGGGCATGATTGTGTAAAAGATAACAGCATATTGCTTGAGAACGAAGCAACCTGCGTTCTCATGTTATTTCTTAAAACGATCGAGGATGACCAGCAACAAACTGGACTAAAATTTTCATGTGACATGGAATTTTCTAAACAAGTGAAGGGGGATATATATCGAGTTCAGGAGTTACCTTGGCGGTATAACGGAGCCAAAGGGCATCTTCTCCAAAATTGACCTTAAGCAGACCATAAAAACGCAGCAGCAGACCATACAAGTACCTGGCAATAGCATGCATGCCTACTCCAATGGAAGTGACCACTTTATTAATAGTAATACTGCCACATGGCTATACTCTCTGTTTATTCTTTCTTCATAACAGAGAGGAGATGTACGCATACAAGTACCTGGCAATATTAATTCAAAACAGAGAGGAGATGTACGCATACAAGTACCAGGCAATAGCATGCATGCCTACTCCAATGGAAGTGACCACTTTATTAATAGCATTGTGTCCCCTAGTCCGTTGTTTAAACTTGAGTTTTATCTCTTGATTTACTTTAATTCAAGCATTTCAACATCAATATTAAACTGAAATATAGTAGAAATTTCGTATGTTGCTGAACTGTTTACTTCCATGTGTTGCTGCCTGGCAAAAGTAAATTTGCATATTCGTATAACTTGTAAGCTTAACTTGTGTGGGCTGCATTTGGCACCTAAATTGCACCTTTCCATGATAATACCAATCTGTTCTTATCTAACCTGAAAATGATTAGCCTGAAAACATTTGCTATTATGCTTTATATACTATTTATTTGAGTAGTTCACTTAGATTAATGCTTGTTTCATGCCATTGTTGTACTATTATCCATTTTGTTTGTGCACTGTTATATACTATATGCTGACTATTTGAACCCTTGCCTCATTTTTTGCAAACCTATAAATGCACAATTGTTCACACACACTTATATTTATATATGTAATAGTGAGAGCACCATTCCAGAGAAATTTCTTGCAAATTATTTACACGCCATGTGAAGGTCAAAACAGCAATCCTTCTGTACTACGACCACTCTTCCCCTTTCCTATTAAGGCGGACCAAATGTTTCAGTGTGGAAGCAGGAATGATGCTCAAGTGCACAGCCAGTCTACCATGATCCTGAATTATAACTATATACCTTAATTTCCACATTTGCCCCTAGTGCCATGTTTTCCTTATCAACACCACCATCAGAAATCAGTAAACATTCTACTCAAATACTAGCAGTGGCACAAACATCTGCCCAAGGAATTGAGTTTAGCCAATTGATGTTATGACAAGACGATAAGGTACATAATTAAGAAGAATATTGAAAATGCTTGATTCCTGATTGCTTTTGCGAAAGCATTTACAAATTATAGATTTGACTGGTAAAAACGAAAGAATCATTACAGTAAAATAGTTTAACCTAACATGCTACTAAATCCTAGAATTTACTTCTTTTTTAATTAATCGATAAATGTGACTCAACCATAACCTGTTTAGCCAGAAATTCAATGGTAAGCTGTACAAAGGATTTATCCAGGTCATCTTTATCAAGTGCAATCTACAGAAAAACAAGAGTTAGCATAATGGAGCAGACTGAAACAAATATGGACATGGGCCACATGGCTATACTCGAGAAAAGGTAGTATCAACAACACATGAATCATTTGCCCAACATCTACAACACATCAGAAAAAGCGATAGAAGAAAGTTGCACCAAATATTCAGTTGAAGAGGAGGCTATAGCATACGAATACTCCAGATCCACTAAGGAACGAGCCTTTTGAAGCCTATCAAAACTGCTAATGATAATTCTGCATCGACCTAACTTTTATGCTTTCGTCTGGTTTTCTTCTTGCTTTCCAGTCATCAATCTCCCCAAATAAAGAGAAGGTTAACTAGTTGAAGCTCTTGAGAGAAGCAAAATTAGGGTTTCATGTTCGTAACCCTAATCCTAAATTTTGAGGGGATGAGTCTTGGCGGCTATGAACTAGATTCAGAACGAGGAGATGGGAAGACGAAGAGCAGGTGAATGGGAAAAGAGCAAGCGAAGCTGGCATGAAATTATTATTTTGGAGCCCGCCTTACAATTTCGAGAGCCCGCCTTACATAATTTACCAGAACCTCAAGAGTCCGCCTTTTTTATTTTCATTCTGCCCTACAGATATTGTCTGTTGCAACTTGATCACTTTTGAACTTTTGCAACAGACCATTTATTGATCACTGTTGAAACAGACTCGTGCCCTAAATATTGTATACTTTTGAACTTTTGCAAGAAAAAAAGGTTAACTTTTATTGATCAATAACAATTAAATATAATATTAAAAATATAAAAATTAAATATTAATGATAACTAGAAGCTCTTAATTAATTCATAAAAATACCTCTATCAAACTCAAATTATAAATTGATCCATACAAAAATTATTATTAATTTTTAGTTACTCCTTAATAGTAATATTAACCAATTATCATTTATTTATTTATTATGAATATATTAATTTTTTAATTATTAAATATTTAAACATATTCATATTTCAAATTAAATTTTAGTTATTATCCATTAGTTTTTAGTATTAATTTATTACTATTGAATAATTATTGATTTATTTTATTATTTTTAAAATGTTAATTATTATTATTTGTTAATTATTAATTATTGTTATTTAATACCAGTTATAAATATCACTTTATAATACTTAAATTTTAATATTAATTAATAACTATTAAATATTAATCTTAATTATTATATAATTACTAGTATCAATTATCATTTAATAGTAACTATTTAGAATTAATTATTAAAAGTTAATCATTAAAATCTTATAATTATTTTAATAGTATGTTTTTCGCAACCGGCTTTTCCAGTTGTAAAAAAATACAGTTATTGCAAATGGCGAAAACAGTTGCCAAAGATATTTATTCGCAACGGACTAGGATGCGCAGTTGCGAATAATATGTTTGTTGCAACTGTTCGGAAATCACAGTTGCTAAAAGTTTGTTTTTGCAACAGGAAGCGAAACGCAGTTGCTAAAAATATGTTTTTCGCAACAGGAAGAAAATGTCTGTTGCTAAATAACATCTATTGCAACTGCTACAATAGGTCTGTTGCTAATTATTACTTACTGCAACTGTCATGTGTCGCCTGTTGCAAAATAACCAGTTGCAGTAGGGTATTTTTCTTGTAGTGCATATTATCATATGTTGACATTGAAAATCACGACGTTGGATAAATTATAGAAATGGTTAGACAAAAACCATTATATTTTTATTATCATATTTTGACACCAAATTGACATGTGTGTTAGATAAGAAAATATGTAAAAATATAAGATTTACATTTTTCTATGTAAAAATAAAAGATTTACATTTTTCTATGTAAAAATATAAGATTTACATTTTTATAGGTAAAAATATAAGATTTACATTTTTCTATGTGAAGATGGAAGATTTACATTTTTCTATGTAAAAAATGAAAGGTTTACATTTTTCAATATAACGGTAAAAAGTTTACATTTTTCATTATAAAAGAAAAAGAGGTAAGAGCTTACATTTTTTCAATGTAAAAGAAAAAGAGATAAAATATTTATATTTTATAGAAACATAAAAAGTACATCTTTATGTTATAAAAATGAATTACATAAAAAGTACATTTTTATGTATTTAAAAATGAATTACATAAAAAGTACATTTTTATGTGTTTAAAAACGAATAGGATAAAAAGTACATTTTTATGTATTTAAAAACGAATAGGATAAAAAGTACATTTTTATGTATTTAAAAACAAATAAGATAAAAGTACATTTTTATGTATTTAAAAACGAATAGGATAAAAAGTACATTTTTGTGTATTTAAAAACGGATAGGATAAAAAGCACATTTTTGTGTATTTAAAAAAAAGAACATTTTTGTGTAATTAAAGAAAGAGTGCATTTTTGCCGTCATTTTTGTCGCATTAGAATTGACGAACAAAAATATTATTTTTATTGAACATAAAAGTGTATAATGTTGAAACCGTCATTTTGTCGCATTAGAATTGGCGAACAAAAATATTATTTTTATTGAATATAAAAGTGTATAATGTTGAAACCGTCATGTTTGTCGCATTAGAATTGACGAACAAAAATATTGTTTTTATAGAATAAAAATAATGGATTTTAATAGTGGAAACCGCCAAATGGTTTATATATATAAATATAAATATAAAATTAAACGAAACGAGCGCGGCAGTTCCCGTATCGACAATCGCAATTTTAAACGATTATACCGAAAGATCCGACCGTTGGATTTTCCCAAAACTGGAACCGTTAGGACCGCTTTGGGAAGAGCTTTCCAACGATATAAATTTCATCAAAATCCGACGGTTAGATTTTAAGATATGTGTAAATCAAAATGTGGTAAAAATAGCACCAGGGCCGCCCATTGACCCGAAGCGTCGTTTATTTATTTTGAGCTATTTTCCAATGAATAAAAATAGCGATAAATAGTTATAAATATATATGAAATGTTTTAAATGATAATTATGCGACAATTATTTGAAAAGACCGAGTTCAACTCATTTCAAATAATTGCACGACGATTAAATCAAAGATGTAAGAAGACGATGGTTGAAGACCGGCGATCTTCACATCGAATGGACGACGACTACTGATGCCTTGGACTGACTTGCTCCCAGGACGGGGTTGAAGCAGTAATTGTCCGGACGTGTGTGTTGGTCGTGCGGATAAGCGAGCGCCTTTTTAGTGTCTCCTGTTTCGTTCAGATCCAGAATGTACTTGTAAATGGATGCGTGTCTGACGTTGGAATTCATTTCATGTAATTTAATCGACTTGTATTAATATATGTCTGTTTGGTGGTGGAGAATTTATTCTCTACTTAACACTATGGTATATAGTAATAGTTGTCGACCACATGGCGTGAATTGTCAAGGTGGCACGCCAAGATGCAATGATCAATCAAGGCTTTGTTGAAAAGCAGGCCTTGTGGCTGATGATCAAAGCATAGCCTGTTTAGGCATAGCTTCGCGAGCCTCACACCCCGGTATGAGTCAAAAACGGGATATGGACCGTAGGGAGTGCATACGTTTCTTTCTAGCTAGAAGTGATGTTTGAGCTTTAACACGGCCCGACATTTTACTTATGTGGATTATGGATTGAGGTACGTCGGGTTTTTTTTATAGGCCGTAAGTGGTCATACTATAAGTTCAAAGGGACCGGGAAACGTGTGTTCAGGCATAACTAATCCACTACCGTTAGATGGGGACCGGCCCTACCGCATCCAAGGGTTCACTGCGGGGGATCCTGAGGCATTTGCTGGAGTGTCTCGAATCAGAAGAGGATGATCCCTAGCCTCGATTTCATGACAGAAAACCAATTCCCAATACGACGACATTTCAGTCTTGATTGTAAACTTATATACGGCGACATAATAGGATGGGGTACCATGCCATCTAGGATTGATATATTTATATTGAAGTATTTTAATTCTGCTTAGACACTAACAATAATATTAAAATAGTATTTTACACGTATTAAGCATGTTTGATCATCATAAGGGAAAACTCTATCCTCCTGTGTGCGTTGCATTGTGTGATAGGACATGAGTCTTATGAATATTTCATTTTTCAAGGGTCATTTTGTTGTTTTAGAGACTTTATTCAAAACACCGCTCACGATAAACCCCAAAAACCAATTTAAATTCAATTCCAATTAAATACTAATTAACTGGACAATTTCACTAAATCTTAATTAAAAGATTTATTCTTTTCTAAATAGGGTTCAAGAACAGTGTTATTCAAGACACCATTCACGACGAACCCAAAATCCCATTTAATATTAAATACAAGGCTCTGAATAGAAAATATATCGGCTTATATTCAATATTGAATTCTGAAACCAACCAATATCGTATTGGAAATAACGTCATAAATATAACTTTCGAATTTCCATAACCATATCTGTATAATCACGAAATACAACATCGAAATATTCCGAAGATAATTTTGATTCAAATCCATTCCAATTCGTTTATTGCAAATTCTGATTATTTTTTAAAACCACCTCAAACCCAATTTATTTACTCAATAATATTGGATTATAATTCTAGTTCATAACTAGTTCATTTCAATAAAAATATATTTTTATCCTTTTTAAATATGGGATTTTTCACCTTAATTCGTTCTAAATCATTTATTATGATTTTACACAAATTATTGATATTTTTAATAATTTTATCAAGGCTTGTACAAACGATTTCCAATAATGGTCGTCGAACTGCACTTACAACGACCTTTTCCAAATTTGATTTGGACATAATTCCAAATCCAACCATTAGATTTCAAATTTCTAATATTCATTGGAAAGCTCTTTTCGATACGAACCCAACGGTTCTGGTTTTAGGAGAATCCGACGGTCGGATCTCCCGGAAAGTCAATTCGAAGTCAATGGTCAAAATTCGCGAACTGCCGCGACACGGCGCGTTCTATTAAGGCCATTTATTATATATATTTCATCGATTTCAATTCTAAACGTAATTTATAAATCATTTAAATTCGTTTTAAAAACGATTTCAACTTCATATTCAATTTTAAATCAAAATTGAATATTTCACATCATTAGTATATAAATGATAATATTTTCAAAACGTTATATTTCGAAATCACTTCCTTTTCGCTATTCATTATAAAAACGAATATAATCGATATAAATATCGTTCGCGTCAAAATGGCGCATATCTAATCAACACGGCTTTATATATTTCAATAACTCCGTTATTCTATTCAACAAATGTATATTTTCTTCAACACATGAATATATATTTTATCCAACACATGAATTTTTATTAATTCTTACTTACAATAAAAATGTGAATTTTATTGTTTAAATATTTTATTCAACACATGAATATTTTCAACACATGAATATTCTCAACACATGAGTATTGTCAACACATGACTATTTTTGTTATTTTATATATTTGATAAAATTGTGTTTTATATCATTTAATTCTTAATCAGACTCTAACTGTAAAATAGTAAGAGAATGATTCCCTAAATATTAACCCCGAAGGCTGAAACCAACATCAGACAATACCCAGGAAATCACTCATCTTAGCCCATTTCCAGCTAGTTTCTAATTTTATATATGATAAAGATGTGAATTTTATTGTTTAAAGATTTTACTCAACACATGAATATTTTCAACACATGAATGGTTTCAACACATGAATATTCTCAACACATGAGTATTGTCAACACATGACTATTTTTTTTACTCAACACATGAATATAATTTATTTTCTAAATTGGAATGAGACCCACTCAATTACCATATAATGTTATTTATATGGATTTTATACAACACATGTATATGATAGCAATGACAAATAATCAACCATCATCCAAAGTGCACCACACAACTGTTTGTCAACCTATCGATTGGCATACAACTAAACAATCGGGATTAGTGTACGTCAAATATCATCCCAATACCCGTGTGGGGTTTCAGTCAACAAACACATATTTTTATTTGTGCAGTTGGGCGACGTGTAAAATTTATCGTCCCAATCAATATCAGTCAAATCGGTGTACATAAACAAATCGTTCAATTTGTAAATGAGTATTTATTTATTCACATTCACGTTAAATTTATATTTTTAACGATAAATAATTTATTTCAACACACGAGTATATTTCCATTCATTCCACATCACAATCAATTTTCACCGCACAACAAAATCAAACTAGTCATCCATGGTCTGTGGACAATGGGTGTCGGGTGCTGCTAAGCACCGTCTGCATCCTAGTATATATTTTTAACTAGAAAACAAGAATTAAAGTGAGAAGTTCTCACAGAGGGTTATACTCCGCCATTCTTTATTTCTGAACGGTTCGGACTTCGTTTTGATCTCAGTATGATCCATCGCCATCTGTTTCACGCAGTTGATTATTAAAAATCACATTTTTGTATGGTATTCATATAAATAAAAATAACATCTTTACATGGTTTAAAAATCTTATCTTTGCTTAATTAAAAATCAAATCTTTTTATTTTTAAAAATATAACCTTTTCTAAATTAAAGATCTAATCATTCTAGCGGTAAAAATCAAATCTTTCCAAGCGATAAAAATCTATTCTTTTAAGTGATAAAAATCAATTCTTTTAAGTGATAAAAATCAATTCTTTTATGATATAAAATTAAAACTTTTATCATATTTTCTTTTCATTTATACAATTAAAAGTCTATTTCTGATAATCATTAAATAAATAAGATAAAATAAAAGAACAAAGAAAACAAAATAACTTAAAAAAACTTATAGCGGTCAAACAAAGGGGAGGGGCGCTACTGTTAAGGAGGAGGAGGGGGTACTCGCGCCGGAGGGTGGCTCAGCGGTCGTCGGAGGTGGTGGTGTCTGGCCAGAGGCGGCGGTGGTCTCTTGAGCTCACGGCGGACTAGGTTGCGGTTTTGAGGGGCAGAAGGAGGAGGGGAGAGAGAAAAGAGGGGCGGCGACTTGCTAATCGTCGGAGGGGGGTCGGTGGGGCGGTTGACAAGGTGCGGTGGTGGAACGGTAGGCGGAGGGCCGAAGGAAAGAGGGGCGACGGGGATTTAGAGGAAAAATGGGGCAGGTTTTATTTTGACTGAGCGGTTTAAAAAAAATAGGGTTTGACTTTTTTCTAAGGGCGTGGAATTTTATATAGTATATACTTTTTTCATGTTTAACAACGCAAACTCTAAACGAAACCCAACGACTGTTGCCCCTAACTAATGACCCCCATTCCAAACCCAATGGGATATTTATCGTAAGCCAATTCTAGCGTTTCGATCAGTTTCCGTTGAAATTAAAATATGAATCAATATAAATTGAATTTGAACGTACGTTTCAATTTACTGGGGTCACATACGGACCCCATAAATTATAGAAAAATTATTTCTAGCCTCGCATCGACGATACGATCCTAACAAAACTAATTTCGTTGAATTCTGAGATCGTTTAAAAAACGGTCATTTTCCAGTCGATTAAATTCAACTGAAATTGGTCAAACGCGTTTAAATGCGCCACGCTCACATATTGATTCAGAAAATTATGAATTTTGGAACCTAGCAATAATTTGACATCCCGGATCCAACAAAAGTGGTTTCATCAAAAACGAAGGTCGTTTGCAAAATTTCTATTTTAAGGGCTTTATGTATATATATAATATATATAAATTCCATAGCGACTATTCTGAATTTTCAACTGGGCAAAAATTTTTATTCCCGCTATGAAATTTCGATCTTTCGGATTCGTTGGAAAGATATTTTCAAATAAATTCAAATATTTTTTGTTTCGTTAACATCCGGTTTATTTTGAATCCTATACATTCATTTGAAATTCGAATTCGAAATCGAAATTTCGAACTATCGCGCCATTTTCGATTCCTTTTATAATTAAAAATAAATATTTATATTCTAACGACGATTCAAATACATATATACGTTCTAATTCTATTCAAAATAAATTTCTCGTCGTTATCATTTAAAATAAATCATTTTAAATATTCAAAATTCGCTAAATTTGCCAAAATAAAATTTTTAAATTGGCTTGGATTTTCCGGGTTGTTACAAATCCAATTTATTTAATTCCACATAAATATTAATTAATTGGAAAACTTCATTAAATCTTGATTAAAGATTTATTCTATTTCTTTATTAAAATAATGTTTTCAAAATATTAGATTCTAGAAATTACTACTTTTTATTCTATTCATTATAAAACAAATAAAAACGATCGATAAACCCGTTCGGGTTAAAATGGCATTTCAACTTATAACAGGCTAAATAGTCCAATTCATTACCACGTCCATTTATGATTTATAATGGGCTAGACCTCCCACATTAGGCCTACGACTTGCGGATGCTGGATATGCCGGTCGGGTCTGGGAAGACTTATCCCACAAGTTTGGCATAACCTAGTGTCATAGCCTGCTTCGTATTTGGGCACTCAGACCTCTCACATTAGGTTTAACATTAGTGGCTGCTCGATATGCCGGTCAGGTCCGGACAGACTTCCACCACAAATGCAACCTAACCTTGTGTCAAAAGTGCAATTATAATTTTTAATTGTAATTATTTCACTGATAAATATTCATTATTTTTAAACTATTCTTTATATAAAAATGTTCTTTATTTTCAAATATTATTTATTTAAAAGATATTCTAAATCAGAATACGACTCAATCAATTACCATATATTTTCAGTTATATGGATTTCATACATTGCATATGTATGTAACAGTAATGATAAATAATCAATAAACCGTCCATTCACATCCAGAGTGGAATTAATAATTGCGTGAGCATTAAAATAAATAAATAACGCTCATCACAGACTGTCAATCCATCGATTAACATGCGACTACATATTGGGACTAGTGTATGACAGTTATCATCCCAATACCTGTGTGGGGTTTTCAAGCTACAACAGTTCATCTAAATAAAACATTGGTTAATGAATTAAACAATTTTCACTGCTTAAATTATAAATAAATATTTATAATTAAATTTCCACTGTCGTATTAATATTAACATTACAATGAAAATGTTTTAATCTAGCCCAAATCATATTTTAACTTATGATCAATTTTCTAATAAAATGTCATTTTATTTCAACATGGAATTTTTAATAAAATGACATTTTCAATTCTAACATAAATGACATTTCAATTCTAACATAAATGACATTTCAAATCTAACATAAATGACATTTTATATTAACATGCCAATTCTAATAAATGACATTTTTATTTCATAGCATGATCCTAAAGAAAATGTTATTTTTATCATGTCATTTTTAACGAAAATGTTATTTTTATCCTAACATGGCATTTCTAATAAAAATGACATTTTATTCTAACTTCACATTTTTAATCTAATATAACGTTTTGACGAAAATGACAATTTTATTCTAATGTAACATTTTAACTAAAATGACAATTGTATTCAAATGAAACCCTTTACAACAAAATGTGATTTTTATTCTAATGCAACCTTTTACAACAAAATATGATTTTACTTCTAATGCAACATATTGATAACAAAGTGTGGCTTCATTTCTAATACAACATTTTTATAACAAATGTGGTTTTATTTCTAATGTAAAACTTCATACAACAAAAATGGTATTTTTTATTTTTTTAACATTTCATGAAAATGTTATTTCTATTATGCTAACATAAAAATGATATTTCTTTGTAACTCAAACTAACATGCTAAAATGTGCCTTTTAATAACAAAATTTGTTTAACATGTATTTCTTTTTATATCTAATAAAATGACTTTTCAATTCTAACATAAATGACATTTCAATTCTAACATAAATGACTTTTCAATTCAAACATAAATGACATTTTATATTAACATGACAATTCTAATCAATGACATTTTTATTTCATAGCACGATCCTAAACAAAATGTTAATTTTATCATGTGATTTCTAACGAAAATTTTATTTTTATCCTAACATGTCATTTCTAATAAAAATGACATTTGTATTCTAACTTCATATTTTTTTTAACAAAAATGGAATTTTTAATCTAATATAACATTTTGACTAAAATGACAATTTTATTCTAATGTAACATTTTAACTAAGATGACAACTGTATTCAAATGAAACCCTTTACAACAAAATGTGATTTTTATTCTAATGCAACCTTTTAAAACAAATATGATTTTACTTCTAATGCAACATATTGATAACAAAGCGTGGCTTCCTTTCTAATGCAACATTTTTATAACAAATGTGGTTTTATTTCTAATGTAACACTTCATACAACAAAAATGGTATTTTTTGTTTTGTTAACATTTCATGAAAATGTTATTTCTATTGTGATAACATAAAAAGATATTTCTTTTTAACTCAAAATAACATGTTAAAATGTCCCTTTTAATAACAAAATATGTTTAACATGTATTTCTTTTTATATCTAATTAACATATGTATTTCCTTTTATTTCAAACTAACATGCGTTAATATGTTTTTATTCTAACTCTAACTAACATACGAGAATGTCACATTGTAATGATAAAATATGTGTTAACATTTTTTTATATTTCTATCTAATGATCATTTTAATCATTTCTACATGCACTTTTAAATAAAATGACATTAATATTCTAACCTGGCATTTATAAATAAAATGACATTTGTATTTGAATATGGCGTTTATAAAAAAAATGACATTTTATTCTAATCAAACATTTTTAACTAAAATGACCAATTTATACTAATTCAGCATTTTTAACTAACATGACCATTTTATACTAACGCAGCATTTTTAGCTAACATGACAATTTTATACTAATGCAACATTTTTAACCAAATTGACTTTTTTATCCTAATATAATATTTTATACAAAAATGGTATTTTATTTCTAATGCAACATTTTATAACAAAAATGTTATTTTAGTTCTAAATAAACATTTCTCACTAAAGAGACATTTTTATTCTAATAAAACATTTCTAACTAAATTGACATTTTTATCTCATGTAATATTTACTAACAAAATGACAAGAATAAAAAGACAATTTTGTCCACATATATGTTTTCAAATTCAAGTGACAAAATAAAAAGATAATTTTGTCAACATGTATGTTTTATAATTCTAATGAAAAAATAAAAAGGTACTTTTGTCAACATACATATTTTCTAGTTCTAATGACAAAATAAAAGGGCAAATTTTGTCTTATGTACATATTTATAATTCTGGTGATAAAATAAGAGATAATTTTTTTCTTGTCGACAATTCTAACTCAACAAAACAAATAAAAAGTGATATTTTGTTTTGTCGACAATCATAACTCAACAAAACAAATAAAAAGTGATATTTTGTTTTGTCGACAATTATAACTCAATAAAACAAATAAAAAGTGATATTTTGTTTTGTCGACAATTATTACATTAACATGACAAATAAAAATAAGGTTCTTATTTATCTACAATTTCTACTCCTTTTAAGATGTAACATAAACATGGTATTCTAATGTGACTACAAATTTTCCATTAACATGACAAATAAAATAATGTTTCCATTTGTATAACAATTTTTACTCTTTTGACATGTAAAAATAAACATGATGTTTTAATGTGACTACAAATGACAAATAAAATAATGTTTCCATTTGTGTAACAATTTTTACTCTTTTGACATGTAAAAATAAACATGATGTTTAAATGTGACTAAAAATGACAAATAAAATAATGTTTCCATTTGTATAACAATTTTTAGACATGAATATTTTAATGATTCATGTACGCAATAAAAATCTGATTTTTTTTCTGACACATTTTCTAACAAAATTTCCTAAAATAAAATTTTCAAATTGGTTCTGATTTTCCGGGTTGTTACAATCTCACCCACTTAAAATCATTTCATCATCGAAAAGGAACGGAGCTGAAAGTTGTTCAATTAACCAACTCAACTTTTATTCTTTAATTGGTTTCAATAATTTTATTAGTTGATTAGCTTATGTATAACTTTTATATATTTAGAAATCATTTTTCTAAAATCGGATTATATACATAGTCACAAATACGTTAATTATAAACTTGTTACTCTCAACTCATTCTAGGGCATTTCTAACCGCATCTCTAATGAGTTTTCCTCATTCTAGGATACTACTGATCCTATCTCTAATGAGCATTCTTTTATAGATATTACTAATCCTACCTCTGATGAGTCTTTTGTTCAGTTCTAACAATTTGTACCACAAAGATTTGAATTAACCAAAGCTCTGATACCAACTGTAAGGACCCGTAAATCCCCACCCTTTGAATCGACCATAAACCACACAGGTCTGATCCAAAGGTTGAAAATCCACAAATACTTTAACTTTGGGCATACAACACATTAGAACAAATAACACAAGACTTTTATAAACATTATAATAATGTTACATCAGAGTACAGAATATTAGAGTACATTGGATAAATAATACAACGGAAGATTTCATTACAACAAAATTAATACAATGCACGGGAATTAAACATGATAAACTAAATGAAGTTTGAACAGCAATATAGAAATGATATGATCCATCTTCAGTTCCATAGCTATCAAGGATGAGTCTGCTAAAACCTGAATACAAGGTTGCCCGTATGGAAAACAGGGCACCCGAGTTTGCAAAGTGAAACAAACTATAGGTCAGTCATGGGACTGGTACGAGAAATCTTTACTTAACTTGTCTAATAATAAGGCTAATCACAGGACCATGCTGCTAATGCGGAACGAGTTAACTCCATTGGATTGCTAGTGCAAGAAATAATGTAAATCGTTAAACAACGCAATGCTTTTTAGAAAAATGAAACCATTATAAGACTCAAGTCCCATCACACAACGCAACGCAAACCAGAGGATAGAGTTTTACCTTATAATGTTCAAAAATGCTTGATACGATAAAATGAATTTGATATTATTATTAGTGTATATATGTTCCAAAACATTTCAATCATAATACCAATCATAGACGGCATAACTACTATATACTGTGTCGCCGTACTAGTTATACAATCAAAACCACATGGGTCGTATTGGAAGTTGGATTTCCATCATGAACCAAGGCAAGAGATAGTCCTTACAGAATTCGAGAAAATTTAGCCTACAATGTCTCAGGCTCAGCCGCAACTACACCTTGGATCTTCAGGGCCGGTCCACCAAAGTGCAATGGTTGGATTAGTAATGCCAGAACAATACGTTTCCCCGCCTATGGGGCGTAAATAGAGCCACTAGGGACTCAAATAACCGAGGCGCCTCATTCCATCATCCACATAGGTAAAAATGGCAGGCCTTGTAAAAACCATGACACCACTTCTAGCTAGAAAGAAACGTATGTTCTCCCTGTAGTCCTTACTCACGTTTCTGTAAAAACCATGGCATCGCTTCTAGCTAGAAAGAAACGTATGCTATTTAATGTTGTGCTTTGATCATCAACCACAAGGCCCTGCTTTTCAACAAAAGCCTTGATCATTTGCTGAAACGACCCGAAATCCCCCTTACGGAAATCCCGGATTGAGTCGAGAACAAGCCATAATTGAACGCAGACGGAAGAACATTTCATGGTATATTACAACAATTCCATCAGAATACAAGAATATATAGAGTATGAATGAATCAATATTACACAGAAATATCAGAGATTTAAATTACATTTAAATACATAGCAGCGGAAATAATACAAAACACAACTGAAGTAATACGCGGATACAAAGCTTTCCGAGTATCGTTCCAGTTGTAAACCAGGATCCTGTGAATATAAATCAGCGAAAACCAAAACTACTAGCTGCCCATGTCGAAAATAAGGGCACCCAGAGTTTAGGTTAAAACAATACACTCCAGGTCAGTCATGGGACTGGTGTGAGAACTAAAACAGTTACAAATCTTTATTTTAAAGTTAGGTAAATCAAGGGACCACGCCGCTAACGCGGAACGGGTTTCCTTCCAAGAATACTAGTGCATAAAACAACAGTGCAATGCTAAATAAAGAACAATGAAGCTGTTATAAGACCCAGGTCCTACAACACAATGCAACGCAAGCCGGGGGATAGGGTTTTCCCTTATAACAGCCAAAGAATGCTTGATACGTTTTAAAATAAATCATTTGATACTATTATCAGTATATAGTGTATAAAACAACTTCAAATCATAAGTATTAATCATAGGCGGCATGGGTACCATATATCATGTCGCCATACTAGGCTCTACAAATAAAACCACAAATGTCACGTATTGGAAGTTGGATTTCCGTCTGTGAACCGAGGCAAAAGATAGTCCTCAACCGATTCGAGACTCTCTAGCCCGAGCCTCAGGATCAGAACGCATCAACCCATTGGATCGTCAGGGCCGGTCCACCGATGTGGATTATTATGCCTAAACACTAAGTTTCCCCGCCCTTTGGGGCGTAAACGAGCCAACGAATGACTCCATCGGACCCGGATCGTCCGATCAAACCGAGGCGCCTCGCAATAGCAACAACCACACAGGTGAAAAGTATATAAATGTCAGGGCTGGTAGGTCACTGACACCACCCTAGTTAGAAGGAAACGCATGCCCTCCCTGATGTCCTCTCCCATTTCTGGTTCACAACCGGGGTGTGAGGCTCGCGAATTCACGTTACACAAAGCTATGCCACAGAGGCGGTGCTTTGATCATCAACCACAAGACTTTGCTTTTCAACAGAAGCCTTGATCATTTGCATCTTAGGCATGCCACACAGGCGATTCACTCTATGCGTTTGATATCCATCTGTATATAACCCCTGAGCTCGTACGTCTCAGAGAAGGGCGTTAAGCAAGAGAATAAATTCTCCGCCGCCAAACAGATATATATTTAATAGAAATCAATCACACAGACTAAAATCCAATGTCAGACACACAGTCCATTTACAAGTCCGTTCCGGGTCTAAACGAAACCGAAGTGTAACAACCCGAAAATCTAGGCCAGTTTAAAATTTTTATTTTGGCAATTTTAGCGAATTTTGTATATTTAAAATGAATTATTTTAAATAATATCGATGAGAAATTTATTTTGAATATAATTAGAACGTATATATTATATACGTCGTCGTTTGAATATAAATATTTATTTATAATTATAAATAGAATTGAAAATGGCGCGGTAGTTCGATAATTCGATTTCAAACTTCAATTGAATATACCGGGTGCAAAACAATCCGGATTTTAGCGAAACCAAAAACATTAGAATCTAATTGATAATATCTTTCCAACGAATCCGAATAATCGAAATTTCATAGCGGGAATCAAAAGATATGTCCAGTTGAAAATTCTGAATAGTCGCTATGGAATTCAGGCCATTGAAAATAGCCATTTTGCAAACGACCACGGATTTCGACGAAACCACTTTTGTTGGGTCCGTGATGTCAAATTATTGCTAGATTTCAAATTTCATAATTTTTCGAATCAATATGTGAGCGTGGCAAAGGGAAACGCGTTTGACCAGTTTCAGTTGATTTTAATCGTCTGGAAAATGGCCATTTTTCCAATGGTCTCGGAATTCGACGAAACTAATTTTGTTAGGACCGTATCATCAATACGAAGCTAGAAAATATTTTTATGGAATTTTTCGAGTTAGTATGTGACCCCAGTAAATTGAAATGCACGTTCAAATTCAATATATAAAGTTATATGTTGATTTTAATGGAAACTGATCTAAACAGTCGAATCAGCCTACGATACATATCCCATTGTGTTCGGAATGGGGGCAATTAGCTAGGGACGGCAGGCGGTGGGCCTCGTTTAGAGGTCGTATGTAAAAGTACCTTTATAGGAATTAAAAATTAAATAAATTAATAAATAAAATCTCCTCCCTCTCTATACCTTGGCCCCCCCACTCATTCACGTTCAGATTCAAAGAAATAAAAAAAAAGAATAAGAGGGCGACAGGGGGGCGGAGCGCCGCCCCACCATCCATCGCGCCGCCAAGGGAGGGGCCACCGCCGCCGAGACCCTCCCCCCTCCTCCTCCTCAGTCGCGATCGAACCCCCCCCTTGCGATCGACGCGACACATACATCCCCCCCTGCGCGCAACCGCGAAGTCCCCTCATCCGCACCCTCCTCCGCCCCTTCTTCCTCCTCCGCCTTCTTCTTCTCTCCTCCTCCTCTCAAACCGTACCCAAAGATCCCCAAACCCCGTTTATCCGCTGCTCCGACCAATGTGACGCCGCCGCTGACCGTCCGTGGCTTCCCCGAGCTCCCTCCGACCGCGGTGAGCGTTTACTTTATCTTCTAACTTGTTTAAACAATTAAAAATGTAATTTTTAGTGGTTTATCTAATTTAAAAATGTGATTTTTAATTATAAATATCGAAAACAAAAATATATATGACTTTTATATATATGTAGCTAAATAAAAATATAATTTTTATACTAGAGGCATAGTAAAAATATAATCTTTTATATTGTAGAGAGTTTAAAATATAATTTTTATCATATGCAAAGGTAGAAAATATAATTTTCATATTATATAGATGATAAAAATGTGATCTTTATATAGTAGGATATAGAAAGACGATATTTTTATGTAGTGGAAGACGATATTTTTAACGTAGGAAAGATCGAATTTTTATATGCGGAAAGATTATATTTTTATTTTATTTTAGGAAGGATATGATTTCTGAGTTAAAAATATGATTTTTATATATTGAATAGCAAAATAAAAATATGATTTTTATATATTTAATAGCAAAATAAAAATTCGATTTTTATATATTGAATAGCAAAATAAAAATTCGATTTTTATATATTGAATAGCAAAGTAAAAATTCGATTTTTATACATTGAATAGCGAAGTAAAAATTCGATTTTTATATATTGAATAGCGAAGTAAAAATTCGATTTTTATATATTGAATAGCGAAGTAAAAAATCGATTTTTATATATTGAATAGCAAAGTGAAAATTCGATTTTTATATATTGAATAGCAATATAAAAATGTGATTTTTATATATGTAGTGGCTACGGGAATCAATCGCATGGCATGAATTGCCTGTGTGGCACGCTGAGTTGCATGGATCAAGGCTTCTGTTGAAAAGCAAAGTCTTGTGGTTGATGATCAAAGCACGGCCTACGTGGCGTAGCTTTGTGTATAGCGTGGATTCGCGAGCCTCAGACCTCGGTATGAGTCAAAAACGTGATAAGGACCCAAGGAGTGCATGACGTTTCTTTCTAGCTATGGGTGGTGTCAGTGACCTACCAGCCCTGACATTTATATACTTTTCACCTTGTGGTTTGGATGCGAGGCGCCTCGATTATAGGTCTGTAAGGACCGGAAAACGTGTGTTCAGGAATAACTAATCCTCTAACGTAAGTGAGGACATGCCTTGGAGGATCCAGGGTTTCCCAGAGTGCGTAGCCCTGAGACATTTGCTAGAGTGTCTCGAACGCGGAGAGGAGCTTGCCCCTTGCCTCGGCTCATGACGGAAATCCAATTTCCAATACGTGATATTGCGGTTTTAATTGTAGAACTAGTATGGCGACATGATATATGGTACCCATGCCGTCTATGATTTATATTTATGATTGAAATTGTTTAGACACTATACACTTATTATAGTATCAAATGATTTGTTTTAAACGTACCAAGCATGTTTGGCTATTATAAGGGAAAACCCTATCCTCCGGCTTGCGTTGCATTATGTGATGGGACCTGGGTCTTATAATAGCTTCATTTTTCGAAAAAGCATTGCGTTGTTTATTCTATGCACTGGTATTCTTGGGAGGAAACCCGTTCCGTGTTATACGGCGTGGTCCCTTGAATTACTCTCTTTTGAAGTAAAGTTTAAATAATTGTTTTAGTTCTCACACCAGTCACATGACTGACCTGGAGTTTATTGTTTTAACCTAAACTCTGGGTGCCCTTATTTTCCGCACGGGCAGCTAGTAGTTTTGGTTTTGCAGATTTATATTCACAGGATCCTGGTTTACAGCTAGAATGATATCCGGAAAGCTCTGTATCTGTATATCACCTTCAGTTGTGCTTTGTATTATTTTCCGCTGCTATGTAATTTATTGTAATCTCTGATATTTGTCAAATGTAATTTATTCATTTATACTCTGTATATTCTTGTATATGATGCATTGTTGTAATATCAATGAAATGATCTTCCGTCTGCGTTCATTTGTGTGTTGTTCTCAAAGTATCCGCCCTTTCCTTAACAGGGAAGAAACGGATCCTCACAATAATTTCATTCACCCACTTTAAAACAATATCGTGTTTAATCTTCTGTTCAAGTGTTTAGAAATTCCTATCGACTTTGTGGCGTCCCACTATTCAATCAGAATTCATAAACCACTCAACAGACTAGCCAACACAATATAAAACAACTTTTATATCAACTAATAAATACGCTCTCTCGTATATATACACTCAGCTCATTTTAGGGCACTACTGACCCTATCTCTAATGAGCACATCCCACCAAAGCCTAGGTATTCGCTCAACCTAAGCTCTGATACCAACTGTAACACCACATGTCCAACCCAAATTGCACAGAAATACGAATCATTATTAGAAAGAAGTTAGAGGATGAGAAATAGAAAGAAAGAAATATTAGAATAGAAGAAACCAAAGAAGACAAATCTCACAGCGGAACGAATAAAATATATCATATAACATAACTTTTGAAATACAAATCAGTAACTTTATATGCATACCATCATCAGAGCACAACAGTTATTCCTAGAATAGTTATAAACACCTGTTTCCAGATACAAACATGGTTCACAGCGGAATATATGATAGTCTATAGCTAATTGGTGAAGCCTCCTGCTTCCTGCTCTTCCAAGTGAACCTGAAAAATCCCGACTACTTGACTGTCCGTACAAATTTGGGAACCCAAGATTTTAGGGAAAACAAAAACAAAATAAACTCTGGGTCAATCATGGGACTGGTGTGAGTAAACTCCAACCATTTGTTTAACTTTAAAATCCTTTCGAAAGAAATGATAATCGTAAGACCGATCCACACATAAACACGGATGGTTTTTACCTTACGATAACCCAAAACGTTTCTTGAAATCATACTTTCTCTGATATTATCATTGTAACAACCCGTAAATCTGAGCCAGTTTAAAAAATTTATTTTGGCAATTTGAGCGAATTTTGATTATTTAAAATGGATTATTTTAAATAATAACGAAGGAAATTTATTTTGAATAGAATTTGAACATATATATTTATATACGTTGTCGTTAGAATGTAATATTTATTTTAAATTATAAAAGTAATTGAAAATGGCGCGGTAGTAGTTCGATAATTCGATTTCAAAGTTCAAATGAATGTACCAGGTTCAAAATAAACCGGATTTTGGTGAAACCAAAAATATTTGAATCTAATTGAGAATATCTTTCCAACGAATCCGAAAAATCGAAATTTCATAGCAGGAGTCAAAAGATATGTCCTGTTGAAAATTCTGAATAGTCGCTATGGAGTTCGGGCGTTTAAAAACGGAAATTTTGCAAACTACCTCGGATTTCGACGAAACCACTTTTGTTGGATCCGTGATGTCATATTATTGCTAGATTGCAATTTTCATAATTTTTCGAATCAATATGTGAGCATGGCAAAGGAAAACGCGTTTGACCAGTTTCAGTTGATTTTAATCGACTGGAAAATGACCATTTTTCCAATGGTCTCAGAATTCGACGAAACTAGTTTTGTTAGGACCGTATCGTCAATACGAAGCTAGAAAATATTTTTCTGGAATTTTTAGAGTTAGTTTGTGGCCCCAGTAAATTGAAATACGCGTTCAAATTCAATATATAGAGTTATATATATTGATTTTGATGGGAACTGATCGTAACGATCCAATTGGCCTGCGATACATATCCCATTGTGTTCGGAATGGGGGTAAAACGCTAGGGACGACAGGCAGTTGGCCCCGTTTAGAGGTCATATAAAAAATTCAAAATTTTGAAATCAATAAATAATTAAATATATATACTCACCCCTCTAATCTCTCTCTCCTCGTTCATTAAAATAAATAAATAAGAGAGAAAAGGAGGAAGCGCCTCCGATCGGAGGAGCTCTATGCCGCCCTCTTCAACATCGCCAGCGCTAGCGTGGGCCACCGCCACACCCCCTTAGCCTCCACCCCCCTCTCTCCGCTGCTTCTCTCTCCTCTAGAAACCCCTCAACGAACACAAACCCGCGATGGAGCCCTAGCCTCCACCGAGATCGACGTCCCTCCCCTCGCCGTGGCCCCCTCCGACCAAACCCCCTCCAACGTGCCTCTCTTCTACAACCGAACCTCAATTGCCCCAAAAGCCCGCCGTTAGCCACTGCCAGGGCCCATCAGCTCTGATGAAGCCATTCCCGACCTCCTCGACTTCGGTGCCCACGTCTAGCCCTTCCCTCCTCTCACTGAAACCCCGTGAGTATTTTTTTTGTAGTTAATAGTTTTTATATATATATATGATAGTTAGGTTAATAAAAATATGATTTTTATGTTATAAAAAAATATATTTTTAGACAAGAAAAGGTTTAGATTTTTATATGAGGATAAAGATTTTATTTTTAAATAGAAAAGAATTGATTTTTATTATAAGCAAAATATAATTTTTATATTATAGAAAGATTAAAAATACGATTTTTATATTATATAGATAGTAAAGATTAGATCTTTATATTTGAAAAGGCGAGATCTTTATATTTGAAAAGGCGAGATCTTTATATGTGAAAAGGCGAAATCTTTATATAGAGAATAGCATGATAAAAATATAATCTTTATTATATGAACACTGTTGTAAAAATAATTTTTTTATCTATATAGTAACGATGTAAAAATAGAATTTTTATCCATATGGAGTGATTATAAAAATATGATTTTTATATACATGGCAATAATATAAAAATGTGATTTTTATATATGTAGTGAATACGAGCAACGAAAGTGTCAAAAAGCGAAGATTTCTACATATGAAGAGTCATGACGTTTGGATTAGCTAGTTGGTGAGAACTTCTCACCTTTTAATTTTGTTTTTCCAGTTAAAATATATACTAGGATGCAGACGGTGTTTAGTAGCACCCGACACCCGTCGTCCACAGACCATGGACGGCTTGTTTGTTTAGTTGATTGTTTGGTGATTGATTTAATTGTTTGGTTGATAAATTTGATTGAATTGATTGTGTGATGGGAAATAAAATATTTAAATAGTTAAAATATTTTATCGTTAAAAATACAATTTTTAACGTGAATGTGAATAAATAAATATTCATTTACAAACCGGATGGTTTGTTTATGTACACCTATTTGAAGGATATTGATTGGGACGATAAATTTTACACATCGCCCAACTGCACAAATAAAAATCTGTGTTTGTTGATTTGAAACCCCACATGGGTGTTGGGATGATATTTGGCGTACACTAATCCCAAGTATTTAATTGTATGTCGATCGATTGGTCGACAGGCTGTGTAAGCGTTAGATATCTATATTTGATGCTTATACGATGTAGTGCACTTTGGTTGATGGTTGATTGTTTATCGTTGCTATTATATACATGTGTTGTATGGAATCCATATAATTAATGTTATATGGTGATTAATTGGGCCTCATTCCAATCGGGAAAATAAATAATAAAATAGAATATATTCATGTGTTGAATAGAATAAATGCTCATGTGTTGAGAATATTTATGTGTTGAAACTATTCTGTGTTGAGTAAAATATTTTAACAATAAAATTTACATCTTTATCATATTTTAGATTAGAACCACTTTACAGTTGGAGTCTGATTAAAAATCAAACGATAGATACCATAATTTTATAAAAATATTACATAACAAAAATAGTCATGTGTTGACAGTACTCATGTGTTGAGATTAGTCAGGTGTTGAAAGGAATATAGATTCATGTGTTGAATAGAATAAATATTCATTTGTTGAATAGAATAAAGAATTTACTGAAATATATAAAGCCGCGTTGATTAGAGTTGCGCTATTTTGACGTGAACGATATTTATATCGATTATATTCGTTTTTATAATGAATATAGAAAAAGGTACTGATTTCAAAATATAACGTTTTGAAAATATTATCATTTATATAGTAATGATATGAAATATTCAATTTTGATTTGAAATTGAATATAGAGTTGAAATGGTTTTGAAATCGAATTTAAAACGATTTATAAAATACGTTTTAAAAGGAAATCGACGAAATATATATATATATATATATATATATATATATATTATAGATAATGGCCTGAATAGAACCCAACGCGCTGCGGTAGTTCGTGAATTTCGACCATTGACTTCGAATTGACGTTACGGGAGATCCGACCGTCGGATTCTCCTAAAACAGAAACTGTTGGGTTCGTATCGAAAAGAAATTTACAATGAATTTAAGAAATTTGAAATTTAACGGTTGGATTTGGAATTATGTCCAAATCAAATTTGGAAAAGGTCGCTGTAAGTGCAGTTCAATG
Source organism: Allium sativum (assembly GCA_030737875.1). Taxonomy (NCBI): domain Eukaryota; kingdom Viridiplantae; phylum Streptophyta; class Magnoliopsida; order Asparagales; family Amaryllidaceae; genus Allium; species Allium sativum. Next base: position 910,823,647 of record CM060926.1, read on the forward strand.
GCCGTTGATGGAAATCGACTGTACGGGCCTTGATAAAATTATTAAAAATATCTATAATTTGTGTAAAATCATAATATGTGAATTGGAAAGAACTGGGATGAAAATTCCACATTTGAAAGGATAAAAATATATTTTCATCGAAATGAACTAGTTTTGAACTAGAATTAAAATCAATTTATTTTTGAAATAAATAAATTGAATTAGAATTGGTTTTGAAAATAACCAGAATTTCCAATATATATAAAGTGGAAGTGGATTTGAATCGAAATTGTCTTTGGAATATTTCGATGTTGGATTCCATGATTATACAGATATTGTTATGGGAATTTGAAAGATATATTTATATCGTTATTTCCAATACGATATTTGTTGGTTTCAGAATTTGATATTGAATATATGCCGGTATATTTTCTATTCAGAGCCTTGTATTTAATATCAAATGTGATTTGGGTTTGTCATGAATCGTGTTTTAGATGACATTGGTTCTTTAACCTAGGTAAAGACAGGATATTGATTTTTGAGAAGATTAAAACTAAGTGGAGTTTTAATTAATCTTTAAATAGATTGAAAGTGAATTGATAATTTAAACTATCAAATCTGAAAAGTGATCGAGAATGGAGTATCCCCAGTTTTGATCCAAGGCGATAGTTAAACCTTTAATTATATTTGAACGTGAAATGGTAATTAATTTTACCGATAACACCATGGTGTTAGATATGGAGTATTACCATTTTTGCTCCATGGGATGAATAGGTTGGGATTGGGAATTAAGTAAATAATTACTTCGGTGTGGTTCTCTAATCCCGACTAGAAAACCATAATATGATTTGAAATGATATCCAAAGGAAGATTAAAGAATAAATTTAGAAGAATTTATCTTTGATAAAATTAATGGGAACCTTTTCCCTAATGATGTGAAAATTTGAATAAAAGAATATTCTGAATTGGAATGAGGCGTATGTTGTGTTTGTGTAACATGTGTTTATTATATACGCGGGTTATTTGGAAAGGCCGGGTTTATACCCATTCTGAATAACCGATTCGACGATATGTCGAAGATGAAGACGCTGGTTGAAGACCGGAAGTCTTCACATCATTTGGGTGATTACTGATGGTCTTGATTGGGCTGTACACCCAATATGAAGTAATCCGTTGGTGATCGTCCAGACGTACTTGGAGATGGATGGATATGCGAGGAAAGTGCCTCCGGTTTCGTTCAGACCCAGAGCGAAATTGTAAATGGACTGTGTGTCTGACATTGGATTTTATTCTATGTTGATTGATCTCTACTAAATATACATCTGTTTGGCGGCGGAGAATTTATTCTCTTGCTTAACACCCTTCTCTGAGACGTACGAGCTCAGAGGTTGTATATCCATGGACATTAGTCGCATGGAGTGAATTGCCTATGTGGAACGCCTAAGTGGCAGATGATCAGGGCTTCTGTTGAAAAGCAAAGTCTTGTGGTTGATGATCAAAGCACAGCCTGTGTGGCATAGCTTTGTGTATAACGTGAATTCGCGAGCCTCACACCTCGGGATGAGTCAAAAATGGGATACGGACCGTTGGGAGAACACGACGTTTCTTTCTAGCTATGGGTGATGTCAGTGACCTACCAACCCTGACATTTATATACTTTTAACCTGTGTAGATGTTGGAATGCGAGGCGCCTCAGATATAGGTCTGTTAGGACCGGGAAACGTGTGTTCAGGAATTGCCAATCCTCCAAAGTTAGGTGAGGACCGGCCCAACCGATTCCAAGGATCAAAGTGGGGTCCTGGGACATTTGCTAGAGTATCTCGAACGGAGAGGAGCTTGTCCCTTTCCTCGACTCATGATGGAAATCCAATTTCCAATACGTGATATTGCGGTTTTAATTGTAGAACTAGTATGGCGACATGATATATGGTACCCATGCCGTCTATGATTGATATTTATGATTGAAATTGTTTTGACACTATACACCTATGATAGTATCAAGTGATTTGTTTTAAACGTACCAAGCATGTTTGGCTGTTATAAGGGAAAACCCTATCCTCTGGCTTGCGTTGCATTATGTAATAGGACCTGGGTCTTATAATAGCTTCATTTTTGAAAAAGCATTGCGTTGTTTATTCTACGCACTGGTGTTCTTGGGAGGACACCCGTTCCATGTTATACGGCGTGGTCCCTTGAATTACTCTCTTTTAAAGTAAAGTTTTAAATAACTGTTTTAGTTCTCACACCAGTCACATGACTGACCTGGAGTTTATTGTTTTAACCTAAACTCTCGGTGCCCCTATTTTCTACACGGGCAGCTAGTAGTTTTGGTTTTGCAGATTTATATTCACAGGATCCTAATTTACAACTAGAACAATGCTCGAAAAGCTCTGTATCCGTGTATTACTTTCAGTTGTGTTTTTTATTATTTTTCCACTGCGATGTATCTAAATGTAATTTATTGTAATCTCTGATATTTATCTAATGTGTAATATTTATTCATACTCTGTATATTTTTGTATTCTGATGGAATTGTTGTAATATACAATGAAATGTTCTTCCGTCTGAGTTCTGATTTGTCCTGTTCTCAAAACGATCAGGGGTTTCGAACGGTCTTAGTCGGTTTAACGATCGATTCAGATCGAGCGAAATTCCTTACCGTTACAGTTGGTATCAGAGCTCTGGTTTACAGAGCTCGAGAACAAGACACATTAGAACCGAACGAAAGAATTCATCAGATATTGGATTAGTAATATCCAGTTAGAATAACTCGTCAGAGATGGGATCAGTAGTATCCTAGAACGAGTGTGAAGAGTATATTTTTCAAATGAAAACAATATTGTTTTGAAAATTAAAACCATTTTATACGTATTTGAATATTTATTTATATTGAATTTGGATAATCCAATATATAAAGATTTTGCATATATGCGTCATGAACGTATATTCGAAGTTTTAATATACTGGATAGATATAGAATCACATTCTAGACACCTGGAGATGGTTCTGTTGATTGATCGATCATCATCAGAACTTATGTTCGTGTTTCAAAGGTGTGATATCTATATATTTCCATTAAACTGGTGTGAGAACCAATATATAGCTAGAATACATTGTTGTGAATTGACATCAAAAACATGATTTTCTTTATATGTATCAAAATTATGAATTTGAAACGTTAATTCACTAATTGATTGATGTTTGTGTTGTTTGTTTGATAATTTTGAACCATTATCCCTAATTGCATCAAATGTTGAATTGTATCGAAAATTATTTGCAATTGCATGCATGTACATATATATGTGTGAACAGGTCATAGCAAGGAGGCTAGAGCAACGAAATAAAATTGTTTGCCCGACAAATAGGTACATGTTTACCATAATTTACTGTTTTGTTTGGGTGATGATGATTTTATGAGCCGAATGGCTAGCCGCTTGGCTTTTTCCTTTTGAGATCAGATGGCCTGTATGGCAATTTCGGGATTTTCCCGGTGCTCCCGGTGTAGGGGAGGTTATGGCGAAATATTTCGAAAATTTAGGGTGTTAGCCAAATTTTTGAAAATTTTGAAAAGTTCTTAGAAACTGAAAAGTTGAAGAACTTAAGTCGTAATCAAAATAATGAAAGTAGAGTTGGTTATTTAAACAACTTTCGGCTTCGTTCCTTTTCGGGGACGAAAAGTTTTAAGTGGGGGAGAATGTAACAACCCAGAAATCCGAGCCAGTTTAAAAAATTTATTTTGGCAATTTTAGCGAATTTTGATTATTTAAATGGATTATTTTAAATAATAACAACGAAAATTTATTTTGAATTGAATTTGAACATATATATTTATATACGTCGTCATTAGAATATGATATTTATTTTAAATTATAAAAGGAATTGAAAATGGCACGGTAGTTCGATAATTCGATTTCAAAGTTCAAATGAATGTACCGGGTTCAAAATAAACCGGATTTTGGTGAAACCAAAATTATTTGAATCTAATTGAGAATATCTTTCCAATGAATCTGAAAAATCGAAATTTCATAGCGGGAATCAAAAGATATGTCCTGTTGAAAATTCTGAATAGTCGCTATGGAGTTCGGGCCCTTTAAAATGGAAATTTTGCAAACGACCTCGGATTTCGACGAAACCACTTTTGTTGGATCCTTGATGTCAAATTATTGTTAGATTCCAATTTTCATAATTTTTTGAATCAATATGTGAGCGTGGCAAAGGAAAACGCGTTTGACCAGTTTAAGTTGATTTTAATCGACTGGAAAATGGCCATTTTTCCAACGGTCTCAAAATTCGACGAAACTAGTTTTCTTAGGACCGTATCGTCAATACGAAGCTAGAAAATATATTTTTGGAACTTTTAGAGTTAGTTTGTGGCCCCAGTAAATTAAAATACGCATTCAAATTCAATAATAGAGTTATATATTGATTTTGACGGAAACTGATCGTAACGATCGAATTGGCCTGCGATACATATCCCATTGTTTTAGGAATGGGGGTAAAACGCTAGGGACGATAGGCGGTGGGCCTCGTTTAGAGGTCGTATAAAAAAGTCAACTTTTTGAAATCAACAAATAATTAAATATATAAAATAAATAAATAAATAAAAAAGAGAGGAAGGGTGGAAGCGCCTCCGATCGAAGGAGCTAGACGCCCCCCTCTTCAACATCGCCAGCGCTAGCGTGGGCCACCGCCACACCCCCCTCTCTCCACAGCTTCTCTCTCCTCTGGAAACCCCTCAACGAACCCAAACCCACGATGAAGCCCTAGCCGCCACCAGGATCGACGTCCCTCCCCTCACCTTGGCGCACTCCGGCCAAACCCCCTCCAGCGTGCCTCTCTACTCCTCTTTCTTCTACAACCGAACCTCAATTGCCCCCAAAAGCCCGCCGTTAGCCACTGCCAGGGCCCGTCAGCTCCGATGAGGCCATTCCCGACCTCCCCGACTTCGGTGCCCACATCTAGCCCTTCCCTCCTCTCGCTGAAACCCCGTGAGTATTTTTTTATGTAGTTAATAGATTTTTTTTATATATTTGATATTTAGGTTAATAAAAGTATGATTTTTATGTTATAAAAATTATATTTTTAGACAAGAAAAGGTTTAGATTTTTATATGAGGATAAAGATTTTATTTTTAATTAGAAAAGAATTGATTTTTGTTGTAAGCAAAATATAATTTTTATATTATAGAAAGATTAAAAATACGATTTTTATATTATATAGATAGTAAAGATTAGATCTTTATATTTGAAAAGGCGAGATCTTTATATTTGAAAAGGCGAGATCTTTATATATGAAAAGGCGAAATCTTTATATAGAGAATAGCGTGATAAAAATATAATCTTTATTATATGAACACCGTTGTAAAAATAGAATTTTTATCTATATAGTAACGATGTAAAAATAGAATTTTTATCCATATGGAGTGATTATAAAAATATGATTTTTATATACATGGCAATAATATAAAAATGTGATTTTTATATATGTAGTGAATACGAGCAACGAAAGTGTCAGACGGCGAAGATTTCTACATATGAAGAGTCGTGGCATTTGGATTAGCTAGTTGGTGAGAATTTCTCACCTTTTAATTTTGTTTTTCCAGTTAAATTATATACTAGGATGCAGACGGTGTTTAGTAGAACCCGACAACCGTCGTCCATAGACCATGGACGGCTCGTTTGTTTAGTTGATTGTTTGGTGATTGATTTAATTGTTTGGTTGATAAATTTGGTTGAATTGATTGTGTGATGGGAAATAAAATATTTAAATAGTTAAAAATATTTTATCGTTAAAAATACAATTTTTAACGTGAATGTGAATAAGTAAATATTCATTTACAAACCGGACGGTTTGTTTATGTACACCTATTTGAAGGATATTGATTGGGACGATAAATTTTACACATCGCCTAACTGCACAAATAAAAATCTGTGTTTGTTGATTTGAAACCCCACACGGGTGTTGGGATGATATTTGGCGTACACTAATCCCAATCGATCGATTGGTCGACAGGCTGTGTAAGCGTTAGATATCTATATTTGATGCTTATACGGTGTAGTGCACTTTGGATGATGGTTGATTGTTTATCGTTGCTATTATATACATGTGTTGTATGGAATCCATATAATTAACGTTATATGGTGATTGATTGGGCCTCATTCCAATCGGGAAAATAAATAATATAATAGAATATATTCATGTGTTGAATAGAATAAATGCTCATGTGTTGAGAATATTTATGTGTTGAAACTATTCTGTGTTGAGTAAAATATTTTAACAATAAAATTTACATCTTTATCATATTTTAGATTAGAACCACTTTACAGTTGGAGTCTGATTAAAAATCAAACGATAGATACCATAATTTTATAAAAATATTACATAACAAAAATAGTCATGTGTTGACAGTACTCATGTGTTGAGATTAGTCAGGTGTTGAAAGGAATATAGATTCATGTGTTGAATAGAATAAATATTCATTTGTTGAATAGAATAAAGAATTTACTGAAATATATAAAGCCGCGTTGATTAGAGTTGCGCTATTTTGACGTGAACGATATTTATATCGATTATATTCGTTTTTATAATGAATATAGAAAAAGGTAGTGATTTCAAAATATAACGTTTTGAAAATATTATCATTTATATAGTAATGATATGAAATATTCAATTTTGATTTGAAATTGAATATAGAGTTGAAATGGTTTTGAAATCGAATTTAAAACGATTTATAAAATACGTTTTAAAAGGAAATCGATGAAGTATATAATATATATATTATATAAATAATGGCCTGAATAGAACGCGCCGCACCGTGGCAGTTCGTGAATTTTGACCATTGACTTCGAATTGACGTTACGGGAGATCCGACCGTCGGATTCTCCTAAAACCGGAACCGTTGGGTTCGTATCGAAAAGAGCTTTCCAATGAATATTAGAAATTTGAAATCTAACGGTTGGATTTGGAATTATGTCCAAATCAAATTTGGAAAAGGTCAATGTAAGTGCAGTTCGATGGCCGTTGATGGAAATCGATTGTACGGGCCTTAATAAAATTATTAAAAATATCTATAATTTGTGTAAAATCATAATATGTGAATTGGAAAGAACTGGGAAGAAAATTTCACATTTGAAAGGATAAAAATATATTTTCATCGAACTGAACTAGTTTTGAACTAGAATTAAAGTCAATTTGTTTTTGAGATAAATAAATTGAATTAGAATTGGTTTTGAAAATAACTAGAATTTCCAATATATATAAAGTGGAAGTGGATTTGAATCGAAATTGTCTTTGGAATATTTCGATGTTGGATTCCGTGATTATACATATATTGTTATGGGAATTTGAAAGATATATTTATATCGTTATTTCCAATACGATATTTGTTGGTTTCAGAATTTGATTTTGAATATAAGTCGGTATATTTTCTATTTAGAGCCTTGTATTTAATATCAAATGTGATTTGGGTTTGTCGTGAATCGTGTTTTAGATGACATTGGTTCTTTAACCCAAGTAAAGACCGGATATTGATTTTTGAGAAGATTAAAACTAAGTGGAGTTTTAATGAATCTTTAAATAGATTGAAAGTGAATTGATAATTTAAACTATCAAATCTGAAAAGTGATCGAGAATGGAGTATCCCCAGTTTTGCTCCAAGGCGATAGTTAAACATTTAATTAGATTTGAACGTGAAACGGTAATTAATTTTACCAATAACACCGTGGTGTTAGATATGGAGTATTACCAGTTTTTCTCCATGGGATGAATAGGTTGGGATTGGGAAATAAATAAATAATTACTTCGGTGTGGTTCGCTAATCCCGACTAGTTTTGTGACAACAAGGAATTTCGCTTGATCCGAATCAGTCGCTAAACCGATCTAGACCGTTCGAAACGCCTGACTGTTTTGAGAACACGACAAAATAGAACGCAGACGGAAGAACGTTTCATTGTATATTACAACAATTCCATCAGATTACAAGAATATACAGAGTATAAATGAATAAATATTATACAGAAATATCAGAGATTTAAATTACATTTAAATACATAGCAGCGGAAAATAATACAATACACAACTAGAAGAGATATACGGATACAAAGCTTTCCGGATATCGTTCCAGCTGTAAACCAGGATCCTGTGAATATAAATCTGCAAAACCAAAACTACTAGCTGCCCGTGTGGAAAATAGGGGCACCCAGAGTTTAGGTTAAAACAATAAACTCCAGGTCAGTCATGGGACTGGTGTGAGAACTAAAACAGTTATAAATCTTTATTTTAAAGTTAGGTAAATCAAGGGGCCACGCCGTATAACACGGAATAGGTTTCCTCCCAAGAATACCAATGCATAAAACAAACAGCGCAATGCTAAATAAAGAAAAATGAAGCTATTATAAGACCCAGTTCCCATCACACAATGCAACGCAAGCCGGAGGATAGGGTTTTTACCTTATAATAGCCAAGAATGCTTGATACGTTAAAACAAATCATTTGATACTATTATAAGTGCATTGTGTATAAAACAACTTCAAATCATAAGTATCAATCATAGACGGCATAAGCGCCCCATCCCACTATGTCGCCATACTAGGCTCTACAAATAAAACCGCAGAATCATGTATTTGGAAATTGGATTTCCATCTATGAACCGAGGCAAAAGATAGACCTCAACCGATTCGAGACGCTCTAGCCCGCCCCTCAGGCAAGTACTCAGTCAAGCCTTTGGATCGTCAGGGCCGGTCCACCGATGTGGATTAAAATGCCTAAACATGCGTTTCCCCGCCCTTTGGGGCGTAAATGAGCCAACGAATGGCTCCATCGGACCCGGGTCGTCCGATCTAACCGAGGCGCCTCGCAACAGCAACAACCACACAGGTGAAAAGTATATAAATGTCAGGGCTGGTAGGTCACTGACACCACCCTAGCTAGAAAGAAACGCATGCCCTCCCTGAGGTCCTTCTCCCGTTTTGGGTTCACAACCGGGGTACGAGGCTCGCGAATCAACGCTACACAAAGCTATGCCACACAGGCCTTGCTTTGATCATCATCCACAAGACTTTGCTTTTCAACAGAAGCCTTGATCAATTGCCACTTAGGCATGCCACACAGGCAATTCACTCCATGCGATTGATATCCATCAATATATAACCCCTGAGCTCGTACGTCTCAGAGAAGGGCGTTAAGCAAAAGAATATATTCTCCGCCGCCAAACAGATATATATTTAATAGAAATCAATCACACAGACTAAAATCCGATGTCAAACACACAGTCCATTTACAAGTCCGTTCTGGGTCGGAACGAAACTGGAGGCACCTAGTACCCCGCATATCCATCGATCTCCAAGTACGTCTGGACGATCACCAACTGTTTCCATCTTCTTGGGTGTACAGCCCAATCAAGATCATCAGTAATTACCCAAACGACGTGACGACTTCCGGTCTTCAACCACCGTCTTCATCTTCGACACCACGTCGAATTAGTTATTCAGAATGGGATAAAACCCGGTCTTTCTGAATAACTCGCGTATATAATAAACAAGTGTTATTCAGAATATTCTTTTATTCAAATATTCTTATATTTTGGGAAAGGTTCCCATTAATTTTATCAAAGATAAATTCTTTAAATTTATTCTTTAATCTCCTTTGAATATCATTTCAAACTAGTCGGGATTAGCAAACCACACCGAAGTAATCATTTATTTTATTTCCCAATCCCAACCTATTCATCCCATGAAGTAAAACTGGTAATACTTCATATCTAACACCACAGTGTTATCAGTAAATTCAATTACCATTTCACGTTCAAATCTAATTAAAGATTTAACTATCGCCTGGAGTAAAACTGGTGATACTCCATTCTAACACCTTTTCAATCTAATTAAAGATTCATTAAAATTCCACTTAGTTTTAATCTTTAACTGGGTTAAAGAATCGGTGTCATTTAAAACACGGTTCACGATAAACCCAAAATCACATTCCATTCGGGTTAAAGAACGAGTGTTATTTAAAACACTGTCCACGATAAATCCAAAAATCAATATCAATTCAATTCCAATTAAATATCATTTAATTGGTACACTTCATTAAATCGAAATAAAAAGATTTAATCTTTTCTCAACTGGGTTCAAGAACAATTTTAATAAAGACACCATTCACGACAAACCCAAGTCACATTTGATATTAAATACAAGGCTCTGAATAGAAAATATATCGGCTTATATTCAATATCAAATTCTACGACCAACAGATATCATATTGGAAATAACGATATATATATCTTTCAAATTTCCATAACAACATTTGTATAATCACGAAATCCAACATCGAAATATTCCAAAGACAATTTCGATTCAAATCCATTCCAATTCAATTATTAGAAATTCTGGTTATATTTCAAAACCATTTCAAACTCACTTTATTTATTTTAAAAATAAATAAATTACTATTCTAGTTCAAAACTAGTTCATTTCGATAAAAATCTATTTTTATCTTTTCAAATATGGAGTTTTTCATCCAAATTCTTCCCAAATCATTTCTTATGATTTTAGACAAATTATTACTATTTTTAATAATTTTATCAAGGCCCGTACAGTCGATTTCCATCAACGGCCATCGAACTGCACTTACAGCGACCTTTTCCAAATTTGATTTGGACGTAACTCCAAATCCAACCGTTGGATTTCATATTTCTAATATTCGTTAGAAATCTCTTTTCGATACGAACCCAACGGTTCCGGTTTTAGGAGAATTCGACGGTCGGATCTCCCGCACTATCCATTCGAAGTCAATGGTCGAAATTCGCGAACAACCGCGGCGCGGCGCGTTCTATTCAGGCCATTATATATATATATATAATATTATATATATTTCATCGATTTCCTTTCAAAACGAATTTTATAAATCGTTTTTAAATTCGTTTTCAAAACGATTTCAACTCACTTTTCAAATTCTAATCAAAACTGAATTTTTCAATATAAATTCGTTTTAATTTCATTTCAATTCAATTTCAATTTAATTCGAATTTCAATTCATTTCAATTTATATTCAAATTCATTTCTATTCAATTTCAATTCGAATTCATTTCTATTCAATTTCAATTTGAATTCAAATCATTTCAATTTTAATTCGAATTTCAAAATCACTTTCTATATTCGTTGAAAAATGAATAAAATCGATATAAATATCGTTCACGTCAAAATGGCATCAATCTACTCAACACGGCTTCTTATATTTCTATTTTCAAATATTCAATTTCAAATATTTCTATTTCAAATATTTTATTTCAAAACTGGAATGAGGCCCAATCAATTACCATATAATGTTAATTATATGGATTTTTCTACCACACGTATATAACAACAACGATAAATCATCAACCATCATCCAAAGTGCGTTCTACACTGTTTGAGCATCAAATATAAATATTTAACGCTTATAACAGTCTGTCAATCAGTCGATCGACATACAGCTAATTATTGGGGTTAGTGTATGTCATATATCATCCCAATACCCATGTGGGGTTTCAAACAATCAACTACAGGTTTTATTTGTGCAGTTGGGCGATGTGTAAAATTTATCGTCCCAATCAATATCAGTCAAATGTGTGTATATAAACAAACCGTCCGGTTTGTTTATTTTTATTTCATTTCATACACACGTTAAAAATTCTATTTTTGATTATATAAAATATTTTTAACTATATGAATATTTTATTTCCTTTCACATCACATCACACAATCAACTACACATCAAAATCAAACAAACAAGCATACATGTCGTCCATGGTCTGTGGACGACGGGTGTCGGGTGCTACTAAACACCGTCTGCATCCTAGTATATATTTTAAACTAGAAATAAATAAATGTGAGAAGTTCTCATGGATTTGCTAAACTAGACGTCTCGGCTCTTCATTGTAGAAATCTTCGCCGTTCTTGCCTCTTGACAATTTCTTTGCCCGTATTCTCTACATATGTAAAAAACGAATTTTTACTTTGCTATTCAATATATAAAAATCGAATTTTTACTTCGCTATTCAATATATAAAAAACGAATTTTTACTTGCTATTCAATATATAAAAATCGAATTTTTACTTTGCTATTCAATATATAAAAATCAAAATTTTACTTCGCTATTCAATATATAAAAATCGAATTTTTAACTTCACTTCATATATATAAAAATTGAATTTTTACTTTGCTATTCAATATATAAAAATCGAATTTTTACTTTGTATAGAAAATCTTGTCCTTCATACGATCAAAATCGAATCTTTCTACATGATAAAATAAAACAAAATACAATCAAAAGGGTAAAATTTACTATACTACTGATCCCATCTCTACCGAGTCATTCCCATTGGATATTACTAATCCAATATCTGATGAATTCTTTCGTAAGGTTCTAATGTGTCTTGTTCTCTGAGCTTTGTAAACCAAAGCTCTGATACCAACTGTGACAACAAGGAATTTCGTTCGATCCGAATCAGTCGCTAAACCGATCTAGACCGTTCGAAACGCCTGATTGTTTTGAGAACACGACAAAATAGAACGCAGACGGAAGAACATTTCATTGTATATTACAACAATTCCATCAGATTACAAGAATATACAGAGTATAAATGAATAAATATTACACAGAAATATCAGAGATTTAAATTACATTTAAATACATAGCAGCGGAAAATAATACAATACACAACTAGAAGAGATATACGGATACAAAGCTTTCCGGATATCGTTCCAGCTGTAAACCAGGATCCTGTGAATATAAATCTGCAAAACCAAAACTACTAGCTGCCCGTGTGGAAAATAGGGGCACCCAGAGTTTAGGTTAAAAAAATAAACTCCAGGTCAGTCATGGGACTGGTGTGAGAACTAAAACAGTTATAAATCTTTATTTTAAAGTTAGGTAAATCAAGGGGCCACGCCGTATAACACGGAACGGGTTTCCTCCCAAGAATACCAGTGCATAAAACAAACAGCGCAATGCTAAATAAAGAAAAATGAAGCTATTATAAGACCCAGTTCCCATCACACAGTGCAACGCAAGCCGGAGGATAGGGTTTTTACCTTATAATAGCCAAGAATGCTTGATACATTAAAACAAATCATTTGATACTATTATAAGTGCATAGTGTATAAAACAACTTCAAATCATAAGTATCAATCATAGACGGCATAAGCGCCCCATCCCACTATGTCGCCATACTAGGCTCTACAAATAAAACCGCAGAATCACGTATTTGGAAATTGGATTTCCATCTATGAACCGAGGCAAAAGATAGTCCTCAACCTATTCAAGACGCTCTAGCCCGCCCCTCAGGCAAGTACTCAGTCAAGCCTTTGGATCGTCAAGGCCGGTCCACCGATGTGGATTAAAATGCCTGAACATGTGTTTCCCCGCCCTTTGGGGCGCAAATGAGCCAACGAATGGCTCCATCGGACCCGGATCGTCCGATCTAACCGAGGCGCCTCGCAACAGCAACAACCACACAGGTGAAAAGTATATAAATGTCAGGGCTGGTAGGTCACTGACACCACCCTAGCTAGAAAGAAACGCATGCCCTCCTTGAGGTCCTTCTCCCGTTTTTGGTTCACAACCAGGGTGCGAGGCTCGCGAATCAACGCTACACAAAGCTATGCCACACAGGCCTTGCTTTGATCATCATCCACAAGACTTTGCTTTTCAACAAAAGCCTTGATCAATTGCCACTTACGCATGCCACACAGGCAATTCACTCCATGCGATTGATATCCATCAATATATAACCCCTGAGCTCGTACGTCTCAGAGAAGGGCGTTAAGCAAGAGAATAAGTTTCTCCGCCGCCAAACAGATATATATTTAATAGAAATCAATCACACAGACTAAAATCCGATGTCAGACACACAGTCCATATACAAGTCCGTTCTGGGTCTGAACGAAACCGGAGGCACCTAGTACCCCGCATATCCATCGATCTACAAGTACGTCTGGACGATCACCAACTGTTTCCATCTTCTTGGGTGTACAACCCAATCAAGATCATCAGTAATTACCCAAACGATGTGAAGACTTCCGGTCTTCAACCACCGTCTTCATCTTCGACACCACGTCGAATTTGTTATTCATAATGGGATAAAACCCGGTCTTTCTGAATAACTCGCGTATATAATAAACAAGTGTTACACAAACACAACATATGCCTCATTCCAATTTAGAATATTCTTTTATTCAAATATTCTTATATTTTGGGACCCATTAATTTTATCAAAGATAAATTCTTTAAATTTATTCTTTAATCTCCTTTGAATATCAATTCAAACTAGTCGGGATTAGCGAACCACACCGAAGTAATCATTTATTTTATTTCCCAATCCCAACCTATTCATCCCATGAAGTAAAACTGGTAATACTTCATATCTAACACCACAGTGTTATCGGTAAATTCAATTACCATTTCACGTTCAAATCTAAATAAAGATTTAACTATCGCCTGGAGTAAAACTGGTGATACTCCATTCTAACACCTTTTCAATCTAATTAAAGTTTCATTAAAACTCCACTTAGTTTTAATCTTTAACTGGGTTAAAGAATCAGTGTCATTTAAAACACGGTTCACGATAAACCCAAAATCACATTCCATTAATTATCAGGTTAAAGAACGAGTGTTATTTAAAACACTGTCCACGATAAACCCAAAAATCAATATCAATTAAATATCATTTAATTGGTACACTTCATTAAATCTAAATAAAAAGATTTAATCTTTTCTCAACTGGGTTCAAGAACAATGTTAATAAAGACACCATTCACGACAAACCCAAGTCACATTTGATATTAAATACAAGGCTCTGAATAGAAAATATATCGGCTTATATTCAATATCAAATTCTACGACCAACAGATATCGTATTGGAAATAACGATATATATATATATATATATATATATATATATATAGATATCTTTTAAATTTCCATAACAACATCTGTATAATCACGAAATTCAATATCGAAATATTCCAAAGACAATTTCGATTCAAATCCTTTCCAATTCAATTATTGGTAATTCTGGTTATATTTCAAAACCATTTCAAACTCACTTTATTTATTTTAAAAATAAATAAATTACTATTCTAGTTCAAAACTAGTTCATTTCGATAAAAATCTATTTTTATCTTTTCAAATATGGAGTTTTTCATCCCAATTCTTCCCAAATCATTTCTTATGATTTTACACAAATTATTACTATTTTTAATAATTTTATCAAGGCCCGTACAGTCGATTTCCACCAACGGCCATCGAACTGCACTTACAACGACCTTTTCCAAATTTGATTTGGACATAACTCCAAATCCAACCGTTAGATTTCAAATTTCTAATATTCTTAGAAAGCTCTTTTCGATACGAACCCAACGGTTCCGGTTTTCGGACAATCCGACGGTCGGATCTCCCGCACTATCCATTCGAAGTCAATGGTCGAAATTCGCGAACTGCCGCGGCGCGGCGCATTCTATTCAGGCCATTATACATATATAATATATATATTATATATATTTCGTCGATTTCCTTTCGAAACGAATTTTATAAATCATTTTTAAATTCGTTTTGAAAACGATTTCAACTCCCTTTTCAAATTCTAATCAAAACTGAATTTTTCAATATAAATTCGTTTTAATTTCTTTTGAAATTGATTTCAATTCAATTTCAATTTAATTCGAATTTCAATTCATTTCAATTTATATTCGAATTCATTTCTATTCAATTTCAATTCGAATTCATTTCTATTCAATTTCGATTTGAATTCAACTCATTTCAATTTTAATTCGAATTTCAAAATCACTTTCTATATTCGTTGAAAAATGAATAAAATCGATATAGATATCATTCACGTCAAAATGGCGTAAATCTACTCAACATGGCTTCTTATATTTCTATTTTCAAATATTCAATTTCAAATATTTCTATTTCAAATATTTTATTTCAAAACTGGAATGAGGCCCAATCAATTACCATATAATGTTAATTATATGGATTTTTCTACCACACGTATATAACAGCAATGATAAATCATCAAACATCATCTAAAGTGCGTTCTACACTGTATGAGCATCAAATATAAATATTTAACGCTTATAACAGTCTGTCAATCAATCGATCGGCATACAGCTAATTATTGGGATTAGTGTATGTCATATATCATCCCAATACCCGTGTGGGGTTTCAAACAATCAACCACAGGTTTTATTTGTGCAGTTGGGCGATGTGTAAAATTTATCGTCCCAATCAATATCAGTCAAACGTGTGTATATAAACAAACCGTCCGGTTTGTTTATTTTTATTTCATTTCATATACACGTTAAAAATTCTATTTTTGACTATATAAATATTTTTAACTATATGAATATTTTATTTCCTTTCACATCACATCACACAATCAACTACACATCAAAATCAGACAAACAAGCATACATGCCGTCCATGGTCCGTGGACGACGGGTGTCGGGTGCTACTAAACACCGTCTGCATCCTAGTATATATTTTAAACTAGCAATAAATAAAAGTGAGAAGTTCTCACAGATTTGCTAAACCAGACACCTCGGCTCTTCTTTGTAGAAATCTTCGCTGTTCTTGCCTCTTGTCAATTTCTTTGCCCGTATTCTCTACATATGTAAAAAATGAATTTTTACTTTGCTATTCAATATATAAAAATCGAATTTTTACTTCGCTATTCAATATATAAAAATCGAATTTTTACTTCGCTATTCAATATATAAAGATCGAATTTTTACTTCGCTATTCAATATATAAAAATCAAATTTTTACTTTGCTATTCAATATATAAAAATCGAATTTTTTACTTCGCTATTCAATATATAAAAATCGAATTTTTAACTTCACTTCATATATATAAAAATCAAATTTTTACTTTGCTATTCAATATATAAAAATCGAATTTTTACTTTGTATAAAAAATCTTGTCCTTCATACGATCAAAATCGAATCTTTCTACATGATAAAATAAAACAAAATAAAATCAAAAGGGTAAAACTTACCGTACTAATGTTGAACGGGGAGGAGAGCGAGGCTGGTGGCAGTGGAGGCGCGGCCGTGGTGGTGCGGTGGGGCTCAAGGGGAGGCGGCGCAGCTTGTTTTAGTGGAGGGGGGGCTAGGGCTTCCGCAGCTCGGTTGGGGGAGTAGAAGGAGGAGAGAGGAAGGAAGGAGGGGGTGGGGGCGCGGCGCGCGAGGGGGGGCTGAGGTCGGAGAGCGATGGCCGTCGATCGGTGGGGGCGTCGCACGACTGTCGGGTTCTCTTTTTTTTTTCTTATGATCGATCTGAAATGAGAAAAACAAAGGGGGGGGTATATGTTAATTTATATATAAATTATTATTTTATATTACTAAAGGTTGACTTTTTCATTCGACCTCTAAACGAGGCCCCCCGCCTGTCGTCCATAGCTAATTACACCCATTCCGAACACAATGGGATATGTATCGTAAGCTGATTCATCCGTGTCGATCAGTTTCCGTTAAAATCCACATATAACTCTATATACTGAATTTGAACGCGCATTTCAATTTACTGGGGTCACATACGAACCCTAAAAATTCCAGAAAAATATTTCCTTTCTTCGTATTGACGATACGGTCTTAACGAAACTAGTTTCGTCGAATTCCGAGACCGTTGGAAAAATGGCCAATTTCCAGTCGATTAAAATCAACTAAAACTGGTCAAACGCGTTTTCCTTTGCCACACTCAGATATTGATTCGAAAAATTATGAAATTTGAAACCTAGCAATAACTTTACATCACGGACCCAACAAAAGTGGTTTCGTCGAAATCCGTGGTCGTTTGCAAAATTTCCATTATTAAGGGCCTGAATTCCATAGCGACTATTCAGAATTTTCAACGGGGCATTTCTTTTGATTCCCGCTGTGAAATTTTGATTTTTCGGATTCATTGGAAAGATAATTTCAATTAGATTCCATTATTTTTGGTTTCACTAAAATTCGGTTTATTTTGCACCCGGTACATTTATTTGAAGTTTGAAATCGAATTATCGAACTACCGCGCCATTTTCAATTCCTTTTATATATATAAATAATTATTTATATTCTAACGACGATTCATACGAATATATATGTTCGAATTATATTCAAAATAAATTTCTCGTCGTTTTTATTTAAAATAATTCATTTTAAATAATCAAAATTCGCTAAAATTGCCAAAATAAAAATTTTTAAACTGGCCCAGATTTTCTGGTTGTTACAAGTTTGGAAAACCATAATACGATTTGAAATGATATCCAAAGGAAGATTAAAGAATAAATTTAGAAGAATTTATCTTCGATAAAATTAATGGGAACCTATTCCCTAATGATGTGAAAATTTGAATAAAAGAATATTCTGAATTGGAATGAGGCGTATGTTGTGTTTGTGTAACACGTGTTTATTATATACGCAGGTTATTTGGAAAGGCCGGGTTTATACCCATTCTGAATAACCGATTCGACGATATGACGAAAATGAAGACGGTGGTTGAAGACCATAAGTCTTCACATCGTTTGGGTGATTACTGATGATCTTGATTGGGATGTACACCCAAGATGAGGGAATCAGTTGGTGATCGTCCAGACGTACTTGGAGATGGATGGATATGCGAGGAAAGTGCCTCCGGTTTCGTTCAGACCTAGAGCGCACTTGTAAATGGACTGTGTCTGACATTGGATTTTATTCTGTGTTGATTGGTCTTTATTAAATATACATCTGTTTGGCCGCGGAGAATTTATTCTCTTGCTTAACTCCCTTCTCTTAGACGTACGAGCTCAGAGGTTGTATATCGATGGACATTAGTCGCATGGAGTGAATTGCCTATGTGGCACGCCTAAGTGGCAGATGATCAGGGCTTCTGCTGAAAAGCAAAGTCTTGTGGTTGATGATCAAAGCACGGCCTGTGTGGCATAGCTTTGTGTATAACGTGAATTCGCGAGCCTCACACCTCGGGATGAGTCAAAAACGGGATACGGAACGTTGGGAGAACACGACGTTTCTATCTAGCTATGGGTGATGTCAGTGACCTACAAGCCCTGACATTTATATACTTTTTACCTTTGTGGATGTTGGAATGCGAGGCGCCTCGGATATTGGTCTGTTAGGACCGGGAAACGTGTGTTCAGGAATTGCCAATCCTCCAAAGTTTGGTGAGGACCGGCCCAACCGATTCCAAGGATCAAAGTGGGGTCCTGAGACATTTGCTAGAGTGTCTCGAACGGAGAGGAGCTTGCCCCTTGCCTCGACTCATGACGGAAATCCAATTTCCAATATGTGATATTGCGGTTTTAATTGTAGAACTAGTATGGCGACATGATATATGGTACCCATGCCGTCTATGATTGATATTTATGATTGAAATTGTTTTGACACTATACACCTATGATAGTATCAAATGATTTGTTTTAAACGTACCAAGCATGTTTGGCTATTATAAGGGAAAACCCCATCCTTCGGCTTGCGTTGCATTGTGTAATGGGACCTGGGTCTTATAATAGCTTCATTTTTCGAAAAAGCATTGCGCTGTTTATTCTACGCACTGGTGTTCTTGGGAGGAAACCCGTTCCGTGTTATACGGCGTGGTCCCTTGAATTACTCTCTTTTAAAGTAAAGTTTTAAATAACTATTTTAGTTCTCACACCAGTCACATGACTGACTTGGAGTTTATTAATTTAACCTAAACTCTGGGTGCCCCTATTTTCTACATGGGCAGCTAGTAGTTTTGGTTTTGCAGATTTATATTCACAGGATCCTGATTTACGACTGGAACGATGCTCGGAAAGCTCTGTATCCGTGTATTACTTTCAGTTGTGTTTTGTATTGTTTTTCCGCTGCGATGTATTTAAATGTAATTTATTGTAATCTCTGATATTTATCAAATGTGTAATATTTATTCATACTCTGTGTATTCTTGTATTCTGATGGAATTGTTGTAATATACAATGAAATGTTCTTTCGTCTGAGTTCTGATTTGTCCTGTTCTCAAAACGATCAGGGTTTTCGAATGGTCTTTGTTGGTTTAACGATCGATTCGGATCGAGCGAAATTCCATACCGTTACAATCATAGTGTCTAATTATAAATAAATAACAATATAGAAGAACGCTTGCATCTCACGCTCCCCATATATAGTATACAAATCAAAACCGTGGGCGCTTAGTGGATATTGGATTCCAACCTTGACAAGGTATGGGACCACCTACCGTTAGTGTATCTCCAGAGGCAAATACACTGGGTTCAACAAGAACACCTTGCAACCCGGCCCTCACAAGACCGACCACTCATTTCGCTTGAGTGTATCAAATGTATATCACCAACGGTTGGGATCAGCAACCGTTTCCCAAATGGGACAGCATCGAATAGAATAAGAAATTAAATGAGTCTCTAGATAGATGATTATACACCCTAATGGGAGCGACCCACATAGCCATGCTACCTGCCCGATTTTTGTCATTTCGCGGTTGTTGAGGCCTAAGGCTACGATTACTTTCTATTCATTGATAGCACAATCACTTTGAATGCCACATTGTCAGATCTGTTAATCACCAATTGATTTGCACAAGTATTCTGGATGTTATGTTAAGGGAATAAATCCGTTGCCACCATATATATATGTACAGATCAACATATATGATCATTGGAAATACTCTGTCAGACATTCATCCATTTACGTTCGTTCTGGGATTGAACGAAACCGAAGGCACAATTTGTATTAATAGAAAAAGCCCTTGTACTTTACTTCGTCTTCGATTATCTTCATATAATCTAATTCGCAACGCTACCGCCAATACAGAGTGGTTCACGGATAATAATCCAACCGGTCTCTCCATATTGACAACGCTATTGGCAAATACTTCGATAGTCGGTTATTTAACTATCGAAGAAAAACAAACATCCATTCAAAACATCAAACAATCACTGGGCCCCTTGATTACTATTCATTAATTAAATCACCCTTTCCATTTCCTTATCAATATTTTTTAAACAAATATTTTTAATTATCATCTCGGTCTCTTACATTCTTTGGAAAACATTTCTATATCTCGCCTTCTTTTATTTTCTACACTTAGAAAATATATTCTATTTAAAATTGAAACAATTTCAATCACTTATCTCTTTCCCGACTACTTTAATTATACTCAGGAAATATTTACATTTATATTTCCAAAATTCCATCACTTGGATTAAAACGAATGCTGTGTAAAACATCGTTATAACAACCCAAAATATTTTATTCAACTACCTCTTTTTCAAACACTTCTCTTCGAGACTGGATCCTGCTATTTATCAATTAAAAATGAAATCAACCAAGTTGGGGTAAAATTACCTCTCAGACCTTGACTGAAAACATCATTAATGTAACAACCCGAAAATTCTGAGCCAATTTAAAATTTTTATTTTGACAATTTTAATGAATTTTGATTATTTAAAATGAATTATTTTAAATAATATCGATGAGAAATTTATTTTGAATAGAATTAGAACGTATATATTCATATAGATCGTCGTTAGAATATAAATAATTATATATAATTATAAAAGGAATGGAAAATGGCGCGGTAGTTCGATAATTCGATTTCAAACTTCAAATGAATGCACCGGGTGCAAAATAAACCGGATTTTAGCGAAATAAAAAATAATAGGATCTATTTGAGAATATCTTTCCAACGAATCCGAATAATTGAGATTTCATAGCGGGAATCAAACGATACAACCAGTTGAAAATTCAGAATAGTCGCTATGGAATTCAGGCCCTTAAAAATAGCAATTTTGCAAACGACCTCGGATTTCGACGAAACCACTTTTGTTGGATCCGTGATGTCAAATTATAGTTAGATTTCAATTTTCATAATTTTTCGAATCAATATGTGAGCATGGCAAAGGAAAACGTGTTTGACCAATTTCAGTTGATTTTAATTGACTGGAAAATGGCCATTTTTCAAACGGTCTCAGAATTTGACGAAATTAGTTTTATTAGGACTGTATCGTCAATACGAAGCTAGAAAATATTTTTCTGGAATTTTTCGAGTCTGTATGTGACCTCAGTAATTTGAAATGTACGTTTAAAATTCAGTATAAGGATTTAAATGTAAATTCAACGGAAACTAATCGAAACAGTCGAATCAGCTTGCGATACATATCCCATTGTGTTCGGAATGGGGGTAATTAGCTATGGGCGACAGGCGGTGGGTCTCATTTCGAGGTCAGAATAAAAAGTTGCTTTTTGAAATAATTAAATAAAAAAAATTAAAAAAAATGAAAACTCTCGCTCATATACCTCCAGCCCCCACTCCCCCCCCCCCCTGTTCATTCTGAATCAAAAATAAAAAAAAATAAGAAGGAAAGGGGGGAGGGCGGAGCGCCGCCCCATCGTCTATCGCGCCGCCAAGGGCGGGGCCGCTGCCACCAAGCCCCATTCCTCTTCCCTTCTCTCTTCTCTCTCCCTTCCTCGAATTAAACAGTGCCCAAAAAGCCGTCCTCCAACCGCCTGGAAAACCGACGCGCCCTGTCCACCAATGTAACAACCCGGAGATTCTGAGCCAATTTAAAATTTTTATTTTGGCGAATTTAATGAATTTTGAATATTTAAAATGAATTATTTTAAATAATATCGACGAAAATTTGTTTTGAATAGAATTCGAACGTATATATTTATTTACGTCGTCGTTAGAATATAAATGTGATCTTTGTTTATAAATTAACAAAATAAAAAGGTGATCTTTGTTTATAATTAAAAATATGATTTGTATATATACTAGAGAATATAAAAATGTGATTTTTATCTACGTAGCGAATTAAAAATGTGATTTTTATGGTGTGTACATCAATATAAAAATGTGATTTTCATTGCGAACAGCGTGAAATGGTTGAGTTGGAAGGTCGAGTGAATCTGAACCGTTCAGAAAGAAAGAATGGCGGAGTGGAACCCAAAGGTGAGAAATCCTCACTTTTATTTTAAATTTCTAGTTAATATACATACTAGGATGCAGACGATGCTTAGCAGCACCTGACACCCATCGTCCACAAACCATGGATGGCTTGTTTGTTTGTTTGTTTGATTTTGATGTGTAGTTGATCGTGTGTTGTGAAATGAAATAAAATATTTATATAGAAAATAAATATTGTATAGTTAAAAATAGAATTTTTAATGTGTATATAAAATGAAATAAATAAATATAAATGAATCGGACAATTTGTTTATATACACACATTTGATGGTTATTGTTTGGGACGATAAATTTTACACATCGCCAAACTGCACAAATTAAAATCTGTGTTTGTTGATTTGAAACCCCACACGGGTATTGGGATAAAATAGGGCGTACACTAATCCCAGTAATTAGTTGTATGTCGATCGATTGATTGACAGGCTGTTATAAGCGTTAGATATCTATATTTGATGCTTATACAGAGTAGTGCATTTTGGATGATTGTTGATTATTTATCGTTGCTATTTATATACATGTGTTGTATGAAATCCATATAGTAACGCTATATGGTGATTGATTGGGCCTCATTCCAATTTAGAAAATAAAGAATATTATAAAATAAAGGTTCATGTGTTGACAATACTCATCCGTTGAGATTAGTCAGGTGTTGAACGAAATATTTTAACAATAAAATTTACATCTTTATCATATATAAAATTAGAAACTAACTGGAAAATAGATAAGATGAGTGGTCTCCTGGATATTGATCTGATGTTGGTTTCGGCCTTCGGCGTTAATATTTAGGGAATCGTTCTCTTACTAATTTACTGTTGGAGTCTGATTTGAAATCAAACGATAGATGCCATAATTTTTATAAAATATGATAAATAACAAAAATAGTCGCGTGTTGACAGTACTCATCCGTTGTGATTAGTCATATACTGAAAGAAATATATGTGCTGAATATAATAAATATTCATTTGTTGAACAGAATAATGAAGTTATTGAAAAATATAAAGCCGTGTTGATTAGAAATGCGCTATTTTAACGCGAACGATATTGATATCGATTATATTCGTTTTTAAAATGAATTCGAATTGAGTTGAATATAAAGTGAATTCGAATTGAATTGAATATAAAAGCGAATTTGAATTGAATTGAATATAAAGCGAATTCGAATTGAATTGAATATAAAGTGAATTCGAATTGAATTGAATATAAAGTGAATTCGAATTGAATTGAATATAAAACGAATTCGAATTGAAATTGAATAGAAATGAATTCGAATTGGAATTGAATAGAATCGAATTTGAATTGAAATCAATTTGAAAAGGAATTTAAAATGATTTTAAAAATTCCTTTTAAATAGAAATCGACGAAATATATTTTTATCGAAATGAACTAGATATGAACTAGAATCAAAATCCAATATTTTTAATTAAATAAATTGGGTCTGAAGTGGTTTTAAAAATAATCAGAATTTGATATTGAATATAAGCCGATATATTTTCTATTCAGAGCCTTGTATTTAATATCAAATGGAATTTTGGGTTTATCGTGAAACTGTGTTTTAAATGACATTAGTTCTTTAACCCAGTTAAAGATTAAAACTAAGTGGAGTTTTAATGAATCTTTAATTAGATTGAAATGAGAATTGGTAATTTAAATCATCAAAATTTGGAAATGATCGAAAGGGGAGTATCACCAGTTTTGCTCCAAGCGATAGTTAAATCTTTAATTAGATTTGAACGTGAAATGGTAATTAAATTTACCGATAAGACCGTGGTGTTAGTTATGGGGTAATAACAGTTTTGCTCCATGGGATGAATAGGTTGGGATTGGGAAATAAAATAAATAATTACTTCGGTGTGGTTCGCTAATCTCGACTAGTTTGGAAAACCATAATTTGGGTTAATATGACGTCCAAAGGAAGATTAAAGAATAAATTGTAAAGAATTTATCTTTGATAAAATTAATGGGAGCCTTTCCCTAAGAATATGAAATTTAGAAACTAGTTGTAGGTTAGTTAAGAAGAATGGTTTCCAGGGTATTGATCTGATGTTGTTTTCGGCCTTCGGGGTTAATATTTGGGGAATTGTTCTCTTACTAATTTACGGTTAGTGGCTGATGAATTGGAATGAGGCATATGTTGTGTTTTATAGCACTTGATTATAAGGTACGCGAGTTATTCAGAAAGGCCGGGTATAACCCATTCTGAATAACTGATTCGACGATGAGTAGAAGAGATGGAAGACGGTGCAAGACCGATGATCTTCACCTCGAATGGATGGGTGCTACTGATGCTCACGATGGGAGTAGCTACCTTGAAGGGGGCTGAAGTGGTAGCCGTCCGGACGTACTTGTTGATTGTATGGATATGCGAGGAAAGTGCCTCCGGTTTCGTTCAGACCTAGAACGGACTTGTAAATGGATGGTGTGTCTGACATTGTATTCCTTTATATTATATTCATTGATCTCTGCTAAATATATATCTGTTTGGCTGCGGAGAATTTATTCTCTTGCTTAACGCCCCTCTCTGAGACATACGAGCTCAGAGGTTATATATTGGCAGAAATCAGTGGTACGATATGGATTGATAGTGTGGCATGCTGAGATGCAGTGATCCAGACATTTGTTGAAAAGCAAAGTTTGGTGGATGATGATCAAAGCGCAGCTTTAATATAGCACGGCTTTGTGTATAGCGTTGATTCGCGAGCCTCACACCCCGGTATGGTGGTAAACTGATGGTTTGATCAGTATGCTTTTTAGAGGATGGGCACCTTCGTGGTGTCGTGGATTCGGTCGACCGAGATTGAGCTTAGTGCTCAGAGGGATAGGGTAAGCGGTGTTTTCTCTCGCCGGGACGTAAGCCGCAGTGATACTCAATTTCTCAAAAGTGCGGATGTGCATTACGGCGTTTTCTCTAGCTGAGACGTAAGCCGTTGTAGATGGCACTACGCGATCGATCTTTCGAATCAGGAGCCACCATGATGGAAATCCAATTTCCAAATATGACATTTTGCAGTTTTGATTGTAGAGCCTAGTATTGGCGACATGATATATGGTACCCATGCCGTCTATGATTGATATATTTATATTTGAAGTTGTTTTCTTCATTTATAGTAATAATATAAGATGAAATTTCGCGTATCAAGCATATTTGGCTATTATAAGGGAAAACCCTATCCTCCGGCTTGGGTTGCATTGTGTGATGGGACCTAGGTCTTATAATAGCTTCATTTTTCTTTATTTAGCATTGCGCTGTTTGTTATATGCACTGGTATTCTTGGGAGGAAACCCGTTCCGTGTTATACGGCGTGATCCCTTGATTTACCTAACTTTAAAATAAAGATTTATAACTGTTTTAGTTCTCACACCAGTCCCATGACTGACTTGGAGTTTATTGTTTTAACCTAAACTCTGGGTGCCCTCATTTTGACACGGGCAGCTAGTAGTTTTGGTTTTGCAGATTTATATTCACAGGATCCTGGTTTACAGCTGGAAGAATATCCGGAAAGCTTTGTATCCGTATATCTCCTTCAGTTGTGTATTGTATTATTTTCCGCTGCTACGTATTTAAATGTAATTTAAATCTCTGATATTTCTGTGTAATATTGATTCATTTATACTCTGTGTATTCATGTATTCTGATGGAATTGTTGTAATATACAATGAAATGTTCTTCCGTCTGCGTTCTGTTTGTCGTGTTCTCAAAACAATCAGGCGTTTCGAACGGTCTGGGTCGGTTTAGCGACTGATTCAGATCGAGCGAAATTCCTTGTTGTTACATTTGGTATCAGAGCTTTGGTTTACAAAGCTCAGAGAACAAGACACATTAGAACCATATGAAAGAATTCATCAGATATTGGATTAGTAATATCCAATGAGAATGACTCGTTAGAGATGGGATCAGTAGTATCCTAGAACGAGTGTGAATAGTATATTTTTAAAATGAAAACAACTTTGTTTTGAAATTTTAAACCATATACGTATTTGAATAGTTATTTACATTGAATTTGGACAATCCGATATATAAAGATTTTGCATATGCGTCTTGCAAACGTGTATTCGAAGTTTTAATATACTGGATAGTTATAGAATCATGCTCTACTTGCCCGGGGATAATTCTGGTGATGGGGCACCGTCGCCAGTATTTATTTTCGAGTAACGAAAGTGAGATTTCTGTATTTCCATTAGACTGGTGTGAGAACCGAAATTAGATAGGGCTTATCGTTGTGATTTGGCATCAAAAATCTGATTTTTTGACTATATATCAAAGTTATGAATTTGAAAAGTGAAACACCCCACCTCCGTTAGGGTCACTCACAAAGGGAATGCCCTAATTTTGGTGGAGGTTTATGAGTATAAGTCACAGATACACAAGACAGATATAAATACACATATTTTTAAATAGCGGAAACAACAACAACTTTTATTTCATCAAAATACGTGTTACACAAAGCATACCATAATTGTCTTACAATACTTCCAAAACATTACATTTCCATAACAGTCTTGATTTTCAAAGAAGCATAAAACATAAATAAAGCAACAAAATCCCCATAATGATATCCAAAGCCATGATCCAAGCCAAAGAGATCCAAACCGTACATCTACTTTCTTCAAGCTTGCAAAAGAGTCTGACTAGGCTGAGTTGTTTCCTCCCTGTGGACCTCGGGGGGAACGAAAGAAAAGAAGACGAAAAGAAAAAAACGGAGTCAGACATAAAGTCTGAGTAAATATAGTGACTTTTCAGTATGTGAATAAGAAAAGGATATGATAGACATAAACGGAAAACAGGATAGTATCATAACTAAGGGAGTGTAGTCTAGAATCGAATATACTATCGAACCCACACTATATCTCTGCATTTACTAGTAATACTCTAACCGGCACCCCATGCTGAGGGTGAAGTGATCCTTTTTGTTTTCTAAAGATCGGCTCCTACTTGCACGAGTGTCTTACGGCTACCCCAAGAAATGTAGATACCTATGATGGTCCCACCATGGGGTGTATCAAGACCCATGGTGGCGGCCCCGACACAATTACTAAAAGGCATAGGATATACTACCGGTGCCCCCAGTGCCCTACTTGTCTGCTCCGGAGTGTGTGCACGACCGCACACCGTTAGACCTACACTGTGCACCTAACATTGCCGTTATTTGACCGCTTACAATCAGTCCAGTAATCGTGCCCCACCCTGCCTAGTTTCAGGGTACCGTTGATACCTAAATTGGGTTACTGCTGAAACGGGTCCCTACGTTACCAGCGTTTTCTAGTCAAACATGTTAAGTGGTTAAGTGTATGTATATACCTAACCCCCACCCATCAGTATTTGTTAACATGTTGAATCTCTGGTTAAGTGTTTTCAGTTGATTTAACCCAACCACCTGTCCTTAGCCTTTTAGAGCAGATACCAATCACATTAGACAGATATCACTACGGTTACTGGATGTGCCGGTTGGTTCCGGGCAGGTTTACACCGTAGTTCAGTCTAACCTCGGGTCTTTATTGGGCTCAATGTTTAACCACCCACATTGGATAGGTATTGTTGTGACTACTGGATAGCCGGGCGGGTCCGGGCAGGTTTATATCACAACTCAATCCAACCTCGGGTTAAACATGTCGTCTTTTCTAGATTTACATATTTCATTATTTATGTAAATGTCATGTCGTCTATTAATTTGGGTATAACAATTTATACCACTAAAATGTCACCGTCGTTGGCACGCGTCAAACATGCCAACATATTTATTACATCACGTTTTTACACCCAACGCTATTACCCCCGTTTGTACGTACTAATGTTGGGCTCGACACAATTCAGCCCAACTTGATAAACGTGAGAAAAGGGGAAATTCAGAACATATAATATTTATATGATACATAGAAAGTGTAGCGCATGAACTTGCAAATGGCGTTAACATAAACATTGGAGCATGTGAACTTGCATTCAAAATTGGCATACAACTAAATGGGTGTCACATTGGATGGCATATGTAGACTTATACAACTTGGGTTTTAACATATTAACTTAGCATAACGCCGAACACAAAACTAGCATGTTGTAAATTAACCCAAAATGTTCAAATCTAATATATAGTCTATTTCCACATGAACTTGCATAGTTTATGTAGCCCAAACTGCATTTAACATAGTTCTAATCATACTTGTAATGGATCTAAGATGTATACATAAGTTCTAAGTCATGTAGCATAAAGGATCTCAGATCTTAGGTGTGTTTACATAAGTATATGGCCCATGATATCAACATAAACAAAAAAGGGGATATTCACATAAACATGAGAGGGATATAATCATAGACTTTGCCACAAACTTGCAATTACCATTACTTTCATATACAAACGTATAATAAACTTGCATCGATCCATTTATGCCACAAATCAATACACCAAAAACAATCACGATAGAAACATTACAATACACAAGATCTACATCATTATAATGATACAATTCTATTCCCAATTACATTGTATCACATCATAATTTTATCCAAATTCTGAAAGACCACTATACTTACAACGTGTGACGAGATCTTGTTTTCTGATTTCTATTTTCTGAATTTGGAGATGCTCTCCTTTGGGTAGCAATTTGTTGATTGATTTGATTAGACTTTAATTTGCCCTCTTAGTTTGATTCTTGGCGGCTACGATCACTCCTTCCTGACAGCATGACGACTCCTCTCTTATTTTCTTATGTGAATTAGTTGAGTCTTAGCGTGTATTTATAGAGTTTTCAAGTTAATTTGAGCCGTCAAATGCAAATAGGGAGGGAAATCAGACCGTACAGCACACAAGAGTCGAACCAGGGTCAGACCCACCTGGTCAGACCGACCAGGCAAGTCGACCTGCAGGTCGACACCCAAGTCGACTGCGCAGTCGACTTGGGGCCCAGTCGACACTAGTGTCGACCTGGTCACTGGGCGGGAATTTTCCCGCCCAACCCAGTTTGAACTCGAATTTGAATTTTAAACCTGTTCTGAGCTGTTTTTGAATTTCAAATTTCTTCTGAAACTTCCGGAGATCATAACTCCTTCATACGGAGTCCGTTTCACGCAAACTCAGACTCTATCTCAACCAGAATTCCGAGACGAACGCAATGGCGTAAGCCATTTCCCTTATTTCTATCATTAGAATTAATTATACTTTAATTTATGAATTTCACTGTTATAGAATATACGGGGTGTTACATTCTCCCCCACTTAAAAGGATTTCATCCCCGAAATCTTCAAGTTTAGGAAGAATGTTTATCCTACCATCCAATCGTCCATCTACTCAACCAACAAACACAGGTGTCCATTGTCCTTAAAGACTTCTAATGCTTTATGATCATATGCATTGTGTGTGTAAATGTCCCTATCTAATGCATAAATCAGGCGGTCGACTGATTCAGTTGACCTCCTAAATGCGAATCATGTAGGTGTCATGAATCCATTATGTATGCAAAAAAAAAAATCCTACTCATAATTCTACATGAGTGCACAACAATTCATACAAATGCGATAACCATATGATAACATATAAAATTTCAACCACATATGAACGAGAATACATTTATGCATATGCAGTATGAAGTGACTGAGCCGATCTAAAACCTAGGGTGTGTGTGTATATGCATCCACGAGCAACCACTAGCAATCACTTGCAACCACTTGCAGCCATAATCCATAACATGTTTTCAAATACATGTTTGCATCCATTTGTTTTCTACCTAAGGAGTTAAGGAGAAAGGTCTGAGGAAATATGCCTAAAAGATAGATAAGCATAACCTAAGGAAAAAGAGAGATCAAAAGATGTACCCTCAAAAAGAAAAGGGTAGGCTGCGCGTATTCTAGCCTCAGTTTCCCAAGTCCCGTGTTCCTCGGCGTTACTCCACTGAACTTTGATGAGCTTGACTTCGCGGTTGCGTAGCCTTTTCACTTCAATTCCTAAGATGCGTGTTGGAACTCTTCTCACAGTTACTTCATGTTCCACTTCGGCTTCTTCTAGAATGCTAGGCTCTACTATTTCAGCAGACTCGTGTAAACACTTCCGGAGGTGAAAAACTTGAAAGACGTTGTGAACTCCGGCCAGTTTTTCGGGTAGCTCTAATCTATAGGCCATCTTCCCAACCTTCTCGATGATAGGAAATGGTCCTACAAATCTTGGTGCTAGCTTTCCAGCGGATCCAAAACGAACCACGTTCCTTAGAGGAGATACCTTAAGAAAAACTCTGTCCCCAACCTCAAACTCAAGGTCGGTCCTTCTCTTGTGGGCGTAGGATTTCTGTCTATCTTGGGCCGTCTTCATCCTTCTTCGAATCAAGTCCACTTTTTCTGAAGTTTCTCTAATCATGTTTGGACAAAGAATAACCTTATCTGTAGACTCCCACCAACAAGTTGATGACTTGCACGGTCATCCATACAATGCTTCGAAGGGTGCCATGCCTATGGTAGCTTGGAAGCTATTGTTGTAAGCAAACTCCACTAAGGGAAGGTGATCCTCCCATGTTGTAACAACCCGAATTTTAACAACATGTGAAAACAAGAAATCAAGGTATAATTAAAAATGAAATAAAATATATAAAAATATGTTTAGATAGGTAAATAATGGCGATGCATAAGAAGAATTAATTAATATTTGGAAGAGAAGAAAAATTAGTTCGATAACGGTGTGTGTAACGGAAAAGATAGTAAAATAAGGATAATTAATTTAAGAATCAGGAATTAGGTAAAATGGACTTCACCATTCCGTTCCTCTTGAAAAATACGCGAAATAGAGTCCGAGTTTTCGAAAATCGGAGTCCGTATGACCAAGATATGGCCAAAACAAGTTTCAGCAGACTTTCTGGCAGACAGAACCGAGTCGACCCTAGAGTCGACCCTAGAGTCGACCTCCCCAGGCCAGGTCGATCCTAGAGTTGACCCTAGAGTCGACCCCCCTGTACAGGTCGACCTGGTCGGCCTGGTTTGGCCCAGAACCCATTTTTGAAGCCCGGTATGTGTTTTGATGGTCCGGATTGACTCTGGGGTTGATCTAATGGCCTAAATGAGTTTCCTACAACTATAAAAAGACCCTAAGACCTAGCCTAAATCATACTATTTCATTTTAGCACTCATACAGCCGCCATTAAACCTAGAACTCTAAATTAAAAAATACAAAGAACAAAAATTAAAGAAGACGAAGGATGATTCTTGAAGGCTACAACTAGAAGCTACAACAACTACGACGCTTTAGACAACGGATTTGGGGCTATTTGATTTAAAGTTTTGATTTGGATTGCTTGCTTCATATTATAAGTTCTATGTCACTTTTTAGGCAAAAACGCTAAAATAACATGGACATGCTATGAATTGAAACCGGATTTAAGAACTATTATTAATCCATGTTTATATTGTTTAACTTTGAATCAAAATTTGGAAATATTGCTATGTTAATGTTGCAAGTTAAACTTATCATGATGTTTATGTTGTTATGAATCACTTGGGCTTAATTTTATTGCAAGTTGAACAAATACATGTCCATGGAATCATTATGTTCATTGAAATCCTCATGTTGATTAAACCATGCCTATGATGCTAATTAAACCATGTCCATGATATTAATGAAACTATGCCTGTGATGTTAATATGCCTATCATGTTAAATTGGGAATCGCTAGGTTATGATGAAAAGTTGGTATCATTATGTTTATAATGCTAGATGAGAATCATTATGTTAAAAATACTAAATTGGAATCCACTATGCCTATTAGAATTACCATGCCTTTAATGTTTCATGTTTGTAATAAAATTATTATTATGCCCGCAATGATTATTATGCCTATGATGTAAAGTTGAATTCATCATGTTGAACTAAGTTGGAACCATTACTATGCCAAGTTATCATCATGCTAGTATCGAAACCATGTGATATGTTATAGCCTGTTTATTATGCAAGTGATGGTGGAATTGTCACATATGCCTATCACATGTTTGGTGTTATTCCCCTATATCTCTTGAATTGTCTATGTTTGTGAACGAAGTACGTTTATATGCGTTGGGGATACAATTGGGTAGAATAGGCAAAACTTGAATTGGTTATAATCATAAACCATGAAATTTGGCATACGTAGAACATGAAATATGGAACGAAAAACTTGACTTGAATATTCTATGACTTGACTTGAAACATGCCTTAGTTGGGCACGAAATTGACATATGAACATGCTATGAAAATAGCACGAATCTGATAAGAACATGGGAATGACTTTAGAAAACAAGAAAGTGGCCAACTCGAGGTTGGGTTGAGTTTGTAGTGTAAACCTGCCCGGAACCGCCCGACAAATCCAGTTGCTACAAACAATAGGATCCAATGTGGGTAGTTGGTCACATCGCGCTTGAAACCCAAGGTTGGGTTGAGTTCGTAGCGTAAACCTGCCCGGAACCGCCCGGCAAATCCAGTGGCTACGAACAATATGATCCAATGTGAGTGGTTCGGTGCATTAACGAATCAATTAATGCCAATTAGGGTTAAGTCATGAACATGAAAAGACAACTTAACCAACTTGAACACGATTTGTAGGGCTAAGTCATGAACTTGAAACGACAACACTTAGCCAACTTGACATGACACGTAGGCGGGTTAAGTCACAAATTTAAATGACATACTTAACCATCTTGACACGACTAGACTGAAAAAGGATTAAGTCACGAATTAAATAACTTAATCGGTTAGGCGGGTTAGGTCACGAATTACATGACCTAATCTGTTAGGCGAAACCCTAGACACGACCCTTTTCAGCAGTAACCCTCTAGATGTATCAAGGTACCCTGGGGCTAGGCCGGGTGGGGCACGATTACTGGGCTGATTGTAAGAGGTGAACGACGGCAGTGGGGTATGCCAGTGTAGGTTCGGTGGACTACGGTCGTGCATGTATTCCGGGGCAGACACTGGGTATCCGTAGATTTATCTATGCATCTTGAATCGTGTCAGGGGTTGAAACCCTTGGGCTGATACACCCGAAGGTGGACCCAGCACAGGTGACTACATTCGTGATTAGCCGTATGACACGGACACTTGACGAGCTAAAACTTGTAGGGAGCCGATCGACTAGATAATCGCTCCGTAGGACCCCTTACTTGGGTCAGACCCCGTTTCAGGGTCATTTCATGATATTGGGCCATGGGATTTATTTCGTGATTAACTTGTGATTTGGGCTTATTATACTAGTACAGTCGATGCAACGAATCTCGAACATGTGATGCTTAATTTGACTTTTCTTGACTTATCATGATCACCTTAGTCTATCTTGTTCACCTTGACACCATTCTTAAGTTTAGTTCCAGTTCATACATGACAGGTTGTTTTAACCGTTTTTACACTGAAAGTCACTAGGACTTACTCAGTCTTTATGACTGACCCTTTTCCTTTCGCCTCTTTTTCTTTTGTCCCCCCCCCAGGTTCTCAGGGAGGAAACACTAGCTCTTAGCTTGGATATCACTTGCTTTGGCTCAGCATGTACGGTTTGCTATGGCTGCTTCTTTTTACTGCACTTGGGGAATAAGCTGTTTTTCTGTTTTTAAGTTATTGCTTCTTTGGCTATTATTACAAGACAGTTGTAATGAAGTTATTTGAAATGTTTGTAAAAGACATGGTTTATTTTGAAATAAAATGAAGTTCTGTTTTGCTCATAAATTCTTCCGCTGTTTACTTAATTTTTATTAATGTTCTGTCTTGTGATAATTCTGTGATGTTATCTCGACAATACCCCTCCGAAACTAGTGCATTCCCTTTGTGAGTGACCCTAGTCGAGGTGGGGTGTTACATTTGGTATCAGAGCAGAAGGTTACCAAGACTGGGCAAAAGTTTTGAAAACCTTTTGAATTTCTTTTTTCAAAGCCATTTACAAAGAAGCACTTTTCAAAAAAAGTTGGTTTATTTTAAAAGGCTATTCCCCAAAAAGCCATTAGCACAATCTTTGTTTCCTCGTTTGAATCTTTTCCTTTTTCGTTTTCAGCTTATCATGGCTGACGATCTTAATCTTCCCGAGGGTGTCAGTATACCCACTTGGTTCCGTCGTTTCCTCGAGGCTCGGGCTAATGTGACAGGCCCAGCCAATCCTCCTCCTCATCCTCCTCAACCCCCGCGAGAAACCGCTTTTTCAAAGATATGCAAGGACTTTAAGGCCATGGGCGGAAAGGATTTCCTAGGAACTGAAACTTTTGTTGAGGCACGGAATTGGTTGAAGGAAACCGAAGACTTGTTTGTTATCTTTGAGGTAGAGGACAATAGGAAAGTACAGTTGGCAGCGTGGCTCATGAAAGAGGAAGCTTCTTATTGGTGGGAAGTCACCAACGCTACTAGGCCCATTGAGACTTGGGCGGACTTTAGAGGGAGATTTGGGCTTAAGTTCTTGTCATCGGCAGAGGAGAGTCTCCAAATGGAACGGTTTCTGGCCCTTAAACAAGGAAATATGACAGTTAAAGAATATGTGAACCATTTCAATCAGCTTGCTCGCTTCGGATTGGAGTTAGTCAACACTCCTCAGAAAAAGGCGCTACGTTTTGCACGAGGCTTGAACGAGCCACTACATGGTTTGGCCATGACTCATGTGCCCATGGGGGCGACCTTTGAAAGCTTGGTGGATATGGCCCTACTGTATGAGGAAAATAAGAAGGGCAAGAAAGAGGTCAAGCCCAACGATTCTCAGAATAAGAAGGTAGACTCCGAGAAAGGAGGCAAGAACGACAACTCACGTGATAAAAGGAAATGCAATTTCTGTGGTACGGAAGGGCACATAGCCAAGGATTGTAGAAAGAGGAAAAGAAAGCAAGGTGAATGTTTTCATTGTGGGGAGACTGGACACATCAGTAAGGACTGCCCTAAGAAGCAGACCGGACCTTCCGGGGGTACATCTTTAACTTTTTTTTCTAGATGCTTTGTTTTATCTTGTTATCTCCTCGATCCTATCTTGAGAACCATAGGTAGAATCTTTTTGGATGTAAACATGTAATTGAAACATGTTATGATTGCAAAATGGTTGCAAGTGGTCGCAAGTGGTTGCTTGTGGAT
The DNA here is from genome assembly GCA_030737875.1 of Allium sativum. Classification (NCBI taxonomy): domain Eukaryota; kingdom Viridiplantae; phylum Streptophyta; class Magnoliopsida; order Asparagales; family Amaryllidaceae; genus Allium; species Allium sativum. The sequence continues at coordinate 910,859,635 of CM060926.1, forward strand.
GCATGAATACACATTAGGCACTAGATCGGCTCAGTCACAGTTTCATACTTGCATATGCATGAGTGTTTATTTTGGAAACTTGGTTGTGCTATCATTTGGTTTTTGCATATGATTGAATGTTTGTGCACTCATGTAGAAATTATGAATTATAATAGGAAAATTTTGCATACATATTGGATTCATTTCACTAAACATAGTTTGCATATGAAAGGATCAATCAGGCCTGATCATTTGCATTAGATAAGGAACATATACACACACTTTCTGCATATGTTCATACAACATTAGAAATCTTTTAAGGACAATGATTGCTAATGGATGATGTTTTGAGTAGATGGATGACGGATGGTAGGACACATTCTTCTTAACTTGCAGATTTTGGGGCTGAAATCCTTTAAGGAGGGGAGAATGTAACAACCCGAATTTTAACAACATGTGAAAACAAAAAATCAAGGTATAATTAAAAATGAAATAAAATATATAAAAATATGTTTAGATAGGTAAATAATGGCGATGCATAAGAAGAATTAATTAATATTTGGAAGAGAAGAAAAATTAGTTCGGTAACGGTGTGTGTAACGAAAAAGATAGTAAAATAAGGATAATTAATTTAAGAATCAGGAATTAGGTAAAATGGACTTCACCATTTCGTTCCTCTTGAAAAAATACGCGAAATAGAGTCCGAGTTTTCGAAAATCGGAGTCCGTATGACCAAGATATAGCCAAAACAAGTTTCAGCAGACTTTCTGGCAGACAGAACCGAGTCGACCCTAGAGTCGACATCCCCAGGCCAGGTCGACCCTAGAGTCGACCCTAGAGTCGACCCCCCTGTACAGGTCGACCTGGTCGGCATAGTTTGGCCCAGAACCCATTTTTGAAGCCCGGTATGTGTTTTGATGGTCCGGATTGACTCTGGGGTTGATCTAATGGCCTAAATGAGTTTCCTACAACTATAAAAGACCCTAAGACCTAGCCTAAATCATACTATTTCATTTTAGCACTCATACAGCCGCCATTAAACCTAGAACTCTAAATTAAAAAAAAATACAAAGAACAAAAATTAAAGATGACGAAGGATGATTCTTGAAGGCTATAACTAGAAGCTACAACAACTACGACGCTTTAGACAACGGATTTGGGGCTATTTGATTTAAAGTTTTGAATTGGATTGCTTGCTTCATATTGTAAGTTCTATGTCACTTTTTAGGCAAAAACGCTAAAATAACATGGACATGCTATGAATTGAAACCGGATTTAAGAACTGTTATTAATCCATGTTTATATTGTTTAACTTTGAATCAAAATTTGGGAATATTGCTATGTTAATATTGCAAGTTAAACTTATCATGATGTTTATGTTGTTATGAATCAATTGGGCTTAATTTTATTGCAAGTTGAACAAATACATGTCCATGGAATCATTATGTTCATTGAAATCCTCATGTTGATTAAACCATGCCTATGATGCTAATTAAACCATGTCCATGATATTAATGAAACTATGCCTGTGATGTTAATATGCCTATCATGTTAAATTGGGAATCGCTAGGTTATGATGAAAAGTTGGAATCATTATGTTTATAATGCTAGATGAGAATCATTATGTTAAAAATACTAAATTGGAATCCACTATGCCTATTAGAATTACCATGCCTTTAATGTTTCATGTTTGTAATAAAATTATTATTATGCCCGCAATGATTATTATGCCTATGATGTAAAGTTGAATTCATCATGTTGAACTAAGTTGGAACCATTACTATGCCAAGTTATCATCATGCTAGTATCGAAACCATGTGATATGTTATAGCCTGTTTATTATGCAAGTGATGGTGGAATTGTCACATATGCCTATCACATGTTTGGTGTTATTCCCCTATATCTCTTGAATTGTCTATGCTTGTGAACGAAGTACGTTTATATGCGTTGGGGATACGATTGGGTAGAATAGGCAAAACTTGAATTGGTTATAATCATAAACCATGAAATTTGGCATAAGTAGAACATGAAATATGGAACGAAAAACTTGACTTGAATATTCTATGACTTGACTTGAAACATGCCTTAGTTGGGCACGAAATTGACATATGAACATGCTATGAAAATAGCACGAATCTGATAAGAACATGGGAATGACTTTAGAAAACAAGAAAGTGGCCAACACATGTCCCTCTAAAGTCTGGAACGCAAAGTCTCAAAAGATCCTCTAAAACTCTATTCACCCTTTCCGTCTGTTCATCAGTCTGGGGGTGATAGGCCGTGCTCAAACATAACTGTGTGCCTACAGCTTCTTGCAAACTTCGCCAAAACTCGCTTGTGAAGATAGGGTCTCGGTCACTAACAATGCTGGAGGGTATCCCATGGAGTCGAACTATCTCCTTGATATAAAGAGACGCTAGGGATGAGGCGGTCCTTCTACTCTTGACAGGTAAAAAGTGGGCGCTCTTTGTAAGCCTATCCACTATTACCCAAATGCTAGTATTGCCCCTTCTCGACCTAGGCAGCCCATCAACGAAATCCATTGAAATGCTATCCCACTTCCACTGTGGGACCTCTAGGGGATGAAGCAGTCCTCCAGGCTTTTTCTGTTCCGCTTTAACTTGTTGGCATACCATACACTTAGAAACGAAATCTGCCACGTCCTTCTTCATGCCGTTCCAAAAGAAAACTCTTTTTATGTCCTTGTACATTTTATCTCCGCCTGGATGTATTGTCATCTTGGAACGATGTGCTTCCTCGAGAACCTTCTTTATCAACTCCCTTGCTTGTGGAACGCATAGTCTTCCGTCGCGTCTCAGCCAGCCTCTCTCATCAATAGAGTATCTACTGAGGTGACTAGAAGTCTCACCCCAAATTTGTTTATCAACCACTTCGACTAGCTGAGGGTCCTCACGTTGTGTCGTCCCTATTGTGTCCAAAAGAGTAGGGCGCACCTCAAGAGATGCTAACAAACCCTGTGACGGCCCGCTCCGTACCAGTCGGCATTTCCTCCGAAAGTGCGCTGTATACGTGCCCGATTAACACGGAACGGTCGCCAAAGAAAGGAAAGAAGGGAATGAACTAATCAAGGAACCTGTAGAATGTCTCACAGCGCATGAAATAAAATATAATAATAACATACTTGATATAAAACAGGTGAGACAGTGCATAAGCAGATAACTAAAATCAACATCAATCATCAAAGCAGCGGAAATCCAGATACAGCTTATTACAGTTTTCCAAAATTTACTGTCTCTAAACAAAAGAAAGCTAAAGTAGAAGATGCACCGCCAATGCCCAAGCAGTGATCTTCAACAACACAGGAAGAATATTATATATATATTACGTGGAAGCCTCTTGCTCGTCTCCGGATCATCTACCCGTGCATCACCAGCTAACCTGTCTCTAGTCTGCTCGTGTGAGCACCCAGAGTAATAAGAGGAGACATAAAACTCTGGGTCAGACATAAAGCCTGGTATGAGCGATAAGCATCTAAACAAAACAATAACAGGTATACCAAACCATACCTGAACCTGGACCTGCAACCAAAGAGTTAGTACCACATACCGTACAATGCTTTAAGGTGCCATAATAAATAGTGTAAGAATACGGGGGGGTGGGGTGTGCATGTCACAATGATAGCAAACAAATCATCCATAGCAACCATCCTCACATCTCTCGCTCAGTGCGTAAAGCGTACGACATCTACCACTTTGGAACACTAAACAAACTGAGGTAACGACGAATCCCGACTTGTAGAAACCCTGCTATGACCAAGCTAAACATACGGAGTCATGACCAAACATCTCAATGACCCACTTCATTGGTTGTAGCCCTTGGTTCTACCTATGCCATAATGGCCCTGAATCCGTCTTCGTACCTCCTACCATAGTGGTCCAAAGCTATAGACGTCGATAACTCCTTGGCACGCGTCCCGCAGCAAAGCCCAATCATGAAGCGAACTCGTTGATTCCCATCTGGATCTTGAGCTCTAGCTTCTCATTTGGACTACCTTTGTATCTCGGGTTTTGGTCATCATCTTCATCCGGTTCGGTCTCCATCATTTGGGTCGTGCATGTCCCACAGCATCAGATCGTGGCGCTGCATCAGTTCGGATCGGCTCTCATCATCCCTTACTGGATCGGATCGGAATGACCTACGCGGATCGGGTCGTAGAAACCCCATCGGATCGGATCGGCCATCGCTCCAAATGCACCGGATCGGGTCGCCTTACGAGCTCCGGGTCGGATCGTGAATACCCATTGGTTCGGGTCGTGCCACCTTGCTGAGTTCGTGATGTGTTCCTTCAGGCGGATCGTGACACCCAAGCTGGAATGGTTCGTGAAAGGTAGGGGCGGATCGGGTCACCTCTTCATGAAGCAACACTGGTCGTTTCGCGAAGTCTTGATCGGATCGGATCGGCACCATCGGATCGGGGTCTTCAGCCATCGACGGATCGGGTCGTGCCATCGGATCGGATCGCCCTCACTCCCACCGATCCGGTCCGGTTCGGATGATTTCCTGCAGTTCTTCCAGCGAGCAGTTTACGCCATTCGACGGCGTTTTTGACAAATCTAACATTTCTAATCAATCATAAAACACACCATAGAGTCATAGCAACATGTAATAGCAACCACAACAGCAAACAACCATTCAAATGAATCAAAATGGATCAAAAGTGGCCAAAACTCCTTATTTTCCCTTAAGCATGATTAAGTAAAACGGATCATAGGGTTAACAAAACTTAATCAAATCGAACCAAATTTCAACCAGAGGTATAAAACATTATTTAAGAATTTCTAAACATTTTTCCAGAATTTATTAGTGTATAAATTCGCTAATCTTCACTAATTACCCTTAATTACCGTAATTAGTGCAAAAACTATGCAAATCACTCACCTTGGCCACAAATAAAATTCTCAGAACTGAAACTTCTCTGATTTGGGGCGAATACTGATGTCCAACAGCAGCTCTAACCTTGCTTTGGTGCTTTTTCTTCTTAATTTGATGTTGCTAAGCCTAATCTTCAATTAGAAAGTGATTTGTGGTATTTTAGATGTAGGAGGCCATTGTTAGAGTGTCTAAGGATGAAAGTGGCGGCTGGAAAATGTCTAAATAAATGTTTTCTAACCCTAATCAGCCCCTATATACCCCTAAACCCGAAATTCCCCTCTGGGCCTAGCTGCTAATCACCCGCTTAAGCCCAATTAAGCTGTTTTTCACCATCTGAAACTTGTTTCAGCCATATCTCCCAAACGGTGAGTCCGTTTGGCTAATGTGACCACTCTACGGAAAGAGAAATCATCATCTGGAGCCAATGGAAGTGGTTTCAAGTCAAAATTCATTTCCAGTCAAAAGTTATGGCCAAAACAATACCAACTAGGGGTAAAATGGTCATTTAAAAATCGGGAAAATTCATGGACATGGGAAATGACCCTAATAGTCGTCTCCCAAAGTTACATGACCATACGACTTCGTATGTGACATAAATAAATATTCTACGATCCTATGATGCGAAGAATGCGGATCGTTACACTCTCCCCCCCTTAAGAAATTTCGTCCCCGAAATTCCTTAACCCAAAACATACAAAAGATCCCGCATGCCTAACAACCACATACAATAATCAAACATGCAAAACAAGCAAACAAGCCTGTCCTAGCATGCGGAAAGCTAAATCGAAGTCAAAATCTTACCAGGCAAAGAGTTCTGGGTGTGACTTCCTAATGTTCTCCTCTGTCTCCCAAGTACAATCATTCTCGTCCTCGCCCCACTGAACCTTGACTAGCTTCACCGCCTTCCTTCGAAGTTGCTTCATGTCGTGCTCGACAATACGGGTCGGCTTGCGGTTCCCAACCGCCTCGGGTTCTACTTCGAAGTCCTCTAACTGATCAGGTGAAATAGTCATATCTGAGTCGTGAACGAACTTCCTTAGTTGGGAAACATGAAATACGTTGTGAACTCCCGCCATTTTCTCTGGTAAGTCAATTTTATATGCCAAACTCCAGACTAGTTCAAGGACAGGGAACGGGCCAACAAATCTTGGTGCCAACTTGCCTCTCCTGCCAAATCGTATTACGCTCTTCAACGGAGAAATCCTGACAAACATCAAGTCACCAACGGAGAATTTTAGGTCTCTTCTCCTCTTATCAGCATAACTCTTCTGCCTATCTTGGACAGCCTTCATTCGTTGTTGAATGGTCTTAATCTTATCTGAAGTTTCCCTCACCACATCTGGTCCAAGCATAAACTTCTCGCCAGTCTCTATCCAACATGATGGTGAGTTACATGGTCTTCCGTACAAAGCTTCAAACAGAGCCATACCGATACTGGATTGGTAGCTATTATTATATGCAAACTCTACTAGATGCAAATGATCATCCCATGACCCACCAAAATCCAATATACATGCCCTCAAGAGATCTTCCAAAATACGATTCACCCTCTCCGTCTGACCGTCGGTCTGAGGATGATATGCAGTACTGAGATGTAACTCTGACCCTAGAGCCTCTTGTAAGCTGTTCCAAAACCCACTAGTGAACAACGGGTCTCGGTCACTCACAATGCTTTTAGGTACTCCATGAAATCTCACTACCCATTTCATATACAATTCTGCTAACTTAGCTGCCGTTCTGGTTGATTTGACTGGTATAAATCTTGCACTTTTGGTCAATCGGTCCACAATCACCCAAATGCTATCATGTCCCGATCTAGTCCTTGGTAAACCATCGATGAAATCCATCGAGACTTGCTCCCATTTCCATTCGGGAATTTCTAATGGTTGCAATAACCCACTAGGTTTCTTTTGCTCGGCTTTAACTAGCTGGCAATTCATGCACTTGGATATAAACTTCCCAACGTCTCTTTTCATCCCTTCCCAGTAGTAAGTCTGCTTCATATCCCGATACATCTTGTTACCACCGGGGTGTATAGTCAGTTTTGAGTGATGGCATTCTCTAAGCACCTCATCTCTCAATCCATTGACATTGGGTACGACTAGTCTTCCATCCTTTCTAAGCCATCCATCTCGATCAAGCCCATACTTGTTCATCTCCTCATCGATACCCATCTCTAACTTGGAGATGATTTCCAATAGGTTAGGATCGTCCCTCTGACTAGAGCCGATCCGCTCAATCAAAGTGGGTCTGATCGTCAAATTTGCTAACATTTTTGGATCCAATTCGCACTTTGGTCTGAAATCAAACCCCGCGATATACTCCAGTTGCTTCCATTCCAGGAACATAGCCCCTAAGCTGGCATGTCTTCTACTCAATGCATCAGCCACCGCATTGCCCTTTCCTAGTGTGTATGCGATGTCAAAATCATAGGAAGCTAAGAACTCTAACCATCTCTGCTGACGGAGATTCAGATCTTTCTGAGAGAAGAGATACTTTAACGACTTATGATCTGTAAACAGCTCAAATCTTTCTCCCAAGAGATAGTGTCTCCACATCTTTAACGCGAACACGATCGCTGCCAATTCTAAATCATGGGTAGGGTATCTTCTCTCGTGCGGTTTCAATTGCCGACTTGCGTAAGCTACAACCCTACCGCCTTGCATCAATACAGCACCCAGTCCGGTACCACAGGCATCCGTGTATACCGTCATCTCTTCATCCCCCTTAGGAATGACTAACACTGGTGCGCTTGTCAACTTGTCCTTTAGACTTTTGAATGCATTCTCACACCTTTCATCCCAGACAAAAGCTTGATTCTTCTTGGTCAACTGGGTCAATGGTGCTGCTATCTTGGAGAAACCTTGGATAAACTTACGATAATATCCCGCCAACCCCAAGAAACTTCTTACATCTGTTGCATTCTTGGGCGTAGGCCAATCCTGTACCGTAGCCACCTTTGCCGGGTCCACGGCAATACCATTCTCTGATACAACATGGCCCAAGAACCTCACTTCCCTCTTCCAGAAGTGACACTTCGAAAACTTTGCTTTCAATTGGTGTTTTCTCAACACCTCCATCACTATTCTTAAATGTCCCTTGTATTCTTCCTCTGTCCTTGAGTAAACCAAAATATCATCAACGAACACAAGGACAAACTTATTCAACTGATCTCTGAATACCCTATTCATAAGATCCACAAAATATGTTGGGGCATTGGTCAGCCCGAATGGCATGACCAACCACTCATAAAACCCAGACGGCGTCCGAAATGCCGTTTTAGCTATACTCTCAGCTTCCACTCTAAGCTGATGAAAACCTGTCGCGAGATCCAACTGAGAAAATACTCTCGCGCCACTCAACTGATCGAACAAATCATCTATCCGTGGTAGAGGATACTTGTTCTTCCTCGTCACTTTATTCAACTCGCGGTAGTCTACACACAAACGAAGGGAACCATCCGCCTTGGTAGCAAACACAACTGGTGCTCCCCATTCAGAAACACTCCTTCTTCAAAAGATCGCTGACTTGCACCTCGAGCTCTCGCTGCTCCCTTGGTGCCATACGATGAAGTGGCATCACTATAGGTCTGGCATCCTTTACCAAATCAATACGAAAGTCAATCTCTCGGTGTGGTGGAAGTCCGATCACTTCTTCGAAAACATCCGGATACTGGCCAACCACGGGCAAACCTGACAACTCACTATGCGGAATGTCGAGGGAGTTTAGAAAACTAGCCAATACCCCCTTACTGGGTAGACCACCAAACACTATCCTCCGCCCATCATCCGCTCTAGCTGTCACCAACAAGCCCTCACAGTCTACCACCACCCCGTATCTTTGGAGCCAATCTACTCCCAAAATAATGCCAAACCCAGTAAAGCCCAAAACAAAGCAATCACAAACAAACATGCATCCATGACTCGATAAGACCACATTACGACGGATCATGCTAAGGCTAGTCGAACCACCAATCGGGTTCGTCACTACTAAAGGTCTATCGACAATCTCGGGCTCCAATCCCAACCTATCTACCAGGTCACTAGATATGAAAGAACTGGAAGCTCCGGTATCAAACAAAACTCTAATAGGAACATCATAAACAGAAAGCATACCTTGAATGACGACATTCTTTCCCTTCTCCGCCGCTGTTGGGGCATTCGACGAAGAAGGAATAGCATTAAGAGCGTAGGCTTTCACCATTTGCTTTTCCTTAGGGGGCTGTGGACACTTGTCCTTGTGATGTCCCATTTGGCCACAGTTGAAGCACTTCCTATCCGCTGGCTTGGCCCGACAATTACTAGCATAATGGCCCTTCTTACCACAGCTGAAGCACTCCACATCTTGCTTATTCTTTTTCTTCTGGCCATCCTTAGCTTGGTTCTGCTTTCTCTTATTCTCGGAACCACCCTTGCCTCCACCACTTGCTTGTGGCTTTGGCTCATCTGCAGATGCAACCTCAGTCTTCGGCTTAGGGTAGAGACTTTCTGATCTTAATGCTTTCCCCACAATCGACTCAAACGTCTCATCGATGTGGTTAACAAGTTTTTCCCCCAAGTACTGATCCAAACCGGTTATGAATTTCTCATTCTTTTTCTCGGCAGTATCAATAAGAGATAACCCATATTTTGACAAAGTGTCAAATTCAGCAATGTACTCCGAGACAGCTCTGCCATTCTGCTTGAGCTCTAAGAATTTCTTAAACAGCACTGACTTCTGAGCAGCTGGAATGAACTTCTCGCTAAAGCGAGCCTTAAACTGCTTCCAAGTAATCTGATCTTCGGGAGTAGCTGCCTTTGTAGCATTCCACCAATTCATTGCCCGCCCTTGCAGCTGACGGGACGCTAGCTTTCTCTTCATTGCATCCTCGATACCCAAATCCTCGAAGATACGTTCGCAACTGTCCAACCAATCCTGAACATCCGTGGCCGACTCCGTTCCGTGGAACGGCTTCCCACCAAGGCTAGTATAATCCTTATTCAGCTTGGCGAAGTCGACTCTTGGCGCCTGCACTATTGGACCACCACCATTTCCACCATCGGGAGCTGCCCTCTGCACATCTCTAAGCATCTCTCTCATGAGGTCAGTAAACATCGTCCTCATGTCAGCAGCATTCCCATTATTGGCCCCTCTACCGGTACCTCTAACATATCGGCTCATCGTCAATCTGAAAAAGGAAATGATTAACGACTCCATAGTGGTGCTAGTGCAGTACGACTTCATCCTTATACTACTAATAGTATATATATATATAGCTTTTAAAACTCAAAATAATCACAAATACGCTCTCTCATATACGTATATTATCTCTCCCTGGTAGCTTCCCTAGGTTAACTACGCAACCTAGAGCTCTGATACCAAGTGTGACAGCCCGCTCCGTACCAGTCGGCATTTCCTCCGAAAGTGCGCTGTATACGTGCCCGATTAACACGGAACGGTCGCCAAAGAAAGGAAAGAAGGGAATGAACTAATCAAGGAACCTGTAGAATGTCTCACAGCGCATGAAATAAAATATAATAATAACATACTTGACATAAAACAGGTGAGACAGTGCATAAGCTGATAGCTAAAATCAACATCAATCATCAAAGCAGCGGAAATCCAGATACAGCTTATTACAATTTTCCAAAATTTACTGTCTCTAAACAAAAGAAAGCTAAAGTAGAAGATGCACCGCCAATGCCCAAGCAGTGATCTTCAACAACACAGGAAGAATATTATATATATATTACGTGGAAGCCTCCTGCTCGTCTCCGGATCATCTACCCGTGCATCACCAGCTAACCTGTCTCTAGTCTGCTCGTGTGAGCACCCAGAGTAATAAGAGGAGACATAAAACTCTGGGTCAGACATAAAGCCTGGTATGAGCGATAAGCATCTAAACAAAACAATAACAGGTATACCAAACCATACCTGAACCTGGACCTGCAACCAAAGAGTTAGTACCACATACCGTACAATGCTCTAAGGTGCCATAATAAATAGTGTAATAATACGGGGGGTGGGGTGTGCATGTCACAATGATAGCAAACAAATCATCCATAGCAACCATCCTCACATCTCTCGCTCAGTGCGTAAAGCGTACGACATCTACCACTTTGGAACACTAGACAAACTGAAGTAACGACGAATCCCGACTTGTAGAAACCCTGCTATGACCAAGCTAAACATACGGAGTCATGACCAAACATCTCAATGACCCACTTCATTGGTTGTAGCCCTTGGTTCTACCTATGCCATAATGGCCCTGAATCCGTCTTCGTACCTCCTACCATAGTGGTCCAAAGCTATAGACGTCGATAACTCCTTGGCACGCGTCCCGCAGCAAAGCCCAATCATGAAGCGAACTCGTTGATTCCCATCTGGATCTTGAGCTCTAGCTTCTCATTTGGACTACCTTTGCATCTCGGGTTTTGGTCATCATCTTCATCCGGATCGGTCTCCATCATTTGGGTCGTGCATGTCCCACAGCATCAGATCGTGGCGCTGCATCAGTTCGGATCGGCTCTCATCATCCCTTACTGGATCGGATCGGAATGACCTACGCGGATCGGGTCGTAGAAACCCCATCGGATCGGATCGGCCATCGCTCCAAATGCACCGGATCGGGTCGCCCTACGAGCTCCGGGTCGGATCGTGAATACCCATTGGTTCGGGTCGTGCCACCTTGCTGAGTTCGTGATGTGTTCCTTCAGGCGGATCGTGACACCCAAGCTGGAATGGTTCGTGAAAGGTAGGGGCGGATCGGGTCACCTCTTCATGAAGCAACACTGGTCGTTTCGCGAAGTCTTGATCGGATCGGATCGGCACCATCGGATCGGGGTCTTCAGCCATCGACGGATCGGGTCGCGCCATCGGATCGGATCGCCCTCACTCCCACCGATCCGGTCCGGTTCGGATGATTTCCTGCAGTTCTTCCAGCGAGCAGTTTACGCCATTCGACGGCGTTTTTGACAAATCTAACATTTCTAATCAATCATAAAACACACCATAGAGTCATAGCAACATGTAATAGCAACCACAACAGCAAACAACCATTCAAATGAATCAAAATGGATCAAAAGTGGCCAAAACTCCTTATTTTCCCTTAAGCATGATTAAGTAAAACGGATCATAGGGTTAACAAAACTTAATCAAATCGAACCAAATTTCAACCAGAGGTATAAAACATTATTTAAGAATTTCTAAACATTTTTCCAGAATTTATTAGTGTATAAATTCGCTAATCTTCACTAATTACCCTTAATTACCGTAATTAGTGCAAAAACTATGCAAATCACTCACCTTGGCCACAAATAAAATTCTCAGAACTGAAACTTCTCTGATTTGGGGCGAATACTGATGTCCAACAGCAGCTCTAACCTTGCTTTGGTGCTTTTTCTTCTTAATTTGATGTTGCTAAGCCTAATCTTCAATTAGAAAGTGATTTGGGGTGTTTTAGATGTAGGAGGCCATTGTTAGAGTGTCTAAGGATGAAAGTGGCGGCTGGAAAATGTCTAAAGAAATGTTTCTAACCCTAATCAGCTCCTATATACCCCTAAACCCGAAATTCCCCTCTGGGCCTAGCTGCTAATCACCCGCTTAAGCCCAATTAAGTTGTTTTTCACCATCTGAAACTTGTTTCAGCCATATCTCCCAAACGGTGAGTCCGTTTGGCTAATGTGACCACTCTACGGAAAGAGAAATCATCATCCGGAGCCAATGGAAGTGGTTTCAAGTCAAAATTCATTTCCAGTCAAAAGTTATGGCCAAAACAGTACCAACTAGGGGTAAAATGGTCATTTAAAAATCGGGAAAAATCATGGACATGGGAAATGACCCTAATAGTCGTCTCCCAAAGTTACATGACCATACGACTTCGTATGTGACAGAAATAAATATTCTACGATCCTATGATGCGTAGAATGCGGGTCGTTACAAACCCGGTACGAAATCAGAGGAGGGCCTAAAGTTAAAACTGGCTATATACTCTAGGCTTTGCCTTTCTACTAAGAGTGGGCTTAGGGTCAATTTCTTTCTACTCAAGGCGTCTACCACCACATTGCCCTTGCCCGTAGTATAGGAAATCTCAAAGTCATACGAGGCAAGAAACTCCATCCATCTCTGTTGCCTCAAGTTAAGATCTTTCTGCGAGAAAAGATATTTCAACGATTTATGGTCAGTGTAAAGTTCGAACTTCTCACCTAGGAGATAATGGCGCCAAGACTTAAGTGCAAAGACGATGGCGGCTAACTCAAGATCGTGGGTCGGGTAGTTCTTTTCATGAACTTTCAATTGCCTTCCACCATAAGCTACTACCCTCCCTTCTTGCATCAAGACAGCGCCTAGCCCTGTCCCACATGCATCTGTATAAACTGTGAACATCTTACTTCTGTCCGGCAAAGTGAGGACTGGGGCTGTTGTAAGAGCCCTTTTTAGGCGTTGGAAAGCCAACTCGCAATCCAAGTCCCAATTGAACACTAGATTCTTCTTTGTCAGCCTTGTGAGTGGAGCTGAGATTTTCGCAAAATCCCTTATGAATTTTCGGTAGAAGCCTGCTAGTCCTAGAATACTTCGGACCTCAGTTGCATTCTTTGGTGCCTTCCAGTCTTGCACCGCAACTACCTTTGCGGGGTCTACGGCCAACCCTTCTTTAGATACTACATGCCCAAGAAACCTTACTTCTTCTCTTCAAAAGTGGCATTTTGAAAATTTTGCCTCTAGTTGATGTGCTCGGAGAGTATCCATGATTTCCTTCAGATGTTGAGCATGCTCTTCCTCACTTTTTGAAAAGATCAAGATATCGTCTACGAAGACAACCACAAACTTGTTGAGGAATTCTCTGAACCCTCTGCTCATTAGGACCACGAAATAAGCGGGTGCATTCGTCAGGCCGAAAGGCATGACAAGCCACTCAAAGAAACCGTCTAGGGTTCTGAATAGCATTTTATCAATACTATCTTCAGCCACTCTTAGCTGATGAAACCCAGTTGCTAGATCAAGATGGGAGAAAACCGACGCGCCTACAAGCTGATCAAACAAATCGTCGATTCGGGGAAGAGGGTGCCTATTTTTCTTGGTCCACTTGTTTAACTCCCTATAGTCAACACAGAGGCGAAGCGAACCGTCTGCTTTGGTTGCGAACACCATTGGAGCACCCCATTCTGATCCTTCGAATGAACCCCTTCTCAAGAAGTTCTTTAACCTGCTTACTGAGCTCCTTTCTCTCTTTTGGAGCCATTTGTCTGACAGGTGAAGCTACGGGCTTTGCGTTATCCACAAGATAGATTCGAAAGTCTATTTCCCGCTTCGGAGGTAAGCCTTTCACCTCCTCGAAGACATCCGGATATTCCCGGACTACTCTAACCGACTGCAAATTCTCGTCAGAAGCATCAAGCGACTCTAGATAACTAAGCATAACAGCATTCAAAGGATTACAGGAAATTTCTAGAGTGTTACCAAGCCGAGTCAAGAGTCTAACTACTCTTTTCTCACAATCAAGAATGGCACCGTTACTGGATAACCAGTCCATGCCTAAGATCAAACCATATCCTGAGAAGCCTAGAACAAAGGCATTACAACTAAACTCAACACTGCGAATAGAGATTTTCAAACCCAAACAAACCATTGACAAGTAAGCGGAGCCCCCAATTGGATTTGAAACTACTAAGGGATCCTCAACCACACTAGTGTCTAGAAGCAGAGATTCTACTAAAGCAGATGAAATAAAGGAGTGTGATGCACCAGAGTCAAAAAGTGTGCGAACTGGATGATCATAAAGATAGACTACACTTTCTATAGAAATATTACTACCTCGTTCCTGTGGAGGTGCTGTCAGAGCATGAACTTGACCCCCTGAAGTAGATCCAGCTTTCTGTCCCTGTCCTTTCTTCTTTGGGCAGTCCTTAGCTAGGTGCCCAGTCTCTCCGCAATGAAAGCAACCACCCATCTTTGCCTTCTTCTTCCGACAGTCTTTCTCTATTTGTCCAACTATGCCACAGAAATGGAACTTTCTCTTCTTACGGGACTTCTTGTTCTTTCCTCCTTTCTTAAAGTCTGTCATCTTAGCCTGTAAACCTTCTTTCTTTTCCTCAGCCGTAGTCTCCTTCTTGCCGTGGTCTTCCTTATGTAGCAACGCCATATCCACCAAGCTTTCATAAGTTGCTCCCGTGGACACATGGGTCATGGCAAGGCTGTGTATAGGCTCATTCAGACCTTTGACGAAGTGAAGCGCCTTCTTGTGTTGGGTATTTACTAAGTCCAGCCCAAATCTGGCCAGCTGATTGAACTGATGACGTACTCTCTGACTGTAACAACCCGGAATTTTGGAACCAATTTAAATTTTTATTTTAAGGTAATTTTGTTAGAAAATGCGTCTGAATTTAAAAATACCATTACTAAAAAATAAAATAAAAAATTCATGAATTAAATTAAGATATTATTTATGAATGATTTCAAAATTATTTCTATTAAACAATTATTCGTAGTTAGATAAATAGTGATTTATTACAATTGAATTTAGTATCAAATTGTATGTATATTTGTAATGATTAACTACAAACAATTGATAATAAATGGAATAGTAAACTTGTAAGTGATAACAATTTTTATTGTAATTTGAGTTAAAATAGCAATATTGACTGATTAGATTATTAGCATATTGTATTATGTTTGAGATTTCTATAGTATGATTCATGAAAAGAGTATCAATTAGCTTTTGAAAATTTTCCCTTTTTAAAAGGAATGAAGGAATGTGAATTGAAAAACAACACATACAAACAAAAAGAAATAAATGCGTAAAAGTACATGTTTAACACTGCTTATTTCAAATAAAAGAAAATCAAACATTCATTGACATTGGACTAGATTGCTTATATACACATGTCATATATATATATATATATATATTAATTTGATTTAACATTGAACCTATTAATGCTTGTATGATAAAAAAAATTTAATATTTGTATTTAGAATTAGACGAAGTGTTTGCCTTTAAAAGGATAATTCTTTGTAAATTTATATAGAAGTTTGTCAAATTTTTGTATGTATAAACTAAAATTTTATCCGTTTATAATTTAATATTATTAATGAACCTGCCATTTTATTCTTTGTGTACATTTTCCAGATTTGCTTTTGATGTTACTCAGTATATAAAAAGGCACCGTTTTACCTATAGCAAAGAAACCGCTGCTTTCATTAAAACCCCTTGATTAATTCTCCAACTTTCACGTGACCATTAAAATATATAAATGAAAAGCTGCTGCCTTCCACTCTAACAAACAAAATAAGGAAAAGTTATATATGGAGATTTTGGTTTTAATATTAAATTTTATGAATTAAAATGGGTCAATTAATTTATAATTTGACTTTAATGTTCAGATATGAAATTTGTGTGATGGGAACTTAATTAAATTATTTAAGCAATCGTGCTCAGCTTAGCTTGAAATAATGACATATATTAATTGCTCATAAAATTGTTAATCTGTTTATATTGATAACAAGGATATTTGAAATATAATATTGAAATATTATGTGCTTTGGACTAATTAACCAAAAAAAAAAAAAAAACTTGACTAAATATGAGTCCAATGTTAGATTAGGACTAAGTTGGTAACGTTTGAAATTGAGTTAAGGATTGAATAATGGAAATTAATAGACTACATTAAATTTGATTAATTCCTATAATTAATATTGTCGTGTTAAATATAATTTATGAAACCAAGAACTTTATAATGTACGTAAATGATTCCTATAACTAATATGAGCCTTATTGTAAGCTAGTAACGTTTGGGTTGGAATTAAAGATGAATACCAAAAAGATTGAATGATTTATTTATATAAAATACATAATATAACATAAATGCTTTCCTTTTAATATTAAATACATTCATGGAATTAATTAATTAATTAAATATCCAGTATTTGAATCGGTGAAACATATTGACCGTTTCTTTCGTGATCTAAGGAAATTAACGCATTCCTTTTTTTTACCGTGTCCTTTCATGTATCTCTCCTTGCGCCTTTCCCCTTTTATAAAACCGTTCCCTCCCCTTTCTTTTTATCACTTTCCCCTTTACTTTTTTTTTTCTCTCAGTCAAACGTTTTCCCCAAATCCATCCTCACCGAAAATTAAATCTTGCAAATCAAATGGCGGCCTCCAAAATCTTTGCTCTTCCCTTCCACCATTCGTTGTCACCGCATTCCACCATCGATATGCAACCGCAACAACCACCCGAGCCACCGCAGTCAATTCCCAGCCGCCACCCTCCATTGCCTGTCGAAAGGTTCGGCCTTTGTTCCTGAAGAAGAAAGAAGGGCGGCGTTCTGATCGTAAAAACCAGATCTACATTGCTGGACTGAAAAGGGACCATTTTGAACTGTTTGGAATTTGGACCATAATCTACAACGAATGTGAGAATCCTAATTTATTAAATTAATTAAAATAGTGAAATCATGATCTGTTGTTATTATTATTGATCTGTGTTGTGGTGATGTAAGATATATAATGTTTGTGTGAATTGTAATGTTCTTGTGCTGTGTTGGAATGTTAGTCCAGATCTGTATTTTTGTGTAATCGTAATATAGTTCTCATCTTTATTCTAATTTTTCTCTTTATTTTATTTTATTTTGAATCTTTTATATTTCAAAATAAAAAGGAAACAAAGGTTCATATTTTGATTTACAAAATTAAAATAAGATTTGATTTGATTTTTATTTTATTTTGATTTACAAAATAAAAAGCAAAGGTTTAATTTTTAATTTGAATTATCCTAACCATGATAAAAATTTGGATCTTTTGTTCTAAAAACAAAAATTTGGATCTTTTGTTTTAAAAACAAAAATAAGATTTGCTCTTTTTGTTTTGAAAACGAAAATAAAGATTTGCTCTTTTTGTTTTGAAAATAAAATTTAAGATTTACTCTTTTGTTTTGAAACAAAAATACAGCTTTAGTCTCTTTGATTTTGAAAGTAAAGTTTTTAATCCTTTGTTTTTGAAACAAGGTAAAACAAAGTCGAATCTTTATCGTATTTTATTTTTAATAAAAGAAAGTTTGATCTATATATAAATAAAAGGAAGTAAAAGTTTCATTTTAATTTACAAAATAAATTAGAATCTTTAATGTGTTTACAAAATCAATGAAAAGGTTGAATTTTTATCTTGATTTCCAATATAATAAGAAAAGTGAATCTTTATTTTTGATTTACAAAGATTAAAGTTTGGTTTAATGAAGATTTTCTATTTTCAATTCACAAATATAGAAAATAAAGATTTAATATCTTATTTGATTTACAAATAAAAGTAAGATGAGGCCTTATTAGTGATTCACCATAAACTATCGTCATGTTAATGCTATTGTAATGACACCAAAAACTATTGTCATGTTAATGCTATTGTAATGACACCAAAAACTATCGTCATGTTAATGTTATTGTAATAACGCCAAAAAAAAAAAACTATCATCATGTTGGCCTTGTTGTAATGACACCAAATACCATCGTCATGTGGATATAGTTGAATGAACCAAACATTCGCATTAGAAATTATATTTATATTTGAAATGTTGGCACTAGAAAATACGTCTACATTAGAAATAAAATTCACCTTTTATTTGCATCTTACAATGCAAACATAAAATAGAAATGAAACATTGTTTTTCCAATGTAATGATAATATAAAAGAAACATTGTTTTTCTAAGGTAAGAATAATAGAAAAGAAACATTCTTTTTCAACGAAAAGAAAAAAAATAACATGGTTTTCAATGTAAAAAGAAACATTGTTTTCAATGTAAAAAGAAAATAAAATTAACATTGTTTTCAATGTAAAAAGAAACATTGTTTTCAATGTAAAAAGAAAATAAAATTAACATTGTTTTCAATGTAAAAAGAAACATTGTTTTCAATGTAAAAAGAAAATAAAATCAACATTGTTTTTCTAATGTTATAGAAATAGAAAAGAAACATTATTTTCTATGTTAAGAAAAATAGAAAAGAACATTATTTTCTATGTTAAGAAAATAGAAGAAACATTATTTTCTATGTTAAGGAAATAAATAGGAAACATTATTTTCTATGGAAAATAAAAAGAAAAGTTACATTTTTCTGTGTAAAGAAAAATAAAAAGGAAGAGTTACATTTTCAATGTAAAGGAAGAAAAAATAAAAGACATTTATATTTTATTTGTAAATATAAAGGGGAAGATTATTTTTATACAATATAAAATATGCATAGTTAAAAACATTGTTTTTGTCGCATTAGAATTGGCGGACAAAAATATCATTTTTATTTAATATAAAAATATGCATAGTTAAAAACATTGTTTTTGTCGCATTAGAATTTGGCGGACAAAATAGCATTTTATATGAATATAAAATATACTTAGTTGAAAACATTATTTTTGCCGCATTAGAATC
Organism: Allium sativum; assembly: GCA_030737875.1. NCBI lineage: Eukaryota > Viridiplantae > Streptophyta > Magnoliopsida > Asparagales > Amaryllidaceae > Allium > Allium sativum. Next base: position 910,878,901 of record CM060926.1, read on the forward strand.
GGCGGACAAAAATATAAATGTAATGATTTAAAGTAATAAATTATAATAGTGGAAAGCGCTACATGGTCTATATATTTATATATATATATATATATAATATAAATTAAAACTAAGCGAAACATGTGCGGTAGTTCGCGTTTTGAAATCATAACTTTAAACGGTTATACCTAAAGATCTGACAGTCGGATTTTCCCAGAACTGAAACCGTTAGGACCGCTTTGGGAAGATCTTTCCAACGATATAGACTTCGTCAAAATCCAACGGTTAGATTTCAAGATATGTGTTAATCAAATTTGGTTGAAAACAGCGCCAGGGTCGCCCATCGACCCGAAGCGTCGTTAAATTATCTATGCTATTTTTATATAAATAAAAATAGCGATAGGTCGTTATCAAATATTAATAACGATATGAAATGTTTTCAAATTATATATCTATATATGCGAGAATCATTTGAAAAGACCGAGTTCAAGCTCATTTCAAATGATTATACGACGTTCTAAGTCGAAGATTTAAAGACGATGATTGAAGACCGGCGATCTTAACATCGAATGGATGTGTTGCTACTGAGACCCATGAGAGGAGTAGCTACCTTGAAAGGGCTTCAGTGGTGGCCGTTCGGACGAAGTGTTGATTTGTACGGATTTGACTTTCGCTCAGACCCAGGGCATAAGTTTATAAATGGAATGTATGTCTGACGTTGTAGTCCTTTATACTACATTCGTTGATCTCTCTTAATATATATTTGTTTGGTGGTTAACACCCTTCTCTGAGACGTACAAGCTTAGAGGTTATATATTGGTAGAAATTAATGGTATAGTATGGACTGACAATGTGGCATACTAAGATGCATTGATCAAGGCTTTTGTTGAAAAGCAGGCCTTGTGGTTGATGATCAAAGCACGGCCTGTTTAGGTGTAGCTTTGTGTATAGCGTGACTTCGCGAGCCTCACACCCCGGTATGAGTCAAAAACGGGATATAGACTACAGGGAGTGCACACGTTTCTTTCTAGCTAGAGTGATGTCAGGGACCTACCAGCGCTGACATTTTACTTATGTGGATGATGGATTTTGAGGCGCCTCGTGTTTTATAGGCCGTTGGTGGTCATATTATAGGTCCAAAGGGATCGGAAAGCATGTGTTCAGGCATAACTAATCCACTGCCCATAGGCGGGGACCGACCCTGAAGATCCAAGGGTTCACTGCGGGGGATCCTGAGGCATTTGCTAGAGTGTCTCGAATCTGAGAGGAGTTTGCCCCTAGCCTCGACTCATGATGGAAATCCAATTTCCAATACGACCTTGCGGTTTTGATTGTAGAACTAGTATTGGCGATATGATATATGGTTCCCATGCCGTCTAGGATTGATACTTATGATTGAAATGTTTTTATTTAAAACATATACACACTAATAATAATATCAAACCCGATTTTATACGTATCAAGCATCTTTTGACCATTATAAGGTAAAACCCTATCCTCTTGTAACGACCCGCAAATCCGTGCTATCTGAGTTGACTAAAAACACCACACGTCCAACCCAAATAACACAGAAATACGAACCATTAATAGAAAGAAGTTAAGAGATGAGAAATAGGGAGAAAGAAATATTAGAATAGAAGAAAACGAAGATCACAACTCACAGCGGAACGAATAAAATATATTCTATAACATAAGCTTTGAAATACAAATCTGTTTTGTACATATACACATACCATCATCAGAGTACACATAACATTTGATTCAGCGGGAGTAACTCTACATAACTAACGTTGAAGCCTCCTTCTTCAAGCTCCTCCAAGTGTATCTGTAAAAGCCTGAAACACTTGACTGCCCGTACAAATTTGGGCACCCAAGAGTTTAGGGAAAACAAAACAAAATAAACTCTGGGTCAGTCATGGGACTGGTGTGAGTAAACTCCAACCACTTGTTTAACTTTAAAAATCCTTTCAAAAGAAAAGATAATAGTAAGACCAGCCCACACATAAACATGGACGGCTTTTACCTTACTATAACCCAAAACACTTTGATACGAAAATCCAGTGATATTATAATAATGTCTACATCAAGTAAATAACCAAATAGCAGAACGCTTGCATCTCACGCTCCACATATATATTATAAAATCAAAAACCGCATGGCGCTTATTGGAGATTGGATTTCCAACATGACAAGGTATGGGACCACCTTCCGACAGTGCATCTCTAGAGAGGAATACACTGGGTTCAACAAGAACGTCTTGCAACCCGGCCCACACATGACCGACCACTCATTTCGCTTGAGTGTATCGAATGTATATCACCAACGGTTGGACTCAAACCACCGTTTCCCGAATGGGCAGAATCGATAGATTTAGAAACAAAAGGAATTTCTCTAGATAGGTGATTATACACCCTAATGGGTGCGACCCACATAGCCATGCTGCCTGCCCGATTTTTGTCCTTTCCCGGTTGTTGAGGCCTGAGGCTACGAATACTTACCATTCATTGATAGCACAATCACTTTGAATGCCACATCGTCAGATCCGTTAATCACTAGTTGAGTTTGCACAAATATTCTGGATATTATGCTAAGGGAATAAATCCGTTGCAACCATATATACTTATACAGACCAACCCATTTGATCATTGGAAATACTCTGTCAGACATTCGTCCATTTACGTTCGTTCTGGGATTGAACGAAACCGAAGGCACTATTTCTATAAATAGAAAAGCCCTTGCACTTTACTCCGTCTTCAATATATTCAGCATACTTGGTTCGCAACGCTTATGCCGATACGGAGTGGTTCTTCGGATAATAATCCAACCGGTCTCTCCATATTGACAACGATGGTCAAAACTTCGATAGTCTGTGATTTAACTATCGAATAAAAACAAGTGTTCATCCAAACATATCAAACAAATCACTGGGCTCTTTAATTAATATTTCATTAATTAAATCTCTTCTCCATTTCCTCTATCAATATTTGTTAACCAAATATTTCAATAATCAATCTTGGCCCTTTACGCTATATTTTGATTTCGTTTCCTTGTCGAATTCTATATATGTCGATACATAGATTTCTAACTATCAAATTATCTGAAAAATATTCTATCTCCTTAAATTCCCGGAAAAATTCGCCATAACCTCCCCTGTATCGGGAGCATCGGGAAATTTCAAATAGCTTCCCGGTATCTTCCTCAATCAAAAAGAAAAAGGAAAAGCCAAGCGGCTTGCCGATACGGCGTATAAAATCTCATATATGAATTAAACATGTACCTTTTGTCGAGCACATTATTTATATACCTGCATTATCCTTGCCCCATACCTGTCTCCTGTATGTCTATACCTGTCCCATTTATGTACACTCGTTTGACTCAATTCGTTAAAGTAATTCTTTAACTAACTCTCTGCCTATCTCGCTTGTATATTTGAATATAACACGTTTCGAATATATTTCCACTTACTTATCAATCAATTGAATTCAAATTTCAATTTAAGTTCTATATTCGATTTCGAATATATATTTACAATTCCAAATTTCACTTTTCAAAGTTCGATTTTAGTTCAAACTCGATTAACTAATTCTTCTTTAGTTAACTCTATTCAATAATCAAAAATATGATTATTGTTTCAAAAATCATCTTCTTTACTTCACTTGAGTTCACATTTATTTTCTAACTCAAGTCTAGATTTTTAAATGGAAATCCGGATTTTTATTTGTTTAAAAATCCCAATATTTATATATAAAATCCATTATGGTTTATAATGGTTTATGGCGCTGCATTTTTAAAAATTTGATTTTGATATAACTCAAAATCTATACGACGAAATTCAGATTTTTCTCCTTCATTAGAAAACTATTATCAAATGGGTCCTGACGTTTCTTGTTTCAAAGAATTCCGACTTCAATTGCGTTCTGTATACTCGATTGAAGTTCGAATCGCTATTTTACGAACTGCAGCGCTGCGGCGAGTTCGTTTTAATTATATTTATATATATAAACTTTTAAAACTTCGTTTATATAAATTCAACTCTATTCTGATATAAAATATATATCAAACCATTTTTCCCAACTCAACACATATTTCTGATCTTCTGTTTCATTTATATTTGAAATCTATATTCAAATTCCAATTCGATTTAAATTCTATATTCAAATTATATTTCAACTATTTGAATCCAAATTCCATTTTCTATCTATTTGAACTTCAAATATTTAAAACTCATTTTTACTTTGAACTTCAAGTACCACATTTTACTTTCTTTGAATTCAAATACCATGTTCCAAATTCCTCTTTTTCAAATTCTTTCTATTTAAACTCCATTTGAGTTTTGTTTGAATTCTTATATTCAACGCCATTTGAATTCTATTTAAATTCTTATATTTTAAATCCTCTTTATTAAAACCCATTATTTAAATCCCATTTGAATTTTCCTTATTTCAAATCCATTTGAACTTCTTTGAATTCAAATCCCATTTCAAAATTAATTTGGATTTCCTATTTTGAAATCCTATTCTAATTTTACTTTGAAATCCTATTTTCAAAGTTTATTTCAAATTCTATTTTGAAATTTCATATTCAAATCTCTATTTGAATTTACTAATTCAATTCCTTGTTCAAATTCAATACTTGAATTTTTATTATCTCTATTCAAATTTCACATTTGAATTCTTCTTTGAAATTCTATATTTCAAATTCAATTCAACTCCTCTTTGAAATTCCATATTTCAAATTCAATTCAATTTTTCTTTGAAATTCTATATTTCAAATTTCATTACGATTCTACCTTGTAATTCTATTTTTGAAATTCTATTTTCAAAGTCTATTTCAAATTCTTTTGAAAATTCTATTTTGAAGTTCTATTCCAAATTCTATTTGGAAATTCTATTTCAAATTCGCTATATTCAAACACCATTTGAAAGTTCTATATCCAAATCCACTTTGGATTTTCTATTTGAATCCTAAATTCAAATTTCCATTTCCTTTTCTATTATTCAAATTCTATATTCAAATTTCCTTTTGAATCATATTTTCAAAATACTTGTATTTCTATTTCTGAATTATCAAATGATAATTCTTTTCACTTCATTTATAACTTCGTTATAAAAGAACTATTTATAAACTTCGTTTAAAAAGAAACTACTTGTTTTATTTTATTTTCCATTTAAAATTCAAATTCTATTTAAAAAATAGAATTTTCCCTTTTTAAAATCTCAAATATCCTTCCACGATATTTTAAATACCATTACTTAAGCCCAGTGATAAAACACACAAAGCAACCAAATATTTATTTTTCTAACACATCATATATAACAATATATATGCAAACAAATAAACAAACAGATAATATATTTTTGAGGAATCCAGTTGGATTCCTCCAACCTGTTTTCCTGCATCCACAGATGTTAGCACATAAATAATACCCATTCTGCTTCGTGGCAGAATATCGCGGTATAGAAGGTCATCCACTAATCATAGCGTGGGGCGTATAGGGTAATCATCCGCTATGAAACTGCGGGCATCCGCTAATGAGACTGCGGGAATCCAACCAATCAATCAACCCAATATATATATATATATAGCCTAAATAACTAATATATATAAAACAACCAGAAAAATCCAAACAAGTAACACAATTATTTTTAACGATATAAAAATAATTAGAAATAAAAGGTGAGTGAGATTTACTCACCGGGATTTTCGTTTTGCTGAATATCCCTTTATTTTCCATATCGTCGGCTATGAATCGTCTTGAATAAATTTTATTTTGTACCTACAGTTATTTAATTTAATTTATCGCTTAAACCCTATTCATTTCAAATTGACTACTAACATTAATAATTTAATCATTCTATGAAATTCAAAATTTCATAAAAACAAATACCTTATGCCTTTCAAACCCCTCGACCAAATCGACGAAGTATGCTCCGCTAACAACCGATCAACCTGACCAAAAACAACACAAAATACTGCTCATTTCTATCTTGACAATTCATCAACCACCTTCCAGTCAATCTCCGGTTCACTGTCTTACAACCAACGGTCTCAGCTCCTCTCACATTCCTCCCAGAAATCACGGATCGAACTTCCCAAACCTTTCACTGTCGAACTCCTCAAATCCCAATACCGAACTCCAGATGACGCTAACCCTCACTGTCGCTCCCTTCATCCAACCATAATCGCGAGCCCCTCGTCAGTTGCAGTCGGGCTTCAGAACTCCGAGATCTCAGACAAGAGAACCCATCGCGCACCCTGTTTCCGAAATCGCGAGCTCCCCCTTTATAACCCGAAGTCGAGACCGTCCCCGAACTTGAATCGCGCGCAACTCTCGCCTCCTCAGATATTCCGAAATTGATTTTGATTCGAAATGAATTAGGGCTGCCATTTTGTTAGCATCGAACAGAAGAAATAAAAGGAAAAGGGATTGGAATGGTTTCTGTTGATTTGTGAAAGGGGATTCAAAAATTATGAAGGCTAATGCTTGCTTTATAGTTGCGAGTAGCAGACCAACGTACAGAGGGCATTGAATTTCTGCTCCTTTGGTATAGAAGATGGGAGACAAATTATTTGGCTCGAGGAATGAATAGTATCAGAGATGAAATGGTTTAGGGTGGCGCTATTTGTTTTTAGGCTGGTTGATCTACAATTAAAAAGATTTTGAAGTGATTTTAATTATTAAAATAAATCAAAATATCTCGTGTCCTTTAACACGAAATCCCGACCCGTTATTCAATTGTAATGACTGATATTCCCAATGTTATTCATTATTCTGAATTCAACGAAATAGATTATACCATTTATTTTGAACGTATATTTAAAATAGCCATATTAAATCAATTTAAATTCAAAACAAACAAATTCTTCAACAATGAATTTCTATTGTCATCGTTCATATTTAAATAGTATATATATATTGATCATTTGAACTGTTTCGATTCAATTTTACTTTTGAATTAAATTATAAATTCTCGTATTTCAATAATTTGATCGATACTTCACTATAAAAATTCTTTTATATGGTTAATTCAATATTTAAATGATACTAAATATTTAAAATATTATTCGAAAAATCCGGGTCGTTACATTCTTCCCCCCTTAAAATAATTTCGTCCTCGAAATTGCTTAGGTAGGAAAATGATACAAATTCATTACTTTTCAAAACTTCTTTATGTTGAAACTCATCTCTTCACATTTCAACAAATTTAGTTCCACCAAAACTTTTGGTTTCCATTCCTATGCATTCTAATTCATATTCATTTCAATTTATTTCAAATTGATTCTAGTCAATTTATTCACCTCGAACCATTTAACTTGCTTCAGTTAAATTTTAATTCCAGAATCCAAATCCCAGGGTTTTCATTTCAAATTCTTCTGAAATCACATAAGTATATACATATATTTATTTCTATCACAAATTCAAAACATTTGAAATTTCAAACAAATTTCCAACAAAATTTTCTAAGGTAGCAATCCATCACTTAGAAACTCGGAAATGAACACTGATGATGTTGCAATCATCATCAGGATTATTTCCCAGCCACTGGAGTGAGTTCAGTGCTTTATTATTCCAAAATCCATGATTTTCTTTCAAATCCTTTAAAGCAAATCTATATTATTTTAATATACTTTGAAAAATATTTTCAACTTCCCAGGATTTTGAATTCTTAATTCTGGTTTGAATTCAATTCTAATTCATCTCATTTGTATATTTAATTCCTATACAAATTCAGTTTGGTTATAAATAACCATTTCAATTTTTATAATCTTATCTGATTATAATGATATCAATCAACATATCCATATAATATAATAATTTCAAAAATTATTCTTTCTATATCAAAATAGAAATTTTGGGTAAAATTATTTTATTTACCCACTTTAAAACAATATTATGTCGATTCTTCTGTTCCAGTGTTTAGAAATCCCTATCGACTTCGTGGCGTCCCACGATTCGACCATAATTCATAAACCACTCACAGACTAGCAAACACAATATAAAACAAATTTTATATCAATTACAAATACGCCCTCTCGTATATATATACACTCAACTCATTCTAGGGTACTACTGACCCTATCTCTAATGAGCACATGCCACCAAAGCCTAGGTATTCGCTCAACCTAAGCTCTGATACCAACTGTAACGACCCGCAAATCCGTGCTATCTGAGTTGACTAAAAACACCACACGTCCAACCCAAATAACACAGAAATACGAACCATTAATAGAAAGAAGTTAGAAGATGAGAAATAGGGAGAAAGAAATATTAGAATAGAAGAAAACGAAGATCACAACTCACAGCGGAACGAATAAAATATATTCTATAACATAAGCTTTGAAATACAAATCTGTTTTGTACATATACACATACCATCATCAGAGTACACATAACATTTGATTCAGCGGGAGTAACTCTACATAACTAACGTTGAAGCCTCCTTCTTCAAGCTCCTCCAAGTGTATCTGTAAAAGCCTGAAACACTTGACTGCCCGTACAAATTTGGGCACCCAAGAGTTTAGGGAAAACAAAACAAAATAAACTCTGGGTCAGTCATGGGACTGGTGTGAGTAAACTCCAACCACTTGTTTAACTTTAAAAATCCTTTCAAAAGAAAAGATAATAGTAAGACCAGCCCACACATAAACATGGACGGCTTTTACCTTACTATAACCCAAAACACTTTGATACGAAAATCCAGTGATATTATAATAATGTCTACATCAAGTAAATAACCAAATAGCAGAACGCTTGCATCTCACGCTCCACATATATATTATAAAATCAAAAACCGCATGGCGCTTATTGGAGATTGGATTTCCAACATGACAAGGTATGGGACCACCTTCCGACAGTGCATCTCTAGAGAGGAATACACTGGGTTCAACAAGAACGTCTTGCAACCCGGCCCACACATGACCGACCACTCATTTCGCTTGAGTGTATCGAATGTATATCACCAACGGTTGGACTCAAACCACCGTTTCCCGAATGGGCAGAATCGATAGATTTAGAAACAAAAGGAATTTCTCTAGATAGGTGATTATACACCCTAATGGGTGCGACCCACATAGCCATGCTGCCTGCCCGATTTTTGTCCTTTCCCGGTTGTTGAGGCCTGAGGCTACGAATACTTACCATTCATTGATAGCACAATCACTTTGAATGCCACATCGTCAGATCCGTTAATCACTAGTTGAGTTTGCACAAATATTCTGGATATTATGCTAAGGGAATAAATACGTTGCAACCATATATACTTATACAGACCAACCCATTTGATCATTGGAAATACTCTGTCAGACATTCGTCCATTTACGTTCGTTCTGGGATTGAACGAAACCGAAGGCACTATTTCTATAAATAGAAAAGCCCTTGCACTTTACTCCGTCTTCAATATATTCAGCATACTTGGTTCGCAACGCTTATGCCGATACGGAGTGGTTCTTCGGATAATAATCCAACCGGTCTCTCCATATTGACAACGATGGTCAAAACTTCGATAGTCTGTGATTTAACTATCGAATAAAAACAAGTGTTCATCCAAACATATCAAACAAATCACTGGGCTCTTTAATTAATATTTCATTAATTAAATCTCTTCTCCATTTCCTCTATCAATATTTGTTAACCAAATATTTCAATAATCAATCTTGGCCCTTTACGCTATATTTTGATTTCGTTTCCTTGTCGAATTCTATATATGTCGATATATAGATTTCTAACTATCAAATTATCTGAAAAATATTCTATCTCCTTAAATTCCCGGAAAAATTCGCCATAACCTCCCCTGTATCGGGAGCATCGGGAAATTTCAAATAGCTTCCCGGTATCTTCCTCAATCAAAAAGAAAAAGGAAAAGCCAAGCGGCTTGCCGATACGGCGTATAAAATCTCATATATGAATTAAACATGTACCTTTTGTCGAGCACATTATTTATATACCTGCATTATCCTTGCCCCATACCTGTCTCCTGTATGTCTATACCTGTCCCATTTATGTACACTCGTTTGACTCAATTCGTTAAAGTAATTCTTTAACTAACTCTCTACCTATCTCGCTTGTATATTTGAATATAACACGTTTCGAATATATTTCCACTTACTTATCAATCAATTGAATTCAAATTTCAATTTAAGTTCTATATTCGATTTCGAATATATATTTACAATTCCAAATTTCACTTTTCAAAGTTCGATTTTAGTTCAAACTCGATTAACTAATTCTTCTTTAGTTAACTCTATTCAATAATCAAAAATATGATTATTGTTTCAAAAATCATCTTCTTTACTTCACTTGAGTTCACATTTATTTTCTAACTCAAGTCTAGATTTTTAAATGGAAATCCGGATTTTTATTTGTTTAAAAATCCCAATATTTATATATAAAATCCATTATGGTTTATAATGGTTTATGGCGCTGCATTTTTAAAAATTTGATTTTGATATAACTCAAAATCTATACGACGAAATTCAGATTTTTCTCCTTCATTAGAAAACTATTATCAAATGGGTCCTGACGTTTCTTGTTTCAAAGAATTCCGACTTCAATTGCGTTCTGTATACTCGATTGAAGTTCGAATCGCTATTTTACGAACTGCAGCGCTGCGGCGAGTTCGTTTTAATTATATTTATATATAAAAACTTTTAAAACTTCGTTTGTATAAATTCAACTCTATTCTGATATAAAATATATATCAAACCATTTTTCCCAACTCAACACATATTTCTGATCTTCTGTTTCATTTATATTTGAAATCTATATTCAAATTCCAATTCGATTTAAATTCTATATTCAAATTCTATTTCAACTATTTGAATCCAAATTCCATTTTCTATCTATTTGAACTTCAAATATTTAAAACTCATTTTTACTTTGAACTTCAAGTACCACATTTTACTTTCTTTGAATTCAAATACCATGTTCCAAATTCCTCTTATTCAAATTCTTTCTATTTAAACTCCATTTGAGTTTTGTTTGAATTCTTATATTCAACGCCATTTGAATTCTATTTAAATTCTTATATTTTAAATCCTCTTTATTAAAACCCATTATTTAAATCCCATTTGAATTTTCCTTATTTCAAATCCATTTGAACTTCTTTGAATTCAAATCCCATTTCAAAATTAATTTGGATTTCCTATTTTGAAATCCTATTCTAATTTTACTTTGAAATCCTATTTTCAAAGTTTATTTCAAATTCTATTTTGAAATTTCATATTCAAATCTCTATTTGAATTTACTAATTCAATTCCTTGTTCAAATTCAATACTTGAATTTTTATTCAAATCTCTATTCAAATTTCACATTTGAATTCTTCTTTGAAATTCTATATTTCAAATTCAATTCAACTCCTCTTTGAAATTCCATATTTCAAATTCAATTCAATTTTTCTTTGAAATTCTATATTTCAAATTTCATTACGATTCTACCTTGTAATTCTATTTTTGAAATTCTATTTTCAAAGTCTATTTCAAATTCTTTTGAAAATTCTATTTTGAAGTTCTATTCCAAATTCTATTTGGAAATTCTATTTCAAATTCGCTATATTCAAACACCATTTGAAAGTTCTATATCCAAATCCACTTTGGATTTTCTATTTGAATCCTAAATTCAAATTTCCATTTCCTTTTCTATTATTCAAATTCTATATTCAAATTTCCTTTTGAATCATATTTTCAAAATACTTGTATTTCTATTTCTGAATTATCAAATGATAATTCTTTTCACTTCATTTATAACTTCGTTATAAAAGAACTATTTATAAACTTCGTTTAAAAAGAAACTACTTGTTTTATTTTATTTTCCATTTAAAATTCAAATTCTATTTAAAAAATAGAATTTTCCCTTTTTAAAATCTCAAATATCCTTCCACGATATTTTAAATACCATTACTTAAGCCCAGTGATAAAACACACAAAGCAACCAAATATTTATTTTTCTAACACATCATATATAACAATATATATGCAAACAAATAAACAAACAGATAATATATTTTTGAGGAATCCAGTTGGATTCCTCCAACCTGTTTTCCTGCATCCACAGATGTTAGCACATAAATAATACCCATTCTGCTTCGTGGCAGAATATCGCGGTATAGAAGGTCATCCACTAATCATAGCGTGGGGCGTATAGGGTAATCATCCGCTATGAAACTGCGGGCATCCGCTAATGAGACTGCGGGAATCCAACCAATCAATCAACCCAATATATATATATAGCCTAAATAACTAATATATATAAAACAACCAGAAAAATCCAAACAAGTAACACAATTATTTTTAACGAAATAAAAATAATTAGAAATAAAAGGTGAGTGAGATTTACTCACCGGGATTTTCGTTTTGCTGAATATCCCTTTATTTTCCATATCATCGGCTATGAATCGTCTTGAATAAATTTTATTTTGTACCTACAGTTATTTAATTTAATTTATCGCTTAAACCCTATTCATTTCAAATTGACTACTAACATTAATAATTTAATCATTCTATGAAATTCAAAATTTCATAAAAACAAATACCTTATGCCTTTCAAACCCCTCGACCAAATCGACGAAGTATGCTCCGCTAACAACCGATCAACTTGACCAAAAACAACACAAAATACTGCTCATTTCTATCTTGACAATTCATCAACCACCTTCCAGTCAATCTCCGGTTCACTGTCTTACAACCAACGGTCTCAGCTCCTCTCACATTCCTCCCAGAAATCACGGATCGAACTTCCCAAACCTTTCACTGTCGAACTCCTCAAATCCCAATACCGAACTCCAGATGACGCTAACCCTCACTGTCGCCCCCTTCATCCAACCATAATCGCGAGCCCCTCGTCAGTTGCAGTCGGGCTTCAGAACTCCGAGATCTCAGACAAGAGAACCCATCGCGCACCCTGTTTCCGAAATCGCGAGCTCCCCCTTTATAACCCGAAGTCGAGACCGTCCCAGAACTTGAATCGCGCGCAACTCTCGCCTCCTCAAATATTCCGAAATTGATTTTGATTCGAAATGAATTAGGGCTGCCATTTTGTTAGCATCGAACAGAAGAAATAAAAGGAAAAGGGATTGGAATGGTTTCTGTTGATTTGTGAAAGGGGATTCAAAAATTATGAAGGTTAATGCTTGCTTTATAGTTGCGAGTAGCAGACCAACGTACAGAGGGCATTGAATTTCTGCTCCTTTGATATAGAAGATGGGAGACAAATTATTTGGCTCGAGGAATGAATAGTATCAGAGATGAAATGGTTTAGGGTGGCGCTATTTGTTTTTAGGCTGGTTGATCTACAATTAAAAAGATTTTGAAGTGATTTTAATTATTAAAATAAATCAAAATATCTCGTGTCCTTTAACACGAAATCCCGACCCGTTATTCAATTGTAATGACTGATATTCCCAATGTTATTCATTATTCTGAATTCAACGAAATAGATTATACCATTTATTTTGAACGTATATTTAAAATAGCCATATTAAATCAATTTAAATTCAAAACAAACAAATTCTTCAACAATGAATTTCTATTGTCATCGTTCATATTTAAATAGTATATATATATTGATCATTTGAACTGTTTCGATTCAATTTTACTTTTGAATTAAATTATAAATTCTCGTATTTCAATAATTTGATCGATACTTCACTATAAAAATTCTTTTATATGGTTAATTCAATATTTAAATGATACTAAATATTTAAAATATTATTCGAAAAATCCGGGTCGTTACACCTCTGGTGTGCGTTGACTTGTGTGATGGGACTTGGGTCTTATAATGGTTTCATTTTTCCAAAAAGACATTGCGTTGTTTAACGATTTACTTTAATTTATGCACTGGCAATCCATAGGAGTAAACCCGTTATGATTTAGCGGCGTGGTCCTGTGATTAGCCTTCTTATTAGTTAAGTTATTTAGATTTCTCACACCAGTCCCACGACTGACTCGTAGTTTGTTTCACTTTGCAAACTCGGGTGCCCTCTTTTCCACACGGGCAGTCGAGTAGCTTTTTGCAGATATCTATTCTTTTAGCAGGATCCTGGATCGAAGCCTAAAGCTGTGTCCAGAGCTTTGTAGTCTTCCGCTGTTTAATGTATTAAATCTGTTGTAATTTTTCTTCCGCTGTAATTTTATTTCAATGTACTATGATATATTATGTACTCTGATGTAACATTATTGTAATGTAATAAAAGTCTGCTGTTATTGTTCTGATGTATTGTATTCCCAAAGTTAAAGTATTCGAAGATTTCCAACCTTTGGGTCAGACCTGTGTGGTTTATGGTCGATTCAAAGAGCGGGAATTTCCGGGTCTTTACAGTTGGTATCAGAGCTCTGGTTAGCTCAAAATCTTTGGGGTACAACTCGTTAGAACTGAACAAAGACTCATCAGAGATTGGATTAGTAATATCCAATAAGAATACTCATTAGAGATAGGACCAGCAGTGTCCTAGAATGAGAAAACTCATTAGAGATGGGGTTAGTAATGCCCTAGAATGAGTTGAGAGTAACAAGCTTATAATATACGTATTTGTAATTATAATCTATTTTAGAAAATATGATTTTGAATATATAAAAGTTATATATTCGAAAGTTAATCAACTAATAAAATTATGGAAATCAATTAAAGAATGAAAAATTGAGTAGGAAAATTAAACAACTTTAGCTTCATTCCTTTTCGAGGACAAAAAGCTTTAAGTGGGGGAGATTGTAACAACCCGGAATTTTGGAACCAATTTAAATTTTTATTTTAATGTAATTTTGTTAGAAAATGCGTCTGAATTTAAAAATACCATTACTAAAAAATAAAATAAAAAATTCATGAATTAAATTAAGATATTATTTATGAATGATTTCAAAATTATTTCTATTAAACAATTATTCGTAGTTAGATAAATAGTGATTTATTACAATTGAATTTAGTATCAAATTGTATGTATATTTGTAATGATTAACTACAAACAATTGATAATAAATGGAATAGTAAACTTGTAAGTGATAACAATTTTTATTGTAATTTGAGTTAAAATAGCAATATTGACTGATTAAATTATTAGCATATTGTATTATGTTTGAGATTTCTATAGTATGATTCGTGAAAAGAGTATCAATTAGCTTTTGAAAATTTTCCCTTTTTAAAAGGAATGAAGGAATGTGAATTGAAAAACAACACATACAAACAAAAAGAAATAAATGCGTAAAAGTACATGTTTAACACTGCTTATTTCAAATAAAAGAAAATCAAACATTCATTGACATTGGACTAGATTGCTTATATACACATGTCATATACATATATATATATATATTAATTTGGTTTAACATTGAACCTATTAATGCTTGTATGATAATAAAATTTAATATTTGTATTTAGAATTAGACGAAGTGTTTGCCTTTAAAAGGATAATTCTTTGTAAATTTATATAGAAGTTTGTCAAATTTTTGTATGTATAAACTAAAATTTTGTCCGTTTATAATTTAATATTATTAATGCACCTGCCATTTTATTCTTTGTGTACATTTTCCAGATTTGCTTTTGATGTTACTCAGTATATAAAAAGGCACCGTTTTACCTATAGCAAAGAAACCGCTGCTTTCATTAAAACCCCTTGATTAATTCTCCAACTTTCACGTGACCATTAAAATATATAAATGAAAAGCTGCTGCCTTCCACTCCAACAAACAAAATAAGGAAAAGTTATATATGGAGATTTTGGTTTTAATATTAAATTTTATGAATTAAAATGGGTCAATTAATTTATAATTTGACTTTAATGTTCAGATATGAAATTTGTTTGATGGGAACTTAATTAAATTATTTAAGCAATCGTGCTCAGCTTAGCTTGAAATAATGACATATATTAATTGCTCATAAAATTGTTAATCTGTTTATTTTGATAACAAGGATATTTGAAATATAATATTGAAATATTACGTGCTTTGGACTAATTAACCAAAAAAAAAAAACTTGACTAAATATGAGTCCAATGTTAGATTAGGACTAAGTTGGTAACGTTTGAAATTGAGTTAAGGATTGAATAATGGAAATTAATGGACTACATTAAATTTGATTAATTCCTATAATTAATATTGTCGTGTTAAATATAATTTATGAAACCAAGAAATTTATAATGTACGTAAATGATTCCTATAACTAATATCAGCCTTATTGTAAGCTAGTAACGTTTGGGTTGGAATTAAAGATGAATACCAGGATTGAATGATTTATTTATATAAAATACATAATATAACATAAATGCTTTCCTTTTAATATTAAATACATTCATGGAATTAATTAATTAATTAAATATCCAGTATTTGAATCGGTGAAACATATTGACCGTTTCTTTCGTGATCTAAGGAAATTAACGCATTCCTTTTTTTTACCGTGTCCTTTCATGTATCTCTCCTTGCGCCTTTCCCCTTTTATAAAACCGTTCCCTCCCCTTTCTTTTTATCACTTTCCCCTTTACTTTTTTTTTCTCTCAGTCATACAATTTCCCCAAATCCATCCTCACCGAAAATTAAATCTTGCAAATCAAATGGCGGCCTCCAAAATCTTTGCTCTTCCCTTCCACCATTCGTTGTCACCGCATTCCACCATCGATATGCAACCGCAACAACCACCCGAGCCACCGCAGTCAATTCCCAGCCGCCACCCTCCATTGCCTGTCGAAAGGTTCGGCCTTTGTTCCTGAAGAAGAAAGAAGGGCGGCGTTCTGATCGTAAAAACCAGATCTACATTGCTGGACTGAAAAGGGACCATTTTGAACTGTTTGGAATTTGGACCATAATCTACAACGAATGTGAGAATCCTAATTTATTAAATTAATTAAAATAGTGAAATCATGATCTGTTGTTATTATTATTGATCTGTGTTGTGGTGATGTAAGATATATAATGTTTGTGTGAATTGTAATGTTCTTGTGCTGTGTTGGAATGTTAGTCCAGATCTGTATTTTTGTGTAATCGTAATATAGTTCTCATCTTTATTCTATTTTTTCTCTTTATTTTATTTTTATTTTGAATCTTTTATATTTCAAAATAAAAAGGAAACAAAGGTTCATATTTTGATTTACAAAATAAAAATAAGATTTGATTTTATTTTTATTTTATTTTGATTTACAAAATAAAAAGCAAAGGTTTAATTTTTAATTTGAATTATCCTAACCATGATAAAAATTTGGATCTTTTGTTCTAAAAACAAAAATTTGGATCTTTTGTTTTAAAAACAAAAATAAGATTTGCTCTTTTTGTTTTGAAAACGAAAATAAAGATTTGCTCTTTTTGTTTTGAAAATAAAATTTAAGATTTACTCTTTTGTTTTGAAACAAAAATACAGTTTTAGTCTCTTTGATTTTGAAAGTAAAGTTTTTAATCCTTTGTTTTTGAAACAAGGTAAAACAAAGTCGAATCTCTATCGTATTTTATTTTTAATAAAAGAAAGTTTGATCTATATATAAATAAAAGGAAGTAAAAGTTTCATTTTAATTTACAAAATAAATTAGAATCTTTAATGTGTTTACAAAATCAATGAAAAGGTTGAATTTTTATCTTGATTTCCAATATAATAAGAAAAGTGAATCTTTATTTTTGATTTACAAAGATTAAAGTTTGGTTTAATGAAGATTTGCTATTTTCAATTCACAAATATAGAAAATAAAGATTTAATATCTTATTTGATTTACAAATAAAAGTAAGATGAGGCCTTATTAGTGATTCACCATATGTAATGACACCAAAAACTATCGTCATGTTAATGCTATTGTAATGACACCAAAAACTATCGTCATGTTAATGCTATTGTAATGACACCAAAAACTATCGTCATGTTAATGTTATTGTAATAACGCCAAAAAAAAAAACTATCATCATGTTGGCCTTGTTGTAATGACACCAAATACCATCGTCATGTGGATATAGTTGAATGAACCAAACATTCGCATTAGAAATTATATTTATATTTGAAATGTTGGCACTAGAAAATACGTCTACATTAGAAATAAAATTCACCTTTTATTTGCATCTTACAATGCAAACATAAAATAGAAAAGAAACATTGTTTTTCCAATGTAATGATAATATAAAAGAAACATTGTTTTTCTAAGGTAAGAATAATAGAAAAGAAACATTCTTTTTCAACGAAAAGAAAAAAATTAACATGGATTTCAATGTAAAAAGAAACATTGTTTTCAATGTAAAAAGAAAATAAAATTAACATTGTTTTCAATGTAAAAAGAAACATTGTTTTCAATGTAAAAAGAAAATAAAATTAACATTGTTTTCAATGTAAAAAGAAACATTGTTTTCAATGTAAAAAGAAAATAAAATTAACATTGTTTTTCTAATGTTATAGAAATAGAAAAGAAACATTATTTTCTATGTTAAGAAAAATAGAAAAGAAACATTATTTTCTATGTTAAGAAAATAGAAGAAACATTATTTTCTATGTTAAGGAAATAAATAGGAAACATTATTTTATATGGAAAATAAAAAGAAAAGTTACATTTTTCTGTGTAAAGAAAAATAAAAAGGAAGAGTTACATTTTCAATGTAAAGGAAGAAGAAATAAAAGACATTTATATTTTATTTGTAAATATAAAGGGGAAGATTATTTTTATATAATATAAAATATGCATAGTTAAAAACATTGTTTTTGTCGCATTAGAATTGGCGGACAAAAATATCATTTTTATTTAATATAAAAATATGCATAGTTAAAAACATTGTTTTTGTCGCATTAGAATTTGGCGGACAAAATAGCATTTTATATGAATATAAAATATACTTAGTTGAAAACATTATTTTTGCCGCATTAGAATCGGCGGACAAAAATATAAATGTAATGATTTAAAGTAATAAATTATAATAGTGGAAAGCGCTACATGGTCTATATATTTATATATATATATAATATAAATTAAAACTAAGCGAAACACGTGCGGTAGTTCGCGTTTTGAAATCATAACTTTAAACGGTTATACCTAAAGATCCGACAGTCGGATTTTCCCAAAACTAGAACCGTTAGGACCGCTTTGGGAAGATCTTTCCAACGATATAGACTTCGTCAAAATCCAACGGTTAGATTTCAAGATATGTGTTAATCAAATTTGGTTGAAAACAGCGCCAGGGTCGCCCATCGACCCGAAGCGTCGTTAAATTATCTAGGCTATTTTTATATAAATAAAAATAGCGATAGGTCGTTATCAAATATTAATAACGATATGAAATGTTTTCAAATTATATATATATATATATATATATATATATATATATATATGCGAGAATCATTTGAAAAGACCGAGTTCAATCTCATTTCAAATGATTATACGACGTTCTAAGTCGAAGATTTAAAGACGGTGATTGAAGACCGGCGATCTTCACATCGAATGGATGTGTTGCTACTGAGACCCATGAGAGGAGTAGCTACCTTGAAAGGGCTTCAGTGGTGGCCGTTCGGACGAAGTGTTGATTTGTACGGATTTGACTTTCGCTCAGACCCAGGGCATAAGTTTATAAATGGAATGTATGTCTGACGTTGTAGTCCTTTACACTACATTCGTTGATCTCTCTTAATATATATCTGTTTGGTGGTTAACACCCTTCTCTGAGACGTACGAACTTAGAGGTTATATATTTGTAGAAATTAATGGTATAGTATGGACTGACAATGTGGCATACTAAGATGCATTGATCAAGGCTTTTGTTGAAAAGCAGGCCTTGTGGTTGATGATCAAAGCACGGCCTGTTTAGGCGTAGCTTTGTGTATAGCGTGACTTCGCGAGCCTCACACCCCGGTATGAGTCAAAAACGGGATACGGACTGCAGGGAGTGCACACGTTTCTTTCTAGCTAGAGTGATGTCAGGGACCTACCAGCGCTGACATTTTACTTATGTGGATGATGGATTTTGAGGCGCCTCGTGTTTTATAGGCCGTTGGTGGTCATATTATAGGTCCAAAGGGATCGGGAAGCGTGTGTTCAGGCATAACTAATCCACTACCCATAGGCGGGGACCGACCCTGAAGATCCAAGTGTTCACTGCGGGGGATCCTGAGGCATTTGCTAGAGTGTCTCGAATCGGAGAGGAGCTTGCCCCTAGCCTCGACTCATGATGGAAATCCAATTTCCAATACGACCTTGCGGTTTTGATTGTAGAACTAGTATTGGTGACATGATATATGGTACCCGTGCCGTCTAGGATTGATACTTATGATTGAAATGTTTTTATTTAAAACGTATACACACTAATAATAATATCAAACCCGATTTTATACGTATCAAGCATCTTTTGACCATTATAAGGTAAAACCCTATCCTCTGGTGCGCGTTGCATTGTGTGATGGGACTTGGGTCTTATAATGGTTTCAATTTTCCAAAAAGACATTGCGTTGTTTAACGATTTACTTTAATTTATGCACTGGCAATCCATAGGAGTAAACCCGTTATGATTTAGCGGCGTGGTCCTGTGATTAGCCTTCTTATTAGTTAAGTTATTTAGATTTCGCACACCAGTCCCACGACTGACTCGTAGTTTATTTCACTTTGCAAATTCGGGTGCCCTCTTTTCAACACGGGCAGTCGAGTAGTAGCTTTTTGCAGATATCTATTCTTTTAGCAGGATCCTGGATCGAAGCCTAAAGCTGTGTCCAGAGCTTTGTAGTCTTCCGCTGTTTAATGTATTAAATTTGTTGTAATTTTTCTTCCGCTGTAATTTTATTTCACTGTACTCTGATATATTCTGTACTCTGATGTAACATTATTGTAATGTAATAAAAGTCTGCTGTTATTGTTTTGATGTATTGTATTCCCAAAGTTAAAGTATTCGAAGATTTCCAACCTTTGGGTCAGACCTGTGTGGTTTATGGTCGATTCAAAGAGCGGGAATTTCCGGGTCTTTACACTGACCGTCATGCTTCCCTGTTTAAGATTCAAGAACTTCTCTATTTGCAGGCTCCTTTCAGCTTGGGAGAGGAATTTAAATTCGAACCTTGTCCTAAAATCATCCCAAGTTTCCACTGCCCTCTGAGCATTAGTGATCTCCCACCAATAGGAAGCTTCATCTTTGAGCAACCACACTGCTAGCTGTATCTTTTGCCTATCATCAACTCCAAAGATGTCAAATAGATCCTCGGTCTCCTTTAGCCAATTTCTTGCTCCTACAAAGGGTTCAGTTCCATGGAAGTCTTTTCCACCCATAGACTTGAAGTCTCTACATGTTTTGGAAAAAGCATTTCCAAGGGGAGGAGCAGGAGGAGGAGGAACTGGTGCTACTGGGGGAGGAAGGATATCTGCCGGGCCCGCGCCATTTGCGGCCCTAGCTTCTACGAACCTCCTAAACCAACCGGGTATCGGTACTCCTTCAGGAATGTTAAGGTCTCCAGACATGCTGAAACAGAAAGGAAAGATTCAAAACGAAGAATAGAGAGAGATAGTACACATGGCTTTGGGGGATCATGCCTTTTAAAATATAACACTTTTTCTAAAAAAAAATGCTTCTTTAAACTTTCTTTTGAAAATAATATCAAAAAATTTATCTTATCTGGTAAACCTATGCTCTGATACCAAGTAAAACACCCCACCTCCGTTAGGGTCACTCACAAAGGGAATGCCCTAATTTTGGTGGAGGTTTATGAGTATAAGTCAAAGATACACAAGACAGATATAAATACACATATTTTTAAACAGCGGAAACAACAACTTTTATTTCATCAAAATACGTGTTACACAAACCATACCATAATTGTCTTACAACACTTCCAAAACATTACATTTCCATAACTGTCTTGATTTTCAAAGAAGCATAAAACATAAATAAAGCAACAAAATCCCCATAATGATATCCAAAGCCATAATCCAAGCCAAAGAGATCCAAACCGTACATCTACTGTCTTCAAGCTTGCAAAAGAGTCTGACTAGGCTGAGTTGTTTCCTCCCCGTGGACCTGGGCGGGGGGAACGAAAGAAAAGAAGACGAAAAGAAAAAAACGGAATCAGACATAAAGTCTGAGTAAATCTAGTGACTTTTCAGTATGTGAATAAGAAAAGGATATGATAGACATAAACTGAAAACAGGATAGTATCATAACTAAGGGAGTGTAGTCCAGAATCGAATATACTATCGAACCCACACTATATCTCTGCATTTACTAGTATTACTCTAACCGGCACCCCATGCTGAGGGTGAAGTGATCCTTTTTGTTTTCTAAAGATCGGCTCCTACTCGCACGAGTGTCTTACGGCTACCCAAGAAGTGTAGATACCTATGCTGGTCCCACCATGGGGTGTATCAAGACCCATGGTGGCGGCCCCGACACAATTACTAGAAGGCATAGGATATACTACTGGTGCCCCCAGTGCCCTGCTTGTCTGCTCCGGAGTGCGTGCACGACCGCACACCGTTTAACCTACACTGTGCACCTAACATTGCCGTTATTTGACCGCTTACAATTAGCCCAGTAATCGTGCCCCATCCTGCCTAGTTTCAGGGTACCATTGATACCTAAATTGGGTTACTGCTGAACCGGGTCCCTACATTACCAGGGTTTTCTAGTCAAACATGTTAAGTGGTTAAGTGTATGTATATACCTAACCCCCACCCAACAGTATTTGTTAACATGTTGAATCTTTGGTTAAGTGTTTTAAGTTGACTTAACCCTACCACCTGTCCTTAGCGTTTTAGAGCACCGACCACTCACATTAAACAGATATCACTACGGTTACTGGATGTGTCAGTTGGTTCCGGGCAGGTTTACACCGTAGTTCAGTCTAACCTCGGGTCTTTATTTGGCTCAATGTTTAACCACCCACATTGGATAGGTATTGTTGTGACTACTGGATAGCCGCGCGGGTCCGGGCAGGTTTATGTCACAACTAAATCCCACCTCGGGTTAAACATGTCGTCTTTTCTAGATTTACATATTTCATTATTTATGTAAATGTCATGTCGTCTTTTAATTTGGGTATAACAATTTATACCACTAAAATGTCACCGTCGTTGGCACGCGTCAAACATGCCAACATATTTATTACATCATGTTTTTACACCCAACGCTATTACCCCCGTTTGTACGTACTAATGTTGGGCTCGACACAATTCAGCCCAACTTGATAAATGTGAGAAAAGGGGAAATTCAGAACATATAATATTTCTATGATACATAGAAGGTGTAGCGCATGAACTTGCAAATTGGCGTTAACATAAACATTGGAGCATGTGAACTTGCATTCAAAATTGGCATACAACTAAATGGGTGTCACATAGGATGGCATATGTAGACTTATACAACTTGGGTTTTAACATATTAACTTAGCATAACGCCGAACACAAAACTAGCATGTTGTAAATTAACCCAAAATGTCCAAATCTAATATATAGTCTATTTCCACATGAACTTGCATAGTTTATGTAGCCCAAACTGCATTTAACATAGTTCTAATCATACTTGTAATGGATCTAAGATGTATACATAAGTTCTAAGTCATGTAGCATAAAGGATCTCAGATCTTGGGTGTGTTTACATAAGTATATGGCCCATGATATCAACATAAACAAAAAAGGGGATATTCACATAAACATGAGAGGGATCTAATCATAGACTTTGCCACAAACTTGCAATTACCATTACTTTCATATACAAACGTATATTAAACTTGCATCAATCCATTTATGCCACAAATCAATACACCAAAAACAATCACGATAGAAACATTACAATACACAAGATCTACATCACTATAATGATACAATTCTATTCCCAATTACATCGTATCACATCATAATTTTATCCAAATTCTGAAAGACCACTATACTTACAATGTGTGACGAGATCTTGTTTTCTGATTTCTGTTTTCTGAATTTGGAGATGCTCTCCTTTGGGTAGCAATTTGTTGATTGATTTGATTAGACTTTAATTTGCCTCTTAGTTTGAATCTTGGCGGCTACGATCACTCCTTCCTGACAGCATGACGACTCCTCTCTTATTTTCTTATGTGAATTAGTTGAGTCTTAGCGTGTATTTATAGAGTTTTCAAGTAAATTTGAGCCGTCAGAAGCAAACAGAGAGGGAAATCAGACCGTACAGCACACCAGAGTCGAACCAGGGTCAGACCCACCTGGTCAGGCCGACTAGGCAAGTCGACCTGCAGGTCGACACCCAAGTCGACTGCGCAGTCGACTTGGGGAGGTCAGGTCGACTGCCCAGTCGACACTAGTGTCGACCTGGTCTCTGGGCGGGAATTTTCCCGCCCAGCCCAGTTTGAACTCGAATTTGAATTTCAAACCTGTTCTGAGCTGTTTTTGAATTTCAAAATTATTCTGAAACTTCCGGAGATCATAACTCCTTCATACGGAGTCCGTTTCACGCAAACTCAGACTCTATCTCAACTAGAATTCCGAGACGAACGCAATGGCGTAAGCCGTTTCCCTTAATTCTTTCATTAGAATTAATTATACTTTAATTTATGAATTTCGCTGTTATAGAATATACGGGGTGTTACAAAAAGCTAATCAACTAATTGATTGATGGTTGGGTTGTTGATTATTGGTTGATTTATTAAAATTTGTACCATATAGCCCAATTGAACCAAATAGTGAATTTTATTGAAATTTGGTCGCATTTGCTTGCTATATATGTACTTACATTGAACAGGTCATAGCAAAGAGGCTAGAGCAGAAGAATAAAATTGTTTGCTCGACAAATAGGTACATGTTTACCATAATTTACTGTTTTGTTTGGGTGATGATGATTTTATGAGCCGATTGTCTAGCCGCTTGGCTTTTTCTTTTTCTTTTTGAGATCAGAGGGCCTATATGGCAATTTCGGGATTTTCCCGGTGATCCCGGTCCAGGGGAGGTTTTGGCGAAAATATTCGAAAATTTAGGGTGTTAGCCAAAATTTTGAAAAATTTGAAAAGTTCTTAGAAACTGAAAAGTTGAAGAACTTAAGCCGTAAAGAAAATAATGGAAGTTGAGTTGATTAGTTAAACAACTTTCAGCTTCGTTCCTTTTCGGGGACGAAAAGTTTTAAGTGGGGGAGATTGTAACAACCCGGAAATTCTGAGCCAATTTAAAATTTTTATTTTGGCGAATTTAATGAATTTTGAATATTTAAAATGAATTATTTTAAATAATATCGACGAAAATTTATTTTGAATAGAATTCGAACGTATATATTTATATACGTCGTCGTTAGAATATAAATGCGATCTTTGTTTATAAATTAACAAAATAAAAAGGTGATCTTTGTTTATAATTAAAAATATGATTGGTATATATACTAGAGAATATAAAAATTTGATTTTTACCTATGTAGCAAATTAAAAATATGATTTTTATGGTGTGTACATCAATATAAAAATGTGATTTTCGTTGTGAACAGCGTGAAATGGTTGAGTTGGAAGGTCGAGTGAATCTGAACCGTTCAGAAAGAAAGAATGGCGGAGTGGAACCCAAAGGTGAGAAATCCTCACTTTTATTTTATATTTCTAGTTAATATACATACTAGGATGCAGACGGTGCTTAGCAACACCTGACACCCGTCGTCCACAGACCATGGATGGCTTGTTTGTTTGTTTGATTTTGATGTGTAGTTGATCGTGTGTTGTGAAATGAAATAAAATATTTATATAGAAAATAAATATTGTACAGTTAAAAATAGAATTTTTAACGTGTATGTAAAATGAAATAAATAAATATAAACGAATCGGACGATTTGTTTATATACACACATTTGATGGTTATTGTTTGGGACGATAAATTTTACACATCGCCCAACTGCACAAATAAAAATCTGTGTTTGTTGATTTGAAACCCCACACGGGTATTGGGATAAAATACGGCGTACACTAATCCCAGTAATTAGTTGTATGTCGATCGATTGATTGACAGGCTGTTATAAGCGTTAGATATCTATATTTGATGCTTATACAGAGTAGTGCACTTTGGATGATTGTTGATTATTTATCGTTGCTATTTATATACATGTGTTGTATGAAATCCATATAGTAACGCTATAAGGTGATTGATTGGGCCTCATTCCAATTTAGAAAATAAAGAATAATATAAAATAAAGGTTCATGTGTTGACAGTACTCATCCGTTGAGATTAGTCAGGTGTTGAACGAAATATTTTAACAATAAAATTTACATCTTTATCATATATAAAATTAGAAACTAACTGGAAAATAGATAAGATGAGTGGTCTCCTGTTTATTGATCTGATGTTGGTTTCGGCCTTCGGGGTTAATATTTAGGGAATCGTTCTCTTACTAATTTACTGTTGGAGTCTGATTTGAAATCAAACGATAGATGCCATAATTTTTATAAAACATAATAAATAACAAAAATAGTCGCGTGTTGACAGTACTCATCCGTTGAGATTAGTCATATATTGAAAGAAATATAGATTCATGTGCTGAATAGAATAAATATTCATTTGTTGAATAGAATAACAAAGTTATTGAAAAATATAAAGCCGTGTTGATTAGAAATGCGCTATTTTAATGCGAACGATATTGATATCGATTATATTCGTTTTTAAAATGAATTCGAACTGAATTGAATATAAAGTGAATTCGAATTGAGTTGAATATAAAAGCGAATTCGAATTGAATTGAATATAAAGCGAATTCGAATTGAATTGAATATAAAGTGAATTCGAATTGAATTGAATATAAAGTGAATTCGAATTGAATTGAATATAAAACGAATTTGAATTGAAATTGAATAGAAATGAATTCGAATTGGAATTGAATAGAATCGAATTTGAATTGAAATCAATTTGAAATGAATTTAAAACGAATTTATGTTGGGAAAAATTCAATTTTGATTTGAATCTGAAATGAAGTTGGAATCGTTTTGAAAACAAATTTAAAACGATTTATAAAATTTGTTTTAAATAGCAATCGACGAAGTATATATTATATATAATATATATATAATATAATGGCCTGAATATATCGCACCGCGCAGCGGCAGTTCGCGAATTTCGACCATTAACTTCGAACGGATATTGCGGGAGATCCGACCGTCGGATTCTCCTGAAATCGGAACCGTTGGGTTCGTATCGAAAAGAGATTTCAATGAATATTAGAAATTTGAAATCTAATGGTTGGATTTGGAGATGCGTCCAAATCAAATTTAGAAAAGGTCGTTGTAAGTGCAGTTCGACGACCGTTATTGGAAATCGACTGTACGGGCCTTGATAAAATTATTAAAAATATCTGTAATTTGTATAAAATCAAAATATATGAATTGGAAAGAACTGGGATGAAAAATTCCCTATTTTAAAAATAAATTGGATTAGATTTGAGTTGAAATTATCTTTGGATATTTTCGATATTGGATTCCGTGATTATACAGATATTGTGATGGGAATTTGGAAGATATCGATATCGTTATTCCCGATATGATATCTGTTGGTTTCAGGATTTGATGTTGAATATAAGTCGATACTATCTCTATTCAAAACCTTATATTTAATGTCAAATTTGATTGATTGATTGTTTGGATTGAGCTTGACCAATTTATGAGCAAAATATGCTTTTACATTTAGCATTAGGTTGGGTTGAAAATATCTGTGTGCTAATGCCTTGTGAAACACTTCACGATTTGATGATAAGGTGTTTAGCGATGTTGTGTTCATTTCAAATTTAATGAATGATTGTGAAATGATATTTTCATAAGTGAAAAGAAATGTATTCCCGATTTTGGACAGGGAATGTTTTATAAAAATGTTTTATAAAACAGAAAGGATTTCGAGGTCCAAAACCCGATGATTTCTAAAGTGATTTAGAAATGTATTATATGTTGCATTGTGGTTCATCGCATATTCGATTAGTTGCTATTGATGATGTATCTGTTTGGTGGCGGAGAATTTATTCTCTTGCTTAACACCCTTCTTTGAGACGTACGAGCTCAAAGGTTATGTGATTAATAGTGACTGATCATATGTGTGAATTACTGATGTGAAGTACTATATTTTGAAAGTACTTGTGATTATTATGTTGTGAAATGATTTTCCCTACTTTGGGATATGCAATGATTTAGTATGTGGCTAAAGATTCGGGTAACCCTGAGACTAAAAGTATGGGTGAGAGGGCGGTGTATGCTCTCCATGTGTGGGAGGTGCATCGTCGGTGTAGCCTACTCCTATGTGGGGTAGGTGCACATTTATATATCAAGTTGCGAGGTGCGTACCCTTTGCCTTGTCGATGGGGAGCACGATATTTGTTTGCATACTTATTTGTATGCATTGTTATGTTTTGGAATTCATATTTCCAGACGATTTGATTTGAGATCCCGAAGTGAAATATCTACTTCGATATAGAAAGTTAGATATGTATTTCAAATGATTTGAAATAAGAAATTGGGAATAAAATCCAAAGGAATAATTTCTGTAAATTGAATTGGATTTAGAAAATCTAAGTGTAGTGATTAATCTAAGTGGGTAGATTGGGATATTGCATGTTGATTGATGCATAGTAGACCCATATATCTATATTGATTGTTGTTTATACACTGGTATTCATGGGGGTAAACCCGTTCCGCATTATCGGCGTGGTCCCGTGATATACCATATTATTAAATAAGTTAATTATAACTGTTAGAGTTTCTCACACCAGTCCCATGACTGACCTGTAGTTTGCTTTTCCTTTGCAAACTTGGGTGCCCCTATTTTCCACACGGGCAGTCAAGTAGTTTTATTTTGCAGATGTATTGAGGAGGATTCTGGATTGAAGCTTTAAGCTGTGTCCAGACATTTACAGTCTTCCGCTGTGTAGTTTATATTTCCGTTGTGCATTGTATTACATTTATGTAAATTTATCTTCCGTTGTGTATTATTTTCGATATACTCTGATATTTTGTACTCTGATGTAACATTATTATGATGTTTATAGAAGTCTTCTGTTATTTGTTCTGATGTGTTGTATACCCAGAGTTAGCGTATGCGGGATTCGAACGGTCTTGAT
Organism: Allium sativum; assembly: GCA_030737875.1. Taxonomy (NCBI): domain Eukaryota; kingdom Viridiplantae; phylum Streptophyta; class Magnoliopsida; order Asparagales; family Amaryllidaceae; genus Allium; species Allium sativum. Next base: position 910,907,839 of record CM060926.1, read on the forward strand.
CGGTTTAGCGATCGAATAGGTCCGGGCGAAATCCGTGTCGTTACAACCCGCAGCCGCAACCGCAACCGCCTGCTCCTCCCCCACTTCCACCTCAGCCTTCGAACGTGCCAGCAGTCCCCTCCCCTGGCGACAGCGACCCCCCTTCCTCCAGCCTCGCACGAGCAGCAAATTTTGTCCCGTTCGATCCTGAAAATCCTAAAGGAAATAGTGAGGTTTTATTTAGTTTTTATTTATTTTTATTTATTTTTGTTTAAAAACAATTAGTTTTAAGATCAGTTTATAAATATAAAGTGAGGATTTTTATAGGATAAAGTTGGTAGAGAAATATATGATTTTTCATTTAGGAAATATATGATTTTTCATTTAGGAAATATATGATTTTTCATTTAGGAAAAATATGATTTTTATATCATACAAAGAATAAAAATATGATTTTTAGCATATGTGAAGTATAAGAATATAATCTTTTATATTGTAGAAGTATAAAAATATAATTTTTATAAAGGTAAGATAGTAAAATTTTCATCTTTATATATGTAGCAAAATAAAAATGTGATTTTTATAGTGATGATATAAAAAGGGCGAAATCTTTATTTTTGAAAGGGCGAAATCTTTATTTTTGAAAAGGTGAAAACTTTATATTTGAAAAGACGAAATCTTTATTTTTGAAAAGGCGAAATCTTTATATAGAGAATAGCATGATAAAATTATAATCTTTATTATATGAACAGCGATGTAAAAATAGAATTTTTATCTATATAGTAGCGTTGTAAAAAATAGAATTGTTATCTATATAGTAGCGGTGTAAAAATAGAATTTTTATCCATATGGAGTGATTATAAAAAATGATTTTTATACATAACAAGAATATAAAAATGTGATTTTTATATATGTATTGGCTATGGATAACGAAAGTGACGAAAGGCGAGAACGGCGAAGATTTCTACATAAGAAGAGTCGTGGAGTTGGGATAGCTTTGGTGAGAACTCCTCACTTTAAATTTCTTTTTCTAGTTATATATATATACTGGGATGCAGACGGTGCTTAGCAGCACCCGACACCCGTCGTCCACAGACCATGGACGGCTTGTATGCTTGTTTGATGTGTTGTGAAATTTGTTTGTGATGTTGATGTGAAATCGATAATAAAATGTAGATGGCTGAAATAAATTAATTATCGTTAAAAATATAATTTTTAACGTGAAAGTGAATAATTAAATATTTATAAACAAACCAGCCGATTTGTTTATATACACTGATTTGACTAATATTGATTGAGTTGATAAATTTTACACATCGCCCAACTGCACAAATAAAAATCTGTGTTTGTTGATTTGAAACCCCACACGGGTGTTGGGATGATATTTGAGTACACTAATCCCAATTATTTAATTGTATGTCGATCGATTGGTCGATAGACCGTGTAAGCATTGATTATTTATATTTGATGCTTATGCAGTTGTGTGGTGCACTTTGGATGATTGTTGATTATTTATCTTTGCCTATTTATATACATGTGTTGTATGGAATCCATATAATTAACATTATATGGTGATTGATTGGGCCTCATTCCAATCAGGAAAATAATGAATATTATAAAAGAAAATTCATGTGTTGAATGTAAAAATAGTCATGTGTTGACGACGTCCATGTGTTGATAATATTCATGTGTTGAAACTATTCATGTGTTGAGTAAAATATTTTAATAATAAAATTTACATCTTTATCATATTTAAAATTAGAATCTACCTCACGGTGGAGTCTGATTAAAAATCAAACGATAGATACAATAATTTTATAAAATATATTACATCACAAAAATAGTCGTATGTTGACAGTACTCATGTGTTGAGATTAGCCGTGTGTTGAAAAAATATAGATTCATGTGTTGAATGGAATAAATATTCATTTGTTGAATTGAATAACGAATTTACTGAAATATATAAAGCCGTGTTGATTAGAGTTGCGCTTTTTTGATGTGAACAATATTTATATCGATTATATTCGTTTTTATAATAATTAAAGAAAAAGAAGTAATTTCAAAAATATAACGTTTTGAAAATATTATCATTTATATAGTAATGATATGAAATATTCAATTTTGATTAGAAATTGAATATAGTGTTGAAATGGTTTTAAAAACGAATTTAAAACGATTTACAAAAAAAGTTTTGAAAAGGAAATCGACGAAATATAATATATATATATTATATATAATTGCCTGAATAGAACGCGCCGTGCCGCGACAGTTCGTGAATTTCGACCATTGACTTCGAACTGACGTTGCGGGAGATCCGACCGTCGGATTCTCCTAAAACCAGAACTGTTGGGTTCGTATCGAAAAGAGCTTTCCAATGAATATTAGAAATTTGAAATCTAACGGTTGGATTTGGAATTATGTCCAAATCAAATTTGGAAAAGATCGCTATAAGTGCAGTTCGATGGCCGTTGATGGAAATCGACTGTACGGGCCTTGATAAAATTATTAAAAATGTTAATAATTTGTGTAAAATCATAATATGTGAAATGGAAAGAACTGGGATGTAAAATTCCACATTTGAAAAGATAAAAATATATTTTTGTCAAAATGAACTAGTTTTGAACTAAAATTAAAATCAATTTATTTTTGAAATAAATAAATTGAATTTGAAAGTGATTTTGAAAATAATCAATATTCCCAATACGTGAATTGGACTGGAGTTGAATCGAAATTATCTTCGGAATATTTCGTTGTTGGATTTCGTGACTATACAGATATTGTTATGGGAATTTGAAAGATATATTTTATATCGTTATTTCCAATACGATATTTGTTGGTTTCAGAATTTGATATTGAATATAAGCCGGTATATTTTCTATTCAGAGCCTTGTATTTAATATCAAATGTGATTTGGGTTTGTCGTGAATCGTGTTTTAGGTGACATTGGTTCTTTAACCCAGTTAAAGAGAGGATATTGATTTTTGCGAAGATTAAAACTAAGTGGAGTTTTAATGAATCTTTAATTAGATTGAAATGTGAATTGATAATTCAAATCATCAAATCTGAAAGGTGATCGAGAATGGAGTACCACCAGTTTTGCTCCAAAGCGATAGTTAAATCTTTAATTAGATTTGAACGTGAAATGGTAATTAATTTTACCGATAACACCGTGGTGTTAGATATGGAGTATCACCAGTTTTGCTCCAGGGGATGAATAGGTTGGGATCGGGAAATAAAATAAATAATTACTTCGGTGTGGTTCGCTAATCCCGACTAGTTTGAAATGATATCCAAAGGAAGATTAAAGAATAAATTTAGAAGAATTTATCTTTGATAAAATTAATGGGAACCTATTCCCTAAGAATGTGATTTTGCGAATAAAAGAATATTCTAAATTGGAATGAGGCGTTTGTTGTGTTTGTGTAACCTTTGTTTATCATATACGTGGGTTATTCAAAAAGGCCGGGTTTATACCCATTCTGAATAACCGATTCGACGAGACGTCGAAGATGAAGACGGTGGTTGAAGACCGGAAGTCTTCACATCATTTGCGTGATTACTGATGATTTCGATTGGGCTGTACACCCAAGATGAGGGAAACAGTTGGTGATCGTCCAGACGTACCTGGAGATGGATGGATATGCGAGGAAAGTGCCTCCGGTTTCGTTCAGACCCAGAACGAACTTGTAAATGGATTGTGTGTCTGACATTGGATTTTATTCTGTGTTGATTGATCTCTATTAAATATACATCTGTTTGGTGGCACAGAATTTATTCTCTTGCTTAACGTCCTTCTCTGAGAAGTACGAGCTCAGAGGTTGTATATCGATGGACAGCAGTCGCATGGAGTGAATTGCCTGTGTGGCACGCGTAAGTGGCAGATGATTAAGGCTTCTGTTGAAAAGCAAAGTCTTGTGGTTGATGATCAAAGCATAGCCCGTGTGGCGTAGCTTTGTGTATAACGTGAATTCGCGAGCCTCACACCTCGGTATGAGTCAAAAACGGGATACAGACCCAAGGAGTGCATGACGTTTCTTTCTAGCTATGGTTGGTGTCAGTGACCTACCAGCCCTGACATTTATATACTTTTCACCTGTGTGGTTGTTGGATATGAGGCGCCTCGGATATAGGTCTGTTTGGATCGGGAAACATGTGTTGAGGAATAATTAATCCTCAAAAGTAAGAGAGGACCGGCCTTGGAGGTTCCAAAGGATCATAGTGGGGTCCTGAGGCATTTGCTAGAGTGTCTTGAATCGGAGAGGCGCTTGCCCCTTGCCTCGACTCATGACGGAAATCCAATTTCTAATACGTGATATTGCGGTTTTAATTGAAGAACTAATATGGCGACATGATAGATGGTACCCCTGCCGCCTATGATTGATATTGATGATTTGAATTGTTTTGACACTATACACTTATTATAGTATCAAATGATTTGTTTTAAACGTACCAAGCATGTTTGGCTATTATAAGGGAAAACCCTATCCTCCGTCTTGCGTTGCATTGTGTGATGGGACCTAGGTCCTATTATAGCTTCATTTTTCCAAAAAGCATTGCGCTGTTTTGTTATATGCACTAGTATTATTGGGAGGAAACCGGTTCCGTGTTATACGGCGTGGTCCCTTGAATTACTCTCTTTTAAAATAAAGATTAATAACTGTTTTAGTTCTCACACCGGTCACATGACTGACCTGGAGTTTATTGTTTTAACCTAAACTCTGGGTGCCCATATTTTCCACACGGGCAGCTAGTAGTTTTGGTTTTGCAGATTTATATTCACAGGATCCTGATTTACAGCTGGAACGATGCTCGGAAAGCTCTCTATCCGTGCATTATTTCTTGTTGTGCTTTTGTATTATTTTCCGTTGTGATGTATTTAAATGTAATTTAAATCTCTGATATTTGTCGAATGTATATTTATTCATACTCTGTATATTCTTGTATCTGATGGAATTGTTTTTATATACAATGAAATGTTCCTCAGTCTGAGTTCTATTTTGTCTTGTCCTCAACGCAATCCGCTCTTTCCTTCACGGGCAAGTTCGGGTCATGTCAGTTTGGTATCAGAGCTTTGGTTTACTGAGCTCGAGAACAAGACAATTAGAACCATACGAAAGAATTCATCAGATATTGGATTAGTAATATCCAATTAGAATGATTCGTTAGAGATAGGATCAGTAGTATCCTAGAACGAGTGTGAAGAGTATATTTTTCAAATGAAAACAATATTGCTTTGAAAATTTCAACCAGAGTATACGTATTTGAATATTTATTTATATTGAATTTGGACAATCCAATATATAAAGATTTTGCATATACGCGTCATGAACGTATATTCGAAGTTTTAATATACTGGATAGATATAGAATCACATTCTAGTCGCTCAGAGATGATTTTGATGATGGAGCTCCATCGCCAATATTTATGTTCGTGTTTCGAAGGTGTGATATCTATATATGTAACAACCCGAAAATCTGGGCCAGTTTAAAATTTTTATTTTGGCAATTTTGGCGAATTTTGAATATTTAAAATAGATTATTTTAAATAATGTAGACGAGAAATTTATCTTGAAATGAATTCGAACGAATATATTTCTATACGTCGTCGTTAGAATATAAATAATTATATATAATTATAAATAGAATTGAAAATGGCGCGGTAGTTTGATTATTCGATTTCAAACTTCAATTGAATGTACCGGGTGCAAAACAATCCGGATTTTAGCGAAACCAAAAATAATAGGATCTAATTGATGATATCTTTCCAACGAATCTGAAAAATCGAAATTTCATAGCAGGAATCAAAAGATATGTCCAGTTGAAAATTCTGAATAGTCGCTATGGAATTCAGGCCCTTAAAAATGGGAATTTTGCAAACGACCTCGGATTTCGACGAAACCACTTTTCTTGGATCCGTAGTGTCAAATTATTGCTAGATTTCAAATTTCATAATTTTTCGAATCAATATGTGAGCGTGGCAAAGGAAAACGCGTTTGACCAGTTTCAGTTGATTTTAATCGACTGGAAATTGACCATTTTTCCAACGGTCTCGGAATTCGACGAAACTAGTTTTGTTAGGACCGTATAGTCAATACGAAGCTAGAAAATATTTTTCTGGAATTTTTCGAGTTAGTATGTGACCCCGGTAAATTGAAATACGCGTCCAACTTCAATATATAGAGTTATATGTTGATTTTGGCGAAAACTGATCGAAACGATCGAATCAGCTTACGATACATATCCCATTGTGTTCGGAATGGGGGTAATTAGCTATGGACGACAGTCGGTGGGCTTGATTTCGAGGTCGAAATAAAAAGTAACTTTATGGATTATAAAATTAATAAAATAAATAATTATATATATATATTTAATACCAAGTCAACCCTCATACTCTCTCTCGCTCCTCCCAGCCATTCGTTCAAATCGAATAGGAAAAAAAAATCGCGCTCCCACCGGCGACGCCACAACCACACCCCCCTCCGCTGGCCGCCGGCCTCCCTCCAGTTCCACCTCCGATCTTCTCCCCCTCTCCTCCGTCAAAAATCCGCACCCCTCCCTAAAACCCTCAGCCTTAAAATCGTACCCCATGACCGCGATCTTCCTTCCGCCACGTCTAGCCCACAGTCCGCCGCCTTAGGCGCCTCCCTAGCCTCGCCAGCACCTCCAACCACCTCAGGCGCAGTGAACCCCACCCCCATCCTTCCTCCGATTAACGCTGTGAGTTTTATAATTTCTATTTACATAAAAATCTTAGTTTTATTTACATGTTTTTACTGACTAAAGATTATAAATTTTTGACTAAATAAAGATTTGATTTTTCTTTAAATAGAAAAGAAGAGATTTTTAAACCAATGAAGTATAGATTTTTATATGCAAGACGAGATTTTGATATATGTATGATAATAAAAATATAATTTTTATTATAGTAGGAGATTAAAAATATAATTTTTATATTATATAAATAATAAAAATTCGTTCTTTATTATGTAGGAGGTATAAAAATATAATTTTTATTATGTGGAAGAAGAAAAAATATTATCTTTATATATGTAGCGAAATAAAAATCTGATTTTTATTATATATATATAGTGAAGTAAAAATGTGATTTTTATAGCAATAATAATAAAAATTCGATCTTTATATAAGAAGTAGAAATATAAAAATATAATTTTTATATATTGAATAACGAAGTAGAAATTCGATTTTTATATATTGAATAACGAAGTAGAAATTCGATTTTTATATATTGAATAACGAAGTAGAAATTCGATTTCTATATATTGAATAGCAATGTAAAAATGTGATTTTTACATATGTAGTGGCTACGGGCAACGAAAGTGATAAGAGACGAGAACAGTGAAGATTTCCTGCATTAGAAGTGCCGTGGAGTTAGGATAGCTTTCGGTGAGAATTTCCCACTCTTCAATTTCTTATTCTAGTCATATATATATATATATATATATACTAGGATGCAGACGGTGTTTAGTAGCACCCGACACAATCGTCCACAGACCATGGACTTGTTTGTTTGGTTGTGTAGTTGGTTAGATTATTTGAATGGATTTGATTGATGTGTGAATGGCTTGGGCCTTCACTAGACTGGGGATAAGGCTAGGCCTCGTCCCGTTTCTAGTATCATGCCGTTATGCCGCCGAAATTTTCTAAAATAAGTTAGGAAAATAAAAATATCATTTTATTTGATAAATGAACTGAATAAAAACTCATGTGTTAAAATAAAATATTTTATCGTTAAAAATATAATTTTTAACGTGGAAGTGAATAAAATAAAATATTCATTTACAAACCGGACGGTTTGTTTATGTACACCTATCTGAAGGACATTGATTGGGACGATAAATTTTACACATCGCCCAACTGCACAAATAAAATCTGTGTTTGATTGTTTGAAACCCCACACGGGTGTTGGGATGAAATTTGAAGTTCACTCATCCTGATTGATTAAATATATCGATCGATTGATTGACAGGTTGTTATAAGCGTTAGATATTTATATTTGATGCTTATACAGTGTAGTGCACTTTGGTTGATGGTTGATTATTTTTCAATGCTATTATATACGTGTGATGTATGAAAATCCATATAATTAATATTATATGGTGATTGATTGGGCCTCATTCCAATTTAGAAAATAAAGAATATATAAAATAAAGGTTCATGTGTTGACCGTACTCATCCGTTGAGATTAGTCATGTGTTGAACGAAATATTTTAATAATAAAATTTATATCTTTATAACTATAAAGTAAAGGTTCATGTGTTGACCGTACTCATCCGTTGAGATTAGTCATGTGTTGAACGAAATATTTTAATAATAAAATTTATATCTTTATCACTATAAAGTAAAGGTTCATGTGTTGACCGTACTCATCTGTTGAGATTAGTCATGAGTTGAACGAAATATTTTAACAATAAAAATTACATCTCTATCATATATAGAATTAGAAATCAACTGGAAAATAGATGAGATGAGTGGTCTCCTGGATATTGATCTGATGTTGGTTTCGGCCTTCGGGGTTAATATTCAGGAAATTGTTCTCTTACTAATTTACGGTTGCAGTCTGATTCAATATCAAATGATAGATACCTTAATATTCATAAAATATATTAAATAACAAAAATAGTCACACGTGGACAGTACTTATTCGTTGAGATTAGTCGTGTGTTGACAAAGATATAGAGTCGAGTATTGAAAGAAATATAGATCCATTTGTTGAATATAAAGCCGTGTTGATTAGTGATGCGCTATTTTGACGTGAACGATATTTATATCGATTATATTCGTTTTTGAATTTAAAACAAATTTGATTTGAATTGAAAACGATTTCGAAATGGATTGAACATAAAACGATTTCGAAATGAATTGAATATAAAACGATTTCGAAATGAATTGAATATAAAACGATTTCGAAATGAATTGTATATAAAACGATTTCGAAATGAATTGAATATAAAATGATTTCGAAATGAACTGAATATAAAACGATTTCGAAATGAATTGAAATGAATTCAAATTGAATTGAAATTTGAATTGAATAGAAATGAATTTTAAAACGAATTTATAAGGAAGAATTCAATTTTGATTTGAATTGAAATAGAAGTTGAAATTGTTTTTGAAACGAATTTAAAACTATTTATATAATTCGTTTTAAATAGAAATCAACGAAATATATATTATATATATAATATAATGGCCTGAATAGAACGCGCCGCACCGCGGCTGTTCGTTAATTTCGACCATTTATTTCAAACGGACATTACGGGAGATCCAACCGTCGGATTCTCCTAAAACTGGAACCGTTGGGTTCGTATCGAAAAAAACTTTCTAACGAATATTAGAAATTTGAAATCTAACGGTTGGATTTGGAGATACGTCCAAATCAAATTTGAAAGAGGTCGCTGTAAGTGCAGTTCGATGGCCATTGTTGGAAATCGACTGTACGGGCCTTGATAAAATTATCAAAAATAGTAATAATTTGTGTAAAATCATAAGAAATGATTTGGGAAAAAATGGGATGAAAAACTCCATATTTGAAGAGATAAAAATAGATTTTTATCCGAATGAACTAGTTTTGAACTAAAATTAAAACCCATTTATTTTTAAATAAATAATTGGATTTGAAATGGGTTGTAAATAGAATTGATTTGAGGGATTATCGTGAAGGGTGTTTTAAATGACACTTGTTCTTAACCCGATAATAAATAGAATGTAATTTGGGTTTGTCGTGGACTGTGTTTTAAATGACACTGGTTCTTTAACCGAGTAAAAGGAGTTTTAATGAATCTGCAATTAGATTGAAATGTGCATTGATAATCTAAATTATCAAATTTGGAAAATAAGCGAGAATGGAGTATCACCAGTTTTGCTCCAAAGCGATAGTTAAATCTTTAATTAGATTTGAACGTGAAATGGTAATTAACTTTACCGATAACACCACGGTGTTAGATATGGAGTATTACCAGTTTCGCTTCATGGGATGAATAGGTTGGGATTGGAAAATAAAATAAATAATTACTTCAGTGTGGTTCGCTAATCTCGACTAGTTTGGAAAACCATAATTTGGTTTGAAATGACATCCAAAGGAAGATCAAAGAATAAATTTAAAGAATTTATCTTGGATAAAATTAATGGGAATCTTTCCTTGAGAATATGAATTGGAATGAGGCGTATGTTGTGTTTGTGTAACATTCGTTTTTAATATACGCGGGTTGTTCGGAAAGGCCGGGTTTATACCCATTCTGAATAACCGATTCGACGATAAGTCGAAGATGAAGACGGTGGTCGAAGACCGGAAGTCTTCACATCGTTTGGATAATTACTGACGATCTTGATTGGGCTGTACACCCAAGAGGATGGAAATAGTTGGTGGTCGTCCAGACGTACTTGGAGATGCATGGATATGCGAGGAAAGCGCCTCCGGTTTCGTTCACACCCAGAACGAACTTGCAAATGGAATATTGTGTGTCTGACATTGGATTTTATTCTGTGTTGATTGATTTCTGTTAAATATATATCTGTTTGGCGGCCGAGAATTTATTCTCTTGCTTAACGTCCTTCTCTGAGACATACGAGCTTAGAGGTTATATATCGATAGATATCAATCGCATGGCATGAATTGCCTGTGTGGCACGCTGAGTTGCGTGGATCAAGGCTTCTGTTGAAAAGCAAAGTCTTGTGGTTGATGATCAAAGCACGGCCTTTGTGGCGTAGCTTTGTGTATAACGTGAATTCGCGAGCCTCATACCTCGGTATGAGTTAAAAACGGGATACGGACTGTAGGGAGAGCACGACGTTTCTTTCTAGCTTTGGTGGTGTCAGTGACTTACCAGCCCTGACATTTATATACTTTTCACCTATGTGGTTGTTGGAATGCGAGGCGCCTCGATTATAGGTCTGTGAGGACCGGGAAACGTGTGTTCAGGCATAACTAATCCTCTAACGTAAGTGAGGACCGGCCCTGATAATCCAGGATTGCCCAGAGTGTGTGGTCCTGAGACATTTGCCAGAGTGTCTCGAACGCGGAGAGGAGCTTGCCCCTTGCCTTGACTCATGACGGAAATCCAATTTCCAATACGTGTATTGCGGTTTTAATTGTAGAACTAGTATGGCGACATGATAGATGGTGCCCATGCCGCCTATGATTGATATTTATGATTTGAATTGTTTTGACACTATACACTTATTATAGTATCAAATGATTTGTTCTAAAACGTACCAAGCATGTTTGGCTATTATAAGGGAAAACCCTATCCTCCGGCTTGCGTTGCATTGTGTGATGGGACCTGGGTCTTATAATAGCTTCATTTTTCGAAAAAGCATTGCATTGTTTATTGATATGCACTGGTATTCTTGGGAGGAAACCCGTTCCGTGTTATACGACGTGGTCCCTTGAATTACTCTCTTTTAAAGTAAAGCTTTAAATAACTGTTTTAGTTCTCACACCAGTCACATGACTGACCTGGAGTTTATTGTTTTAACCTAAACTCTGGGTGCCCCAATTTCCACACGGGCAGCTGGTAGTTTTGGTTTTGCAGATTTATATTCACAGGATCTTGGTTTACAGCTGGAATGATATCTGGAAAGCTCTGTATCCGTATATCACCTTCAGTTGTGCTTTGTATTATTTTCCGCTGCTATGTAATTTATTGTAATCTCTGATATTTATCGAATGTAATTTATTCATTTATACTCTGTATATTCTTGTATCTGATGGAATTGTTGTAATAGCAATGAAATTTCTTCCGTCTGCGTTCTGATTTGTCCTGTTCTCAAAACGATCAGGGGTTTTGAACGGTCTAGATCGGTTTAACGACTGATTCGGATCGAGCGAAATTCCTTGCCTTCACAATATATTTCCATTAGGCTAGTGTGAGAACCAAAACTAGATAGGTTTCTTTTTGTGATTTAGCATCAAAAACATGATTTTCTGTATATGTATCAAAATTATGAATTTGAAACGTTAATCCACTAATTGATTGATGTTTGTGTTGTTTGTTTATTTGTTTGATAATTTTGAACCATTTAACCTAATTGTATCGAATAGTAAATTGTATTGAAAATTAGTCGCATTTGCTTGCATATACATGTACTTACATTGAACAGGTCATAGCAAGGAGGCTCGAGCAGAAGAATAAAATTTGTTTGCCCGACAAATAGGTACATGTTTACCATAATTAACTGTTTTGTTTGGGTTATGATGATTTTATGAGCTGATTGGCTAGCCGCTTGGCTTTTTCTTTTTCTTTTTGAGATCAGAGGGCATGTATGGCAATTTCGGGATTTTCCCCGTGCTCCCGGTGCAGGGGAGGTTATGGCGAAATTTTTCGATGAAATCACTTTTGTTGGATCCGTGATGTCAAATTATAGTTTGATTTCAATTTTCATAATTTTTCGAATCAATATGTGAGCGTGGCAAAGGAAAACGCGTTTGACCAATTTCAGTTGATTTTAATCGACTGGAAAATGGCCATTTTTCAAACGGCCTCAAAATTCGATGAAATTAGTTTTTTTAGGACCGTATCGTCAATACGAAGCTAGAAAATAATTTTCTGGAATTTTTCGGGTCCGTATGTGACCCCGATAATTTGAAATGTACGTTTAAAATTCAGTATAAGGATTTAAATGTAAATTCAATGAAAACTGATCGAAACAGTCGAATCAGCTTACGATACATATCCCATTATGTTTGGAATGGGGGTAATTAGCTATGGGCGACAGGCGGTGGGTCTCATTTCGAGGTCAGAATAAAAAGTTGCTTTTTGAAATAATTAAATAAATAAAAATAATAAAAAAGAAAACTCTCTCTCCTATACCTCCAGCCCCCCCCCCCCCCGTCTGTTCATTCTGAATCAAAAATAAAAAAAGAAGAAGGAAAGGGGGGAGGGAGGAGTGCCGCCCCATCATCTATCGCGCCGCCAAGGGCGGGGCCGCCGCCACTGTAAAGACCCGCAAATTCCCACCCTTTGAATCGACCATAAACCACACAGGTCTGACCCAAAAAGTGAAAATCTACGAATACTTTAACTTTGGGCATACAACATATTAAAACAACAACAGAAGACTTTTATAACATATCATCATATAATGTTACATCAGAGTACAGAATATACATATCAGAGTACATTGGAATATAATTACAGCGGAAGATAAATACAAAAATGTAATATACTACAACGGAAGAACACAGCGGAAGACTTTCTATCTCTGGACACAGCTTTAAACTTCAACCCATAATCCTGTTTAATATATCTGCAAAAATAGCTACTCGACTGCCCGTGTGGGAAATATGGGCACCCGAGTTTGCCAGTGGACAAAACTACAGGTCAGTCATGGGACTGGTGTGAGAATTCTACCTAACCTATAAAATATAATAAGGCTAATCACAGGACCACGCCACTTTCGCGGAACGGGTTTTCTCCTATGGATTGCCAGTGCATGACTAAAGTAAATCGTCAAAATAGCGCAATGCTTTTTAGAAAAATGAAACCATTATAAGACCCAAGTCCCATCACACAATGCAACGCAAACCGGAGGATAGGGTTTTACCTTATAATGATCAAAAAATGCTTGATACGATAAACACGATATTATATAATAATAGTGTGCAACCAATTTGAAGTACATCAAAGTAAATGTATCAATCCTAGACGGCATGAGTGCCCCATCCCACTATGTCGCCATATATAGGTATACAATCAAAACCGCGTGATGTCGTATTGGAAATTTGGGTTTCCATCTGAGTCAAGGCTAGGGAGGAGATCCTTACCGATTCGAGACACTCTAGCAATGCCCCAGGATTGGTACTCTGTCCAACCCTTGGATCCTGCAGGGCCGGTCCACACTTACTTTTGTGGATTGGCAATTCCTGAACACACGCTTCCCGGTCCTTTTGGACCTATACTACGGCCAGTAGCGACCGCATAAACCCGAGGCCTCGAACAATCCAACAACCACAATGAATAAATGCCAGCGCTGGTAGGTCCCTGGCACCACTCTAGCTAGAAAGAAACGTGCGCACTCCCTGCGTTCCCTTCTCCCGTTTTAGACTCTACCGGGCTGTGAGGCTCGCGAAGTCACGTTACACAAAGCTATGCCTAAATAGACTATGCTTTGATCATCAACCACAAGGCTTTGCTTTGCAACAATAAGCCTTGATCAAGTGCAACTTGGCATACCACATCAACAACTCATATCATGCGATCGGTAAATATTTAACATACAAAAGGGTGTTAAGCAAGAGAATAAATCCTCCGCCACCATGCATTTATATATTAAATAAAAACCAATTTAATTACATGAAATAAATTTCAATGTCAGGCATGCTATCCATTTACATGTCCGTTCTGGGTCTGAACGAAACAACGTATCCGTCGATCTCCAGTACGTCTGGAAGATCATCACTTTTACCTTGCCTTGGGGGATCAGTCCCAATTCAAGATATCAGTCACCATCAACCAAACGATGTGAAGCTCTCCGGTCTTCAGTCACCGTCTTCATCTTCGACTCTTGATCGTCGTGATGATTATTCAGAATGGGTTAGACCCGGTCTTTCTGAATAACTCGCGTATTTGTAATTAAAATCAACCATACGCCACATTCCAACTTTGAATATCCTTTTAAATAAAAATTATTATTTATGTTAAAAGGTTCTCATTAATTTTATCAAAGATAAAATAAATTACATTTTAATCTTTCTAAAAAGATTTATTTATATTCCAATTTTTGATTTAATTTATAAAATAGATTTATAAATTTCAAATAGTAATTTCAATGTAAATTGGATTAAAGGATAAATGTTATTTAAAACATCGTCCACTGCAAATCCAATCTACATATCAATCACCAACATAATTGTTAAGATCTACTAATCTTAAATAAAAGATTTATCTTAAAGATATTAATTCATTACTATATAAAAAACACATTTTAAAATAATCAATAAAATATTCTTTATATAAAAGATTCTAAATGTAAAATATTCTTTATAATACAAAATCTTTTATTTCACAAAAATCCTTTTATTATATAAAAATTCTTTATTTAAAAAGAAATTCTGCATTAGAATGCGACTCAACCATGTACCATATAATTTGGGTCATATGGGTTTCATACATTTCATGTATAGGGTAATAACAGGAAATAATCCTCAATCCATCCATTAACAACCAGAGTGACAGTGTCAACTGTGTGAGCATTAAAATAAAACAATAACGCTCATCGCAGTCTGTCGATCAATCGATAGACATATAATTAAACATTGGGATTTGTGTTAGTCAAGTATCGTCCCAATACCCGTGTGGGGTTTTCAGCCAACAACAGTTCATATAAATAAATAAATAAATAATTGGTTAATAGGTTTAACCAATTTCAATATCACTAAACATGTCACTTATATCGAGTAAAATATATTTTAATCGTATGACTTCCCTATATACTTCTAAAGTCACATAAACAGTAATTTATTTATATAGCTTTATTGCGGATGACAAATGGAATATAAATTCCATTATTCTGTATGAAGTTTCTTACCAATACTTTTCATTGTATATTTTGACCAACAATACAATTGTATATTAGAATATAAATTCTAGTGCAAGTTTGCAAATAAAAATTGGATTTTACATTTGCGTATAAATTCTACGGTATATTATGCAAATAAAAGTGATTCTCATATTTTCACATAATTTCTGTTTTCAACAAAGATGAGTAAAGTGATACACTCATTTTGTTAACGATTCTATTTCAACAAATACAATGTAAATAAAAGTGTGTTTCTAATCTTGTACTTTTATTTGTACATAAAACACAAATAAAAGTGTATCTCATGTATTTGTCTTTTTATTTGACAAAACAATGTTAATAAAAATGTTCTTTTATATCTTGTACTTTTATTTAACAAAACAATGGTAAATAAAATGTCTTTTTAACTCTTTTACTTTTATTTAACAAAACAATGACAAATAAAGGTATAATTTTCTTTCTATGCTTTATTTGCATCTAAAAATGCAAATAAGAAATATAACTCTCTTTTTACTTTTCTTTACAATAGAAAATGTAAATAAAATGGTTCACACAATTTTGTTATTTTTCTTTACAATAGAAAATGTAAATAAAAGGATTCACATTATTTTGTTCTTTTTTTTATCACAACTAAAAGACGATAGAAATGTACCATTAACATCGCTATTTATATTGCATAAAAAAAAATGTCGAATAAAATGAATCACTAACATTGTCTACTCTTATCGCACTAAAAATGTCGATAAAAATGAATCACTAACATTGTCTACTTTTATCGCACTAAAAATGTCGATAAAAATGAATCACTAACATTGTCTATTTCTATCGCACTAAAAATGTCGATAAAAATGAATCACTAACATTGTCTATTTTTATCGCACTAAAAATGTCGATAAAAATGAATCACTAACATTGTCTATTTTTATCGCACTAAAAATGTCGATAAAAATGACAACATTAACCATTCTATTTTCACCGCATTCAAAATGACAATAAAATATTCAACATTAACAATTCTATTTTTACCGCATTCAAAATGACGATAAAATATTCAACATTAACAATTCTATTTTTACCGCATTCAAAATGACGATAAAATATTCAACATTAACAATTCAATTTTTACCTACTATAGAAAATGTAAATAAATAAAATTAGAATTCTCACCTAGATTTTTGGCCAAAATTTTACTGTCTCCTTTTCAACTGCGGTCTGCGCCATCGCGAAGCTCTTAATTTTGTGATTCCAACGCAATTTACGGTTCGTCAAACGGACCTCGTATGAGAGAGTTACGGATTTTTAAAGATCAGTTAATTAAATAATTAAATAATAAAATAATATTAAAAAAAAGAAATCGGGACCTTCTTCCTCGCGTTGTCCATGCGCACGCACGCCGAACCCACAACCGCTCCCTCCCATTTCTGCACGCACCACCAACGAAGCCCCCGTTCGCCGATCCAACACCACCACCGCGACCGCCATGCCGAGAGCAACCTACACCACCAACCCCTTGAAGCTCGGCCTCCCCAATCACCTCGAAATCCACCAAAACCGCAGCGACTTCTCGGCCAAAATTCGCGAAATCCGTGCACCAAAATCCGATCTTAACCGTATAGATTGAAAGGTCTCTGAATTCTCTTCGATTTGGTAGGTCATACATAAATTTTCGACGAACGGATTGGGAGATATTAGCGTTTGAAGTTGGAGCAATTCTGGCCTTCCATTTTCTGGGCGGCGGCCGCCATGAACAGTGTTAGGGTTAGGGTTTTCGGATTTTTATATTATTTTAATATTAAATTCCGAATTTCGCGAAATAAAGTGGATTTTTGAACTTTCTCGGATTTGGGCCTACTTACTGTCGATCTTAACGTTTTAAGGCCTTCTGAACGCGATGGGCTATGTCCCAAGGTCCAGTTCTGATGTCTTCACGTTTTATTTTCGGTTTTAATTTAAAATGCAATATTAAATTAATTATTTAATTTCTACCGCACATTTAAATATGCCGGGGCCACATACGACCTCCAAAAATTCTAAAAAAAATATTTTTAGCTTTCTTATGATGATACGAATCCAACAAAATTATTTTCGTCGAATTCTGAGACTGTTTGAAAAATGGCTATTTCTAAGGCGTTCAAATTTAACTGTAATAGTCAAAACATATTTTATTTTGCCACGCTCACATATTAATTCGAAAAATTCTGAAAATTGAAACCTAGCAATAATTTGACATTCCGGTTCCAACAAAAGTGGTTTCGTCGAAAACAGAGGTCGTTTGAAAAATGACTATTTTTAAGGCCAATATATTTAATAATAAAAATACCAAAAATAGTGGAATTTTTCCGAAACTCAAAAATATAAGTTCTTATAGTCATTTTTATATGTAAACAACATTCTAAAACCAATGGAGATGGTTTCGGGTCCTAATTCCTTATTCTGCAAAATTTAGCATTTTGACGTTATAAATTTCATAGCGACCTTTTAAAAATTGAATTGGCCATAACTTTTGATTCCCGTTATGAAATTTCGATTTTTCGGATTCGTTGGAAAGATATTTTTAAATAGATTCTAATATTTTTGGTTTCACTAAAATCCGTTAAATTTTGCATCCTGTACGGTCAGTCAAAGTTCAAGTTTGACTTTTCAAACTACCGCGTTATTTCTAACTCTTTTTATAATAAAAATTAAATCATTCATTCTAACTTCGATTTAAATCAAACTTGTGATCATTATTATTTAAATAAATTATTTTATATTGTCAAAATTCATTAAAATTTTCTAAAATAAAATTTTAAATTGGTCCTGATTTTGCGGGTTGTTACAGCCACCAAGCCCCTTCCTCTTCCCTTCTCTTTTCTCTCTTCTCTCTCCCTTCCTCGAATTAATCCGCGCCCAAAAAGCTCTCCTCCAACCGCCTAGAAAACCGACGCGCCCTGTCCACCCACAGCCGCAACCGCCTGCTCCTCCCCCTCTTCCACCACAGCCTCCGAACATGCCAGCAGTCCCCTACCCTGGCGACAGCGACCCTCCCTTCCTCCAGCCTCGTGCGAGCAGCAAATTCCCTCCCGTTCGATCTTGAAAATCCTAAGGGAAATAGTGAGTTTTTTTTAGTTTTTATTTATTTTTATTTATTTTTGTTTAAAAACAATTAGTTTTAAGATCAGTTTATAAATATATGATTTTATAGGTTAAAGTTGGTAGAAATATATGATTTTTCATTTAGGAAATATATGATTTTTCATTTAGGAAATCTATGATTTTTCATTTTGGAAAAATATGATTTTATATCGTAGAAAGAATAAAAATATGATTTTTAGCATATGTGAAGTATAAGAATATAATCTTTTATATTGTAGAAGTATAAAAATATAATTTTTATAAAGGTAAGATAGTAAAAATATCATCTTTATATATGTAGCAAAATAAAAATGTGACTTTTATAGTGATGATATTAAAAGGGCGAAATCTTTATTTTTGAAAGGGCGAAATCTTTATTTTTGAAAAGGCGAAATCTTTATATTTGAAAAGACGAAATCTTTATTTTTGAAAAGGCGAAATCTTTATATAGAGAATAGCATGATAAAATTATAATCTTTACTATATGAACAGCGATGTAAAAATAGAATTTTTATCTATATAGTAGCGTTGTAAAAAATAGAATTGTTATCTATATAGTAGCGGTGTAAAAATAGAATTTTTATCCGTATGGAGTGATTATAAAAAATGAATTTTATACATAACAAGAATATAAAAATTTGATTTTTATATACGTATTGGCTATGGATAACGAAAGTAACGAAAAGCGAGAACGGCGAAGATTTCTACATAAGAAGAGTCGTGGAGTTGGGATAGCTTTGGTGAGAACTCCTCACTTTAAATTTCTTTTTCTAGTTATATATATATACTAGGATGCAGACGGTGCTTAGCAGCACCCGACACCCGTCGTCCACAGTCCATGGACGGCTTGTATGCTTGTTTGATGTGTTGTGAAATTTGTTTGTGATGTTGATGTGAAATCGATAATAAAATGTAGATGGTTGAAATAAATTAATTATCGTAAAAAATACAATTTTTAACGTGAAAGTGAATAAATAAATATTTATAAATAAATCAACCGATTTGTTTATATACACTCATTTGACTATATTGATTGGTTTGATAAATTTTACACATCGCACAACTGCACAAATAAAAATCTGTGTTTGTTGATTTGAAACCCCACACGGGTGTTGGGATGATATTTAAGTACACTAATCCCAATTATTTAATTGTATGTCGATCGATTGGTCGACAGACTGTGTAAGCGTTGATTATTTATATTTGATGCTTATGCAGTTGTGTGGTGCACTTTGGATGATTGTTGATTATTTATCTTTGCCTATTTATAGACATGTGTTGTTTGGAATCCATATAATTAACATTATATGGTGATTGATTGGGCCTCATTCCAATCGGGAAAATAATGAATATTATAAAAGAAAGTTCATGTGTTGAATATAAAAATAGTCATGTGTTGACAACGTCCATGTGTTGATAATATTCATATGTTGAAACTATTCATGTGTTGAGTAAAATATTTTAATAATAAAATTTACATCATTATCATATTTAAAATTAGAATCTACCTCACGGTGGAGTCTGATTAAAAATCAAACGATAGATACCGTAATTTTATAAAATATATTACATAACAAAAACAGTCGTGTGTTGACAGTACTCATGTGTTGAGATTAGTCGTGTGTTGAAAAAAATATTGATTCATGTGTTGAATGGAATAAATATTCATTTGTTGAATAGAATAACGAATTTATTGAAATATATAAAGCCGTGTTGATTAGAGTTGCGCTATTTTGACGTGAATTATATTTATATCGATTATATTCGTTTTTATAATAATTATAGAAAAAGAAGTAATTTCAAAAATATAACGTTTTGAAAATATTATCATTTATATAGTAATGATATGAAATATTCAATTTTGATTAGAAATTGAATATAGTGTTGAAATGGTTTTGAAAACCAATTTAAAACGATTTATGAAATACGTTTTAAAAAGGAAATCAACGAAATATATAATATATAATATATATATATATTATATATAATGGCCTGAATAGAACGCGCCGCGCCGCGGTAGTTCATGAATTTTGACCATTGACTTCGAACAGACGTTGCGGAAGATCCGACCGTCGGATTCTCCTAAAACCAGAACCGTTGGGTTCGTACCGAAAAGAGCTTTCCAATGAATATTAGAAATTTGAAATCTAACGGTTGGATTTGGAATTATGTCAAAATCAAATTTGGAAAAGGTCGCTGTAAGTGCAGTTCGATGGCCGTAGATGGAAATCGACTGTACGGGCCTTGATAAAATTATTAAAAATATTAATAATTTGTGTAAAATCATAATATGTGAAGTGGAAAGAACTGGGATGTAAAATTCCATATTTGAAAAGATAAAAATATATTTTTGTCGAAATGAACTAGTTTTAAACTAAAATTAAAATCAATTTATTTTTGAAATAAATAAATTGAATTTGAAAGTGATTTTAAAAATAATCAATATTCCCAATACGTGAATTGGACTGGAGTTGAATCGAAATTATCTTCGGAATATTTTGATGTTGGATTTCGTGACTATACAGATATTGTTATGGGAATTTGAAAGATATATTTTATATCGTTATTTCCAATACGATATTTGTTGGTTTCAGAATTTGATATTGAATATAAGCCGGTATATTTTCTATTCAAAGCCTTCTATTTAATATCAAATGTGATTTGGGTTTGTCGTGAATCGTGTTTTAGGTGACATAGGTTCTTTAACCCAGTTAAAGAGAGGATATTGATTTTTGAGAAGATTAAAACTAAGTGGAGTTTCAATGAATCTTTAATTGGATTGAAATGTGAATTGATAATTTAAATCATCAAATGTGAAATGTGATCGAGAATGGAGTACCACCAGTTTTGCTCCAAAGCGATAGTTAAATCTTTAATTAGACTTGAACGTGAAATGGTAATTAATTTTACCGATAACACTGTGGTGTTAGATATGGAGTATCACCAGTTTTGCTCCTGGGGATGAATAGGTTGGGATTGGGAAATAAAATAAATAATTACTTCGGTGTGGTTCGCTAATCCCGACTAGTTTGAAATGATATCCAAAGGAAGATTAAAGAATAAATTTAGAAGAATTTATCTTTGATAAAATTAATGGCAACCTATTCCCTAAGAATGTGATTTTGTGAATAAAAGATTATTCTAAATTGGAATGAGGCGTTTTTTGTGTTTGTGTAACATTTGTTTATCAATAGGTGGGTTATTCAGAAAGGCCGGGTTTATATCCATTCCGAATAACCGATTCGATGAGACGTCGAAGATGAAGACGGTGGTTGAAGACCGGAAGTCTTCACATCGTTTGGGTGATTACTGATGATCTCGATTGGGCTGTACACCCAAGATGAGGGAAACAGTTGATGATCGTCCAGACGTACCTGGAGATGGATGGATATGCGAGGAAAGTGCCTCCGGTTTCGTTCAGACCCAGAACGAACTTGTAAATGGATTGTATGTCTAACATTGGATTTTATTCTGTGTTGATTGATCTCTATTAAATATACATCTGTTTGGCGGCGGAGAATTTATTCTCTTGCTTAACGCCCTTCTCTGAGACGTACGAGCTCAGAGGTTGTATATCGATGGACATCAGTCGCATGGAGTGAATTGCCTGTGTGGCACGCGTAAGTGGCAGATGATCAAGGCTTCTGTTGAAAAGCAAAGTCTTGTGGTTGATGATCAAAGCATGGCCTATGTGGCGTAGCTTTGTGTATAAGGTGAATTCGCGAGCCTCAGACCTCGGTATGAGTCAAAAACGGGATACAGACCCAAGGAGTGCACGACGTTTCTTTCTAGCTATGGGTGGTGTCAATGACCTACCAGCCCTGACATTTATATACTTTTCACCTGTGTGGTTGTTGGATACGAGGCGCCTCGGATATAGGTCTGTTAGGACCAGGAAACGTGTATTCAGGAATAATTAATCCTCAAAAGTAAGAGAGGACCGACCTTGGAGGTTCCAAAGGATCATAGTGGGGTCCTGAGGCATTTGCTAGAGTGTATCGAATCGGAGAGGAGCTTGCCCCTTGCCTCGACTCATGACGGAAATCCAATTTCCAATACGTGATATTGCGGTTTTAATTGTAGAACTAGTATGGCGACATGATAGATGGTACCCATGCCGCCTATGATTTATATTTATGATTTGAATTGTTTTGACACTATACACTTATTATAGTATCAAATGATTTGTTTTAAACGTACCAAGCATGTTTGGCTATTATAAGGGAAAACCCTATCCTCCAGCTTGCGTTGCATTGTGTGATGGGACCTGGGTCTTATAATAGCTTCATTTTTCCAAAAAGCATTGCGTTGTTTTGTTATATGCACTAGTATTCTTTGGAGGAAACCCGTTTCGTGTTATACGGCGTGGTCCCTTGAATTACTCTCTTTTAAAATAAAGATTAATAACTGTTTTAGTTCTCACACCAGTCACATGACTGACCTAGAGTTTATTATTTTAACATAAATTCTGGGTGCCCCTATTTTCCACACGGGTAGCTAGTAGTTTTGGTTTTGCAGATTTATATTCACAGGATCCTGATTTACAGCTGGAACGATGCTCGGAAAGCTCTGTATCCGTGCATTATTTCTAGTTGTGCTTTTGTATTATTTTCCGCTGCGATGTATTTAAATGTAATTTCAATCTCTGATATTTGTCGAATGTATATTTATTCATACTCTGTATATTCTTGTATCTGATGGAATTGTTTTTATATACAATGAAATGTTCTTCCGTCTGAGTTCTATTTTGTCTTTTCCTCAACGCAATCCGCTCTTTCCTTCACGAGGAAGTTCGGCTCATGTCAATTAACTTCAAAACAGACAAAACCACTAACCTCGAATAAACACATTATAAAACCCAATTATTCATTTTTAAAACGTGTATATGATTCGCTTTCTATTTCTAATTTATAGATTTCCCTTTTTGTTTACAATATTCTATTTTTTTAAATTTCGTTTCCTTATCGAATTCTATATATATATATATATATATATATATATATATATATATATATATATATATCGATACATTGATTTCTAACTATTAAATTATCTTAAAAATATTCTAACTCCTTAAATTCCTGGAAAAATTTGCCATAACCTCCCTTGTACCGGGAGCATCGGGATATTTCAAATAGTCTCCCATGGCCCTCATCAAACCAAAAGAAAAAGAAAAAGCCAAGCGGCTTGCCGATACGGCCATAAAATCTCATATATGAATTTAAACATGTACCTTTTTATCGGGCACATAAATGAAAATCTTCATATACTTCATCCCATACCTTCCTAACACACGTTCACATGTTTTCAATTCAGTTCAACTCAATTCATTCGTTTGAATTCAGTTTCGCTCATTTATTCTTTAATTAACTATTTTGCCTATTTCACTTCTTTGTTTGAACATAACATGTTCAAACAAAATATTTAACTTGCTCATAACCAAATTGAATTTCAATTTCAATTCTAGTTTTCTTTTCGATTTCGAATATAAATTTCAAAATCGAACTCACTTATTCAAAACCCAATTTTAGTTCAAAATCTCATTAACTAATTACTATTCAAATTAGTTAATTCTATTCAAAAATCAAAAATCGGATTTCTGTTTCAAAAAACCAATTCATTACTCCACTTGAGTTCTGATATAATTTACAACTCAAATCTCAAATTTTCTAGATAGAAATTAGGATTTTTTTTGGCTTAAAATCCTTTTATAAAATTAAATAAACCGTTATGGTTTTAAATGGTTATGGCGTTGTTTTTCTGAAAATTTGATTTTGACATAACTCAAAATATATACAACGAAATTCAGATTTTTCTCCTTCATTAGAAAACTATTATCAAATCGGTCCTGACGATTGTTGTTTCAAAGAATTCCGACTTCAATTGAGTTCTGTTTATTCAACTGAAGTTCGAATCGCCAATTTACGAAATGCAGCGCTGCGGCGAGTTTGTTTTAATTATATTTATATATAAAAACTTTTTAAACTTCGTTTGAAATAAATTTAATTCCCTTTTTAACTCTATTTGAATTTTCTTGATTCAAACTCCATTTTCACTTTTATTTGAATTCTATATTCAAATTCCAATTTCACTTTTATTTGAATTCTATATTCAATTTCCATATTCCTCTACTATTTGAATCATATATTCAAATTCCATATTTTAAATTCCATTTGAATACTATATTCAAATTTCATAGTTTAAAATTCCATTTGAATTCTATTTGAGTTCTACATTCAAAATCCCTATTTAATTCTCTTTGAATTCAAATTCCATATTTATTCTATTTGAATTTCAAATATTCAAACTCCAAGTTAATTCTGTTTCAAATTTCAAATATTCAAACTCCTTTTTAATTCTATTTTCAAATCTTTATATTTAAAATTTCATTTGAACTTTCTTTATTCAAATCCATTTGAATTCGTTTGAATTCAAATCCATTTGAATTCCTTTGAATTCAAATTCTGTTTCAATTCCTTTGAATTCAAATTCTATTTATTCAAATTCTATTCAAATTCTATTTAAATTCTTTATTTCCAAATTCAATTCAAATTCTAATTTCAATTTGACTTCTATTTAAATAAAATTCGAATTAATCGAATTCAAATCATAAATCCTTACGAATTTATTTTAGTCCAATTTATATTCTAAACATCAAAAAAAATTCCATCGTTTATTCTTTAAAATGATTTCCCCATTTTTATTTTTAAATTCACATTTGAATTTAAATATTCAAATTGTCCAACGATAATTTTTCTCACTTTATTTCTATAAACACTATTTATAATTTCCACTGAAAATCATTCCATTTCATTTATAAACACCGTTTATAAATTTACTTCAATTTCCTATGTTATTTAATTTATAAATATCATTTATAAATCAGTTACTTCAATTTCCTGTATTATCTAATTTATAAACATTGTTTAAAATTTCCTTACTTGCTTAAAACAAGTTAATATTTTTATAGCTCATTAAAAATTCAAAACTCTATTTTTAAAAATAGAATTCCCCTTTTAAAATCTCAAATATCATTTCACTATATTTTTATATATCAAAAATTTGGCCCGAATGATTTTAAACATTCAAACAACCAAATTTTCAATCAACGCATTATATATATGATAATATGTGAAAATAGACAATTATTCAAATTTTGAGGAATCCAGTTGGATCCCTCCAACCTGTACTCCTACATCCACAGATGTTAGTTAACAGAAATAATACCCATCCTGCTTCGTGGCAGGACATCGAAGTATGAAGGTCATCCACTAATATATATTTGTGGGGCGCATAGGGAAATCATCCGCTATGAAACTGCGGGCATCCGCTAATGAGACTGCGGGAATCAATCCAACCATTAACCCAATATATATAATAGTCAATCCTAAATAACTAATATATTTCAAACATATCAGAAAGCATTCAAACAAGCAACAAACAATTATCTTTAACGAATAAAAATAATTCTAAGTAAAAGGTGAGTGAGATTTACTCACATTGAATATTTTGTAATCCGTTTCCTATTTCTTTATTTGTTCCAGCTTCGGAAAAATCTCGAATCCACTTGAACCCGTATTTTCTTTCAGCTACAAATCTCATTTGTCCTACTCCATGATTTATGGACCTCGCATGAATTATTCACGGATTTTTATAAGATATATATTTCAATCTATTTAACAAAATTAGACTTTTAAGTAGTTAATTAAAATCTTATACCTTACTTTTCTCTAATGTTCAAAACAGTTTGAGCTTCTGCTAATTCCTTCACCTTTATACTAAAATGGCTTCAAGAAAAACCAAACTGACGCCTCCAATCCTCGACTGCTCCACCACCTGTTAAGCAACCTCTTATCTTTGCTGGTCGGACTCCCTTAACAGTTCCAATGTCGCACTCCCCAAAGCATCTCGTCGACAATAGTAAATTCAAACGCCTCCTTAGATCGGTTCAATAACAACGTCTGTTTCTCCTTTGAATCGCACAACCTCCAGACTTCTGTTCGCCATATCACAACAAGCTTCCCCAAATCCACCGCGATTTCTGACATCGAGCTACAGGAGGAAGATGACGCTTCTCAGCATCGAACTCCGCAATTTATTTACCAACGAAACCTCCTTTTAACCCTCAAACCATTATCGAACTCTACTAAATTCATCCCACTGTCGATCCTTCGAACGCTCCGTCATCGAGCTCCTCTAGAACATCGCAATCCAGGTCGGCTTCTTCCTGAGTCACTACGCCTTCACGTTGAGCCTGCGTCCTCGGATCTCGCGATTTGATCGCGTTATTGTTTCTGATTTCCCCTTCTTCTTTTTTTATTTACGGAGGATTCAATTTGAAGGAATAGGAAAGTAATGAAAAGAAGAGGGTGGTTGCGTTTATATAGGAAAAGGCCATTTTTAATTTGGCTGAAGCTTTGTTTTTTATTTGTTTGGGGAGAAATCGAAATGAAAGAAAATGGAACGGAGTAGTCGCGATTTTATAGAAGAAGGAGGGGGACACGAAGTACAAGCAGATCTTTGTATTTAATTTGAAAAGATTTTCTAATTAATTTGATTTGATTCTGATTCAGTATAAAGAGATCTTTTATTCTTTTTAAACAGATATCGATTTGATTTTCGATTCGATTTCGATCTTATCCATTATAAATATCTCAGGGTTCACAGTTAGAAATCGTGAACCGCTATTTTAGCGTACCGACCGTCGTTCCAATATTATAACGCTATTATGAACTGAATTGAATATATTTTAAATATAATTTTTTAACGTATATAGAATAATAATTTTAAATCGATATAAAATAATTTAAATTCATAAATAAATAAATTTCTCGAATATAAATTATTATCATCGTCGTCTATATTCAAATAGAATATATATATTAATCATCTAAATTGTTTTGATTCAGTTTTGACTTTGAATTCAAATAAATTCAATTTTCGTATTTCAGTAATTATATATATTTGAAATAAATCGTATTTCGATTATTCAATTGATAACTCAATATAAATATCCATTTATATTATAAATTTGATATTTAAACAATATTAAATATTAAAAATAAATCGACCAAAAATCCGGGTCGTTACAGTGTAGTTCACCAACTTGCTGGTGGGAGTCAACAGACAAGCTCATACTTGGACCAGACATGATTAGGGAGACTTAAGAGAAATTAGACTTGATACGAAGAAGAATGAAGACCGCCCAAGATAGACAGAAGTCCTACGTAGACAAAAGAAGAACTGACCTTGAATTCGAAGTTTGAGACAAGGTGTCCCTTAAAGTATCTCCCTTGAGGAACGTCGTTCGCTTTGGATTCGCAGGAAAGTTAGCACCAAAATTTGTAGGGCCGTTCCCTATCATCGAGAAGATTGGGACGATGGCTTATAGGGTACAGCTGCCCCGAAAGATTTGTCGGGATTCATAATGTCTTTTATGTCTCTCACCTACGGAAGTGCTAACACGAGTCTGCGGAAGTGGTAGAACCAAGTTTGCTAGAAGAAGTTGAAGTTGAACGAGAAGCAACTGTGAGAAGCGTTCCAACCCGTATCTTGGGAATAGAAGTCAGAAAGCTATGCAACCGTGAAGTTAAGCTCGTCAAGGTTCAATGGAGCGATGCCGAGGAAGACGCGACTTGGGAAACTGAGGATCGTATACGCGCAACCTACCCTTCTCTTTTTGAGGGTACGTCTTTAATCTCTTTTTTTCCTTAAGTTTATGCTCGTATCTATCTTTTTAGGTATATCTCCTTGATCCTATCCTTTATCCTTATGTAGGAACCTATTTGGATGTAAACATGTAATTGAAACTTATTATAATTGATGGTTGCAAGTGGTTGCGAGTGGTCGCTAGTGGTTGCTGGTGGATGCATATACACACACATTAGGTACTAGATCGGCTCAGTCACTTCCATATTGCATATGCATATATGTATTGGTTTATGGATTAAAACTTGATGGGTTTTCATATGGACACTGCATTTGTATGAATGGTTGTGCACTCATGTGAGAAATTTTGAGTAGGAAAAATTGCATTCATAATGGACTCATGGCACTGACATAATTTGCATTAAGGAGGTCAACTGAATCAGTAGACCGCCTGATTTTGCATTAGATAAGGACACATACACACACAATGAATATGATCATAAAGCATTAGAAATCTTTTAAGGATAATGGACGCTTGTGTTTGATGGTTGACTAGATGGGTGATTGGATGGTAGGATATAAGTTCTTCTCGACTTGAAGATTTCGGGGATGAAATCCTAAAAGAAGGGGAGAATGTAACACCCCGTACGTTCTATTAACTTTATAATAACGAATCCTATGATACTTAATTTAAAACGTGAGAATTATGGGAAACGGGTTACGCCATTGTGTTCGTCTCGGAATTTTGGTTGAGATAGAGTCCGAGTTTGCGTAAATTGGACTTCGTATGAAGTGGTAATGGCTGTTAGAAGTTTCAGGAATTCGAATAAATTCAAACAGCTCGAAAGAACAAGTTCAAAATTCAAACAGAAGCCAGAAGCGAGCTGGGCGGGAAAATTCCCGCCCAGGCAGGTCGACCAGGGGGTTGACCCTAGTGTCGACCTCCCCCCCCCCCCTTGAGGTCGACCTTAGGGTCGACCTGGCCCCCGGCCAGATCTGAAATTTGAACGATTTCTGACTCGCTGCTGAGTCACTAGGGTTTCTGGATGGGCCTGATCAGGTCTGAGTGGTTGTGATTAACCCTAGGTTCATCTGATGGCTATAATCAAACTGAAATTTTATATAAACAACTCAATGCCTAACCTAAAAACACACAGAAAAATAAACCTAGAACTAAAATGCCGTCAATGGAGGATTTGGAGTAGCCGTCACCCTTTTCAATTCAAAAGACAAGTTGAAGCTTACATCTAAAATCAAATTAAAACTAGTTTAGTTCAACGGTCTTCATCAAAGGTGCGCATCTCCAATTTCAAAATTCAGATTTCAGAACGCAAGAATTTCTTTTAGTTTGTAAGTTAGTTGTTACGCAGATTTAAAACATTCCTTTCGATTGAATCATGACATGTTGTAATTGGAATATAGTACGATGCTTATGTATGAGATTTTATTCTCGTTTATCTTAAAATATCGTTGAAATTAATCTTGTCTATATGTTCATGGCGATGAAGAAGTTGTATATTTCATGTCTGTATGCTTATGGCGATGAATATGTTGTATATCTCATATCTATATGTTTGGGTGATGCACAACATTATATGTTATTACGATTGAGTAAAGAACTTATTATGCCAAAAAAATGGTAAAACATGTCATGCTGTAATTTTGGTGGTTATTTGCAAGTTTAGGGTCTAAATCACATGTTTACATGTTAAATTTCCTTTTATGAATATTTAGAACTATGCCAAGTTGAATCTGTTTATGTTGTAAAAGTGGAATTGTAGTCCTCTTATGTTGTTATCGTCATGCTAAATTGTGATAAGAAAATGATTATGATAGCTTTCTTATGTTTTAACATACATAAGATTATATGCCAAGTTGTGAGTTGAAACTATGATTATATGTTAAACTTTCAAGCTAGACTTTTGTCGAGTTTACATGACCATTTGATTCAACTTAGTCACAAGTTCACCTTTACCCAAGTGATTAAAGTTAAGTGACATACATCTATGCTAAGTCACATGTGAAAAGTTAAATTTATGTTGTTTTATGATCATTTCATGTTCTTTGTTTGTTACCCCTTTTTGTTTATGGGTTTGGGCTATCTTGCTAGCCCAACATTTTATGTGATTTACGCATACTTTCCACAGGGTAGCGATGGGAAATAAGAAAATTTATGGCATAGATTTGTTCATTTAATGGTATATTTGATATACCATTTATGTTGAGCATAATCATAGGATAATTATACTGTGATTAAATTAAATTTAATTCACATAAAGAAAATTTGACATATATAGAAAAATATGAATTTAGAAAAGACGAATATGCCTAACCCGAGGGTAGACTGAGTTGTGGTGTAAACCTGCCCGGAACCGACCGGCATATCCAGTAACCACAACAAGACCTATCTAACATGGGTGGTTAGTGCATCAAGCCCAAAAAGAACCCGAGGTTAGACTGAGTTGTTGTAATGGCCGGAGAATCCATGCCAATTTGAGCTGACTAATATCATACACATTCAACTCAAAGTGCACGAAAATTCAGGTCATTTACAGAAAGAATTAAGAGGATAAGAAAGATAAGATAGAACTAATAGAATAGAAGAAGAAGAAGATCACAACTAAACAGAATCAGAGTAAACACAAATCTCACAGCGGAACGAATAACATGTATTATAACATAACTTTGAAATACACAAACTGAATTTGTATATACATACCATATCAGAGTACAACTCATATACATTACAACGGAAACAATCTCTAACTAACTAATGGTGAAGCCTTCTGCTTCCAACTCCTCCAAGTGATTCTGCAAAGCCTGAAAAACTTGACTGCCCGTACAAATTTGGGCACCCAAGAGTTTAGGGAAAACAAACAAAATAAACTCTGGGTCAGTCATGGGACTGGTGTGAGTAAATTCCAACTATACTGTTTAAGTTTAAAAAAACTTACTATAACCCAAAATAACTTTGATATCAAATCCAGTGATATTATGATAATGTCTAAGCAAATAAATATCCAAGTAGCAGAACGCTTGCATCTCACGCTCCACATATATATAGTATAAAATCATAAACCGCAGGGCACTTATTGGAGATTGGATTCCAACAGACAAGGTATGGGAGCACCTACTGATCAGTGTACTCTAGAGGGTATACACTGCAGGTTCAACAAGAACGTCTTGCAACCCGGCCACACATGACCGGCCACTCATTTAGCTTGAGTGTATCGAATATATTGCCACCACGGTTGTAGGCCATCCAAGCGTCATCCGAAGATACAAAATCGAAAAGAAGACAAATATGAATTTTCTCTAGATCGGTGATAATACACCCTGCTTGGGGATGACCCAACTAGCCATGCTGCCTAGCCCAACTTTTGTTACTTCCTGGTTGTGCGGCTAGAGGCTACGTCTATCTTCAGAACATCTGATCACCATTCACTTTGAATGCCACATCGTCAAACCCGTCAATTCACTAATCGATTCCCAAACATATCACGAGTATAGAAAGCTAAGAGGAACGAATTCCTCCACCACCAGACGTAATACCTTTAAGAGATCAATCGTATGTGATTTACTAGGTATACTCTGTCAGATACTCGTCCATACAAGTTGTCCTGGGACTGGACAAACAGAAAACACAATTCCGGAACATGACGACCCTTGCATTTCACTCCGTCTTCAATTATCTTCAGCAAAATCTATTTCGCAGCGCTTATGCCTACACGGAGTGGTTTCGAATAATATATCCAACCGGTCTCTCCGTATTGACAACGATGGTCAAAACACTTCGATAGTCGGTTATTTAACTATCGAAGTAAAAACAAACATCCATTCAAATGTACAACCAAACATCAAACAAACACTGGCCCTTTTATTTAATACTAACTTTCTAGTTTAGCATATTTTAATAAACTCTTCTTTATTTCCCTTTTTAACTAATGCAATACGTTGCTATATTTCCTTTATAACTAATGCAATACGCTGCTATATTCCCCTTTTTAACAAACGCAATACGCAGCTATATTTCCTTTATAACTAATGCAATACGCTGCTATATTCCGCTTTTTAACTAATGCAATACGCTGCTATATTTCCTTTATAACTAATGCAATACGCTATTATATTTCCTTTATAAGTAAACTCCTTATTCTCAAGTTCATCACTACAAGTCGATTTCCTATTTGATTTTAATTTTTGGGTTTCAACATCAAATATTAACCATTTTGCCCAATTCTAAATTATATAATATATAATTCCTAAAAATAATTCACTTTAAATAATATCCGACATCTTCGAATTAAAAACCCAAATCCTAATGGTTGTATTTAGTTCTAAGCACATTTCAAATACCAAAATGATGTTATCGTTATCTTTTGAGATAATTCTCCCATTTCCCCTTCCTAAATGTAATCTTATAAGAGATTTAATAATAATTATTCGCTTAATCTCAAAATATGATTCATAAATCAAATTACTTGTTTTAATGTTATTAAAACAAGATAACGTATTCTAGCTTAATCGAGATTAGACTCTATTATTTAAAAATAATAAATAATTGATTTCCTTTTTAAAACTTGAATTCTTATCCACTATATTTTATGATATTTCCATATCAGTTATTCCAGGGCCAGTGTGATTCTACATCCCCAACAAACAGCAACCAATGACAGATTATTTATCACATCATAGAGTGCAATATATGAAAAACAACGATATAATTATTTCAACCAATTTATCAGCAATTTATCCAAACAACCATCACACATCATTTCACCATTATTTATCAATATTAATTAACGATTATAATATTATAAAAATGATCAGAGTTAGTTAATTTACTCACTTTGGCGCGTTAATCGTTAAATAACTGTAATAACCCGAAAATTCTGAACCAGTTTAATATTTTTATTTTGGCTATTTTAGCGAATTTTGAATATTTAAAATGAATTATTTTAAATAATATCGACGAGAAATTTATTTTGAATAGAATTCGAACGAATATATTTCTATATGCCGTCGTTAGAATATAAATAATTATATATAATTATAAAAGGAATTGAAAATGGCGCGGTAGTTCGATAATTCGATAACAAACTTCAATTGAACATACCGGGTGCAAAACAATCCGGATTTTAGTGAAACCAAAAACATTAGGATCTAATTGATGATATCTTTCCAACGAATCGAAAAATCAAAATTTCATAGCGGGAATCAAAAGATATGTCCAGTTGAAAATTCTGAATAGTCGCTATGGAATTCAGGCCCTTAAAAATAGACATTTTGCAAATGACCTTGGAATTCGACGAAACCACTTTTGTTGGATCCGCAGTGTCAAATTATTGCTAGATTCCAAATTTCATAATTTTTCGAATCAATATGTGAGCGTGGCAAAGGAAAACGCATTTGACCAGTTTCAGTTGATTTTAATCGTTGGAAAAATGGCCATTTTTCCAACGGTCTCAGAATTCGACGAAACTAGTTTTGTTAGGACCGTATTGTCAATACGAAGCTAGAAAATATTTATCTGGAATTTATAGAGTTATTATGTGACCCCGGTAAATTGAAATGCGCGTTCAAATTCAATATATAAGTTATATGTTGGTTTTGACGAAAACTGATCGAAACGATCGAATTAGCTTACGATACATATCCTATTGTGTTCGGAATGGGGGTAATACGCTATGGACGACAGGCGATGGGCCTCGTTTCGAGGTCGTATGAAAAAGTCAACTTTTTAAAATAATTAAATAAATAAATAAATAAAAAATACCTTTCCTCTCCTATACCCTCTGCCCCCCCTCGCCCCCCCCCCCGTTCGATTTAGTTCAACAGAAATAATAAAAAGAGGCGGAGAGGAGCATCGCGCCCCCCTAGGGCAGCGCCGCCCACCGCCGTGCCCTAGGTGGCGGCTCCGAAACCCCCCTCTTTGCCCTCGCCTGCGACATCGAGCCCCCCCCCCTCTGCCCTAAACCACCTCGCCACCCCCCTGCGACAACCGCAGTCACCACCCTCTCCCCCCTGCGCACCCAACTCCGCCTTCCCCACCTAGGCGCAGCGGTAGACGCCATTCCCTCCCCGTCCGCAGTCAATACCAAAAACAGTGAGTTTTTTTTTGTGATTTTAATTTTAGTTTTTAAATACAAGTGATATTGTGTTAAATTTCAGATCTTTATGGTAGGAAAGCTTTGATTTTTAATTAACAAAAAAAGGAGATTTTTAAATAGAAAAAGATTAGATTTTTAAAAATAAAAAGACGATATTTTTAAAAGTCAAAAGACGATATTTTTAAAAGTGAAAAGATTAGATTTTAAACATAGAAAAGACAGGATTTTTACATTACAAAAGAATAGAATTTTACGTTGAAAAAGATTGGGATTTTTAATAAACAAAAGTTTAGATTTTTCATACATGAAGGTTGTGATTTTTTTTATCTATATAGTAGCGTCGATAAAAATATAATCTTTTCTATACAGTAGCGATAAAAATATAATTTTCATCTATATGTTAGTGATATAAAAATAGAATTTTTATCCATATGAGGCAATTATAAAAATTCGATTTTTATATATTGAATAGCGAAGTAAAAATTTGATTTTTATATATTGAATAGCGAAGTAAAATTTTGATTTTTATATATTGAATAGCATAGAAAAATTCGATTTTTATATATTGAATAGCATAGAAAAATTCGATTTTTATATATTGAATAGCAAAGTAAAAATTCGATTTTTATATATTGAATAGCATAGTAAAAATTCGATTTTTACATATGTAGAGAATACGGGCAACAAAGATGACAAAAATGCGAGAACGATGAAGATTTCTCTAAATGAAGAGTCGTGGTATTGGATAGCTATCGGTGAGAATTTCTCACCTTTCAATTTCTTTTTCTAGTTATATATATATACTAGGATGTAGACGGTGTTTAGCAGCACCCGACACCCGTCGTCCACAGACCATGGATGGCTTGTTTGTTTAATTGTTTGGTTGTGTAGTTGGTTAGATCATTTGGTTTGAATTGAATTGTTTGGTGAATTGAATTTGATTTGATTGTTATGTTAATGGTGTGGGCCTTCACTAGACCGGGGATAAGGCTAGGCCTTGTCCCGTTTCTAGTATCGTGCGCCGAAATTTTCTAAAATATGTTAGAAAAATAAAAATATCATTTTTATTGTGTAAATGAACTGAATTAAAATTCATGTGTTAAAATAAAATATTTTATCGTTAAAAAATATAATTTTTAACGTGGAGGTGAATAAAATAAAATATTCATTTACAAACCGGACGGTTTGTTTATGTACACCTATTTGAAGGATTGATTGGGTCGATAAATTTTACACATCGCCCAACTGCACAAATAAAATCTGTGTTTGATTGTTTGAAACCCCACACGGGTGTTGGGATGAAATTTGAAGTTCACTCATCCTGATTGGTTAAATATGTCGATCGATTGATTGACAGGCTGTTATAAGCTTTAGATATCTATATTTGATGCTTATACAGTGTAGTGCACTTTAGTTGATAGTTGATTATTTTTCAATGCTATTATATACGTGTGATGTATGAAAATCCATATAATTAATATTATATGGTGATTGATTGGGCCTCATTCCAATTTAGAAAATAAAGAATATTATAAAATAAAGGTTCATGTGTTGACTGTACTCATCCGTTGAGATTAGTCATGTGTTGAACGAAGTATTTTAACAATAAAATTTACATCTTTATCATTATAAAGTAAAAGTTCATGTGTTGACTGTACTCATCCGTTGAGATTAGTCATGTGTTGAACGAAATATTTTAACAATAAAATCTACATCTTTATCATATATAGAATTAGAAATCAACTGGAAAATAGATAAGATGAGTGGTCTCCTGGGTATTGATCTGATGTTGGTTTCGGCCTTCGGGGTTAATATTCAGGAAATCGTTCTTTTACTAATTTACGGTTGGAGTCTGATTTAATATCAAACGATAGATACCTTAATCTTCATAATATATATTAAATAACAAAAATAGTCACACGTGGACAGTACTCATTCGCTGAGATTAGTCGTGTGTTGACAAAGATATAGAGTCGTGTATTGAAAGAAATATAGATCCATTTGTTGAATATAAAGCCGTGTTGATTAGTGATGCGGTATTTTGACGTGAACGATATTTATATCGATTATATTCGTTTTTGAATTTAAAACAAATTTGAATTGAATATGAAACGATTTCGAAATGAATGGAATATAAAACGAATTTGAATTGAATTGAATGTATAACGAATTTGAATTGAATTGAATGTATAACGAATTTGAATTGAATTGAATATATAATGAATTCAAATTGAATTTAAATTTGAATTGAATTGAAATGAATTTTAAAAGGAATTTATAAGGAAAGATTCAATTTTGATTTGAATTGAAATGGAAGTCGAAAATGTTTTTGAAACGAATTCAAAACTATTTATAAAATTCGTTTTAAATAGAAATCGACGGAATATATATTATGAATATTATATATATAATATAATGGCCTTAATAGAACGCGCCGCGCCGCGACAGTTCGTGAATTTCGACCATTTATTTCAAACGGACATTACGGGAGATCTGACCGTCGGATTCTCCTAAAACCGGAACCGTTGGGTTCGTATCGAAAGGATCTTTCTAACGAATATTAGAAATTCAAAATCTAACGGTTGGATTTGGAGATACGTCCAAATCAAATTCGAAAAAGGTCGTTGTAAGTGCAGTTCGGTGGCCGTTGATGGAAATCGACTGTACGGGCCTTGATAAAATTATTAAAAATAGTAGTAATTAGTGTAAAATCATAAGAAATGATTTGGGAAAATTGGGATGAAAAACTCCATATTTGAAAAGATAAAAATAGATTTTTATCGAAATGAACTAGTTTTGAACTGAAATTAAAACCCATTTATTTTTAAATAAGTAAACTGGATTTGTAATGGGTTTAAATAGAATTGATTTGGGTTTATCATGAATTGTGTTTTAAATGACACTTGTTCTTTAACCCGATTAATAAATAGAACATGATTTGGGTTTATTGTGAACTGTGTTTTAAATGACATTAGTTCTTTAACCCAGTAAAAGGAGTTTTAATGAATCTGCAATTATATTGAAATGTGCATTGATAATCTAAATTATCAAATTTGGAAAATAAGCGAGAATGGAGTATCACCAGTTTTGCTCCAAAGCGATAGTTAAATCTTTAATTAGATTTGAACGTGAAATGGTAATTAATTTTACCGATAACACCGTGGTATTAGATGTGGAGTATTACCAGTTTTGCTTCATAGGATGAATAGTTTGGGATTGGGAAATAAAATAAATAATTACTTCGGTGTGGTTCGCTAATCTCGACTAGTTTAGAAAATCATAATTTGGTTTGAAACGACATCCAAAGGAGGATTAAAGGATAAATTTTAAAGAATTTATCTTGGATAAAATTAATGGGAACCCTTCCCTGAGAATATGAATTGGAATGAGGCGTATTTTGTGTTTGTGTAACATTCGTTTTAATATACGCGGGTTGTTCGGAAAGGCCCGATTTATACCCATTCTTAATAACCGATTTGACGATATGTCGAAGATGAAGACGGTGGTCGAAGACCGGAAGTCTTCACATCGTTTGGATTATTACTGACGATCCTGATTGGGCTGTACACCCAAGAGGATGGAAATAGTTGGTGGTCGTCCAGACGTACCTGGAGATGGATGGATATGCGAGGAAAGTGCCTCCGGTTTCGTTCAGACCCAGAACGGACTTGTAAATGGATTGTGTGTCTGACATTGGATTTTATTCTGTGTTGATTGATTTCTATTAAATATACATCTGTTTGGCGGCGGAGAATTTATTCTTTTGCTTAACGCCCTTCTCTGAGACGTACGAGCTCAGAGGTTGTATATCGATGGACATCAGTCGCATGGCATGAATTGCCTGTGTGGCACGCTAAGATGCAATGATCAAGGCTTCTGTTGAAAAGCAAAGTCTTGTGGTTAATGATCAAAGCACGCCTATGTGGCAGCTTTGTGTATAACGTGAATTCGCGAGCCTCACACCTCGGTATGAGTTAAAAACGGGATACGGACTGCAGGGAGAGCACGATGTTTCTTTCTAGCTTTGGTGGTGTCAGTGACTTACCAGCCCTGACATTTATATACTTTTCACCTATGTGGTTGTTGGATGAGGCGCCTCGATTTTAGGTCTGTAAGGACCGGGAAACGTGTGTTCAGGAATACTAATCCTCTAACGTAAGTGAGGACCGGCCTTGAAGATCCAGGATTTCCCAGAGTGTGTAGTCCTGAGACATTTGCTAGAGTGTCTCGAGCGTGGAGAGGAGCTTGCCCCTTGCCTCGACTCATGACGGAAATCCAATTTCCAATACGTGTATTGCGGTTTTAATTGTAGAACTAGTATGGCGACATGATATATGGTACCCATGCCGCCTATGATTTATATTTATGATTGAAATTATTTTGACACTATACACTTATTATAGTATCAAATGATTTGTTTTAAACGTACCAAGCATGTTTGGCTATTATAAGGGAAAATCCTATCCTCCGGCTTGCGTTGCATTGTGTGATGGGACCTGGGTCTTATAATAGCTTCATTTTTCGAAAAAGCATTGCGCTGTTTATTCTATGCACTAGTATTCTTGGGAGGAAACCCGTTCCGTGTTATACGGCGTGGTCTCTTGAATTACTCTCTTTTAAAGTAAAGTTTTAAATAACTGTTTTAGTTCTCACACCAGTCACATGACTGACCTGGAGTTTATTGTTTTAACCTAAACTCTGGGTGCCCCTATTTTCCGCACGGGCAGCTAGTAGTTTTGGTTTTGCAGATTTATTTTCACAGGATCCTGGTTTACAGCTGGAATGATATCCGGAAAACTCTGTATCCTTATATCACCTTCAATTGTGCTTTGTATTATTTTCCGCTGCTATGTAATTTATTGTAATCTCTGATATTTATCGAATGTAATTTATTCATTTATACTTTGTATATTCTTGTATTCTGATGGAATTGTTGTAATAACAATGAAATGTTCTTCTGTTTGTGTTCTGATTTGTCCTGTTCTCCAACGATCAGGGGTTTCGAACGGTCTAGATCGGTTTAACGACTGATTCGGATCGAGCGAAATTTCCTTGCTGCTACATTTGGTATCAGAGCTTTGGTTTACAGAGCTCAAGAACAAGACACATTAGAACCATACGAAAGAATTCATCAGATATTGGATTAGTAATATCCAATTAGAATGACTCGTTAGAGATAGGGTCAGTAGTATCCTAGAACGAGTGTGAAGAGTATATTTTTCAAATGAAAACAATTTTGTTTTGAAAATTTAAATCAATTCTACGTATTTGATTATTTATTTATTTTGAATATGGACAATCGAGTATATAAAGATTTTGCATATACGTGTCATGAACGTATATTCAAAGTTTTAATATACTGGATAGATATAGAATCATACTCTTGTGGCCCGAAGATGATTATGATGGTTGAGTACTCGTCGTCAGAATTTATATTCGAGTGACGAAGGTGTGATATCTATATATTTCCATTAGACTGGTGTGAGAACCAAAACTTATATATATAGCTTGAACACATTGTTGTGAATTGGCATCAAAAACATGATTTTCAGTATATATATCAAAAATTATGAATTTGAAACGTTAAATCCACTAATTGATTGATGTTTTTGTTGATTGTTTATTTGTTTGACAATTTTGAACCATTATGCCTAATTGAATCAAATATTGAATTGTATTGAAATTTGGTTGCAAATGCATGCATATACATGTACTTACATTGAACATGTCATAGCAAGGAGGCTAGAGCAGAGAATAAAATTTGTTTGCCCGACAAATAGGTACATGTTTACTACATAATTTACTGTTTTGTTTGGGTGATGATGATTTTATGAGCCTATTGGCTAGCCGCTTGGCTTTTTCTTTTTCTTTTTGAGATCAGAAGGCCTATTTGGCAATTTCGGGATTTTTCCGTGGCTCCCGGTGCAGGGGAGGTTATGGCGAAATTTTTCAAAAATTTAGGATGTTAGCCAAATTTTTGAAAATTTGAAAATTCTCAGAAACTGAAAAGTTGGAGAATGGAAGCCAGATCGAACATAGAATTGACTAATCAAACCACTTTCGACTCTGTTCCTTTTCGGGGACGAAAAGTTTTAAGTGGGGGAGATTGTAATAACCCGAAATTTCTGAACCAGTTTAATATTTTTATTTTGGCTATTTTAGCGAATTTTGAATATTTAAAATGAATTATTTTAAATAATATCGACGAGAAATTTATTTTGAATAGAATTCGAACGAATATATTTCTATACGTCGTCGTTGGAATATAAATAATTATATATAATTATAAAAGGAATTGAAAATGGCGCGGTAGTTCGATTACAAACTTCAATTGAACGTACCGGGTGCAAAACAATCCGGATTTTAGTGAAACCAAAAACATTAGGATCTAATTGATGATATCTTTTCAACGAATCCGAAA
This sequence comes from Allium sativum, assembly GCA_030737875.1. Taxonomy (NCBI): domain Eukaryota; kingdom Viridiplantae; phylum Streptophyta; class Magnoliopsida; order Asparagales; family Amaryllidaceae; genus Allium; species Allium sativum. Next base: position 910,948,647 of record CM060926.1, read on the forward strand.
AATCAAAATTTCATAGCGGGAATCAAAAGATATGTCTAGTTGAAAATTCTGAATAGTCGCTATGGAATTCAGGTCCTTAAAAATAGACATTTTGCAAATAACCTCGGAATTCGACGAAACCACTTTTGTTGGATCCGCAGTGTCAAATTATTGTTAGACTCCAAATTTCATAATTTTTCGAATCAATATGTGAGCGTGGCAAAGGAAAACGCATTTGACCAGTTTATTTGATTTTAATCGACTGAAAAATGGCCATTTTTCCAACGGTCTCAGAATTCGACGAAACTAGTTTTGTTAGGACCGTATCGTCAATACGAAGCTAGAAAATATTTTTCTGGAATTTATAGAGTTAGTATGTGACCCCGGTAAATTGAAATGCGTGTTCAAATTCAATATATAGAGTTATATGTTGGTTTTGACGAAAACTGATCGAAACGATCGAATCAGCTTACGATACATATCCTATTGTGGTCGGAATGGGGGTAATACGCTATGGACGACAGGCGGTGGGCCTCGTTTCGAGGTCGTATGAAAAAGTCAACTTTTTAAAATAATTAAATAAATAAAAAAATACCTTTCCTCTCCTATACCCTCTGGCCCCCCCGTTCGATTTAGTTCAACAGAAAAAAAAAGAGGCGGAGAGGAGCATCGCGCACCCCTAGGGCAGCGCCGCCCACCGCCGTGCCCCAGGTGGCGGCGCGCCACCTCCGAAACCCCCCCCTTTGCCCTCGCCTACGACATCGAGCCCCCCCCTCTGCCCTAAACCACCTCGCCACCCCCCTGCGACAACCGCAGTCACCACCTCCTCCCCCCTGCGCACCCAACTCCGCCTTCCCCACCTAGGCGCAGCGGCAGACGCCATTCCCTCCCCGTCCGCAGTCAATACCAAAAACAGTGAGTTTTTTTGTGATTTTAATTTTAGTTTTTAAATACAAGTGATATTGTGTTAAATTTCAGATCTTTATGGTAGGAAAGCTTTGATTTTTAATTAACAAAAAAAGGAGATTTTTAAATAGAAAAAGATTAGATTTTTAAAAGTAAAAAGACGATATTTTTAAAAGTAAAAAGACGATATTTTTAAAAGTAAAAAGACGATATTTTTAAAAGTGAAAAGATTAGATTTTAAACATAGAAAAGACAGGATTTTTACATTACAAAAGAATAGAATTTTACGTTGAAAAAGATTGGGATTTTTAATAAACAAAAGTTGAGATTTTTCATACATGAAGGTTGTGATTTTTTTTATCTATATAGTAGCGTCGATAAAAATATAATCTTTTCTATACAGTAGCGATATTAAAATATAATTTTCATCTATATATTAGTGATATAAAAATAGAATTTTTATCCATATGAGGCAACTATAAAAATTCGATTTTTATATATTGAATAGCGAAGTAAAAATTTGATTTTTATATATTGAATAGCGAAGTAAAAATTTGATTTTAATATATTGAATAGCGAAGTAAAAATTTGATTTTTATATATTGAATAGCATAGAAAAATTCGATTTTTATGTATTGAATAGCATAGAAAAATTCGATTTTTATATATTGAATAGCAAAGTAAAAATTCGATTTTTATATATTGAATAGCATAGTAAAAATTCGATTTTTACATATGTAGAGAATACGGGCAACGAAGATGACAAAAATGCGAGAATGATGAAGATTTCTCTAAATGAAGAGTCATGGTATTGGATAGCTATCGGTGAGAATTTCTCACCTTTCAATTTCTTTTTCTAGTTATATATATATACTAGGATGTAGACGGTGTTTAGCAGCACCCGACACCCGTCATCCACAGACCATGGACGGCTTGTTTGTTTAATTGTTTGGTTGTGTAGTTGGTTAGATCATTTGGTTTGAATTGAATTGTTTGGTGAATTGAATTTGATTTGATTGTTATGTGAATGGCGTGGGCCTTCACTAGACCGGGGATAAGGCTAGGCCTTGTCCCGTTTCTAGTATCGTGCAATTATGCCGCCGAAATTTTCTAAAATATGTTAGAAAAATAAAAATATCATTTTTATTGTGTAAATGAACTTAATAAAAATTCATGTGTTAAAATAAAATATTTCATCGTTAAAAAATATAATTTTTAACGTGGAGGTGAATAAAATAAAATATTCATTTACAAACCGGATGGTTTGTTTATGTACACCTATTTGAAGGATTGATTGGGTCGATAAATTTTACACATCGCCCAACTGCACAAATAAAATCTGTGTTTGATTGTTTGAAACCCCACAGGGTGTTGGGATGAAATTTGAAGTTCACTCATCCTGATTGATTAAATATGTCGATCGATTGATTGACAGGCTGTTATAAGCATTAAATATCTATATTTGATGCTTATACAGTGTAGTGCACTTTGGTTGATAGTTGATTATTTTTCAATGCTACTATAAACGTGTGATGTATGAAAATCCATATAATTAATATTATATGGTGATTGATTGGGCCTCATTCCAATTTAGAAAGTAAAGAATATTATAAAATAAAGGTTCATGTGTTGACTGTACTCATCCATTGAGATTAGTCATGTGTTGAACGAAGTATTTTAACAATAAAATTTACATCTTTATCATTATAAAGTAAAAGTTCATGTGTTGACTGTACTCATCCGTTGAGATTAGTCATGTGTTGAATGAAATATTTTAACAATAAAATCTACATCTTTATCTATATAGAATTAGAAATCAACTGGAAAATAGATAAGATGAGTGGTCTCCTGGGTATTGATCTGATGTTGGTTTCGGCCTTCGGGGTTAATATTCAGGAAATCGTTCTCTTACTAATTTACGGTCGGAGTCTGATTTAATATCAAATGATAGTTACCTTAATCTTCATAAAATATATTAAATAACAAAAATAGTCACACGTGGACAGTACTCATTCGCTGAGATTAGTCGTGTGTTGACAAAGATATAGAGTCGTGTATTGAAAGAAATATAGATCCATTTGTTGAATATAAAGCCGTGTTGATTAGTGATGCGCTATTTTGACGTGAACGATATTTATATCGATTATATTCGTTTTTGAATTTAAAACAAATTTGAATTGAATATGAAACAATTTCGAAATGAATGGAATATAAAACGAATTTGAATTGAATTGAATGTATAACGAATTTGAATTGAATTGAATGTATAACGAATTCAAATTGAATTTAAATTTGAATTGAATTGAAATGAATTTTAAAAGGAATTTATAAGGAAAGATTCAGTTTTGATTTGAATTGAAATGGAAGTCGAAAATGTTTTTGAAACGAATTCAAAACTATTTATAAAATTCATTTTAAATAGAAATCGATGAAATATATATTATATATATTATATATATAATATAATGGCCTGAATAGAACGCGCCGCGCCGCGACAGTTCGTGAATTTCGACCATTTATTTCAAACGGACATTACGGGAGATCCGACCGTCGGATTCTCCTAAAACCGGAACCGTTGGGTTCGTATCGAAAAGAGCTTTCTAACGAATATTAGAAATTCAAAATCTAATGGTTGGATTTGGAGATACGTCCAAATCAAATTCGAAAAAGGTCGCTATAAGTGCAGTTCGGTGGCCGTTGATGGAAATCGACTGTACGGGCCTTGATAAAATTATTAAAAATAGTAGTAATTAGTGTAAAATCATAAAAAATGATTTGGGAAAAATTGGGATGAAAAACTCCATATTTGAAAAGACAAAAATAGATTTTTATCGAAATGAACTAGTTTTGAACTGAAATTAAAACCCATTTATTTTTAAATAAGTAAACTGGATTTGTAATGGGATTAAATAGAATTGATTTGGGTTTATCGTGAATTGTGTTTTAAATGACACTTGTTCTTTAACCCGATTAATAAATAGAACGTGATTTGGGTTTATCGTGAACTGTGTTTTAAATGACATTAGTTCTTTAACCCAGTAAAAGGAGTTTTAATGAATCTGCAATTAGATTGAAATGTGCATTGATAATCTAAATTATCAAATTTGGAAAATAAGCGAGAATGGAGTATCACCAGTTTTGCTCCAAAGCGATAGTTAAATCTATAATTAGATTTGAACGTGAAATGGTAATTAATTTTACCGATAACATCGTTGTATTAGATGTGGAGTATTACCAGTTTTGCTTCATGGGATGAATAGGTTGGGATTGGGAAATAAAATAAATAATTACTTCGGTGTGGTTCGCTAATCTCGACTAGTTAAAAAATCATAATTTGGTTTGAAACGACATCTAAAGGAGGATTAAAGGATAAATTTTAAAGAATTTATCTTGGATAAAATTAATGGGAACCCTTCCCTGAGAATATGAATTGGAATGAGGCGTATGTTGTGTTTGTGTAACATTCGTTTTAATATACGCGGGTTGTTCGGAAAGGCCGGGTTTATACCCTTTCTGAATAACCGATTCGACGATATGTCGAAGATGAAGACGGTGGTCGAAGACCGGAAAGTCTTCACATCGTTTGGATTATTACTGACGATCCTGATTGGGCTGTACACCCAAGAGGATGGAAATAGTTGGTGGTCGTCCAGACGTACCTGGAGATGGAAGTATATGCGAGGAAAGTGCCTCCGGTTTCGTTAAGACCCAGAACGGACTTGTAAATGGATTGTGTATCTGACATTGGATTTTATTCTGTGTTGATTGATTTCTATTAAATATACATCTGTTTGGCGGCGGAGAATTTATTCTTTTGCTTAACGCCCTTCTCTGAGACGTACGAGCTCAGAGGTTGTATATCGATGGACATCAGTTGCATGGCATGAATTGCCCGTGTGGCACGCTAAGATGCAATGATCAAGGCTTCTGTTGAAAAGCAAAGTCTTGTGGTTGATGATCAAAGCACGTCTACGTGGCAGCTTTGTGTATAACGTGAATTCGCGAGCCTCACACCTCGGTATGAGTTAAAAACGGGATACGGACTACAGGGAGAGCACGGCGTTTCTTTCTAGCTTTGGTGGTGTCAGTGACTTACCAGCCCTGACATTTATATACTTTTCACCTATGTGGTTATTGGATGAGGCGCCTCGATTTTAGGTCTGTAAGGACCGGGAAACGTGTGTTCAGGAATACTAATCCTCTAACGTAAGTGAGGACCGGCCCTGAAGATCCAGGATTGCCTAAAGTGTGTAGTCCTGAGACATTTGCTAGAGTGTCTCGAGCGCGGAGAGGAGCTTGCCTCTTGCCTCGACTCATGACGGAAATCCAATTTCCAATACGTGTATTGCGGTTTTAATTGTAGAACTAGTATGGCGACATGATATATGGTACCCATGCCGCTTATGATTTATATTTATGATTGAAATTGTTTTGACACTATACACTTATTATAGTATCAAATGATTTGTTTTAAACGTACCAAGCATGTTTGGCTATTATAAGGGAAAACCCTATCCTCCGGCTTGCGTTGCATTGTGTGATGGGACCTGGGTCTTATAATAGCTTCATTTTTCGAAAAAACATTGCGCTGTTTATTCTATGCACTAGTATTCTTGGGAGGAAACCCGTTCCGTGTTATACGGCGTGGTCCCTTGAATTACTCTCTTTTAAAGTAAAGTTTTAAATAACTGTTTTAGTTCTCACACCAGTCACATGACTGACCTGAAGTTTATTGTTTTAACCTAAACTCTGGGTGCCCCTATTTTCCGCACGGGCAGCTAGTAGTTTTGGTTTTGCAGATTTATTTTCACAGGATCCTGGTTTACAGATGGAATGATATCCGGAAAGCTCTGTATCCGTATATCACCTTCAGTTGTGCTTTGTATTATTTTCTGCTGCTATGTAATTTATTGTAATCTCTGATATTTATCGAATGTAATTTATTCATTTATACTCTGTATATTCTTGTATTCTGATGGAATTGTTGTAATAACAATGAAATGTTCTTCTGTTTGTTTTCTGATTTGTCCTGTTCTCAAACGATCAGGGGTTTCGAACGGTCTAGATCGGTTTAACGACTGATTCGGATCGAGCGAAATTTCCTTGCCGCTACAATAACGATTTGCGTCGGTTGATTCACATCCGTTGTTTTATTTCGCCATAATTCTTGATGAGCTTCAAATGGTTCCGATCCGGCTTCATAACGTAGTTTTCCTTTGTATTGTTTCAAAGAATCGGACCGTTCCTGATTCTCTTTAGCCTAATACATTTCAGATCCGCCTAAATTCATTTTTCCTCACCGTATTTACTTTGAACCTGATTCCTTCTCCACTGATATAAACTTCCTAGACAAATTTCAAACTCCACCGTCCGCCCGTGTTCGCTCCACACCAATAGTCTGTTGCGGCACTATATCTTGCGCTCAACCAAAGTCTAGCACCACTTGTGTCACATTTATAGTGACTGATGCCCCGTCTTCGAATGAGCAAACTCATCTTCATGTTTAAAACTGGCACCCTCCACGTAACTACACAGCACCCCATTCGCCCCCGTTCCTTCTTCCTAAACACAGCCGCATGCTCCTGCAATTTAAACCCAATGATCTGCGTGCCCTTCTTCCTCCATGTTGAGACTCCTTCTCATCTCCAGTACACCCATATTCTTATGCACTAATGCCCCTGCCACTTCGAAATGTTTCCATGCTATTGTGTATCCAAAACATCCCATTATCTTCTACTAAGTACTCTTCCTCCAAAACAAACCTCCCCTTTCTGTTTGCAAATGCTAACTCACTACGTACTGTTCATGAAAATCCATGCAACGCCACTTCCTTGTTTACCCGTACTCCAACATAACAACGCCTCCCAACACACCAACGACGTGAGCACACTTCCTCCCACCGTCGTACTTGCCATCCTACTCCCGCTCGCCCCTCACCGATCCACTACACTCCATTTAAAACGTGCCTTCCTCTCCATGAAAAGAAACAGCTCCTTCACAACAGCTGAAACGTACCTCATTCGGCTGTCACAAGACTCAACTTGAACTTCTTTCATCCACTGGAAAATATTTCGAACACTGGAACTACATTTTCATCCACAAAGCATAAACTAATATGAAGGGGACCTTAATAGGATTTCAGAAATATTTGTGGCCGGTTTTTTCTGTGAAGAACTTGATTTGTTTTTATATTGAGAAGCCATGGTTTTCTGTGTATTCGTGTGTCTTTGAATAGAAGTAGGATAATGGTCAGTATCACTCCTAAGAACATAGGTAGGCGCTGCTTTTCCTTCGTAGGTGTATGGGTTTGTACGATACTTCGTTTGCAAGGAATGGAACTAGAATATATTTTAGTTTAATTTTCCTATTAGTTGAAAATTTATAACTTTTCGTCACATACTGTACCGCGTAGGGTAGATTAGCGGTGAGGTTTACCATTGACAATTTACCTTAGGCAATTATTTAATACATAGGTTTGGCATAGGGCATGGTGTTGGAGGTATGGTCCTCACGCGTAATAGTAGTATGGGGTTAGGTCATGGGCATTTTGAAAAGAAAAGACTTCAAGCTTATCCGAATGCAAATTTACATTAAAAAACGTGATATGCAAATAACTTAGTAAGTGGTATCAATATAAATAAACGTGTTGTCCGGTGTGTATGTTCTAACATTTCAGTGTACCATGATACGTAAATTTCGTTTAAGTCAGAGGTGCTACGGACAGATATAAGAATACAGTCGTGTCCAACGAGGTGCCACGTTCCCAAAAATATAATAATATCGGTAGATTAACTCATATTTTAAAACCCCAAAATATTGATTAAGGGTGCAGAATACTCCAAATAAAAAGTTGCGTATTTAATAAATTAAAAATTACAGTAAAATTCTAAAAATTAAATTATCACTATGTCTCAAAAGAACCTTGTCCAAATTCGAAACCGATGTCAAGTTATATCGAATAAACCGTTACGGTCGATAAACGATCCTATAGCGATTTTCTGAATATTTGATTTGGACATATATTGCCATCTATACGCCGAAATCTTGATTTTTCACTTCTTTTAGAAAGATACAGTTCAACAGATTCCAACGCTTCTTGTTTCGGAGAAATCCGACTAATAACGGATCTTGTACACTCAATTGAAGTTCAAAACGTTAAATTACGAACTGCGGCGATATTACGGGTTTGATTTTATTTAATATATATAGATATACGCTCAACTTTGTTTTTAATTAATATATAAATCTACTTATATTTAAACTGATTTAAATATTCAAATACAAACCGATAAAAATGCGGGACGTTACATCCCTTCCCCCTTAAAATAATTTCGTCCTCGAAATTGCTAAGATAGGGAAAATGCTACAATCTTTGTTATAAACAGGTTAAAAATCTCTTTGGTTTACTTTATAATTTCAGTTTCAACTGAACTGATTAATTCCAATTAAAATATTAATTTCTTCCTATTACCAAATATTTTCAAAATTCTAAAAATTTTCTAACAGCTCGAATTTTCAACGAATTTTGCCGGCATCCCCTCTACATGGCTTATTCGGTATTACAACAACTTGGCACTCTGGGCCTTCTCCAATCCAATCATTCGTCTGAGTTACATTCCAATTCAACTCCGGTTTCAATTTCATTTACTGATTTATTTCTCAAATCAGTTATCTTCATCTCCAAATTAATGATTTGATTCTTATTCTCCAAGAATCAATTCATTTTAATAACTTGAATCTCCAATATTTCTGTTTTACACTTCCATTCTGGATCGTTCCAAATTCAGCCCAAATTTTTTTTATCTTAGTTTAAGTTCCACTTTTATCATTTTAACTCCGTAAGCTAAATCTTTATTTTAGAATTCAAATTCCTGGGATTTATTTCAAATTAGTTGGAAATAATATATTTGCATATAATAATGGTAATTTAAAACATTTGAATTCTTGACACTTGTTTCCTAAAAATAATTCAAACAAAATATTTGGCAGTAATTCATCACTTAGGAACTCGAAAACGAATCCCGATGATGTGGCCATCCATCATCCAAACTATTTTCCAGTGATCGAAGTGAGTTCAATACTATATCAATTCAAAAATTCATTTTAAAACACTTTCATTTTGAATTTTACTTCGAAATATCTTTCGCAGCACTTGGAAAACAATTTCAAATCTCCCAGGATTTTAAAATTCCCATATATTTAATCCAAATATTATTCCCAACTATTTTCAAAGTTTCCAGAGTTTTATTTCAATTTTGGTTTTAAATTCAGATTTAGTTCATCTGATTTTGCATATTATACCATACTCATGTGAATTCTTATTGGTTATTTATAACCAATTCAATTATAACCCTATTCGATTATAATTTCAATCAACACATTCAATATATATTAGATAATTCCAATATATGCTTTCTTTATATCAAAATATATTTTGGGTAAGATTATTTTATTTACCCTTTTTTCAAAACATACCGTGCCGAATTACTCTGTTCAAGAGTTTAGAAACACCTATCGATGCAGTTTGCATTACTGTTTCGACCATAATTCATAAACCACTTGACTGACCAGTTAACACAATATAAAACGGTTTTTATATTAATTTACAAATACGCACTCATATATATACACCCAAACTCAATTTAGAGTATTACTAACTCCATCTCTATTGAGTTATACCACAGAGCCAAGGTAATCCCTTATCCTTTAGCTCTGATACCAACTGTAATGGCCGGAAAATCCGTGCCAATTTGAGCTGACTAGTATCATACACATTTAACTCAAAGTGCACAAAAATTCAGGTCATTTATAGAAAGAATTAAGAGGATGAGAAAGATAAGATAGAACTAATAGAATAGAAGAAGAAGAAGATCACAACTAAACAGAATCAGAGTAAACACAAATCTCACAGCAGAATGAATAACATGTATTATAACATAATTTTGAAATACACAAACTGTATTTGTATATACATAACATATCAGAGTACAACTCATATACATTATAGCGGAAACAATCTCTAACTAACTAATGGTGAAGCCTTCTGCTTCCAGCTCCTCCAAGTGATTCTGCAAAGCCTGAAACACTTGACGGCCGGTACAAATTTGGGCACCCAAGAGTTTAGGGAAAACAAACAAAATAAACGCTGGGTCAGTCATGGGACTGGTGTGAGTAAATTCCAACTATACTGTTTAACTTTGAAAAACCTTACTATAACCCAAAATAGCTTTGATATCAAATCCAGTGATATTATGATAATGTCTAAGCAAATAAATATCCAAGTAGCAGAACGCTTGCATCTCACGCTCCACATACATATAGTATAAAATTATAAACCGCAGGGCGCTTATTGGAGATTGGATTCCGACATACAAGGTATGGGAGCACCTACTGATCAGTGTACTCTAGAGGGTATACACTGCAGGTTCAACAAGAACATCTTGCAACCCGGCCACACATGACCGACCACTCATTTAGCATGAGTGTATTGAATATATTGCCACCACGGTTGTAGGCCATCCAACCGTCGTCCGAAGATACAGAATCGAAAAGAAGACAAATATGAATTTTCTCTAAATCGGTGACAATACACCCTGCTTTGGGATGACCCAACTAGCCATGCTGCCTAGCCCAACTTTTGTTACTTCCGGGTTGTGAGGCTAGAGGCTACGTCTATCTTCTGAACATCTGATCACCATTCACTTTGAATGCCACATTGTCAAACACGTCAATTCACTAATCGATTCCCAAACATATCACGGGTATAGAAAGCTAAGAGGAACGAATTCCTCCACCACCAGACGTAATACCTTTAAGAGATCAATCGTATGTGATTTACTAGGTATACTCTGTCAGACACTCGTCCATACAAGTTGTCCTGGGACCGGACAAACAGAAAACACAATTCCGGAACATGACGACCCTTGCATTTCACTTCGTCTTCAATTGTCTTCAGCAAAATCTATTTCGCAGCGCTTATGCCTACACGGAGTGGTTTCGAATAATATATCCAACCGGTCTCTCCGTATTGACAACGATGGTCACAACACTTCGATAGTCGATTATTTAACTATTTAAGTAAAAACAAACATCCATTCAAATGTACAACCAAACATCAAACAAACACTGGCCCTTTTATTTAATACTAACTTTCTAGTTTACCATATTTTTATAAACTCTTCTTTATTTCCCTTTTTAACTAATGCAATACGCTGCTATATTTCCTTTATAACTAATGCAATACGCTGCTATATTCCCCTTTTTAACTAATGCAATACGCTGCTATATTTCCTTTATAACTAATGCAATGCGCTGCTATATTCCGCTTTTTAACTAATGCAATACGCTGCTATAAGTCCTTTATAACTAATGTAGTACGCTGTTATATTTCCTTTATAAGTAAACTCCTTATTCTCAAGGTCATCACTACAAGTCGATTTCCTATTTGATTTTAATTTATGGGTTTCAACATCAAATATTAACCATTTTGCCCAATTCTAAATTATAAAATATATAATTCCTAAAAATAATTCACTTCAAATAATATTCGACATCGTCTAATTAAAAACCCAAATCCTAATGGTTGTATTTAGTTTTAAGCACATTTCAAATACCGAAATGATGTTTATGTTATCTTTTGAGATAATTCTCCCATTTCCCCTTCCTAAATGTATTCTTATAAGTTATTTAATAATAATTATTCACTTAATCTCTAAATATCATTCATAAATCAAATTACTTGTTTTAATGTAGTTAAAACAAGATAACATATTATAAAAATAATAAATAATAGATTTCCTTTTTGAAACTTGAATTCTTATCCACTATATTTTACGATATTTCCATATCGGTTATTCTAGGGCCAGTGTGATTCTACATCCCCAACAAACAACAACCAATGACAGATTATTTATCACATCATAGAGTGCAATATATGAAAAACAACGATATAAATATTTCAACCAATTTATCAGCAATTTATCCAAACAACCATCACACATCATTTAACCATTATTTATCAATATTAATTAACGATTATAATATTATAAAAATGATCAGAGTTAGTGAATTTACTCACTTTGGCGCGTTAACCGTTAAATAACGATTTGCGTCAGTTGATTCACATCTGTTGTTTTATTTTGCCATAATTCCTGATGAGCTTTATATGGTTCCGATCCGACTTCATTACGTAGTTTGCCTTCGTATTGTTTCAACGAATCAGATCGTGCGTGATTCTCTTTAGCCTAATACATTTCAGATCCGCCTAAATTCATATTTCCTCACCGTATTTACTTTGAACCCGGTTCCTTCTCCACTGATATAAACTTCCTAGACAAATTTCAAACTCCATCGTCCGCCCGTGTTCGTTCCACACCAACAGTCTGTTGCTGCACTATATCTTGCGCTCAACCAAAGTCTAGCACCACTTCTGTCACATTTATAGTGACTGATGCCCCTTCTTCGAATGAGCAAACTCGTCTCCATGTTTAAAACTGGCACCCTCCACGTAACTACACAGCACCCCATTCGCCCCCGTTCCTTCTTCCTAAACACAGCCGCATGCTCCTGCAATTTAAACCCAATGATCTACGTGCCCTTCTTCCTCCATGTTGAGTCTCTTTCTCATCTCCAGTACACCCATATTCTTATGCACTAACGCCCCTACCACTTCGAAATGTTTCCATGCTACTGTTTATCCAAAACATCCCATGATCTTCTACTGAGTACTCTTCCTCCCAAACAAACCTCCCCTTCCTGTTTGCAAATACTAACGCAATACGTACTGTGCATGAAAATCCATGCAACACCAATTCCTTGTTTACCCGTACTCCAACATAACAACGCCTCCCAACACACCAACGACGTGAGCACACTTCCTCCCACCGTCGTACTTGCCATCCTACTCCCGCTCGCCCCTCACCGATCCACTACACTCCATTTAAAACGTGCCTTTCTCTCCATGCAAAGAAACAGCTCCTTCACAACAGCTGCAACGTACCCCATTTGACTGTCGCAAGACTCAGCTTGAACTTCTTACATCCATTGGAAAATATTTCAAACACTGGAACTACATTTTCATCCACAAAACATAAACTAATATGAAGGGGACCTTAATAGGATTTCAGAAATATTTGTGGCCGATTTTTTCTGCGAAGAACTTGATTTGTTTTTATATTGAGAAGCCATGGTTTACTGTGTATTTGTGTGTCTTTGAATAGAAGTAGGATAATGGTCAGTATCACTCCTAAGAACATAGGTAGGCGCTGCTTTTCATTCGTAGGTGTATGGGTTTGTATGATACTTCGTTTGCAAGGAATGCAATTAGAATATATTTTAGTTTAATTTTCCTATTCGCTGAAAATTTATAACTTTTCGTCACATACTGTACCGCGTATGATAGATTAGCGGTGAGGTTTACCATTGACAATTTACCCAAGGCAATTATTTAATACATAGGTTTGGCGTAGGGCATGGTGTTGGAGGTATGGTCCTCACGCATAATAGCAGTATGGGGGTAGGTCATGGGCATTTTGAGAAGAAAAGACTTCAAGCTTATCCGAATGCAAATTTACATTAAAAAACGTGATATGCAAATAACTTAGTAAGTGGTATCAAAATAAATGAACGTGTTGTCCGGTGTGTATGTTCTAACATTTTAGTGTACCGTGATACGTAAATTTCGTTTAAGTCAGAGGCGCTACGGGCAGATATAAGAATGCAGTCGAGTCCATCGAGGTGCCACGATCCCAAAAATATAATAATATCGGTAGATTAACTCATATTTTAAAACCCCAAAATATTGATTAAGGGTGCAGAATACTCCAAATAAAAAGTTGCGTATTTAATTAATTAAAAATTACAGTAAAGTTCTAAAAATTAAATTATAACTATGTCTCTAAATAACCTTGTCTAAATTCGAAACCGATGTCAAGTTATATCGAATGAACCGTTACGGTCGATAAACGATTCTATAGCGATTTTCTGAATATTTGATTTGGACATATATTTCCATCTATACACCGAAATCTTGATTTTTCACTTCTGTTTACAGTTCAACAGATTCCAACGCTTCTTGTTTCGAAGAAATCCGACTAATAACGGAACTTGTACACTCAGTTGAAGTTCGGAACGTTAAATTACGTACTGGAGCGATATGATAGGTTTGATTATATTTAATATATATATCTATACGTTCAACTTCGTTTTTAATTAATATATAAATCTACTTATATTCAATCTGATTTAAATATTCAAATACAAACCGATAAAAATGCGGGACGTTACAATTGTGGTGTAAATCTGCCCGGAACCGACCGGCATATCCAGTGACCACAACAAGAGCTGTCTAATGTGAGTGGTTGGTGCTTTAATAAATTAAAGCTAAGTCATCACTGGTAGGGTTAAGTAAATTTGGAAAACACTTAACCGATTCAACATGTTAGCTAAAACGAATGAGCTGGGTTAGGTAAACTTTGACACTTAACCAAATAAACATGTTGATTAGAAAACCCTAGTAACGGGGACCCATTTCAGCAGGAACCCACATAGATGTATCATGGTACCCTGAACTAGGCAGGGTGGGGCACGATTACTGGGCTAAACTATAAGCGGTCAAAACCTCGGCGGTTGGTGGGCCAGTGTAGGTTCCGACGGAGTATGGGCGTGCACGTGCTCCGGAGTGGAAAAATCAGGCATTGGGCATCAGTAATGTACACTGTGCATCTTGAATCGGGTCGGGTTGCCACCAAAGGGACTGATACACCCCATGGTGGGACCAGCGCAGGTGACTACAATCAAGCGGGGCCGAGGGACACAGGACATGAATACGTACGTGTAGGAGCCGATCATTAAGGGGATCGTTTGTTGTAAACACGTGGACTGGTTGAACCAATGGTTAAGTAGGTGCAGAGGCAATGGGTGCGATCACACGTCCCTCTTATCTTGTATTAGGGTATTGTCCTTTGTTCTATTATCACTGTCATGACCCCTTTTATTGTTTAAATACTAGTAACACCACTGAACTTACCAGACTTATTGTCTGACCCGTTTTCTTTCGTCTTCTTTTCTTCCGTCCACCCCCCCGGTCCGCAGGGAGGAAATACTCCAGCTTAATCAGACACTTTACAAGCTTCAAGAAAGTAGATGTATGACTTGGACTCTCTTGCATTGGCTATGGCTTTGGGTATGATCCTTGGGGATTTTTGCATTTTTACTTTTTGGATTATGCTTCTTTATTGAATAATCAAGACAGAAATTATGGTGTAATGTTTTGAAGATGTTTTGAGACAATTTGATGTAATGCTTTTGTATTGAAATACGTATGAAATAAATATTTAGATTCCGCTGCTTAAATTTATCTGTCTTGTAATTTTTTCTGTCTTGTACCTATAACTCTCCACCAAAGTTAAGGCATTCCCTTTGTGAGTGACTTAATGGAGGTGGGGTGTTTCAGTTTAAGAACGGAGTTATTTAAGACGCCCTTCACGACAAACCCAAAAATCCAATTTATTTAATTCCAAATAAATATTAATTAATTGGAAAACTTCATTAAATCTTGATTAGAGATTTATTCTATTTCTTTATTAAAATAATGTTTTCAAAATATTAGATTTTGGAAATTACTACTTTTTATTCTATTCATTATAAAACGAATAAAAACGATCGATAAACCCGTTCAGGTTAAAATGGCATTTCAACTTATAATGGGCTAAATAGTACAATTCATTACCATGTCTATTTATGGTTTATAATGGGCTAGACCTCCACATTAGGCCTACCACTTGCGGATGCTGGATATGCCGATCGGGTCCGGGCAGACTTATCCCACAAGTTAGGCTTAACCTCGTGTCATAGCCCGCTTCGTATTTGCACACTTAGACCTCTCACATTAGTTTTAACATTAGTGGCTGCTGGATATGTCGGTCGGGTCCGGGCAGACTTCCACCACAAATGCAACCTAACCTCGTGTCAAAAGTGCAATTATAATTTTTAATTGTAATTATTTCCCTGGAAAATATTCATTATTTTTAAACTATTCTTTATATAAAAATGTTATTTATTTTCAAATATTATTCATTTAAAAAATATTCTAAATCGGAGTACGACTCAATCGATTACCATATATTTTCAGTTATATGGATTTCATACATTGCATATGTATATAACAGTAATGATAAATAACCAATAAACCATCCATTTACATCCAGAGTGGAATTAATAATTGCGTGAGCATTAAAATAAATAGATAACGCTCGTCACAGACTGTCATATTAACAACAATTCTTCTAAATAAACCATCCATCGATTGACATACGACTACATATTGGGACTAGTGTATGACAGTTATCATCCCAATACCCGTGTGGGGTTTTCAATCAACAACAATTCTTCTAAATAAATCATTGGTTAATGAATTAACCAATTTTCTCTACTTAAATTATAAATAAATATTTATAATTAAATTTCCACTGTCATATTAATATTAACATTACAATGAAAATGTTTTAATCTTGCCCAAATCATATTTTAACTTATGATCAACTTTCTAATAAAATGTCATTTTTATTTCAACATGGCATTTTTAGTAAAATGACATTTTCAATTCTAACATAAATGACATTTCAATTCTAACATAAATGACATTTCAAATCTAACATAAATGACATTTTATATTAACGTGACAATTCTAATAAATGACATTTTTATTTCATAGCATGATCCTAAACAAAATGTTATTTTTATCATGTCATTTCTAAGGAAAATGTTATTTTTATCCTAACATGTCATTTCTAATAAAAATGACGTTTTTATTCTAACTTCACATTTTTTTTAACAAAAATGGCATTTTTAATCTAATATAACATTTTGACTAAAATGACAATTTTATTCTAATGTAACATTTTAACTAAAATGACAATTGTATTCAAATGAAACCCTTTACAACAAAATGTGATTTTTATTCTAATGCAACCTTTTACAACAAAATATGAGTTTACTTCTATTGCAACATATTGATAACAAAGTGTGGCTTCATTTCTAATGCAACATTTTTATAACAAATGTGGTTTTATTTTTAATGTAACACTTCATACAACAAAAATGGTATTTTTTTATTTTGTTAACATTTAATGAAATGTTATTTCTATTATGCTAACATAAAAAAGAAATTTCTTTTTAACTCAAACTAACATGTTAAAATGTCCCTTTTAATAACAAAATATGTTTAACACGTATTTCTTTTTATATCTAATAAAATGACATTTTCAATTCTAACATAAATGGTATTTCAATTCTAACATAAATGACGTTTCAAATCTAACACAAATGACATTTTATATTAACATGACAATTCTAATAAACGACATTTTTTATTTCATAGCATGATCCTAAACAAAATGTTATTTTTATCATGTCATTTCTAAGGAAAATGTTATTTTTATCCTAACATGTCATTTCTAATAAAAATGACGTTTTTATTCTAACTTCACATTTTTTTAACAAAAATGGCATTTTTAATCTAATATAACATTTTGACTAAAATGACAATTTTATTCTAATGTAACATTTTAACTTAAATGACAATTGTATTCAAGTGAAACCCTTTACAAAAAAATGTGATTTTTTCCTAATGTTACCTTTTACAACAAAATGTGATTTTACTTCTAACGCAACATATTGATAACAAAGTGTGGCTTCATTTCTAATTCAACATTTTTATAACAAATGTGGTTTTCTTTCTAATGTAACACTTCATACAACAAGAATGGTATTTTTTATTTTGTTAACATTTCATGAAAATGTTATTTCTATTTTGCTAACATAAAAATGATATTTCTTTTTAACTCAAACTAACATGTTAAAATGTCCCTTTTAATAACAAAATATGTTTAACATGTATTTCTTTTTATATCTAATTAACATATGTATTTCCTTTTATTTCAAACTAACATGTGTTAATATGTTTTTATTCTAACTCTAAGTAACATAAGAGAATTGTAACGATAAGGAATTTCGCTCGATCTGAATCGATCGTTAAACCGACCAAGACCATTCGAAACCCCTGATTGTACTAAGAACAGGCCACATCAGAACACAAACAAAAGAACATTTCATTGTTTACTACAACAATTCCATCGGAGTAAAAGAATATACAGAGTATGAATAAATATTACACATCATAAATTATCAGAGTTTTAAATACATTACTGCAGCGGAAAAATAATACAAAACACAACTGAAAGTAATACACGAATACAGAGCTTTCCGAGTATTGTTCCAGTTGTAAACCAGGATCCTGTGAATGTAAATCTGTAAAACCAAAACTACTAGCGGCCCGTGCGGAAAATATGGGCGCCCAGAGTTTAGGTTAAAAGAATAAACTCCAGGTTAGTCATGTGACTGGTGTGAGAACTAAAACAGTTATTAATCTTTATTTTAAAGTCAGGTAAACCAAGGGACCACGCGGTATAACACGGAATGGGTTTCCTCCCAAGAATACCAGTGCATAAAACAAACAGCGCAATGCTAAATAAAGAAAAATGAAGCTATTATAAGACCCAAGTCCCATCACACAATGCAACACAAGCCTGAGGATAGGGTTTTTACCTTATAATAGCCAAGAATGCTTGGTACGTGAAATTTCATGTTTTATTATTAATATAAGTGTATTGTGTCAAAAATAATTACAATCATAAGTATCAATCATAGACGGCTAAGTGCCCCATACCACTATGTCGCCATATATAGGTTTACAACTAAAACCGCAAAGTCGCGTATTGGAAGTTGGATTTCCGTCTGTGAACCGAGGCAAGGGATCGTCCTCTACCGAATTCGAGACGCTCTAGCCCGCCCCTCAGGAACAGCAGCAACTGCCCCTTGGATCGTCAGGGCTGGTCCACCGATGTGGATTATAATGCCTGGACACTGCGTTTCCCCGCCCTTCGGGGCGTCAATGAGCCAAATGACTCCATCGGCTCCACACAGTCACCGATATATCCAAGGCACCTCGCAATCCAACAACCACACAGGTGAAAATAATATAAATGTCAGGGCTGGTAGGTCACTGACACCACCCAAGCTAGAAGGAAACGCATGCCCTCCCGGAGGTCCTCTCACATTTCTGGTTCACAACCGGGGTGTGAGGCTCGCGAATTAACGCTACACAAAGCTATGCGACGCAGGCGGTGCTTTGATCATCAACCACAAGACTCTGCTTTTCAATAGAAGCCTTGATCATTTGCATCTTAGCATGCCACACAGGCAAACCACTCCATGCAACCGATATCCATCAACCACACAGAACGAAACCGGAGGCACCTTATACCTCGCATATCCATCGATCTCCAAGTACGTCTGGATGATCACCAACTGATTCCCTTCTCTTGGGTGTACAGCCCAATCAAGATCATCAGTAATTATCCAAACGATGTGAAGACCTCCGGTCTTCGACCACCGTCTTCATCCTCGAGACATCGTCGAATCAGTTATTCAGAATGGGATAAACCCGGTCTTTCTGAATAACTCGCGTATATAAACAAGTGTTACACAAACACAACATACGCCTCATTCCAATTCATCAGTCACTAACCGTAAATTAGTAAGAGAACAATTCACTAAATATTAACCCCGAAGGCTGAAACCAACAACATATCAATACCCAGGAAACCATTCATCTTAACGAATCTTCAGTTAGTTGTTAAATTTCACATTCTTAGGAAGAGGTTCCCATTAATTTTATCATAGATAAATTCCTCAAATCTATTCTTTAATCTTCTTTTGAATATCAATTCAAACCAAATTATGGTTTATCCAAACTAGTCGGGATTAACGAACCTTACCGAAGTAATCAATTGTTAAATTTCCCAACCCCAACCTATTCATCCCATGAAGTAAAACTGGTAATACTTCATATCTAACACCACAGTGTTATTGGTAATCTCAATTACCATTTCACGTTCAAATATAGTTAAAGATTTAACTATCGCCTGGAGCAAAACTGGTGATACTCCATTATCGATCATTTCAATCTAATTAAAGATTCATTAAAACTCCACTTGTTTTTAATCTTCCCAAAAATCAACATTAATGATTGTTTAACTTGGGAAATCATATCCTGTCTTTAACTGGGTTAAAGAACCAATGTCATTTAAAACACATTTCACGATAAACCCAAAATCACATTCTATTCCATCAGCCTTTAACCGTAAATTAGCAAGTGAATAATTCCCTAAGTGTTAACCCCGAAGGCCGAAACCAACATCGGATCAATACCCAGGAAACCATTCAACTTAACAAATCTCCAGTTAGTTTCTGATTTTATTAACTCCGTTGGGTCTAAGAACGGTTTAAAGATACCATTCACGACAGCCCAAATCACATTCCATTAATTATCGGGTTAAAGAACAAATGTTATTTAAAACACTGTTCACGATAAACCCAAAAATCAATTAAAATTCAATTCCAATTAAATACCATTTTATTGGTATACATCATTAAATCTAAATAAAAAGATTTAATCTTTTTCTCCAGTGGGTTTAAGAACAGTGTTAATGAAGACACCATTCATGACAAAACCAAATCCTATTTGATATTAAATACAAGGCTCTGAATAGAAAATATATCGGCTTATATTAAATATCAAATTCTACTGCCAACAAATATCGTATTAGAAATAACGATATAAATATACCTTTCAAATTTCCATAACAATATCTGTATAATCACGAAATCCAACATTGAAATATTCCAAAGACAATTTCGATTCAAATCCATTCCAATTCAATTATTGGAAATTCTGGTTATTTTCAAAACCATTTCAAATCCACTTTATTTATTTTAAAAATAAATGGGATTATAATTCTAGTTCAAAACTAGTTCATCTCGATAAAAATCTATTTTTATCTTTTCAAATTTAGAATTTTTCATCCTAATTCTTCACAAATCATTTCTTATGATTTTACACAAATTAATGCTATTTTAAATGATTTTATCAAGGCTTGTACAGTCGATTTCCATCAACGGCCATCGAACTGCACTTACAACGACCTTTTCCATATTTGATTTGGACATAATTCCAAATCCAACCGTTAGATTTCAAATCCCTAATATTCTTTAGAAAGCTCTTTTTGATACGAACCCAACGGTTCTGGTTAGGAGAATCCGACGATCGGATCTCCCGTAACGTCCATTCGAAGTAAATGGTCGAAACTCGCGAACTACCGCAGCGCGGCGCGTTCTATTGAGGCCGTTATATATGTAATATATATATATTTCATCGATTTCCTTTTTTAAACATATTTTATAAATCATTTTAAATTCGTTTTCAAAACGATTTCAACTTCATATTCAATTTCTAATCAAAATTGAATATTCCATATCATTGATATATATATATATATATATAACTGATAATATTTTAAAAACGTTATATTTTGAATCACTCCTTTTCTGTATTCATTATAAAAACGAATATAATCGATATAAATATCGTTCGCATCAAAATAGCTCATATCTAACCAACACGGCTTTATATATTTTAATAACTTCGTTAATCTATTGAACAAATGAATATTTTCTTCAACACATGAATTTTCTTTTATTCAACACATGAACTTTCTTCTATTCAACACATGAATATATATTTTATTCAACACATGAATTTTCTTTTATTCAACACATGAATATATATTTTATTCAACACATCAATTTTCTTTTATTTTCCAAATTGGAATGAGGCCCAATCAATTACCATATAATGTTATTTATATGGATTCTATACAACACATGTATATAATAGCAATGATAAATAATCAACCATCATCCGAAGTGCACCACACAACTGCATAAGCATTAAATATAAATAATTAACACTTACACAGTCTGTCAACCCATCGATTGACATTCAACTAAACAATCGGGATTAGTGTACGTCAAATATCATCCCAATACCCATGTGTGGTTTCAGTCAACAAACACAGATTTTTATTTGTGCAGTTGAACGATGTGTAAAATTTATCGTTCCAATCAATATCAGTCAAATGGGTGTACATAAACAAATCGTCCGATTTGTTAATGAATATTTATTTTCATTTCATATACACATTAAAAATTATGCTTTTAACGATAAAATATTTATTCGGTTCATTTACACAATAAAAATGATATTTTTATTGTTCTAACATATTTTAGAAAATTTTGGCAGCATAACGGCGCGATACTAGAAACGGGATAAGTCCTAGCCATATCCCCAGTCTAATAATCGCCTGCGCCATACACATACCAATGTAATCAATTCATTTCACCTAAACAACCAAATTATCCAATCAACCAAACCAAACAATCACACAAGTCGTCCATGGTCTGTGGACGACGGGGAATAGTTCATATATGCAGTTATAAAATAAATAACTGTATAGAAAAATCCGGTGAGGGAGTTCTGACCTTTGGGATCCACTCCACCAGTTCTATATTGGACGATGGTTTGGATTTACCCGACATACCAACTTCATCTTTCCACGCTGTTCATAAATAAAAATCACATTTTTATTTCACTGCTACGTGGATGAAAATCACATTTTTATCACTTCGCTATATTTATAAAAATCAAATTTTTATAGCGCTAAAAATCAAATTTTTATATAACTAAAAATCAAATCTTTTCTCTACAACATATATAAAAATCGAATCTTTATATTATGAAAAATCATATTTTTCCCGCCACTTCCTACAAATAAAAATCATATTTTTATTTCAAATCTCTATACCTAAAAATCGTATTTGCTAATATATGATAAAAATCGCATTTTTATATCGTCACTTCGTATATAAAGATCCAATTTTTATCACTTCACTTCATATATAAAAATTATAATTTTATCTCTCTACATAAATAAAAATTATATTTTTATCTTACTACTAGAACGATAAAAATCATAACTTTCCATAAACAAAGATAGTATTTTTCTTGAAACAAAGATCGTATTTTTATTTTCTTTTTCTCTTTGCTTTCATATGATAAAAATCGAGTCTTTTGTTTATAAAAATCGAGTCTTTTTCTTTATAAACTATATATTTTAAATCTAAAATTAATATAAATGTGAGTTTATTCACCTTGTATTGTGGAGGAGGACTCGTCGGAGGGTGCACAGCTTCCCGTGGAGTAGTACAGGTTGCCGCGCTCGTCTGCATGGTCTGGGGCTTGAATTAAAAACTGAAAATGGCCAAAATCAGAACATTTTGTAGGAGGAGGGTCCATTGTCGGGATTGGGGGTTGTCTAGGTAGCGCTGGGGGTATGATGGTTGGGGAGGGTGGCGATTAGCGATTGGCGGCACTGTGGTCGCGGTTTTGGATGGAGGGAAGGTTTGGGCGGAGTGCTGAGGATCGGGGGGAGGGGGGTGGAGCGGTGGCCGCGACGGCCGGTGGTGACCCAGGGAAGAGGCAGCAGGTCTTGGCCTTCACGGTTTTTGTTTTTCAATTTAGGGGAGGGCCTTGAAGCTTGAACAGTTAACTGAACCGGGGAGGGGGGGTATATAAGGTTTTATTATTTTATTTAATTATTGTTTACTTCCCTCATAAGTTGACCTTTTTATTCGACCTCCAGACGAGACCCAACGACTGTCATCCCTAGCATAATACCCTCGTTTCCAACGCAATGGGATATGCTTCGTAAGCCAGTTCGATAGTTACAATCAGTTTTCATTAAATTTAAAATTCAAATCTATATATTCTATTTTTTAAATGTACTTTTCAATTTACCGGGACCACATACTAACTCTGAAAATTCCTGAAAAAATATTTCTACCTTCGTATTGACGATATGGTCCTAACAAAACTAATTTCGTCAGATTTGAAGGCCGTTTAAAAAATGGCCATTTTCTGGTCGACCCAAATTGACTGAAACTGTTCAAACATGTTTTCTTCTACCACACACATATATTGATCTAAAAAATTATGAATTTTGGAATCTAGCAATATTTTGACATCACGAATCCAACAAAAGTGGTTTCGTCGAAAACGCTGGTCATTTGCAAAATTTCTATTTTTAAGGGCTAAAATTCCATAGCGACTATTATAAATTTTCAACTGGGCGTATCCTTTTATTCCCGCAATGAAATTTTGATTTTTCGAATTCGTTGGAAAGATATTCTCAAATAGACTCTAACATTTTTTGTTTCGCTAAAATCCAGTTTATTTTGAATCCTGTACATTCATTTGAACTTTGAAATCGAATTATCGAACTACCGCGCCATTTTCAATTCCTTTTATAATTTAAAATAAATATTTATGTTCTAACGTTGATTCAAATAAATATATATGTTCTAATTCTATTCAAAATAAATTTCTCGTCGTTATAATTTAAAATTATTCATTTTAAATCTTCAAAATTCACTAAAATTGCCAAAATAAAATGTTTAAATTGGTTCGGCTTTCTGGGTTAATACAATCTCCCTCAATTAAAACTTTTCGTCCCCGAAAAGGAACAAAGCTGAAAGTTGTTTAACTAATCAACTCAACTTTCATTATTTTCTTTACGGCTTAAGTTCTTCAACTTTTCAGTTTCTAAGAACTTTTCAAATTTTTCAAAAATTTGGCTAACACCCTAAATTTTTGAAAAATTTCACCATAACCTCCCCTGCACCGGGAGCTTCTATTTCAAATAGCCTCTCATGGCCCTCACCAATCCAAAAGAAAAAGCCAAGTGGCTAGCCAATCGGCTCATAAAATCATCAAAAACCCCAAGAAATACAATAAACATGTATCTATTTGTCAGGCAAACAATTTTATTCCTCTTCTTTAGCCTCCTTGCTATGACCTGTTCAATGTAAAAACATGTATATGCATGCAATTCCAAACAATTTCCAATACAGTTCAATATTTGATCAATTTGGTTATATGGTTCAAATTTTAATTAATCAACCAATAATCAAACAACACAATCAACAATCAATTAGTTGATTATCTTTTTAAATTCATAACTTGGATACATGGTCAAAAAATCAAATTTTTGATGCCAAATCACAACAATAAGCCCTATTTAGTTTCGGTTCTCACACCAGTCAATTGGAAATATATAAATATCCCACTTTCGAAACTCGAATATAAATTCTGATGATATACGTACTATAGCGATCATCAGAACCATCTCCGGGTGACTAGAGTGTGATTCTATATCCATTCAGTATATTGTAGACTTCAATACACGTAGATCAGACGTATATTCAAGTCTCTATATACCTGATTGTCCAAATCAATACAAATAAATAGTCAAATACGAATAATTGAATTTAATTTTTCAAAGCAAAATTTGTTTTCATTTTAAAAATATACTCTTCACACTCGTTCTAGGATACTACTGATCCCATCTCTAACGAGTCATTCCCATTGGATATTACTAATCCAGTCTCTAATGAATTCTTTCATTTGGTTCTAACGTGTCTTGTTCTCCGAGCTCTATAAACCAAACCTCTGATACCAAATGTAATGATAAGGAATTTCGCTCGATCCGAATCGATCGTTAAACCGACCAAGACCATTCGAAACCCAGATTGTACTGAGAACAAGCCACATCAGAACACAAACAGAAGAACATTTCATTGTTTATTACAACAATTCCATCAGAATACAAGATTATACAGAGTATGAATAAATATTACACATCATAAATTATCAGAGTTTTAAATACATTACTGCAGCGGAAAAATAATACAAAACACAACTGAAAGTAATACACGGATATAGAGCTTTCCGAGTATCGTTCCAGCCGTAAACCAGGATCCTATGAATATAAATATGCAAAACTAAAACTACTAGCTGCCCATGCGGAAAATAGGGGCACCCAAGGTTTAGGTTAAAAGAATAAACTCCAGGTCAGTCATGTGACTGGTGTGAGAACTAAAACAGTTATTAATCTTTATTTTAAAGTTAGGTAAACCAAGGGACCACGCCGTATAACACAGAACGGGTTTCCTCCCAAGAATACCAATGCATAAAACAAACAACACAATGCTAAATAGAGAAAAATGAAGCTATTATAAGACCTAGGTCCCATCACACAATGCAACACAAGCCGGAGGATAGGGTTTTTACCTTATAATAGCCAAGAATGCTTGGTACGTGAAATTTCATGTTTTATTATTACTTTAAGTGTATAGTGTCAGAAACAATTTCAATCATACGTATCAATCATTGACGGCATAAGTGCCCCGTACCACTATGTCGCCATATATAGGTTTACAATTAAAACCCCAAAGTCGTGTATTGCAAGTTGGATTTCCATCTATGAACCGAGGCAAGGGATCGTCCTCTACCGAATTCGAGACGCTCTACCCCGCCCCTCAAGAACAGCCGCAACTACCCCTTGGATCGTCAGGGTCGGTCCACTGATATGGATTATAATGCCTGAACACTGCATTTCCCCGCCCTTTAGGGCGTCAGTGAGCCAAATGACTCCATCGGCTCTACATAGTCACCGATATATCCAAGGCGCCTCGCAATCCAACAACCACACAGGTGAAAATAATATAAATGTCAAGGCTGGTAGGTCACTGACACCACCCTAGCTAGAAGGAAAAGCATGCCCTCCCTGAGGTCCTCTCCCATTTCTGGTTCACAACCAGGGTGTGAGGCTCGCGAATTAACGCTACACAAAGCTATGCTACACAGGTGGTGCTTTGATCATCAACCACAAGACTTTGCTTTTCAACAGAAGCCTTGATCATTTGCATCTTAGCATGCCACGCAGGCAAACCACTCCATGCAACCGATATCCATCAATCACACAGAATGATATCCAATGTCAGACACACAGTCCATTTATAAGTCTGTTCTGGGTCTGAACGAAACCGGAGGCACCTTATACCTCGCATATCCGTCGATCTCCAAGTACGTCTGGATGATCACCAACTGATTCCCTCCTCTTGGGTGTACATCCCAATAAAGATGATCAGTAATTATCCAAACGATGTGAAGACCTCCGGTCTTCGACCACTGTGACGGCCCGCCCCGCACCAGCCTGCATTTTCTCCGAAAGTGCGCTGTACACATGCCCAGCTAGCACAGAACGGTCGTCATAAGAAAAGAAAGAGGAGAATGAACTAATCAAGAACCTGTAGAATGTCTCACAGCGCATGGAATAAAATATAATAATAACATACTTGACATAAAACAGGCGAGACAGTGCATAAGCTGATAACTAAAATCAACATCAATCATCAAAGCAGCGGAAATCCAAATACAGCTTATTACAATTTTCCAAATTTACTGTCTCTAAACAAAAGAAAGCTGAAGTAGAAGATACACCAGCAATACCCAAGCAGTGATCTTCAACAACACAGGGAGAATACTATATATATATACGTGGAAGCCTCCTGCTCGTCTCCGGATCATCTACCCGTGCATCACCAGCTAACCTGTCTCTAGTCTGCTCGTGTGAGCACCCAGAGTAATAAGAGGAGACATAAAACTCTGGGTCAGACATAAAGCCTGGTATGAGCGATAAGCATCTAAACAGAATAATAACAGGTATACTAAACCATACCTGAACCTGGACCTGCAACCAAAGAGTTAGTACCACATACCGTACAGTACTCCAAGGTGCCATAATAAATGGTGTAAGAATACGGGGGTGGGGGGTGTGCATGTCACAATGATAGCAAACAAATCATCCATAGCAACCATCCTCACACCTCTCACTCAGTGCGTAAAGCGTACGACATCTACCACTTTGGAACACTAGACAAACTGAGGTAACGACGAATCCCGACTTGTAGAAACCCTGCTGTGACCAAGCCAAACACTTGGAGTCATGACCAAACATTTCAATGACCCACTTCATTGGTCGTAGCCCTTGGTTCTACCGATGCCATAATGGCCCTGAATCCGCCTTCGTACCTCCTACCATAGTGGTCCAAAGCTATAGACGTCGATAACTCCTTGGCACGCGTCCCGCAGCAAAGCCCAACCATGAAGTGAACTCGTTGATTCCCATCTGAATCTTAAGCTCTAACTTCTCATTCGGACTTCCTTTGCATCTCGGGTTTGGTCGAATTGGAGTGGGTCTTCAAAAGAGTTGTCGCGCAGTAACAGTCCTGGAATTCGGTTCGGTTCGGTAGTCATTGCCCTCGTCGGTTCGGTTCGGGTTTCTTCACTCCGGGTCGGGTCGGTGTCCTCCTCCGGGTCGGGTCGGGTTACTATCCTCCTTCCAGCTCGTGCTCCTTCTTCGATCAGCTCCCTCGTTTCCTTCTACTCCGATCCGATCCGATCACTTCGCTTTACTTCAGTCCGATCCGCTCCGCTTCCTTTTACTCCGATCCGATCCCCTTGTCCACTCCAACTCTAAGTAAACGGCCTTCCTTTTTGCCAAGTCTTTCATGTGCCAAGCTCCAGTTCGGGTCGGGTTTCTTGCCCAGTTCACATTTCCGATCCGAGCCCCCATCCGATCCGATCCGAAGCCCTGCACAACTTTCTGCAACTTTTCCAGCAACTTGTTTACGCCGTTCGACGACGTTTTTGACAAATCTAACTATTCTAATCAATCACAATTCATGTCAAATAGTCATAACAACATAGCAAACTAACCACAAACACCAAAACAATGAATTCATATGTCAAAATGGATCAAATGTGCCCAAAACCTCACATTTTCCTATAATCCCTCTTAATCATGTTTAAGCATACGATTAGCAAAACACATCGAAATTAACCCAAATTTCTAACAGAGCCTTAAAACATTATTTTAGAATTTTAAGAATTTTTCCAGAATTTATTTACGTATAAATTCGCTAATCTTCACTAATCACCCTTAATTAACTGTAATTAGTGTCAAAATGATGCTATCACTCACCTTGGCCACAAACAAAATTCTCAGAACTGAAACTCCTCTGATTTGGGCGAATACTAATGTCCAACAGCAGCTCTAACCTTGCTTTGGTGCTTTTTCTTCTTAATTTGATGCCTCTAAGCCTTAATCCTTGATTAGGAAGTGATTTTTGGGTGTTTTAGAGAGATTTAGAGAGTGGAGGCCATGGCTAGGTCAAGAGAAATGAAAGTGGCGGCTGGAAAATGTCTAAAGAAATGTTTTCTAACCCTAATCAGCCTCCATATACCCCTGAACCCGAAATTCCCCTTGGGCCTAGCTGCTAATCACCCGGTTAAGCCCAATTAAGCTGTTTTTAACCATCTGAAACTTGTTTCAGCCATATCTCCCAAACGGTAAGTCCGTTTGGCTAATGTGACCACTCTACTGAAAGAGAAACCATCATCCGAAGCCAATGGAAGTGGTTTCAAGTCAAAATTCCTTTCTAGTCAAAAGTTATGGCCAAAACAGTGCCAACTAGGGGTAAAAGGGTCATTTAAAAATCGAGAAAAATCATGAACATGGGAAATGACCCCAATAGTCGTCTCCCAAAGTTACGTGACCATACGACTTCGTATGTGAAAGAAATAAATATCCTACGATCCTATGATGCGTAGAATACGGGTCGCTACAACCACCGTCTTCATCCTCGAGACATCGTCGAATCAGTTATTCAGAATGGGATAAACCCGGTCTTTTTGAATAACTCGCGTACATAATAAACAACTGTTACACAAACACAACATACGCCTCATTCCAATTCATCAGTCACTAACCGTAAATTAGTAAGAGAACAATTCACTAAATATTAACCTCGAAGGCCGAAACCATAATCAGATCAATACTCAGGAAACCATTCATCTTAACTAATCTTCAGTTAGTTGTTAGATTTCACATTCTTAGGGAGAGGTTCCCATTAATTTTATCAAAGATAAATTCCTCAAATCTATTCTTTAATCATCTTTTGAATATCAATTCAAACCAAATTATGGTTTATCCAAACTAGTTGGGATTAACGAACCTTACCGAAGAAATCAATTGTCAAATTTCCCAACCCCAACCTACCTATTCGTCCCATGAAGTAAAACTGGTAATACTTCATATCTAACACCACAGTGTTATCGGTAATCTCAATTACCATTTCATGTTCAAATCTAATTAAAGATTTAACTATCGCCTGGAGCAAAACTGGTGATACTCCATTATCGATCATTTCAATCTAGTTAAAGATTCATTAAAACTCCACTTGGTTTTAATCTTCCCAAAAATCAATATTAATGATTGTTTAACTTGGGAAATCATATCCTGTCTTCAAATGGGTTAAAGAACCAATGTCATTTAAAACACGGTTCACGATAAACCCAAAATCACATTCTATTCCGTCGGCCTTTAACCGTAAATTAGCAAGTGAATAATTCCCCAAGTGTTAACCCCGAAGGCCAAAACCAACATCAGATTCATACCCATGAAACCATTCAACTTAACTAATCTCTAGTTAGTTTCTGATTTTCTTAACTTCGTTGGGTCTAAGAACGGTATTATTAAAGATACCATTCACGACAACCCAAATCACATTCCATTAATTATCGGATTAAAGAACAAGTGTTATTTAAAACACCGTTCACGATAAACCCAAAAATCAATTCAAATTCAATTCCAATTAAATACCATTTAATTGGTATACTTCATTAAATCCAAATAAAAAGATTTAATCTTTTTCTCCCCTGGGTTTAAGAATAGTGTTAATGAAGACACCATTCACGATAAACCCAAATTCCATTTGATATTAAATACAAGGCTCTGAATAGAAAATATATCGGCTTATATTCAATATCAAATTCTACGACCAACAAATATCTTATTGGAAATAACGATATAAATATATCTTTCAAATTTCCATAGCAATATCTGTATAATCACGAAATCAAACCTCGAAATATTCCAAAGACAATTTCGATTCAAATCCATTCCAATTCAATTAATGGAAATTCTGGTTATTTCCAAAACCATTTCAAATCCACTTTATTTATTTTAAAAATAAATTGGATTATAATTCTAGTTCAAAACTAGTTCATTTCGATAAAAATATATTTTTATCTTTTCAAATTTGGAATTTTTCATCCCAATTCTTCACAAATCATTTCTTATGATTTTACACAAATTATTGCTAATTTTATCAAGGCTCGTGCAGTCGATTTCCATCAACAGCCATCGAACTGCACTTACAACGACCTTTTCAAAATTTGATTTGGACATAATTCCTAACCCAACCGTTAGATTTCAAATATCTAATATTCATAGAAAGCTCTTTTCGATACAAACCCAATGGTTCCGGTTTTAGGAGAATCCGACGGTCGGATCTCCCGTAACGTCCATTCGAATCAATGGTCGAAATTTGCGAACTGCCGCAGCATGGCGCATTCTATTCAGGCCATTATATATATAATATTATATATATTTCGTCAATTTCATTTTTAAAATGTATTTTATATATCGATTTAAATTCGTTTTCAAAACGATTTCAAACTCATATTCAATTTCTAATCAAAATTGAATATTCCGTATCATCGATATATATATATATATATATATATATATATATATATAACTGATAATAGTTTCAAAACGTTATATTTTGAAATCACTTCCTTTTCTATATTCATTATAAAAACGAATATAATCGATATAAATATCATTTGCGTCAAAATGGCGCATATCTAACCAACATGACTTTGTATATTTCAATAACTTCGTTAATCTATTCAATAAATGAATATTTTCTTCAACACATGAATTTTCTTTTATTCAACACATGAACTTTCTTCTATTCAACACATGAATATATATTTTATTCAACACATGAATTTTCTTTTATTCAACACATGAATATATATTTTATTCAACACATCAATTTTCTTTTATTTTCCAAATTGGAATGAGGCCCAATCAATTACCATATAATGTTATTTATATGGATTCTATACAACACATGTATATAATAGCAATGATAAATAATCAACCATCATCCAAAGTGCACCACACAACTGCATAAGCGTTAAATATAAATAAGTAACGCTTACACAGTCTATCAACCCATCGATTGACATACAACTAAACAATCGGAATTAGTGTACGTCATATATCATCCCAATACCTGTGTGGGTTTTAGTCAACAAACACAGATTTTTATTTGTGCAGTTGGGCGATGTGTAAAATTTATCGTCCCCATCAATATCAGTCAAATAGGTGTACATAAAAAAATCGTCCGATTTGTTAATGAATATTTATTTTCATTTCATATACACGTTAAAAATTATATTTTTAACGATAAAATATTTATTTGGTTCATTTACATAGTAAAAATGATATTTTTATTGTTCTAACATATTTTAGAAAATTTCGGCAGCATAACGGCGCGATACTAGAAACAGCATAAGGCCTAGCCTTATCCCTAGTCTAATAATGGCCTACGCTATACACATACCAATCTAGTCAATTCATTTCACCCAACCAACCAAATTATCCAATCAACCAAACCAAACAATCACACAAGTCGTCCATGGTCTGTGGACGACGGGGAACAGTTCATATATCCAGTTATAAAATAAATAACTGTATAGAAAAACTCAGTGAGAGAGTTCTCACCTTTGGGATCCACTCCGCCAGTTCTATATTGGACGATGGTTTGGATTTACCCGACATCCCAACTCCATCTTTCCACGCTGTTCATAAATAAAAATCACATTTTTATTTCACCGCTACATGGATGAAAATCACATTTTTATCACTTCGCTATATTTATAAAAATCAAATTTTTATAGCGCTAAAAATCAAATTTTTATATAACTAAAAATCAAATCTTTTCTCTGCAACATATATAAAAATCGAGTCTTTATATTATGAAAAATCATATTTTTCTCGCCGCTTTCTACAAATAAAAATCATATTTCTATTTCAAATCTCTACACGTAAAAAACGTATTTTTACTTTGCTAATATATGATAAAAATTGCATTTTTATATCGTCACTTCATATATAAAGATCCAATTTTTATCACTTCACTTCATATATAAAAATTATATTTTTATCTCTCTACATAAATAAAAATTATATTTTTATCTTACTACTTGAAGGATAAAAATCATAACTTTCCATGAACAAAGATAGTATTTTTCTTGAAACAAAGATCGTATTTTATTTTTATTTTTCTCTTTGCTTTCATATGATAAAAATCGAGTCTTCTGTTTATAAAAATTGAGTCTTTTTCCTTATAAACTATATATTTTAAATCTAAATTTATATAAATGTGAGTTCATTCACCTTGTATTGCGGAGGAGGACTCATCGGAGGGTGCACAACTTCCTGTGGAGCAGTACAGGATGCGGCGCTTATCTGCGAGGTCTGGGGCTTGAATTAAAAACTGAAAATGGCCAAAATCAGATCTTTATGGAGGAAGGGGGTCCACTGTCGGGATCGGGGGTTGTGGAGGTGGCGCAGGGGGTATGATGGTCGGGGAGGGCGGCAAATGGCGATTGGCAGCTCTGTGGTTGCGGTTTTGGATGGAGGGAAGGTTTGGGGGTTGTTTTGGGTTCGGGGGAAGATGATGGAGGAGGACCGGAGGGCTGAGGATCGGGGGGGTGGTCGAGCGGTGACCGCGACGGCCGGTGGTGACCCAGGGAAGAGGCGGTGGGCCTTGGGCTTCGCAGTTTTCGTTTTTCAATTTGGGGAGGGCCTGGAAGCTTGAACGATTAACTGAACAGGGGGCGGGGGGGGGGGGGGGTATATAAGGTTTTATTATTTTATTTAATTATTATTTACTTCCCTCATAAGTTGACCTTTTTATTCGACCTCCAAACGAGACCCAACGACTGTCATCCCTTGTGTAATACCCCCGTTTCGAACGCAATGGGATATGTTTCATAAGCTAGTTCGATAGTTACGATAAGTTTTCATTAAATTTAAAATTCAAATCTATATATTCTATTCTTTAGATGTACTTTTCAATTTACCGGGACCACATACTAACTCTGAAAATTCTAGAAAAATTATTTCTACCTTTGTATTGACGATATGGTCCCAACAAAACTAATTTCATCAGATTTGAAGACCGTTTGAAAAATTGCCATTTTCTGGTTGACCTAAATTGACTAAAACTGTTCAAACACGTTTTCTTGTGCCACGCACACATATTGACCCCAAAAATTATGAATTTTGGAATCTAGCAATAATTTGACATCATGGATCCAACAAAAGTGGTTTCGTCAAAAACGGTGGTCGTTTGCAAAAATTCCATTTTTAAAGGCCAAAATTCCATAGCGACTATTCTGAATTTTCAATTGGGCATATCTTTTTATTCCCGCTATGAAATTTTGATTTTTCGGATATTTTGGAAAGATATTCTCAAATAGACTCTAATATTTTTGGTTTCGCTAAAATCCGGTTTATTTTGAATCCTGTACATACATTTGAACTTTGAAATCGAATTTTCGAACTATCGCGCCATTTTCAATTCCTTTTATAATTAAAAATAAATATTTATATTCTAACTTCGATTCAAATAAATATATATGTTCTAATTCTATTCAAAATAAATTTCTCATCGTTATTATTTAAAATACTTCATTTTAAATCTTCAAAATTCACTAAAATTGCCAAAATAAAAATTTTAAATTAGCTCAAATTTCCGGGTTATTACAAGAATGTCACATTGTAATGATAAAACATGTTTTTATATTTCTATCTAATGATCATTTTAATCATTTCTACATGCACTTTTAAATAAAATGACATTAATATTCTAACTTGGCATTTATAAATAATATGACATTTATATTCGAATATGGCATTTATAAATAAAATGACATTTTATTCTAATCAATCATTTTTAACTAAAATGACCATTTTATACTAATCCAACGTTTTTAACTAACATGACCACTTTATACTAATGCAACATTTTTAACTAACATGACCATTTTATACTAATGCAACATTTTTAACTAACATGACCATTTTATACTAATGTAACATTTTTAACCAAATTGACTTTTTTATCCTAATATAATATTTTATACAAAAATGGCATTTTATTTCTAATGCAACATTTATAACAAAAATGTTATTTTAGTTCTAAATAAACATTTCTCACTAAAGAGACATTTTTATTCTAATAAAACATTTCTAACTAAATTGACATTTTTATCTCATGTAATATTTACTAACAAAATGACAAGAACAAAAAGACAATTTTGTCCACATATATGTTTTCAAATTCAAGTGACAAAATAAAAAGATAATTTTGTCAACATGTATGTTTTATAATTCTAATGAAAAAATAAAAGGGTACCTTTGTCAATATACATATTTTCTAGTTCTAATGACAAAATAAAAGGGCAAATATTGTCATATGTACATGTTTATAATTCTGGTGATAAAATAAGAGATAATTTTTGTCTTGTTGACAATTCTAACTCAACAAAACAAATAAAAAGTGATATTTTGTTT
Organism: Allium sativum; assembly: GCA_030737875.1. Taxonomy (NCBI): domain Eukaryota; kingdom Viridiplantae; phylum Streptophyta; class Magnoliopsida; order Asparagales; family Amaryllidaceae; genus Allium; species Allium sativum. Next base: position 910,983,887 of record CM060926.1, read on the forward strand.
TGTCGACAATCATGACTCAACAAAACAAATAAAAAGTGATATTTTGTTTTGTCGACAATTATAACTCAATAAAACAAATAAAAAGTGATATTTTGTTTTGTCGACAATTATTACATTAACATGACAAATAAAAATAAGGTTCTTATTTGTCTACAATTTCTACTCCTTTTAAGATGTAACATAAACTTGATATTCTAATATGACTACAAATTATACATTAACATGACAAATAAAATAATGTTTCCATTTGTATAACAATTTTTACTCTTTTGACATGTAAAAATAAACATGATGTTTTAATGTGACTACAAATGACAAATAGAATAATGTTTCCATTTGTATAACAATTTTTACTCTTTTGACATGTAAAAATAAACATGATGTTTAAATGTGACTACAAATGAAAAATAAAGTAATGTTTCCATTTGTATAACAATTTTTATACATGAATATTTTAATGATTCATGTACGCAATAAAAATCTGATTTTTTTTATTCTGATGCATTTTCTAACCAAATTTCCTAAAATAATTTTTTTAAATTAATTTTTATTTTCCGGGTTGTTACAGTAAGTAAGAAGAATGTGGAGGGTCGGGTAAAATTTACATGAAGTTAAGTGGGCTTGGGACTAAAAGGAATTAAGTGTAACAACCTGGAAAATTAGAACTAATTTAAAATTTTTAATTTGGCTATTTCAGTGGATTTTGAATATTTAAAATAAATTATTTTGAATAATAGCGACGAAAAGTCTATTTGGATTGAGTTGGAAAATAAATATACTTATTTTAATTATAAACAAGGCCTGAAATGACGCGGCAGTTTCAAAATTTGAATTCAAACTTTGACTGACTGTACCGAGTGCAAAATAAAACGGATTGTAGTGAAACCCAAAAATATTTAAATCTATTTATGAAAATCTTTCTAACGAATCTGAAAAATCGAAGTTTCATAGCGGGAATCAAAAGTTATGGCCAAATGAATTTTCAGAAAGGTAGTTATAGAGTATATATAGCCCTTGAAAACAGACATTTTGCAAACGACCTCTGTTTTCGATGAAACCACTTTTGTTGGATCTAGGATGTCAAATTATTGCTATATTCCATAATTTTTGAAGTTAATATGTGAGTGTGGTGAAGGAAAATGTGTTTGGTTGATTTAAATTAAATTGGATCGACCAGAAAATGGCCATTTTTCAAACGGTCTCAGAATTCGAAGAAACTAATTTTGTTGGGACCATATCGTCAAAACATAGCTAGATTTATTTTTCTGCAATTTTTGGGACCCGTTTGTGGCCCCAGCAAATTGAAATGTACATTCAATCGAATATTGAATGTTTTATATTTTAATTTGAAGAGAAACTAACTGAAACAGTCGAATTGGCCTACGAAACATAACCCCTTGTGTTCGGAGTGGGGGTATTTAGCTAGGGAGACAGTCGTTGGGTTTGGATTAGAGTTCGTATGTGGTAAGGGGTATTTTTGGATTTTCAAAAATATATAAATAAAAAAAGGGGGGCCAGTCAAATTTATTCTCTCTCCTCGATTTATCTTCAGGCGACGGCGGAAAGGAGTTCAAAGCTTCCCGGCCAATTTCCGACCAAACCACGCATCGATAGCCTTCGACCCAATTGAGGTTTTGAAGTACTCCTCTCACTCTTCAAATCCATGGTTGTTGCACCCCCCTCATCAAGTAAATCGCCTGAACCAACGCCGCAAAGTCGCCCGCTTCACTTCGCCGTCTCCGCCGCTACAGTGCATCGCACGTGACCCCAACACCGTGCACGCACGCGCCATTCCTCCCTCCTCGTCGCTGCATTGCCCGATCCTCGCATCGCTTCATGGTTTGGGTGAAAAATCCAAACCTAGTTTGGAAACTTATGCTGAGAGGTACGGGTTTATATAAATTAGACTGATTTCCACTTTTAAAAGCGTAGCGAACTTCTAAAAGTCATATCTTTTTCGTATGTAGTCGAAATCCAGTGAAACAAGAGACACCTGACCCGCGTGACGTCCTCTACATTTTAGAAGAAACCGGATATTTTTCTGAGCCTTATACAATTTTTGGAGGAGTGGAACCCAATGTGAGATTTCTGATTTATAAATGATATGGAAATGACGATGTATAAATTATATAGTCGATGTATGAGTTATATAAGCATTGTACTTGTATAAGTTGTATGTTCGATGTGTAAGTTATATGCATTGTAGAAATCATAGATGCGTGTAACGACCCAGAAAATCTGAACCAATTTAAAAATTTTAAATTGGCTAAAATAATGGATTTTAAATATTTAAAATAAATATTTTAGATAATGGCAATGAAAACTGAGTTTGAATCGACATTTGAAAACGAATATAATTAATTATAATTATATATAGAATTGAAAATGGCGCGGTAGTTCGATAATTCGATTTCAAACTTCAATTGAATATACCGGGTGCAAAACAATCCGGATTTTAGTGAGACCAAAAATAATGGAATCTAATTGGTAATATCTTTCTAACGAATCTGACCAATCGAAGTTTGATAGTGGGAATCAAAAGATATGGCCAGTTGAAAATTCTGAATAGTCGCTATGGAATTCAGGCCCTTAAAAATGGACATTTTGCATACGACCTCGGATTTCGACGAAACCACTTTTGTTAGATCCGCAGTGACAGGTTATTGCTAGGTTTCAAATTTCATAATTTTTCGAATCAATATGTGAGCGTGGCAAAGGAAAACGCGTTTGACCAGTTTCTGTTGAATTTAATCGACTGGAAATTGGCCATTTTTCAAACGGTCTTAGAATTCGACGAAACTAGTTTTGTTAGGACCGTATCGTCAATACGAAGCTAGAAAATATTTTTCTGGAATTTTTCTAGTTAGTATGTGACCCCGGTAATTTGAAATGTGCGTTTAAAATTCAATATAATGATTTAAATGAAAATTCAAAAGGAAACTGATTGTAACGATCAAATCAGTTTGCGATACATATCCCATTGTGTTCGGAATGGGGGTAAAACGCTATGGGCGACAGGCGGTGGGCCTCGTTTCGAGGTCGTATGTGAAAGTCAACTTTTTGAATAATTAAATAAAAAAAAAAAAAAAATCATTTCCCTCCCCCCCCTTTATCTTTGTTCTGGCCCCCCCCCTTTCTCATTTCGATTTATACAGAGGAAAAAAAAAAGAAGAAAAGGAAAACCTAAATCGCCAGCCCCCCCCTCGCACGAACTCTGACGAAGCCCCCCCCCCCTCGCACGAACTCCGACGAAGCCCCCCCCCCCCGCCCATCGCACGATCACCGACGGAGCAGACCCCCCTCGAGACATCACCGACGAAGCAGCCCCCCCGTCGAAGCCTGGAGCCCTGCCGCAACACCTCCACGAACGCCACCTGAGTCGCCGACGTCGTCTCCTTCCCCCTCCGTCTCTGTAAGTTTTATTTTACTTATTTATTTTAATTCTGATTTTTGTTTAAAGGGTTAAACGGTTTTTTTTTTAGTATGAAACTGTTTTAAAAAAATATATATAATAAAAACTGAAACTGAATTTTTTTAAAAGTATTAAAAACTGAATTTTAAAAAAAGATAAAAACTGAAATTTTTGAAAGTTAAAAACTGATTTAGTTTTAAAAGTACAAAACAGATTTTTATAAAAGAATTTATAAAAAAAAAAACTGATTTTGTAAAAAGAAAGTAAAAACTGCATTTGTATAAAAGGAAAAAAAAAACCTGATTTTTAAAAGTTAAAACCGAAATTTTTATAAAGATGAAAACTGATTTTGTTTTTAAGAAAAATCAAAACTGCTTTTTGTTTTTAAGAAAAATAGAAAACTGATTTTTGTTTTTAATAAAAAGAAAACAGAATTTAAAAAAAAAAAAAGAATGTTAAACTGTTTTTAAAGAAAGTTTTAAAAACTGATTTTACAATTCTTAAAAACTGAATTTTTATAATAGTTTAAAAACTAATTTTAAAATGAATTATAAACTAAAAGGAGATTAGGAATTTAAAAGGAAAAATCATATTTTTATATGTTGAAAGTCGAAGTAAAAATCATATTTTTATATGTTGAAAGTCGAAGTAAAAATCATATTTTTATATATTGAATAGCGAAGTCAAAATTCGATTTTTATATATTGAATAGCATAGTAAAAATTCTATTTTTACATATGTAGAGAATACGGGCAAAAGCGACAAAAGGCGAAGATTTCTATAAGAGAAGAGTCTTGAAGTTGGGTAGCTATTGGTGAGATTTCTGATTTAAAAATAATTATATATGTGTTGACAATGAAAGTGAATTGCTATATATAAATATATATATATATATATATATATATATATATACGCCCCTCGTCCACAAACCATGGACGATATTTATTGGTTGAAATTGTTGTGGAAATTTGATTGATAGCGAATGATTGTTTGGGATTGTTTGTGATTGATATTGGTTGATTGTGGTTGAAAAATACCCATTTGTGGTTGTGAAATATTTGGTTGAAACCACTTAGGATTAGTTGTGGAAATGAAAAAAAAAATATATACATGCCGCCTGCGTGCGAACTAGATGCATGAACCCCATTGTCAAAAACCGCGAGGTTTTAAGGTAGAGCGAGGAGCCGTACTAGGGACGGTGCCGGTGTAACTACCCTGCCGTTATGCTGCCGAAATTTTGAATAATATTTGTGTGTTTGAATTATTTTCATATGCTTAAACTATAGAAATCATTCATGTGTTGAATTGATATTCATTCGTTGTTTAGAAATTCATGTGTTGAATGGTATTCATATTTTGAAATAAATAGTTCGATAATAAAAATCACATTTTTATCTATATATAGAAACTATAGAAAACATTCATGTGTTGAATTGATATTCATTCGTTGTTTAGAAATTCATGTGTTGAATGGTATTCATATTTTGAAATAAATTGTTTGATAATAAAAACCACATTTTTATCTATATCTAAAAACTATAGAAAACATTCATGTGTTGAATTCATATTCATTCGTTGTTTAGAAATTCATGTGTTGAATGGTATTCATATTTTGAAATAAATTGTTTGATAATAAAAATCACATTTTTATCTATATATAAAAACTATAGAAAACATTCATGTGTTGAATTGATATTCATTCGTTGTTTAGAAATTCATGTGTTGAATGGTATTCATATTTTGAAATAAACTGTTTGATAATAAAAATCACCTTTTATCGACTATATGAACTATATAGAAAAATAGTGTTTTGAAATGAATCGTTTTACAATAAAAATCACATTTTTATTGTATGCATAAATCGTTAAAATGTGAAGTGTTAAAAATAGCCACTTGTTCAAAATAAACATATATAAGATGAAATATTCATTAATTAGCTAATGAAATGATTTGCACCTATTTATGTAACATTAGAATGAATGGTGTTTTTAAACCAAATAGAAATCAAATATGAAGTTGAATAGAAAATGAAAAATGATATGGACTGTATATATATGTACATGCATATTCATTGAACAGGTTATAGCAAAGGGGCTAGAGAAGAGGAATAAAATTTTGTGCCCGACAAATAGGTACACATTTACTGATTTGTTTGGGTGATGATTTTGAGCCTGTTGGCTAGCCGCTTGGCTTTTTCTTTTTCTTTTTGAGATTAGAAGGACCGGGACGCTATTTACGATTTCCCGACGCTCCCGGTGCAGGGGAAATTATGGCGAAATTTTTCCAAAATTTAAGGTGTTAGAAAATTTTTTGAAGTTAAAACGATATTGGAATTGTTGAATGAACTATATTTATATAACTATATAAATATAAATAAAATTAAAACGAAACGAGGCCGTGCAGTTCGTATTTTGAAACCGTGATTTCAAACGACTAGTACGGGAAATCCGACCATTGGATTTTCCCGAAACCTCAACCGTCGGGTTCGCCTTGGAATAATCTTTCCAACGGCACCAACCTTGTTAAAATCCAACGGTTGGATTGTCTGGAATGTTTAATTCAAATCTGAAGAAAAACAGCGCCAGAAGCGATTATATTTATATATATATATAAATATAATTATATATTTAATCGAATAACGACGCTGCAGTTCGTATTTTGAAATCGAAAATTCAAACGATTGTACCGGGAGATCCGACCGTCGGATTTTCCCGAAACTGGAACCGTTGGATTCGTTTTGAAAAGACCTTTCTAATGAGGTAAATTTTGTGAAGATCCAACGGTTAGATTTTCAGATATGTGTAAATCAAATCTGAAGAAAAACAGCGCCACGGCCGCCTTAAGGCCCGAAGCGTCGTTTTGAATAAAATGGCTATTTTAAAATAAATAAAAATAGCGATAAATAGTTATAAAATATCGTAAGCGATATGGAATGGAAATAAACTGAATTTGCTTGATTTATGTGATGTTTGATGGTTGAATGTGTTTGGTGTGAAAATTATATAAAGAACACAATTGGTGTTGTCGAATAATTTAACCATTGAAATAAATCGATTTGAAATTCTAAATATACGTGAATTATTTGAAAAGGCCGAGTTAATTCTCATTTCGAATAATCGACCGACGATTGAAATTCGAAGATGAAGACGATGGTCGAAGACCGGAGATCTTCACCTCGTTTGGATGGTAACCGAGGTCCTGATTGGGAGGCATCCCGAAATATGGATAATGAGTGGTGATCGTTCAGACGTACGTGTTGATCGATGGGTTTGCGAGGTATTTAGTGCCTCCGGTTTCGTTCAGACCCAGAACGGACTTGTAAATGGACTGTGTGTCCGACATTGGAATTTGTTCTGTGTGATTGATAGCCATCAGTTGCACGGTGTGAATTGCCTGTGTGGCATGCTAAGATGCAGTGATCAGGGCTTCTGTTGAAAAGCAAAGTCTTGTGGTGATGATCAAAGCACCGTCTGTGTGGCGTAGCTTTGTGTATAACGTGAATTCGCGAGCCTCACACCCCGGTATGAACCAGAAACGGGAGCAGGACCTCAGGGGGGACGTGCGTTTTCTTTCTAGCTAGGGTGGTGTCAGTGACCTACCAGCCCTGACATTTATATACTTTTCACCTATGTGGTTGTTGCTGTTGCGAGGCGCCTCGGTTTGATCGGACGATCCGGGTCCGATGGAGTCATTCGTTGGCTCATTTACACCCCAAAGGGTGGAGAAACGCATTGTTCAGGCATTATAATCCACTTCGTGTGGACCGGCCCTGACGATCCAGGGTATGGTCGCGGCTGTACCTGAGACACGGGCTAGAGCGTCTCGAATTCGGTAAGGACTATCTTTTGCCTTGGTTCATGACGGAAATCCAATTTCCAAATACGACATCGTGCGGTTTTGATTGTATATATATATGGCGACATGATATATGGTACCCATGCCGTCTATGATTGATAGTTATGATTTGAAATTGTTTTCAAAGCATATAAACACTAGCAATAATATCAAATGCCTTTGTTTTATTCGTATCAATCATATTTTGGCTGTTATAAGGTAAAAACTCTATCCTCCGGTTTGCGTTGCATTGTGTGATGGGAACTGAGTCTTATAACGGCTTTATTTTTATAAAAAAACATAGCGATGTTTAAAAGAAAGATTTGTTTTAAAGCACTGGCAATCCAATGGAGTAAACCCGTTCCACGAAAGTGGCGTGGTCCTGTGATTTGCCATATTATATATGTGTTGAGTAGATTTCTCATACCAGTCCCATGACTGACTCGTAGTTTGTTTCACTCTCAAACTCGGGTGCCCCTTTTTCTACACGGGCAGCCTTGTATTCAGGTTTAGCTGGTTCTTTCTGGATAGCTGGAGCTGAAGATGGATTCTATCATTTATTTCTTTTTATGCTGTTCAGCTCCTATTGTACATATTTTGTTTATTTCCGCTGTAGACATTTATGTATAGCTGAACTGTATTTGTACTAAGTAAGATCCTGTATACTGTGTAACTCTGATGATTACTTTTATCCAGTATATTTTGTTGTTCATTCTGGTGTACTTATTTAATTCTGTTCTGCTATTATATGTTTCTGTGTTATATTCCAAAGATAGCCTTGTTTCCGTGAGAACGGGAAATCGGGTCGTCTCAACGTGGTATCAGAGCTTTGGTTAAGCTTAGTTCTGGAATATAACATTTGAAAGAACTCGTCAGAAATAGAACCAGTAGTGTTCTAGGACGGGTAACTCTATACAGATAGGATTAGTAATATCCTAGTATGAGTATAGCAAAATCAGAACAACTCGTTAGAGATGGGGTCAGAAGTGCCTCAGAACGAGTCGAGAGTAATATGTTTTTAAATAACGTATTTGTGATTATATTTATATATAGTCTGGTTTAGAAATATAATTTTTGAATATATTAAAGATATATATTTGAAAGGTTAAAAACAATTGAATTGATTGTTGTGTTGTGTGATTGTAGATTTATCAAACCACTTTCGACTTTATTCCTTTTCGGGGACGAAAAGTTTTAAGTGGGGGAGATTGTAACGACCCAGAAAATCTGAACCAATTTAAAAATTTTAAATTGGCTAAAATAATGGATTTTAAATATTTAAAATAAATATTTTAGATAATGGCAATGAAAACTGAGTTTGAATCGACATTTGAAAACGAATATAATTAATTATAATTATATATAGAATTGAAAATGGCGCGGTAGTTCGATAATTCGATTTCAAACTTCAATTGAATATACCGGGTGCAAAACAATCCGGATTTTAGTGAGACCAAAAATAATGGAATCTAATTGGTAATATCTTTCTAACGAATCTGACCAATCGAAGTTTGATAGTGGGAATCAAAAGATATGGCCAGTTGAAAATTCTGAATAGTCGCTATGGAATTCAGGCCCTTAAAAATGGACATTTTGCATACGACCTCGGATTTCGACGAAACCACTTTTGTTAGATCCGCAGTGTCAGGTTATTGCTAGGTTTCAAATTTCATAATTTTTCGAATCAATATGTGAGCGTGGCAAAGGAAAACGCGTTTGACCAGTTTCTGTTGAATTTAATCGACTGGAAATAGGCCATTTTTCAAACGGTCTCAGAATTCGACGAAACTAGTTTTGTTAGGACCGTATCGTCAATACGAAGCTAGAAAATATTTTTCTGGAATTTTTCTAGTTAGTATGTGACCCCAGTAATTTGAAATGTGCGTTTAAAATTCAATATAATGATTTAAATGAAAATTCAAAAGGAAACTGATTGTAACGATCAAATCAGTTTGCGATACATATCCCATTGTGTTCGGAATGGGGGTAAAACGCTATGGGCGACAGGCGGTGGGCCTCGTTTCGAGGTCGTATGTGAAAGTCAACTTTTTGAATAATTAAATAAAAAAAAAAAAAATAATCATTTCCCTCCCCCCCCTTTATCTTTGTTCTGGCCCCCCCCCCTTTCTCATTTCGATTTATACAGAGGAAAAAAAAAAGAAGAAAAGGAAAACCTAAATCGCCAGCCCCCCCCTCGCACGAACTCTGACGAAGCCCCCCCCCCCTCGCACGAACTCCGACGAAGCCCCCCCCCCCGCCCATCGCACGATCACCGACGGAGCAGACCCCCCTCGAGACATCACCGACGAAGCAGCCCCCCCGTCGAAGCCTGGAGCCCTGCCGCAACACCTCCACGAACGCCACCTGAGTCGCCGACGTCGTCTCCTTCCCCCTCCGTCTCTGTAAGTTTTATTTTACTTATTTATTTTAATTCTGATTTTTGTTTAAAGGGTTAAACGGTTTTTTTTTTAGTATGAAACTGTTTTAAAAAAATATATATAATAAAAACTGAAACTGAATTTTTTTAAAAGTATTAAAAACTGAATTTTAAAAAAAGATAAAAACTGAAATTTTTGAAAGTTAAAAACTGATTTAGTTTTAAAAGTACAAAACAGATTTTTATAAAAGAATTTATAAAAAAAAAACTGATTTTGTAAAAAGAAAGTAAAAACTGCATTTGTATAAAAGGAAAAAAAAAACCTGATTTTTAAAAGTTAAAACAGAAATTTTTATAAAGATGAAAACTGATTTTGTTTTTAAGAAAAATCAAAACTGCTTTTTGTTTTTAAGAAAAATAGAAAACTGATTTTTGTTTTTAATAAAAAGAAAACAGAATTTAAAAAAAAAAAAAGAATGTTAAACTGTTTTTAAAGAAAGTTTTAAAAACTGATTTTACAATTCTTAAAAACTGAATTTTTATAATAGTTTAAAAACTAATTTTAAAATGAATTATAAACTAAAAGGAGATTAGGAATTTAAAAGGAAAAATCATATTTTTATATGTTGAAAGTCGAAGTAAAAATCATATTTTTATATGTTGAAAGTCGAAGTAAAAATCATATTTTTATATATTGAATAGCGAAGTCAAAATTCGATTTTTATATATTGAATAGCATAGTAAAAATTCTATTTTTACATATGTAGAGAATACGGGCAAAAGCGACAAAAGGCGAAGATTTCTATAAGAGAAGAGTCTTGAAGTTGGGTAGCTATTGGTGAGATTTCTGATTTAAAAATAATTATATATGTGTTGACAATGAAAGTGAATTGCTATATATATATATATATATATATATATATATATATATATATATATACGCCCCTCGTCCACAAACCATGGACGATATTTATTGGTTGAAATTGTTGTGGAAATTTGATTGATAGCGAATGATTGTTTGGGATTGTTTGTGATTGATATTGGTTGATTGTGGTTGAAAAATACCCATTTGTGGTTGTGAAATATTTGGTTGAAACCACTTAGGATTAGTTGTGGAAATGAAAAAAAAATATATACATGCCGCCTGCGTGCGAACTAGATGCATGAACCCCATTGTCAAAAACCGCGAGGTTTTAAGGTAGAGCGAGGAGCCGTACTAGGGACGGTGCCGGTGTAACTACCCTGCCGTTATGCTGCCGAAATTTTGAATAATATTTGTGTGTTTGAATTATTTTCATATGCTTAAACTATAGAAATCATTCATGTGTTGAATTGATATTCATTCGTTGTTTAGAAATTCATGTGTTGAATGGTATTCATATTTTGAAATAAATAGTTCGATAATAAAAATCACATTTTTATCTATATATAGAAACTATAGAAAACATTCATGTGTTGAATTGATATTCATTCGTTGTTTAGAAATTCATGTGTTGAATGGTATTCATATTTTGAAATAAATTGTTTGATAATAAAAACCACATTTTTATCTATATCTAAAAACTATAGAAAACATTCATGTGTTGAATTCATATTCATTCGTTGTTTAGAAATTCATGTGTTGAATGGTATTCATATTTTGAAATAAATTGTTTGATAATAAAAATCACATTTTTATCTATATATAAAAACTATAGAAAACATTCATGTGTTGAATTGATATTCATTCGTTGTTTAGAAATTCATGTGTTGAATGGTATTCATATTTTGAAATAAACTGTTTGATAATAAAAATCACCTTTTATCGACTATATGAACTATATAGAAAAATAGTGTTTTGAAATGAATCGTTTTACAATAAAAATCACATTTTTATTGTATGCATAAATCGTTAAAATGTGAAGTGTTAAAAATAGCCACTTGTTCAAAATAAACATATATAAGATGAAATATTCATTAATTAGCTAATGAAATGATTTGCACCTATTTATGTAACATTAGAATGAATGGTGTTTTTAAACCAAATAGAAATCAAATATGAAGTTGAATAGAAAATGAAAAATGATATGGACTGTATATATATGTACATGCATATTCATTGAACAGGTTATAGCAAAGGGGCTAGAGAAGAGGAATAAAATTTTGTGCCCGACAAATAGGTACACATTTACTGATTTGTTTGGGTGATGATTTTGAGCCTGTTGGCTAGCCGCTTGGCTTTTTCTTTTTCTTTTTGAGATTAGAAGGACCGGGACGCTATTTGCGATTTCCCGACGCTCCCGGTGCAGGGGAAGTTATGGCGAAATTTTTCCAAAATTTAAGGTGTTAGAAAATTTTTTGAAGTTAAAACGATATTGGAATTGTTGAATGAACTATATTTATATAACTATATAAATATAAATAAAATTAAAACGAAACGAGGCCGTGCAGTTCGTATTTTGAAACCGTGATTTCAAACGACTAGTACGGGAAATCCGACCATTGGATTTTCCCGAAACCTCAACCGTCGGGTTCGCCTTGGAATAATCTTTCCAACGGCACCAACCTTGTTAAAATCCAACGGTTGGATTGTCTGGAATGTTTAATTCAAATCTGAGGAAAAACAGCGCCAGAAGCGATTATATTTATATATATAAATATAATTATATATTTAATCGAATAACGACGCTGCAGTTCGTATTTTGAAATCGAAAATTCAAACGATTGTACCGGGAGATCCGACCGTCGGATTTTCCCGAAACTGGAACCGTTGGATTCGTTTTGAAAAGACCTTTCTAATGAGGTAAATTTTGTGAAGATCCAACGGTTAGATTTTCAGATATGTGTAAATCAAATCTGAAGAAAAACAGCGCCACGGCCGCCTTAAGGCCCGAAGCGTCGTTTTGAATAAAATGGCTATTTTAAAATAAATAAAAATAGCGATAAATAGTTATAAAATATCGTAAGCGATATGGAATGGAAATAAACTGAATTTGCTTGATTTATGTGATGTTTGATGGTTGAATGTGTTTGGTGTGAAAATTATATAAAGAACACAATTGGTGTTGTCGAATAATTTAACCATTGAAATAAATCGATTTGAAATTCTAAATATACGTGAATTATTTGAAAAGGCCGAGTTAATTCTCATTTCGAATAATCGACCGACGATTGAAATTCGAAGATGAAGACGATGGTCGAAGACCGGAGATCTTCACCTCGTTTGGATGGTAACCGAGGTCCTGATTGGGAGGCATCCCGAAATATGGATAATGAGTGGTGATCGTTCAGACGTACGTGTTGATCGATGGGTTTGCGAGGTATTTAGTGCCTCCGGTTTCGTTCAGACCCAGAACGGACTTGTAAATGGACTGTGTGTCCGACATTGGAATTTGTTCTGTGTGATTGATAGCCATCAGTTGCACGGTGTGAATTGCCTGTGTGGCATGCTAAGATGCAGTGATCAGGGCTTCTGTTGAAAAGCAAAGTCTTGTGGTGATGATCAAAGCACCGCCTGTGTGGCGTAGCTTTGTGTATAACGTGAATTCGCGAGCCTCACACCCCGGTATGAACCAGAAACGGGAGCAGGACCTCAGGGGGGACGTGCGTTTTCTTTCTAGCTAGGGTGGTGTCAGTGACCTACCAGCCCTGACATTTATATACTTTTCACCTATGTGGTTGTTGCTGTTGCGAGGCGCCTCGGTTTGATCGGACGATCCGGGTCCGATGGAGTCATTCGTTGGCTCATTTACACCCCAAAGGGTGGAGAAACGCATTGTTCAGGCATTATAATCCACTTCGTGTGGACCGGCCCTGACGATCCAGGGTATGGTCGCGGCTGTACCTGAGACACGGGCTAGAGCGTCTCGAATTCGGTAAGGACTATCTTTTGCCTTGGTTCATGACGGAAATCCAATTTCCAAATACGACATCGTGCGGTTTTGATTGTATATATATATGGCGACATGATATATGGTACCCATGCCGTCTATGATTGATAGTTATGATTTGAAATTGTTTTCAAAGCATATAAACACTAGCAATAATATCAAATGCCTTTGTTTTATTCGTATCAATCATATTTTGGCTGTTATAAGGTAAAAACTCTATCCTCCGGTTTGCGTTGCATTGTGTGATGGGAACTGAGTCTTATAACGGCTTTATTTTTATAAAAAAACATAGCGATGTTTAAAAGAAAGATTTGTTTTAAAGCACTGGCAATCCAATGGAGTAAACCCGTTCCACGAAAGTGGCGTGGTCCTGTGATTTGCCATATTATATATGTGTTGAGTAGATTTCTCATACCAGTCCCATGACTGACTCGTAGTTTGTTTCACTCTCAAACTCGGGTGCCCCTTTTTCTACACGGGCAGCCTTGTATTCAGGTTTAGCTGGTTCTTTCTGGATAGCTGGAGCTGAAGATGGATTCTATCATTTATTTCTTTTTATGCTGTTCAGCTCCTATTGTACATATTTTGTTTATTTCCGCTGTAGACATTTATGTATAGCTGAACTGTATTTGTACTAAGTAAGATCCTGTATACTGTGTAACTCTGATGATTACTTTTATCCAGTATATTTTGTTGTTCATTCTGGTGTACTTATTTAATTATGTTCTGCTATTATATGTTTCTGTGTTATATTCCAAAGATAGCCTTGTTTCCGTGAGAACGGGAAATCGGGTCGTCTCAATGCGTTGAATGAAATAGAAATGATATTGAAATGAAATCGAAATATATTTATATACGAATATATATATATATATATATATATATATATACACTCCCCTCGTCCACAGACCATGGACAATATATATTGGTTGTGATATTGTTTGGATTTGGTTGATGTGAAATTTGGTGAAAATCATGAATGGTTGATTGGAAATGATTGATTGTAGTTGAAATCCCAATAGGATTAGTATATGGGAAAATTCGTCTGCGTACGAACTAGATATCGAAATCCCCATTGTCAAAAGCTGCGAGGCCTTAAGGCAGAGCGAGGAGCCGTACTAGAGACGGTACCGGTTTAACTACCCTGCCGTTATGCTGCCGAATTTTTTTGAAATATTTATGTGTTTGATTTATATTCATGTATTGAAATATGTTCATGTGATGAAATAAAATGGTTTAAACGATAAAAATAACATTTTTATCGAATGAATGAAATAAAATGGTTTAAACGATAAAAATAACATTTTTATCGAATGAGTGAAATAAAATGGTTTAAACGATAAAAATATCATTTTTATCGAATGAATGAAATAAAATGGTTTAAACGATAAAAATAACATTTTTATTAAATGAATGAAATAGAATGGTTAGAACGATAAAAATAACATTTTTATTATATGTACGAAATATAGAAAAATATTCATTTTTGAAATAAACTGTTTTACAAAAAAAAAATCACATTTTTATAATATATATAAATAGCCAAAAATATTCAGTTTTGAAATAAATCGTTTTAACATTAAAAATCACATTTTTTATCATCTATATGAAGTATATAAAATAATCGTGTTTGAAATAAATTGTTTTAACAATAAAAAACACATTTTTATTATATATATGAATTGTTAAAAATAGTCATGTGATGAAATATTTGTTGGATAAAAATATCATTTTGATCACATGTATGAAATGAAATGGTTTGGAAATCGAAGAACGAATTATATTTATATATATTTATATAAATATAATTAAAATAAATCAAAAAATGAAGCTGTAGTTCGTATTTTGAAACCGTGATTTCAAACGATTATTGCTGGAGATCCGACCATCGGATTTTCCCGAAACCGAAACCGTTGGGTTCTCTTTGGAAATATCTTTCCAACGAAACAAACTTTGCAAAGATCCAACGGTTGGATTGTCTGGAATATTTAATTCAAATCTGAATGAAAACAACGCCAGAATCAATTATATATATAATTAAAATAAATCGAATAACGATGCTGCAGTTCGTATTTTGAAATCGTAACTTCAAACGATTGTACCGGGAGATCTGTTGTCGTATTTTCCCAAAACTGGAACCGTTGGATTCGTTTTGAAAAGATCTTTCCAATGATATAAAACTTGTAAAGATCCAACGGCTGGATTTTCAGATATGTGTAAATCAAATCAGAAGAAAAATAGCGCCATAGCCGCGTTATGGCCCGAAGCGTCGTTTGAATAAATTGGCTATTTTTAAATGAATAAAAATAGCGATAAATCGTTATAAAATATTATAAACGATATGGAATGGAAATAAACTGAATTTACTCAGTTTATTGAATATTTTATGGTTGAATGTGTTTGACGTGAAAATTACATTAATGAACTGAATTATGGATGTCGAATAATTAATCCATTGAAATGAATTGATTTGAACTCAAAATATACGGTGATTATTTGAAAAGCCCGAGTTAATTCTCATTTCAAATAATTGATCGACGGTTAGAAGTCGAAGATATGAAAACGGTACAAGACCGATGATCTTCAGGTCGGATGGATGGCTACTGTTGCCTTGGATGGGAGTTACTGCCCTCAAGGAGTTACAGTGGTGGTTGTCCGGACGTACTTGTTGATCGTTCGGATGTGCGAGGAATAAAGATCCTCCGGTTTCATTCAGACCCAGAACGGACTTATAAATGAATGTGTCTCTGATGTTGTATATTGACAGCGTGGCATACGTAGATGCTGTGATCAAAGCTTTTGTTGAAAAGCAGAGCTTTGTGATTGATGATCAAAGCATGGCTTTAAATAGCTAGCTTTGTGTTCAGCATTGATTTGCGAGCCTCACACCCCGGTATGAGCCAAAAACGGGAGAGGACATCAGGGAGGACCTGCGTTTCTTTCTAGGTTGGAGTGGTGTTTTGCGTTTTACACGCCCGGGCATTTTACTTATGTGGATGATGGAGAGCGAGGCGCCTCGATTATATCGGTCGCTCCTGGGCTGATGGTTTGATTGGTATATGACCAGTTTACACCCCATAGGGTGGGGAAACGCAGTGTTCAGGCATTTTAATCCACTTCGTGTGGACCGGCCCTGACGATCCAAAGGCCTACCTGAGTCTGGGTCCTGAGGCTCGGGCTAGACAGTCTCGAAGCGGTAAGGACGATCCCTTGCCTTGGCTCATGACGGAAATCCAATTTCCAAGTACGACATCGTGCGGTTTTGATTGTATACCTATATATGACGACATGACACATGGTACCCATGTCGTCTATGATTGATACTTATGATTGAAATTGTTTTTGAAACATATAAACACTAGTAATAATATCAAATGCTTTTGTGTTATTCGTATCAAGCATATTTTGGCCATTATAAGGTAAAACTCTATCCTCCGGTTTGTGTTGCACTGTATGATGGGAACCGAGTCTTATAATGGCTTCATTTTTATAAAAAGCATTGCGATGTTTAAAAGATTTACTTATTTTTAAAGCACTGGCAATCCAATGGAGAAAACCCGTTCCGCGTTAGCGGCGTGGTCCTGTGATGACCATATTATAAAATATGTTAAGTAGATTTCTCATACTAGTCCCATGACTGACTCGTAGTTTGTTTCACTTGCAAACTCGGGTGCCCCTATTTCTATACGGGCAGCCTTGTATTTAGGTTTTAGCAGGCTTTTCTGGATAGCTATGGAGATGAAGATGGATTCTATCATTTCTTTCTTTTTATGCTGTTCAGCTATGTTTTGATTCTGCTGTAAACATTTATGTAAAGCTGAACTGTATTTTGTACTAAGTATGATCCTGTATACTGTGTAACTCTGATGATCATGTTTATTCAGTGTATTATTTGTACAATATCTGGTGCATTTATTTATTTTTGTCCTGTTGTTATTTGTTTATGTGTTATATTCCAAAGATTACACTTGCCGCCGTGGAACGGGGGTTTGGGGTCGTCACATCGTAGTATCAGAGCTTTGGTTAAGCTTAGTTCTGGAATATAACATATTAACGAACTCGTCAGAAATAGAACCAGTAGTGTTCTAAGATGGATCACTCATTTCAGATAGGATCAGTAGTATCCTAGAATGAGTGAAGCATAATGAAATACACCCTGATAGATGCATATACATTTAAGTATATGTCTCTATGTTTTAAAAATACCTTTTCTATTGACCTAAAACTTTGTCTGCTATTTGCAGACATTAAAAAAAATGAGTGGCAGAAGCAGAAGAAATAATCCTATGGTTCGACAAACTAATGAGCCAGTTGTGCTCCCTCAGTCAGGATCGGATATAGAAGCTCTATTGAAAAGATATCGAAATTTGGGTGGAGTACCGTTCTCGAGCTATGAATCTATTATTCAAACTCAAGCTTGGATGCGCTCAGCTGAAAGAATATTTGAAGGTTTCAAGCTTAGGGATGATCATAAAAGATTACTGGCATTTTGGGCACTCAAAGACGAAGCTTTAATCTAGTGGGAAACTATCATTAAAGATAATCCAGAAGGTGATATTACCTGGTATAGATTCAAAGAAATTTTCAATGAGAGATTTATTCCTCCAGAAGCAACTGAGCGGTTAAGTGATGAATTCTATTATCTGATACAAGGGGATATGACTATTTCGGAATATCATAAGAAATTCAATGAACTTTCTCGTTTTGTCCCACATCTAATTCAAAATCCAAAGATGAAGAATCTGAGGTTTATTAACGGGCTTCAAAGAAAGTATCAAGGTAATGTAATTGCACATGTGCAACAATCTTTCTCTGAAATGATATATATGGCTTATCAGTATGAAAATCTAGATAAGCAAGGTCTTTTGGTCGACGAAGAGGAATGCGGTTCTAGCAACAAAAGGAAATTTGAAGCTGATAGTATAGAGACAAGTACACAGCCTGAGGCTAGTACGAAGTCTGAGTTCAGAATGAAGCCTAGAGTCAATTGAAAAAGGGTTAAATCTGAGAAAAGAACCAGTAACGATGGCCATCTGCTCAAGCTGCAGTAGGCTAGGACACTTGGCGATAAGTTGCAAATCCTAGAACAAACATAGAAAGGATGGATTCAAATCCAAGAACAAGTTTCAAGAGATTAGAAAATGCAATCTGTGTCATCGAACTGGTCACATAAAGTGAGACTGACGGCTGTTGAAAGCAACCAAAGCAGTGCATGTAAATGAAGTGGCAGAGGTTCCTGAACCCTCAGCTAGTGAAGCAAGGCCCGATGTTTTGGAAGGCACACTTAATGTCATAAATATTCCAGTCAAAGTATTATTTGATACAGGCACGTTGCAAAGCTTTATTGCAAATAATGTGGTTAAGAAACTGGATTTGAATTTGAAAAGCTCAAAACACCCATGTGTAATGACCCGCATTGGCAGAGGTATTATAATTAATTTATTTAATTATATAAATGGTGATTAAAAGGATTTTTTGGTCGTGGAATTAAATAATGGTGAATATTTAATATAAATAATAAATTAAATAATATATTTAATTCTGAAATAATCAGAATTAGCTGAAATGGCGATATGGTGTGAACTGGATCATCCGTGATATTTAATTCAGTTTAGAATTGAATTAGAATAACGAATATATTATTTGAACGACAGTTTGAACGTATAATTATATTATAATTAAAATCGAGTTCGAAATGGCGCTGCAGTTCGTAAATTGGCGATTCGAACTTCAACTGAATGTACGGAGTTCGTTTTAAATCGGATTTCTGTGAAACAAGAAACGTACGGAGCTAGTGGACTATATCTCTCTAGTGGAAGAGAAAAATCAGGATTTCGTCATGTAGATTTTGAGATATGTCCAAATCAAATTTTAAAATAGTCGTTATAGAATCGTTTAACGAACGTAACGGTTTATTCGATATAACTAGAGATCGGGTTTGAATTTAGACAAGGTTCTTTTGGGAAATAGTGATATTTTAATTTTTTAGAATTTTACTATAATTTTTAATTAATTAAATATGCAACTTTTTATTTGGAATATTTTGCACCCTGTAGTCAACATTTCGGAGTTTCAAAATATGAGTTAATCTACCGGTATTATTATATTTTTGGGATCGTGGAACGTTGGTTGTCATAATGGTATTTTTATTTTTGTCATTAGCAGCTCATAACGAACGAAATTTGAAGCAACAAGGTACCCTTCATATATGTTTACATTAGGGACTAAGTTTCGTACAACCACTGGAACCTGCGTACCCTAGTAACACGGACCTAGGATTACAAATTCTTAATGTCGGTGTAATGGCCGACCTATTTCAAAGTAAAGCACGTGTTTATCAAATCAAAAGTACCCATGGATAATGGGATCGACCTAAGGTGTAGATGGGCTACTCTACACTGCTACGCAATGTGTATATCCCTTAGCCATGAATTAGTAAAACTACTTATATATATACTACGCAATGTGTATATCCCTTAGCCATGAATTAGTAAAGCTACTTATATATACACGCAAGCACTTCAGTTGGAAGCCTTCACAGTCAAAAGTTTTAAATGGCCACAAATGAAATCTACACCTAAGTAAATGGTCACAACAACCCCTCTCTGTATTTCCCTATCACTTCAAACCTTTTTACATCCTTTTTTCCCTTCACTAACAAAAGAGTGGGACGTGAGGCGTATAGCTTGCTGCATGTGATGTGAGCGATGTTGGATTCTCGTGAACGCCGGGTTTAGTCAGCTGCAGCGGTGGAGGAATGAACGCAGGGGTGTTAGTTGTCTAGAGCGGAGCATGTTTTGATGGAATGAAAGAGGGGTATTGGCATATGTTTTTGTGAAGTCTAGTGGAGTTCGATGATGGTACATGTCGTGGCATTTCATGATGGGGAGCACGGCAGTTTTAAACTGTGAAGGGGGAGATGACTGTGAGGCTGAAATGGAGGAGAAAAGGAGAGTTCGAGAAGAGGAGAGCAATGGAAGTGGTGACATGGGATTCGCTTTTGAAATGGATGAATGGTATTGGGTGGAAGTTGCGGCAAAGTCATGGATTTTAGAACTGGGGCGTGTTCATTTTGGGTACGGTGAAGATGGAGGAAGAAAAGGGTTTGGGCTGGTGCATGTTAGTTGGGCCGAGGTAATTACGAAACAAGATCCCTTAGGATCGTATGGACGAGAACTACCCGATGGAGCTGACTGGGAGTGGACAGGGGCTCGTTTGAATTTATGTCCAAATAAACTATTTGATTCAAATCAAACAACAGTTTATCATTCTTTAGCGATGAACTGCCAAAGTGAGTAAATCTCACTAACTCTGAACAGTTTATAATTTCATGGTGTATTTTTAGAACTGTTAGATATTGGATGATTGACTGTGTGTTGACTGTTTGATTGAACTGCTAGTCAGTTAGTTGAATTTCTATATTGATTCTGTTTAACAGAATATATCATATTGAAATGAAAGTGATGTTATATTATATTGTTTAACATCTGTGATGCAGGGAAACAGGTTGGAGGAACCCAACGGGGTTCCTCAACATTTATTTTACTGTGATTCATATATTGTCATATATGATGTGATATATAATCTATTGTCGATTATATGTGTTTGGACGATACTGATCATCGTGATTTGATATGTTGAATACCATAACATACCGAAATGTTGATAAGGAAATATTTTCAAAGTGATATTTGAAAATAAAATATTTATAAATGAATTATTTGTAAATTAGAAATATTTATAAATTGGGATATTTATAAATAGGAGATATTTAGAAAAAGGGAAAACGTTATAAAAAGGAAATTGTTATAAGAAGGAAATCATTTTAAAGTGGAAAACCGTTACTAAAAGTAAATCTTTAAAATTGAATAAACGTTGTTAAAAAGGGGAAATCTTTAGAAAGCGAATAAAGGAGTTAAATCGAATATGGTATTCGAAAGGAGTTGAATCGAATATGGTATTCGAAAGGAGTTAAATCGAATATGGTATTCGAAAGGAGTTAAATCGAATATGGTATTCAAAAGTTAGTAAATCGAATTGGTTATTCGAAAGGGGTTAGTCGAGTCGAGTTAGTTGAATAGGGTTAATCGAATATTTGTTATTCAAATTAGAGTTAACCAGTTAGAGTTAAAAAATTAGAGTTAACCAGTTAGAGTTAAACCAGTTAGAGTTAATCAGTTAAAGTAAATCGAACTAGAGTTATTCAAATGGAGTTATCGAATATTAGTGATTCGAATAAAGCAAAAGGAGTTATCGAATATTAGTGATTCGAATAGAGTTAAAGGAGTTATCGAATATAGTTTATTCGAATAGAATTAAAGGGGTAAATCGAATATAGTTTATTCGAATAGAGTTAAAGGAGTTATCGAATATAGTTTATTCGAATAGAATTAAAGGGGTAAATCGAATATAGTTTATTCGAATAGAGTTAAAGGAGTTATCGAATATTAGTGTTTCGAATAGAGTTAAAGGAGTTATCGAATCTAGTAATTCGAAAGGAGTTATCAAATCTTGTTATTTGAAAGTAGTTATCGAATATAGTTTATTCGAATGGAGTTAGAGGAGTAAATCGAATATAGTTTATTTGAATAGAGTTAGAGGAGTTAATCAAATACAATTTATTCGAATAGAGTTAGAGGAGTATTCTAATCTAGTTTATTCGACAGGAGTTAAGTGAATAGAGTAAATTGAAAAGAGTTAATCGAATATAATTATTCGAAAGAAAGGTTAAGTAAGGAAGTTAGTTAAAGAAATATAAAGTGAACTTTGCCTATTTCAAGGTTAGAAGTGTTGTTCAGTTAAGGTCTGAGAGGTAGTTCTACCCCAACTTGATTCGCTTCGTTTTAACTAAGGAATGGGTATGGTTCTGCAGTAAAGGATGGTAAAGTGAATTTAGTAATTAAAGGAAATGTTTTGAGTTGGTATAGCGATGTTTTATCAAAACCATCTGCTTAATCCAAACGTAGGAGTTTTGGAAATGTTTTCCAAAACAAGAATCAGAAATGTTTTCTAATACAGAAAACAAGGAATGGAATGTTTCCAGTGTTAATAAATATATTTTCTAAAACATTAGAAAATAGCAAATGTTGAATATAGGGAAATAGGAGATGAAAAATGAACTAAAGGATAAATGTTAAATGATGTTTGTTCGATATAATTTCCAACTGGAAATAATATCGTTGTTTGCACACTTGTTTTCTTTGATAGTTAAATCACAGACTATCGAAGTTTTGACCATTTTAACGTTGTTAATATGGAGAGACCGGTTGGATTATTATCCAAAGAACCACTCTGTATTGGCATAAGCGTTGTGAATAATATATGCCAAAGGAAATTGAAAACGGAGTTATGCAAGGGCTATCCTGTTTACAGAATAGTGCCTTCGGTTCATCCTGTTCCTGGATGACTTGTATGGACGGATGTCTGACAGAGTATTTCCAAACGATCACGTATATTGATTTCTCCAATCGTACCAAGAGTGGAAGCGGAGAAGGAAACTTCTTTAAGCTAACACATAATGTATGGTTGAGGACGTCAATCGGTGATTTGATGGATTTGACGATGTGGCATTCAAAGTGAATCTGGTGTGATGACAAAGCGTAGTTTCTAGCCTTACATCCGGTAAATGACAGAAATCGGGCAGGCAACATGGCTAAGTCGGTCGCACCGAAGTAGGGTGTATAATCACCTGATCTAGAGTTTCATTTACTTCTAAAAATATATTGTTGATGATGTCCCATTCGGGAAACGGTTGCTGATCCCAACCGTTGGTGATATACATTCGATACACTCAAGCGAAATGAGTGGTTGGTCATGTGTGGCCGGGTTGCAAGATGTTCTTGTTGAACCCAGTGTATTCCTCTCTAGAGTACACTAGCGAAAGGTGGTTCCATACCTTGTCATTGTTGGAAATCCATTACCCAATACGTGTTTGCGGTTTTGATTGTATATTATGTATGTAGAACGTGAGATGAAAGTGTTTCTGCTAGATGATTATTATATTGTGATTGATAGACATTATTATAATATCAAAAGGTTTTCGATATAAAGATAATTTGGATTCTCATAAGGGAAAAACCCGTTCCATTATACGGCGTGGTCTTATCTGATATCGTTTACTAGTTCACATTGTTTTAAACTATTTTACTCATACCAGTCCCATGACTGACCCGGAGTTTTATTTTGTTGTTTCCCTAAACTCTTGGGTGCCTAAATTTGTACGGGCAGTAAAGTAGTCGGGATTTTACACATACACTTGAAGAGCTGGAGCAGGAGGCTTCAGGATCATATAGCTATAGTTTATTTCCGCTGTGTTGTAAGTGTTGTACTTTGATAATGATATGTATATTCAAGTACAGATTTGTATTTCAAAGTTATGTTATGAAATATATTTATTCGTTCCGCTGTGATATTCGTGTTACTCTGATATTGTGTTCTTCTTCTTCTTCTATTCTAAGTTTCTATCTTATCTTTCCTCACCCTCTAATTTCTTTCACTAATGACCGGTATTTTCCGATGTTTGGTTAGTCATCATTGAGTTTATGGCGATAACCAAAGTCGACAAAATCTCGGGTCATTACAGTTGGTATCAGAGCTTAAGTTAAGAATTACCTTGGCTCTAAGGCGTGACTCGATAGAGATAGGGTTAGTAATACCCTAGATTGAGTTGAGTGTATATATACGAGTGAACGTAATTGTTTTTGATATAGAAGTAGTTTTATATTGTGGGAATTCATTGGTTGAGTTGTTTATGAGTACTGGTCGATTAGTTTGATCCACTGTATCGGTAGCAGTTTATAAACACTCGAATACTGTAACAACCCGGAATTTTAGGGGTAAATTTAAAATTTATTTTGAGTAATTTTAATGAGTTTTTGATATTTAAAATGATTTATTTAAAATAATAATGATTAAGAATTGAAGTTAGAATGAATAATTTAATTTTAGTTATAAAAGGAGTTAGAAATAGCACTGTAGTTTGAAAAGTCAAACTTGAACTTTGACTGACCGTACAGGATGCAAAATTTAACAGATTTTAGTGAAACAAAAAATATTAGAATCTATTTAAAAATATCTTTCTAAGAATCCGAAAAATCGAAATTTCATAGTGGGAATCAAAAGTTATGCCCAGTTTAAAATTTAGAAAGGTCGCTATGAAATATATAAAGGTCAAAAATGCTACTTTTCACATACGAAGGAATTTGGACTCGAAACCACTTCCATTGAGTTCAGAATGCCGTTTCTGCATTGAAAAACAGTAAACACTTATATATTTCGAGTTTCAGAAGTATTTGTTTAAAAATGTATTTTTTTAATATTAAATATATTGGCCTTAAAAATAGTCATATTTCAAACGACCTCTGTTTTCGACGAAACCACTTTTGTTGGAACCGGAATGTCAAATTATAGCTAGATTTCAATTTTCAGAATTTTTCGAATTAATATGTGAGCATGGCAAAAGAAAATGTGTTTTGACTATTTCGGTTAAATTTAAACGCCTTAAAAAAAGCCATTTTTCAAAAAGTCTTAGAATTCGATGAAAATAATTTTGTTGGATTCCTATCGTCATAAGAAAGCTAAAAATATTTTTTTTACAATCTTCTGAGGTGGTATGTGGCCCCGGCATATTTAAATGTACGGTAGAAATTAAATTATTTATTTAATATTGCATTTTTAAATTAAAACCGAAAAAACGATACAGACATCAGAATTGGAGCCCGGGACATAGCCCATCGCGTTCAGAAGGCCTCAAAACGTTAAGATCGACAATAAACAGGCCCAAATCGGAGAAAGTCCGAAAATCCACCTTTTTAGCACAAATTTCGAGATTTATTAATAAAATAATATTTAATTTCGGGCTGAAACCCTAATGGAGCAGCCGCCGCCCAGATTTTAATGGCTGAAATCATCCGATTTTCAAATGCTTAGATCTCTCAATCCGTTCAACGAAAATCGACGTATTATATACCAAATCGAAGAGAATTTCGAGAGCTTCAAATCTATACAGTCAAGATCGGGTTTTGATTCACGGATTTTGCGAATTCTGACCGAGAAGGGGCTGCGGTTTTTGGTAGTTTGCGGGTCCTAGAGATGGCCGAGTTCGACGGGTTTTAGGGTGGTGGTGGCTCGTGGCAAGGCGGTTCGAATGGAGGTGGTTGATCGGTGCCAGGGTGCTCGGATTGGGGTGCGTTTTGGGTGGTTGAAGGCGGCATATGGGTTCGGCCGACGGGTATAGGTGAGGAAGAAGAACACATTACTTTTTAATTTAATATTATTTTAATATTTTAATTTTCCAATCTTTAAAAATACGTAACTCTCTCATACGAGGTCCGTTTTACGAACCGTTTATTGCGTTGGACTCGTCTTTCCGAGAGCCTCGCGATGGCGCAGACCAGAGCTGAATCTAAGACAGTCAAATTTTCAGCGAAAATCAATGTGAGAATTTCCAATTTTAATTAATTAAATTAATTATTTTATCACTGTTAGATAATTGTTTGTATCTTATTTAATTAGATTGGCGCTGTGATGAGTTGTGATTGTGGTTCTGATGAATTGGATTGTATTGTGTTGTTTAGATCTGTTGTTGTGTTATTTTGATCTGATGAATACAATAAAATTCATCATGTTTTGCAAAGTGGATTAAACTAGAATTTTCAATCCAATTAAATATACTATCTTGTTTGGGAATTAGATCAGGTTAGAATCTTTAATCCAAATAAAATGTCATATTTTGTCATGTTTACCATATGGACATTAAACTGATAAATATAACACCTTATATTTTGTTGTGTTAGAATTGACGACAAGACAAAATTAACAATTTTTGTTAATTAGGTATGTAAGACAGAATTTACATTTTCTATGTAAATAGAATTAAAAAGAGAAAATTTACATTTTATGTAAATTGAATAATTAGAAAAGAAATTTACATTTATGTAAATAAGATAATTGAAAAGGAAAATTTACATTTTATGTAAATAAACTATTGATTTACATTTTATGTAAATAGAACAAAAAGAAGGAAGAAAATTTACATTTTATGTAAATGAACAAATAAGAATGTTAGGAAGGATTTAGCATAAATTATTTATGTTAAAAGAAATTGGTAAGAGAGATTTAACATAAAATATTTTTTTATGTTAGGAAGAAATGTTTGGGAAGATTTAACATAGATTTTTTTTTTATGTTAACAAGAAAAGAAAGTAGAAAGACATTAGAAGTTACACTTTATGTAATATGTTATATGAGAAATAGAATTTACATCTTATGTAAATTATAGCATTAGATAGAAAAGTACATTTAATGTAAATCTGATAATAGACAATTAAAATTATATTTTTATTGCAATGTGAATTATTAAAAAAAAAAGCGTGAACCAAAATTATACTTCTCTATCAAATGTAGAAGAAAGATAAAAATATACATTTTTATCAACTGTAAAAGAAGGACAAAACATTTTTTTTATTTTTATTTCTTTGTGTCGATGAAAAGGAAACATTATTTATTTCTTTTTGTCGATAAATAGAAACCCTTTTTGTCAATATTTCTTTTGTCGATAAAAAGAAACATTTTGTCGTTATTTCTTCTTAATGGTAAAAAGGAACATTTTTGTCGCTGATTCTTTTTAACATTAAAAAGAATCATTTTTATTGTTATTTCTTTTTCAATGTAAAAAAAAAAAAAAAAATCCTTTTTGTGTCATGATAGTTTAGATAAAAGTAGACACCTTTTTAGTGTCAAAATTCATGAATTAAAGAGTTGCATTGTTTACTTACATTTTTGATTAAAAAAAAAAATGAATTTAGCAGTAACATTTTTACTTACCTTTTAGATGTAAGTAAAAGCATGTTTTGAAGAGTCATATTTTTATTTACATGTCAGATGTAAATAAAAGTATAAATTGGAATGTATATATTTTTATCAATATTTTGATGCGGTAAAAGAGAAATGTTAATATCACATTTTTATCGATATTTCTGGTGCGATAAAAATAGCGATGTTAACATTTCATTCTTATCGTCATTTGAGTTACGATAAAATGAATACATTTCAAAACTGCATTTTTGCTGCATTTCTTTTTGTTAATAAAAAGTTCATTGTTATGCTGCATATAAAGAAGATATATTTATTTGGTAATGTCATGTATTGCATATGAAGGAAATATATTTATTTGTTATATACTGCATATGAAATGAAATGCATGGTTAAGATCATATTTTTGACAATGAAAAATGGTAGCGATGAAATTTACATTTTTATTATGTAAAACAAAAGTATGAACTTGCATCGTAAATAAAATTTGCATTTTTATATGTAAACAAAAGTAAGAATGTGCATTGATAATAAAGATTACATTTTTATTATGTAACTTAGAATGAGAACTTGCATTGCAAATAAAAATTAAATTTTTATTTGAAACTACGATATGAAATTTGGCTAGCGAACAAGATTTACATTTTTATATGTAACTATAAATGGGAATTTGCACTGTAAATTAGAATTACATTTTTATTATGTAATTAAGGTATGATATTACCTTTTAAATTAAAATTATATTTTTATGACGTCACCTAGGAATAGAATTTACATTGCCATTATAAAAAAAAAGTCAAGATCATTTTGGTTGTGTATTGAAAGAGATAAGAATTACTATTTTTGTTTGGCATTAAAAGAATAGCAAAATTATTTTTCTGTTACATTGAAATTAAACAAACAAAAATATATTCGTTTGTATAGAAATGAAGTTGACACCCAAAATATATTGCATTTTTGATTAGGGGTTGAAATGACACAAAAATACTCATTTTTGTTAAATATTTATTTTTGTTGTAATGGGGATGAAACACAAAAATACCTATTTTTGTTGTAATTTGAAGTGATACACAAGATATACATTGTGTGTATAGTATATTTATGGAAAATAAAAGAAAACATTGTTGCGTGTGATGATATATATATCAATATTGGATATAAATAAGAAGATTTGTTGTTAGCAAAATATAGTAAAATGAAATGGACGAGGAATTGTATTTATATAAATTATATATATATATATATATATATATATGAATTAAAAGTACTTGAATCGAGCATGGTAGTTCACATTTTAGAATCGTACTTTTAATTGATCATACCAAAATATCTGACCGTCGGATTTTCCCAAAACTGAAACCGTTAGGTTCGCCTTGGGAAGATCTTTCCAATGATATGTATTGTGTCAAAATCCCACGGATAGATTTAGAGAAATGCGTAAAACAAATTTGGGTAAAAACAGCGCCATTGTCTCCTGTTTGTATGAAGTGTTGCTAAATAGAATTTAATTATTTTTATATATAAATAAAAATAAAGACTGATCGTTAGAAATTAATATTAACGATATGAAATTGTTTTCAAATTTATATATGCGAGAATTATTTGGAAAGTCCGAGTTTACTCTCATTCCAAATAATGATACGACGTTCGAAGAGTTGAAGACGGTGATTGAAGACCGACGATCTTCACATCGAATGGGTGTGTTGCTATTGAGACCCATGATGGGAGTAGCTACCTTGAAGGGGCGACAGTAGTAGCCGTCCGGACGTAGTGTTGATTGCACGGTTTTGGCTTTCGCTCAAACCCAGAGCATAAGCGCGTAAATGGATTGTATGTCTGACATTGTATTCCTTTATACTGTATTCGTTGATCTCTGCTAAACATACATCTGTTTGGTGTTTTACACCCTTCTCTGAGACGTATGAGCTCAGAGGTTATATGTTGGTAGAAATCAATGGTATGGTATGGATTGACGATGTGGCATGCTAAGATGCATATGATCAAGGCTTTGTTGAAAAGCAGGCCTTGTGGGATGATCAAAGCATAGCCTGTTTAGGCATAGCTTTGTGAATAGCGTGACTTCACGAGCCTCACACACCGGCGGAGTCTAAAACGGGAGAAGGGAAGGCATGGAGAGTAGCACGTTTCTTTCTAGCTAGAGTGGTGTCAGTGACCTACCAGGCCTGACATTTTATTTATGTGGATGATGGAATGATGCGCCTCGGATGATAGGTCCTATAGGACCGAGAAACGTGTGTTCAGGAATAACTAATCCGCAACTCATATGGTGGACTGGCCCTGCAGGATCCAAGGGTTCACTGCGGGGAATCCTGAGACATTAGCTAGAGTGTCTCGAATCGGTAGGAGCTCCTCCCTAGCCATGACTCAGATGGAAATCCAAATTCCAAATACGACCCTACGGATTTGATTGTATTACTAGTACGGAGACATAGCATATGGTACCTATGCTTCCTAGGATTGATACATTTACTTTGAAATGTTTTAAAACATATACACACTAATAATAATATCGTTTTTATCGTATCAAGCATGTTTGACCATTATAAGGTAAAACCCTATCCTCCGGTTTGCGTTGCATTGTGTGATGGGACTTGGGTCTTATGATGGTTTCATTTTTCTATAAAGCATTGCGTTGTTTTGACGATTTACTTAAATTATGCACGGCAATCCATTGGAATAAAACCCGTTCCGCTTTAGTGGCGTGGTCCTTGGATTTGCCTTATTACTATTAGTTATATTAGTTAAGAATTCTCACACCAGTCCCACGACTGACCCGTTGTTTGTTTCCACTTTTGCAAACTCGGGTGCCCTCTTTTCCACACTGGCAGTCGAGTAGCTTTTTGCAGATATTTATCTCTTTAGCAGGATCCCGGATTGAAGCTCAAAGCTGTGTCCAGAGCATAAAAAATTCTTCCGCTGTCTTAATTATTTTATTTCCGCTGCACTGTATTAAAGTAATGTAAAATTATCTTCCGCTGTAAATTTATTTAATGTGCTTTGATATATATTATGTACTTTGATGTAACATTTACTATGATGTTATAAAAGTCTGTTGTTGTTATTCTAATGTGTTGTAGCCCAAAGTAAGCGTATCCGGCGATTTCCCGCAAGGGCGATTTTCGGGTCGTTTCATTTTGGTATCAGAGCTCTGGTTAGCTCAAATCTTTGGGGTATAACTCGTTAGAACTGAACAAAAGACTCATCAGAGATTGGATTAGAAATATCCAATAAGAATACTCATTAGAGATAGGATCAACAGTATCCTAGAATGAGAAAACTCATTATAGATGGGGTTAGTAATGCCCTAGAATGAGTTGAGAGTAACAAGACTATAATATACGTATTTGTAATTATAATCTATTTTAGAAAATATGATTTTGAATGGATAAAAGATTATATATTTGAAAGTTAATCAACTATAAAATTATTTAAACCAATAAGAGTGGAAAATGGGGTAGGATAATTAAACACTTTTAGCTTCGTTCCTTTTCGAGGACGAAAAGTTTTTAAGTGGGGGAGACTGTAACAACCCGGAATTTTGGGGGTAAATTTAAAATTTATTTTGAGTAATTTTAATGAGTTTTTTATATTTAAAATGATTTATTTAAAGTAATAATGATTAAGAATTGAAGGTAGAATGAATAATTTAATTTTAATTATGAAAGGAGTTAGAAATAGCGCTGTAGTTTGAAAAGTCAAACTTGAATTTGACTGACCGTACAGGATGCAAAATTTAACAGATTTTAGTGAAACCAAAAATATTAGAATATATTTAAAAATATCTTTCTAACAAATCCGAAAAATCGAAATTTCATAGTGGGAATCAAAAGTTATGCCCACTTTAAAATTTAGAAAGGTCGTTATGAAATATATAAAGGTCAAAAATGCTACTTTTCACATACGAAGGAATTTGGACTCGAAACCACTTCCATTGAGTTCAGAATGCCGTTTCTGCATTGAAAAACAGTAAACACTTATATATTTCGAGTTTCAGAAGTATTTGTTTAAAAATGTATTTTTTTAATATTAAATATATTGACCTTAAAAATAGTCATATTTCAAACGACCTCTGTTTTCGACGAAACCACTTTTGTTGGAACCGGAATGTCAAATTATAGCTAGATTACAATTTTCAGAATTTTTCGAATTAATATGTGAGCATGGCAAAAGAAAATATATTTTGACTATTTCAGTTAAATTTAAACGCCTTAAAAATAGCCATTTTTCAAAAAGTCTTAGAATTCGATGAAAATAATTTTGTTGGATTCCTATCGTCATAAGAAAGCTAAAAATATTTTTTTAGAATTTTCTGAGGTCGTATGTGGCCCCGGCATATTTAAATGCACGGTAGAAATTAAATTATTTATTTAATATTGCATTATAAAATTAAAACCGAATAAAAACGTTACAGACATCAAAATTGGAGCCCGGGACATAGCCCATCGCGTTCAGAAGGCCTCAAAACGTTAAGATCGACAGTAAGCAGGCCCAAATCGGAGAAAGTCCGAAAATCCACCTTTTTAGCACAAATTTCGAGATTTATTAATAAAATAATATTTAATTTCGGGCTGAAACCCTAATGGAGCAGCCGCCGCCCAGATTTTAATGGCTGAAATCATCCGATTTTCAAATGCTTAGATCTCTCAATCCGTTCAACGAAAATCGACGTATGATATACCAAATCGAAGAGAATTTCTAGAGCTTCAAATCTATATGGTCAAGATCGGGTTTTGATTCACGGATTTTGCGAATTCTGACCGAGAAGGGACTGCGGTTTTTGGTAGTTTGCGGGTCCTAGAGATGGCCGAGTTCGACGGGTTTTAGGGTGGTGGTGGCTCGTGGCAAGGCGGTTCGAATGGAGGTGGTTGATCGGTGCCAGGGTGCTCGGATTGGGGTGTGTTTTGGAGGGTTGAAGGCTGCATATGGGTTCGGCCGACGGGTATAGGTGAGGAAGAAGAACACATTACTTTTTAATTTAATATTATTTTATTATTTTAATATTTTAATTTTCCAATCTTTAAAAATACATAACTCTCTCATACGAGGTCCGTTTTACGAACCGTTTGTTGTGTTGGACTCGTCTTTCCTAGAGCTTCGCGATGGCGCATACCAGAGCTGAATCTGAGACAGTCAAATTTTCAGTGAAAATCAATGTGAGAATTTCTAATTTTAATTAATTAAATTAATTATTTTATCGCTGTTAGATAATTGTTTGTATCTTATTTAATTAGATTGGCGCTGTGATGAGTTGTGATTGTGGTTCTGATGAATTGGATTGTATTGTGTTGTTTAGATCCGTTGTTGTGTTATTTTGATCTGATGAATACAATAAAATTCATCATGTTTTGCAAAGTGGATTAAACTAGAATTTTCAATCCAATTAAATATACTATCTTGTTTGGGAATTAGATCAGGTTAGAATCTTTAATCCAAATAAAATGTCATATTTTGTCATGTTTACCATATGGACATTGAACTGATAAATATAACACCTTATATTTTGTTGTGTTAGAATTGACGACAAGACAAAACTAACAATTTTTGTTAATTAGGTATGTAAGACAGAATTTACATTTTCTATGTAAATAGAATTAAAAAGAGAAAATTTACATTTTATGTAAATTGAATAATTAGAAAAGAAATTTACATTTATGTAAATAAGATAATTGAAAAGGAAAATTTACATTTTATGTAAATAAACTATTGATTTACATTTTATGTAAATAGAACAAATAGAAGGAAGAAAATTAACATTTTATGTAAATGAACAAATAAGAATGTTAGGAAGGATTTAGCATAAATTATTTATGTTAAAAGAAATAGGTAAGACAGATTTAACATAAAATATTTTTTTATGTTAGGAAGAAATGTTTGGGAAGATTTAACATAGAATTTTTTTTTTTTATGTTAACAAGAAAAGAAAGTAGAAAGACATTAGAAGTTACACTTTATGTAATATGTTATATGAGAAATAGAATTTACATCTTATGTAAATTATAGCATTAGATAGAAAAGTACATTTAATGTAAATCCGATAATAGACAATTAAAATTATATTTTTATTGGAATGTGAATTATTAAAAAAAAAAAGCGTGAACCAAAATTATACTTCTCTATCAAATGTAGAAGAAAGATAAAAATATACATTTTTATCAACTGTAAAAGAAGGACAAAACATTTTTTTTTAATTTTTATTTCTTTGTGTCGATGAAAAGGAAACATTATTTATTTCTTTTTGTCGATAAAAAGAAACCCTTTTTGTCAATATTTCTTTTGTCGATAAAAAGAAACATTTTGTCGCTATTTCTTCTTAATGGTAAAAAGGAACATTTTTGTCGCTGATTCTTTTTAACATTAAAAAGAATCATTTTTATTGTTATTTCTCTTTCGATGTAAAAAAAAAAAAAAATCCTTTTTGTGTCATGATAGTTTAGATAAAAGTAGACACCTTTTTAGTGTCAAAATTCATGAATTAAAGAGTTGCATTGTTTACTTACATTTTTGATAAAAATAAAAAAAATATGAATTTAGCAGTAGCATTTTTACTTGCCTTTTAGATGTAAGTAAAAGCATGTTTTGAAGAGTCATATTTTTATTTACATGTCAGATGTAAATAAAAGTATAAATTGGAATGTTTATATTTTTTTCAATATTTTGATGCGGTAAAAGAGAAATGTTAATATCACATTTTTATCGATATTTCTGGTGCGATAAAAATAGCGATGTTAACATTTCATTCTTATCGTCATCTGAGTTACGATAAAATGAATACATTTCAAAACTGCATTTTTGCGGCATTTCTTTTTGTTAATAAAAAGTTCATTGTTATGCTGCATATAAAGAAGATATATTTATTTGGTAATGTCATGTATTGCATATGAAGGAAATATATTTATTTGTTATATACTGCATATGAAATGAAATGCATGGTTAAGATCATATTTTTGTCAATGAAAAATGGTAGCGATGAAATTTACATTTTTATTATGTAAAACAAAAGTATGAACTTGCATCGTAAATAAAATTTGCATTTTTATATGTAAACAAAAGTAAGAATGTGCATTGATAATAAAGATTACATTTTTTATTATGTAACTTAGAATGAGAACTTGCATTGCAAATAAAAATTACATTTTTATTTGAAACTATGATATGAAATTTGGCTAGCGAACAAGATTTACATTTTTATATGTAACTATAAATGGGAATTTGCACTGTAAATTAGAATTACATTTTTATTATGTAATTAAGGTATGATATTACCTTTTAAATTAAAATTATATTTTTATGACGTCACCTAGGAATAGAATTTACATTGCCATTATAAAAAAAAGTCAAGATCATTTTGGTTGTGTATTGAAAGAGATAAGAATTACTATTTTTGTTTGGCATTAGAAGAATAGCAAAATTATTTTTCTGTTACATTGAAATTAAACAAACAAAAATATATTCGTTTGTTTAGAAATGAAGTTGACACCCAAAATATATTGCATTTTTGATTAGGGGTTGAAATGACACAAAAATACTCATTTTTGTTAAATATTTATTTTTGTTGTAATGGGGTTGAAACACAAAAATACCTATTTTTGTTGTAATTTGAAGTGATACACAAGATATACATTGTGCGTATAGTATATTTATGGAAATTGAAAAATAAAAGAAAACATTGTTGCGTGTGATGATATATATATCAATATTGGATATAAATAAGAAGATTTGTTGTTAGCAAAATACAGTAAAATGAAATGGACGAGGAATTGTATTTATATAAATTATATATATATATATATATATATATATATGAATTAAAAGTACTTGAATCGAGCATGGTAGTTCACATTTTAGAATCGTACTTTTAATTGATCATACCAAAATATCCGACCGTCGGATTTTCCCAAAACTGAAACCGTTAGGTTCGCCTTGGGAAGATCTTTCCAATGATATGTATTGTGTCAAAATCCCACGGTTAGATTTAGAGAAATGCGTAAAACAAATTTGGGTAAAAACAGCGCCATTGTCTCCTGTTTGTATGAAGTGTTGCTAAATAGAATTTAATTATTTTTATATATAAATAAAAATAAAGACTGATCGTTAGAAATTAATATTAACGATATGAAATTGTTTTCAAATTTATATATGCGAGAATTATTTGGAAAGTCCAAGTTTACTCTCATTCTAAATAATGATACGACGTTCGAAGAGTTGAAGACGGTGATTGAAGACTGACGATCTTCACATCAAATGCGTGTGTTGCTATTGAGATCCATGATGGGAGTAGCTACCTTGAAGGGGCGACAGTAGTAGCCGTCCGGACGTAGTGTTGATTGCACGGTTTTGGCTTTCGCTCAAACCCAGAGCATAAGCGCGTAAATGGATTGTATGTCTGACATTGTATTCCTTTATACTGTATTCGTTGATCTCTGCTAAACATATTTCTGTTTGGTGTTTTACACTCTTCTTTGAGACGTATGAGCTTAGAGGTTATATGTTGGTAGAAATCAATGGTATGGTATGGATTGACGATGTGGCATGCTAAGATGCATATGATCAAGGCTTTGTTGAAAAGCAGGCCTTGTGGGATGATCAAAGCATAGCCTGTTTAGGCATAGCTTTGTGTATAGCGTGACTTCACGAGCCTCACACACCGGCGGAGTCTAAAACGGGAGAAGGGAACGCATGGAGAGCAGCACATTTCTTTCTAGCTAGAGTGGTGTCAGTGACCTACCAGCCCTGACATTTTACTTATGTTGATGATGGAATGAGGCGCCTCGGATGATAGGTCCTCTAGGACCGGGAAACGTGTGTTCAGGAATAACTAATCCGCAACTCGTATGGTGGACCGGCCCTGCAGGATCCAAGGGTTCACTGCGGGGAATCCTGAGACATTAGCTAGAGTGTCTCGAATCGGTAGGAGCTCCACCCTAGCCTTGACTCAGATGGAAATCAAAATTCCAAATACGACCCTACGAATTTGATTGTATTACTAGTACGGAGACATAGCATATGGTACCTATGCTTCCTAGGATTGATACATTTACTTTGAAATGTTTTAAAACATATACACACTAATAATAATATCATTTTTATCATATCAAGCATGTTTGACCATTATAAGGTAAAACCCTATCCTCCGGTTTGCGTTGCATTGTGTGATGGGACTTGGGTCTTATGATGGTTTCATTTTTCTACAAAGCATTGCGTTGTTTTGACGATTTACTTAAATTATGCACGGCAATCCATTGGAATAAAACCCGTTCCGCTTTAGTGGCGTGGTCCTTGGATTTGCCTTATTACTATTAGTTATATTAGTTAAGAATTCTCACACCAGTCCCACGACTGACCCGTTGTTTGTTTCCACTTTTGCAAACTCGGGTGCCCTCTTTTCCACACGGGCAGTCGAGTAGCTTTTTACAGATATTTATCTCTTTAGCTGGATCCCGGATTGAAGCTCAAAGCTGTGTCCAGAGCATAGAAAAGTCTTCCACTGTCTTAGTTATTTTATTTCCGCTGCACTGTATTAAAGTAATGTAAAATTATCTTCCGCTGTAAATTTATTTAATGTGCTCTGATATATATTCTGTACTCTGATGTAACATTTACTATGATGTTATAAAAGTCTGCTGTTGTTATTCTAATGTGTTGTAGCCCAAAGTAAGCGTATCCGGCGATTTCCCGCAAGGGCGATTTTCGGGTCGTTTCAAATACGATGGGTCGACATGATATGTTTTAACAAGAGGGTAAATTAAAATAATTTTACCCAAGGTATATCTTGATATAGAGAAGATATATATATCAAAATTATAATATAATAGATATAATGGTTGTGATTATAATCGAGTAAGATTATAAATTAAATGGTTATGTAAATAGCCAATCAGAATTCATAAAAGTAAAATACGTGAAATCAGATGAGTTAAATCTGAAATTTAAACCAGAAATTGAATTAAAATTCTGGAGAATTGGATAAGTGTTTGTAAATGGATTTGGATTAAAAATAAGGAAAATTTAAGATCCTGGGAGATTTTAAATTGTTTTACAAGCAGTGTGAATTATATTTTGAAATGAATTTCAAAGTGGAAATGTTTAGAAATGGTTTTATAGTATTGAACTCACTTGATAACTGGGAAATAACCCTGATGATGAATCGCGACATCATCAGTGCTCATTTTCAAGTTGCTAAGTGATGGATTGCTACCAAAGATTTTGCTTTTGAATTTGTTTTGGAAAAGACAAGTTGTGTTGAATTTCAAAATGGGATTTGAATATAAGAGAAGTGAAATAGAAATTCAAATGGTATTTATAATATAGAATTTGAATAATAGAAGTGAAATAGATTTGGATAAATAGAAGTGAAATAGACTAAAGAGTTAATTAACAAATTAATTAACGAATTGAGTTAAAATGATTAGGTATAGTTAAAATAGATTGGGCAGATATAAATATACATGAAATAGGTATGGATAAGGTATGAAGGTATATAAATAGAATGCTCGATAAAAAGGTACGTATTTAATTCATATATGAGATTTTATGCGCCGTATCAGCTAGCCCCTTGGTTTTTCTTTTTCTTTTGGATTGGTGAGGGCCATGGGACGCTATTTGAAATATCCCGATGCTCCCGATACAAAGGAGGTTATGGCGAATTTTTCGGAAATTTAAGGAGTTAGAATATTTTTAAGGTAATTTGATAGTTAGAAATCGACGTATCGATATATATATATATATATATATATATAAGTCGATAAGGAAACAAACTTAGAAATAGAATAGAAAAATCAAAAAGGAAGACTAAGAATAAAATCTAATAAGAATAGAAAGAGGAAGCGTATACGTGTTTAAAAGTGAATAAGTAGTTGTATGGTATTGATTATTCGAGTAAGCAGTCATATCTGTTTTGACGTTATAAATGTTATTCAGTCAAGGTCTGAGAGGTAGTTATACCCCAGCTTGATTGATTTCATTATTAACAAATAAATAGTAAGATTTCAGGCTCGAAGATCGATGTTGAATAAGAGTTAGTTGAATATAGTATTTGGGTTGTCGTAACGATGTTTTACACAACATCCGTTTTAACCCAAATAAGTGTAAGCTTGGAAATATAATAAAGAATATTTCCTAAGTATAGAAATAAACGAGTTTGAAAAAAAAAAGATAAGTAATTGGAATATTTTCCAATTATAAATAGCATATATTTTCTAAAGTTTAGAAAATAAAGGAAGGCGATATCCGGAAATGTT
Source organism: Allium sativum (assembly GCA_030737875.1). Classification (NCBI taxonomy): domain Eukaryota; kingdom Viridiplantae; phylum Streptophyta; class Magnoliopsida; order Asparagales; family Amaryllidaceae; genus Allium; species Allium sativum. The sequence goes on from CM060926.1 coordinate 911,022,449, forward strand.
TTCCAAATAACATAAAAGGGCAATATGGTTATTGAAAATATTTGGTTAACAAATATTGATAAAGAAATAGAGAAGTGATTTAACAAATGGAATATTAATTAAGGGTTCAGTGACATGTTCAAAAGGAAAATTGGATTTTTTTTTGAAAAGAGTAAACTGTTTAAAAACTTCCAGGGAAAGACTGTTTGAATTAAGAACAAATTTAACAGAAATTTTGTGAAAGAAAATTTGAATTAAAGTAAAGCCAGTAAAGTGGTAACTGAGATTGAATTAGAATGATATCAAGACAAATTGGATTGTGAGGTTCAAATTTGAAGTGTAATATGATAATCAAGTTAAGAGTTGGGAATCAAGACGAAACTTAAGTTGAAATGGAAATTTGGCTTGGTAAAAGGGAATGGTTGTGTTGTGGGTAAAAGCAGATTGAAATTTGATTGGGATAACCCTTGTATCCGCTGAATTGATAACAGGTGGAAATGATATAATGATATGCCGACAAAAGGTACAAGTTTATATTTCATACGGTATGTGATTTGGATAAGCCAAATTGGCAAGCCGCTTGGCTGTTTGATTTTATTTTGGGTTGGAGATGGCCTAGAGAGGCGAGAGTTTGACCTATTGACCAGTACAAAGAAGGTGCTGGCGAAATTTTTCGAAAAGTTAAGGAGTTAGAAAATTTTCAGGATTTTTGGAAATTTTCGTTGATAAGAATTTATTAATATTTAATCAAAATTAAATTGGTTGAGTTAAAACTGAAGTTGAGAAGTGAACAAATATGTTCTAACCAGTCGATAGGGTCGTCCTCTACCTTTTAGCAATTTCGAGGATGAAATTATTTTAGGTGGGGAAGAATGTAATGACCCGCATTGGAAGAGGTATTATAATTAATTTATTTAATTATATAAATGGTGATTAAAAGGATTTATTGGTCGTGGAATTAAATAATGGTGAATATTTAATATGAATAATAAATTAAATAATATATTTAATTCTGAAATGATCAGAATTAGCTGAAATGGCGATATGGTGCAAACTGGATCATCCGTGATATTTAATTCAGTTTAGAATTGAATTAGAATAACGAATATATTATTTGAACGATAGTTTGATCGTACAATTATATTATAATTAAAATCGAGCTCGAAATGGCGCTGCAGTTCGTAAATTGGCGATTCGAACTTCAACTGAATGTACGGAGTTCGTTTTAAATCGGATTTCTGTGAAACAAGAAACGTATGGAGCTGGTGGAGTATATCTTTCTAGTGGAAGAGAAAAATCAGGATTTCGTCATGTAAATTTTGAGATATGTCCAAATCAAATTTTAAAATAGTAGCTATAGAATCGTTTATCGACTGTAACGGTTTATTCGATATAACTAGAGACCTGGTTTGAATTTAGACAAGGTTCTTTTGGGAAATAGTGATAATTTAATTTTTAGAATTTTACTATAATTTTTAATTAATTAAATATGCAACTTTTTATTTGGAGTATTTTGCACCCTATATCAACATTTTGGAGTTTCAAAATATGAGTAAATCTACCGGTATTATTATATTTTTGGGATCGTGGCACGTTGCTCGTCACAACTGTATTTTTATTTTTGTCGTTAGCAGCTCATAACGAACGAAATTTGAAGCAACAAGGTACCCTTCATAAATATAATATATATATGTTTACATTAGGGACTAAGTTTCGTACAACCACTGGAACCTGCGTACCCTAGTAACACGGACCTAGGATTACAAATTCTTAATGCCGATGTAATGGCGGACCTATTTCAAAGTAAAGCACGTGTTTATCAAATCAAAAGTACCCATGGATGATGGGATCGACCTAAGGTGTAGATGGGCTACTCTATAGTCCTACGCAATGTGTATATCCCTTAGCCATGAATTAGTAAAACTACTTATATATATACTACGCAACGTGTATATCCCTTAGTCATGAATTAGTAAAGCTACTTATATATACATGCAAGCACTTCAGTTGGAAGCCTTCACCGTCGAAAGTTTTAAATGGTCACAAATGAAATCTACACCTAAGTAAATGGTCACAGCAACCCCTCTCTGTATTTCCCTATCACTTCAAACCTTTTTACTTCCCTTCTTCTCTTCACTAACAAAAGAGTGGGACGTGAGGCGTATAACTTGCTGCATGTGATGTGAGCGATGTTGGATTCTCGTGAGCGCTGGGTTTAGTCAGCAGCAGTGGTGGTAGGAATGAACGCAAGGGGTGTTAGTTGTCTAGAGCGGAGCATGTTTTGATGGAATGAAAGAGGGGTATTGGCATTTGTTTTTGTGAAGTCTAGTGGATTTCGATGATGGTACACGTCATGGCATTTCATGGTGGGGAGCACGGCAGTTTTAAACTGTGAAGCGGGAGATGACTGTGAGGCTGAAAGGGAGGAGATAAGGAGAGTTCGAGAAGAGAAGAGCAATGGAAGTGGTGACATGGGATTCGGTTTTGAAATAGATGAATGGTATTGGGTGGAAGTTGCGGCAAAGTCATGGATTTTAGAACTGGAGTGTGTTTATTTTGGGTACGGTGAAGATGGAGGAAGAAAAGGGTTTGGGCTGGCGCATGTTAGTTGGGCCGAGGTAATTACGAAACAAGATCCCTTAGGATCGTATGGACGAGAACTACCCGATGGAGCTAACTGGGAGTGGACAGGGGCTCGTTTGAATTTATGGCCAAATAAACTGTTTGATTCAAATCAAACAACATTTCATCGTTCTTTAACGATGAACTGCCAAAGTGAGTCTGAACAGTTTATAATTTCATGTTGTATTTTTAGAACTGTTAGATATTGGATGATTGACTATGTGTTGACTGTTTGATTGAACTGCTAGTCAGTTAGTTGAATTTCTATATTGATTTTGTTTAACAGAATATATCATATTGAAATGAAAGTGATGTTATATTATATTGTTTAACATCTGTGATGCAGGGAAACAGGTTGGAGGAACCCAACGGGGTCCCTCAACATTTATTTTACTGTGATTCATATATTGTCATATATGATGTGATATATAATCTGTTGTCGATTATATGTGTTTGGACGATACTGATCATCGTGATTTGATATGTTGAATACCATAACATACCGAAATGTTGATAAGGAAATATTTTCAAAGTGATATTTGAAAATAAAATATTTATAAATGGAATATTTATAAATAAGAAATATTTATAAATCGGGATATTTATAAATAGGAGATATTTAGAAAAAGGGAAAACTTTATAAAAATGAAACTGTTATAAGAAGGAAATCATTTTAAAGTGGAAAACCGTTACTAAAAGTAAATCTTTAAAAATGAATAAACGTTGTTAAAAAGGGGAAATCTTTATAAAGCGAATAAAGGAGTTAAATCGAATATGGTATTCGAAAGGAGTTAAATCGAATATGGTATTCGAAAGGAGTTAAATCGAATATGGTATTCGAAAGGAGTTAAATCGAATATGGTATTCGAAAGTTAGTAAATCGAATTGGTTAATCGAAAGGGGTTAGTCGAGTCGAGTTAGTTGAATAGGGTTAATCGAATATTTGTTATTCAAATTAGAGTTAACCAGTTAGAGTTAATCAATTAGAGTTAACAAGTTAGAGTTAAACCAGTTAGAGTTAATCAGTTAAAGTAAATCGAACTAGAGTTATTCAAATGGAGTTATCGAATATTAGTGATTCGAATAAAGCAAAAGGAGTTATCGAATATTAGTGATTCAAATAGAGTTAAAGGAGTTATCGAATATAGTTTATTCGAATAGAATTAAAGGGGTAAATCGAATATAGTTTATTCGAATAGAGTTAAAGGAGTTATCGAATATAGTTTATTCAAATAGAATTAAAGGGGTAAATCGAATATAGTTTATTTGAATAGAGTTAAAGGAGTTATCGAATATTAGTGATTCGAATAGAGTTAAAGGAGTTATCGAATCTAGTAATTCGAAAGGAGTTATCAAATCTTGTTATTTGAAAGTAGTTATCGAATATAGTTTATTCGAATGGAGTTAGAGGAGTAAATCGAATATAGTTTATTCGAATAGAGTTAAAGGAGTTAATCGAATACAGTTTATTCGAATAGAGTTAGAGGAGTTATCGAATCTAGTTTATTCGACAGGACTTAAGTGAATAGAGTAAATTGAAAAGAGTTAATCGAATATAATTATTCGAAAGAAAGGTTAAGTAAGGAAGTTAGTTAAAGAAATATAAAGTGAACTTTGCCTATTTCAAGGTTAGAAGTGTTTTTCAGTTAAGGTCTGAGAGGTAGTTCTACCCCAACTTGATTGGCTTCGTTTTAACTAAGGAATGGGTATGGTTCGGCAGTAAAGGATGGTAAAGTGAATTTAGTAATTAAAGGAAATGTTTTGAGTTTGTATAGCGATGTTTTATCTAAACCATCTGCTTAATCCAAACGTAGGAGTTTTGGAAATGTTTTCCAAAACAAGAATCAAAAATGTTTTCGAATACAGAAAAAAAGGAATGGAATGTTTCCAGTGTTAATAAATAAATAAGGATTTTTTTTAAATATATATATATATATGTTAATTATTATTATTTTTAGATCTGTTTAATTATTTTAATTTTAATTTTTTTTAGGACTTTATTTCACTTTTATTGAACCTTTTTACTTTAATCTGTTTGGTTATTTTAAACTCTTTTTATATATTATTATTAGTTATTTTACCTTAATTTTGGGTTCCATATCTAGCCAACCCCAACTTGTTTGGGATATATGGCTTTGTTGTTGTTGTTGTATTAGAAAATAGCAAATGTTGAATATAGGGAAACAGGAGATGAAAAATGAACTAAAGGATAAATGTTAAATGATGTTTGTTCAATATAATTTCCATCTGGAAATAATATCGTTATTTTCACACTTGTTTTCTTTGATAGTTAAATCACAGACTATCGAAGTTTTTACAATTTTAACGTTGTTAATATGGAGAGACCGGTTGGATTATTATCCAAAGAACCACTCTGCATTGGCACAAGCGTTGCGAATCATATATGCCAAAGGAAATTGAAAACGGAGTTATGCAAGGGCTTTCCTGTTTACAGAATAGTGCCTTCGGTTCATCCTGTTCCTGGATGACTTGTATGGACGGATGTCTGATAGAGTATTTCCAGACGATCACGTATATTGATTTCTCTAACCGTACCAAGAGTGGAAGCGGAGAAGGAAACTTCTTTTAGCTAACACATAATGTATGGTTGAGGATGTCAATCGGTGATTTGATGGATTTGACGATGTGGCATTCAATGTGAATCTGGTGTGATGATAAAGCGTAGCTTCTAGCCTCACATCCGGTAAATGACAGAAATCGGGCAGACAGCATGGCTAAGTCGGTTGCACCGAAGTAGGGTGCATAATCACCTGATCTAGAGTTTCATTTACTTCTAAAAATCTATTGTTGATGCTGTCCCATTTGGGAAACGATTGCTGATCCCAACCGTTGGTGATATACATTCGATACACTCAAGCGAAATCAGTGGTCGGTCATGTGTGGCCGAGTTGCAAGATGTTCTTGTTGAACCCAGTGTATTCCTCTCTAGAGGTACACTAGCGAAAGGTGGTTCCATACCTTGTCATAGTTGGAAATCCATTACCCAATACGTGCTTGCGGTTTTGAATGTATACTATGTATGTAGAACGTGAGATGAAAGCGTTTCTGCTAGATGATTATTATATTGTGATTGATAGACATTATTATAATATCAAAAGGTTTTCGATATAAAGATAATTTGGATTCTCATAAGGGAAAAACTCGTTCCGTTATACGGCGTGGTCTTATGAGATATCGTTTACTTGTTCAAACTGTTTTACTCATACCAGTCCCATGACTGACCCGGAGTTTTATTTTGTTGTTTCCCTAAACTCTTGGGTGCCTAAATTTGTACGGGCAGTCAAGTAGTCGGGATTTTAAAGATACACTTGAAGAGATGGAGCAGGAGGCTTCAGGATCATATAGCTATAGTTTATTTCCGCTGTGTTGTAAGTGCTGTACTTTGATAATGATATGTATATTCAAGTACAGATTTGTATTTCAAAGTTATGTTATGAAATATATTTATTCGTTCCGTTGTGAGATTCGTGTTACTCTGATATTGTCTTCTCTTCTTCTATTCTAAGTTTCTATCTTATCTTTCCTCACCCTCTAATTTCTTTTACTAATGACCAGTATTTTTCGATGTTTGGTTAGTCATCACTGAGTTTATGGCGATAACCAAAGTCGACAAAATCCCGGGTCATTACACCATGACTGTCCATTATCCAGTTGGGGGTTCCCTCGATCTTAGTTGGGTATATGGGGTGCCTGTTTCTTTTTCCTGCTATCGATTCCCTACTATCGCGATCATCATGAATTTTACAGAATTTGATTTTATTCTGGGGATGGATTGGTTAACAAAATATGAAGCTGAGGTTAAATGCACCGACAGAGTCGTAAGGGCAAAGATTAAATCAGGCAATTATATAACCATACCATGTGAAGCCCCGAATCATGATAGAAAAGATTTTTGGTCAGCTTTGGATGTTTCTCCTGCTCAATTAGAACCTGTTCCTGTCGTTACGGAGAATATTCCGGTCGACATAGAAAATATTCCAGTTGTCAAAAACTATGCGGATGTGTTCGAAGTTGTTAGCTTACCTCCGGGTAGGGAAATTGATTTCAAATTCTATTTGGTTCTGAATGCAAGGCCAGTAGTTCACGCTATTCGAAGAATGACCTTGAAGGAAAAAGAAGAGTTAGACAATCAAACTCGACAGCTTGTATGAAAAGGTCTGATCAGGCCTAGTTTCTCTGATTGGGGAGCAGCAGTGGTATTTGTCCCAAAGTCAGACGGTACTCTCAGACTATGTGTAGATTATCGTGACTTGAATAAGCAGACATTGAAAAATAAGTATCGATTGCCGCAGATTGATAATTTGTTGGATCGATTGAATGGTGCACAAGTATTTTCCCGAATGGACCTAGCTACAGGTTTCCATCAGCTTCGTATTGCTGAAGATTGTGTTCCTTTGATAGCATTCAGAGGTCCAGATTTATTCTGCGAGTGGTTAGTAATGTCGTTTGGCTTATGTAATGCTCCAGCATATTTTGTCGATCTAATGAACCGGGTATTCAGAGAAGTATTGAATAAATTTGTTCTAATCTTCATTTATGATATTCTAATCTTCTCTAAGTCAGAGAGCGAGCATGAAAAACATTTGGAACAAGTGTTAGAAATTCTCAGAAAGAACATTTTAAAAGCCAAATTTTCCAAATGTATATTCTGGCTAGAAGAAGTCAAGTTTCTTGGCCACGTCGAGTCAAAGGAAGGAATTTCTGTGGATCCCAGTAAAATCACTGCTATTCAGAATTGGAAACAGCCTCGTACACCCACAGAAGTCCAAAGTTTTCTCGGATTGGCTAGTTACTATCGGAAGTTTGTTAAGAATTTTTCTAAGATATCCAGTCCCTTAACAAAATTTACTAAGAAACAATCCAGATTCAATTGGACTCCGGAATGTGAGGCAGCTTTCCAAAAGTTGAAGTTAAAACTGACAACTGCTCCAGTGTTAACAATTATTGATGGCAATCAAGACTTGAAATTTGGACAGATGCTTATAAAGAAGGTCTTGGTGGAGTATTAATGCAAAGAGGCCAAGTAGTCGCTTATGCTAGCCTTCAATTGAAGCCACATGAGAAGAATTATGCAACTCACGATCTTGAATTGTTAACCATCGTGTTTGCTATGAAAATCTGGAGGAAATATCTATTGGGTGAGAAATTTGAATTATACACTGATCATCAATCATTGAAATATTTATTCACCCAGAAAGATCTGAATATGAGGCAGCAGCGTTGGTTTGAATTTCTCATAGCATATGATCTTGATATTTTATATACTCTAGGGAAAGCTAATGCTGTGGCTGATGCGCTCAGCCGAAAGAATGCAATTATCGCCAGTCTTATCGTCATGCCTTCATTTATTGATAACATATTTGCTCTTCAGAAGGATGATCACTTCATTCAAAAGATCAGAGAGAGAATTCAGAAAGGCGAGCCCTTAAGTTTTCAGATCGATAACGATGGGATTCTGAGGTTGAAGGGTCGGATTTGTGTTCCAAACATTCCTGAACTCCGGGGAGAAGTATTGGATGAATGTCACAAAGCCAAACTTAGTATCCATCCAGGAGTGAGTAAGATGTATAATGATATCAAACGCACCTTCTGGTGGAGGTCTATGAAGCGAGACATTTCCTTATACGTTAGCCGGTGCGTTACTTGTCAGCAATTCAAAAGCGATCAACAGAAACTGGCTGGACTGTTACAACCGTTGGAAATTCTTGGTGGGAAATGGGAACAGATTTCTATGGATTTCATAGATGGTTTGCCCAGAACCAGGAAAAGAAATAACAATATTTGGGTGAACGTAGATCGTCTCACGAAGACCGCCCATTTCATACATGTCAGATCGAATAGAACCGCTCAGAGTCTGGCGCAGATTTATTTTAAAGAAATTGTTAAACTCCATGGAGTTCCCATGAGTATCGTTAGCAATCGTGACCCGATTTTCGATAGTAAATTCTGGGAAGCATTCTAAGCAGAACTGGGAACGAAACTGAATTTGAGCGCCGCTTATCATCCTCAAACAGATGGACAAACTGAGAGGGTGAATAGTATTCTAGAAGATTTATTGCGGGCTTGTGTTATTGATTTTGGCGGATCATGGGAAGACCATTTGCACTTGGCCGAGTTCTCATAAAACAATAGCTACCAGGCGTGCCTGACAATGTCACCATTCGAAGAACTGTATGATAGACCGTGCGGATCTCCTGCTTGTTGGGTAGAACTTGGTAATAGACTTGTTTTGGGACCCAATATGATTCGTGAAGCTGCGGAAAAAGTCAATTTCGTTAAGAAATTATTACTAGCCGCTCAAAGCCGACAGAAGACCTATGCGAATAAGAGAAGAAGAAATTTATCATTCGCTGTTGGCGACCACGTGTATTTGAAGGTATCTCCGATGAGAGGAGTAATCCGGTTCGGTAAAACAGGGAAATTGGCGCCCAAATTTGTTGGTCCGTTTCCTGTTTTAGAACGGATTGGATTGGTTGCCTGGAGTACATGATGTGTTTCACGTATCTCAACTTCGAAAGCATGCGCATGATATAGACTTGATCATGGAAGAAGCCGCACAATGGGATTTGGAAATTACTCCAGAATTGGCTGTGAGAAGAGAGCCGCTAAAGATTATTGGCAAAGAAACTAAAGAACTGAGGAATAAGAAGGTTCACTTAGTCAAAGTGCAATGGAGTGGAGATCCGCAAGACTGTACTTGCGAAACTGAGGAGAGCATTAAGAAAGCCTATCCCAAGTGCAGGGTGGATATCTATGATTAACTCTGGTGCAAGGTACATTTACCATATTTTGCATTTCCATTTTGTTCTCTACTTTGTTGTTGTTTTCTTTTCATGGATGTAAACTTTTTAATTATATAGTCTGAATGATTTTAAAAAGAGTATATGAATTAATTAGTACATTTCTGAAAGATAAAAACAAATTGATTGTTGCTTGTGTGGAGTGATTGTTAGTTTAAACTAAATTGCATTGGAATAATTTAATCAATAAGAGAATGAATGGTAAATTTATGAAATTAAATCAAGTATTGAACTGATTTAAAAATAGAGAGAAATATATATACACGTACATTATATATGTTTGAACAGCTAAATGGAATTGTTGTTGAGTAAAGAATTTATTTGCGTGCCCGACAAATAGGTAAATCTTAATGAGTTGGATGCGCAATTTTATTTATTATATCAACTCCTGTGAATGTCATTGGATGCGGAGTGTTGGTTGTTCTGTGTGTAATAATAAACGTCGCCATAGGATGGTAACAATTAATTTTGAACTACATTATATGGCATACTTCTTGAAGATAGGCATACTTCATCATATACCACATAAGCATTTTGAGCTTATGTGATGAGGTTGAAGATTTTCCATACCAGCGAGAAGCTTGTATGGCGATGACTATATATTATAGGTTGAACTGATGACTGATATGGACTATATAAAATGTAACGATAAATTGCAAGATTAATAAAACCCTACATGGGTCTGGAGATGACAATAAACACGTCTCTCTGGTCATTAAGGCACAAAAACCATTTATAGGGTGACGAGAATTTATTCTCCGGAGTTATGATTTATGCACACTCCCCTGTGGACACTGGAATATATCACTATAAATATGTGCATGCTTATTAGGATTTATCGGGTACCTAACATAGCCCAATAAATTTCCAAACCCCTCCCCGTACAAAGGAGGTTATGGCGAAATTTTTCGAAAATTTAGGGTGTTAGCCAAATCTTTGAAGAATTGGAAAATTCTTAGAAACTGAAAAGTTGAAGAATGAAAGTCAGAATGAAAGTTGAGTTGGTTAATTAAACAACTTTTGGCTTCGTTTCTTTTCGGGGACGAAAAGATTTTAAGTGGGGGAGATTGTAACAACCCGGAAAATCAGAACCAATTTAAAAAATTTAGTTTGGCTATTTCAGTGGATTTTGAATATTTAAAATAAATTATTTTGAATAATAGCGACGAAAAGTCTATTTGGATTGAGTTGGAAAATAAATATATTTATTTTGATTATAAACAAGGCCTGAAATGGCGTGGCAGTTTCAAAATTTGAATTCAAACTTTGACTAACTGTATCGAGTGCAAAATAAAACGGATTTTAGTGAAACCAAAAATATTTAAATCTATTTATGAATATCTTTCTAATGAATTTGAAAAATCGAAGCTTCATAGTGGGAATCAAAAGTTATAGCCCTTGAAAATAGACATTTTGCAAATGACCTCTATTTTCGATGAAACCACTTTTGTTGGATCTGGGATGTCAAATTATTGCTAGGTTTCAAATTCCATTATTTTTGAAGTTAATATGTGAGCGTGGCGAAGGAAAATGTGTTTGGTTGATTTCAGTTAAATTGGATCGACCCGAAAATGACCATTTTTCAAACAGTCTCAGAATTCGACGTAACTAGATTTGTTGGGACCGTATCGTCAAAACATAGCTAGATTTATTTTTCTGCAATTTTTGGGACCCATTTGTGGCCCCGACAAATTGAAATGTACGTTCAAATCGAATATTGAATGTTTTATATTTTAATTTGAAGAGTAATTGACTGAAACAGTCGAATGGGCCTACGAAACATATCCCGTTGTGTTCGGAATAGGGGTATTTAGCTAGGGACGATAGTCGTTGGGTTTGGATTGGAGTTCGTATGTGGTAAGGGATATTTTTGGATTTTTAAAAATATATAAATAAGAAAAAGGAGGGGCCAATCAAATTTATGCTCTCTCCCCGATTTATCTCCAGGCGACGGCGGAAAGGAGTTCAAAGCTTCCCGGCCAATCTCCGACTAAACCACGCATCGATAGCCTTCGACCCAGTTGAAGTTTTTGAAGTACTCCTCTCACTCTTCAAATCCATGGTTGTTGCACCCCCCCTCCCTCGTCAAGTAAATCGCCTGAACCAACGCCTCAAAGTCGCCCACTTTTTGGAAGAGATCGGATATTTTTCTGAGCCTTCTACAGTTTTTGGAGGAGTGGAACCCAATGTGAGATTTCTGATTTATAAATGATATGGAAATTATGATGTATAAATTATATAGTCGATGTATGAGTTATATAAGTGTTGTACACCTCATGTATAAGCATTGTATAAGTTGTATGTTCGATGTATAAGTTATATATGCGTTGTAGACATCATATATGCGTTGAATAAAATTGAAATGATATTGAAATGTAATCGAAATATATTTATATACGAATACCTATACATATACATATATATATATATATATATATATATATATATATATATACACACACACACTCCACTCGTCCACAGACCATGCACGATATATATTGGTTGTGATATTGATTGGATTTGGTTGATGTGAAATTTGGTGAATATCATGAATGATTGATTGTGGTTGAAATCCCAATAGGATTAGTATATGGGAAAATTCATCTGCGTACGAACTAGATATTGAAATCCCCATTGTCAAAAGCTGCGAGGCTTTAAGGTAGAACGAGGAGCCGTGCTAGGGACGATGCCGGTTTTAACTACCCTGTCGTTATGCTGCTGAATTTTTTTGAAATATTTCTATGTTTGATTTATATTCATGTATTGAAATATATTCATGTGATGAAATAAAATGGTTTAAACGATAAAAATAACATTTTTATTGAATGAATGAAATAAAATGGTTTAAACGATAAAAATAACAATTTTATCAAATGAATGAAATAAAATGGTTTAAACGAAAAAAATAACATTTTTGTCAAATGAATGAAATAAAATGGTATAAACGATAAAATAACATTTTTATTGAATGAATGAAATAAAATTGTTTAAACGATAAAAATAACATTTTTATCGAATGAATGAAATAGAATGGTTAGAACGATAAAAATAACATTTTTATTGTATGTACGAAATATAGAAAAATATTCATTTTTCAAATAAATTGTTTTAAAAATAAAAATCACATTTTTATAATACATATGAATCACTAAAAATATTTAGTTTTGAAATAAATTGTTTTAGCAATAAAAATCACATTTTTATCATCTATATGAAGTATATAAAATAATCGTGTTTGAAGTAAATTGTTTTGACAATAAAAATCACATTATATATATGAATTGTTAAAAATAGTCATGTGTTGAAATAAATATTTGTTGGATAAAACTATCATTTTTATCACATGTATGAAATGAAATGGTTTGGAAATCAAAGAACGGATTGTATTTATATATATTTATATAAATATAATTAAAATAAATCAAAAAATGAGGCTGTAGTTCGTATTTTGAAACCGTGATTTCAAGCGGGAGATCCGACCATCGGATTTTCCTGAAATCGAAACCGTTGGGTTCGCTTTGGAAATATCTTTCCAATGACACCAACTTTGCAAAGATCCAACGGTTGGATTTTCTGGAATATTTAATTCAAATCTGAATGAAAACAGCGCCAGAATCGATTATATTTTTATATATATATATAATTAAAATAAATTGAATAACGACGCTATAGTTCGTATTTTGAAATCGTAACTTCAAACGATTGTACCGCGAGATCCATCCGTCGGATTTTCCCAAAACTAGAACCGTTGGATTCGTTTTGAAAAGATCATTCCATGATATAAAATTTGTGAAGATCCGACGGTTGGATTTTTAGATATGTGTAAATCAAATCTAAAGAAAAACAGCGCCACGGCCGCGTTATGGCCTGAAGCGTCGTTTGAATAAATTGGCTATTTTTAAATGAATAAAAATAGCGGTAAATCGTTATAAAATATTATAAACGATATGGAATGGAAATAAACTGAATTTACATGGTTTATTGAATATTTGATGGTTGAATGTGTTTGACGTGAACATTACATTAATGAGCTGAATTATGGATGTTGAATAATTTAACCATTGAAATGAATTGATTTGAATTCTAAATATACGGTGATTATTTGAAAAGACCGAGTTAACTCTCATTTCAAATAATTGATCGATGGTTAGAAGTCGAAGATATGAAGACGGTGCAAGACCGATGATCTTCAGGTCGGATGGATGGCTATTGATGCCTTGGATGGGAGTTGTTGCCCTGAAGGGGTTACAGTGGTGGTTGTCCGGACATACTTGTTGATCGTTCGGATGTGGGAGGAATAAAGATCCTCCGATTTCGTTCAGACCCAAAACGGACTTGTAAATGGATGTGTGTCTAACGTTGTATATTGACAGCGTGGCATATAGAGATGTTGTGATCAAAGATTTTGTTGAAAAGCAGAGCTTTGTGGTTGATGATCAAAGCATGGCTTTAAATAGTTAGCTTTGTGTTTAGCGTTGATTCGCGAGCCTTACACCCCGGTATGAGCCAGAAACGGGAGAGGACATCAGGGAGGACCTACGTTTCTTTCTAGCTAGGAGTGGTGTTTTGGGTTTTACAGACCAGGCATTTTACTTATGTGGATGATTGATAGCGAGGCGCCTCGGTTATATTCGGTCCTGGGCCGATGGTTTGGTCGGTATATGACCAGTTTACACCCCATAGGATGGGGAAATGCAGTGTTCAGGCATTTTAATCCACTCCGTGTCGACTGGGCCTGATGATCCAAGGGCCCACCTGAGTCAAGGTCCTGAGGCTTGGGCTAGACAGTCTCGAAGCGGTAAGGACGATTCCTTGCCTTGGTTCATGACGGAAATCCAATTTCCAAGTACGACATCATGCGGTTTTGATTGTATACTTATTATGGCGACATGATATTGGTACCCATGCCGTCTATGATTGATACTTATGATTGAAATTGTTTTTGAAACATATAAACACTAGTAATAATATCAAATGCTTTTATTTTATTCGTATCAAGCATATTTTGGCCATTATAAGGTAAACCTCTATCCTCCGGTTTGCATTGCATTGTGTGATGGGAACTGAGTCTTATAGTAGCTTCATTTTTATAAAAAGCATTGCGATGTTTAAAAGATTTACTTGTTTTTAAAGCACTGGCAATCCAACGGAGAAAACCCCTTCCGTGTTAGCGGCGTGGTCCTGTAATTGACCGTGTTATAAAATATATTGAGTAGATTTCTCATACCAGTCCCATGACTTACTCGTAGTTTGTTTCACTTGCAAACTCGGGTGCCCATATTTCTACACAAGCATCCTTGTATTCAGGTTTTAGCAGGCTTTTCTGGATAGCTATGGAGCTGAAGATGGATTCTATCATTTCTTTTTTATGCTGTTCAGCTCCTGTTGTACATATTATGTTTTGATTCTGCTGTAGACATTTATGTAAAGCTGAACTGTTTTTTGTACTAAATATGATCCTATATATTGTCTAACTCTGATGATCATGTTTATTCAGTGTATTATTTGTACAATATCTGGTGTATTTATTTATTTCTGTCCTGTTTTTATTTGTTTATGTGTTATATTCCAAAGATTACCCTTGCCGCCGTGGAACGGGGAGTTGGGGTCGTCAATTAAGAATGTAATTAATTTGTAAATATAGACATTTTTAAAGTAAAGAAGTGGGAATTTTATTCAATAGGCCACCATGAATGACACAACGAAGTTAGGATGCGTTAGATTATAAAGGGCCTAGAAATATTTAACTAAATTAATATTAGTAAAACGTCGTTTAAATGAAAGTAAAAAAGAAATAAAATAAGAAGTCATCGGATCATTTTGTGATTGCAGAAATTAAACTCATCGTGTAAATTAAATTCGAATATATATATATA
Organism: Allium sativum; assembly: GCA_030737875.1. Classification (NCBI taxonomy): domain Eukaryota; kingdom Viridiplantae; phylum Streptophyta; class Magnoliopsida; order Asparagales; family Amaryllidaceae; genus Allium; species Allium sativum. Next base: position 911,037,747 of record CM060926.1, read on the forward strand.
TATATGTATATTCAATTAAAAACAAAAGATATTTGTTTCCTAAAAGTTGTGAATAATATTAGTTGTCACCAAGATAGAATATTTTAAAATGTTTTTTAGTTTGAAATTAAACACATGATCTTTGTTGTTGTAATGGATGTTTGTGATAAATCATTGCTATGAATTGACTAAACGAATCTAAATAAAACGTTAACCTGTTTGATTATATTTTAATCATCTTATGTAGATGCTTGTTCGGAAGTCTGAATTTAAACTTATAAGTTAATTAAACTAATAGGGTATGCCATGAAATTCACAGATAAATGGATATTGTAACGACCCGCAAATCCGTACCATTTGAATTGACTGAGAACAACTCACATCCATTCCAAATTTGCACGAAAATACGAATCATTAATAGAAAGAAGTTAGAGCATGAGAAATAGAAAGAAAGAAAATTAGAATATAAGAAAATAGATAGAAGATCGAACTGAACAACACCACAGAATCTCACAATCGCAGCGGAACAAAATATATTATATAAATAATAACTTTTGAAATACAAACTGTATTTGAACTTACATACATCATCAGAGTACATCTCATATACAACATAGCGGAATTAAACCTAAATATCTAACGTTGAAGCCTCCTGCTCTAAGCTCCTCCAAATAAATCTGTAAAATCCTGAACTACTTGACAACCCGTACCAATTTGGGCACCCAAGAGTTTAGGGAAAACAAAGAAAAATAAACTCTAGGTCAGTCATGGGACTGGTGTGAGTAAACGATTTTTAAAACTGCTTTGTTTGAATAATGGATATCTCATAAGACCATGCCGTAAAAACGGAATGGGTTTTTCCCTTATGCGACTCCCCAACACTTGTTTAACTTTCAAAAAAAAAACATTTTGAATGTAAAGATAATTGTAAGACCAATCCACACATAAACATGGATGGATTTTACCTTATAATAACCCAAAACATTTTGAAATCAATATTATTCTGATATTATGATAGTGTCTAAATACAAATAAATAGCAATCTAGCGGATCGTTTGCATCTCATGCTCCACATATATAGTATACAATCAAAACCTCGGGTGATTATTGGATAATGGATTTCCAGCTATGACAAGGTATGGAACCACCTTCCGATAGTGTATCTCTAGAGAGGAATACACTGGGTTTAACAAGAACGTCTTGCAACCCGACCCACACATGACCGACCACTGATTTCTCTTGAGTGTATCGAATATATTGTCACCTTACGGTGGCTAGCAACATAACTGTTCCCGGGAGATACCGAAATGAAAAGAAGTATCAAAACGAATATTCTCTAGATGATGACAATACACCCTAATGGGAGCGACCCACATAGCCATGCTGCCTGCTCGATTTTTTTCATTTTCCGGGTGTGAGGCTTGAAGCAGAACTTTCCTTTTACAAATCATTTCCTTTGAATGCCACATCGTCAAAACTACCAATCGCTAATTGACTTCCCCAAAAATATATTACGGGTATAAAGCAAGAGAAACGAAATCCTCTGCCACCAACATAATTGTGTTTGAAGAGATCAACGTACGTGATCGGCTAGGCATACTCTGTCAGGCATTCGTCCATACAAGTTGCCCCATGATTGGACAAACCGAAGGCACTATCCTGTAAACAGAACGGCCCTTGCAATACTCCGTCATCAACAGTCTTCAATAAAATCTATGAATCATAACGTATATATCGGATCGAAGTGGAATTTAGATTCCAGCCTCTTCGAAACGATAACGAAAATGTCCAAATTTGATAGTCGGTTATTTAACTATCAAATATAAAATAGAATAAATAGATTTAACTCCGTTGGATCTGCTAAGCTAAATTTAAATAAAATTTTGATTATTTAAATACAAATATTAACTTTATATGTTTATTTATTTGAAAACATAACAAAACCCTTATTTTCAATCCTATGTGGTAATCTCACATTCGAACATCCATTTCATAACAGAAACGATATTTAACTCTAACACTCATTTTGAACACAAACTAACATGATCAATCGAATAATAGTGAAGTCGATCAAGTTGGGGTATTTTAATTACCTCTCAAACCTTGAATCGAAATCATTTCTTATCGTCAAGATTTGTAGAAGTTTCATAAAAAAATTTGCCAAAACCATAAATTGGTAAATCCATTTGATTCCCAAACCTTAAACCATTTTTTTAAAACAACGTTGTTGTTTGGTAGACCATTGATCAAGTTCACTTAAATAATAAATCGGGGAATTTAAATCCAAGCATTTTACTTAATTCCTTATCCTCTGATAATTGAATTATCATTTAAAACTTAATTAAATATTAATTAAGTTTTGAAAACATCCTTTGGATATAGCTTATCTGAATTTAAAACTGCTATTTAACTTCATCGTTATCTTACCAAAATCCATTAATTTAAAACATTAGCAAGTCTTTAAACAATTATTTATTCAAACCTCTTCTATTCAATTATTTGAAACCAGTTAATTTAATACTCAATTGACAGTTGATTTTCATCAAACAAACTGATTAACTGATTACCAATAAATCTTTCCTGTTTAAATTAATTAATGAAAAATAATTAATTTAAAATACCAATAAATTGTTTTCTCAAGACAATTCATATCCGATTATTAAACTTAAGTTTGTTACTAAGTTACTTCACAGGAAATATAACTTAGCAGTTCCAATGGTATATACACTTCCTTAACCAGACGACATTTCAGCCGTTAACCTAATTTGCACCAACAACCATATAAATGCAATTCAATATTATCAACTTATCATCTTAACAATATATATTAACTGATAAAATAGCAGAACCATGTTTATTTCTGCTAACATGGTGGTTAAATAATTCAGTCAATCAGATGTATAGTGGAATGGTGTTTTATTTCCACTAACAGATGTCGATACAATATGTATAATTCCGTTTAACGTAATTATACACAACTCAGTTAATCAATACATTAAACAAACAATCCGGTACTTACTGAAACACATATTATTACGGATCTATTTTAACGGATTACATGTTAATTCAGTCTAGCAGCTAAATTTACGTTCGATTTCATTTAAATGATGTTTAGTATTGAAATCACTTTTATTTATTTAATAAACCAGTTTATTTAAAACTCGAGAACTACGTTGGGTTATATTAAGGTTCGAGAAGGCCATACACACATGTGAGCCAAATCCACTTGAACACGCTTTCTTGATCACACACATTTAATTATCTATTTATATCTTATTTGCATTTAGAATTTTATTTAAACATCTTCCTTCTTCATAATTAGTGTAATGGGCCAAGAGCCATTTAAAATATCTTATAGCTATTTATATATGTTTAACTTATCTTAAAAATACTTTGTTTAATTATTTTTAGAAAAAATCATGGGCAGAGCCCAAACCTGGATCCATGTAAAAATTTCTTGCATCCTTCCCTTTTTGTTCTCAATTATGTCCAGGCTTTTCCATTGCACCACTGTGCACTGGTGGATATACGCCGACGGTCTGAACATCCAACAACCGCTACGCCACTCCAGCTAATCACTTCGCACCTCCTCATCCCTAACAACCAACCGCCAGAGCTCCCACTCGCCTCCTTTTCAAAAAGACACTTCATCCATAATTCGCAAAGCAACAGTCCAGGTGGTCACTGAATCCACCGCATCCAGTCACCTCCGACCACATGAACTGCCTGAACCACCACCCATAGGTTCTCCAATGTCCCGCGCATCTCCTTCCCCAAATCCAGCCAACTCGATCCAACGAGAGCCCCTGACGAGACCACCCAAAACCCATACTAAAAAACGGCACCCAAAACCATGATTTAACTCGCTCGATTAATAATGACTACCGACGACCCTAAAACTTCACCAGAACCTCGATCTAACTTCCACGATACTTCACACAACAGTTTCGGATATTATGGGACAAATCGCGAGAAATAAATTATTTTACTTATAACTATTAAATAATCATAATTCGTTATATAAGTTATTAAAAATATGAATCTTTGGTTTGAAAATTATTGCTTCTACATACGAACATCCTTAGCTACCTAATTTTCAAATCCTTGATGATCGAACTTTCCAGTTTGTAAAACTTCTCCTTGCTTTTACCTTAAGTTCAAGAACGTATGATACTATTTAAAATGAAACCATTTTTTTAAATGATCTATAACCAATGTCCAACACTTCTGTGTTGAAGGAAAATTCTCAAATATATTAGAATTAAAGTTATGGATTTTCTTTGATTTAAAGCCCTTGTTTGGTTTAAAGAAACAGGGCCTGTGTTTTATATTTTACAAGCTACATATAAATTGTTACATTTTTCTCAATTTTATATGGAGGTAGAAGTTGACAATATCCATTTATTCAAAGTCATATATACAGATATAAAGGCTTGTGACATACATATATCATTTTGTAAATGTAACACCCCACCTCCGTTAAGGTCACTCACAAAGGGAATGCCTTAACTTTGGTGGAGCATTTTAGTGAACAGAACAGAAACTTACAAGACAGATAAAAACAGTACTTGAAAAATTTATAACTTTATTTCAACAGAAACCGAAATAAACTTGGTTACATCCTTTCAAATCACATTATCAGAATTCAAGTACAAAATATCAGTCTTGTACAAAAGCCTTCAGAATGCATAGTTTTAAAATCATAATCCCAATAGAACGGAAACTATACAGAGCCAAGCCATACTTTAAGCACTTCAAGCAGAAGAAGTCCGGATCAAGCTAAAGTATTCCCTCCTAGGATAACCTGGGGGGAAATGGAAGAAAGGAGGTGAAATAACAAGGGTCAGACAAAAAGTCTGGCAAGTCCAGTGATTTTCAGTTATGAACAGATAATAATAACTTGACATGAAAATAAAACTGGGTGAGAGATAACTGTAGCAGGTGTAACAGATATAACAGAAGCACAGAATGATATAAGCTATTGTTTTACACTTCTCTGCACTAATACTAGTATAACAGAATTAGGTGTCACCCTAATGTCTAAACTGAAACAGAAACGGGTACAGAATAATTTAACAGAAACAGAATGCTAATAATGGGCCTTTACTAACCGATCAGAAACAGACAGAAGCAGAAACAGATTAATCCCTACGGAAACAAAATGTAGAATTAGGTGTACACTAGTAATGGGCCTTTACCACCCGAACAGACGGTACCACGCAGAAACAGACAGGTGTTACCACCCAACAGAAACAGACGGTACCAACAGAAACAGACAGAACTAAGTGTACCCTAAAACCCTACCCCAAGCGATCGGCTCCCTAATACATAAATATCCTGTGTCGGCCCCACAGTAGGGTGTATCACTCCCTAAAGTGACAACCAATTGGCACAGACCTATTTACAGATGTCACGACGTCTTACATCCTCAGAGGCAGACCGGGATCCATGCACGCACATGACCCGGTTGGAATGCACCATCAACACCCCTCGCCATTATCAGAATGAACCGCTTATAATTAGTTCAGTAAGCGTGCCCGGACCCTACTTACTGTTGGGTCAAAGTTTTGATACCAGAAAGGTTACTGACTAATATGGGTCCCAAACAACAGATGACACAAGTAATTCCCCTCCTAACCTTGTGTCCCCAGACTAACAGATTTTAGATTAACTTGTTTACAAGTTTAGACATACATAATTCAGATCAACTAGTTCACAGACAAGTTTTCAGACTAACGGATCAGATTATACAGATTTAACAAACTTACAGATTAACTGGTTACAGATTATCTAACTTTGTATTGGGCCTACGGATTCACGAAACGGGTTTATCAGATTCATTGGTCCAATTGGTTCAACCTTACCCAACACGTTTTAGACATCATAATTATCTCATATTTTCATTAATTAAATATTAGTGCCCAAACCTCTCACATTAGACTGACAGTTTGCGGCTACTGGTTAGGCCGGTTGGTTCCGGGCAGGTTTCTGTCGCAAACTGAGTCAGACCTCGGGTTTCAAGCACGTTATGACTAACTTCTCACATTAGAACCTATTGTTTGCGGCCAGTGGAATATGCCGGGCGGTTCCGGGCAGAATTACACCGCAAACTCATTCTAACCTCGAGTTAGCCATGTTTATCTTTGCGGCCAATTAATTAATGATTTACCATTTATACCCACGCCTAATATACATGTCAATTATTCATAACTATAGCCACTTCAGATTATGCCAATAGCGGACTAATAATACCAACTCAATAGATATAGCAGATAACCGATTTTTCAGATTAGGCGACTTAACGGATTTAGCAGATTAAGCAAACTAGCAGATTTAGCTTTTTCAACAGACTTAGCAGATGACAGATTTGGCAGATGAACAGATCTAGCAGACTAGGCAGTAGAGTAGAACTTGCAGATTAAGTAATATAATAGAATGTAACAAAACTAACATATTACGCAAATATAACAGATTTAATCATTTCTTAAAACATATCTTGCCTAATTATAAATCTTGCCTAAGTTCACATGCATAAATAATAGTCTTGATTCACAATATTATCGTATACCCCATGTTTGCATTAAATTTACATAGCACAGATTATGGTCATAAATTTACCATATATCATATGTTTCAATTTTTATTAAACTTGCATAGTACAGAAGATCCCTATATAAATTATACCAAATATAGCCATCGATTACTATGCATATCATATATCCCAAAGATCCCTTACTTAGGTGTTTATTTACATTAATAGATACCCTACTCTCATGTAAATCTTTATGCCTAAGCCATATTCTCTTTATCTCAAATCATATGTTCAATACAATTTATATTATAAATATAACATGTCCAGTCATATGTCTCAGATTTTGTTCTAGCTACAGTCCATGTTCTTTCCTCAAATCAGTCACCTATTGGTCATGCCCAATTCATGCATCATTCATTTTACTATCCCAAACATTTTAGCGTATGTTAATCTCTTATGAGATTGGCTCAGGCTCGTGGTAGCCTGGCTATAAAACAGAAAGAGGAAAGAGATACAAAATAAGATAGATCCAAACAGAACAGAACAAATATAACCTCAGATTCAGATTTATAATTCATGTCACAGTTATGATTAAAGTTTATATCGGAAAATAACTGCACTTGCCTTGCTTGGATTAAAGAAAGAACCTTAATTGTTGTAGAATCGTTGCAGAAGCTTTAATCTCTAATTTGAATTGAGTTGCTTAGGTTGATGCTGATTAGCTTCTAGTTTTGATTCCAGTAGAGTAGCGACGCCATTTTTATTTTTATTTAGAATAGAGGCAGAGAAGAAGCAGAATAGAATTGTGTGTAGAGAAGGCTAGCACTTAGGTTGTTTTTATAGGTGTAGCAATTCATTTCAGCCATCAGATTAACCCTAAAACCAGTCCATACCATCAAAAATCATCCCTGGGCTTCGAAAACGTGTTCTGGACCGAAACAGGCCGACCAGGTCGACCTATAGGGGGGAGGTCGACACTATAGTCGACCCCCATGGGGTAGGTCGACACCCAGGTCGACCCCCTGGTCGACCTGGCCCCCAGGTCGACCCCCAGGTCGACCTGCCCAGTTCTGTGCTGACCGAAACTTTCTGAATCTTCTACAGGCCATAACTTCTTCATCCGGACTCCGATTTTCGAAAACTCGGACTCTATTTCATGTAAAATTTCGAAAGGAACGCAATGGTGATGTCCATTTTACCTAATTCCTGATTCTTAAATTAATTATCCTCATTTTACTATCTTTTCCGTTACACACACCGTTATCGAACTAATTTTTCTTCTCTTTCATGTATTAATTAATTCTTCTTATGCATCACCATTATTTACCTATCATAAGCATATTTTCATATATTTTATTTCATTTTTAATTATACTTAAAAATGCGGGGTGTTACATTCTCCCCTCCCTAAAGGATTTCGTCCTCGAAATCTCCAAGTTAAGAAGAATGTGTCCTACCATCCAATCATCCATCTACTCAATCACCAATCATAGGCATTAATTGTCCTTAAGAGATTTCTAATGTTGTATGAACATATGCAAGAAGTGTGTGTATATGTTCCTTGTCTAATGCAAAGATCAGGCGGTCCACTAATTCAGTTGACCTCCTTAATGCGAATTATGCCAGTGCCATGAGTCCAACATGTATGCAATTTTCCTACTCGATACATATCATTTCTATATGAGTGCACAACCATTTAGTCATATGCAACATCCATGTGCTAAGTCAATCATTTTGCATCCACAAAAATTAAAAATGCTCACACATCCATATGCAGTATGAGGGTGTTTTCGAGCCGATCTAGTGCCTAGTGTGTGTTTATGCATCCACGGGCAACCACTAGCAACCACTTGCATCCACTTGCAACCATCAAACATAACATGTTTCAAACACATGTTTACACCCATTAGTTTCTACCTAAAGTTCGAAGAATCGATCGATAGGATACAGTCGAATGATGGAAGCGAGTACAGATAGAACAAAAACTTGGTTCCCATTAGGCATGGGTCCTAAGTATCGGCCTCGAAGACCGAAACCAAAATCAAATTGACACCCAGAGGATTACCCTCTTTAGACAATGTCAAAAGTGGAAATCTTATCTGAAGTATTCAGATATTTACAGATTACTGGTACAGATCAGGTTCCCTAGTGGCTCTTAGGAAGTTAAGCATGATAAAATCATACCCCATGAAAACTCAGAATGTATGCGTCATACTTGACGCCTAACACAGATATCCCTCAAACCCCAATCTCAAACAGATGAGCCATAACCCTTATGGGTCTGAGTCAACAGCGGAACTCAGAAATAATACTAGTATTAAAGTGCAAAGTATCGATTACAAAATCAAAAACCAGAATCAGAAAAAGTCTTAACTCCATAATCATATAAAGAAATTAAACCTACTATAGAAATTTTCCTATTTCTATCCTAGCCACTAGCCTTAAGAGTGTTCGCCTGCCCTCCTTGCCCTCGTCTCTTCGGGCAGTCCCTAGTGAAGTGTACCATCTCTCCATAGTTGAAGCAAGTGCCTTTCCTTTTTCTGCAATCCTTGTTCAGATGAGTCGAGCTCCCACAAGTAAAGCACTTTTTCCCCTTCTTATCTTCAGACTTCTCATCCTTCTTTTGTGTTTCCTTTTTGGGCCATGCTTTCTTATTCTGTGGTTCTTCCTTCTTTGTCTCTTTCGGGCCCTTGTCTTCCTCATGCAGTAGTGCCATGTCCACCAATTTCTCGTAAGTCGCTCCCATGGGTACGTGGGTCATGGCTAAGCTGTGCAGTGGCTCGTTCAATCCTTTAACAAAGCGGAGAGCCTTTTTATGCTGAGTGTTGACTAAATCCAATCCAAACTTAGCTAGTTGGTTGAACTGGTTGACGTATTCCTTGACCGTCATACTTCCTTGCTTAAGAGATAAGAACTTTACCAGTTGTAAACTCCGTTCAGCTTGCGAGAGAAATTTTGTCTCAAACCTTGTTCTAAAATCCATCCATGTCTCAACCGGCTTCTCGGCGTTAGTGACTTCCCACCAGTAGGAAGCTTCGTCTTTGAGCAGCCATACCGCCAACTGTACCTTCTGCCTGTCATCCACCTCGAAGATAACGAATAGATCCTCAGTTTCTTTGAGCCAGTTCCTCGCTTCAATGAATGATTCAGTTCCCTTGAAATCCTTTCCACCCATGGCCCTAAAATCTCTACAGATCTTTGAGAAAGCAATTGCACGAGGATGGGGCGGAGGAGGAGGGGGATTATTTGCTGGACCTGCGATGGCGGTCCTAGCCTCAAGATATTGACGAAACCAACCGGGTACATGAACACCCTTTGGTATCTCAGATGCTTCAGACATGCTGAAACGAAAAAAAGGAAAGATTCAATACAAAAAGGACTGAAGGAAAGATATATGGCTCTTGGGGATCATGTTTTTCAAAATAAGCTTTATTTTTGAAAATATTTCCTTTCAAAACCTTTTTTTTTTTGAAAATAGTTTTCCAAAAACTTTACCCAATCTGGTAACCTCGCTCTGATACCAAGCGTAACACCCCACCTCCGTTAAGGTCACTCACAAAGGGAATGCCTTAACTTTGGTGGAGCATTTTAGTGAACAGAACAGAAACTTACAAGACAGATAAAAACAGTACTTGAAAAATTTATAACTTTATTTCAACAGAAACCGAAATAAACTTGGTTACATCCTTCCAAATCACATTATCAGAATTCAAGTACAAAATATCAGTCTTGTACAAAAGCCTTCAAAATGCATAGTTTTAAAATCATAATCCCCATAGAACGGAAGTTATACAGAGCCAAGCCATACTTTAGGCACTTCAAGCAGAAGAACTCCGGATCAAGCTAAAGTATTCCCTCCTTGGATAACCTGGGGGGAACGGAAGAAAGGAGGCGAAATAACAAGGGTCAGACAAAAAGTCTGGCAAGTCCAGTGATTTTCAGTTATGAACAGATAATAATAACATGACATGAAAATAAAACTAGGTGAGAGATAACTGTAACAGGTGTAACAGATATAACAGAAGAACAGAATGATATAAGCTATTGTTTTACACTTCTCTGCACTAATACTAGTATAACAGAATTAGGTGTCACCCAAATGTCTAAACTGAAACAGAAACGGGTACAGAATAATTTAACAGAAACAGAATGCTAATAATGGGCCTTTACTAACCGATGAGAAACAGACAGAAGCAGAAACAGATTAATCCCTATGGAAACAGAATGTAGAATTAGGTGTACACTAGTAATGGGCCTTTACCACCCGAACAGACGGTACCACGCAGAAACAGACAGGTGTTACCACCCAACAGAAACAGACAGAACTAAGTGTACCCTAAAACCCTACCCCAAGCGATCGGCTCCCTAATACATAAATATCCTGTGTCGGCCCCACAGTAGGGTGTATCACTCCCTAAAGTGACAACCAATTGGCACGGACCTATTTACAGATGTCACGGCGCCTTACATCCTTAGAGGCAGACCGGGATCCATGCACGCACATGACCCGGTTGGAACGCTCCATCAACACCCCTCGCCATTATCAGAATGAACCGCTTATAATTAGTTCAGTAAGCGTGCCCGGACCCTACTTACTGTTGGGTCAAAGTTTTGATACCAGAAATGGTTACTGACTAATATGGGTCCCAAACAACAGATGACACAAGTAATTCCCCTCCTAACCTTGTGTCCCCAAACTAACAGATTTCAGATTAACTTGTTTACAAGTTTAGACATACAGAATTCAGATCAACTAGTTCACAGACAAGTTTTCAGACTAACGGATCAGATTATACAGATTTAACAAACTTACAGATTAACTGGTTACAGATTATCTAACTTTGTATTGGGCCTACGGATTCACGAAACGGGTTTATCAGATTCATTGGTCCAATTGGTTCAACCTTACCCAACACGTTTTAGACATCATAATTATCTCAGATTTTCATTAATTAAATATTAGTGCCCAAACCTCTCACATTAGACTGACAGTTTGCGGCTACTGGTTAGGCCGGTTGGTTCCGGGCAGGTTTCTGTCACAAACTGAGTCAGACCTCGGGTTTCAAGCACGTTATGACTAACTTCTCACATTAGAACCTATTGTTTGCAGCCACTGGAATATGTCGTGTGGTTCCGGGCAGAATTACACCGCAAACTCATTATAACCTCGAGTTAGCCATGTTTATCTTTGCGGCCAATTAATTAATGATTTACCATTTATACCCACGCCTAATATACATGTCAATTATTCATAACTATAGCCAATTCAGATTATGTCAATAGCGGACTAATTATACCAACTCAACAGATATAGCATATAACCGATTTTTCAGATTAGGCGACTTAACGGATTTAGCAAATTATGCAAACTAGCAAATTTAGCATTTTCAACAGACTTAGCAGATGACAGATTTGGCAGATGAACAGATCTAACTGACTAGGCAGTAAAGCAGAACTAGCAAATTAAGCAATATAACAAAATGTAACAAAACTAGCAAATTAGGCAAATATAACAGATTTAATCATTTCTTAAAACATATCTTGCCTAATTATAAATCTTGCCTAAGTTCACATGCATAAATAATAGTCTTGATTCACAATATTATCGTATACCCCATGTTTGCATTAAATTTACATAGCACAGATTATGGTCATAAATTTACCATATATCATATGTTTCAATTTTTATTAAACTTGCATAGTACAGAAGATCCCTATATAAATTATACCAAATATAGCCATCGATTACTATGCATATCATATATCCCAAAGATCCCTTACTTAGGTGTTTATTTACATTAATAGATACCCTACTCTCATGTAAATCTTTATGCCAAAGCCATATTCTCTTTATCTCAAATCATATGTTCAATACAATTCATATTATAAATATAACATGTCCAGTCATATGTCTCAGATTTTGTTCTAGCTACAGTCCATGTTCTTTCCTCAAATCAGTCACCTATTGGTCATGCCCAATTCGTGCATCATTCATTTTACTGTCCCAAACATTTTAGCGTATGTTAATCTCTTATGAGATTGGCTCAGGCTCGTGGTAGCCTGGCTATAGAACAGAAAGAGGAAAGAGATACAAAATAAGATAGATTCAAACAGAACAGAACAGATATAACCTCAGATTCAGATTTATAATTCATTTCACAATTATGATTAAAGTTTATATCGGAAAATAACTGCACTTGCCTTGCTTGGATTAAAGAAAGAACTTTAATTGTTGTAGAATCGTTGCAGAAGCTTTAATCTCTAATTTGAATTGAGTTGCTTAGGTTGATGCTGATTAGCTTCTAGTTTTGATTCCAGCAGAGTAGCGATGCCATTTTTATTTTTATTTAGAACAGAGGCAGAGAAGAAGCAGAATAGAATTATGTGTAGAGAAGACTAGGTCTTAGGTTGTTTTTATAGGTGTAGCAATTCATTTCAGCCATCAGATTAACCCTAAAACCAATCCGGACCATCAAAAATCGTCCCTGGGCTTCAAAAACGTGTTCTGGACCAAAACATGCCGACCAGGACGACCTGTAGGGGGGGAGGTCGACACTATAGTCGACCCCCATGGGGGAGGTCGACACCTAGGTCGACCCCCTGGTCGACCTGCCCAGTTCTGTGCTGACCGAAACTTTCTGAATCTTCTACAGGCCATAACTTCTTCATCCGAACACCGATTTTCGAAAACTCGGACTCCATTTCCGGTAAAATTTCGAGAGGAACGCAATGGTGATGGCCATTTTACCTAATTCCTGATTCTTAAATTAATTATCCTCATTTTACTATCTTTTCCGTTACACACACCGTTATCGAACTAATTTTTCTTCTCTTTCATGTATTAATTAATTCTTCTTATGCATCACCATTATTTACCTATCATAAGAATATTTTCATATATTTTATTTCATTTTTAATTATTCTTAAAAATGCGGGGTGTTACAGTAAATGAGTAGGGATGTTTATTCATAAGGTTAATCATTGTTTTATGCTATTCCAGATACATTTTTTTCTCTCTTCTTATTTCCAGTTTTAATCTAGTATGAAAACATATACTATACATTCATATATGCATGCAAAATAAATAAAACAAGTGGGTTTTTACTCACATTATAGTGTCTTTGATTTGTAAGCTAATGTGGTGTTTCTTGAGAACAAAAAACAGAGCCAATATTTGTCTTCATGCTGTTATATGTTACCTTTCAGTTTCCCTTACATTCATATCTAATATGAGGATTGAAATGTTTTCAAAACTACATATTCAAAAGCATTCATACTTATATGACAGTTGACACCATCATACATATTATAGCAATAAAATTTAATGAGAGAAAAGGAAGTTTACTTCCTTAAAGGTTACTGTTCTTTTGTTATTTTCACAGTTTTACATTGTTTCTAAATGAACTATATACCTAGATTCAGGAAACCGCAAGCTTTGTGAACAAAACCTGTAGGTGGCCCGAAATTGTGAACAAGCCAGCAGGTAGGATACCCATCTGCTTACTGATTTATAAGTATACATATATACCACATATGAATTTGTGGATCTAGTTGTATAAATTTTCATACTGACTAAAAATGAAATAAAAACAATAGAATAAAGGAAAACTAGAATGAATGAGACAATATAATAGGTGAGTGAGCAAACCATTTCCTTTTTTATTTACTAAGCATGTTAACATAAATATATGTATCAATGGCCAAATATATAGTTAATTAAAAACTTGGAAGTTGAGGATACAACAGACTTTGATATGATAAGGTAATTTAATTTTTCATGCCAACTAACAGAGAATACAATACAAAATGTTGTGATTATTTGTACACAAACCTGGAAAACATAATGTGAGTACACTTTCCCCTTATTTATTTAATTTTCTTGCATATGAGAATTTGTGTAGTGGGTTCCATACTGAAATTGGAACCTGTGAACCTAGGAGCATAACCAGTGATAAAACATGTGAATGGTACTGTCCGACTTCATTCATGGATTGTGTTACAAGTACATATGTAGTTTCTTGAATTTAGGTATATAGTTCATTTAGAAACAATGTAAAACTGTGAAAATAACATAAGAACAGTAACCTTTAAGGAAGTAAACTTATTGTGGTGTTTCTTGAGAACAGAAAACATAGAGCCCATATTTGTCTTCATGCTGTTATATGCTACCTTTCAGTTTCCCTTACATTCAGATCTAATATGAGGATTGAAATTTTTTCAAAACTACATATTCAAAAGCATTCATACTTATATGATAGTTGACACCATCATACATATTATAGCAATAAAATTTAATGAGAGAAAAGGAAGCTTACTTCCATAAAGGTTACTGTTCTTATGTTATTTTCACAGTTTTACATTGTTTCTAAATGAACTATGTACCTAGATTCAGGAAACTACATATGTACATGTAACACAATCCATGAATGAAATCGGACAGTCCCATTCACATGTTTTATCACTGGTTATGCTCCTAGGTTCGCAGGTTCCAATTTCAATATGGAACCCACTACACAAATTCTCATATGCAAGAAAATTAAATAAACAAGGGGAAAGTGTACTCACATTATGTTTTCCAGGTTTGTATACAAATAATCACAACATTTTCTATCCTATTCTCTGTTAGTTGGCATGAAAATTTAAATTACCTTATCATATCAAAGTCTGCTGTATCCTCAAGTTCCAAGTTTTTAATTAACTATATATTCGGCCACTGATACATATATTTATGTTAACATGCTTAGTAAATAAAAAAGGAAATGGTTTGCTCACCTATTATATTGTCTCATGCATTCTAGTTTTCCTTTGTTCTATTGTTTTTATTTCATTTTTAGTCCGTATGAAAATTTATACAACCAGATCCACAAATTCATATGTGGTATATATGTATACTTATAAATCAGTAAGCAGATGGGTATCCTACCCACTGGCTTGTTCACAATTTCGGGCCACCTAAAGGTTTTGTTCACAAAGCTTGCACTCTGTTCTTTTTATTTCTGGGTCTTGTTCATTATTTCTTTTCTTTCTTACCAGGTTTTTAAGTCTCATATTGATATGAAGATTTGAATTGTTTTATACATTCAATGACACACAAACATATATACGATTCCATAAAAATTAATAACAAATGAGGAAAAATTTACTCACTATTCTTCCTGTCCTTAGTTTTCCTTCCTGTTTTCAGTTCTTGGCTTTCTTTCTAGTTCGAATGCTTGATGAAGTAATTTGTGCATCTAATCCTCTATTTATATGTGTTTTAAATTATAAAATATTGGTGACATCCATAGGTGATTAACACACACACACACAAATATATATATATATATATATACGTATATATATATATAGCTGTAGAGTAGTGCAGCCTCTTTTTGTTGATTGAAACATGTTGTTAAGGCCATTCACATTAATGTTCTCCCAGCTATATTTCTATACACATCAATGCAAGTGTTTAGGCTAGGATAGGCTGTCTTCTATATTGATTGAAAGAGAGGTGGTGCTAATCATTTCTATATTTCATCCTACCATGTTATATGCAGTGTATGGCCATGTCAAAACACACATGTAAATTGCCAACAGTTATGTTTTTGTAGAGTCTAGGCCGCACATGCTTTCTACATTTTTGATTGAATGTATACTATTTTTGATCACTTCCTTTGCTCCTACCAGGATTTACATATACGGCCATGTGCTTGTATATGTTAAAAAAAACTTACTTTGCTTTAAAGCAGCACATGGTGTCTAATCTTTGGTAGGAAATGGTTAGACTGCCATTTTGATTGACAAGGGTACAAGGTCTTAGGGTATACATAGATTGTCTTATTTATATACATAGCATGTGCTTGTTGTTGGTGCAAATCTAGACTTGGTTCCTTAACCAAAATCCCTTGCTGTACAATATCTATATAGTGTTAGAAGCTTAGTCCTTAAGGCATTGATGCTAAAGTTTGCAGGCTGTTTACTCTTTGTGTTGGAAATGAAAGTTGTTGCACCCTAAAAATTCTATGATAGGCTATCCATTTTAGCTACACATATCACTTATGTATACTCATGTAAATATTATTAACACTGAACTTGGCTTCTGAATAGTTAGACGTTTTTGACCATATGCTAATTTATATCAATTTAAATATTATATCTCTTTTTAATCTTTGGGTGAGAAGTAGATCTAGATTTATTTTAAATATTCTTAGTAGTTTAAGAACCAAAAGATATTCACATGTGTTAAGAACAAATTTAATTGCAAAATGTTAAGCAACCCTTACATATGTGTGTTTACATATAAAAATATACATATAGTATTTTTAAATAATTATTAGTCTATTTCCTAAAATATTCAAATCTTATATTCAACAAGAGTTTTTGCAATACAACTAAAAATATAAAACAAATGACAAAACATTACTTACAAGTTTTATATACATATATGTAATGATCAAGAATTTTAAATCATTTAATATAAATATATATATACATATATTTGAAATTCCTCATATATATTATTCATAGTTTATCATCTCAAATGAATAAATTCAATATAAATTGTGTTATAATATCAGCCAAAACAGGGAAGTTACAATCTACCCCTTTAAAAGGATTTCGTCCTCGAAATTGAAAAGTAACGAGGAGACTATGATTATATATGTGTCCATATATAGCTTATAACACAACATATCCATGGGTCATCCCCTAATAATCACAGTAAGTAAGGCATCCAAATAACACAGGTTCTCTATCAAACATCTCTCAGCAATCAAAACATTCATGTATCAACAATTATTTATGAATCACAGTCATTTTCATAACTAGAAATATTTGTTATTACAGTTGGAAGACATTTCATTCATTGTTATTCTTCAACATTTTAATATGTTTGCAATCAGTCCCGGAGCGTAAATTTGTTAAGAAAATAATCCTCTAAGTATCAACCCCGAAGACTGAAATCAACATCAGAGCAATACTCAGAAAATTTATTTAACTTAATCAATTTCCTGTTAGGTTCCAATTTTATATTTTCAAAATCTAGAATCCAAATTTTCGATTTTATATCAAATCAGTTTGAAATCACATACCTTGATTCCATTTTAAATTCAAAACTTTTGAATTTCTCAACCACCTTGTTTTTCTTAAACAATTTCCCAATTTGTCTCATTGTATATCTCCATCTTATACAAACTCAGTTTGGTTCAATATATAATCATTTCAATGTTTATAATCCTATTTGATTATAATAACAACAATCGACATACCCATATATAATATTTTAGGATTTTTTTCCTTTTTCATAACAAAATATAATTTTGGGCTAAAGTATTTCATTTACCCACCTTTTAAAACAATATAGTGTCGAGTTGTTTTGCTCGAGAGTTTAAGAACATCGTCGGTGCAGTTGTACACCCTGGGTCGACCAGAATTCATAAACTACTCAGCAACCCAATCATCACAATATAAAACAATTTTTTGTATCAATTAATAAATACGCGCTCATATACATACATATATATATATATACACTTAAACTCAATCTAGGGTATTACTAACCCCATCTCTATCGAGTTACGCCACAGAACCAAGGTTACTACTCAACCTTCAGCTCTGATACCAAGTGTAACGACCCGCAAATCCGTACCATTTGAATTGACTGAAAAAAACTCATGTCCATTCCAAATTCGCACGAAAATAAGAATCATTAATAGAAAGAAGTTAGATCATGAGAAATAGAAAGAAAGAAAATTAAAATGGAAGAAAATAGATAGAATATCGAACTGAACAACACCACATAATCTCACAATCGTAGCGAAACAAAATATATTATATAAATTATCACTTCTGAAATACAAATTGTATTTGAACTTACATATATCATCAGAGTACATCTCATATACAACATAGCGGGATTAAACTCTAAATATCTAACGTTGAAGCCTCCTACTCCAAGCTCCTCCAAATAAATCTGTAAAATCCCGAACTACTTGACTGCCCGTACTAATTTGGGCACCCAAGAGTTTAGGGAAAACATAGAAAAATAAACTCTGGGTCAGTCATGGGACTGGTGTGAGTAAACGATTTTTAAAATAGCTTGATTTGAAGAATGGATATCTCATAAGACCACGCCACGCCGTAAAAACGGAATGGGTTTTTCCCTTATGTGACTCCCCGGCACTTGTTTAACTTTCAAAAAAAACATTTTGGAGGTAAACATAATTGTAAGACCAATCCACACATAAACATGGATGGCTTTTACCTTACAAAAACCCAAAACATTTTGAAATAAATATTATTCTGATATTATGATAATATCTAAATACAAATAAATAGCAATCTAGCGGAACGCTTGCATCTCACACTCCACATATATAGTATACAATCAAAACCTCGGGCGCTTATTGGATAATGGATTTCCAGCTATGACAAGGTATGGAACCACCTTCTGATAGTGTATCTCTAGTGAGGAATACACTGGGTTCAACAAGAACGTCTTGCAACCCGAACCACACATGACCGACCACTCATTTCTCTTGAGTGTATCGAATATATTGTCACCTACGGTGGCTAGCAACATAACACTTTCCCGGGAGATACAGAAATGAAAAGAAGTAATAAAACGAACATTCTCTAGATGATGACAATACATGTGACGGTAGGGAATTTCGCTCGATCCGAATCGATCGTTAAACCGACTAAGACCGTTCGAAACCCCTGATCGTTTTGAGAACAGGACGAATTGGAATGCAAACAGAAGAACCTTTCATTGTTTATTACAACAATTCCATCAGATATAAGAATGTACAGAGTATGAATAAATATTATACAACAAAGAATATCAGAGATTTAAATACAGTACTGCAGCGGAAAATAATACAAAATACAACTGAAAGAGATATACGGACACAGAGCTTTCCAGATATCATTCCAGCTGTAAACCAGGATCCTGTGAATATAAATCTGCAAAATCAAAACTACTAGCTGCCCGTGTGGAAAATAGGGGCACCCAGAGTTTAGGTTAAAACAATAAACTCCAGGTCAGTCATGTGACTGGTGTGAGAACTAAAACAGTTATTTAAAACTTTACTTTAAAAGAGAGTAATTCAAGGGACCACGCCGTATAACACGGAACGGGTTTCCTCCCAAGAATACTGGTGCATATAATAAAATAGCGCAATGCTCTTTGGAAAAATGAAGCTATTATAAGACCCAGGTCCCATCACACAATGCAACGCAAGCCGGAGGATAGGGTTTTCCCTTATAATAGCCAAACATGCTTGGTACGTTTAAAACAAATCATTTGATACTAATATAAGTCTATAGTGTCAAAACAATTTCAATCATAAATATCAATCATAGACGGCATGGGTACCATATATCATGTCGCCATACTAGTTCTACAATTAAAACCGCAATATCACGTATTGGAAATTGGATTTCTGTCATGAGTCGAGGCAAGGGGCAAGCTCCTCTCCGTTCGAGACACTCTAGCAAATGTCTCAGGACCCCACTTTGATCCGTGGAATCGGTTGGGTCGGTCCTCACCTAACTTTGGAGGATTGGTAATTCCTGAACACACGTTTCCCGATCCTAACAGAACTATATCCGAGGCGCCTCGCATTCCAAGATCTCCAAGTACGTCTGGACGATCACCAACTGATTCCCTCATCTTGGGTGTACTACCCAATCAAGATCATCAGTAATCACCCAAACGATGCGAAGATTTCCGGTCTTCAACCACCGTCTTCATCTTCGACATACCGTCGAATTGGTTATACAGAATGGGTAGAAACCCGGCTTTTCCGAATAACCCGCATATATAATAAACACGTGTTACACAAACTCAACATACGTCTCATTCCAATTCTGAATATTCTTTTATTCAAATCTTCACATCATTAGGGAATAGGTTCCTATTAATTTTATCAAAGATAAATTCCCCTTAATTTATTCTTTAATCTACCTTTGGATATCATTTCAAACCATATTATGGTTTTCCAAACTAGTCGGGATTAGCGAACCACACAGAAGTAATTATTAATTTTATTTCCCAATCCCAACCTATTCATCCCTGGAGCCAAACTGGGAATATTCCATATCTACCACCACAGTGTTATCGGTAAAATCAATTATCATTTCACGTTCAAATCTAATTAAAGATTTAACTATTGCTTTGAAGCAAAACTGGTGATACTCCATTCTCGATCACTTTTCAAATTCTATAGTTTAAATTATCCATTCACATTTCAATCTAATTAAAGATTCATTAAAACTCCACTTCGTTTTAATCTTTCCCCCAAATCAATATCATGTCCTTAACTGGATTAAAGAACCAATGTCATCTAAAACACGATTCATGATAAACCCCAAATCACATTTGATATCAAATACAAGGCTCTGAATAGAAAATATACTGGCTTATATTCAATATCAAATTCTAAAACCAACAAATATCGTATTGGAAATAACGATATAAATATATCTTTCAAATTCCCATAACAATATCTGTATAATCATGGAATCCAACATCGAAATATTCCAAAGACAATTTCGATTCAAATCCACTTACACTTTATATATATTGGAAATTCTAGTTATTTTCAAAACCAATTCAAATTCAATTTATTTATTTCAAAAATAAATTGATTTCAATTCTAGATCAAAACTAGTTCATTTCGATAAAAAATTATTTTTACCCTTTCAAATGTGGAATTTTTCGTCCCTGTTCTTTCCAATTCACACATTATGATTTTACACAAATTATTAATATTTTTAATAATTTTATCAAGGCCCGTACAGTCGATTTCCATCAACGGCCATCGAACTGCACTTACACCGACCTTTTCCAAATTTGATTTGGACATAATTCCAAATCCAACCGTTAGATTTCAAATTTATAATATTCATTGGAAAGCTCTTTTCGATACGAACCCAACGGTTCCGGTTTTAGGAGAATCCGACGGTCGAATCTCCCGTATTGTCCATTCGAAATCAATGGTCGAAATTCACGAACTGCCGCGGCGCGACGCGTTCTATTCAGGCCATTATATATATAATATATATATTTATATATATAAATATTATATATATTTCGTCGATTTCCTTTTAAAACGTATTTTACAAATCGTTTTAAATTCGTTTTCAAAACCATTTCAACTCTATATTCAATTTCAAATCAAAATTGAATATTTCATATCGTTACTATATAAATGATAATATTTTCAAAACGTTATATTTTGAAATCACTTCTTGTTCTATAATTATTTTTAAAAACGAATATAATTGATATAAATATCGCTCACGTCAAAATGGCACATCTCTAATCAACACGGCTTTATATATTTCACTAAATTCGTTATTCTATTCAACAAATGAATATTTATTCTATTCAACACATGAATCTATATTTCTTCAACACATGACTAATCTCAACACATGAGTACTGTCAATACACGACTATTTTTGTTATGCAATATATTTTATAAAATTATGGTATCTTCATTTGATTTTTAGTCAGACTCCACCCATAAAGTAGTTCTAATCGTAAATATGATAAGGATGTAAATTTTATTGTTAAAATATTTTACTCAACACATAAATAGTTTCAACACATGAATATCGTTAACACATGACTATTTTTATATTCAACACATGAATTTTCTTTTATAATATTCATTATTTTCTCGATTGGAATGAGGCCCAATCAATCACCATATAATGTTAATTATATGGATTTCATACAACACATGTATACAATAGCAACGATAAATAATCAACCATCATCCAAAGTGCACCACACAACTGCATAAGCATCAAATATAAATAATCAACGCTTACACAGTCTGTCGACCAATCGATCGACATACAATTAAATAATTGGGATTAGTGTACCCAAATATCATCCTAACACCCGTACATTCAATTGAAGTTTGAAATCGAATTATCGAACTACCACGCCATTTTCAATTCCCTTTTATAATTATATAATTATTTATGTTCTAACGACGACGTATATAAATATATACATTCGATTCTATTCAAAATAAATTTTTCGTCGTTATTATTTAAAATAATCCATTTTAAATATGCAAAATTCGCTAAAATTTCCAAAATAAAAATTTTAAACTGGCTCGCATTTCCAGGTTGTTACAATCTCCCCCCACTTAAAACTTTTCGTCCTCGAAAAGGAACAAAGCCGAAAGTTGTTTTACAAAACAACTCAACTTCCTTTATTTTCGCTACGGCTTAAGTTCTTCAACTTTTCAGTTTCTAAGAACTTTTCAAATTTTTCAAAAATTTGGCTAACACCCTAAATTTTCGAATTTTTTTGCCATAACCTCCCCTGCACTGGGAGCACCGGGAAAATCCCGAAATTGCCATACAGGCCCTTTGATCTCAAAAAGAAAAAGAAAAAGCCAAGCAGCTAGCCAATCGGCTCATAAAATCATCATCACCCAAACAAAACAGTAAATTATGGTAAACACGTACTTATTTGTAGGGCAAACAAATTTTATTCTTCTGCTCTAGCCTCCTTGCTATGACCTGTTCACATATATATGTACATGCATGCAATTGCAAATAATTTTCGATACAATTCAATATTTGATTCTATTAGGCTAAATGGTTCAAAATTATCAAACAAATAACAAACAACACAACCATCAATCAATTAGTGGATTAACGTTTCAAATTCATAATTTTGATACATAGAAAAAGTCATGTTTTTTATGCCAATTCACAACAATGTATTCTAGCTATATTTTGGTTCTCACACCAGTCTAATGGAAATATATAGATATCACACCTTCGAAATACGAACATAAATACTGATGATGTGGCCATATCATCAGAATTATCCTCGGGTGTCTAGAATGTGATTCTATATCTATCCAGTATATTAAAACTTCGGATATACGTTCATGACGCGTATACTCGAAATCTTAATATATTGGATTGTCCAAATTCAATATAAATAAATATTCAAATACGTATAAAAGGGTTTAAATTTTCAAAACAATATTGTTTTCATTTTAAAAATATACTCTTCACACTCGTTCTAGGATACTACTGATCCCATCTCTAACGAGTTATTCTAATTGGATATTACTAATCCAATATCCGATGAATTCTTTCGTATGGTTCTAATGTGTCTTGTTCTCGAGCTCTGTAAACCAAAGCTCCAATACCAACTGTGACGGTAGGGAATTTCGCTCGATCCGAATCGATTGTTAAACCGACTAAGACCGTTCGAAACCCCTGATCGTTTTGAGAACAGGACGAATTGGAACGCAAACAGAAGAACCTTTCATTGTTTATTACAACAATTCCATCAGATTCAAGAATGTACAGAGTATGAATAAATATTACACAACAAAGAATATCAGAGATTTAAATACAGTACTGCAGCGGAAAATAATACAAAATACAACTGAAAGAGATATACGGATACAGAGCTTTCCGAATATCATTCCAGCTGTAAACCAGGATCCTGTGAATATAAATCTGCAAAACCAAAACTACTAGCTGCCCGTGTGGAAAATAGGGGCACCCAGAGTTTAGGTTAAAACAATAAACTCCAGGTCAGTCATGTGACTGGTGTGAGAACTAAAACAGTTATTTAAAACTTTACTTTAAAAGAGAGTAATTCAAGGGACCACGCCGCATAACACGGAACGGGTTTCCTCCCAAGAATACTAGTGCATATAATAAAACAGCGCAATGCTCTTTGGAAAAATGAAGCTATTATAAGACCCAGGTCCCATCACACAATGCAACGCAAGCCGGAAGATAAGGTTTTCCCTTATAATAGCCAAACATGCTTGGTACGTTTAAAACAAATCATTTGATACTAATATAAGTCTATAGTGTCAAAACAATTTCAATCATAAATATCAATCATAGACGGCATGGGTACCATATATCATGTCGCCATATTAGTTCTACAATTAAAACCGCAATATCACGTATTGGAAATTGGATTTCCGTCATGAGTCGAGGCAAGGGGCAAGCTCCTCTCCGTTCGAGACACTCTAGCAAATGTCTCAGGACCCCACTTTGATCCGTGGAATCGGTTGGGCCGGTCCTCACCTAACTTTGGAGGATTGGCAATTCATGAACACATGTTTTCCAGTCCTAACAAAACTATATCCGAGGTGCCACGCATTCCAACATCTCCAAGTACGTCTAGACGATCACCAACTGATTAACTCATCTTGGGTGTACAGCCCAAGATCATCAGTAATCACCCAAACGATGCGAAGATTTCCGGTCTTCAACCACCGTCTTCATCTTTGACATACCGTCGAATTGGTTGTTCAGAATGGGTAGAAACCCGGCTTTTCCGAATAACCCGCGTATATAATAAACACGTGTTACACAAACTCAACATACGCCTCATTCCAATTCAGAATATTCTTTTATTAAAATTTTCACATCATTAGGGAATAGGTTCCCATTAATTTTATCAAAGATAAATTCTTCTAAATTTATTCTTTAATCTTCCTTTGGATATCATTTCAAACCATATTATGGTTTTCCAAACTAGTCGGGATTAGCGAACCACACCGAAGTAATTACTTATTTTATTTCCCAATCCCAACCTATTCATCCCCTGGAGCAAAACTGGTAATACTCCATATCTAACACCACGGTGTTATCGGTAAAATCAATTACCATTTCACGTTCAAATCTAATTAAAGATTTAACTATCGCTTTGGAGCAAAACTGATGATACTCCATTCTCGATTACTTTTCAAATTCTATAGTTTAAATTATCAATTCACATTTCAATCTAATTAAAGATTCATTAAAACTCCACTTCATTTTAATCTTTACCCCAAATCAATATCCTGTCCTTAACTGGGTTAAAGAACCAATGTCATCTAAAACACGATTCACGATAAACCCCAAATCACATTTGATATTAAATACAAGGCTCTGAATAGAAAATATACCGGCTTATATTCAATATCAAATTCTGAAATCAACAAATATCGTATTGGAAATAACGACATAAATATATCTTTCAAATTCCCATAACAATATCTGTATAATCACGGAATCCAACATCGAAATATTCCGAAGACAATTTCGATTCAAATCCACTTCCACTTTATATATATTGGAAATTCTAGTTATTTTCAAAACCAATTCAAATTCAATTTATTTATTTCAAAAATAAATTGATTTTAATTCTAGTTCAAAACTAGTTCATTTCGATAAAAAACTATTTTTTCCCTTTCAAATGTGGAATTTTTCATCCTAGTTCTTTCCAATTCACATATTATGATTTTACACAAATTATTAATATTTTTAATAATTTTATCAAGGCCCGTACAGTCGATTTCCATCAACGGCCATCGAACTGCAATTACAGCGACCTTTTCCAAATTTGATTTGGACATAATTCCAAATCCAACCGTTAGATTTCAAATTTCTAATATTCATTGGAAAGATCCTTTCAATACGATCCCAACGGTTCCTGTTTTAGGAGAATCCGACGGTCGGATCCCCCGTAATGTCCATTCGAAGTCAATGGTCGAAATTCACAACCTGCTGCGGCGCGGCGCCTTCTATTCAGGCCATTATATATATATATATTATATATATATATATATTTCATCGATTTCCTTTTAAAACATATTTTATAAATTGTTTTAAATTCGTTTTCAAAACCATTTCAACTCTATATTCAATTTCAAATCAAAATTGAATATTTCATATCGTTACTATATAAATGATAATATTTTCAGAACATCATATTTTGAAATCACTTCTTTTTCTATAATTATTTTTAAAAACGAATATAATCGATATAAATATCGCTCACGTCAAAATGGCGCATCTCTAATCAATATGGCTTTATATATTTCACTAAATTCGTTATTCTATTCAAATGAATATTTATTCTATTCAACTCATGAATCTATATTTCTTCAACACATGACTAATCTCAACACATGAGTACTGTCAACACACGACTATTTTTGTTATGCAATATATTTTATAAAATTATGGTATCTATCGTTTGATTTTTAATCAGACTCCACCCGTAAAGTAGTTCTAATCGTAAATATGATAAGGATGTAAATTTTATTGTTAAAATATTTTACTCAACAAATATGATAAGGATGTAAATTTTATTGTTAAAATATTTTACTCAACACATAAATAGTTTCAACACATGAATATCGTCAACACATGACTATTTATATATTCAACACATGAATTTTCTTTTATAATATTCATTATTTTCTCGATTGGAATGAGGCCCAATCAATCACCATATAATGTTAATTATATGGATTTCATACAACACATGTATACAATAGCAACGATAAATAATCAACCATCATCCAAAGTGCACCACACAACTGCATAAGCATCAAATATAAATAATCAACGCTTACACAGTCTGTCGACCTATCGATCGACATACAATTAAATAATTGGGATTAGTGTACCCAAATATCATCCTAACACCCGGTACATTCAATTGAAGTTTGAAATCGAATTATCGAACTACCATGCCTTTTTCAATTCCCTTTTATAATTATTTATATTCTAACGACGACGTATATAAATATATACATTCGATTCTATTCAAAATAAATTTTTCGTTGTTATTATTTAAAATATGCAAAATTCGCTAAAATTGCCAAAATAAAAATTTTAAATTGGCTCGCATTTCCGGGTTGTTACAATACACCCGAATGGGAGCGACCCACACAGCCATGCTGCCTGCCCAATTTTTGTCATTTTCCGGGTGTGAGGCTTGAGGCTGAACTTTCCTTTTACAAATCACTACCTTTGAATGCCACCTCGTCAAAACTACCAATCACTAAT
Source organism: Allium sativum (assembly GCA_030737875.1). Taxonomy (NCBI): domain Eukaryota; kingdom Viridiplantae; phylum Streptophyta; class Magnoliopsida; order Asparagales; family Amaryllidaceae; genus Allium; species Allium sativum. The sequence goes on from CM060926.1 coordinate 911,065,086, forward strand.
TGACTTCCCCTAAAATATATTATGGGTATAAAGCAAGAGAAACGAATTCCTCTGCCACTAACGTAAATGCATTTGAAGAGATCAACGTACGTGATCGGTTAGGCATACTCTATCAGACAGTCCATACAAGTTACCCTAGGATTGGACAAACCGAAGGCACTATCTTGTAAACAGAACGGCCCTTGCAATACTCCGTCTTCAATGGTCTTCAATAAAATCTCTGACTTGTAACGTATATATCGGACCGAAGTGGAATTTAGATTCCGGTCTTTTTGAAACGATAACGAAAAGGTCCAAATTTGATAGTCAGTTATTTAACTATCAAATATAAAATAAAATAAATAGATTTAACTCCGTTGGATCTACTAAGCTAAATTTAAGTAAAACTTTGATTAGTTAAATACAAATATTAACTTTATATGTATATTTATTTGAAAACATAACAAAACCCTTATTTTCGATCCTATGTGGTAATCTCACATCCGAACATCCATTTCATAACTGAAACGATATTTAACTCTAACACTCATTTTGAACACAAGCTATTATGATCAATCGAATAATAGTGAAGTCGATCAAGTTGGGGTATTTTAAATACCTCTCAGACCTTGAATTGAAATCATTTCTTATCATCAAGATTTGTTGAAGTTTGATTAAAAAAAATCACCAAAACCATAAATTGCTAAATCCATTTGATTCCCAAACCTTAAACATTTTTTTTAAAACAACATTGTTGTTTGGACCATTGATCAAGTTCACTTAAATAATAAATCTGGGAATTTAAATCCAAACATTTTACTTGATTCCTTATCCTCTGATAATTGAATTATCATTTAAAACTTAATTAAGGTATTAATTAAGTTTTGAAAACATCCTTTGGATATAGCTTATTTGAATTCGAAACTGCTATTTAACTTCATCGTTATCTTATCAAAATCCATTAATTTAAAACATTAGCAAGTCAAAACAATTATTTATTAAAACCTCTTCTATTCAATTAATTGAAACCAATTAATTTAATACTCAATTGACAGTTGATTTTCATCAAACAAACTGATTAACTAATTACCAAAAAGCCTTTCCTGTTTAAATTAATTAATGAAAAAAAATTTAATTTAAAATACCATTAAATTGTTTTCTCAAGACAATTCATATTCGATTATTAAACTTAAGTCTGTTACTGAGTTACTTTACAGGAAATATAACTTAGTAGTTCCAACGGTATATACACTTCCTTAACCAGACTACATTTCAGCAGTTAACCTAATTTGCACCAACAACCATATAAATGCAATTCAATATTGTCAACTTATCATCTTAAAAATATATATTAACTGATAAAATAGCAGAACGGTGTTTATTTCTGCTAACATGGTGTTCAAATAATTCAGTCAATCAGATGTATAGTGGAATTGTAACGGCCCGGATTTTTCCCGGACCGAATCGATCGCAAAATCGACTAAGACCGTTCAAAACCCAAACATGTTAACTCTGGGAATACAATATCATCAGAACAACAACAGCAGACTTTTATAAAACATCATAATAAAGTTACGTCAGAGTATAGAATATCAGAGTACATCGAATAAAATTACATCAGAAGATAAATTACAGTAAATTAATACAATAAACAGCGGAAGACTTCTATGCTCTGGACACAGCTTTAGGCTTCGATCCAGAATCCTGCTCAAGAGATAAATATCTGCAAAAAGCTACTCGACTGCCCGTGTGGAAAAGAGGGCACCCGAGTTTGCAAAGTGAAACAAACTACGAGTCAGTCATGGGACTGGTGCGAGAATTCTTAACAAATTTAACTAATAACAATAAGGCAAATCCAAGGACCACGCCGCTAACGCGGAACGAGTTTTATTCCAATGGATTGCTGGTGCATAAAATAAAGTGAATCGTCAAACAACGCAATGCTTTTTGGAAAAATGAAAACATTATAAGACTCAAGTCCCATCACACTGTAACGACCCGGAAAATCTGAACCAATTTAAAATTTTTAAATTGGCTATTTTGGTGTATTTTAAATATTTAAAATAAATATTTTAAATAATAACGATGAAAAGTAAGTTTGAATCGACATTTGAAAACGAATATAATTAATTCTAATTATAAACAAGGCCTGAAATGGCGCGGCAGTTTCAAATTTTCATTTCAAACTTTGACTGACTGTACGGGTGCAAAACAAAACGGATTTGATTGAAACCAAAAATATTTAAATCTGTTAGTGAATACCTTTCTAACGAATCTGAAAAATCGAAGTTTCATAGCGGGAAGCAAAAGTTATGGCCAAATGAATTTTCAGAAAGGTCGCTATGGAATTTATATAGCCCGTGAAATTGGCCATTTTGCAAACGATCTCGGAATTCGACGAAACCACTTTTGTTGGATCCGGGATGTGAAGTTATTGCTTGGTTTCAAATTTCATAATTTTTTAAGCTAGTACGTGAGCGTGGCAAAGGAAAACGTGTTTTGGTCAATTATAGTTAAATTGGATCAACCAGAAATGGGCCATTTTTCAAACGGTCTCAGAATTCGACGTAACTAGTTTTGTTGGGACTGTATCGTCAAAACATAGCTAGATTTATTTTTCGGGAATTTTTAGAATCAGTTTGTGGCCCTGGCAAATTGAAATGTACGTTCGAATCAAATATTGAATGTTTTATATTTTAATTTGAAGGAAAACTGACTGAAACAGTCAAATGGGCCTTCGAAACTATCCCATTGTGTTCGAAATCGGGGTATTTAGCTAGGGAAGACAGTCGTTGGGTTTGGATTGGGGTTCGTGTGTGAAAGAGGGTATTTTTGGATTTTTAAAAATTTATAAATAAAAAAAAATCATTGGTCAACGTTAAATTCTCTCTTCCCGATAATCAGAAATCGCGAACGACGGAAAAGGGTTCCGAGCTTTCCCCCTCGTTTTCTCCTCCTACACGCATCGATAGCCTTCGACCCAGTTGGGGTTTTTGAAGAGCTCCCCTCAAGCTTCGAATCCATGGTCGTGGCACCCCCTCTCGTCTGGTAAATCGCGAGATCCAGGCCTCCAAAGTCGTGGCCTTTCAACCGCCGCCGCCATCACCTGGAGCCACCGAGCTGGACCCCCTCCCTAGCGCACGTGCGCCTCTCCAACCCTTCCACTTGGTAGTGGCCGATCGTCGTATCGAGCAACGGATTTCACGAAAAATCAAAACCTAGTTTTGAACAACTTTGAAAGGTAACGGCTGATTTTTATTTCAACTGTTCTATAGCAGTTTAAAGAGCTACGGTTTTTGATTTCACTGTAAAAATCATATCTTTTTCGTTTCTTGACGAAATTCAGTGAAACAAGAGACAGTGGACTCGGGTGGACGTCTTCTACATTCTAGAAGAGACCGCATATTTTTTTGAGCCTTCTGCTATTTTTGGTGGAGTGGAACACAATGTGAGATTTCTAAATTATAAACGATATGGAAAACGACGATGTATAAATTATATGGTCGATGTATGGGTTATATAAGCATTGTACACCTCATGTATAAGCGTTGTATAAGTTGTACATTCGATGTATAAGTTATATATGCATTGTAAAAATTATATATTTTTTGAATAGAAGTGAAATGCTTATATATATATATATATATGCCCCTCGTCCACAAACCATGGACGATATTTATTGGTTGTGATTGGTGTGAAAATTGGTTGATTACGAATGGTTGATTAGAATTGTTTGTGGTTGAAATTGATTGATTATGGTTGAAAAATACCCGTTTGTGGTTGAGAAATATTTGGTTGAAACTACATAGGATTAGTTTGTGGAAATGAAAAAAATATACATGCCGCCTGCATGCGAACTAGATGCATGATTCCCCATTGTCAAAAGTTGCGAGGCTTTAAGGTAGAGCGAGTAGCCGTACTAGGGACGGTCTCGGTTTTAACTACCCTGCCGTTATGCTGCCGAAATTTTGAATAATATTCATGTGTTAGAATTATTTTCATTTGTTGAAACTATATTTATTCGTTGAATAGAAAACCTTCATGTGTTGAATGGTATTCGTGTTTTAAATATAAAAATCACATTTTTACTCTATATATATATATATATATATATATATATATATATATATATATATATAACTATAGAAAACCTTAATGTGTTGAATCGATATTCATTCGTTGGATAGAATTTCATGTGTTGAATGGTATTCGTGTTTTAAATATAAAAATCACCTTTTTATCTATATATATAAACTATAGAAAACCTACTTGTGTTGAATCGAAATTCATTCGCTGAATTGAAATTCATGTGTTGAATGGTATTCATATTTTGAAAGAAATTGTTTTATAATAAAAATCCAATTCTTATCATCAATATGAACTATATAAAATAATCTTTTTTTGAAATAAATTGTTTTATAATAAAAATCCTATTTTTATCACCTATATTAACTATATAAAATAGTCGAGTTTTGAAATAAATTGTTTTACATTAAAAATCACATTTTTATTATATACATGAATTGTTAAAAATAGTGAAGTGTTGAAATAGAAAACAGTTAGATAAAAATATCATTTTTATCAAATGTATGAAATTCATATAGTTTTGAAATCGAAGAATCGATATATATATATATAAATAGAATTGAAATATATTGAATAACGAAGCTGTAGTTCGTATTTTGAAACCGTGATTTCAAACGATTAGTGCGGGAGATCCGACCATCGGATTTTCCCGAAACCGCAACCGTTGGGTTCGCTTTGGAAATATCTTTCCAACAACACCAACTTTGTAAAAATCCAACGGTTGGATTGTTTGAAATGTTTAATTCAAATCTAAAGAAAAACAACGCCAGAATCGATTATATATATATAATTATATTAAATCGAATAACGACGCTGCAGTTCGTATTTTGAAATCGAAACTTCAAACGATTATACCGGGAGATCCGACCGTCGGATTTTCCCGAAACTAGAACCGTTGGATTCGTTTTGAAAAGATCTTTCTAATGATGTAAATTTTGGGAAGATCCAACGGTTAGATTTTCAAATATGTGTAAATCAAATCTGAAGAAAAATAGCGCCATGGCCGCGTTATGGCCCGAAGCGTCGTTTTGAATAAATTGGCTATTTTAAAATAAATAAAAATAGCGATAAATCGTTATAAAAATTTATACATGATATGGATGTGAAATTTAGAAACTAACTGAAGGTTGTCTAAGTCGAATGGTTTCTTGGGTGTTGATCTGATGTTGGTTTCGGCCTTCGGGGTTAATATTTGGGAAATCGTTCTCTTACTGATTGACGGTTAGTGACTAATGAATTGAAATGATGCGTAGTAGTGTTTGTGTAACACTTGTTTATTATATACGCGAGTTGCTCAGAAAGACCGGGTTTATCCCATTCTGAATAACTGAATCGACGATAAGAAATCGAAGATGAAGACGGTGGTCGAAGACCGGAGATCTTCACCTCGTTTGGATGGTAACTGATGACTTGATTGGGAGGCATCCCGAAATATGGATAATGAGTGGTGATCGTCCAGACGTTCGTGGAGGTCGATGGGTTTGCGAGGTATATAGTGCCTCCGGTTTCGTTCTGACCCAGAACGGACTTGTAAATGGATTGTGTGTCTGACATTGGAATTTATTCTATGTGATTGATAACCATCAATTGCATGGTGTGAATCGCCTGTGTGACATGCTAAGATGCAGTGATCAGGGCTTCTGTTGAAAAGCAAAGTCTTGTGATTAATGATCAAAGCACCGCCTTTGTGGCGTAGCTTTGTGTATAACGTGAATTTGCAACCCTCACACCCCGGTATGAACCAGAAACGGGAGAAGGACCTCAGGGAGGGCATGCGTTTCTTTCTAGTTAGAAGTGGCGTCAGTGGTTTTACACGCCCTGACGAGTTTGACTTATGTGGTTGTTACTGTTGCGAGGCGCCTTGGTTATATCGGTCGATCCGGGACCGATGGAGTCATTCGTTGGCTCATTGACGCCCCAAAGGGCGGGGAAACGTAGTGTTCAGGCATAATAATCCACATCAGTGGACCGGCCCTGACGATCCAAAGGGTTGATGCGTTCTGATCCTGAGACACGGGCTAGAGCGTCTCGAATTCGGTAAGGACTATCTTTTGCCTTGGTTCATGACGGAAATCCAATTTCCAAATACGTGACTGTGCGGTTTTGATTGTATATATATATGGCGACATGATATATGGTACCCATGCCGTCTATGATTGATAGTTATGATTGAAATTGTTTTTGAAACTTATAAACACTAGTAATAATATCAAATGCTTTCATTTTATTCGTATCAAGCATATTTTGGCTATTATAAGGTAAAACTCTATCCTCCGGTTTGCGTTGCATTGTGTGATGGGAACTGAGTCTTATAATGGCTTCATTTTTATAAAAAGCATTGCGATGTTTAAAAGAATTATTTCTTTTAAAGCACTGGCAATCCATGGAGTAAACCCGTTCCACGAAAGTGGCGTGGTCCTGTGATTGGCCTTATTTTAAATGTGTTGAGTAGATTTCTCATACCAGTCCCATGACTGACTCGTAGTTTGTTTCACTTTCAAACTCGGGTGCCCCTTTTTCTACACGGGCAGCCTTGTATTCAGGTTTGGCTGGCTTTATCCGGATAGCTGGAGCTGAAGATGGATTCTATCATTTATCTCTTTTTATGCTGTTCAGCTCCTATTGTGCATATTATGTTTGTTTCCGCTGTAGACATTTATGTATAGCTGAACTGTATTTTACTAAGTATGTTCCTGTATACTGTGTAACTCTGATGATTACGTTTATTCAGTGTATTATTTGTACATTATCTGGTGTATTTATTTATTTCTGTTCTGCTGTTATCTGTTTATGTGTTATATTCCAAGGATTACCCTTGCCACCGTCAGTACGGGGTTTGTGGTCGTCTCACACATAATGCAACGCAAACCGGAGGATAAAGTTTTACCTTATAATGGTCAAAAATGCTTGATACGATAAAAACGAGTTTGATATTATTACTAGTGTATATAAGTTTCAAAAACAGTTCAATCATAATGTATTAATCATAGACGGCATAGTAACCCATCCTACTATGTCGCCATACTAGTTCTTCAATCAAAACCGCATGGTGTCGTATTGGAAATTGGGTTTCCATCATGAATCAAGGCTAGGGAGGAGCTCCTTAACGATTCGAGACACTCCAGCTAATGTCTCAGGATCCCCCGCAGTGAACCCATGGAAAGCTGCAGGGCTGGTCCGCACATACGATTTTGCGGATTGGCAATTCCTGAACACACGTTTCCTGGTCCTGTAGGACATATCATCCGAGGCACCTCATTCCATCATCCACATAAGTAAAATGTCGGGCCGTGTAAAACCCAAACACCACTTCTAGCTAGAAAGAAACGTGCTGCTCTCCCTGCGTTCCCTTCTCCCGTTTAGACTCTAACCGGGTTGTAAGGCTCGTAAAGCTACGTAATACACAAAGCTATGCTTATTCAAGCTGTGCTTTGATCATCAACCACAAGGCCTGCTTTTCAACAAAAGCCTTGATCATTTGCATCTTAGCATGCCACATTGTCAATCCATACCATACCATTGATTCCTACCAATATATAACCTCTAAGCTCGTACGTCTTAGAGAAGGGTGTTAAACACCAAACATATATATATTTAGCAGAGATCAACGAATTCCGTATAAAGGAAAACAACGTCAGACATACTATCCATTTTCAAGTCCGTTATGGGTCTGAACGAAACTGGAGGCACCTTATTCCTCGCGTATCAGAACATTCAACAAATACGTCTGGACAACTACCACTGCGGCCCCTTTCAAGGTAGCTACTCCAATCACAGGCGTCAGTAGTCCTCATCCATTCGATGTGAAGATCGTCGGTCTTCAATCACCGTCTTCAACTCTTCGACATAGATCGACGAATAATCATTTGAAATGAGATTGAACTCGGACTTTTCAAATGATCCTCGTATATATATAATTTAAAATAATTTCTTATCATTAATATTAATTTATAACGATTAATCTCTATTTTTATTTATATAAAAATAATTGAATTTTATTTAACAACACTTCATGTCAATAGGCGACCTTGGCGCTGTTTTCACCCAAATTTGTTTTACAAGTTTCTCTAAATCCAACCGTTGTAATTTAACACAATTCATATCGTTGGAAAGGTCTTCCCAAGGCGAACCTAATGGTTTCAGTTTTGGGAAAATCCGATGGTCGGATATTTCGGTATAACTATTTAATGTTATGATTGTCGAATCGCGAAATACCGCGCTCAATTCGTTTAATTACAATTTACGTATATATACTTATATATAATTCCGTCATCCATTTCATTTCACTATATTTTGTTAACATCGAATATCCCTATTTGTGTATATAATATCGAGGTATAATATGGAACACAATAATGTTTATTTTATTTTAATTCACATACACATGCTACATCCAACAACGTATTTTTTTCTTTCATCTTTCAATTTACACCAGATGTATATTTGGTTTCATTATTCCTTTTTAATGATAACTCATTCCTTAAAATGTAAATTTCTAATCCTTTTATTTACATAAAAAAAATGTAAATTTCTATTCCTATTTTATTTACATTGAGAAATGAAAACTCATATTTCAATATATTATTATATTGAAAATGTTACTTTTATTTCATATTCTATTTACATTGGAAAATGTGAGTTCCTAATCATTCTTTTATTTCTTTTGTTTACATTGAAAAATGTAAATTCTTTTATTTACATATAAAATATATATATATATATATAATTTCTATTTCATCCTTATTTACATTGAAAAAATGTAAGTTTCTATATTTCTCTAATTACATATAAAAATGTAACTTCCTATTTTTCTTTTATTTACATTGAAAAATGTAACTTCTTTTTACCGTCTCTAAAATGACGATAAAAAATATATATAACAATTATTCTATTCTTTTATCGCATCTAAAGTGACGATAAAAATATACATTTCATTTCTACTCTTTTTATCGCATCTAAAATGACGATAAAAATATACATTTTAATTCCATTATTTTTATTCACATTAAAAATGTAAACTTTTTTTTTAATATAATCTACATTATATTAAATAAATTTGCAATATCAAAATCTAATCTTTTCATTACATAAAAATGAAATTTCCTTACTTTAAACCTTAATTACATGAAAATGAAATCTTCTTCTTTAGATACTCTTTACATGAAAATGTCAATTTTCTCTGTAATTCTTTTACATGAAAATGTATATTTTCTTACTTTAAACCTTATCCACATTAAAAATGTAAATTTTCCTTCCTTACCTTTATTCACATTAAAAATGTAAACTTTTCTTTTTCTAATCTTATTTACATCAAAAATGTAACTTTTCGTTTTACATTAAAAATGTAAGTTTTATTTCTTTATTCTTTTATTTACATCGAAATGTAAATTACATTTCAATGTTGCACTACATTCTTTATTCTTTTAATTCTATTCTTATGATTTCATGGAAAATCCATTCTTTTAATTACATATAAATGTAAGTAACATTACACGTCAAATTTTGTCTTTTAGTTTGCAATGTAAAATTTCTACCTTTTTAGTTACATTAAAATGTAATTAATATTACATGACAAATCTTGCTTTTTTTAATCCTTTAATTTGCAATGTAAAATTCTACCCTTTTAAGTTACATTAAAAATGTTATTTTAATTACACCGTCAAATTCTACTTTTTAATTACATTAAAAATGTAATTTTATTAACAGTGCAATTTCTTCTAAATGCAACATTTTACACTAAAAATGTTAATTAATTTTTTTTAAATTCAATATTTCTAACAAAAGTGAACCTTTATTCCTTATGCAACAATTTATAAGATAAAAAAAGTTACTTTTCTATGCTAACTTTCATATAATAAAAATGATCTTTTCTAGTGCTAACATCTTAAATTGGCTTTTACACGATTTAATAAAAATGTTACTTTTGTCTAATCTTTCAATGGAAACAAAAATGTCAATTGTCTTCATTCTTTTAAAGTAAACAAAATGCTAATTTTTCTTCAATCCCTTTTAATGATCAAAATGTAATCTTTCTTCTTAATGAACAAAAATGTATTTTTGTTTAAACTCTTTTTAATGTATAAAATATACATTGCCAATTCCTTCTCTTTTAATGTATAAAAATATACATTTCTAATTCATGCTCTTTTAAGGTGACAAAATGAATGTTTTCTAATTCATTCCTCTAAAGTGACAAAAATGAATGAATTTAATTCATTCCTTTCAAAGTGACAAAATGAATGAATTCTTTCTATAATCCTATTTTCATAAAAATGTGATTTCACAAAAATATGTGCTTTTATTAAAGTCAAAAATATGTACTTTTAATACGAACCAAAAATACGTTCTTTTAATACGAACAAAAATATGTTCTTTTTATAACGTACAAAAATGTTACTTATGTTATAACAAAAATGATACTTATGTTTGAAAAACGACACTTAAAATTGGCTCTTTTTATTTTGAAACAAAACGACATTAAAATTTCATCTTTTTATTATAAACAACACAACATTAAAAATGTCATCTTTTTATTTATAACAACACGATGCTAAAAATCAAATCTTTTCACTTTAACAAAATGATGTTTTTAATATGAACAAAGCGATATTAGAAAAGATAATCTTTTTAATATGAACAAAAAGAAAGACATTAAAAATTCTTCCCAACAATTCAATAAACAAATATTGTAATCTGGTTTAACTATTTCCAACATACACAAATGCAAATTTCAAACACACAAATTCTAAGGAACCATTCGTAAATATGTATATAAATCTCAATAAAAAATGAGATTTTGATCGCATTGACAAAACTGAAATAATAGAACTGAAATAAAGAAGTAAATAGCAGCGCAACATCAGATCTGAAATAATGGATCTGGAATTAATAATAAATTTCATCGCGAATTTAGAACATAAATTTAAATCTCAATAAATATGAGATTTTTAATCGTATCAACCCAAGCGAATATATCAAACACAACAGAAATACATAAACAAATAAATCCTAAATTACCATAGCACAGAATAATATACATGTAGCGATTCAGAGGTGAGAACAATAATTAAAATATAATTATTTATAAAAATAGAAAAGATTTCTCACATTGTTTAGAATTTCTGAACCGTTCAGATCCAAAAATTGGCCAAATTTCTACTTGCTCAGAATCAGGTCTAGTCAGTTTCATCGCGAAGGTCTCGGTCTCACGATCGCGGCGCACCTGAAATCGTTCGAATCCGAGTTCGTACGAGTGAGATATGGTTAAATTTAGATTGGAAAAAGATTTGAATTAAATTAATTAATTCAATAAAAGCAAAATAGGACCTTCTTCCTCCACTATGTCACGGCCGTGACTTGAGTTCTTTGAACCCATTTTGTTCAAAACTTGGTCTCCCATTTTCGATTAAATCTTGAAGTTAGACAACGATCAAGTGACACCACATCGAAGAGGGAGGAGGGGGAAGCACGACGCCCTAGGTGAAGGGAGGTGTGGTGGGTCCATGTGGGTGCGGCGGGGCTGTTTATGGTGCAGGTTTGGGGTGGTTTATCTCGGGATTCGTGCAACTATATATGATCATAGTCGTATGAAATCGAAGCTCTCATGAATCTCTAAAAATAAGTCTAAAGAATCATTCGATTTCATTGAAAGGATTGAGAGAGATTAGGGGATCAATTTCAGAGTTTTTTGGTCATGAATAGAGATAGGCGGCGGCTGGTCATTTAGATTAGGGTTTGGGGTTTGTCATTTAGTGAATATTTATAATATTTAATTAGTTAATTAGCCCGTTAAGGCTCGTTTTGCAACTTTGTTCGATTTCAACCCAACGACTTGTCATTCCTACCCATTAACCCCTATTCTGGACTCATCTAGCTATGTCTCGTAGGCCCAAACAACTCACTGGGGCCACAAATAAAGTCCAAAAAATCCCGAAAAATATATTTAGCTATGTTTTGACGCTGCGGACCTAGGAAAATTAATTTCGTTCAATTCTGAGCCTGTTTGAAAAATGGCCTTTTTCAAGTCGATTAAGATTCACCGAAATTGAACAAACAGAAATCTTTTTGCCACGGTCACAAATTAATTCTAAAAATTATGAAAAATTAAACTTAGCAATAATTTGACATTCCGAATCCAACAGAAGTGGTTTCGTCAAAAACAAGGGTCGTCTGAAAAATGGATATTTTTAATATATATATATATATATATATATATATATATATATATATATATATATATCCTACCACGACTATTCTGAAATTTAAACTGGGCATAATTTTTGATTCCCACTATAAAATTTCGATTTTTCGGATTCGTTGGAAAGATATTTTAAAAGAGATTCTAATATTTTTGGTTTCACTAAAATCCGCTTTATTCTGCATCCTATACGGTCAGTCAAAGTTCAAGTTTGACTTTTCAAACTACCGCGCTGTTTCTAACTTCTTTTATAATTAAAATTAAATTATTCATCCTAACTTCCATTTAAATAAATTTTTAATCATTATTATTTTAAATAAATTATCTTAAATATCAAAACCCATTAAAATTAGTTAAAATAAATTTTTAAATTTACCCCAAAATTCAGGGTTGTTACAGGAATGGTGTTTTATTTCCACTAACAGATGTCGATACAATATGTATAATTCCGGTTAAGGTAATTATAAATAACTCAGTTAATCAATACATTAAAGGAACAATCCAGTATTTACTGAAACCCATACTATTACGGATCAATTTTAACGGATTACATGTTAATTCAGTCTAGTAGCTAAATTTGCGTTCGATTTCATTTAAATGATGTTTAGTATTGAAATCACTGTTATTTATTTAATAAATCAGTTTATTTAAAACTCGAGAACTACGTTGGGTTATACTAAGCTTCGAGAAGGCCATACACACATGCGAGCCAAATCCACTTGAACACGCTTTCTTGATCACACATATTTAAATATCTATTTATATCTTATTTGCATTTAGATTTTTATTTAAACATCTTCCTTCTTCATAATTAGTGTAATGGGCCAAGACCCATTTAAAATATCCTATAGCTATTTATATATGGTTAACTTATCTTAAAAATACTTTATTTAATTATTTTTAGAAAAAATCATGGGCAGAGCCCAAACCCAGATCCATTTAAAAAACCTCTTGCATCCTTCCCTTTTTGTTCTCAATTAAGTCCAGGCTTTTCCAATGCACTACTGTGCACTGGTGCACATACACCGACGGTCTGAACATCCAACAACCGTTGTGCCACTCCAGCGAATCACTTCGCACATCCTCATCCCAACGACCAATCGCCAGAGCTCCCACTCGCCTCCTTTTCAAAAAGACACTTCAGCCATGATTCACAAAGCAACAGTCAAGGTGGTCACTGAATCAACCGCATCCAGTCGCCTCCGACCACATGAACCGCCTGAACCACCACCCATAGATTCTCCAATGTCTCGCGCATGTCCTTCCCCAAATCCAACCAACTCGATCTAATGAGGGCCCCTAACGTGAAACGACCCAAACTTCCCAGTAAAGGAAAGCCTGGATTGCTTTGAGAATAATACGCATCAGAACACAAACTGAGGAACATTTTTTATTGTTGATTACAACAATTACATCAGAGTACAAGAATATAACAGAGTATGAGAACTCATTACATAATAGAAATACATTAATATCAGAGATTTAAATTACATTTAAATAGCAGCGGAAAAATAATACAAATATACAACTGGAAGGAATACGCGGATACAGAGCTTTCCGAATATCGCTTCAGCTAAAGACCAGGATCCTGTAAATATATCTTCAAAAAGCTACCGTCTTCCCGTGTGGAAAATAAGGGCACCCGAGTTTGCCAATGAAACAAACTACAGGTCAGTCATGGGACTGGTATGAGAAATCTAACTTAACTTATCTAATAATAAGGCTAATCACAAGACCACGCCGCTAATGCGGGACGGGTTTACTCCATGGGATTGCCAGTGCATAAAATAAAGTAAATCGTAAAACAACGCAGTGCTTTTTAGAAAAATGAAACCATTATAAGACCCAAGTCCCATCACACAATGCAACGCAAACCGGAGGATAGGATTTTACCTTATAATGGTCAAAAGATGCTTGATACGATAAAAACGGATTTAATATTAGCTTGTATATATATGGGTATATATATTTCAAAAACATTTCAATCATAATGTATCAATCATAGACGGCATAGTACCCCATCCTACTATGTCGCCATACTAGTTCTACAATCAAAACCGTAAGGTCGTATTGGAAATTGGATTTCCATCATGAGTCGAGGCTAGGGGCAAGCTCCTCTCCGATTCGAGACACTCTAGCAAATGCCTCAGGATCACACCTATGGGCAACCCTTGGATCTTCAGGGCCGGTCCCCGCCTATCGGCAGTGGATTGGTTATACCTGAACACACGCTTCCCGGTTCCTTTGAACCTATAGTATGACCACTAACGGCCTATAAAAATCCGAGGCGCCTCAAAATCCATCATCCACATAAGTAAAATGTCATCCAGTTTAAGCACTGACACTACCCCTAGCTAGAAAGAAACGTGTGCACTCCCTACAGTCCTAATCCCGTTTTTGACTCATACCGGGGTGTGAGGCTCGCGAAGTCACGATATACACAAATCTATGCCGTAATAGGCTATACTTTGATCATCCCACAAGGCCCTGCTTTTCAACTAAAGCCTTGATCATTTGTATCTTGGCGTGCCACATTGACAATTCACGCCATGCGATCGATCACTATTAATATATACCAGGGTGTTAAGCAGAGAATAAATCCTCCACCACCAAACAGACATACATTAACAGAAATCGATTTAATTCACGTGGAACGGAATCCAATGTCAGATACGCATCCATTTACTAGCTTATGCTCTGCGTCTGAGCGAAAACCAAATCCGAACAATCAACAATAGTCCGGAAGGCTACCACTGAAGCCCCTTCAAGGTAGCTACTCCCATCGTCGGTCTCAGTAGCAACACATCCATTCGATGTGAAGATTGTCGGTCTTCAACCACCGTCTTCATCTTCGACTCTTCATCGTCGTAGTAATTATTCAGAATGGGTTGGACCCGGTCTTTCCAAACAATTCACGTATTTTTATAATTAAAAATCAAGTACTATAAAAGCACATCCAACGTCTCATTCCAATTCAGAATATTCTTATAAATAAAATATTCACATTATCTTATCAAGGATAAATTTTTCAAATTTATCTTAAATCTTTCTTTTAAAGATTTATTAAAACCCCAATTTGGTTTTAAATATCAAAAATCATTATTCAATGATTATTTAGATTTAAGAAATTAATCTTATCTTTAACTGGGTTAAAGAACTAATGTCATTTTAAAACACAGCTCACGGTAAACCCAAAACCATCTTCCATAAAATACGAAATCTTCACAGGAAATCAAATCAATATATAATCGTTATAAATTTCTGTATCCGACCGATAATATAAATGGAATAACAGCAAAGTGTTTTAAATTCCATATGTAGTATCGGTCTTCTTTTACAGAAACTGATCTCAATTATTATTAATTCGAATTCCATTCAACTCCAATTTAATGTATTAAATTGGAAAACCTTACTTTTGGAAAATTCCAATTTAAATCTTGATTCTAGATTTATAAATTCCAAATCATATTTTCATTGTCAGTCGGGTTAAAGAACAAATGTCGCTTAGAAACATAGTTCACAATAAACCCAACTCACATTTCATCTAATTTCAATTGCTAAATATAATTGAAAACTTTAATAATCTATATTAAAAGATTATTCTTTTCATACGAGGTTTAAGAACAGTGTTATTTAAGACACTATTCACGACAACCCAAAATCCAATTTATTTAATTTCAATTAAATATTGACAAATTGGAAAACTTCATTAAATCTTAATTTAATGATTTATTCTAGTTAATAACTAGTTCATCTCAACAAATAAATATAATTTTCTAAAACATATTCTTTTTTCTAAAATATTCTTTTTCTAGAATATTCTTTATTGGAACACGACTCAATCAACAACCATATATTGTACGTAATCAACAATCATGATAAATAATTATCTCACATCCAAATAAAAGCCAAAGTGGATTCTACACTAAATATTGGGACTAGAGTAGATCAGATATCATCCCAACACCCGTGTGGGGTTTCATCCAACAATCAAAAAAATAAATTATTTGTGCACTTGGGCGATGTGTAAAAATTATCGACCCAATCACATAAACAAGTCGGCTGACTTGTAAATGGAAGTGTAATATTCATTTTGAATATACTAACAATATATTTAACACATCAAACATTCCAACATCACAACATATATTCCAAGCCCTCGCTAATATCATATTTATAACATATGATCTTTTTTTATTGTAACCAATCGACAATAAAGATATTAACCTTTTTTTTTCAAATCTTTTTGTGTAATCCCTTTTTATGACCAAAACGTAAATTTGGTGTAACTCTTTTAAATGACCAAAATGACTATTTTGGTTAAACTCTTTTTAATGTAAACAAAACTATACATATTTTAATCTACTCCCATTTAATGTACGCAAATGTTCATTGTTGTTTAATCCTTTTTAATACACAAAAATGTTCATTTTCATTTCATTGCTTTAAAAGTGATAAGAATGTCTCTTTTTATACTAATTCTTTTTAAAGTGACAAAATTTTGTAATCTTGTCTAATTTCTTTTTATGTACAAAATATGATACTTTTGTCTAATCCTTTCAATGTAACAAAATGTGATTATTTTGTCTAATCTTCTCAATGTAACAAAATAGGATAATTTTGGCTAATCTTTTCAATGTAAACAAAATATGATAAATTTATCTAATCTTTTCAATGTACCAAAATATGATGATTTTGGCTAATCTTTTCAATGTAAACAAAAATGTAAATTTTGTCTTCATTCTTTTAAATTAAACAAAAATGCTAACTTTTTTTTAATCCTTTTTAATGATCAAAAGTGTAATCTTTCTTCTTAATTCATTCTTTTAAATCTGACAAAAATGTCTCTTTTATTTCATTCCTTTAAATCTGACAAAAATGTATATTTTTGTTTCATTCCTTTTTAATCTACAAATATGTATATTTTTGTTTCATTCCTTTTTAATATAAAAATATATATAAAGATGTTCATTCCTTTGTGTAATCCTTTTTAATATATAAGAATATTCATCTTCTATTCCACTACATGTTTTATTTATCAAAAATGTTAATTTTTGATTTGAATAACACATTTCAAATAAAATATTGTTTTTCTTTCCCTAACCAACTTCTAATCAAAAATGTTAATTTTTGATTTGAATAACACATTTCTAATTCCATATTTTTAATGATTCTAAAATGACGGTGAAATATGACATTCCAAATTGTAACCAAAATGACATTTTTATTATTTGACTAAAAATGACATGTTTTTATTCTAATATAATATTTGCTAACAAAACGGTCTTTTTATACTAATGTTATATTTCTAAAATAAAATTGTACTTTTATTACATAGATAACGTTTTATAACAAATGTTATTTATATCTATTTTAACAAAAATGATAACGATGATTTCTATTTTCAATCTTTAAATAAAAACATAACCATATTAAAAAAATGCAATCTTTTTTAATGCAAACAAAATTACAAAAAAAAAGTAATCTTTTATTGAAAACAATTACATAAAAAATGAAATCTTGAAATCAATTCCTTTTTTATTGTCTCAAGTCTGAAAATAAAAAATGCAACTTTAAAAACTATATTTTATTTACGTCTTAAAAATGTAAATAGAAATGCAACTTTTAATCTATGTTTTTATTTACATTTGAAATGTAAATAAAAATAAAAATGTTAATAAAAATGTAACTTCTCAAATCCATGTTTTAATATGCATCTTAGAATGCAAAAATGAAGTACAACTTCTAATGTATGTTTTTATTTGCACTTTGGAATGCAAATGAAAGTACAACTTCTTATACGATGTTTATTTGCACCAAGGAATGCAAATAAAAATAATGTAACTTTTTAAACGATGTTTATTTGCAACAAAGAACGCAAATAAAAATGTCTCTAAAATGGCAGTGAAAATATGACATATGAACATTTATGATAAAAATGTGAATTTTTATCATACAGCAATTTATAACACAAATGATATCATTTCTAACATGATAATATTTTAAACAAACCAAATCGTATTTTAATCATACACCGTTTAATCCTTTTATATAAACAAAAATTATATATTTTTGTTTTAAACAAATTCTAATTAACAGAAATATTAGTTTTCAACAATCACATAACACATTCATCACATCAAATCACGTACGCAAATTCATAGAATAATACCGTGTAAAATTTAATAACATCAGTTTTATATACGTGTCATGACTGAGCAATTTTAATTATATGAAAAAGGAAAATGAAGCGACCCGAAACTCCCCCGGTCTCCGAAGAGATGAGAAAGAACGAATTACTATGAGGACAAGACAAATCAGAACGCAGACAAAAGAACATTTTCATTGTTATTACAACAATTGCATCAGATATAAGAATATACAGAGTATAAATGAATATTACACAGAAATATCAGAGATTTAAATTACATTTAAATACATAGCAGCGGAAAATAATACAACACACAACTAGAAGAGATATACGGATACAAAGCTTTCCGGATATCATTCCAGCTGTAAACCAGGATCCTGTGAATATAAATCTGCAAAAACCAAAACTACTAGCTGCCCGTGTCAAAATAGGGGCACCCAGAGTTTAGGTTAAAACAATAAACTCCAGATCAGTCATGTGACTGGTGTGAGAACTAAAACAGGTAATCTTTATTTTTAATGTTAGGTAAATCAAGGGACCACGCCGTATAACACGGAACGGGTTTCCTCCCAAGAATACCGGTGCATAAAACAAACAGCGCAATGTTAAATAAAGAAAAATGAAGCTGTTATAAGACCCAGGTCCTATCACACAATGCAACGCAAGCCGGGGGATAGGGTTTTACCTTATAACAGCCAAAGAATGCTTGATACGTTTAAAACAAATCATTTGATACTATTATAAGTGCATAGTGTATAAAACAACTTCAAATCATAAGTATCAATCATAGGCGGCATGGGTACCATATATCATGTCGCCATACTAGTTCTACAACTAAAACCGCAAATGTCACGTATTTGGAAATTGGGTTTCCATTTGTGAACCGAGGCAAAAGATAGTCCTCAACCGGTTCGAGACGCTCTAGCCCGTGTCTCAGGCAAGTACTCAGTCAAGCCTTTGGATCGTCAGGGCCGGTCCACCGATGTGGATTAAAATTCCTAAACACTGCGTTTCCCCGCCCTTTGGGGTGTAAGTGAGCCAACGAATGACTCCATCGGACCCGGATCGTCCGATCAAACCGAGGCGCCTCGCAACAGCAACAACCACACAGGTGAAAAGTATATAAATGTCAGGGCTGGTAGGTCGCTGACACCACCCTAGCTAGAAAGAAACGCATGCCCTCCCTGATGTCCTCTCCCGTTTTTGGTTCACAACCGGGTGTGAGGCTCGCGAATCAACGTTACACAAAGCTACGCCACAAAGGCCGTGCTTTGATCATCACCACAAGACTTTGCTTTTCAACAGAAGCCTCGATCATTTGCCACCTAGGCATGCCACACAGGCAATTCACTCCATGCGTTTGATATCCATCAATATATAACCCCTGAGCTCGTACGTCTCAGAGAAGGGCGTTAAGCAAGAGAATAAATTCTCCGCCGCCAATCAGATATATATTTAATAGAGATCAATCACACGGACTAAAATCCAATGTCAGACACACAGTCCATTTACAAGTCCGTTCTGGGTCTGAACGAAACCGGAGGCACCTAGTACCCCGCATATCCATCGATCTCCAAGTACGTCTGGACGATCACCAACTGTTTCCATCTTCTTGGGTGTACAGCCCAATCAAGATCATCAGTAATTACCCAAACGACGTGAAGACCTCCGGTCTTCGACCATCGTCTTCATCTTCCACTTATCGTCGTATCAATTATTCAGAATGGGATAAACACGGTCTTTCCGAATAACTCGCGTATATTTTAAATAAGTGTTACACAAACACAACATACGCCTCATTCCAATTCATCAGTCACTAACCGTAAATTAATCAAGAGAATAATTTCCCAAATATTAACCCCGAAGGCCGAAACCAACATCAGATCAATATCCAGAAAATCATTCTACTTGGCTAACCGACAGTTAGTTTCTAAAATTCACATTCATACGGAAAGGTTCCCATTAATTTTATCGAAGATAAATCATTAAAATTTATTCTTTAATCTATTTTTGAATATCAATTCAAACTAGTCGGGATTAGCGAACCTTACCGAAGTAATCATTTATTTTAATTTCCCAAATCCAACCTATTCATCCCATGAAGTAAAACTGGTAATACTTCATATCTAACCCCACAGTGTTATCGGTAAATTCAATTACCATTTCACGTTCAAATCTAATTAAAGATTTAACTATCGCCTGGAGCAAAACTGGTGATACTCCATTCTAACACCTTTTCAATCTAATTAAAGATTCATTAAAACTCCACTTAGTTTTAATCGTTAACTGGGTTAAAGAATCAGTGTCATTTAAAACACGGTTCACGATAAACCCAAAATCGCATTCCATTAATTATCGGGTTAAAGAACGAGTGTTATTTAAAACACTGTCCACGATAAACCCAAAAATCAATATCAATTCAATTCCAATTAAATATCACTTAATTGGTTCACTTCATTAAATCTAAATAAAAGATTTAATCTTTTCTCAACTGGGTTCAAGAACAATGTTAGTCAAGACACCATTCACGACAAACCCAAATCACATTTGATATTAAACACAAGGCTCTGAATAGAAAATATCCCGGCTTATATTCAATATCAAATTCTGCGACCAACAAAGATCGTATTGGAAATAACGATATATATATATCTATATCTTTCAAATTTCCATAACAACATTTGTATAATCACTAAATCCAACATCGAAATATTCCGAAGACAGTTTCGATTCAAATCCATTCCAATGCAATCATTGGAAATTCTGGTTATTTTCAAAACCATTTCAAATTCAATTTATTTATTTAAAAATAAATAGAATTGTAATTCTAGTTCAAAACTAGTTCATTTCGATAAAAATCTATTTTTATCTTTTCAAATATGGAGTTTTTCATCCCAATTCTTTCTAAATCATTTCTTATGATTTTACACAAATTTTTACTATTTTTAATAATTTTATCAAGGCCTGTACAGTCGATTTCCATCAACGGCCATCGAACTGTACTTACAACGACCTTTTTCAAATTTGATTTGGACATAATTCCAAATCCAACCGTTGGATTTCTAATTTCTAATATTCGTTATAAGGCTCTTTTCGATACGAACCCAACGGTTCCGGTTTCAGGAGAATCCGACGGTCGGATCTCCCGCGATATCCGTTCGAAGTCAATGGTCGAAATTCGCGAACTGCCGCGGCGCGGTGCGTTCTATTCAGGCCATTATATTATATATATAATATACATATTATATACTTCGTCGATTTCAATTCAAAACGTGCTTTATAAATCATATATTATATTATATACTTCGTCGATTTCAATTCAAAACGTGCTTTATAAATCGTTTTAAATTCATTTTCAAAACGGTTTCAACTTCATATTCAATTTTAAATAAAAATTGAATATTCCAATTTAAATTCATTTTAAATTCATTTCAAATTGATTTCAATTCAAATTGATTACTAATTCAATTTCAGTTCGTTTTCAATTCAATTCAATTTCAATTCGAATTCATTTCTATTCCATTTCAATTCGAATTCATTTATATTCAATTTCAATTCGAATTCATTTATATTCAATTTCAATTCGAATTCGTTTATATTCAATTATTTTTTTTCAAAATATCAGATTTTGAAATCACTTTCGATATTCATTATAAAATGAATAAAATCGATATAAATATCGTTCACGTCAAAATGGCGTCAATCTAATCAATACGGCTTCATATATTCCTATTTTCAAATATTCTATTTCAAATATTTCAAATATTTCTTTTTCAAATATTTCTATTTTAAAACTGGAATGAGGCCCAATCAATCACCATATAATGTTAATTATATGGATTTGCATACATCACATGCATATAATAGCAACGAAAATTAATCAACCATCAACCAAAGTGCACTACACTGTATAAGCATCAAATATAGATATCTAACGCTTATAACAGCCTGTCAATCAATCGATCGACATATTTAATCAATCAGGATGAGTGAACTTCAAATTTCATCCCAACACCCGTGTGGGGTTTCAAACAATCAAACACAAATTTTAGTTGTGCAGCTGGGCGATGTGTAAAATTTATCGTCCCAATCAATGTCGGTCAAATCAGTGTACATAAACAAACCGTCCGGTTTGTAAATGAATATTTATTTATTCACATTCACTATATTCATATTCACGTTAAAAATTATATTTTTAACGATAAAACATTTTATTTTAACATATGAATTTCTATTCAGTTCATTTCTTAAATAAAATGGTATTTTTATTTTTCTAATTTATTTTAGAAAATTTCGGCGGCATAACGGCACGATACTAGAAATGGGACAAGGCCTAGCCTTATCCCCGGTCTAGTGAAGGCCCACGCCATTCACACATCAATCAAATCAATTTCATTTCACCAAACAATTCAATTCAAACCAAATAATCTAACCAACTACACAACCAAACAATTAAACAAACAACCATCCATGGTCTGTGGATGACGGGTGTCGGGTGCTACTAAACACCGTCTGCATCCTAGTATATATTTATATAACTAGAGAAAGAGAAATTTAGAGTGAGGAGTTCTCACCGATAGCTATCCTAACTCCACGGCACTTCTAATGCAGGAAATCTTCACTGTTCTCGCCTCTTATCACTTTCTTCGCCCGTAGCCACTACATATATAAAAATCGAATTTTTACTATGCTATTCAATATATAAAAATCGAATTTTTGCTATGCTATTCAATATATAAAAATCGGATTTTTACTATGCTATTCAATATATAAAAATCGAATTTTTACTATGCTATTCAATATATAAAAAACGAATTTCTACTTCTAATCGACACACATAAAAATTATATTTCTACATGTGCATAAAAGATTACCTTTTTATATTCTAAAAATCATAGGTTTTATAATTTAAAAACCGCATCTTCCCCTAAGTAAAAATCAAATCTTTATCACCTTAAAAATCGTATCTTTAATC
This sequence comes from Allium sativum, assembly GCA_030737875.1. Taxonomy (NCBI): domain Eukaryota; kingdom Viridiplantae; phylum Streptophyta; class Magnoliopsida; order Asparagales; family Amaryllidaceae; genus Allium; species Allium sativum. The sequence goes on from CM060926.1 coordinate 911,088,474, forward strand.
ATAAAGAAAAATATAATCATTTTTAACATGAAATCGTATCCACTGTCGAGGAAGGAAGAGGAGGGGGGACTCGTCGGAATTGGGTAGAGACGGACGGAGCGGTGGCGGCGGATGGGGCTACAGGCGGCGGAAGGGAAAGGGGGGGGTGTGTGCTCGCGACTGGCGCAGGGAGGGGGGGTTTCCGCGTCTGGCTCTGGGCTGGGGGGGGCTTTCGCTTGCGGCGGCGCGCCGGGGGGAGGGGGAGAGGAGATGGCGGCTGCGACGTGGGGGGGGGGGGCGACGGGGTTTAGTTTTTTTTTTTCAAAATCGATTTGAAGCAGAATGAACGGGGGGGGGGGGGGGGGGCAGAAGAGTTTAAGGGGGGGGAGAGAGAAAGGAAGTTCCTTTTTATTTTATTTATTATTTTATTTATAAAAGGTTGACTTTTACATACGACCTCTAAACGAGGCCCACCGCCTGTCGTCCATAGCAAATTACCCCCATTCCGAACACAATGGGATATGTACCGTAAGCCGATTCGATCGTTTCGATCAAATTTCGTCAAAACCAACATATAACTCTATATATTGAATTTGAACGCGTATCTCAATTTACTGGGGTCACATACGAACTCTATAAATCCCAGAAAAATATTTTCTAGCTTCGTATTGACGATACGGTCCTAACAAAACTAGTTTCGTCGAATTCTGAGACCGTTGGAAAAATGGTCATTTTCCAGTCGATTAAAATCAACTAAAACTGGCCAAACGCGTTTTCCTTTGCCACGCTCATATATTGACTCGAAAAATTATGAAATTTGAAACCTAGCAATAACTTCACATCACGGATCCAACAAAAGTGGTTTCGTCGAAATCCGAGGTCGTTTGCAAAATTCCCATTTTTAAGGGCCTGAATTCCATAGCGACTATTCAGAATTTTCAACTGGACATATCTTCTGATTTCCGCTAGGAAATTTCAATTTTTCGGATTCATTGGGAAGATATTCACAATTAGATTCCATTATTTTTGGTTTCACTAAAATCCGGATTGTTTTGCACCCGGTACATTCAATTGAAGTTTGAAATCGAATTATCGAACTACCGCGCCATTTTCAATTCCTTTTATAATTATATATATAATTATTTATATTCCAACGATGTCGTAAATAATATATACGTTCTAAATATATTCAAAATAAATTTCTCGTCGATATTATTTAAAATGATTCATTTTAAATAATCAAAATTCGCTAAAATTGCCAAAATAAATTTTTTAAACTGGCCCAGATTTTCGGGTTGTTACAGAAAAGAAATAGGATTTCTCACCAGTCAATTTAGATCAGAAATTTCCTCAAATCTTGATTTGCTCAGAATTGGTTCTAGTTTGTTCCATGTTGTAGTGCTTGGGAAGACGATTCCAACGAACCCGAATTTGCTGAATTCTGATTAGTTTTGAACGAGTTATGATAGTTTAAAGATTCAAACATTTAAATATATAATTAAATTAATAATTAATTACATTAACCCCCTTCTTCCTACTTCTGTAATACATCGTGACCGTCGAACCCATTTGCTGCCACCTGGTCATCACCGTCGCCCATGCCTAGCGGCCGCCGCTCCGAGATCAGAGCCCACCACCTCGAGCGCCATCACCTGCTCCACCATCGGCCGGCTCCTGGTCGAACTTGCCCCCCTTTTGACCTGGAAACGGCCACAAACGAGCCACCTTCATGCACAAAAATCGAGAGCCACAAAAACCTAGAATCCATCATAACCGTATGGTTTTAAAGAGAGTGGATTGCTCTTCGATTTGGGTATTGACATTGGGTTTAATTTGCTGCATGGAAGAAGAAATTAAGGATCGAAAATGGGATGATTCTGGCCTTTGGAGGAATAGAACGGCGGCTACAGGAATAGGATTAGGGTTATGTGTATTTTCCATGTATTTATACTGTATTTTATACAGTATTTTATACTATTTATTTATTTTAATTCAAGAAAATGTTTGTTCATTGATATTAACTCCGAATCGAACCCAACGAATGACGCCCCTAGCTAAATACCCTCATCCCGGACACATTGGAATATGTTTCGTAACCCGATTCGGCTGTTACGATATGTTTTTCTTTAAATTTAATTATAAATCATTTAATTATTAAATTCAAACGTACATTTTAAATTACTGGGGCCACATATAACCTCTAAAAATTACAGAAAAATTGTTTCTAGCTATGTTTTGACCATACGGTTCTAACAAGACAAATTTCGTCGAACTCTGAGACTATTTGAAAAATGGCCTTTTTCTAGTCGATTAAATTTGACAGAAACAGTCAAAACACATTTTCTTTTACCACGCTCACATATTAATTCGAAAAATTATGAAAATTGAAACTTAGCAATAATTTGACATTCCGGTTCCAACAAAAGTGGTTTCGTTGAAAACTGAGGTCGTTGGCAAAATAGCTATTTTTAAGGCCAATATATTATATTAAAATATATATAAATTCTACAGCGACTTTTCTAACTTTTAAACTGGACATAACTTACAAATTATAAAGTGGAATATCAGTTTTTTAGATTCGTTAGAAAGGTATGATTAAACAGATTTAATAATTTCTTGTTTCGCTCAATTCTGATTTAAAATGAATTCTGTACAGTCATTCAAAGTTCAAATTCAAATTTTCAAACTGCAGCGCTGTTTTAAACTCCTATTATAATTAAATTAAACTTATTCGTTTTAAAATAAATTTTTAGTGTTATTATTTAAAATAAATTATTTTAAATATTTAAAATCCATTAAAATTTCTAAAATAAAAATTTTAAATTGGCCCCAAAATTCTGGGTCGTTACAATCGCCCCCATTTAAAATCTTTTCGTCCTCGAAAATGAACGTAGCTAAATTTTTTTTAGTTAGATAACTTAATTAAATTTTTATTTATTGGGTTCAATAATTTTATTAGTTAAAGTAATTATCATTCTAATATTTTAATTAGTGAAACTAATTATCAAACATCACAACCAGCAATCAATTAGTTGATTAACTTTCCAAATATACGTAACTTTTATATATAGTCAAAAATCATATTTTTAGTGCAAATCACAGCAATGTGTCCTAAATAAGTTTTGCTTCTCATACCAGTCAATGGAAATATATAAAAATCCCACTTTCGAGACTCGAACATAAATACGGGTGATGGTGCACCGATCATCAGAATTATCTCTGGGCGACTAGAGTGTGATTCTATATCTATCCAGTACATTAAAACTTCGAATATCTGTTAATTACTCGTATATTCGAAATCTTTATATACTCGATTGTCCATATAAAAATATAATATACTCAAATACGTATTTTAAAATAAAATTTTCAAAACTAAATTTGTTTTCATTTTTATTTTAAAGAAAATAATACTCTTCACACTCGTTCTAGGATACTACTGATCCCTTCTCTAACTTGTATTCTTATTGGATATTACTAATCCAATCTCTGATGAAATTTTCGTTCGGTTCTAATGTGTCTTGTTCTCGAGCTCTGTAAACCAAAGCTCTAATACCAACTGAAACGACCCAAACTTCCCAGTAAAGGAAAGCCTGGATTGCTTTGAGAACAATACGCATCAAAACACAAACTGAGGAACAACAATTACATCAGAGTACAAGAATATAACAGAGTATGAGAACTCATTACATAATAGAAATACATTAATATCAGAGATTTAAATTACATTAAAATAGCAGCGGAAAAATAATACAAATACACAACTGGAAGTAATACACGGATACAGAGCTTTCCGAATATCGCTTCAGCTGGAGACTAGGATCCTGTAAATATATCTGCAAAAAGCTACTCGACTGCCCGTGTGGAAAATAAGGGCACCCGAGTTTGCCAGTGAAACAAACTACAGGTCAGTCATGGGACTGGTATGAGAAATCTAACTTAACTTATCTAATAATAAGGCTAATCATAGGACCACGCTGTTAACGCGGAACGGGTTTACTCCATGGGATTGCCAGTGCATAAAATAAAGTAAATCGTAAAACAACGCAGTGCTTTTTAGAAAAATGATAACATTATAAGACCCAAGTCCCATCACACAATGCAACGCAAACCGAAGGATAGGGTTTTACCTTATAATGGTCAAAAGATGCTTGATACGATAAAAATGGATTTAATATTAGCGTGTATATATATGGGTATATATATTTCAAAAACATTTCAATCATAATGTATCAATCATAGATGGCATAGTACCCCATCCTACTATGTCGCCATACTAGTTCTATAGTCAAAAACGCAAGATCGTATTGGAAATTGGATTTCCATCATGAGTCGAGGCTAGGGGCAAACTCCTCTCCGATTCGAGACACTCTAGCAAATGCCTCAGGATCACACCTATGGGTAACCCTTGGATCTTCAGGGCCGGTCCCCGCCTATCGGCAGTGGATTGGTTATGCCTGGACACACGCTTCCCGGTTCCTTTGAACCTATAGTATAACCACTAACGGCCTATAAAAATCTGAGGCACCTTAAAATCCATCACCCACATAAGTAAAATGTCAGCCAGTTTAAGCACTGACACTACCCCTAGCTAGAAAGAAACATGTGCACTCCCTGCAGTCCTAATCCCGTTTTAGACTCATACCGGGGTGTGAGGCTCGCGAAGTCACAATATACACAAAGCAAGGCCGTAATAGGCTATACTTTGATCATCCCACAAAGCCCTTCTTTTCAAAAAAAGCCTTGATCATTTGCATCTTGGCGTGCCACATTGACAATTCACGCCATGCGATCGATCACTATTAATATATACCAGGGTGTTAAGCAGAGAATAAATCTTCCACCACCAAACAGACATACATTAACAGAAATCGATTTAATTCACATGGAACGGAATCCAATGTCAGACATGCATTCATTTACTAGCTTATGCTCTAGGTCTGAGCAAAAACCAAATTCGAACAATCAACAATAGTCCAGACGGCCACCACTGAAGCCCCTTCAAGGTAGCCACTCCCATCATGGGTCTCAGTAGAGAAACACATCCATTTGATGTGAAGATTGTCGGTCTTCAACCACCGTCTTCATCTTCGACTCTTCATCGTCGTAGTAATTATTTAGAATGGTTTAGACCCAGTCTTTCCAAACAATTCACGTATATTAATAATTAAAAATCAAGTACTATAAAAGCACATCCAACGTCTCATTCCAATTCAGAATATTCTTATAAATAAAATATTCACATTATCTTATCAAGGATAAAATTTTCAAATTTATCTTAAATCTTTCTTTTAAAGATTTATTAAAACCCCACGTTGGTTTTAAATATCAAAAATCATTATTCAATGATTATTTAGATTTAAGAAATTAATCTTATCTTTAACTGGTTTAAAGAACTAATGTCATTTAAAACACAGCTCACGGTAAACCCAAAACCATCTTCCATAAAATACGAAATCTTCACAGGAAATCAAATCAATATATAATCGTTATAAATTTCTCTATCCGACCAATAATATAAATGGAATAACGGCAAAGCCTTTTAAATTCCATATGTAGTATCGGTCTTCTTTTACAGAAACTGATCTCGGTTATTATTAATTCGAATTCCATTCAGCTCCAATTTAATATATTAAATTGGAAAACCTTACTTTTGGAAAATTCCCATTTAAATCTTGATTCAAGATTTATAAATTCCAAATCATATTTTCATTGTCAGTCGAGGTAAAGAACAAATGTCGCTTAGAAACACAGTTCACAATAAACCCAACTCACATTTCATCTAATTTCAATTGCTAAATATAATTGAAAACTTTAATAATCTAAATTAAAAGATTATTCTTTTCATACGGGGTTTAAGAACAGTGTTATTTAAGACACTATTCACGATAACCCAAAATCCAATTTATTTAATTTCAATTAAATATTGACAAATTGGAACACTTCATTAAATCTTAATTTAATGATTTATTCTAGTAAATAACTAGTTCATCTCAACAAATAAATATATTTTTGTAAAATATATTTTTTTTCTAAAATATTTTCTAAAATATTCTTTTTCTAGAATATTCTTTATTGGAACACGACTCAATCAACAACCTTATATTGTACGTAATCAACAATCATGATAAATAATTATCACACATCCAAATAACAACCAAAGTGGATTCTACACTAAATATTGGGACTAGTGTAGATCAGATATCATCCCAACACCCATGTGGGGTTTCATCCAATAATCAAAAAAATAAATTATTTGTGCACTTGGGCGATGTGTAAAAATTATCAACCCAATCACATAAACAAGTCGGATGAATTGTAAATGGAAGTGTAATATTCATTTTGAATATACTAACAATATATTTAACACATCAAACATTCCAACATCACAGACATATATTCCAAGCCCTCGCTAATATCATATTTATAACATATGATATTTCTTTATTGTAACCAATCGACAATAAAGATAATAACCTTTTTTTTAAATCTTTTTGTGTAATCCCTTTTTTTGACCAAAACGTAGATTTGGTGTAACTCTTTTAATTGACCAAAATGACTATTTTGGTTAAACTCTTTTTAATATAAACAAAACTATACATATTTTAATCTACGCCCATTTAACGTACACAAATGTTCATTGTTGTTTAATCCTTTTTAATGCACAAAAATGTTCATTTTCATTTCATTCCTTTAAAAGTGATAAGAATGTCTCTTTTTATTTCATTGCTTTAAAAGTGATAAGAATGTCTCTTTTTATACTAATTCTTTTTAAAGTGACAAAATTTTGTAATCTTGTCTAATTTCTTTTAATGTACAAAATATGATACTTTTGTCTATTCCTTTCAATGTAACAAAATGTGATTATTTTGTCTAATCTTCTCAATGTAACAAAATAGGATAATTTTGGCTAATCTTTTCAATGTAAACAAAATATGATAAATTTATCTAATCTTTTCAATGTACCAAAATATGATGATTTTGGCTAATCTTTTCAATGTAAACAAAAATGTAAATTTTGTCTTCATTCTTTTAAAGTAAACAAAAATGCTAACTTTTCTTTAATCCTTTTTAATGATCAAAAGTGTAATCTTTATTCTTAATTCATCCTTTTAAATCTGACAAAAATGTCTCTTTTGTTTCATTCCTTTAAATCTGACAAAAATGTATATTTTTGTTTCATTCCTTTTTAATCTACAAAAATGTATATTTTTGTTTCATTCCTTTTTAATATAAAATATATATATATAAAGATGCTCATTCCTTTGTGTAATCCTTTTTAATATATAAGATTATTCATCTTCTATTCCACTACATGTTCTATTTATCAAAAATGTTAATTTTTGATTTGAATAACACATTTCAAATAAAATGTTATTTTTCTTTCCCTAACCAACTTCTAATCAAAAATGTTAATTTTTTATTTGAATAACATATTTCTAATTCCATCTTTTCAATGATTCTAAAATGACGGTGAAATATGACATTCCAAATTGTAACCAAAATGACATTTTTATTATTTGACTAAAAATGACATGTTTTTATTCTAATATCATATTTGCTAACAAAACGGTCTTTTTATACTAATGTTACATTTCAAAAATAAAAATGTACTTTTATTACAAAGATAACATTTTATAACAAATGTTATTTATATCTATTTTAACAAAAATGATAATGATGATTTCTATTTTCAATCTTTAAATAAAAACATAACCATATTAAAAAAATGCAATCTTTTTTAATGCAAACAAAATTACAAAAAAAAGTAATCTTTTATTGAAAACAAAATTTCATAAAAAATGAAATCTTGAAATCAATTCCTTTTTATTGTCTCAAGTCCGAAAATAAAAAATGCAACTTTAAAAACTATATTTTATTTACATCTTAAAAATGTAAATAGAAATGCAACTTTTAATCTATGTTTTAATTTACATCTGAAATGTAAATAAAAATATAAATGTAAATAAAAATGTACCTTCTCAAATCCATGTTTTAATTTGCATCTTAGAATGCAAAAATAAAGTACAACTTCTAATGTATTTTTTTATTTGCACTTTGGAATGCAAATGAAAGTACAACTTCTTATACGATGTTTATTTGCACCAAGGAATGCAAATAAAAATAATGTATCTTTTTAAACGGCGTTTATTTGCAGCAAAGAATGCAAATAAAAATGTCTCTAAAATGGCAGTGAAAATATGACATATGAACATTTATGATAAAAATGTGAATTTTTATCATACAGCAATTTATAACACAAATGATATCATTTCTAACATGGTAATATTTTAAACAAACCAAATCGTGTTTTTAATCATACACCGTTTAATCCTTTTATATAAACAAAAATTATCTATTTTTGTTTTAAACAAATTCTATGTAACGACCCAGAAAATCTGAACCAATTTAAAAATTTTAAATTGGCTAAAATAATGGATTTTAAATATTTAAAATAAATATTTTAAATAATAGCAATAAAAAGTGAGTTTGAATCGACGTTTGAAAACGAATATAATTAATTCTAATTATAAACAAGGCCTGAAATGGCGCGGAAGTTTCAAAATTTGAATTCAAACTTTATCGGACTGTACTGGGTGCAAAACAAAACGGATTTGAGTGAAACCAAAAATATTTAAATCTGTTACTGAATACCTTCCTAACGAATCTGAAAAATCGAAGTTTCATAGCGGGATGCAAAAGTTATGGCCAAATGAATTTTCAGAAAGGTCGCTATGGAATTTATATAGCCCGTGAAATTGGCCATCTTGCATACGACCTCGGAATTCGACGAAACCACTTTTGTTGGATCCGGGATGTGAAGTTATTGCTAGGTTTCAAATTTCATAATTTTTGAAGCTAATATGTGAGCGTGGCAAAGGGAAACGTGTTTTGGTCAATTACAGTTAAATTGGATCGACCAGAAATGGGCCATTTTGCAAACGGTCTCAGAATTCGACGAAACTAGTTTTGTTGGGACCGTATCGTCAAAACATAGCTAGATTTATTTTTTTGGAATTTTTCGAATCAGTTTGTGGCCCTGGCAAATTGAAATGTACGTTCAAATCAAATATTGAATGTTTTATATTTTAATTTGAGGGAAAACTGACTGAAACATTCGAATGGGCCTTCGAAACATATCCCATTGTGTTCGGAATGGGGGTAAAACGCTAGGGACGACAGTCGTTGGGTTTGGATTGGGGTTCGTGTGTGAAAGGGGGTATTTTCAAAATTTAAAAATATATAAATAAATAAATAAATCTAATTGACCACTACATCTTTTCTCTCTCCCCGACTCTACCATGCGCACGACGGAAATCGATTCTTACCTTCTCTCCTCTTTTTCTTTTGATCCGCTCAATGAAATCCAACACCACAGTTATGGTTTTTGTAGTACTTCTCATGATCTTCAAATCTATATAAGTATTGGATTTTTTCATGCAGAATTGAAGGAGAATTTGAGCTCGAAAGTCGAGCCCAACATCTCGCCGCCGCCGTCAACCAGGGCCACCTAAGTGGGCCCCACTCCAAGCGCCAGTGCGCCTCTCTCCCCTCTTCCTCGCTGCGAAGGCCGATCGTTGATCCGCTTCACCGTTTGATCGAAAAGGTCATTCCTAGTTTTGAAGAATTCAGAGAGGTAACGGCTGATTTTCTTTGAACTGATTTTAACACCTTTAAACCGTTGCAAACTTTGAAAAATCATATCTTTTTCGTTTCTTTACGAAATTCAGTGAAACAAGAGACAGTGGACTCGTGTGGAGTCTTCTACCTTCTAGAAGAGACCGCATATTTTTCTGAGCCTTCTGCTATTTTTGGTGGAGTGGAACCCAATGTGAGATTTATAATTTATAAACGATATGGAAAACGACGATGTATAAATTATATAGTCGATGTATGAGTTATATAAGCATTGTACACCTCTTGTATAAGCGTTGTATAAGTTGTACGTTCGATGTATAAGTTGTATATGTGTTGTAAAAATTATATATGTGTTGAAATAGAAGTGAAATGCTATATATATATATATATACACACATGCCCCTTGTCCACAAACCATGGACGATATTTATTGGTTGTGATTGGTGTGAAAATTGATTGATAGCGAATGGTTGATTGGAATTGTTTGTGGTTGAAATTGATTGATTGTGGTTGAAAAATACCCGTTTGTGGTTGAGAAATATTTGGTTGAAACCACTTAGGATTAGTTTGTGGAAATGAAAAAAATATACATGCCGCCTGCATGCGAACTAGATGCATGAATCCCCATTGTCAAAAACCACGAGGTTTTAAGGTAGAGCGAGGAGCCGTACTAGGGACGGTCCCGGTTTTAACTACCCTGCCGTTATGCTGCCGAAATTTTGAATAATATTCATGTGTTAGAATTATTTTCCTGTGCTGAAATTATATTCGTCTGTTGAATAGAAAACCATCATGTGTTGAATAGAAATTCATTCGTTGAATCATATTCATGTGTTGAATGTGTTCGTGTTTTGAATAAATTGTTTTAACAATAAAAATCACATTTTTACTCTATATATACAAACTATTGAAAAACCTTCATGTGTTGAATCGATATTCATTCGTTGAATTGAAATTCATGTGTTGAATGGTATTCGTGTTTTAAATATAAAAATCACCTTTTTACCGATATATACAAATTATAGAAAACCTTCATGTGTTGAATCGACATTCATTCGTTGAATTGAAATTCATGTGTTGAATGGTATTTGTGTTTTAAATATAAAAATCACCTTTTTATCTATTTATATAAACTATAGAAAACCTTCATGTGTTGAATCGAAATTCATTCATTGAATTGAAATTCATGTGTTGAATGGTATTCATATTTTGAAAGAAATTGTTTTATAATAAAAATACCATTTTTAACATCAATATGAAATGTATAAAATAATCTTGTTTTGAAATAAATTGTTTTATAATAAAAATCCTATTTTTATCACCTATATTAACTATATAAAATAGTCGTGTTTTGAAATAAATTGTTTTACATTAAAAATCACATTTTTATTATATACATGAATTGTTAAAAATACTGAAGTGTTGAAATAGAAAACAGTTGGATAAAAATATCATTTTTATCAAATGTATGAAATTCATATGGTTTTGAAATCGAAGAATCGATATATATATATATATATATATATATATATATATATATATATATATATATATATATATATATATATAGAATTGAAATATATCGAATAACGAAGCTGCAGTTCGTATTTTGAAACCGTGATTTCAAACGATTATTGCGGGAGATCCGACCATCGGATTTTCCCGAAACAGCAAATGTTGGGTTCGCTTTGGAAATATCTTTCCAACGGCACCAACTTTGTAAAAATCCAACGGTTGGATTGTCTGGAATGTTTAATTCAAATCTGAAGAAAAACAGCGCCAAAATCGATTATATTTTTATATATATATATAAATATAATTATATTTAATCGAATAACGACGCTGTAGTTCGTATTTTGAAATCGAAACTTCAAACGATTATACCGGGGGATCCGACCGTCGGATTTTCCCGAAACTGGAACCTTTGGATTCGTTTTGAAAAGATCTTTCTAATGATGTAAATTTTGTGAAGGTCCAACAGTTAGATTTTCAGATATGTGTAAATCAAATCTGAAGAAAAATAGTGCCACGGCCGCGTTATGGCCCGAAGCGTCGTTTTGAATAAATTGGCTATTTTAAAATAAATAAAAATAGCGATAAATCGTTATAAAATATTATAAACGATATGGATGTGAAATTTAGAAACTAACTGAAGGTTGGCTAAGTCGAATGGTTTCCTGGGTGTTGATCTGATGTTGGTTTCAGCCTTCGGGGTTAATATTTGGGAAATCGTTCTCTTACTGATTGACGGTTAGTGACTAATGAATTGAAATGATGCGTATGTATGTTAGTGTTGCACTTGTTTATTATATACGCGAGTTGCTCAGAAAGGCCGGGTTTATCCCATTCTGAATAACTGAATCGACGATAAGAAGTCGAAGATGAAGACGGGGGTTGAAGACCGTTCTTCACCTCGTTTGGATGGTTACTGAGGTCCTGATTGGGAGGCATCCCGAAATATGGATAATGAGTGGTGATCGTCCAGACGTACGTGGGAATCGATGGATATGCGAGGTATTTAGTGCCTCCGGTTTCGTTCCAACTCAGAACGGACTCGCAAATGGACTGTTTGTCTGACATTGAAATTCATTCTGTGTGATTGATAACCAACAGTTGCATGGTGTGAATTTCCGGTGTGGCATGCTAAGATGCAGTGAACAGGGCTTCTGTTGAAAAGAAAAGTCTTGTGATTGATGATCAAAGCACCGCCTGTGTGGCGTAGCTTTATGTATAACGTGAATTCGCGAGCCTCACACCCCGGTATGAACCAGAAACGGGAGAGGACATCAGGGAGGGCCTGCGTTTCTTTCTAGCTAGGAGTTATGTCGGTGTTTTTACACGGCCTGTCATTTTACTTATGTGGATAATGGATAGTGAGGCGCCTCGGTTTTATCGGTCGATCCAGGACCGATGGAGTCATTCGTTGGCTCATTTACGCCCCATAGGGCGGGGAGACGTAGTGTTCAGGCATAATAATCCACATCGGTGGACCGACCCTGACGATCCAGGGGGCAGTTGCGTCTGTTCCTGAGACATGGGCTAGATTGCCTCGAATTCGGTAAGGACTATCTTTTGCCTTGGTTCATGACGGAAATCCAATTTCTAAATACGACATCGTGCGGTTTTGATTGTATATATATATATGGCGACATGATATTTGGTACCCATGCCATCTATGATTGATAGTTATGATTCGAAATTGTTTTTGAAACATGTAAACACTAGTAATAATATCAATTGCTTTTGTTTTGTTCGTATAAACCATGTTTTGGCCATTATAAGGTAAAACTCTATCCTCCGGTTTGCGTTGCATTGTGTGATGGGAACTGAGTCTTATAATGGCTTCATTTTTATAAAAAGCATTGCGATGTTTAAAAGAAAGATTTGTTTTTAAAGCACTAGCAATCCAATGGAGTAAACCCGTTCCACGAAAGTGGCGTGGTCCTGTGATTAGCCATATTATAAATGTGTTGAATGGATTTCTCATACCAGTCCCATGACTGACTCGTAGTTTGTTTCACTTTCAAACTCGGGTGCCCCTTTTTCTACACGGGCAGCCTTGTATTCAGGTTTTAGCTGGCTTTCTCTGGATAGCTGGAGCTGAAGATGGATTCTATCATTTATCTCTTTTTTATGCTATTCAGCTCCTATTGTACATTATGTTTGTTTTCCGCTGTGGAAATTTATGTATAGCTGAACTGTATTTGTTCTAAGTATGATCCTGTATACTGTGTAACTCTGATGATTACTTCTATCCAGTATATTCTTTTGTGCATTATCTGGTGTATTTATTTATTTCTGTTCTGCTATTATATGTTTATGTGTTATATTCCAAGGATTACCCTTGCCACCGTCAGTACGGGGTTTGGGGTCGTCTCATTTGGTATCAGAGCTTTGGTTAAGCTTAGTTCTGGAATATAACATATTAACGAACTCGTCAGAAATAGAACCAGTAGTGTTCTAGGACGAGTAACTCATTACAGATAGGATCATTAATATCCTAGTATGAGTAGTAGAATGAAATAACACCTAGATAGACACAATTACATTCAAGTATTTGTTTCTGTATTTTGAAATATCTTTTCTATGACCTGACACTTGATCTGCTATTTGCAGAAGTACTAGAAAATGAGTGCAAGAAACAGAAGAAGTAATACTGACCCGGATATAGAAGCTCTATTTATGAAATATAGAAATCTGGGTGGAAAACCCTTCTTGGGTGAAGAATCAATTATGAAAACACAAGCCTGGATTCGTTCGGCTAAGAAAATCTTTGAAGGATTAAAGCTGAGAGATGACCAGAAAAGATTATTGGCCTCCTGGGCACTCAAAGACGAAGCTTTGTTCTGGTTGGATTCAGTTATTATGAATAGTCTAAAAGGTGATATCACCTGGGATAGATTCAAAGTGATTTTCCTGAAAAGATTCACTCCTCCTGAAGCAATTAAACGACTATGTGATGAATTTTCTTATCTGATACAAGGAGATATGACCATTCCCGAATATCATAAGAAATTCAATGAACTTTCTCACTTTGCCCCTCATCTAATTGAAAATACGAAGAGGGAGAATTTGAGATTTATCAACGGGCTTCAAAGGAAATACCAGAATAAATTATTGGGGCATGTGAAGCTTCCTTTTTCAGAAAAGATTTATATGGCTTACTAGTACGAGGATCTCGACAAGAAAGGTATGCTACAATACGAAGAGGAAGTCAGCTCTAGTAATAAAATTGAGTCTGAAACGGATCGTCCTGAGGCCAGTACAATGTCTGAGGTTAGTAAGGAGCCCAAAGTCAATCGAAAAAGGGCCAGATCCGAAAAAGAACCAGGAACGACTGCCATATGCAATAACTGCCATAAGCAAGGGCATTTGCAAGGAAATTGTAAATCCTCGAAGAAACGAAAGAATGACGGATTTAAATCCGGCGAAAAGCTTCAGGAAAGTAGAGAATGCAATCTCTGCCAACAGGCTGGTCATGTAAAGCAAGACTGCTGGCTATTGAAAAAGACCAAAGAGGCTCAGGTAAATGAAGTAGCAGAAACTTCAGCACCCTTAGCTAGTCAGGGAAGATCTGATGTTTTAGAAGGAACGCTTACTGTCAAAAACATTCCAGTCAAAGTACTGTTTGACACAGGCACGTCACGAAGCTTTATTGCAAAGAATGCAGTTAAGAAGTTGGATTTGAAATTGAGGAAGCTTAAAGAACCAATGGCTGTCCAAAATCCGGTCGGGGGTTCCATCGATCTCAGTTGGGTTTGTGTAGTACCTGTCTCTTTTTCCTGCTATAAATTCCCTACTATCTCTATCGTCATGAATTTTACTGAATTCGATCTTATTTTGGGATTGGATTGGCTAACCAAATATGAAGCCGAGGTTAGATGCACTGAAAGAGTTGTTAGGGCAAAGATTAAATCACGGAATTATATAACCATTCCCTATGAAGGTCAGAATTCTAATAGAAAAGACTTTTGGGCAGCTTTGGACATTTCTCCTGCTCAAATAGAAAATATCCCTGAAGTCACAGAGAATATTCCCGACCTCGTAAAAGATATTTCTATCATCAAGAACTATGCGGATGTGTTCGAAGAAGTCGTTCGCTTACCTCCGCAGAGAGAAATTGATTTCAAAATTGCTTTAATTCCAAATGCAAGGCCGGTAGTTCACGCTATTCGAAGAATGTCCTTGAAAGAGAAAGAGGAAATAGACAATCAAACACGACAGCTCATATGGAAGGGTCTGATCAGGCCTAGTTTCTCTGATTGGGAAACAGCAGTGGTGTTTGTCCCAAAATCTGACGGTACTCTGCGACTATCTGTGGATTATCGTGATTTGAACAAGCAGACCATAAAGAATAAATATCCATTGCCGTGAATTGATGATTATTGGATCGTCTGAATGGAGCACAAGTGTTTTCAAGGATGGACCTAGCTACAGTCTTCCATCAGCTTCGAATTGCCGAAGAGTGTGTTCCTATGACAGCATTCAGAGTTCCCGACTTATTCTATGAGTGGTTAGTAATGCCGTTCGGCTTATGTAACGCTCCAGCATACTTCGTCGATTTGATGAATATAGTGTTCAGAGGAGTTTTGAATAAATTTGTTCTGGTTTTTCTTGACGATATTCTAATCTTCTCTAAATCAAAGGCCGAACATGAAAAGCATTTGGAGCAGGTTCTGGAAATCCTCAGAAGGAATGTATTAAAAGCCGAACTATCCAAATGTATATTCTGGCAAGATGAAGTGAAATTTCTTGGCCACGTCGTATCGAAAGAAGGAATTGCTGTGGATCCAAGTAAAATCACAGCTATTCAAAACTGGAAGTAGCCCAGTACCCCTACAGAAGTCCCCAGTTTTCTCGGATTGGCTAGTTACTACCGGAAGTTCGTTAAAAACTTTTCGAAGATATCTGGTCACTTAACGAAGCTTACAAAGAAGCACTCTAAATTCAAATGGACTTCAGAAAGTGAGGAGGCTTTTGAAGAGCTAAAGTTAAGATTAACGACTGCTCCAGTGTTATCCATCATCGATGGCAATCAGGATTTGAAAGTCTGGACAGATGCTTCTAGAGAAGGCCTTGGCGCAGTGTTAATGTAAAGAGGTCAAGTGATTGCTTATGCTAGCCGTCAATTGAAGCCGCATGAGAAAAACTACGTAACTCATGATCTTGAGTTATTGGCTATAGTATTCGTCTCGAAAATCTGGAGACACTATCTTCTGGGTGAGAGATTTGAACTGTTTACAGATCACCAGTCGTTAAAGTATCTGTTCACCCAGAAAGACTTGAATCTGAGGCAGCAACGTTGGCTGGAGTTTCTTGCAGCATATGACTTTGAGATTATATACACTCCAGGGAAAGCCAATGTCGTGGCCGATGCGTTAAACCGAAAGAATGAAATGATCGCCAGTTTTATTATCACGACCTCATTGATAGATAAAATATCTTCTCTTCAGAAGGATGATCACTTCATTCAGAAGATCAGAGAGATAATTCAGAAAGGCGAGCCCTCGAGTTTTCAAATTGATAATGAGGGGATTCTAGGGCTGAAAGGTCGAATTTGTGTTCCTAACATTGCTGAGCTCCGAAAGGAAGTTCTGAATGAATGCCACAAGTCCAAACTTAGCATCCACCCGGGAGTAAGAAAAATGTATAATGACATCAAACGCACTTTCTGCTGGAAGTCGATGAAGAGGGACATTTCTTTATATGTTAGCCGATGCCCTACTTGCCAGCTAGTCAAAAGCGATCAACAGAAACTGGCTGGATTATTGCAACCACTTGACGTTCCAGGCTGGAAGTGGGAACATATTTCCATGGATTTAATAGATGGTTTGCCCAGAACCAGAAAAGGAAATGTGTAATGGCCTGAAAATCCATGCCAATTTGAGCTGACTAATAAACTACACAATCAACTCAAAGTGCATGAAAATTCAGATCATTAATAGAAGAATTTAGAGGATGAGATAGAAAAGATAGAACTAATAGAATAGAAGAAGAAGAAGAACACTGAACAGAATCAGAGTAAACACGAAACTCACAGCGGAATAAATAAAATGCATTATATAACATAACTCTGTGTTACAAAACTGTATTGTATATACATACCATATATCAGAGTACAATACATCATATCACAGCGGAAATAATCTCTAAATACTAATGGTGAAGCCTTCTGCTTTGAGCTCCTCCAAGTGAATCTGTACAATTCTAAAACACTTGACTGCCCGTACAAATTTGGGCACCCAAGAGTTTAGGTAAAACAAACAAAATAAACTCTGGGTCAGTCATGGGACTGGTGTGAGTAAATTCCAACCATACTGTTTTAACTTTGAAAAACCTTTTGAAACAAAAGGATAATAGTAAGACCAACCCACAACTAAACATGGACGATTTTTACTATAACCAAAAATATTCTTGGTATCAAAACCCAGTGATATTATAATAATGTCTAATCAAATAAATAACCAAGTAGCGGAACGATTGCTTCTCACGCTCCATATATATAATATAAAATCGTAAACCGCAGGGTGCGTATTGGAGATTGGATCCCGACAGACAAGGTATGGGAGCACCTTTTGATCAGTGTACTCTAGAGGAGATACACCCAGGGTTCAACAAGAACGTCTTGCAACCCGGCCACACATGACCACTCACTCATTTTGCTTGAGTGTCGCGAATATATTGCCACCACGGTTGTAGGCCATCCAACCGTCATCCGAAGATACAGAATCGAAAAGAAGTATAAATATGAATTTTCTCTAGATCGGTGACAATACACCCTGCTTGGGGATGACCCAACTAGCCATGCTGCCTAGCCCAACTTTTGTTACTTCCTGGTTGTGAGGCTAGAGGCTATGTCTATCTTCAGAACATCTGATCACCATTCACTTTGAATGCCACATCGTCAAATCCGTAATCACATATTGATTACACAAATGCACACTGGGTGTAGAATAAAGAGAAGTTACCTTCTCCCCACCAACTTGGCATATTCGTAAAAATCAATGGCATGACCGTTGGAAATACGCTGTCAGACACTCGTCCATAAAAGTGGTCCTGGGACTGAACAAACAAAAACACCATTCTAGAACTGGACGACCCTTGCATTTAACTCCGTCTTCAATTGTCTTCAGCATATCTAATTCGCAACGCTTATGCCTATACGGAGTGGTTTTCGAATAATAAATCCAATCGGTCTCTCCGTATTGACAACGATGGTCAAAACACTTCGATAGTCGGTTATTTAACTATCGAAGTAAAACAAACATTCATTCAAATGAACAACTAAACATCACACAAACACGGGTACTTTTTATTTAACATTCGTTTTTTTGTTATTCGAATTCCCATATCTTACCAGATATTTCTCAAATCCCGTTTTAGCCTTTTTACACTTCTTGGAAAAACATTTCCAGTTATTATAAACTCTTATCCTCTCATGCATGTTCTAGAAAATATATGTTATCAACGCTCGATCCATTATTTTCACATTCTTTATTCCTATACTTGGATAATCTACCCTATTTACATTGGAAAATATTTCCAATTTCATTTTAACCTTTTAATCGGCCCCACGTTCACTTTTAAAACATTGTTCACTTTGAAATGTGAATACCGTCCCTTATTATAGAAATCTAAACACCTTTATCAAATAACTTCTTTATTTAGAAAATCAATACCATTATCTCGTTTACCGAAATCTCTTTCATACTTTATATTCCCCATCCACTTTATAAACTCTGTTCTCTAAGACAACTTCTTATCAAGTTTATAACTAAACACTGATTACATATCCTATTATAATTTATTGGTCTAAGCTAAGTATTAACGATCCCATCAGATTAAAATTCCTAAAATAATTTACTTTAATACATTCGACTTCGTCGAATTATAGTTCCAAATCCTAATGGTTTAATTCTAATTACATTTCGAACATCGAAATGCTACCATCGTTATCTGATACGATTCTCCAATTTCTCTTTCTAAACTTATTCTTATATTTCCTTTGGACAAACACCGTTACCTATTACTTTTAGAATAAGTGGATTTCAGATCAAACTGTTTCATTTCCTAGGAAGTGCTGCTATATATAAAAATCACGCTTAAGTTTGGTTAACAGCGTTAATTTATCGCTATAGAAAAACTTGCAATACACTGTAATATTCTCTTTATAACTAATCTCAACATTTCAGTCACACTTACCTTATCAACAGCGTTATTTTATCGTTATAGTTCAAACTTGTCATACGCTGTAATATTCTTCGTTATAACTAATCTTGACATAACAGTCACGCTTAAGCCTAGTCAACAGTGTTATTTTATCGCTATAATTCTAAGACTGACAATATGCTGCCATATTCCCTTTACACTAATCTTGACATCTCTTTCCGTCACAAACTGATATCGTTCCTCGATAATAGTGAAGCCGTTCAAGTTGGGGTATTCTATTTACCTCTCAGACCTTGATCGACAACGTTCTTACCTTAAAACAGATATAAGTCTATACTCTAATCCGTTATTACTTATAATATACATCAAATCGTATTTGCTTGGTTTATTTTGGCATATGGTTTTATAACACCATATTCGTACTTTGAAATCTTCGTTGTTTATGATTATTTAATTTAAACATTAACTCTTCGCTTTAACTTTATTTCGCAGTTCTATTCATACTTCTTTACAAGGACCCAGTTAATCTAATAATCATTTTTCAATTAAACAGTTGATATAAATCAACTTCATTCCATCAGTAAATTCGTTAACTGATTTTTAATTACCTCTCACCATTAGATTAATATATTTAATCTAATAACATTTGTAAATAATTATCCAAATATTTAATCGTAGGATAATTTCTACTTTATACTTATTTAAATGTCAAAAATCGTTTTTATTTATTTATAAAAACGAAATCTAAAATATTGGTTTATAATAGAACTTCTATTATAAATTTAAATCTTTTCTTTAATTATAAAAATATAATTTTTATAATTAACTTCGTTGGTTTGCCTGACGGCCAATCAACTTCTTAACAAACCGATGGGTTTACGATCGACTGTTATCACCTTCTCAATTGATATCGTTTATTTATTTATCAAAGCAAATGCTGAATTTTCATTCAACGTCAATTATTCACACGGGGCTTTAATTGTAATTCGGGTTCGAACAGTGCATACAAAACAAACAGTCCATATAAATATCAAGGAATCCGGTCAGATTCCTCCAACCGGTTTCCGCATCCACAGATGTTAGTCAACACAATTAACACTGATTTCATACTAGGGAATATTTTAAATTGACGGAATCAGTATCCAACATATGCAATGATATATATTTCAACCAATTTAATTGTGATCTACCTAAACGACCATCACACAGTATTCAACCAACATTAAAATATAATTAAAATATTTTAAATAGATCAGAGCGAGTGAATTTACTCACCTTGGCGCGTTAACCGTTAAATAACGATTTGCGTCAGATGGTTAAACCGGCGTTCAATTTTGCTGTTCCAATAAACTATTATTGGTAGCCGCCCCTTTCATTTCCTGATGCTCCATTTGTTCTTGCCATTTCTCTTCCAATACAAAGCTCCACGTTTTCCAATCATTGTACTCCATCCACTTGTCAAAACGTGAACGTGAGCCATTCAAAAATACCCCTTTAAACACTTTGATCTACACACAAATTCCATGAACCCAGATCCCAAACAATAACGCCTTCCTTATATCATGCTTCACACGCCCTGTACCCATTCATGCACCCAAACGCAACCTCCTTTACACAACTAGACCATCATTGCCACACACGCTCAACAAGAAGCTTCGACTGCTTCTTCCTTTCGTTGTGTAGCCAGTGCGGAAACCAGATGCTCTCCGCCTCTTTCCTAGAAATCACGTCTCCATTCACATGCTCATTTCGTTCACCATGCATGCAGATCCAACAACGCGCGTGAAGCTCCTCTACATGCTGTACAAACTGTTTCCACTAGCCTTTTCTCTCGCGCTCAAACTTCCACACAGAAGAACACCCATCCGAGCTCAGCTCGACCCCACCAGAAAACCCACTTCAGCTCCTTAGCTCCATATGTGTCAAGAATAAAGAAAAGAAAGAGGAATGGGGGAGAGAAGACGGTGAGAGCTTGTTGTAATATATTTGGATGCAAATAGAACTAGAGATTTGGACCGATATTTATAAGCAAGTTACCCTTAGTAGCGAAGTCTTAGGGGATGTATTGTTTGTAGGGTAGGTTATATAGGGTATGGGCTGTGCATATTATTATAAGTGTTCCTTAACAAGTAAGGCATAGGAAACTTTAGAGTTAAGTCTCTGTTGAATTAAACAATTCGATGTTCTTTGTCCTTCGTGTAATATTATATGGAGTATGGTATGCATTCATAGGTAGGTAGAGTAGCTTGAGGGGGAATGGCCAAAGTGTCTGCAATGATTTCTTAGATTATGATGTCCGCTGATATTTTATTATTGTTTTATCGAAAGTTACTAGGTCAGTAGGTGTAATGTTACTTGAACTAGTGGTCCTTTAGAGCCTTATGTGCATTATCACCATTCTGATTGGTAAACATGGTCAAACAGACGTGTGAGTAGATCGTTGAAGAAAACATCTCAAACGTTAAAGTCATCTAGTTCGGGCCATGTCATTTCATCTTTATCCAAGCCGTTGCGGACAGAAGTAAGAACACGGTTGTGTCCAGCGAGGTGCCACGATCCTAAAAATATAATAATACCGGTAGGTTAACTCATTCTGTGAAACCCTGAAATACTGATACAGGGTGCACAATACTCCAAATATAAAGTTGCGTATTTAAATAAATTAAAAATTACAGTAAAATTCTAAAAATTGGATTATCATTACGCCTCAAAAGAATCTTGTTCAGATTTGCAACCGGTATCTAGTTATATCAAATAAACTGTTACGGTCGATAAACGATTATTTAGCGACTTTCTGAATATTTGATTTGGGCATATCTTGCAATATATAATCCGAAATCTCGATTTTTCACTTTTGTTAGAAAGATACAGTTCAACAGATCCCAATGCTTCTTGTTTCGAAGAAATCCGACAAATAACGAGTCCTGTGCACTCAGTTGAAGTTCAGAACGTTAAATTTCGAACTGCAGCGTCGTTGTGAGCTCGATTATAATTAATATATATTTTTATACGTTCAACTTCGTTTTAATTAATATATAAATTCACTTATATTCTGAATTCAATATTTAAACTGATTTAAATATTCAAATACAAACCGACAAAAAAGCGGGACGTTACAGTCCTTCCCCCTTAAAATAATTTCGCCCTCGAAATTGCTAAGATAGGGAAAATGCTACAATCTCTGTTATAAACAGGTTAAAAAATCTTTTTGGTTCACTTCCCAATTTCAGTTTCAACTAAACTGATTAATTCTAATTAAAATATTAATTTCTTTCTATTACCGAATATTTTCGAAAATTCTGAAAATTTCCTAATAACTTAAATTTTCGGAGAATTTTGCCAGCATCTCCTCTACACGGCTTATTTGGTACTACAACAACTTGCCACTCTGGGCCTTCCACGTGTAACACCTAATTACTAACGAATGATTACTACACTGCACCGCACATTACTACACTGCACCACACCAGTCACCCTATTGTTTGATATCACTTACTTCACACAGAAACTTTATAAATAGCCTTACGTACCCCTAGCTGACTACATAGGTGCCGTCTTCCCCTATCTCCACTAGGTGTACCCCACTACCCACTTTTGATCGGCTCCCTACTCATAATTCTAATTCTCTAACACCCAATAATTTTATAACATTAAAATTCACAAATTAAAGTATACTTAATTTTTAGAAAAGAATTAAGTGAAATGGGTTGCGCAGAGAGATATATATATATATATATATATATATAAATTAAAAATTAAATAAATGAATATGCGAAAGATTCAAAACAGCGAATTGGGAGGGGGAATAGTCGAACCGGCCCATTTTTGAGGTCGACCCAAGCCCCGGTGGGTCGACTAGGGGTTAATCCAGGGTGTTTGGCTGTCAACCCGTGGGCCGATTCGCTCAAATACAGATTTTGCATTTGATTGGTTCTCATGGTTCAGGGTTAATCTAATGGTCCTAAATAACTTCCTACACCTATAAATACATCCTAATGCTAACCCTAAACCTAATTAAAATAGAATAGTTACCGTCATACCATCGCCATGGAAATCAATGGAGCCGCCGCCAACTAAGAAAGAAGAAAAGCAAATTCAATTCTAATTCTCTCAACCCAAAAGAAAAGCAAAACTCTCTCTTTTCTTCTCTAAATTGTGAGTATGATGATCTTAACAAGATTATTATCATTTTAATTAGGTTGAGTTATGAATGGATTATGAGTAGATGATGTGAATTATCATATATGTTGTTGTAAACCCCTTTTGCTATCATGTATATTGTAAATCCAATGTTATGTGATGATGATATCTTACATGTTGTAAATCATGCTATGATGATGTTATGTATGTTGAAAGTTTCTATGCTAAGTTGTAATGAATCATACATGTTAAAAAGGCCATGATGTTACCATCTATGCTAGTTAGTTCATATTAATTAAATCATCATGTTTGGGTTATGTTGATCTATATGACAAGTCACATATGCAAGTTAGATTGATTAGAAAAGTTATGAACATATGCCAAGACATCTATTATGACATCTAGAATTATGCTATGACATATGTGATATCCTATGCTAGTTCACACCATCATTATGTTGCCTAAAAACCCCATATGCAAGTTTATGTATAGATTTGGGCTATGATCATATCATATAAATTGAGACATTTAACAAGTTGACACCTTTTGATCCTTAACATGTGTAGTTTATGCAAGTTTCACCCCTATTATGATTAGATTTATTTTAATTGTCTATATGTTGTGATAATTTATCTTTGTGCTAGGTGTTAGACTACACAAGTCCAGCCTATATAATGCGTTGAATAAGCGAACGTATAAACGTGGGGTAGGGGTAATATTAAGGATTTAATATTAAAAAGTTGGGGTGCAATTGATATGATTTTGCATGCCATAAGTGGATGGCCATAATTGAGTCAATTATGGACATCATTAAAAGTTGACTTAATTAATAATTTGAATAGGGAATTATTAAAACTGGGGTAAAAGATTTTAAGTGTTAGTCAATGCTTAGGACACGAGGTTGGACTCGCTTGTGACGTAAACCTGCCCAGACCCGCCCGACAAATCCAGTGGTCACAAATGTCAGCCCAATGTGAGAGGTCCTAGGCCTAAACTAAAGCATAACGGTTGTAAAGACACGAGGTTAGACTCTTTTATGGTGTAAGACTGCCCGGACCCGCCCGGCAAATCCAGCTGCCATAAATGCCACTCTAATGTGAGAGGTCTTTATGAGGTTATGGCCTAAATGAATTAAACCAGATAAACATGTAAGGTGGGACATGGGGGTTAAGTAGGTGCCTTGGGTGGCATGAGGAATCTAGGGGGTGCCCTTAGTGGCACGTGAAATACGATTAGTAAGACTTAACCAAACACACATGTAAATGAACATGACTAAGAGGGTTAAGTGGGATATACTAGTGACAAGCTTAGGTGGGTAGCTTGTGGGGGCCCATTTTGACCAGTATCCCAAACGTATCTTTGTGGGCTCGACCCAAGTCGAGGACGGGACACGCATGCTGGGTTTGACTGTAAGAGGCCAAAATGGGGAGTGGTGGCAACGCAAGTCCAACGGGTTTCATATGCGTGTGTGGACCCGGGCTGGTAGGTAAGACGTTGTTGCATCGTGTAGGTATAAGCCGTGCATTCTCAAGTTGTATCGGGTTGCCACTTTAGGGGAGTGATACACCCCACTGTGGGGCCAGCACGGGTATCTACGAGTAGGGAGTCGATCGAAAGTGGGTAGTGGGGTACACCTAGTGGAGATAGGGGCAGACGGCACCTATGTAGTCAGCTAGGGGTACGTAAGGCTATTTATAAAGTTTCTGTGTGAAGCAAGTGGGATCAAACAATAGGGTGACTGGTGTGGTGCAGTATAGTAATGTGCGGTGCAGTGCAGTAATCATTCGTTAGTAATTAGGTGTGCCTTTACCGTTATCTTTAACGTTATCTTAAACGTTATCTTTATCTTCCTAAGAGTTCATAGATATTTACTTGTCTTCCAGCTTATGCCTTAGTCTAGTTATTTTGATAATAGTATTGTTAGAATTATCATACTCGCCAGACTTTATGTCTAACCCCTCTATTTCAATCTTTTTTCCCCCTCCAGGTCCTCAGGTTGGGCCCAGCTCTAGTGGAGTTTGATTGAATTGCTTCATCTCTCTTTGGAAAGCTTGGACCGTTGAAGTAAAGTCCAGCTTGTTATCTTTTTAATGGCTATTTATTTAATGGGATTATGTATTTTGTTTTTATGAAGATGGATATTGTACTTGGTTATGATCTATGGTTTTATGATGTAACAAACATGTTTAATTTCCGCTGCAATAAAATGAAGTTTTAGATTTCCAAGTACTATTTATTATCTGTCTTGTTGTAATTTTTTTGTTCTATATTCACTTATAACCTCTACGGAAGTTAATGCATTCCCTTCGTGAGTGACATTAATGGACGTGGGGTGTTACACGTGGTATCAGAGCTTAAGGTTACCAGAACAGATAAAAATACTTTAGAAAAATAGTTATTTTTGGAAGAAGTGTTTTCAAAAACATGTTTTAATGAGAAATTTAAAGAGAAAAGTTTTTAAGAAAAACATAATCCCCAATAGCCACATATCTTTATCTTTCGAATTCTCCATTTTGAATCTTTCCTTTTTCGTTTCAGCATGGCTGAAGATCTTAATCTACCCGACAGTGTAACGATACCAGGATGGTATAGGAGGCTATTTGAGGCTAGGGCTGCTGTAGGTCCAGCCAATGTTCCACCACCACCAGTTGCACTCGTTCCTCCTCCTCCTCCTCGCGTAGATACTTCTGCAAAGACGTGCAAGGAATTCAAGGCTATGGGTGGGAAACCATTTCAAGGGTCAGAAACGTTTGTGGAAGCTAGAGATTGGCTTAAGGAGGTGGAAGAATTGCTAGAAATCTTTGAAGTAGAAGAAGGGAGGAGAGTTCGTTTAGCAGCTTGGTTGATGAAGGGAGAGGCCTCGTTTTGGTGGGATGTCACGAAAGGGGAGCGTCCTGTTGACTCTTGGGCGGATTTCAGACGTAGGTTCGAGGCGAAGTTTCTCTCAAAGGCGGAAGAAAATCTATATATGGAAAGATTCTTGACATTGAAGCAAGGAAGCTCATCAGTGAAAGAATATGTCAATAAATTTAATCAGTTAGCAAGGTTTGGCTTGGACTTAGTAAACACGCCGGAGAAGAAGGCTCTAAGGTTCGTGAATGGCTTGAATGAACCATTGCAAGGGTTGGCTATGACCCACATCCCGATGGGGCCAACCTTTGAGAAGTTAGTAGAAATGGCGCTCATGCATGAGGAGAAAAGCGCTAAAGCTGATAAGGCACCCGAGAAGAAGGGGGATCAGAAGAAACCACAACAGCAAAACAAGAAGGGTGGAAAAGACAATAATGGCAAGGGAAAGAAGAAGTGCTTTAACTGTGGAACCCCAGGCCATCTCAGCAAGGATTGCCGAAAGAAAAAGAAGACAGGCTGTTTTCATTGTGGCGATGCGGGACATTTAGTGAAGGACTGCCCAAAGAAGGGGCAGAGGGCAGGAGCTACCTCGGGAGGACAGGTGCAGGCTCTTATGGCACCAGGGCAGGCTAGGGGACAAGTTCAGGCTCTCGCGGTCCCACCGCTGCAAGAACGAGGTAGAACCATTTCTGTTGAAAGCTTAGTTTTTCTGTTTGATCATCCTGTCCGTACCTTATTCGATTCGGGCGCATCACATTCGTTTATCTCTACATCATTAGTTGAATCGCTGCACTTAAACACCAGTTTAGTAGAGGATCCCTTAGTTGTTTCGAATCCAATTGGGGGCTCAGCTTATTTGTCTATGATGTGTTTGGATTTGAAAATTTCCATACTTAGCGTTGAATTAAGATGTGATGCTTATGTGTTGGGCTTCACGGGCTATGGGCTAATTTTAGGAATGGATTGGTTATCCAGAAATGGGGCCGTTCTTGATTGTGAAAGGAGAGTAGTTAGGCTCGTGACTCGCCTTGGAAACACTCTCGAAATCTTCTGTAATCCCATAAATTCAGTTATGCTAAGTTATCTAGAATCGCTTGACGCGTCTGAGGAAAATCTATGATCTGTTAGAGTGGTCCGAGAATATTCGGATGTGTTTGAGGAGGTGAAGGGCTTACCTCCGAAGCGGGAGATAGATTTTCGAATATATCTTGTGGATAATGCGAAACCAGTATCTTTGCCAGTACGCCACATGACTCCACGTGAAAGGAGGGAACTCGATAAGCAAGTGAAGGAGTTGCTTGAGAAGGGGTTCATAAGACGAAGTATATCAGAGTGGGGTGCTCCAGTAGTATTTGCCACGAAGGCGGATGGGTCCCTTAGACTGTGTGGACTATAGAGAACTTAATAAACTTACTAAGAAGAACAAACACCCACTGCCGAGGATTGACGATCTCTTCGATCAGTTAGTTGGCGCCTCAGTGTTTTCGCAGTTGGACTTAGCCACTGGGTTCCATCAGTTGAGAGTGGCCAAGTATAGCATAGACAAGACTGCCTTTAGGACTCCGGACGGTTTCTATGAATTGCTAGTGATGCCCTTCGGTTTGACAAACGCCCCCGCATACTTTGTTGATTTGATGAGTAGGGTGTTCAGGGAGTACCTTAACAAATTTGTGATAGTCTTTGTAGATGACATCTTGATCTTTTCTAAGGATGAAGAAGAGCATGCCGTACATCTTAGGGAAGTGTTTGAGACTCTTCGAGTGCATAAGCTTAAAGCTAAATTTTCTAAGTCACTTTTGGAGGAAGGAAGTACGGTTCTTAGGACACGTGGTTTCCAAAGAAGGGATAGTCGTGGATCCCGCGAAGGTGGTGGCCATCCAAGATTGGAAGATCCCTAAAAATGCTACCGAAGTGAGAAGTTTCTTGGGGTTGGCTGGCTACTATAGGAAATTTATCAAAGACTTCGCAAAGATATCAGCTCCATTGACACGCTTGACGAAGAAGAACCTAGTTTTCACATGGGACGTAGATTGTTATGATGCGTTCCAACGTTTGAAGAGAGCTTTGACTTCAGCCCCAGTCTTAGTATTGCCAGACGGGAGTAAGCCGTTTACCGTTTATACTGATGCTTGTGGGACATGACTAGGCGCGATCTTAATGCAAGAGGGTAGGGTAATAGCCTATGGTGGAAGGCAGTTGAGAGCGCATGAGAAAAATTATCCTACACATGACCTAGAATTGGCCGCTATAGTTTTCGCGCTTAAGTCTTGGCGTCATTATCTTCTTGGCGAGAAATTCGAATTATTCACTGACCACAAGTCTTTAAAATACCTATTCTCTCAAAAGGACTTGAACTTAAGGCAACAAAGGTGGATGGAGATCTTAGCGTCCTACGACTTCGAAATAGCCTATACCCCTGGCAAGGGTAACGTGGTGGCAGACGCCTTAAGTAGAAAAAGATTATCCTTAAGTCCTTTGTTTGTTGGGCGGCGAAGTTTAGAATTCATTTCGATGTTTGACTTTAGACCTTCCGGTGACTTCGTACCCGGTTTGCTAGCATCCTTGGAGGTCAGACCTACGCTTTTGGGACGGATTGGCGAGGCACAGCGAGACGACCCACAGTTGGTTGAGTTAGTAGAAAAACTCAAAAGAGGGGAGTCATCAAGCCATCTCCGTAGGTATACCCTAGACGATAAGGGTTGGTTACGTAGGGACGGTAGACTTTGTGTACCAAAAGACGATGACCTAAGGAAGACTATTCTTGACGAAGCACATCATTTGAAGATGACCATTCATCCCGGTGGGGACAAGATGTACAAAGACATGAAGAGAGTTTACTTTTGGGCCGGCATGAAGAAAGACGTGGCCGAGTATGTCGCTAGATGCTTGGTATGCCAACAAGTAAAAGCGGAGCAAAAGAAACCCGGTGGGTTGCTTCACCCATTGGAGGTTCCACTATGGAAGTGGGAGAGTATCTCGATGGATTTTGTGGATGGATTACCGCGATCGAGGAGGGGTAATACGGGGATTTGGGTTATAGTAGATAGACTTACTAAGAGCGCCCATTTCATTCCCGTGAAGAGTAAGAGGACTGCTCCATGGTTAGCTTCTGTATATGTCCGAGAAATAGTTCGTTTGCACGGTGTTCCTTCTAGCATAGTGAGCGACCGCGATCCTATTTTCACTAGCGAATTTTGGAGAAGCTTACAAGAGGCGGTAGGGACTCAGTTATGTTTGGGCACCGCATATCATCCTTAGACGGACGGCCAGACCGAGAGGGTGAATCGCATTCTAGAGGATCTGTTGAGGCTATGTATCCTAGACTTTGGGGGTACGTGGGAAGAGCATCTTCCATTGGTGGAGTTCGCATATAATAACAGCTTTCAGTCCAGCATTGGTATGGCACCACTCGAAGCTCTTTATGGACGACCATGTCGTTCACCTACATGTTGGTGGGAATCTACGGATAAGATCTTACTTGGGCCCGATATGATTAGGGAGACTTCGGAGAAGATCGACTTGATTCGAAGGAGGATGAAAGCAGCACAGCATAGGCAGAAATCTTATGCGGATAAGAGGAGGACAGATCTCGAGTTTGAAGTTGGGGACATGGTCTTTGTCAAAGTGTCTCGATTACGAAACGTTGTTCGCTTTGGGTCCGTTGGGAAATTAGCACCAAGGTTTGTAGGGCCGTTTCCTATTAAGGAGAAAATTGGATAGATGGCGTATAGAGTGGAGTTGCCCGAGAGACTTAGTGGTGTACGCGACGTATTCCATGTGTCACATTTGAGGAAGTGCTTGCACGAGACCGCGGAAGTGGTGGAGCCGAGCTTGCTTAGAGAGGTGGAGATAGAGCGTGATGCGACAATTCGACGAGCTCCTACGCGCATTCTTGGGTCGGAGATCAAGAGGTTGAGGAATCGAGAGGTCAGACTAGTCAAAGTGCAATGGGGAGATGATGAGAGCAACGCTACTTGGGAGACAGAAGAGAAGATGCGTTCACGATACCCTTTTCTTTTTGAGGGTATGTCTTTTAATTTCTCCTTTATCGCTTAGCTTATACTTATCTTATCTTTAGTATATCCTCTCGCTAGTATCTTTGACCTTTAGTTCGGATAATCCTATGGTTGAAACATGTGTTTGAGACATGTTATGTATGGTGGATGCAAAGTGGATGCAAATGTTTTCTAGTGGTTGCTCGTGGATGCATATACACACACTATTAGGCACCAGATCGGCTCAGTCACTTCATATTGCATATTGCATATATATGGATGTATTTAGTAAAATGGATGTATTATCATATAGTTGCTGCATTCGGGTGGATGGTTGTGCACGCATATAGAATTAATATGTATCATTAGGAATCTTTTGCATACATATTGGACGCATGGCACTATCATGAATTGCACTAAGGAGGTCGACTGAGTCAGTAGACCGCCCAATTTTGCATTAGATATGGACATATACACACACTGTGCACATAAACATTAAAGCATTAGAAGTCTTTTAAGGAAAATGGATGCTGGTGTTTGATGGTGAGTAGATGGACGATTAGATGGTAGGATATACATTCTTCTTGACTTGAAGATTTCGGGGACGAAAACCTTTAAGGAGGGGAGAATGTAACACCCCGTAATTTTATAACATTAAAATTCACAAATTAAAGTATACTTAATTTTTAGAAAAGAATTAAGTGAAATGGGTTGCGCAGAGAAATATATACATATTGATATATATATATATATATATATAAATTAAAAATTAAATAAATGAATATGCGAAAAGGTTCAAAACAGCGAATTGGGAGGGGGAATAACCGAACCGACCCATTTTTGAGGTCGACCCGAGCTCCGCTGGGTCGACTAGGGGTTAATCCAGGGTGTTTGGCTGTCAACCCATGGGCCGATTCGCTCAATTGCAAAATTTTCATTTGATTGGTTCTCATGGTTCAGGGATATTCTAATGGTCCTAAATAACTTCCTACACCTATAAATGCATCCTAATGCTAACCCTAGGTGCCTCCGGTTTCGTTCAGACCCAGAACGGACTTGTAAATGGACTGTGTGTCTGACACTGGATTTTAGTCCGTGTGATTGATCTCTATTAAATATATATCTGTTTGGCGGCGGAGAATTTATTCTCTTGCTTAACGCCCTTCTCTGAGACGTACGAGCTCAGGGGTTATATACTGATGGATATCAAACGCATTGTGACGGCCCGTCCCGCACCAGCCTGCATTTCCTCCGAAAGTGCGTTGTACACATGCCCAGCTAGCACAGAACGGTCGTCAGAAGAGTAGAAAGAAGAGAATGAACTAATCAAGGAACCTGTAGAATGTCTCACAGCGCATGGGATAAAATATAATAACAACATACTTGACATAAAACAGGCGAGACAGTGCATAAGCTGATAACTAAAATCAACATCAATCATCAGAGCAGCGGAAATCCATATACAGCTTATTACAATTTTCCAAATTTACTGTCTCTAAACAAAAGAAAGCTAAAATAGAAGATACACCAACAATGCCCAAGCAGTGATCTTCAACAACACAGGGAGAATATTATGTATATAGTACGTGGAAGCCTCCTGCTCGTCTCCGGATCATCTACCCGTGCATCACCAACTAACCTGTCTCTAGTCTGCTCGTGTGAGCACCCAGAGTAATAAGAGGAGACATAAAACTCTGGGTCAGACATAAAGCCTGGTATGAGCGATAAGCATCTAAACAGAATAATAACAGGTATACTAAGCCATACCTGAACCTGGACCTGCAACCAAAGAGTTAGTACCACATACCGTACAATACTCCAAGGTGCCATAATAAATAGTGTAAGAATACGGGGGTGGGTTTGCATGTCACAATGATAGCAAGCAAATCATCCATAGCAACCATCCTCACATCTCTCACTCAGTGCGTAAAGTATACGACATCTACCACTTTGGAACACTAGACAAACTGAGGTAACGACGAATCCCGACTTGTAGAAACCCTGCTGTGACCAAGCCAAACACTTGGAGTCATGACCAAACATTTCAATGACCCACTTCATTGGTCGTAGCCCTTGGTTCTACCGATGCCATAATGGCCCTGAATCCGCCTTCGTACCTCCTACCATAGTGGTCCTAAGCTATAGACATCGATAACCCCTTAACACGCGTCCCGCAGCAAAGCCCAACCATGAAGCGAACTCGTTGATTCCCATCTGAATCTTGAGCTCTAACTTCTCATTTGGACTTCCTTTGCATCTCGGGTTTGGTCGAATTGGAGTTGGTCTTCAAAAGAGTCATCGCGTAATCGCAGCTCCAATCCGGTTCGGTGCTCCTTTGGTTCGGGTCCTCCACTCGGTTCGGTTCGGGTCACAGTACTCCATCCGGTTCGGTGCTCCTTCGGTTCGGATTCTCCACTCGGTTCGGTTCGGGTGTCTTGCTCCTGCTGTCGTTTCTTCAACTACCTCCGAGTCCTTCAGAGTCGCGGTCCGGGTCTCCCTTGTTGTCCCTGAAGTTCCATGCTGCTGGAGATGCCACCACCTTGGTTCAGTTCGGCTACCCGACCCGATCCCACTCTCTTTAGCTTACTCCGATCCGATCCCACTCTCTAGCTTATTCCGATCCGATCCGGTTCTACTCCATAGCTCCGATCCGATCCTCTGTCCAACTCCAACCCTAAGTAAACGGCCTTCCTTCTCGCCAAGCCTCCTCCAGTGACAAGTTCCAATCCAGTTCGAATCCCCTTGGTCAGTTCACAAATCCGATCCGACCCCTTTCTCCGATCCGAACCGGTTCGGAACCTGCACACTTCTACAACTTTCCAGCGAGCTTTCTACGCCATTTGACGACGTTTTCGACCAATCTAACTATTCTAATCAATCATAAAACATACCATAGAGTCATAGCAACATGTAAGAACAACCACAAACACCTAACAACAATTCAAATGAACCTAAATGGATCAAAAGTGGCTAAAACCTCACATTTTCCTATAATCCCTCTTAATCATGTTTAAGCATACGATTAGCAAAACACGTCGAAATTAACCCAAATTTCTAACAGAGCCTTAAAACATTATTTTAGAATTTTAAGAATTTTTCCAGAATTTATTAGTGTATAAATTCGCTAATCTTCACTAATTACCCTTAATTAACCGTAATTAGTGTCAAAATGATGCTATCACTCACCTTGGCCAAATATGAAACACCAAATCTGAAATACTCTCTGTTTGGGTCGAATTCCTACGTATAGCAGCAGCTCCAACCTTGCTTTGTTGCTATTTGGCCTTGCTTTGATGTAGTTTAGGCTTAATCTTCACTAAAAATGTGTTTTGGAGTGGTTTTAGAGGATGGAAACCATTACTAAGGTCTCAAGGAGGTTTGTGGCGGCTCAAAACTGAAATGAAAGTGATAACCTAACCCTAATCAGTCCTCCTATACCTCTAAACCCGAAATTCCCCTTGGGCCTAGCTGCTAATCACCCGGTTAAGCCCAATTAAGCTGTTTTTTTCACCATCTGAAACTTGTTTCAGCCATATCTCCCAAACGGTAAGTCCGTTTGGCTAATGTGACCACTCTACGGAAAGAGAAACCACCATCCGAAGCCAATGGAAGTTGTTTCAGGTCAAAATCCATTCCCAGTCAAAAGTTATGGCCAAAACAGTGCCAACTAGGGGTAAAATGGTCATTTAAAAATCGGGAAAAATCATGAACATGGGAAATGACCCCAATAGTCGTCTCCCAAAGTTACATGACCATACGACTTCGTATGTGAAAGAAATAAATATCCTACGATCCTATGATGCGTAGAACGCGGGTCATTACACTCTCCCCCCCTTAAGAAATTTCGTCCCCGAAATTCCTTAACCCAAAACATACAAGGGATCCCGCATGCCTAACAACCATATACAACATTCAAATATGCAAAACAAGCAAACAAGCCTATCCTAGCATGCGGAAAACTAAATCGAAGTCAAAATCTTACCAGGCAAAGAGTTCTGGGTGTGACTTCCTAATGTTCTCCTCTGTCTCCCAAGTACAATCATTCTCGTCCTCGCTCCACTGTACCTTGACTAGCTTCACCGCCTTCCTTCGAAGTTGCTTCATGTCGTGCGCGACAATACGGGCCGGCTTGCGGTTCCCAACCGCCTCGGGTTCTACTTCGAAGTCCTCTAACTGATCAGGTGAAATAGTCATATCTGAGTCGTGAACGAACTTCCTTAGTTGGGAAACATGAAATACGTTATGAACTCCCGCCATCTTCTCTGGTAAGTCAATTCTATATGCCAAATTCCCGACTAGTTCAAGAACAGGGAATGGACCAACAAATCTTGGTGCTAATTTGCCTCTCCTTCCAAATCGTATTACGCACTTCAACGGAGAAATCTTGACAAACACCAAGTCACCAACGGAGAATTTTAGGTCTCTTCTCCTCTTATCAGCATAACTCTTCTGCCTATCTTGGGCAGCCTTCATTCGTTGTTGAATGGTCTTGATTTTATCTAAAGTTTCCCTAACCACATCTGGTCCAAGCATAAACTTCTCGCCAGTCTCTATCCAACATGATGGTGAGTTGCACGGTCTTCCATACAAAGCTTCAAACGGAGCCATACCGATACTGGATTGGTAGCTATTATTATACGCAAACTCTACTAGATGCAAATGGTCATCCCATGATCCACCAAAATCCAATATACATGCTCTCAAGAGATCTTCCAAAATACGGTTCACCCTCTCCGTCTGACCGTCGGTCTGAGGATGATATGCGGTACTGAGATGCAACTCTGACCCTATAGCCTCTTGTAAGCTCTTCCAAAACCCACTAGTGAACAACGGGTCTCGGTCGCTCACAATGCTTTTAGGTACTCCATGAAATCTCACTATCCACTTCATATACAATTCTGCTAACTTAGCTGCCGTTCTGGTCGATTTAACTGGTATAAATCTTGCACTTTTGGTCAATCGGTCCACAATCACCCAAATGCTATCATGTCCCGATCTAGTCCTTGGTAAACCATCGATGAAATCCATCGAGACTTGCTCCCATTTCCATTCGGGAATCTCTAAAGGCTGTAACAACCCACTAGGCTTCTTTTGCTCGGCTTTAACTAGCTGACAATTCATGCATTTGGATATAAACTTCCCAACGTCTCTTTTCATTCCTTCCCAGTAGTAAGTCTGCTTCATATCTCGATACATCTTGTTACCACCGGGGTGTATAGTTAGCTTTGAGTGATGACATTCTCTAAGCACTTCATCCCTCAATCCGTTGACATTGGGTACAACAAGCTTTCCATTCTTTCTAAGCCATCTATCTCGATCAAGCCCATACTTGTTCATCTCCTCATCGATACCCATCTCTAACTTGGAGATGATTTCCAATAGGTTAGGATCGTCCCTCTGACTAGAGCCGATCCGCTCAATCAAAGTGGGTCTGATCGTCAAACTTGCTAACATTTCTGGATCCAATTCGCACTTTGGTCTGAAATCAAACCCCGCGATAAACTCCAGTTGCTTCCATTCAAGGAACATAGCCCCTAAGCTGGCATGTCTTCTACTCAATGCATCAGCCACCGCATTGCCCTTTCCTGGTGTGTATGCGATGTCAAAATCATAGGAAGCTAAGAACTCTAACCATCTCTGCTGACGGAGATTCAGATCTTTCTGAGAGAAGAGATACTTTAACGACTTATGGTCTGTAAACAGCTCAAATCTTTCTCCCAAGAGATAGTGTCTCCACATCTTTAACGCGAACACGATCGCTGCCAATTCTAAATCATGGGTAGGGTATCTTCTCTCGTGCGGTTTCAATTGCCGACTTGCGTAAGCTACAACCCTACCGCCTTGCATCAATACAACACCCAGTCCGGTACCACAGGCATCCGTGTATACCGTCATCTCTTCATCCCCCTTAGGAATGACTAACACTGGTGCGCTTGTCAACTTGTCCTTTGGACTCTTGAATGCATTCTCGCACCTTTCATCCCAGACAAAAGCTTGATTCTTCTTGGTCAACTGGGTCAATGGTGCTGCTATCTTGGAGAAACCTTGGATAAACTTACGATAATATCCCTCTAACCCCAAGAAACTTCTTACATCTGTTGCATTCTTGGGCGTAGGCCAATCTTGTACCGTAGCCACCTTCGCTGGGTCCACGGCAATACCATTCTCTGATACAACATGGCCCAAGAACCTCACTTCCCTCTTCCAGAAGTGACACTTAGAAAACTTTGCTTTCAATTGGTGTTTTCTCAACACCTCCATCGCTACTCTTAAATGTTCCTTGTGTTCTTCCTCTGTCCTCGAATAGACCAAAATATCATCAACGAACACAAGGACAAACTTATTCAACTGATCTCTGAATACCCTATTCATAAGATCCACAAAATATGCCGGGGCATTAGTCAGCCCAAATGGCATAACCAACCACTCATAAAATCCAGACGGCGTCCGAAATGCCGTTTTAGCTATACTCTCAGCTTCCACTCTAAGCTGATGAAAACCTATCGCGAGATCCAACTGAGAAAATACTCTCGCGCCACTCAACTGATCAAACAAATCATCTATCCGCGGTAGAGGATACTTATTCTTCCTCGTCACTTTATTCAACTCGCGGTAGTCCACACACAAACGAAGGGAACCATCCGCCTTGGTAGCAAACACAACTGGTGCTCCCCATTCAGAAACACTCCTTCTGATAAATCCCTTCTTCAAAAGATCGCTGACTTGCACCTCGAGCTCTCGCTGCTCTCTTGGTGCCATACGACGAAGTGGCATCACTATAGGCCTGGCATCTTTTACCAAATCAATACGAAACTCAATCTCTCGGTGTGGTGGAAGTCCGGTCACTTCTTCGAAAACATCCGGATACTGGCCAACCACGGGCAAACCTGACAACTCACTATGCGGAATGTCGAGGGAGTTTAGAAAACTATCCAATACCCCCTTACTGGGTAGACCACCAAACACTATCCTCCGCCCAACATCCGCTCTAGCTGTCACCAACAAGCCCTCACAGTCTACCACCACCCCGTATCTTTGGAGCCAATCTACTCCCAAAATAATGCCAAACCCAGTAAAGCCCAAAACAAAACAATCACAAACAAACATGCATCCATGACTCGATAAGACCACATTACGACAAATCATGCTAAGGCTAGTCGAACCGCCAATCGGGTTCGTCACTACTAAAGGTCTATCGACAATCTCGGGCTCCAATCCCAACTTATCTACCAGGTCACTAGATATGAAAGAACTGGAAGCTCCGGTATCAAACAAAACTCTAACAGGAACATCATAAACAGAAAGCATACCTTGAATGACGACATTCTTTCCCTTCTCCGCCGCAGTTGGGGCATTCGACGAAGAAGGAATAACATTAAGGGCGTATGCTTTCACCATTTGCTTTTCCTAAGGGGGCTGTGGACACTTGTCCTTGTGATGTCCCATTTGGCCACAGTTGAAGCACTTCCTATCCGCTGGCTTGGCCCGACAATTACTAGCATAATGGCCTTTCTTACCACAGCTGAAGCACTCCACATCTTGCTTATTCTTTTTCTTCTGGCCGTCCTTAGCCTGATTCTGCTTTCTCTTATTCTGAGAACCACCTTTGCCTCCACCACTAGCTTGTGGCTTTGGCTCATCTGCGGATGCAACCTCAGTCTTCGACTTAGGGTAGAGACTTTCCGATCTTAACGCTTTCCCCACAATCGATTCAAATGTCTCATCGATGTGGTTAATAAGTTTTTCCCCCAAGTACTGATCCAAACCAGTTATGAATTTCTCATTCTTTTTCTCGGCAGTATCAATAAGAGATAACCCATATTTTGACAAAGTGTCAAATTCAGCAATATACTCCGAGACAGCTCTACCATTCTGCTTGAGCTCCAAGAACTTCTTAAACAACATTGACTTCTGAGCAGCTGGAATGAACTTCTCACTAAAGCGAGCCTTAAACTGCTCCCGAGTAATCTGGTCTTCGGGAGTAGCTGCCTTTATAGCATTCCACCAATTCATTGCCCGCCCTTACAGCTGACGGGACGCTAGCTTTCTCTTCATCGCATCCTCGATATCCAAATCCTCGAAGATACGTTCGCAACTATCCACCCAATCCTGAACATCCGTAGCCGATTCCGTTCCGTGGAACGGCTTCCCACCAAGGCTAGTATAATCCTTATTCAGCTTGGCGAAGTCGACTCTTGGCGCCTGCACCATTGGACCACCACCATTTCCACCATTGGGAGCTTCCCTCTGTACATCTCTAAGCATCTCTCTCATGAGGTCAGTAAACATCGTCCTCATGTCAGCAGCATTCCCATTATTGGCTCCCCTACCAGCACCTCTAGTATATCGGCTCATCGTCAATCTGGAAAAAGGAAACGATTAACGACTCCATAGTGGTGCTAGTGCAGTACGACTTCATCCTTATACTACTAATAGTATATATATAGCTTTTAAAAACCAAAGTAATCACAAATACGCTCTCTTGTATACGTGTATTATCTCTCCCTGATAACTTCCCTAGGTTAACTACGCAACCTCGCTCTGATACCAAGTGTGACGGCCCGTCCCGCACCAGCCTGCATTTCCTCCGAAAGTGCGCTGTACACATGCCCAGCTAGCACAGAACGGTCGTCAGAAGAGTAGAAAGAAGAGAATGAACTAATCAAGGAACCTGTAGAATGTCTCACAGCGCATGGGATAAAATATAATAACAACATACTTGACATAAAACAGGCGAGATAGTGCATAAGCTGATAACTAAAATCAACATCAATCATCAGAGCAGCGGAAATCCATATACAGCTTATTACAATTTTCCAAATTTACTGTCTCTAAACAAAAGAAAGCTAAAATAGAAGATACACCAACAATGCCCAAGCAGTGATCTTCAACAACACAGGGAGAATATTATGCATATAGTACGTGGAAGCCTCCTGCTCGTCTCCGGATCATCTACTCGTGCATCACCAGCTAACCTGTCTCTAGTCTGCTCGTGTGAGCACCCAGAGTAATAAGAGGAGACATAAAACTCTGGGTCAGACATAAAGCCTGGTATGAACGATAAGCATCTAAACAGAATAATAACAGGTATACTAAGCCATACCTGAACCTGGACCTGCAACCAAAGAGTTAGTACCACATACCGTACAATACTCCAAGGTGCCATAATAAATAGTGTAAGAATACGGGGGTGGGTTTGCATGTCACAATGATAGCAAGCAAATCATCCATAGCAACCATCCTCACATCTCTCACTCAGTGCGTAAAGTATACGACATCTACCACTTTGGAACACTAGACAAACTGAGGTAACGACGAATCCCGACTTGTAGAAACCCTGCTGTGACCAAGCCAAACACTTGGAGTCATGACCAAACATTTCAATGACCCACTTCATTGGTCGTAGCCCTTGGTTCTACCGATGCCATAATGGCCCTGAATCCGCCTTCGTACCTCCTACCATAGTGGTCCTAAGCTATAGACATCGATAACCCCTTAACACGCGTCCCGCAGCAAAGCCCAACCATGAAGCGAACTCGTTGATTCCCATCTGAATCTTGAGCTCTAACTTCTCATTTGGACTTCCTTTGCATCTCGGGTTTGGTCGAATTGGAGTTGGTCTTCAAAAAAGTCGTCGCGTAATCGCAGCTCCAATCCGGTTCGGTGCTCCTTTGGTTCGGGTCCTCCACTCGGTTCGGTTCGGGTCACAGTACTCCATCCGGTTCGGGTTCTCCACTCGGTTCGGTTCGGGTGTCTTGCTCCTGCTGCCGTTTCTTCAACTACCTCCGAGTCCTTCAGAGTCGTGGTCCGGGTCTCCCTTGTTGTCCCTGAAGTTCCATGCTGCTGGAGATGCCACCACCTTGGTTCAGTTCGGCTACCCGACCCGATCCCCTTATCCGATCCGATCCCACTCTCTTTAGCTTACTCCGATCCGATCCCACTCTCTAGCTTATTCCGATCCGATCCGGTTCTGCTCCATAGCTCCGATCCGATCCTCTGTCCAACTCCAACCCTAAGTAAACGGCCTTCCTTCTCGCCAAGCCTCCTCTAGTGACAAGTTCCAATCCAGTTCGAATCCCCTTGGTCAGTTCACAAATCCGATCCGACCCCTTTCTCCGATCCGAACCAGTTCGGAACCTGCACACTTCTGCAACTTTCCAGCGAGCTTTCTACGCCATTCGACGACGTTTTCGACCAATCTAACTATTCTAATCAATCATAAAACATACCATAGAGTCATAGCAACATGTAAGAACAACCACAAACACCTAACAACAATTCAAATGAACCTAAATGGATCAAAAGTGGCTAAAACCTCACATTTTCCTATAATCCCTCTTAATCATGTTTAAGCATACGATTAGCAAAACACATCGAAATTAACCCAAATTTCTAACAGAGCCTTAAAACATTATTTTAGAATTTTAAGAATTTTTCCAGAATTTATTAGTGTATAAATTCGCTAATCTTCACTAATTACCCTTAATTAACCGTAATTAGTGTCAAAATGATGTTATCACTCACCTTGGCCACGAATGAAACACCAAATCTGAAATACTCTCTGTTTGGGTCGAATTCCTACGTATAGCAGCAGCTCCAACCTTGCTTTGTTGCTACTTGGCCTTGCTTTGATGTAGTTTAGGCTTAATCTTCACTAAAAATGTGTTTCGGAGTGGTTTTAGAGGTTGGAAGCCATTACTAAGGTCTCAAGGAGGTTTGTGGCGGCTCAAAACTGAAATGAAAGTGATAACCTAACCCTAATCAGTCCTCCTATACCTCTAAACCCGAAATTCCCCTTGGGCCTAGCTGCTAATCACCCGGTTAAGCCCAATTAAGCTGTTTTTTTTACCATCTGAAACTTGTTTCAGCCATATCTCCCAAACGGTAAGTCCGTTTGGCTAATGTGACCACTCTACGGAAAGAGAAACCACCATCCGAAGCCAATGGAAGTGGTTTCAGGTCAAAATCCATTTCCAGTCAAAAGTTATGGCCAAAACAGTGCCAACTAGGGGTAAAATGGTCATTTAAAAATCGGGAAAAATCATGAACATGGGAAATGACCCCAATAGTCGTCTCCCAAAGTTACATGACCATACGACTTCGTATGTGAAAGAAATAAATATCCTACGATCCTTTGATGCGTAGAACGCGGGTCATTACACGCATGGAGTGAATTGCCTGTGTGGCATGCCTAAGTGGCAAATGATCAAGGCTTCTGTTGTAAAGCAAAGTCTTGTGGTGATGATCGAAGCACGGCCTTTGTGGTGTAGCTTTGTGTAACGTTTACTTCGCGAGTTTCGCACCCCGGTTGTGAAACAGAAACGGGAGAGGACATCAGGGAGGGCATGCGTTTCCTTCTAGCTAGGGTGGTGTCAGTGACTTACCAGCCCTGACATTTATATACTTTTCACCTGTGTGGTTGTTGCTGTTGCGAGGCGCCTCGGTTTGATCGGACGATCCGGGTCCGATGGAGTCATTTTTTGGCTCATTGACGCCCCAAAGGGCGGGGAGACGTATTGTTCAGGCATAATAATCCACATCGGTGGACCGGCCCTGACGATCCAAGGGGCAGTTGCGGCTGTTCCTGAGACACGGGCTAGAGCGTCTCGAATCGGTAGAGGACGATCCCTGGCCTCGGTTCATAGATGGAAATCCAATTTCCAAATACGTGACATTTGCGGTTTTGTTTGTAAACCTATAAATGGCGACATAGTGGCATGGGACGCTTATGCCGTCTATGATTGATACTTATGATTTGAAGTTGTTTTATACACTATGCACTTATTATAGTATCAAATGATTTCTTTTAAACGTATCAAGCATTCTTGGCTATTATAAGGTAAAAACCCTATCCCCCGGCTTGCGTTGCATTGTGTGATAGGACCTGGGTCTTATAATAACTTCATTTTTCTTTATGTAGCATTGCGCTATTCGTTTTATGCACTGGTATTCTTGGGAGGAAACCCGTTTCGTGTTATACGGCGTGGTCCCTTGATTTACCTAACTTTAAATAAAGATTAATAACTGTTTTAGTTCTCACACCAGTCACATGACTGACCTGGAGTTTATTGTATTAACCTAAACTCTGGGTGCCCCTATTTTGACACGGGCAGCTAGTAGTTTTGGTTTTGCAGATTTATATTCGCAGGATCCTGGTTTACAGCTGGAACGATATCTGGAAAGCTTTGTATCCGTATATCTCTTCTAGTTGTGTATTGTATTATTTTCCGCTGCTGTGTATTTAAATGTAATTTAAATCTCTGATATTTTTCTGTGTAATATTCATTTATACTCTGTATATTCTTGTAATCTGATGTATTGTTGTAATATACGATGAAATGTCCTTCCGTCTGCGTTCTGATTTGTCGTGTTCTCAAAACAATTCG
The DNA here is from genome assembly GCA_030737875.1 of Allium sativum. NCBI lineage: Eukaryota > Viridiplantae > Streptophyta > Magnoliopsida > Asparagales > Amaryllidaceae > Allium > Allium sativum. The sequence goes on from CM060926.1 coordinate 911,131,129, forward strand.
TTCTTTCTCTCTCTCTTCGGGGACCGGGGAAGTTCGGGTCGTCTCATTGTGGTATCAGAGCTTTGGTTTACAAAGCAGAGAACAAGACACATTAGAACCATACGAAAGAATTCATCAGATATTGGATTAGCAATATCCAATGAGAATGACTCGTTAGAGATGGGATCAGTAGTATCCTAGAACGAGTGTGAAGAGTATATTTTTAAAATTGTAAACCAATTTTGTTTTGAAAATTTAAATCAATTATTCGTAGTTGATTATTTATTTGTATTGATTTGGGTAGTCCAGTATATAAAGAATTTGCATATACGCCTTGCAAACGTATATTCAAAGTTTTAATATATTGGATAGATATAGCATCACACTCTAGTCGCCCGGAGATGATATTGATGATAGCGACCGCATCATCAACATTTATGTTCGAGTTTCGAAGGTGGGCTTTCTATATATTTCCTATTGACTGGTGTGAAAACCAAAACTAGATAGCACTTATTGTTGTGATTTGGCATCAAAAATGTGATTTTTGACTATATATCAAAGTTATGAATTTGAAACGTTAATCCACTAATTGATTGATGTTTGTGTTGTATGTTTATTTGTTTGATAATTTTAACCATTTATGCCTAATTGAATCAAATATTGAATTATATTGAAATTGGTCGCATTTGCTTGCATGTACATATACTTACATTGAACAGGTCATAGCAAGGAGGCTAGAGCAGAGAATAAAATTTGTTTGCCCGACAAATAGGTACATGTTTACTACATAATTTACTATTTTGTTTGGGTGATGATGATTTTATGAGCCTATTAGCTAGCCGCTTGGCTTTTTCTTTTTCTTTTTGAGATCAGAAGGCCTATATGGCAATTTCGGGATTTTCCCGTGGCTCCCGGTGCAGGGGAGGTTATGGCGAAATTTTTCGAAAATTTAGGGTGTTAGCCAAATTTTTAAAGAATTTGAAAATTATCAAAAACTGAAAAGTTGGAGAATGAAAGCCAGATCGAACGTAGAGTTGATTAATCAAACCACTTTCGACTTTGTTCCTTTTCGGGGATGAAAAGTTTTAAGTGGGGGAGATTGTAACAACCCGAAAATCTGGGCCGGTTTAAAATTTTTATTTTGCCAATTTTGGCGAACTTTGAACATTTAAAATAGATTATTTTAAATAATATCGACGAGAAATTTATTTTGAATATAATTCGAACGTATATATTATATACGTCGTCGTTAGAATATAAATAATTATATATAATTATAAAAGGAATTGAAAATGGCGCGGTAGTTCGATAATTCGATTTCAAACTTCAATTGAATATACCGGGTGCAAAACAATCCGGATTTTAGTGAAACCAAAAACATTAGGATCTAATTGGTAATATCTTTCCAACGAATCTGAAAAATAAAAATTTCATAGCGGGGATCAAAAGATATGTCCAGTTGAAAATTCTAAATAGTCGCTATGGAATTCAGGCCCTTAAAATGGAAATTTTGCAAATGACCTCGGATTTCGACGAAACCACTTTTGTTGGGTCTGTGATGTCAAGTCATTGCTAGGTTTCAAATTTCATAATTTTTCGAATCAATATGTGAGCGTGGCAAAGGAAAACGCGTTTGACCAGTTTCAGTTGATTTTAATCGATTGGAAAATGGCCATTTTTCAAACGGTCTCAGAATTTGATGTAACTAGTTTTGTTAGGACCGTACCGCCAATATGAAGCTAGAAAATATTTTTCTGGAATTTTTCGAGTTAGTATGTGACCCCGGTAAATTGAAATGCGCGTTCAAATTCAATATATGGAGTTATATGTTGATTTTGACGAAAACTGATCGAAACGATCGAATCAGCCTACAACACATATCCCATTGTGTTCGGAATGGGGGTAATTAGTTATGGGCGATAGTCGGTGGGTTCGATTTCGAGCTTGAAATAAAAAGTTGCTTTTTGAAATTAATTAAAGAAAATAAAATAATATAAATTATTATATACTCCCTTTATCTCCATTCTAAGTCAACCCTATCCCCTTTTCCCTCTTCTCTCCCACTGTTTAACAGAAGAAAAAAGAAAAAAAAACTAAGGAAGGCCGCATCGATCCTCCCCACGCTGCCCATAGGAGCCGCCACCGCCCTCTACCGACGCGCCTCCCCTGCCTTCACCGCCACTTCGGCTTCGTTCCCCCCCTCCTCAGTTCGAAATCCGCTCCCCCAAGAACCCGAGCCCCAAATCGAGGAGAACCCCGCTGCCGCGACCCCCCCCCCCGCCCCTCCCCAACGTGCTGCGCCCCTTTTCCTCCCTCTCCTCTTCCATCCGACGCCCTATGACACCCCCACCCCCCGCCCCCCAACAGCTGCAACAATGAATCGGAGCTCGCCAGAGTTGAAGATGAGGTCATGGATTCGAGCGACTTCGTACAGGAAAGAGGAGGAGCGCAGTTTAAGGTAATGAAATTAATTTTAAATTTATAAATATGTGATCTTTATATAGCTAATATAAAGATGCGATTTTCTTTATTTTAGCAAATATAAAAATGTGATTTTTATATATATATAATAAGATTATATTTTTCTCTTTTGTTATAAAAAGGTTCGATTTTTCTAATTAAAAAGGTGAAATTTTTGATTATTTTAATATATATGCGAAAGAAGTGATTTTTGTATACATAATAGCAAAGTAAAAATTTGATTTTTATATATTGAATAGCATAGTAAAAATTCGATTTTTATATATTGAATAGCATAGTAAAAATTCGATTTTTTATATATTGAATAGCATAGTAAAAATTCGATTTTTATATATTGAATAGCATAGTAAAAATTCGATTTTTATATATTGAATAGCATAGTAAAAATTCGATTTTTATATATTGGATAGCAAAGTAAAAATTCGATTTTTACATATGTAGAGAATACGGGCAACGAAGGTGATAAAAATGTGATAACGATGAAGATTTCTATCAAAGAAGAGTCAAGATGGTTGGATAGCTATCGGTGAGAACTTCTCACTCTTCAATTTCTTTTTCTAGTTATATATATACTAGGATGCAGACGGTGTTTAGTAGCACCCGACACCCGTCATCCACAGACCATGGATGGCTTGTTTGTTAAATTGTTTGGTTGTGTAGTTGGTTAGATTATTTAGTTTGAATTGAATTGTTGGGTGAAATGAAATTGATTTGATTGCTGTGTGAATGGCGTGGGCCTTCACTAGACCGGGGATAAGGCTAGGCCTTATCCCGTTTCTAGTATCGTGCCGTTATGCCGCCAAAATTTTCTAAAATATGTTAGAAAAATAAAAATATCATTTTTATTCTGTAAATGAACCGAAATAGAAATTCATGTGTTGAAATAAAATATTTTATCATTAAAAATATAATTTTTAACGTGAATGTGAATAAATAAATATTCATTTACAAACCGGACGGTTTGTTTATGTACACCTATTTGAAGGACATTGATTGAGACGATAAATTTTACACATCGCCCAACTACACAAATAAAAATCTGTGTTTGATTGCTTGAAACCCCACACGGGTATTGGGATGATATTTGACGTACACTAATCCCGATTGTTTAGTTGTATGTCGATCGATTGATTGACAGGCTGTTATAAGCGTTGAATATTTATCTTTGATGCTTATACAGTGTAGAATGCACTTTGGATGATGGTTGATTATTCATCGTTGTTGATATATACATGTGTTGTAGAAAATCCATATAATTAACATTATATGGTAATTGATTGGGTCTCATTCCAGTTTTGAAATAGAAATATTTGAAATAGAAATATTCGAAATGGAATATTTGAAAATATCAATATATGAAGCCGTGTTGATTAGATTGATGCCATTTTGACGTGAACGATATTTATATCGATTTTATTCATTTTATAATGAATATCGAAAGTGATTTCAAAATCTAATATTTTGAAAAGAAAAGAAATTCGAATTGAAACTGAATAGAATTGAATTCGAATTGAAATTGAATATAAACGGATTCGAATTGAAATTGAATATAAACGAATTCGAATTGAAATTGAATATAAATGAATTCGAATTGAAATGGAATAGAAATGAATTCGAATTGAAATTGAATTGAATTGAAAACGAACTGAAATTGAATTAGAAATCAATTTAAATTAAAATCGATTTGAAATGAATTTAAAACGAATTTATATTGGAATATTCAATTTTGATTTAGAATTGAATATAAAGTTGAAACCGTTTTGAAAATGAATTTAAAACGATTTATAAAATTCGTTTCGAAAGGAAATCGACGAAGTATATATTATATATATTATATATATAATATAATGGCCTAAATAGAACGCGCCGCGCCACGACAGTTCGCGAATTTCGACCATTAACTTCGAACGAATATTACAGGAGATCCGACAGTCGGATTCTCCTAAAACTGGAACCGTTGGGTTCGTATCGAAAAGAGCTTTCTAACGAATATTAGAAATTTGAAATCTAACGGTTGGATTTGGAATTATGTCCAAATCAAATTTGAAAAAGGTCGCTGTAAGTGCAGTTCGATGACCGTTGATGGAAATCGACTGTACGGGCCTTAATAAAATTATTAAAAATAGTAATAATTTGTGTAAAATCATAAGAAATGATTTAGAAAGAATTGGGATGAAATACTCCATATTTGAAAAGATAAAATAGATTTTTATCGAAATGAACTAGTTTTGAACTAGAATTATAATTCTATTTATTTTTAAATAAATAAATTGAATTTGAAAAGGGTTTTAAAAATAACCAGAATTTCCAATGATTGCATTGGAGTGGATTTGAATCGAAATTGTCTTCGGAATATTTCGATGTTGGAATTCGTGATTATACAGATGTTGTTATGGAAATTTGAAAGATATATATTTATATCGTTATTTCCAATACGACATTTGTTAATCGTAGAATTTGATATTGAATATAAGCTGATATATTTTCTATTCAGAGCCTTGAATTGAATATCAAATGTGATTTGGGTTTGTCGTGAATGGTGTCTTCACTAACACTGTTCTTGAACCCAGTTGAGAAAAGATTAAATCTTTTTATTTAGATTTAATGAAGTGTACCAATTAAATAATATTTATTTGAAATTGAATTAATATTGATTTTTGGGTTTATCGCGGACAATGTTTTAAATAACACTCGTTCTTTAACCCGATAATTAATGGAATGTGGTTTTGGGTTTATCGTGAACCGTGTTTTTAAATGACACTGATTCTTTAACCCAGTTAACGATTAAAACTAAGTGGAGTTTTAATGAATCTTTAATTAGATTGAAAATATCGAGAATGGAGTATCACCAGTTTTGCTCCAGGCGATAGTTAAATATTTAATTAGATTTAAACGTGAAATGGTAATTGAATTTACCGATAACACCGTGGTGTTCGATATGAAGTATTGCCAGTTTTACTTCATGGGATGAATAGGTTGGGATTGGAAAATTAAAACAAATGATTACTTCGGTAAGGTTCGTTAATCCCGACTAGTTGAATCGAAATTCAAAAGTAGATTAAAGAATAAATTAAAGAATTTATCTTTGATAAAATTAATGGGAACCTTTCCCTATGAATGTGAAATTTAGAAACTAACTGTCGGTTAGCTAAGCAGAATGGTTTCCTGGATATTGAGCTGATGTTGGTTTCGGCCTTCGGGGTTAATATTTGGGGAATTATTCTCTTGATTAATTTACGGTTAGTGACTGATGAATTGGAATGAGGCGTATGTTGTGTTTGTGTAACACTTATTTAAAATATACGCGAGTTATTCGGAAAGACCGGGTTTATCCCATTCCGAATAACTGATACGACGATAAGTCGAAGATGAAGACGATGGTCGAAGACCGGAGGTCTTCACGTCGTTTGGGTGATTACTGATGATCTTGATTGGGCTGTACACCCAAGAAGATGGAAACAGTTAGTGATCATCCAGACGTGCTTGGAGATCGATGGATATGCGGGATACTAGGTGCCTCCGGTTTCGTTCAGACCCAGAACGGACTTGTAAATGGACTGTGTGTCTGACACTGGATTTTAGTCCGTGTGATTGATCTCTATTAAATATATATCTGTTTGGCGGCAGAGAATTTATTCTCTTGCTTAACGCCCTTCTCTGAGACGTACGAGCTCAGGGGTTATATACTGATGGATATCAAACGCATGGAGTGAATTGCCTGTTTGGCATGCCTAAGTGGCAAATGATCAAGGCTTCTGTTGAAAAGCAAAGTCTTATGGTGATGATCGAAGCATGGCCTTTGTGGCGTAGCTTTGTGTAACGTTTACTTCGCGAGTTTCGCACCCCGGTTGTGAACCAGAAACGAGAGAGGACATCAGGGAGGGCATGCGTTTCCTTCTAGCTAGGGTGGTGTCAGTGACCTACCAGCCCTGACATTTATATACTTTTCACCTGTGTGGTTGTTGCTGTTGCGAGGCGCCTCGGTTTGATCGGACGATCCAGGTCCGATGGAGTCATTTTTTGGCTCATTGACGCCCTAAAGGGTGGGGAGACGTATTGTTCAGGCATAATAATCCACATCGGTGGACCAGCCCTGACGATCCAAGGGGCAGTTGCGGCTGTTCCTGAGACACGGGCTAGAGCGTCTCAAATCGGTAGAGGACGATCCCTGGCCTCGGTTCATAGATGGAAATCCAATTTCCAAATACGTGACATTTGCGGTTTTATTTGTAAACCTATAAATGGCGACATAGTGGCATGGGACGCTTATGCCGTCTATGATTGATACTTATGATTTGAAGTTGTTTTATACACTATGCACTTATTATAATATCAAATGATTTCTTTTAAACGTATCAAGCATTCTTGGCTATTATAAGGTAAAAACCCTATCCCCCGGCTTGCGTTGCATTGTGTGATAGGACCTGGGTCTTATAATAGCTTCATTTTTCTTTATTTAGCATTGCGCTGTTCGTTTTATGCACTGGTATTCTTGGGAGGAAACCCGTTCCGTGTTATACGGCGTGGTCCCTTGATTTACCTAACTTTAAATAAAGATTAATAACTGTTTTAGTTCTCACACCAGTCACATGACTGATCTGGAGTTTATTGTTTTAACCTAAACTCTGGGTGCCCCTATTTTGACACGGGCAGCTAGTAGTTTTGGTTTTGCAGATTTATATTCGCAGGATCCTGGTTTACAGCTGGAACGATATCCGGAAAGCTTTGTATCCGTATATCTCTTCTAGTTGTGTATTGTATTATTTTCCGTTGCTATGTATTTAAATGTAATTTAAATCTCTGATATTTTTCTGTGTAATATTCATTTATACTCTGTATATTCTTGTAATCTGATGTATTGTTGTAATATACGATGAAATGTCCTTCCGTCTGCGTTCTGATTTGTCGTGTTCTCAAAAAAATTCATTCTTTCTCTCTCTCTTCGGGGACCGGGGAAGTTCGGGTCGTCTCATAAACTCAATTCACAAATCATTTTTATTCCAATTACAAAATATAGTTTGAAACTCTAGTAATCTTAAGTAAAAGATTTATTCTTTTCAACTGGGTTTAAGAAAGGTGTTATTGAAGACACCATTCACGACAAACCCAAAATCCAATTTATTTAATTTAATTTCAATTAAATATTCACTAATTGGAAAACTTCATTAGATCTTAATTTAATGATTTATTCTAGTTAATAACTAGTTCATCAAATAAAAATATATTTTTCTAAAATATATTCTTTTTCTAAATATACTTAAAATATTCTTCTTCTAGAATATTCTTTCTTGGAATGTGGCCCAATCAACAACCATATATTGCATATAATCAACAACCACGATAAATAATTATCACACGTCCAAACAACAACCAGAGTGGATTCTACACTAAATATTGGGACTAGTGTAGATCAAATATCATCCCAACACCCGTGTGGGGTTTCATCCAACAAACAAATAATAAATTATTTGTGCACTTGGGCGACGTGTAAAAATTATCATCCCAATCACATAAACAAGTCGGATGACTTGTAAATGGCAGTGTAATATTCAGCTAACAATATATTTAACACATCAAACATTTCAATATCATAAACATGTATTTCAGTTCTTTTATTTGTGAACAAATGACAACAAAAATCTTGACTCTTATTTATTTACCAAGATGTATATTTTCAGTCTCACTCATTTTTAAATGACAAAATGAATATTTTACTTCATCTTTTTTTAAAATGACAAAAATGTCTTCTTTATTCTAATTCTTTTTAAAGTGACCAAATGAATGTTTTCTTATTCATTCTTATAAAGTGAGACTAAATGAATGAATTTACTTCATTCTTTTCAGGTGTCAAAAAAAATGTTTATTTTTGACTAAGCCTTTTCAATGGGTAAAAATGTTCATTCTCTATTTCACTAACATGTTTAACACAGAAAGATTATTTTATCTCAATAATCATGTTTTGACAAACATGTTAATTTTGCTTAACGTAACCTAATTAACAAAACACGTTAATTTTGCTTAACATAAACTAATTAATAAAACATGTTAATTTTCTTAACAAAATCTTCTTAACAAAACATGTCAATTTTGTTCTTTATAATCTAATTAACAAAGATGTTAATATTGTCCTTTTTATCTATATTAACATTCCTAATGAAAAATTTTCTTACTATTTACAAACAAATTTCATTTCAAAATTGTTATTTTCATTTGCAAAACCTATTTCAAATAAAAGGTTGTTTTTATTTTCACTAATCATTCTTTGACCAAAATATGTTATTCTTTTCACTAATCATATTTGACCAAAAATGAATATTTGGTGAAATTCATTCTAAAGGACAAAATAAATATTTTTAATATCACATAGAAATGAAATCTTTTATTTCTTTTACTACATGAAAATGTAACCTTTTCTTTTCATTCTTTGATTACATTAAAAATGTAATCTTTTTATTTCATTCTTTGATTACGCACAAAAATTGTAATATGTTATTCTTTAATTACAATAAAAATGTAGTCCTTTATTTCATTTCTAATTACATTGGGAAAATGTATCTTCATAATTTATCTCTAATTACATTGAAAAGTGCAATTCTTTTTAATTACATTGAAAAATGTAATTCTTTTAATTTATCTATAATTACATTGAAAAAGGTAAGTCTTTTAATTTATTTCATATATAACATTAATAATATGATTTATAATGTTAACATATTTTTGTTCCTAAAACATGTAATTTTGATTTCAATATTTGTTTGCATTTATAATCGCAAACAAAATGTAATTTTAATTCTAATATTTGTTTGCATCTAAAATTGCAAACAAAAATGCAATTTAATTGTAACAACCCGGAAATTCTGAACCAATTTAAAATTTTTATTTTACAAATTTTAATGAATTTGTAATAAAATTTTTTTTACTTTAAATACATAATCTTAAGTCAGTCCACTTTTTGTTCTTACTTGATCTATGCTTTTAATTTTGTCTGTACCGTTACTTAATAGGTTATGAACATTTCATAGGAAGAACTCATTGACTATGATCAAAATTTTGGTGATCATATACAATGATGAATCGCTTTGGTTAACGTGACTTTTTTCGTAATTAACTACATTTAAGTAAGAAGAATCATATCAAAATTTGTTAACATCCAATAAATAAAAGTAACTAATTTCTTTAAATTTGAGTCAGTAAGAATTCAAATTAATTTCAGAATTAAGCTATTTATGAAATTGACACGTGTAAATAAATGCTAATTAGTCATATGATATTTATGGTGTGGTAAAATCAGAGTATAACAATTCATTAGAAATTTAATTATAATCAAATGGGGATTGTTTCTAATGCGAATGTTAAATTTAAGGTAATATATAATTAGTGAGATAAACATAAATATAATTTAATGTTAAATTGCATAATAAAAGTGATTGTAAGAAAAATTGGAAATAACGGAACTATAATAAATGTTGAATTAATACAATAAAACAAACCAGTTAATTTTATAATTGAAATATAATGTTGGAATTTAGTATAATGAAATTCTCCTAATAGTATATTTCGAGTATAAAAAGAAATTTGAATTGAGACATTATGATAACTTTGTCATGTTTGGAAGGAAGGATTAATTAATTGATTGTTTTAAAAACATTAATTGCTCAATTAAAAATGTTAGAAAATTGAATTTGAGATATATGACACAGGTAATTTATTCCTATGTTGGATTAGGATTAGATGGGTAATTGAATCAAGGATAAATGAAATTGAATACTGCATCCATTTAATTAACCTTTGAAATTTGAATAAATAAAAAGGAAAGTGAAAAAAAACCATGTGAACTTAATATCTATATTTTTCTTTATTTTGAAATCAATGTGTACCATTTAAAGTTTAACGTTCATTCATTGATATCATTTCTTTACTTAAACGTTCGTCAAAAAAAAAAAAAAAACCGTTTATACCTTTAATTTATTTCATTGGTTCATAAGATTTTGGATTATTCTTATTGGGGTTAGTGGAATATTATGAGTTAAGGCAGCTACTTAAGTTTAGTTTCTGAAGCGTTTCTCATGCGTGAATAAATAAAGTAGTCCTCCTCTTCCTTCCTCATTCCTTCTTACATCTCAGATTCCTTGTAACGACCCGCATTCTACGCATCATAGGATCGTAGGATATTTATTTCTTTCACATACGAAGTCGTATGGTCATGTAACTTTGGGAGACGACTATTGGGGTCATTTCCCATGTTCATGATTTTTCCCGATTTTTAAATGACCATTTTACCCCTAGTTGGCACTATTTTGGCCATAACTTTTGACTGGAAAGGAATTTTGACCTGAAACCGCTTTCATTGGCTCCGGATGATGGTTTCTCTTTCCGTAGAGTGGTCACATTAGCCAAACGGACTCACCGTTTGGGAGATATGGCTGAAACAAGTTTCAGATGGTGAAAAACAGCTTAATTGGGCTTAACCGGGTGATTAACAGCTAGGCCCAAAGGGGAATTTCGGGTTTAGGGGTATATAGGGGCTGATTAGGGTTAGAAAACATTTCTTTAGACATTTTCCAGTCGCCACTTTCATCCTTAGACACTCTAACAATGGCCTCCTACATCTAAAACACCCCAAATCACTTTCTAATTGAAGATTAGGCTATGCAACACCAAATTAAGAAGAAAAAGCACCAAAGCAAGGTTAGAGCTGCCGTTGGACATCAGTATTCGCCCCAAATCAGAGGAGTTTCGGTTCTGAGAATTTTAGTTGTGGCCAAGGTGAGTGATAGCATCGTTTTGACACTAATTACAGTTAATTAAGGGTGATTAGTGAAGATTAGCGAATTTATACACTAATAAATTCTGGAAAAATGTTTAGAAATTCTTAAATAATATTTCATGCCTCTGTTAGAAAATTTAGACGATTTGATTAAGTTTTACTAAGTATGCGCTTAAACATGATTAAGAAGGATTATAGGAAAATGTGAGGTTTTAGCCACTTTTGATCTATTTTGATTCATTTGGATTGTTGTTTGGTGTTTGTGGTTGCTCTTACATATTGCTATGACTCTATGGTATGTACATGATTGATTAGAATAGTTAGATTGGTCGAAAGCGTCGTCGAATGGCGTAGAAAGCTCGCTGGAAAGTTGCAGAAATGTGCAGGTTCCGAACCGGATCGGATCGGAGTAGGGGGTCGGATCGGATTTGTGAACTGACCGAGGGGATTCGAACTGGATTGGAACTTGTCACTGGAGGAGGCTTGGCGAGAAGGAAGGCCGTTTACTTAGAGTTGGAGTGGACGAGGGGATCGGATCGGAACTATAAAGAGCGGATCGGATCGGAGTAGGTTGAAGAGCGGATTGGATCGGGGTAAGCTAGGGAGCGAAGCGGATCAGAGCAGATTAGGGGGTGGGATCGGATCGGGCTATGGAGCAGGATCGGATCGGAGTAGGCCAGGGGACGAGATCGGATCGGAGCAGGCAAGCTGGAGGAGGGACGAACCGAACCGACTGGAGCGTGACATCCGAACCGAACCGACGTCTAAGGGGAAGGATCACCGAACCGAACCACATGCAGGAATACACCATGGAGCATTGCACCGAACCGAACCGTGTTATACGTATATATCCGAACCGAATCGAATTCAGGACCACTTCTATGCGACGACTCTTTTGAAGACCAACTCCAACTCGATCAAAACCCGAGATGCAAAGGAAGTCCAAATGAGAAGTTAGAGCTCAAGATTTAGATGGGAATCAACGAGTTCGCTTCATGGTTGGGCTTTGCTGCGGGATGCGTGCCATGGAGTTATCGATGTCTATAGCTTTGAACCACTATGGTAGGAGGTACGAAGACGAATTCAGGGCCATTATGGCATCGGTAGAACCAAGGGCTACAACCAATGAAGTGGGTCATTGAAATGTTTGGTCATGACTCCATATGTTTAGCTTGGTCATAGCAGGGTTTCTACAAGTCGGGATTCGTCGTTACCTCAGTTTATCTAGTGTTCCAAAGTGGTAGATATCGTACGCTTTAGGCACTGAGTGAGAGATGTGAGGATGATTGCTATGGATGATTTGTTTGCTATCATTGTGACATGCACACCCCACCCCCGTATTCTTACACTATTTATTATGGCACCTTAGAGTATTTCACGGTATGTGGTACTAACTCTTTGGTTGCAGGTCCAGGTTCAGGTATGGTTTAGTATACCTGTTATTATTCTGTTTAGATGCTTATCGCTCATACCAGGCTTTATGTCTGACCCAGAGTTTTATGTCTCCTCTTATTACTCTGGGTGCTCACACGAGCAGACTAGAGACAGGTTAGCTGGTGATGCACGGGTAGATGATCCGGAGACGAGCAGGAGGCTTCCACGTAATATATATAATATTCTCCCTGTGTTGTTGAAGATCACTGCTTGGGCATTGGTGGTGCATCTTCTACTCTAGCTTTCTTTTGTTTAGAGACAGTAAATTTGGAAAATTGTAATAAGCTGTACATGGATTTCCGCTGCTCTGATGATTGATGTTGATTTTAGTTATCAGCTTATGCACTGTCTCACCTGTTTTATGTCAAGTATGTTGTTATTGTATTTTATTCCATGTGCTGTGAGACATTCTACAGGTTCCTTGATTAGTTCATTTCCTTCTCCCCTTTCTTTGGCGACCGTTCCGTGCTAGTCGGGGCATGTGTACAGCGCACTTCCGGAGGAAATGCAGGCTGGTGCGGAGCGGGCCGTCACACTTGGTATCAGAGCTCTAGGTTGCGTAGTTAACCTAGGGAAGTTATCAGGGAGAGATAATATACTTATACGAGAGAGCGTATTTGTGATTATTTTGGTTTTCCAAAGCTATATATATATACTATTTACTAGTATAAGGATGAAGTCGTGCTGGACTAGCACCACTATGGAGTCGTTAATCGTTTCCTTTTTCAGATTGACGATGAGCCGGTATACTAGAGGTGCTGGTAGAGGAGCCAATAATGGGAATGCTGCTGACATGAGGACGATGTTTACTGACCTCATGAGGGAGATGCTTAGAGATGTACAGAGGGCAGCTCCCAATGGTGGAAATGGTGATGGTCCAATAGTGCAGGCGCCAAGAGTCGACTTCGCCAAGCTGAATAAGGATTATACTAGTCTTGGTGGGAAGTCATTCCACGGAACGGAGTCGGCTACAGATGTTCAGGATTGGTTGGATAGTTGCGAACGTATCTTCGAGGATTTGGATATCGAGGATGCGATGAAGAGAAAGCTAGCGTCCCGTCAGCTGCAAGGACGGGCAATGAATTGGTGGAATGCTATAAAGGCAGCTACTCCCGAAGATCAGATTACTTGGGAGCAGTTTAAGGCTCGCTTTAGCGAGAAGTTCATTCCATCTGCTCAGAAGTCAGTGTTGTTTAAGAAATTCTTGGAGCTCAAGCAGAATGGCAGAGCTGTCTCGGAGTACATTGCTGAATTTGACACTTTGTCAAAATATGGGTTATCTCTTATTGATACTGCCGAGAAAAAGAATGAGAAATTCATAACTGGTTTGGATCAGTACTTGGGGGAAAGACTTATTAACCACATCGATGAGACGTTTGAATCGATTGTGGGGAAAGCATTAAGGTCAGAAAGTCTCTACCCTAAGCCCAAGACTGAGGTTGCATCTGCGGAAGAGCCAAAACCACAAGCAAGTGGTGGAGGCAAGGGTGGTTCCCAGAATAAGAGAAAGCAGAATCAGACTAAGGATGGCCAGAAGAAAAAGAATAAGCAAGATGTTGAGTGCTTCAGCTGTGGTAAGAAGGGCCATTATGCTAGTAATTGTCGGGCCAAGCCAGCGGATAAGAAGTGCTTCAACTGTGGCCAAATGGGACATCACAAGGACAAGTGTCCACAACCCCCTAAAGAAAAGCAAATGGTGAAAGCCTACGCTCTTAATGCTATTCCTTCTTCGTCGAATGCCCCAACTGCGGCGGAGAAGGGAAAGAATGTCGTCATTCAAGGTATGCTTTCTGTTTATGATGTTCCTGTTAGAGTTTTGTTTGATACCGGAGCTTCCAGTTCTTTCATATCTAGTGACCTGGTAGATAGGTTGGGATTGGAGCCCGAGATTGTCGATAGACCTTTAGTAGTGACGAACCCGATTGGTGGTTCGACTAGCCTTAGCATGATTTGTCGCAATGTGGTCCTATCGAGTCATGGATGCATGTTTGTTTGTGATTGCTTTGTTTTGGGCTTTACTGGGTTTGGCATTATTTTGGGAGTAGATTGGCTCCAAAGATACGGGGTGGTGGTAGACTGTGAGGGCTTGTTGGTGACAGCTAGAGCGGATGATGGGCGGAGGATAGAGTTTGGTGGTCTACCCAGTGAGGGGGTATTGGCTAGTTTTCTAAACTCCCTAGACATTCCGCATAGTGAGTTGTCAGGTTTGCCCATGGTTGGCCAGTATCCGGATGTTTTCGAAGAAGTGACCGGACTTCCACCACACCGAGAGATTGAATTTCGTATTGATTTGGTAAAAGATGCCAGACCTATAGTGATGCCACTTCGTCGTATGGCACCAAGGGAGCAGCGAGAGCTCGAGGTGCAAGTCAGCGATCTTTTGAAGAAGGGATTTATCAGAAGGAGTGTTTCTGAATGGGAAGCACCAGTTGTGTTTGCTACCAAGGCGGATGGTTCCCTTCGTTTGTGTGTAGACTACCGCGAGTTGAATAAAGTGACGAGGAAGAACAAGTATCCTCTACCGCGGATAGATGATTTGTTCGATCAGTTGAGTGGCGCGAGAGTATTTTCTCAGTTGGATCTCGCGACAGGCTTTCATCAGCTTAGAGTGGAAGCTGAGAGTATAGCTAAAACGGCATTTCGAACGCCGTCTGGATTTTATGAGTGGTTGGTCATGCCATTCGGGCTGACCAATGCCCCAGCATATTTTGTGGATCTTATGAATAGGGTATTCAGAGATCAGTTGAATAAGTTTGTCCTTGTGTTCGTTGATGATATTTTGGTCTATTCGAGGACATAGGAAGAACACAAGGAACATTTAAGAGTAGCGATGGAGGTGTTGAGAAAACACCAATTGAAAGCCAAGTTTTCTAAGTGTCACTTCTGGAAGAGGGAAGTGAGGTTCTTGGGCCATGTTGTATCAGAGAATGGTATTGCCGTGGACCCGGCAAAGGTGGCTACGGTACAAGATTGGCCTACGCCCAAGAACGCAACAGATGTAAGAAGTTTCTTGGGATTAGCCGTATATTATCGTAAGTTTATCCAAGGTTTCTCCAAGATAGCAGCACCATTGACCCAGTTGACCAAGAAGAATCAAGCTTTTGTCTGGGATGAAAGGTGCGAGAATGCATTCAAAAGTCTAAAGGACAAGTTGACAAGCGCACCAGTGTTAGTCATTCCTAAGGGGGATGAAGAGATGACGGTATACACGGATGCCTGTGGTACCGGACTGGGTGATGTATTGATGCAAGGCGGTAGGGTTGTAGCTTACGCAAGTCGGCAATTGAAACCGCACGAGAGAAGATACCCTATCCATGATTTAGAATTGGCAGCGATCGTGTTCGCGTTAAAGATGTGGAGACACTATCTCTTGGGAGAAAGATTTGAGCTGTTTACAGATCATAAGTCGTTAAAGTATCTCTTCTCTCAGAAAGATCTGAATCTCCGTCAGCAGAGATGGTTAGAGTTCTTAGCTTCCTATGATTTTGACATCGCATACACACCAGGAAAGGGCAATGCGGTGGCTGATGCATTGAGTAGAAGACATGCCAGCTTAGGGGCTATTTTCCTCGAATGGAAGCAACTGGAGTTTATCGCGGGGTTTGATTTCAGACCAAAGTGCGAATTGGATCCAGAAATGTTAGCAAGTTTGACGATCAGACCCACTTTGATAGAGCGGATTGGTTCTAATCAGAGGGACGATCCTAACCTATTGGAAATCATCTCCAAGTTAGAGATGGGTATCGATGAGGAGATGAATGTGTATGGGCTTGATCGAGATGGATGGCTTAGAAAGAATGGAAAGCTTGTTGTACCCAATGTCAATGGATTGAGAGATGAAGTGCTTAGAGAATGTCATCACTCAAAGCTGACTATACACCCCGGTGGTAACAAGATGTATCGAGGTATGAAGCAGACTTACTACTGGGAAGGGATGAAAAGAGACGTTGGGAAGTGTAAAGACCCGCAAATCCCCACCCTTTGGATCGACCATAAACCACACAGGTCTGATCCAAAAAGTGGAAACCTACGAATACTTTAACTTTGGGCATACAACAAATTAAAACAACAACAGGAGACTTTTATAACACTATAATAAATGTTACATCAGAGTACAGAATATACATATCAGAGTACATTGGAATATAATTACAACGGAAGATAAATACAAAAAAAAGTAATATACTGCAACGGAAGAACACAGCGGAAGACTTTCTATCTCTGGACACAGCTTTAAGCTTCAACCCAGAATCCTGTTTAATATATCTGCAAAGAAATAGCTACTCGACTGCCCGTGTGGAAAATATGGGCACCCGAGTTTGCCAGTGGACAAAACTACAGGTCAGTCATGGGACTGGTGTGAGAATTCTACCTAACCTATAAAATATAATAAGGCTAATCTCAGGACCACGCCACTTTCGCGGAACGGGTTTTCTCCTATGGATTGCCAGTGCATGACTAAAGTAAATCGACAAAATAGCGCAATGCTTTTTAGAAAAATGAAACCATTATAAGACCCAAGTCCCATCACACAATGCAACGCAAACCGGAGGATAGGGTTTTACCTTATAATGATCAAAAGATGCTTGATACGATAAACACGGTATTATATAATAATAGTGTGCAACCAATTTGAAATACATCAAAGTAAATGTATTAATCCTAGACGGCATGAGTGCCCCATCCCACTATGTCGCCATATATAGGTATACAATCAAAACCGCGTGATGTCGTATTGGAAATTTGGGTTTCCATCTGAGTCAAGGCTAGGGAGGAGATCCTTACCGATTCGAGACACTCTAGCAATGCCCCAGGATTGGTACTCTGTCCAACCCTTGGATCCTGCAGGGCCGGTCCACACTTACTTTTGTGGATTGGTAATTCCTGAACACACGCTTCCCGGTCCTTTTGGACCTATAATACGGCCAGTAGCGACCGCATAAACCGAGGCCTCGAACAATCCAACAACCACAATGAATAAATGCCAGCGCTGGTAGGTCCCTGGCACCACTCTAGCTAGAAAGAAACGTGCGCACTCCCTGCGTTCCCTTCTCCCGTTTTAGACTCTACCGGGCTGTGAGGCTCGTGAAGTCACGTAACACAAAGCTATGCCTAAATAGACTATGCTTTGATCATCCCACAAGGCTCTGCTTTGCAACAATAAGCCTTGATCAAGTGCAACTTGGCATACCACATCAACAACTCATATCATGCGATCGGTAAATATTTAACATACAAAAGGGTGTTAAGCAAGAGAATAAATCCTCCGCCACCATGCATTTATATATTAAATAAAAACCAATTTAATTACATGAAATAAATTTCAATGTCAGGCATGCTATCCATTTACAAGTCCGTTCTGGGTCTGAACGAAACAACGTATCCGTCGATCTCCAGTACGTCTGGAAGATCATCACTTTTACCTTGCCTTGGGGGATCAGTCCCAATTCAAGATATCAGTCACCATCAACCAAACGATGTGAAGCTCTCCGGTCTTCAGTCACCGTCTTCATCTTCGACTCTTGATCGTCGTGATGATTATTCAGAATGGGTTAGACCCGGTCTTTCTGAATAACTCGCGTATTTGTAATTAAAATCAACCATACGCCACATTCCAACTTTGAATATCCTTTTAAATAAAAATTATTATTTATGTTAAAAGGTTCTCATTAATTTTATCAAAGATAAAATAAATTAAATTTTTAATCTTTCTAAAAAGATGTATTAATATTCCAATTTTGATTTAATTTATAAAATAGATTTATAAATTTCAAATAGTAATTTCAATGTAAATTGGATTAAAGGATAAATGTTATTTAAAACATCGTCCACTACAAATCCTTTCTACATATCAATCACCAACATAATGGCTAAAATCTAATAATCTTAAATAAAAGTTTATCTTAAAGATATTAATTCATTACTATAAAAAAAAAACACATTTTAAAATAATCAACGAAATATTCTATATATAAAAGATTCTGAATGTAAAATATTCTTTATAATACAAAATCTTTTATTTTACAAAGATCCTTTCATTATATAAAAATTCTTTATTTAAAAAGAAATTCTGCATTGGAATGCAACTCAACCATGTACCATATAATTTGGGTCATATGGGTTTCATACATTTCATATATAGGGTAATAACAGGAAATAATCCTCAATCCATTAACAACCAGAGTGACAATGTCAACTGTGTGAGCATTAAAATAAAACAATAACGCTCATCGCAGCCTGTCGATCAATCGATAGACATATAAATAACATTGGGATTTGTGTCAGTCAAGTATCGTCCCAATACCCGTGTGGGGTTTTCATCCAACAACAGTTCATATAAATAAATAAATAAATAGAATTGGTTAATAGGTTTAACCAATTTCTACTGTATATTATGCAAATAAAAGTAATCCTTATATTTGCACATAAAATTGTGTTTCCTACCAAGATGAGTGAAGGTGATATACTCATTTTGTTAGCAATTCTATTTCAACAAATACAGTGTAGATAAAAGTGTGTTTCCAATTTTGTACTTTTATTTATACATAAAACACAAATAAAAGTGTACCTCATGTATTTGTCTTTTTATTTGACAAACAATGTCAATAAAAATGTTCTTTTATATCTTGTACTTTTATTTAACACAACAATGGTAAACAAAATGTCTTTTTAACTCTTTTACCTTTATTTAACAAAACAATGACAGATAAAAGTATAATTTGCTTTCTATGCTTTATTTGCATCTAAAAATGCAAATAAGAAATATAACTCTCTTTTTACTTTTCTTTACAATAGAAAATGTAAAAATGGTTCACACAATTTTGTTATTTTTCTTTACAATAGAAAATGTAAATAAAAAGATTCTCATTATTTTGTTCTTTTTTTTTTATCACAACTAAAAGACGATAGAAATGTACTATTAACATCGCTATTTATATCGCATAAAAAAAAATGTCGAATAAAATGAATCACTAACATTGTCTATTTTTATCGCACTAAAAATGTCGATAAAAATGAATCACTAACATTGTCTATTTTTATCGCACCAAGAATGTCGATAAAAATGAATCACTAACATTGTCTATTTTTATCGCACTAAAAATGTCGATAAAAATGAATCACTAACATTGTCTATTTTTATCGCACTAAAAATGTCGATAAAAATGAATCACTAACATTGTCTATTTTTATCGCACCAAGAATGTCGATAAAAATGAATCACTAACATTGTCTATTTTTATCGCACCAAGAATGTCGATAAAAATGAATCACTAACATTGTCTATTTTTATCGCACTAAAAATGTCGATAAAAATGAATCACTAACATTGTCTATTTTTATCGCACCAAGAATGTCGATAAAAATGAATCACTAACATTGTCTATTTTTATCGCACCAAGAATGTCGATAAAAATGAATCACTAACATTGTCTATTTTTATCGCACCAAGAATGTCGATAAAAATGACAGCATTAACTATTCTATTTTCACCGCGTTCAAAATGACGATAAAATATCCAACATTAACAATTCTATTTTTACCGCATTCAAAATGACGATAAAATATTCAACATTAACAATTCTAGTTTTTACCGCATTCATAATGACGATAAAATATTCAACATTAACAATTCTATTTTTACCGCATTCAAAATGACGATAAAATATTCAACATTAACAATTCTAGTTTTTACCGCATTCAAAATGACGATAAAATATTCAACATTAACAATTCTATTTTTACCGACTATAGAAAATGTAAATAAATATATTTCTAAATTCTATTCTTTTTATTTACATAAGAGAATGTAAATAATCGCATTTTCAATTTCTATTCTTTTACTTACATAAGAAAATGTAAATAAATATATTTCTAAATTTTTATCATACCGTTATAACTCATATATAAATTACATAGAAAAATGTCATTTTTATTTTATCGTTCTAATTCACCTCTAAATTACATAGAAAAATGTAATCTTTATTATGCGATGGGAATTCATATTTTAATTACATAGAAAAATGTAATTCCTATCATACGACATAAATTCATATTTAAATTACATCTAAAAATGTAGTTTTTATCCTACAATGCAAATTCACATTTTAAATACAAGTAAAAATGTAATTTTCATTCTACCGTTATTATTCATTTCTAAATTGCATTGAAAAATGTAATTTTAATCATGCAATGTAAATTTACATTTTTATATCATAGAAAAATGCAATTTTGTCATACGGTGCAAATTCATATATAAATTACATGTAAAACTGTAACTTTTGTTATGCAAAGTAAATTCACCTTTTTAATTACGTCTAAAAATGTAATTTTATTCATACGGTGGAAATTCGTTCATAAATACATATAAAGATGTTGTTTATTTCATACGATGAAAAATCATTCATAAATAACATATGAAAATGTTATTTATTTTATGCGATGAAAAATCATTCATAAATAACATATAAAAATATGTTTCATTTCATACAATGTAAAAAAACATCTTCTTCTTTTTTTATGTACAATGCAAAACTATCATCTTTTTATATTATAATATATTGGCTTTACTATTTTACGACGTAAAAATATGATCTTTTATATTTTACAAAGTAAAAATATCAACTTTACTATTTTACAATGTAAAAATATCAACTTTACTATTTTACAATGTAAAAATATCAACTTTACTATTTTACAATGTAAAAATATGATCTTTTATATTTTACAAAATAAAAATATCTACTTTACTATTTTACAATGTAAAAATATCAACTTTACTATTTTACAATGTACAAATATTCATTTCCCTATTTTGCAATGTAAAAATATGACTTTTTCTATTTTACAATGAAAAATAATAACTTCTTCTATTTTAAATATAAAAAGATTGTCTTTTTATTTTCATCGTCAAAATTTCATCTTTTTGTTTTCAATATAAAAAGATTGTCTTTTCATTTTAAACATAAAAATATTGTCTCCTTATTTTCAACATAAAAAGATTTAGTTTTTTTTTATAATCAAAAACAAAGTTGTAATTTTTGTAACCAAAATCAAAGTTGTAATCTTTGTTAACAAATTCAAAGTTGCAATTTTTGTTGACAAAACCAAAGGTTCAATTTTTATAAAGTTGTAATCTTTATAAATAAAAATAAAAGATTTCATGTTTACAAATAAAACAAAGATTCATTTTATACAAACAAAAACAAAGATTCATTTTAAAGATCGAATCTTTATTAACGTCATTCATTTCAAAATAAAAATCAAAACTTTGATTTGTCAATCATGATAAAAGATTAAACTTCATTTACAAATCATAACCAAAGATTAAACTTTTTATTATAACCTTTCTACTTGTCATCGAATAACAATTTCCACAATCAATTCCAACACCAATCATACAACACATCAATAACAATATAGGCCACAATCATCAATTTCCACCATACAACAATTTAATCCATACAACATCCATTTTGCATAATGACAACATAATTAAATTAAATTAATTATATATATAAAAAAAAAAAAATATAGAATCTCACCTTGCTTGTTTCTGAAATGAAGCGATTTAAATTAGATCTCGTGTTTGGCGTCACATCGGTTACGGATCTGAAAGATTGCAAATTGAAATTTATGCATAAATTAGAATTCTGGCCTTTAACAACTGACACAGTGACGCTTAAAAGCGTGACAAAATCTGAAGCTATGTACCTCAAATTTTCAGAAATGTTCAAAACTTTGAATGCGGATTTCGGGAGCTATAGTCGACGGTTTTACGAACGGTTTGCGGGAGATTGAAGAGCTACGAGAGGGCTATCTTCACCGAGAAAATGGAGGGGTGCGGCTGCAAGCACAGGGGGCGGCGGCAGCATAATGGCGGCGGGTTCGGGAAGGTAGATCGAGAGCTACGGGCAACGGTTTGACGTGAGGTTTGTTGGAGAAGAAAGAGGAAGAGAAGAGCTTCAAAAAGTTTAACTACGGCATGGTCTAATTCTTAGTGGTTTGGGAGATAGGGAGGAGAGAAGTTTCGGCCATTATGGGTTCAAGGGTGCGGCTACATCACGTTGAGGAAGAAGAAGGATCCGATTATTATAATATTATAATATTAGGTTAATCTAATTATTATTTAATTAGCCCGTTTAAGCCCGTTTTGGCCCGAACTCCGTTTTAGGCCCAACGACTGTTGTTCCTACCATTTAGCCCCCATTTCAAACTCATCTAGACATGTCTTGACAGCCCAAACTATCATCTAGGCCTCCGTTTTGCAGTTTTAAAATTTAAGTCTTTATTTCTAATTTTTCCGTACATATAATTTTACCGGGGACACAAATTAACTCAGAAAAATCCAGAAAAATTATTTTTGGCTTTCTTATGTCAATACGGTTCTAACAAAATTTATTTCGTCGAATTCTGAGACTTTTTTGAAAAATGGCTATTTTTAAGGCATTTAAATTTAACTGAAATAGTCAAAACACATTTTCTTTTCCCACGTTCACATATTAATTCGAAAAATTCTAAAAATTGAAACCTAGCAATAATTTGACATTCCGGTTCCAACAAAAGTGGTTTCATCGAAAACAGAGGTCGTTTGAAAAATGACTATTTTTAAGGCCAATATATTTAATATTAAAAATATATTTTTAAACAAATAAATCCCAAAACTCAAAATATATAAGTGTTTACTGTTTTTCAATGTAGAAACATCATTCTGAACTCAATGGAAGTGGTTTCGAGTTCAAATTCCTTCGTATGCAAAAAGTAGCATTTTGACCTTTATAAGTTTCATAGCGACCTTCTAAAAATTGAATTGGCCACAACTTTTGATTCCCGTTATGAAATTTCGATTTTTCGGATTCGTTGGAAAGATATTTTTAAATAGTTTCTAATATTTTTGGTTTCACTAAAATCCGTTAAATTTTGCATCCCGTACGGTCAGTCAAAGTTCAAGTTTGACTTTTCAAACTACCGTGTTATTTCTAACTCTTTTTATAATAAAAATTAAATCATTCATTCTAACTTCGATTTAAATCAAATTTGTGATCATTATTATTTAAATAAATATTTTATATATCAAACTTATTAAAATCACTTAAAATAAATTTTTAAATTGGCCCCAAAATTCCGGGTTGTTACAATCGCCCCCACTTAAAAACTTTTCGTCCTCGAAAAGGAACGTACCTAAAAATTGTAAAATTAACTATCTTAATTTTAAATTTTAATGGTTAATTATCTTTTCAAAATATACATAACTTTATATCTATGAAAATCATATTTCACAAAATATATTATAAATATCAAAAATACGTTAATTATAAATTCGTAACTCTGAACTCGTTCTAAGGCATTACTAACCCCATCTCTAACGAGTTTACTCATTCTAGGATACTACTGATCCTATCTCTAATGAGTATTCTTATTGGACATTACAAATCCAATCTCTGATGAGTCTTCTATTCAGTTCTAATGAGTTGTACCCCAAAGATTTGAGCTAACCAGAGCTCTGATACCAACTGTAAAGACCCGCAAATCCCCACCCTTTGGATCGACCATAAACCACACAGGTCTGATCCAAAAAGTGGAAACCTACGAATACTTTAACTTTGGGCATACAACAAATTAAAACAACAACAGGAGACTTTTATAACACTATAATAAATGTTACATCAGAGTACAGAATATACATATCAGAGTACATTGGAATATAATTACAACGGAAGATAAATACAAAAAAAAGTAATATACTGCAACGGAAGAACACAGCGGAAGACTTTCTATCTCTGGACACAGCTTTAAGCTTCAACCCAGAATCCTGTTTAATATATCTACAAAGAAATAGCTACTCGACTGCCCGTGTGGAAAATATGGGCACCCGAGTTTGCCAGTGGACAAAACTACAGGTCAGTCATGGGACTGGTGTGAGAATTCTACCTAACCTATAAAATATAATAAGGCTAATCTCAGGACCACGCCACTTTCGCGGAACGGGTTTTCTCCTATGGATTGCCAGTGCATGACTAAAGTAAATCGTCAAAATAGCGCAATGCTTTTTAGAAAAATGAAACCATTATAAGACCCAAGTCCCATCACACAATGCAACGCAAACCGGAGGATAGGGTTTTACCTTATAATGATCAAAAGATGCTTGATACGATAAACACGGTATTATATAATAATAGTGTGCAACCAATTTGAAATACATCAAAGTAAATGTATTAATCCTAGACGGCATGAGTGCCCCATCCCACTATGTCGCCATATATAGGTATACAATCAAAACCGCGTGATGTCGTATTGGAAATTTGGGTTTCCATCTGAGTCAAGGCTAGGGAGGAGATCCTTACCGATTCGAGACACTCTAGCAATGCCCCAGGATTGGTACTCTGTCCAACCCTTGGATCCTGCAGGGCCGGTCCACACTTACTTTTGTGGATTGGTAATTCCTGAACACACGCTTCCCGGTCCTTTTGGACCTATAATACGGCCAGTAGCGACCGCATAAACCGAGGCCTCGAACAATCCAACAACCACAATGAATAAATGCCAGCGCTGGTAGGTCCCTGGCACCACTCTAGCTAGAAAGAAACGTGCGCACTCCCTGCGTTCCCTTCTCCCGTTTTAGACTCTACCGGGCTGTGAGGCTCGTGAAGTCACGTAACACAAAGCTATGCCTAAATAGACTATGCTTTGATCATCCCACAAGGCTCTGCTTTGCAACAATAAGCCTTGATCAAGTGCAACTTGGCATACCACATCAACAACTCATATCATGCGATCGGTAAATATTTAACATACAAAAGGGTGTTAAGCAAGAGAATAAATCCTCCGCCACCATGCATTTATATATTAAATAAAAACCAATTTAATTACATGAAATAAATTTCAATGTCAGGCATGCTATCCATTTACAAGTCCGTTCTGGGTCTGAACGAAACAACGTATCCGTCGATCTCCAGTACGTCTGGAAGATCATCACTTTTACCTTGCCTTGGGGGATCAGTCCCAATTCAAGATATCAGTCACCATCAACCAAACGATGTGAAGCTCTCCGGTCTTCAGTCACCGTCTTCATCTTCGACTCTTGATCGTCGTGATGATTATTCAGAATGGGTTAGACCCGGTCTTTCTGAATAACTCGCGTATTTGTAATTAAAATCAACCATACGCCACATTCCAACTTTGAATATCCTTTTAAATAAAAATTATTATTTATGTTAAAAGGTTCTCATTAATTTTATCAAAGATAAAATAAATTAAATTTTTAATCTTTCTAAAAAGATGTATTAATATTCCAATTTTGATTTAATTTATAAAATAGATTTATAAATTTCAAATAGTAATTTCAATGTAAATTGGATTAAAGGATAAATGTTATTTAAAACATCGTCCACTACAAATCCTTTCTACATATCAATCACCAACATAATGGCTAAAATCTAATAATCTTAAATAAAAGTTTATCTTAAAGATATTAATTCATTACTATAAAAAAAAACACATTTTAAAATAATCAACGAAATATTCTATATATAAAAGATTCTGAATGTAAAATATTCTTTATAATACAAAATCTTTTATTTTACAAAGATCCTTTCATTATATAAAAATTC
The DNA here is from genome assembly GCA_030737875.1 of Allium sativum. NCBI lineage: Eukaryota > Viridiplantae > Streptophyta > Magnoliopsida > Asparagales > Amaryllidaceae > Allium > Allium sativum. Next base: position 911,157,397 of record CM060926.1, read on the forward strand.
TTTATTTAAAAAGAAATTCTGCATTGGAATGCAACTCAACCATGTACCATATAATTTGGGTCATATGGGTTTCATACATTTCATATATAGGGTAATAACAGGAAATAATCCTCAATCCATTAACAACCAGAGTGACAATGTCAACTGTGTGAGCATTAAAATAAAACAATAACGCTCATCGCAGCCTGTCGATCAATCGATAGACATATAAATAACATTGGGATTTGTGTCAGTCAAGTATCGTCCCAATACCCGTGTGGGGTTTTCATCCAACAACAGTTCATATAAATAAATAAATAAATAGAATTGGTTAATAGGTTTAACCAATTTCTACTGTATATTATGCAAATAAAAGTAATCCTTATATTTGCACATAAAATTGTGTTTCCTACCAAGATGAGTGAAGGTGATATACTCATTTTGTTAGCAATTCTATTTCAACAAATACAGTGTAGATAAAAGTGTGTTTCCAATTTTGTACTTTTATTTATACATAAAACACAAATAAAAGTGTACCTCATGTATTTGTCTTTTTATTTGACAAACAATGTCAATAAAAATGTTCTTTTATATCTTGTACTTTTATTTAACACAACAATGGTAAACAAAATGTCTTTTTAACTCTTTTACCTTTATTTAACAAAACAATGACAGATAAAAGTATAATTTGCTTTCTATGCTTTATTTGCATCTAAAAATGCAAATAAGAAATATAACTCTCTTTTTACTTTTCTTTACAATAGAAAATGTAAAAATGGTTCACACAATTTTGTTATTTTTCTTTACAATAGAAAATGTAAATAAAAAGATTCTCATTATTTTGTTCTTTTTTTTTTTATCACAACTAAAAGACGATAGAAATGTACTATTAACATCGCTATTTATATCGCATAAAAAAAAATGTCGAATAAAATGAATCACTAACATTGTCTATTTTTATCGCACTAAAAATGTCGATAAAAATGAATCACTAACATTGTCTATTTTTATCGCACCAAGAATGTCGATAAAAATGAATCACTAACATTGTCTATTTTTATCGCACTAAAAATGTCGATAAAAATGAATCACTAACATTGTCTATTTTTATCGCACTAAAAATGTCGATAAAAATGAATCACTAACATTGTCTATTTTTATCGCACCAAGAATGTCGATAAAAATGAATCACTAACATTGTCTATTTTTATCGCACCAAGAATGTCGATAAAAATGAATCACTAACATTGTCTATTTTTATCGCACTAAAAATGTCGATAAAAATGAATCACTAACATTGTCTATTTTTATCGCACCAAGAATGTCGATAAAAATGAATCACTAACATTGTCTATTTTTATCGCACCAAGAATGTCGATAAAAATGAATCACTAACATTGTCTATTTTTATCGCACCAAGAATGTCGATAAAAATGACAGCATTAACTATTCTATTTTCACCGCGTTCAAAATGACGATAAAATATCCAACATTAACAATTCTATTTTTACCGCATTCAAAATGACGATAAAATATTCAACATTAACAATTCTAGTTTTTACCGCATTCATAATGACGATAAAATATTCAACATTAACAATTCTATTTTTACCGCATTCAAAATGACGATAAAATATTCAACATTAACAATTCTAGTTTTTACCGCATTCAAAATGACGATAAAATATTCAACATTAACAATTCTATTTTTACCGACTATAGAAAATGTAAATAAATATATTTCTAAATTCTATTCTTTTTATTTACATAAGAGAATGTAAATAATCGCATTTTCAATTTCTATTCTTTTACTTACATAAGAAAATGTAAATAAATATATTTCTAAATTTTTATCATACCGTTATAACTCATATATAAATTACATAGAAAAATGTCATTTTTATTTTATCGTTCTAATTCACCTCTAAATTACATAGAAAAATGTAATCTTTATTATGCGATGGGAATTCATATTTTAATTACATAGAAAAATGTAATTCCTATCATACGACATAAATTCATATTTAAATTACATCTAAAAATGTAGTTTTTATCCTACAATGCAAATTCACATTTTAAATACAAGTAAAAATGTAATTTTCATTCTACCGTTATTATTCATTTCTAAATTGCATTGAAAAATGTAATTTTAATCATGCAATGTAAATTTACATTTTTATATCATAGAAAAATGCAATTTTGTCATACGGTGCAAATTCATATATAAATTACATGTAAAACTGTAACTTTTGTTATGCAAAGTAAATTCACCTTTTTAATTACGTCTAAAAATGTAATTTTATTCATACGGTGGAAATTCGTTCATAAATACATATAAAGATGTTGTTTATTTCATACGATGAAAAATCATTCATAAATAACATATGAAAATGTTATTTATTTTATGCGATGAAAAATCATTCATAAATAACATATAAAAATATGTTTCATTTCATACAATGTAAAAAAACATCTTCTTCTTTTTTTATGTACAATGCAAAACTATCATCTTTTTATATTATAATATATTGGCTTTACTATTTTACGACGTAAAAATATGATCTTTTATATTTTACAAAGTAAAAATATCAACTTTACTATTTTACAATGTAAAAATATCAACTTTACTATTTTACAATGTAAAAATATCAACTTTACTATTTTACAATGTAAAAATATGATCTTTTATATTTTACAAAATAAAAATATCTACTTTACTATTTTACAATGTAAAAATATCAACTTTACTATTTTACAATGTACAAATATTCATTTCCCTATTTTGCAATGTAAAAATATGACTTTTTCTATTTTACAATGAAAAATAATAACTTCTTCTATTTTAAATATAAAAAGATTGTCTTTTTATTTTCATCGTCAAAATTTCATCTTTTTGTTTTCAATATAAAAAGATTGTCTTTTCATTTTAAACATAAAAATATTGTCTCCTTATTTTCAACATAAAAAGATTTAGTTTTTTTTTATAATAAAAAACAAAGTTGTAATTTTTGTAACCAAAATCAAAGTTGTAATCTTTGTTAACAAATTCAAAGTTGCAATTTTTGTTGACAAAACCAAAGGTTCAATTTTTATAAAGTTGTAATCTTTATAAATAAAAATAAAAGATTTCATGTTTACAAATAAAACAAAGATTCATTTTATACAAACAAAAACAAAGATTCATTTTAAAGATCGAATCTTTATTAACGTCATTCATTTCAAAATAAAAATCAAAACTTTGATTTGTCAATCATGATAAAAGATTAAACTTCATTTACAAATCATAACCAAAGATTAAACTTTTTATTATAACCTTTCTACTTGTCATCGAATAACAATTTCCACAATCAATTCCAACACCAATCATACAACACATCAATAACAATATAGGCCACAATCATCAATTTCCACCATACAACAATTTAATCCATACAACATCCATTTTGCATAATGACAACATAATTAAATTAAATTAATTATATATATAAAAAAAAAAAAAATATAGAATCTCACCTTGCTTGTTTCTGAAATGAAGCGATTTAAATTAGATCTCGTGTTTGGCGTCACATCGGTTACGGATCTGAAAGATTGCAAATTGAAATTTATGCATAAATTAGAATTCTGGCCTTTAACAACTGACACAGTGACGCTTAAAAGCGTGACAAAATCTGAAGCTATGTACCTCAAATTTTCAGAAATGTTCAAAACTTTGAATGCGGATTTCGGGAGCTATAGTCGACGGTTTTACGAACGGTTTGCGGGAGATTGAAGAGCTACGAGAGGGCTATCTTCACCGAGAAAATGGAGGGGTGCGGCTGCAAGCACAGGGGGCGGCGGCAGCATAATGGCGGCGGGTTCGGGAAGGTAGATCGAGAGCTACGGGCAACGGTTTGACGTGAGGTTTGTTGGAGAAGAAAGAGGAAGAGAAGAGCTTCAAAAAGTTTAACTACGGCATGGTCTAATTCTTAGTGGTTTGGGAGATAGGGAGGAGAGAAGTTTCGGCCATTATGGGTTCAAGGGTGCGGCTACATCACGTTGAGGAAGAAGAAGGATCCGATTATTATAATATTATAATATTAGGTTAATCTAATTATTATTTAATTAGCCCGTTTAAGCCCGTTTTGGCCCGAACTCCGTTTTAGGCCCAACGACTGTTGTTCCTACCATTTAGCCCCCATTTCAAACTCATCTAGACATGTCTTGACAGCCCAAACTATCATCTAGGCCTCCGTTTTGCAGTTTTAAAATTTAAGTCTTTATTTCTAATTTTTCCGTACATATAATTTTACCGGGGACACAAATTAACTCAGAAAAATCCAGAAAAATTATTTTTGGCTTTCTTATGTCAATACGGTTCTAACAAAATTTATTTCGTCGAATTCTGAGACTTTTTGAAAAATGGCTATTTTTAAGGCATTTAAATTTAACTGAAATAGTCAAAACACATTTTCTTTTCCCACGTTCACATATTAATTCGAAAAATTCTAAAAATTGAAACCTAGCAATAATTTGACATTCCGGTTCCAACAAAAGTGGTTTCATCGAAAACAGAGGTCGTTTGAAAAATGACTATTTTTAAGGCCAATATATTTAATATTAAAAATATATTTTTAAACAAATAAATCCCAAAACTCAAAATATATAAGTGTTTACTGTTTTTCAATGTAGAAACATCATTCTGAACTCAATGGAAGTGGTTTCGAGTTCAAATTCCTTCGTATGCAAAAAGTAGCATTTTGACCTTTATAAGTTTCATAGCGACCTTCTAAAAATTGAATTGGCCACAACTTTTGATTCCCGTTATGAAATTTCGATTTTTCGGATTCGTTGGAAAGATATTTTTAAATAGTTTCTAATATTTTTGGTTTCACTAAAATCCGTTAAATTTTGCATCCCGTACGGTCAGTCAAAGTTCAAGTTTGACTTTTCAAACTACCGTGTTATTTCTAACTCTTTTTATAATAAAAATTAAATCATTCATTCTAACTTCGATTTAAATCAAATTTTTGATCATTATTATTTAAATAAATATTTTATATATCAAACTTATTAAAATCACTTAAAATAAAATTTTAAATTGGCCCCGAAATTCCGGGTTGTTACAGGAAGTTTATATCCAAGTGCATGAATTGCCAGCTAGTTAAAGCCGAGCAAAAGAGGCCTAGTGGGTTGTTACAGCCATTAGAAATTCCCGAATGGAAATGGGAGCAAGTCTCGATGGATTTCATCGATGGTTTACCAAGGACTAGATCGGGATATGACAGCATTTGGGTAATTGTAGATCGACTGACTAAAAGTGCAAGGTTTATACCAGTCAAATCGACCAGAACGGCAGCTAAGTTAGCAGAATTGTATATGAAGTGGGTAGTGAGATTTCATGGAGTACCTAAAGGCATTGTGAGCGACCGAGACCCGTTGTTCACTAGTGGGTTTTGGAAGAGCTTACAAGAGGCTCTAGGGTCAGAGTTACATCTCAGTACCGCCTACCATCCTCAGACCGACGGTCAGACGGAAAGGGTGAACCGTATTTTGGAAGATCTCTCTTGAGAGCATGTATATTGGATTTTGGTGGATCATGGGATGACCATTTGCATCTAGTAGAGTTTGCATATAATAATAGCTACCAATCCAGTATCGATATGGCTCCATTTGAAGCTTTGTATGGAAGACCGTGCAACTCACCATCATGTTGGATAGAGACTGGTGAGAAGTTTATGCTTGGACCAGATGTGGTGAGGGAGACTTCAGATAAGATCAAGATCATTCAACAACGAATGAAGGCTGCCCAAGATAGGCAGAAGAGTTATGCTGATAAGAGGAGAAGAGACCTAAAATTCTCCGTTGGTGACTTGGTGTTTGTCAAGATTTCTCCGTTGAAGAGCGTAATACGATTTGGCAGGAGAGGCAAATTAGCACCAAGATTTGTTGTTCCATTCCCTGTTCTTGAACTAGTCGGGAATTTGGCATACAGAATTGACTTACCAGAAAAGATGGCGGGAGTTCACAACGTATTTCATGTTTCCCAACTGAGGAAGTTCGTTCACGACTCAGATATGACTATTTCACCTGATCAGTTAGAGGACTTCGAAGTAGAACCCGAGGCGGATGGGAACCGCAAGCCGGCCCGTATTGTCGCGCACGACATGAAACAACTTCGAAGGAAGGCGGTGAAGCTAGTCAAGGTACAGTGGAGCGAGGACGAGAATGATTGTACTTGGGAGACAGAGGAGAACATTAGGAAGTCACACCCAGAACTCTTTGCCTGGTAAGATTTTGACTTCGATTTAGTTTTCCGCATGATAGGATAGGCTTGTTTGCTTGTTTTGCATGTTTGATTGTTGTATGTGGTTGTTAGGCATGCGGGATCTTTTGTATGTTTTGGGTTAAGAAATTTCGGGGACGAAATTTCTTAAGAGGGGGAGAGTGTAACGACCCGCATTCTACGCATCATAGGATCGTAGGATATTTATTTCTTTCTCATACGAAGTCGTATGGTTATGTAACTTTGGGAGACGACTATTGGGGTCATTTCCCATGTTCATGATTTTTCCCGATTTTTAAATGACCATTTTACCCCTAGTTGGCACTATTTTGGCCATAACTTTTGACTGGAAAGGAATTTTGACCTGAAACCGCTTTCATTGGCTCCGGATGATGGTTTCTCTTTCCGTAGAGTGGTCACATTAGCCAAACGGACTCACCGTTTGGGAGATATGGCTGAAACAAGTTTCAGATGGTGAAAAACAGCTTAATTGGGCTTAACCGGGTGATTAACAGCTAGGCCCAAAGGGGAATTTCGGGTTTAGGGGTATATAGGGGCTGATTAGGGTTAGAAAACATTTCTTTAGACATTTTCCAGCCGCCACTTTCATCCTTAGACACTCAAACAATGGCCTCCTACATCTAAAACACCCCAAATCACTTTCTAATTGAAGATTAGGCTTAGCAACACCAAATTAAGAAGAAAAAGCACCAAAGCAAGGTTAGAGCTGCCGTTGGACATCAGTATTCGCCCCAAATCAGAGGAGTTTCAGTTCTGAGAATTTTAGTTGTGGCCAAGGTGAGTGATAGCATCGTTTTGACACTAATTACAGTTAATTAAGGGTGATTAGTGAAGATTAGCGAATTTATACACTAATAAATTCTGGAAAAATGTTTAGAAATTCTTAAATAATATTTCATGCCTTTGTTAGAAAATTTAGACGATTTGATTAAGTTTTACTAAGTATGCGCTTAAACATGATTAAGAAGGATTATAGGAAAATGTGAGGTTTTAGCCACTTTTGATCTATTTTGATTCATTTGGATTGTTGTTTGGTGTTTGTGGTTGCTCTTACATATTGCTATGACTCTATGGTATGTTCATGATTGATTAGAATAGTTAGATTGGTCGAAAGCGCCGTCGAATGGCGTAGAAAGCTCGCTGGAAAGTTGCAGAAATGTGTAGGTTCCGAACCGGATCGGATCGGAGTAGGGGGTCGGATCGGATTTGTGAACTGACCGAGGGGATTCGAACTGGATTGGAACTTGTCACTGGAGGAGGCTTGGCGAGAAGGAAGGCCGTTTACTTAGAGTTGGAGTAGACGAGGGGATCGGATCGGAACTATAAAGAGCGGATCGGATCGGAGTAGGTTGAAGAGCGGATCGGATCGGAGTAGGTTGAAGAGCGGATCAGATCGGGGTAAGCTAGGGAGCGAAGCGGATCGGAGCAGATAAGGGGGTGGGATCGGATCTGGCTATGGAGCAGGATCGGATCGGAGTAGGCCAGGGGACGAGATCGGATCGGAGCAGGCAAGCTGGAGGAGGGACGATCCGAACCGACTGGAGCGTGACATCCGAACCGAACCGACGTCTAAGGGGAAGGATCACCGAACCGAACCACACGCAGGAATACACCATGGAGCATTGCACCGAACCGAACCGTGTTATACGTATATATCCGAACCGAATCGAATTCAGGACCACTTCTATGCGACGACTCTTTTGAAGACCAACTCCAACTCGATCAAAACCCGAGATGCAAAGGAAGTCCAAATGAGAAGTTAGAGCTCAAGATTTAGATGGGAATCAACGAGTTCGCTTCATGGTTGGGCTTTGCTGCGGGACGCGTGCCAAGGAGTTATCGATGTCTAAAGCTTTGAACCACTATGGTAGGAGGTACGAAGACGGGTTCAGGGCCATTATGGCATCGGTAGAACCAAGGGCTACAACCAATGAAGTGGGTCATTGAAATGTTTGGTCATGACTCCATATGTTTAGCTTGGTCATAGCAGGGTTTCTACAAGTCGGGATTCGTCGTTACCTCAGTTTGTCTAGTGTTCCAAAGTGGTAGATATCGTACGCTTTAGGCACTGAGTGAGAGATGTGAGGATGATTGCTATGGATGATTTGTTTGCTATCATTGTGACATGCACACCCCACCCCCGTATTCTTACACTATTTATTATGGCACCTTAGAGTATTTCACGGTATGTGGTACTAACTCTTTGGTTGCAGGTCCAGGTTCAGGTATGGTTTAGTATACCTGTTATTATTCTGTTTAGATGCTTATCGCTCATACCAGGCTTTATGTCTGACCCAGAGTTTTATGTCTCCTCTTATTACTCTGGGTGCTCACACGAGCAGACTAGAGACAGGTTAGCTAGTGATGCACGGGTAGATGATCCGGAGATGAGCAGGAGGCTTCCACGTAATATATATAATATTCTCCCTGTGTTGTTGAAGATCAATGCTTGGGCATTGGTGGTGCATCTTCTACTCTAGCTTTCTTTTGTTTAGAGACAGTAAATTTGGAAAATTGTAATAAGCTGTACATGGATTTCCGCTGCTCTGATGATTGATGTTGATTTTAGTTATCAGCTTATGCACTGTCTCACCTGTTTTATGTCAAGTATGTTGTTATTGTATTTTATTCCATGCGCTGTGAGACATTCTACAGGTTCCTTGATTAGTTCATTTCCTTCTCCCCTTTCTTTGGCGACCGTTCCGTGCTAGTCGGGGTATGTGTACAGCGCACTTCCGGAGGAAATGCAGGCTGGTGCGGAGCGGGCCGTCACATTCCTTATCTCCTTCTCCCTCTCTGAAATTCTCAACAAGCGAAATCATGGTAAGATTTAAATCTTTTCATTCTTAACCTATGTCTTATTTTCATATCTAATTTATTTTATTTTTCCTTCCTTTCTAAAATCAAACTCTAAGTCTCAATTTCAAAAGCTAGATCTACATCAAAATTTTCATGGAGACATTTCTCAAACCAAGGTGAGAATTCTGTTTTAAATTAAAATTATTTATTTATTTATTTCACTCTAAATTTTATCATTGTATATAAAATTCATGTTGATGTGTGAGAAATCATATTCTCTTATTTAATTAAGATTTGTTAATTTGATCTGTTTGGCTGATTTGATCTGTTTGTGGTATGTTTGGTAAATTGTTGAAGTTAACAATCATGTTCATTAGAGAATCATATTAAAACTATCATTCTGTTTAGTATACGTCATGTTAAAACAAATATTCCATTTTGTTATTTTAGAATTGATGTAAACGAATATGTCATTTTGGTATGTATGAAAACTAATATCTTATTTTGTTATGACAAAAGATTGAAACCAAAAATACATCATTTTGTCGTGGCATAACATCTGTAGTATAAAAGGGTATATTGGATAAAAAAAATGTTGTAGTAAAAATAAGAATCAACCTTTTTGTCAAATTTGATTAGCAAAATCAAGAATCGCTAAATTATGTTAACATATTTTTATTTACATATTATGTGTAAATAAACAGACAAACTTATTTTATACCTTTTTATTTATATCCTTGGTGTAAATAAAAAGGCAAATTTGTAAAGTCACTTTTATCTACATTTCATTCGTAAATAAAAGAGCTAAAATGAAATTTAGTATTTTTTTTTGTAAATTCATTACAATAAAAAGGATGGGCATTAAAGATTTTGTTTTATTTATAATTTTGTTTAAATTTTACATTAAAGGCTATATCTTATGTATTCCTATTTTGAATAAAAGTTTATGATAAAAGAACATATTCTTTTGTTGTAACTTGGTAGAATCAAATGAAATGTTTTAGTGTCATTATATATTTAGACTTAAAGATTTACATCTAGTGTTATATTAAATAAAAAGAAGAAAAATTACATTTTCCTTAAATGTAATAAAAAGAAAATTACAATTTTCTTAAATGTAATAAAAAAAAGTAGGAAAATTCACATTTTTGCTTAATCAAAGAAGAAGAAATTTACATTTCTGGTTTATGAAAATCAAATAGAAAAAGAACCATTCTTTTATTTGCGTTTTCAACATAAATATATACATAGAAATGAATTATTATTTTTATTTGTGTTTTTTCAACACAAATATAACTCAGCAAAAGAATTATTTTTTTTATTTGTGTTTTTCAACACAAATAAAACTTAGAATATGAATTATCTATTTATTTGCATTTTGCAATGCAAATATTACATAGAAAATAAGATCACTCTTTTTATTTGCATTTACCATGCAAATATCACATAGGAAATAAGATTACAAATGAATTATCTTTATATTTGTGTTCTTAACACAAATAAGAACATAGAAAAATGAATCATCCTTTTTATTTGTGTTATTAACACAATATACACATAGAATTGAATCTTCCTTTTTATTTGTGTTCTTAACACAAATATGAGCATTGAAAAATGAATCATCCTTTTTATTTGTGTTTTCAACACAAAAACACACATAGAAACGAGTCGCCCTTTTTATTTGTGTTCTTAACACAAGAACAAACATAGAAATAAAGTTTATTCTTTTATTTACATTCACAAATGTAAATATACATTGAAATTAAAGCTCATTCTTTTATTTACATTCACAAATATAAACATACCTTGAAATTAAAAGTTTATTCTTTTATTGACATTCACAAAGGTAAATATGCATTGAAAGCAAAGTTTATTCTTTTATTTGCATACATAAATGCAAACACATATTGAAATTAAAGTTTTGATCTTTTATTTGCATTCACAAATGCAAACATAAATTGAAAATATAGTTTTGTTCTTTTATTTGTATTCACAAATGCAAACATATTTTGGAAAATAAAGTTTGTTCTTTCTTTTTATATTCACTAATACAAAATATACACTTTTGTCAATTTTCATTAGTTAAAACAAAATAAACACTTTTGTCAATTTTCATTAGCTAAAACAAAATTCACTCTGGTCAATTTACACTAGTTGAAACAAACAAGCACTTTTGTTAATTTATACATTTTGTTGAAATAAAATTCATATGTAAACATAATAATTGTTTTTATTTGCATAACATGTAATAAGATTTGTAAGTAAAAATAAAAATCAATCTTTATTTGCAAATTTACATTAGAGATCATATTCAAATATAAGAATCATATTATTGGTCAAAACATACATTAGAATATATAGGTAAGTAAAGTATTATCTTTTGGTGTTTATGCATACATTAGAATTTGTATGCAACGTAAATAAATACTGTTATATGTTAGGATATGCATTGAAACATATACACATAAGATTATTTCTTTTATGTGTTAAAGTTAAAGACATTTGCATACAAATAGAAGAAAATAGGAATTATCCTTTCCATTCATCATCAACAATAATAACCTGGGAATAAATTACAGTTTATTTGACCTTAGAAATGAATAGGCAAGTTATACGAATAAAAATGCATTTTTATTCGGCATTAAAAGTAAGTAACATGTTAGTTCATTCACACCAACGTGTTAGTAGTATTAAATTGGTTAAATTCTTTAACCAATCATTTATTTTTATGAACTGTTATTGGCTGAAAACCCCACACGGGTGTTGGGATGAAAATTTGACACACTAGTCCCAATATTTGGTTGTATGTCGATCGATAGATTGATAGGCTGCGATGAGTGTTATTATTTCATTTTAATACTCACACAGTTATAAACTTCACTCTGAATGTGAATGGATGTTTGATAATTATGTATCATTTGTTGTCATATTCATACGATGTATGAAATCCATATAACCAAAGTTATATGGTAACTGATTGAGTCACATTCCACTTCAGGATTTCCTTTAAATAAAGAATATCTTTTAAAAATAAGGGATGTTTGGAATAAAGAACATTATAAAATAATATCTTTTAAAATAAAGAATACTGCACTTTGTAGGATATTTTATATAAAGAATCTTTTTATAAAGAATAATTTTAAGATAATGAATATTTTAAATAATATTTAACAAAGAATAAAATAATGATTTCTTTGTCCATTTTTTAATGGACAAATGATAAAAAGATATTTCTATTGAAGTGAATTAGTTAATTAACTAGAATCAATCTTTCAGTTAAGATTTTTAGAGTTTTCAATTATATTTTGTAATTGAAGTAAAATGTTATGTGAATTGGGTTTATCGTGAACTATGTTTTAAATAACATTTGTTCTTTAACCCAATTTACAGTGAAAATATGATTTAGAAATTATAAATCTTTTTATTAAGATTTAAAAGAAATTTTCTAAAGACAAGTTTTCCAATTTAATAAATTAAATTGGAATTGAGTGGAAATTCGGTTTGATAATACTCAAGATAGGTTTCTGTAAAAGAAGACTGATACTATACATGGAATTTAAAAGGCTTTGCCGTTATTCCATTTATATTGTCGGTCTGATACAGAAATTTATATCGATTATATTTTGACTTGATTTCTATGAAAATTCCATATTTAATGGAATATGACTTTGGGTTTATCATGAACAATGTTTTTAAATGACATTGATTCTTTAACCCAAATTAAAGACATGATTAATTCCTTAAGAATTGAATAGTCATTGAATAATGATTTTTGATATTAAAGATCAAGTTAGCGTTGTAATGAATGTTTGAAAGGGTAAATTTATAAGAATTTATCTTTGATTTAATTTATGGGAACTTTTCCCTAGTAATATGAATATTCTATTAAAAGAATATCATGAATTGGAATGAGACGTTGGATGTGTTTATAACACTTGATTTTCAATTATAACATACGCAAGTTATTTGAAAAAACCGGGTTTAACCCATTTCAAATGATTATACGACGATCTAGGTCGAAGAGTCGAAGACGGTGATTGAAGACCGACGATCTTCACATCGAATAGATGAAGACTACTGACGCCCTGGACTGATTTGCACCCAGGACAGGGATAAAGTGGTAGTTATCCGGACGTAGTGTTGATTTGTACGGATTTGGCTTTCGCTCGGACCCAGAGCATAAGCTGATAAATGAATGCATGTCTGACGTTGAATTTCATTTATTGTAAATTGATTTCTATTAATATACAACCGTTGGTGGAGGAGAATTTATTCTCCTACTTAACACCCTTAGTGGTTGTGTATTAATAGTTATGAATTGCATGGCGTGAAATGTCAACATGGCACGCCAAGATGCAAATGATCAAGGCTTTATTGCAAAGCAGGCCTTGTGGAATGATCAAAGCATAGCCTATTACGGCATAGCTTTGTGTATATCGTGACTTCGCGAGCCTCACACCCCGGTATGAGTCAAAAACGGGATATGGACCGTAGGGAGTGCACACTTTTCTTTCTAGCTAGAGTGGTGTCAGTGACCTACCAGCCCTGACATTTTACTTATGTGGATGATGGATTTTGAGGCGCCTCGGATTTTTATAGGCTGATAGTGGTCATATTATAGGTTCAAAGGAACCGGGAAACGTGTGTTCAGGCATAACCAATCCACTGCCGATAGGCGGGGACCGGCCCTACCGCATCCAAGGGTTCACTGCGGGGGATCCTGAGGCATTTGCTAGAGTGTCTCGAATCGGAGAGGAGCTTGCCCCTAGCCTCGACTCATGATGGAAATCCAATTTCCAATACGACCTTGCAGTTTTGATTGTAGAACTAGTATGGCGACATAGTAGGATGGGGTACTATGCCGTCTATGATTGATACATTATGATTGAAATGTTTATTATATATATACCCAAACATATATACACTAATAATAATATCGTTTTACGTATTTATCATCTTTTGACCATTATAAGGTAAAACCATATCCTCCGGCTTGCGTTGCATTGTGTGATGGGACCTGGGTCTTATAATGGTTTCATTTTTTCCAAAAAGCATTGCGCTGTTTGACGATTTCTTTTATTATTATGCATAGCAATCCATTGGAGTAAACCCGTTCCGCGTTAGCGGCGTGGTCCTTGGATTTGCCTTATTACTATTAGTTAAACTAGTTAAGAATTCTCACACCAGTCCCATGACTGACCCGTAGTTTGTTTCACCTTGCGAACTCGGGTGCCCTCTTTCCACACGGGCAGTCGAGTAGTTTTTTGCAGATATCTTTATCTCTTTAGCAGGATCTTGGATCGAAGCTTAAAGCTGTGTCCTAAGCATTGAAGTCTTCCGCTGTGTATTGTATTAATTTCTTGTAATATAATCTTCCGCTGTAATATATTTATTCGATGTACTCTGATATTTTGTACTCTGATGTAACGTGATTATAATGTTATAAAAGTCTTTGTTATCTGTTCTGATGTTGTTGTATTCCCAAAGTTAACGTACGCGGGATTTGAACGGTCTTGGTCGATTTTGTGATCGATCGGGTCGGGCAAAATCCGTGTCGTTATAGTTGGTATCAGAGCTCTGGTTAGCTCAAATCTTTAGGGTACAACTCGTTAGAACTGGACAAAAGACTCACCAGAGATTGGATTGGTAATATCCAATAAGAATACTCATTAGAGATAGGATCAGCAGTATCCTAGAATGAGAAAACTCATTAGAGATGGAGTTAGTAATGCCCTAGAATGAGTCAGAGTGGAAAGTTTATAAATAACGTATTTGTAATCATATATATAATTAGAATTTAGAAAATATGATTTTTAATATATAAAGTTATATATACTTGAAAATTTAATCAACTAATTGATTGATGATTGTGTTGTGTGAATATTAGTTTAACTAATAAATTTTTGAAAATAATAAAGGAGTATAAAAGGAATAGAAAATTAAATTAGTAAAATAAACAACTTTCATCTCATTTTCTTTTCGAGGACGAAAATATTTTAAGTGGGGGAGACTGTAACAACCCGGAAATTCTGAACCAATTTAAAATTTTAATGAATTTGTAATAAAAATTTTTTTTACTTTAAATACATAATCTTAAGTCAGTCCACTTTTTGTTCCTACTTGATCTATGCTTTTAATTTTGTCTGTACCGTTACTTAATAGGTTATGAACATTTCATAGGAAGAACTCATTGACTATGATCAAAATTTTGGTGATCATATACAATGATGAATCGCTTTGGTCAACATGACTTTTTTCGTAAGTAACTACATTTAAGTAAGAAGAATCATATCAAAATTTGTTAACATGCAATAAATAAAAGTTACTAATTTCTTTAAATTTGAGTCAGTAAGAATTCAAAGTAATTTCAGAATAAAGCTATTTATGAAATTGACACGTGTAAATAAATGCTAATTAGTCATATGATATTTATGGTGTGGTAAAATCAGAGTATAACAATTCATTAGAAATTTAATTATAATCAAATGGGGATTGTTTCTAATGCGAATGTTAAATTTAAGGTAATATATAATTCGTGAGATAAACATAAATATAATTTAATGTTAAATTGAGTAATAAAAGTGATTGTAAGAAAAATTGGAAATAACGGAACTATAATAAATGTTGAATTAATACAATAAAACAAACCAGTTAATTTTATAATTGAAATATAATGTTGGAATTTAGTATAATGAAATTCTCCTAATAGTTTATTTCGAGTATAAAAAGAAATTTGAATTGAGACATTATGATAACTTTGTCATGTTTGGAAGGAAGGATTAATGAATTGATTGTTTTAAAAACATTAATTGCTCAATTAAAAATGTTAGAAAATTGAATTTGTGATATATGACACAGGTAATTTATTCCTATGTTGGATTAGGATTACATGGGTAATTGAATTAAGGATAAATGAAATTGAATACTGCATCCATTTAATTAACCTTTGAAATTTGAATAAATAAAAAGGAAAGTGAAAAAAAACCATGTGAACTTAATATCTATATTTTTCTTTATTTTGAAATTAATGTGTACCATTAAAAGTTTAACGTTCATTCATTGATATCATTTCTTTCCTTGAACGTTCGTCAAAAAAAAAAAAAAACGTTTATACCTTTAATTTGTTTCATTGGTTCATAAGATTTTGGATTATTCTTATTGGGGTTAGTGGAATATTATGAGTTAAGGCAGCTACTTAAGTTTAGTTTCTGAAGCGTTCCTCATACATGAATAAATAAAGTAGTCCTCCTCTTCCTTCCTCATTCCTTCTTACATCTCAGATTCCTTATCTCCTTCTCCCTCTCTGAAATTCTCAACAAGCGAAATCATGGTAAGATTTAAATCTTTTCATTCTTAACCTATGTCTTATTTTCATATCTAATTTATTTTATTTTTCCTTCCTTTCTAAAATCAAACTCTAAGTCTCAATTTCAAAAGCTCGATCTACATCAAAATTTTCATGGAGACATTTCTCAAACCAAGGTGAGAATTCTATTTTAAATTAAATTTATTTATTTATTTATTTCAATCTAAATTTTATCATCGTATATAAAATTCATGTTGATGTGTGAGAAATCATATTCTCTTATTTAATTAAGATTTGTTAATTTGATCTGTTTGGCTGATTTGATCTGTTTGTGGTATGTTTGGTAAATTGTTGAAGTTAACAATCATGTTCATTAGAGAATCATATTAAAACTTTCATTCTGTTTAGTATACGTCATGTTAAAATAAATATTCCATTTTGTTATTTTAGAATTGATGTAAACGAATATGTCATTTTGGTATGTATGAAAACTAATATCTTATTTTGATATGACAAAAAGATTGAAACCAAAAATACATCATTTTGTCGTGGCATAACATCTGTAGTATAAAAGGGTATATTGGATAAAAAAAAAGGTTGCAGTAAAAATAAGAATCAACCTTTTTGTCAAATTTGATTAGCAAAATCAAGAATCGTTAAATTATGTTAACATATTTTTATTTACATATTATGTGTAAATAAACAGACAAACTTATTTTATACCTTTTTATTTATATCCTTGGTGTAAATAAAAAGGCAAATTTGTAAAGTCACTTTTATCTACATTTCATTCATAAATAAAAGAGCTAAAATGAAATTTAGTATTTTTTTTTTGTAAATTCATTACAATAAAAAGGATGGGCATTAAAGATTTTGTTTTATTTATAATTTTGTTTAAATTTTACATTAAAGGCTATATCTTATGTATTCCTGTTTTGAATAAAAGTTTATGATAAAAGAACTTATTCTTTTGTTGTAACTTTGTAGAATCAAATGAAATGTTTTAGTGTCATTATATATTTAGACTTAAAGATTTACATCTAGTGTTATATTAAATAAAAAGAAGAAAAATTACATTTTCCTTAAATGTAATAAAAAGAAAAGAAAATTACAATTTTCTTAAATGTAATAAAAAAAAGTAGGAAAATTCACATTTTTGCTTAATCAAAGAAGAGGAAATTTACATTTTTGGTTTATGAAAATCAAATAGAAAAAGAACCATTCTTTTGTTTGCGTTTTCAACATAAATATATACATAGAAATGAATTATTATTTTTATTTGTGTTTTTTCTACACAAATATAACTCAGCAAAAGAATTATTATTTTTATTTGTGTTTTTCAACACAAATAAAACTTAGAATATGAATTATCTATTTATTTGCATTTTTCAATGCAAATATTACATAGAAAATAAGATCACTCTTTTTGTTTGCATTTACCATGCAAATATCACATACGAAATAAGATTACAAATGAATTATCTTTATATTTGTGTTCTTAACACAAATAAGAACATAGAAAAATGAATCATCCTTTTTATTTGTGTTCTTAACACAATATACACATAGAATTGAATCTTCCTTTTTATTTGTGTTCTTAACACAAATATGAGCATTGAAAAATGAATCATCCTTTTTATTTGTGTTTTCAACACAAAAACACACATAGAAATGAGTCGCCCTTTTTATTTGTGTTCTTAACACAAGAACAAACATAGAAATAAAGTTTATTCTTTTATTTACATTCACAAATGTAAATATACATTGAAATTAAAGCTCATTCTTTTATTTACATTCACAAATGTAAACATACCTTGAAATTAAAAGTTTATTCTTTTATTGACATTCACAAAGGTAAATATGCATTGAAAGCAAAGTTTATTCTTTTATTTGCATACACAAATGCAAACACATATTGAAATTAAAGTTTTGATCTTTTATTTGCATTCGCAAATGCAAACATAAATTGAAAATATAGTTTTGTTCTTTTATTTGCATTCACAAATGCAAACATATTTTGGAAAATAAAGTTTGTTCTTTCTTTTTATATTCACTAATACAAAATATAAACTTTTGTCAATTTTCATTAGTTAAAACAAAATAAACACTTTTGTCAATTTTCATTAGCTAAAACAAATTATTCACTCTGGTCAATTAACACTAGTTGAAACAAACAAACACTTTTGTTAATTTATACATTTTGTTGAAATATAATTCATATGCAAACATAATAATTGTTTTTATTTGCATAACATGTAATAAGATTTGTAAGTAAAAATAAAAATCAATCTTTATTTGTAAATTTACATTAGATATCATATTCAAATATGAGAAACATATTATTGGTCAAAATATACATTAGAATATATAGGTAAGTAAAGTATTATCTTTAGGTGTTTATGCATACATTAGAATTTGTATGCCACGTAAATAAATACTTTTATATGTTAGGATATGCATTGAAACATATACACATAAGATTATTTCTTTTATGTGTTAAAGTTAAAGACATTTGCATATAAATAGAAGAAAATAGGAATTATCCTTTCCATTCATCATCAACAATAATAACCTGGGAATGAATTACAGTTTATTTGACCTTAGAAATGAATAGGCAAATTATACGAATAAAAATGCATTTTTATTCGGCATTAAAAGTAAGTAACATGTTAGTTCACCAACGTGTTAGTAGTATTAAATTGGTTAAATTCTTTAACCAATCATTTATTTTTCTGAACTGTTATTGGCTGAAAACCGCACCCGGGTGTTGGGATGAAAATTTGACAGACTAGTCCCAATATTTGGTTGTATGTCGATCGATAGATTGACAGGCTGCGATGAGTGTTATTATTTCATTTTAATACTCACACAGTTATAAACTTCACTCTGGATGTGAATGGATGTTTGATAATTATGTATCATTTGTTGTCATATTCATACGATGTATGAAATCCATATAACCAAAGTTATATGGTAACTGATTGAGTCACATTCCACTTCAGGATTTCCTTTAAATAAAGAATATCTTTTAAAAATAAGGGATATTTGGAATAAAGAACATTATAAAATAATATCTTTTAAAATAAAGAATACTGCACTTTGTAGGATATTTTATATAAAGAATCTTTTTATAAAGAATAATTTTAAGATAATGAATATTTTAAATAATATTTAACAAAGAATAAAATAATGATTTCTTTGTCCATTTTTTAATGGACAAATGATAAAAAGATATTTCTATTGAAGTGAATTAGTTAATTAACTAGAATCAATCTTTCAGTTAAGATTTTTAGAGTTTTCAATTATATTTTGTAATTGAAGTAAAATGTTATGTGAATTGGGTTTATCGTGAACTATGTTTTAAACAACATTTGTTCTTTAACCCAATTTACAGTGAAAATATGATTTAGAAATTATAAATCTTTTTATTAAGATTTAAAAGAAATTTTCTAAAGACAAGTTTTTCAATTTAATAAATTAAATTGGAATTGAGTGGAAATTCGGTTTGATAATAATCAAGATAGGTTTCTGTAAAAGAAGACTGATACTATATATGGAATTTAAAAGGCTTTGCCGTTATTCGATTTATATTGTCGGTCTGATACAGAAATTTATATCGATTATATTTTGACTTGATTTCTATGAAAATTCCATATTTAATGGAATATGACTTTGGGTTTATCATGAACAATGTTTTTAAATGACATTGATTCTTTAACCCAAATTAAAGACAAGGTTAATTCCTTAAGAATTGAATAATGATTTTTGATATTAAAGATCAAGTTAGCGTTGTAATGAATGTTTAAAAGGGTAAATTTATAAGAATTTATCTTTGATTTAATTTATGGGAACTTTTCCCTAGTAATATGAATATTCTATTAAAAGAATATCATGAATTGGAATGAGACGTTGGATGTGTTTATAACACTTGATTTTCAATTATAACATACGCAAGTTATTTGAAAAAACCGGGTTTAACCCATTTCAAATGATTATACGACGATCTAGGTCGAAGAGTCGAAGACGGTGATTGAAGACTGACGATCCTCACATCGAATAGATGAAGACTACTGACGCCCTGGACTGATTTGCACCCAGGACAGGGATAAAGTGGTAGTTATCCGGACGTAGTGTTGATTTGTACGGATTTGGCTTTCGCTCGGACCCAGAGCATAAGCTGATAAATGAATGCATGTCTGACGTTGAATTTCATTTATTGTAAATTGATTTCTATTAATATACAACCGTTGGTGGAGGAGAATTTATTCTCCTACTTAACACCCTTAGTGGTTGTGTATTAATAGTTATGAATTGCATGGCGTGAAATGTCAACATGGCGCGCCAAGATGCAAATGATCAAGGCTTTGTTGCAAAGCAGGCCTTGTGGAATGATCAAAGCATAGCCTATTACGGCATAGCTTTGTGTATATTGTGACTTCGCGAGCCTCACACCCCGGTATGAGTCAAAAACGGGATATGGACCGTAGGGAGTGCACACATTTCTTTCTAGCTAGAGTGGTGGCAGTGACCTACCAGCCCTGACATTTTACTTATGTGGATGATGGATTTTGAGGTGCCTCGGATTTTTATAGGCTGATAGTGGTCATATTATAGGTTCAAAGGAACCGAGAAACGTGTGTTCAGGCATAACCAATCCACTGCCGATAGGCGGGGACCGGCCCTACCGCATCCAAGGGTTCACTGCGGAGGATCCTGAGGCATTTGCTAGAGTGTCTCGTATCAGAGAGGAGCTTGCCCCTAGCCTCGACTCATGATGGAAATTCAATTTCCAATACGACCTTGCAGTTTTGATTGTAGAACTAGTATGGCGACATAGTAGGATGGGGTACTATGCCGTCTATGATTGATACATTATGATTGAAATGTTTATTATATATATACCCAAACATATATACACTAATAATAATATCGTTTTACGTATTTATCATCTTTTGACCATTATAAGGTAAAACCCTATCCTCCGGCTTACGTTGCATTGTGTGATGGGACCTGGGTCTTATAATGGTTTCATTTTTTCCAAAAAGCATTGCGTTGTTTGACGATTTCTTTTATTATTATGCACAGCAATCCATTGGAGTAAACCCGTTCCGCGTTAGCGGCGTGGTCCTTGGATTTGCCTTATTACTATTAGTTAAACTAGTTAAGAATTCTCACACCAGTCCCATGACTGACCCGTAGTTTGTTTCACCTTGCGAACTCGGGTGCCCTCTTTCCACATGGGCAGTCGAGTAGCTTTTTGCAGATATCTTCATCTCTTTAGCAGGATCTTGGATCGAAGCTTAAAGCTGTGTCCCGAGCATTGAAGTCTTCCGCTGTGTATTGTATTAATTTCTTGTAATATAATCTTCCGCTGTAATATATTTATTCGATGTACTCCAATATTCTGTACTCTGATGTAACGTGATTATAATGTTATAAAAGTCTTTGTTATCTGTTCTGATGTTGTTGTATTCCCAAAGTTAACGTACGCGGGATTTGAACGGTCTTGGTCGATTTTGTGATCGATCGGGTCGGGCAAAATCTGTGTCGTTACATTAATTCTACTATAAATTTGAATGAAAAATGTACTTTTTCATTTTCAACAAAATGACGGTGAAAAAATGTTGTTTTTAATTTCAACAAAATGACGGTGAAATAATGTTGTTTTTAATTTCAACAAAATGACGTTGAAATAATGTTGTTTTTAATTTCAACAAAATGACGGTGAAAATAACCTTTTTGTTTCTAAACAATTGACGGTGAAAATAACCTTTTTGTGTACGACTCTATTTAATCCAAAAAAATTACAAAATAATATTATATATTGAATTTACAATCCTATTTCAATTTAATAAAAATGATAAGATAATGTTTTATATTGAATTGACAATTATATTTCAATTCACTAATATGAACGAAATGATATATTTTATTTGAATCGACAAACAAATTCAATTCAATACATATGACAATCCATTTTGTTTAATATATATATTATCCAACAAAATATATACAAGAGTGATTTATTTTTATTATCCTATCACATTCAGATTTATATCAACAAAACATCTCAATCAACAGATCTATCAATACATCACAAACTGATCACATCAACAATACATCACAGATCTATTTTTTTTACATACGACTATTAAACAGTGAGAAAAATAAAATAATTAAATTGATTAATTATCTAAAATCAGAAATCTCACATTTGATTTTGTCTGAATTTCCACAGTGTTAAGTTTTGGTCCTAGTAATTCCATATTATAGAGTTTTTCACCACGATCACAACGCTTCTGAAATCATTGCGTTTGGACCTCGTATGAAAGAGGTACGATGTTATTAACATTTGATTACATAAGAGAACAATTAATTAATTAATTAGATTACAACCTTAATCCTTCTTCCTCTTTACATCGTTGTTTCCTGACCAATATCGAACCCATCTTCAAACTGTAAATCACCATCGCCCCCTCGCCTGGAGTGTCAAGAAGCCGATCAGAGCCCGTCACCTTGAAGCCGCCGATATCCTTCACCGTCGCCCTGAGCATGGCTGAGCTCGGTGGGCCCCCGATGGCGGAATCCGGCTGCGAGCACACCTACTTTGGGTGCTGAAATTCCTCGAACCATTACAGTAAAACCAATCTCAACCACACACTCTCTAGATCTCATTGCACTCTCGAATTTTCCCCTTAGATGCTATTGAAATCGATCGATGGATTGAGAGAATTTGGGATTTTGTTTTCGGAGCATAGTGGCCGTTGGTAATAAGGGATGGCGGCTGGCTCTATTAGGGTTTAGGTATATACTGGTATTTATACGCGTATTTTATTATTTAATAATTCTTTTAATGTGAAAATTCTTGTTTAATGACACGTACTCCAAATCAAACCAAACGAGTGTCGTCCCTAGCTAAATACCCCCGTCCCGGACACAATGGAATATGTTTCATAACCCAATTCAGTTGTTACGATATGTTTTTCTTTAATTTAAAATATAAATCAATTTATATTTAATTTAAACATACATTTTAAATTACCGGGGCCACATACAACCTCTAAAAATTACAGAAAAATTATTTCTAGTTATGTTTTGACGATGCGGTTCTAACAAGACTAATTTCTTCGAATTCTGAGACCGTTTGAAAAATGGCTAGTTATGTTTTGACGATACGGTTCTAACAAGACTAATTTTGTCGAATTCTGAGACCGTTTGAAAAATGACTATTTTTAAGTTGTTTAAATTTGACCGAAACTGAAAAAACACGTTTTCTTTTGCCACGTTCACATATTAATTCGAAAAATTCTGGAAAATTAAACTTAACAATAATTTGACATTCTGATTCCAACAAAAGTGGTTTCGTCGAAAACTGAGGTCGTTTGCAAAATGATTATTTTTAAGGCCAATATATTAAATTAATATATATATAAATTCTACAGCGAAATTTTCAAATTTTAAACTGGACATAACTTTCAAATTATAAAGTGAAATTTCAGTTTTTCGGATTCGTTAGAAAGATATGATCAAACAGATTCAAATATTTCTCGTTTTGCTTAATTCTGTTTTAAAATGAATCCTGTACAATCAGTTAAAGTTCAAATTCAAATTTTCAAACTGCAGCGCTGTTTTAAACTCCTTTTATAATTAAATTGAATTTATTTATTTTAAAATAAATTCTTAGTCGTTATTATTTAAAATAAACTATTTTAAATATTAAAATCCATTAAAATTTCTAAAATATAAATTTAAATTGGCCCCAAAATTCCGGGTCGTTACAATCGCCCCCACCTAAAATCTTTTCATCCTCGAAAAGGAACGTAGCTAAAAGTTGTTTAATTTAACCATCTCAACTTTATTGGTTTCCATAATTTTGTTAGTTAAATTAATTATCATTTCTATACTTTTATTAGTTAAATTAACAATCAAACATCACAACCAGCAATCAATTAGGTGATTAACTTTTCAAATATATATATAACTTTTATATATAGCCAAAAATCATATTTTTAGTGCAAATCACAGCAATGTGTCCTAACTAAGTTTTGGTTCTCATACCAGTCAATGGAAACATATAGAAATCCCACATTCGAGGCTCGAACATAAATACCGGTGATGGTGCACCGATCATCAGAATTATCTCCGGGCAACTAGAGTGTGATTCTATATCTATCTAGTATATTAAAACTTCCAATATCCGTTAATTACTCGTATATTCGAAATCTTTACATACTCGATTGTCCACATTAAAATATAATAATATACTCAAATACGTATATTTAGATAAAATTTTCAAATCTGAATTTGTTTTTATTTAAAAGAAAATAATACTCTTCACACTCGTTCTAGGATACTACTGATCCTATCTCTAACGAGTTATTCTCATTGGATATTACTAATCCAATCCCTAATGAATTCTTTCGTTCGGTTCTAATGTGTCTTTTCTCGAGCTTTGTAAACCAAAGCTCTGATACCAAATGAAACGACCCAAACTTCCCAGTAAAGGAAAGGCTGGATTGCTTTGAGAACAATACACATAGGAACACAAACTAAAGAACATTTTATTGCTGATTACAACAATTACATCAGAGTACAAGAAATCACAGAGTATGAACACTTATATTACATAATAAAAATACAATAATATCAGAGATTTAAATTACATTCAAATAGCAGCGGAAAAATATTACAAATATACAACTGAAAGGAATACACGGATACAGAGCTTTCCGAATACCGCTTCAGTTGTAAACCAGGATCCTGTAAATATATCTGCAAAAAGCTACTCGATTGCCAGTGTGGAAAAATATGGGCACCCGAGTTTGCCAGTGAAACAAACTACAGGTCAGTCATGGGACTGGTATGAGAAATCTTAACTTAACTTATCTAATAATAAGGCTAATCGCAGGACCACGCCGCTAACGCGGAACGGGTTTACTCCATTGGATTGCCAGTGCATAAAATAAAGTAAATCGTTAAACAACGCAATGCTTTTTAAAAAATATGAGACCATTATAAGACCCAAGTCCTATCACACAATGCCACGCAAACCGGAGTATAGGGTTTTACCTTATAATGGTCAAAAGATGCTTGATAAGATAAAAACAGATTTAATATTAGTGTGTATATGTTCTAATAAAAACATTTCAATCATAATGTATCAATCATAGACGGCATGGGTACCATATATCATGTCGCCATACTAGTTCTACATTCAAAACCACAAGGTCGTATTGGAAGTTGGATTTCCATCATGAGTCAAGGCTAGGGGCAAGCTCCTCTCCGATTCGAGACACTCTAGCAAATGCCTCAGGATCCCCCGCAGTGAACCCTTGGAGCAGTAGGGCCGGTCCCCGCCTATCGGCAGTGGATTGGTTATGCCTGAACACACGCTTCCCGGTTCCTTTGAACCTATAGTATGAACAATAACGGTCTATAAAAATCCGAGGCGCCTCAAAATCCATCATCCACATAAGTAAAATGCCAGCCAGTTTAAGCACTGACACTACCACTAGCTAGAAAGAAACGTGTGCACTCCCTACGGTCCATATCCCGTTTTTGACTCATACCGGGGTGTGAGGCTCGCGAAGTCACACTATACACAAAGCTATGCCGTAATAGGCTCTATACTTTGATCATCCCACAAGGACCTGCTTTCCAACAAAAGCCTTGATCATTTGCATCTTGGCATGCCACATTGACAATTCACGCCATGCGATCGATCACTATTAATATATACCAGTGTGTTAAGTAGAGAATAAATCCTCCACCACCAAATAGATATACATTAATAGAAATCGATTTAATTCACATGGAATGAAATCCAATGTCAGACACGCATCCATTTACTAGCTTATGCTCTAGGTCTGAGCGAAAACCAAATCCGAACAATCAACAATAGTCCAGACGGCCACCACTGAAGCCCCTTCAAGGTAGCAACTCCCATCATGGGTCTCAGTAGCAACACATCCATTCGATGTGAAGATCGTCGGTCTTCAACCACCGTCTTCATCTTCGACTCTTCATCGTCTTAGTAATTATTCGGAATAGGTTACACCGGTCTTCCCGGATAACTCTCGTATTTTATAATTAAAAATCAAGTACTATTAAAACACAACCAACGCCTCATTCCAATTCAGAATATTCTTCTAATAAAATATTCGTATTAATCTATCAAAGATAAATCCTTTAAGTTTATTCTTAAATCTTTCTTTTAAAGATTTATTAAAAACCCAATTTGGTTTTTGTAACGACCCGTCTTTCAGCCTGATTCTCGCCGGTAATTAAACCAACTTAAACCGTTCACAAAGATGAATTGTTATGGGTACATAACAAATCTTATATAATTTATAAATACCATTAAAATTTATCAAAACAATTAAAATAATAATCATCATTCTTGTAAAAATCATAAAATAAATTATCCTTTACCAAATTCATATTTTACAAATCAATATTATCAAAACAGAAATTATCATTACTTACATAAATCTTATAAATAAAATATAACTTGTAAAATAAGTTTTTCTCTTAAAAAAATCATATTTAATAAAACAAGATACTTATTCAAAGTAAAATTTATATTCAAACCCAAAAAAATAATTTTATATTCAGGAAAATCCAAATTTATAATAAAAATCCAAATCAAACTTGGTTAAATTTTTGGGATGTTACATTCACCCCCCCTTAGAAACTTTTCGTCCTCGAAAAGGAAGTCGAGTAAATTTAAACTCCTTAACCAAATTTTAAATTCCCATTTCTATCTCACATATCAGAATGTAATGGTCAGAATCACGGCTCATATCATTCTCAGGGTACTCTGTCAGATTCTCGCTAAAGGTAGAGTCTAAGGAAACTTCTATGATCTAGTAATTACTAGGGTCGTCACCGGTCTTGCTTAAAATCGAATTCTCTGAGTTAGACTCGGAGCTGCTACCGCTACCACTAAGGAGAACTAGGATAGATATCGTTAAGTACTTAGAGGTCTACAACCCTAAGAAAATTTTAAAGTTTGGAAATTATCATTCTAACTTACTCTTACATCACCCATGATTTTCTTATCAATTATAAGCGTAAGTGTTTAAATATGAAATTTAAATCCAAGATCTCAAATAAATTTTCCTAATCATTCAATTATCCTGCAAAATAACATCTTGGCTAAATTCAGTATTATAAATTCTATTGCTCTTAATACATATACAAGTTCAATTTTAGAGATAATTCAAAATACTGGTTTCAAATCTAAATTAATTCACTTGTCCATGGCTTTATCAGAGCAGGGCAAAAGGAAGAATTCAGAGATAAAGTTGGATAGCTAAATTTCAAGCACGACAATTCGGGTGATATTCAAAAGATGACAATGGGTCGAGCAAAACCCAGTGACAAGGAAAGGAATAGAATTATATTCCCGAAATACTTATTCTATTTCAAATTTTTATTCCAATCGTTTCCCGTCTCATATTAACTCATTTATAAGTTAAATTTATACCCATTTAATATTCATGTTTTAGTTGTCATATTCACCTAATCGAATAACATTTTTCTAAATCCACTTTAAATTCAAAATATATATAACTCTTTTTATTCCTGTTTAAATATCAAATCTTGTTTAGAAAGTTTTTCTTTCTTACTCAACTAGCCGGAAAATCTCTTAAACAGTTTTATTTAAAATACCATCATGCTTCCTCTGCGCACTCTGATTACGCGTACACAGGTTCAAGATAGGGTTGTTCAAATATTGATCTTAACATTTCCAGAACTCACATCTTTCAACTTAATACTTCAAAGATCCAAATTTTTCTACTTCGATGTTTGTTACGATTTAGAATAACTTTTTAAACTCATTTCTAACTTAGGTCAAACTCATCACTTTAAACAAATTCTTAACTTAAGTCTAAAGCATCTTCAAATTCCTTAAGGGGTTCTGATAGCTAAATTATTCTTGGATATTCCCATTTACAATTCATGTTAAGGATTTATCCAAATCTATTGCTTACATTAACATTCTTTGAGAAATATAATATCTTTTTCTGATTACAACTTATTAGATCATATTCTAACATTTGTTATGACTTGTTTAACTTGAAGTATGGGTGCTATTTTTGATATATTTTCTTAATGAAATTTCACACTTACGTGCCCTTCCAAATTCTTAAGTATAGTTTACTTCTACAATATCCCCTTTTGTTATTATCAAAATAATTGCTTCTGCATCTATAACATATTGGCTTACATTATATTCATAACATATCGAAGTGGTTCAAGTATTCCTCAACGTGTTAATTGAAACCATGCAATCATCCCACTTTCGAAACTCGAAAATAATTACTGATGGTGCCATGGTCATCAGTAAAAATCATCCTCGAGCGACTAGAGTGTGACCCTACATCTACCTAGTATATATTGGACTTCGCATACACGTTGATCAGACGTATATTAAAAATCCTTACATACTCGATAGTCTAATTGTGACGTCGAATAAAACACTCGAAATCTTTATTTCAAATTATATTTCAAATAATCATTGTTTCAAAATGATTTACTGGTTCAAAAATACCTTATATAGGTTTCAAAAATATACGCTCTCTCGTCATAATATTCCGAGATCTCATTCTAGGGTATTTCTAACCCTATCTCTAATAAGATAATGTAACCCTGAGGAGTCCTATTCTTTGTCCAAATATGTATGTACCCTATAGCTTTGTATAACCAAAGCTCTGATACCAACTGTAACGACCCGTCTTTCAGCCCGATTCTCGCCGGTAATTAAACCAACTTAAACCGTTCACAAAGACGAATTGTTATGGGTACATAACAAATCTTATATAATTTATAAATACCATTAAAATTTATCAAAACAATTAAAATAATAATAATCATTCTTTTAAAAATCATAAAATAAATTATCCTTTACCAAATTCATATTTTACAAATCAATATTATCAAAACAGAAATTATCATTACTTACATAAATCTTATAAATAAAATATAACTTGTAAAATAAGTTTTTCTCTTAAAAAAAATCATATTTAATAAAACAAGATACTTATTCAAAGTAAAATTTATATTCAAACCCAAAAAAATAAATTTATATTCAGGAAAATCCAAATATATAATAAAAATCCAAATCAAACTTGGTTAAAATTTTGGGATGTTACATACTGTAACGACCAGCCTTTTTGCCCGATTCTCACCGGTAATTAAACCGACTTAAACCGTTCACAAAGACGAATTGTTATGGGTACATACATATATTAAACAAAATAACAGGACTTTCATTGCAAATTACACTGTTACATCAGAGTTACATAGAATATCAGAGTTACAAATATATACACAGCGGAAGAAAAGAAAATAACTTTACTCTCAGCGGAAGATCAAAACACAGCGAAAGCTTCAATTCTAACGTGGACTCCAACTCTAAAAGCGCTCTAAATCCTGCTCCAGCGATCCATAACTGCAAAACTAAACTACTGGTTGCCCCTGCGAAAAATCATGGGCACCTAGAGTTTAGGTGAGGGAACAATAAACTCCAGGTCAGTCTTCCAAACTTTAAAATTTTCTTAGGGTTGTAGACCTCTAAGTACTTAACGATATCTATCCTAGTTCTCCTTAGTGGTAGCGGTAGCAGCTCCGAGTCTAACTCAGAGAATTCGATTTTAAGCAAGACCGGTGACAACCCTAGTAATTACTAGATCATAGAAGTTTCCTTAGACTCTACCTTTAGCGAGAATCTGACAGAGTACCCTGAGAATGATATGAGCCGTGATTCTAACCATTACATTCTGATATGTGAGATAGAAATGGGAATTTAAAATTTGGTTAAGGAGTTTAAATTTACTCGACTTCCTTTTCGAGGACGAAAAGTTTCTAAGGGGGGGGGGGGTGAATGTAACATCCCAAAATTTTAACCAAGTTTGATTTGGATTTTTATTATATATTTGGATTTTCCTGAATATAAATTTATTTTTTTGGGTTCGAATATAAATTTTACTTTGAATAAGTATCTTGTTTTATTAAATATGATTTTTTTTAAGAGAAAAACTTATTTTACAAGTTATATTTTATTTATAAGATTTATGTAAGTAATGATAATTTCTGTTTTGATAATATTGATTTGTAAAATATGAATTTGGTAAAGGATAATTTATTTTATGATTTTTACAAGAATGATTATTATTATTTTAATTGTTTTGATAAATTTTAATGGTATTTATAAATTATATAAGATTTGTTATGTACCCATAACAATTCGTCTTTGTGAACGGTTTAAGTTGGTTTAATTACCGGCGAGAATCGGGCTGAAAGACGGGTACGTTACAGTTTTAAATATCAAAAATCATTATTCAACGATTATTTGAATTTAAGAAATTAGCCTTATCTTTCACTGGGTTAAAGAACTAATGTCATTTAAAACATAGCTCACGGCAAACCCAAAACCATCTTCCATAAAATATGGAATCTTCATAGAAATCAAATCAATATATAATCACTATAAATTTCTGTATCCGACCCATAATATAAATGGAATAACGGCAAAGCCTCTTAAATTCCATATGTAGTATCGATTTTCTTTTACAGAAGCTTATCTCGGTTATTATTAATTCGAATTCCATTCAATCCCAATTTAATATATTAAATTGGAAAACTTTACTTTTGGAAAATTCCCATTTAAATCTTGATAAAAGATTTATAAATTCCAAATCATATTCTTACAGTTAATTGAGTTAAAGAACAGATGTCGTTTAAAAACATTATTCACGGTAAACTCAATTCACAAATCATTTTTATTCCAATTACAAAGTATAGTTTGAAACTCTAGTAATCTTAATTAAAAGATTTATTCTTTTCAACTGGGTTTAAGAAAGGTGTTATTGAAGACACCATTCACGGCAAACCCAAAATCCAATTTATTTAATTTAATTTCAATTAAATATTCACTAATTGGAAAACTTCATTAGATCCTAATTTTTATTCTAGTTAATAACTAGTTCATCAAATAAAAATATATTTTTCTAAAATATATTCTTTTTCTAAATATACTTAAAATATTCTTTTTCTAGAATATTCTTTCTTGGAATGTGGCCCAATCAACAACCATATATTGCATATAATCAACAACCACGATAAATAATTATCACACATCCAAATAACAACCAGCGTGGATTCTACACTAAACATTGGGACTAGTGTAGATCAAATATCATCCCACCACCCGTGTGGGGTTTCATCCAACGAACAAATAATAAATTATTTGTGCACTTGGGCGACGAGTAAAAATTATCATCTGTAACGACCCAGAAAATCTGAACCAATTTAAATTTTTTAAATTGGCTAAAATAATGGATTTTAAATATTTAATTAGTAAAACCAAAAATATTTAAATCTGTTAGTGAATACCTTTCTAACGAATCTGAAAAATCGAAATTTTATAGCGGGAATCAAAAGATATGTCCAGTTGAAATTCTGAATAGTCGCTATGGAATTCAGGCCCTTAAAAATGGGAATTTTGCAAACGACCTCGGATTTCGACGAAACCACTTTTGTTGGATCCGTGATGTCAAATTGTTGCTACGTTTCAAATTTCATAATTTTTCGAATCAATATGTGAGCGTGGCAAAGGAAAACGTGTTTTGACCATTTCAGTTGAATTTAATCGACTGGAAAATGGCCATTTTTCTAACAATGTCAGAATTCGACGAAACTAGTTTTGTTAGGACCGTATCGTCAATACGAAGCTAGAAAATATTTTTCTGGAATTTTTAGAGTTAGTATGTGACTCCGGTAATTTGAAATGTACGTTTAAAATTCAATATAGTGATTTAAATGTAAATTCAACGGAAATTGATTGTAACGATCAAATCAGCTTGCGATACATATCCCATTGTGTTCGGAATGGGGGTAAAACGCTATGGACGACAGACGGTGGGCCTCGTTTCGAGGTCGTGGGTAAAAGTCAACTTTATGCAATTAAATTAATTAATAAAATAAAAAAAATATCTCCTTCCCTTTTTATCTTTCTGCCCCCCCCCCCGATTTCATTAAATCAGAAATCAAAATAAAATAAAAACTAAACTAAACCCGCCGCTTCCCCGATCATCCGCCTGCCGCTGCCTCAGGCGAGGCGCCGCCCATCACCGCATCCCCCTCCCCCTCGTCCGTCGATCCCGCCAGTAACATCGCCCCCCCTGAAGCCATCGCGACGCCCCAATTCGCGAGCCCCCCCATCAGTTCGAGACCATTGAAGCCACCGCCCTGACGACCTCCGACGCATCCACCCCCCTCCCTCTTCATAAGCAACGATGTGAGTTTCTTCCTCTTTTTTTTTTTTTTTAAAATCTATTTTTGTTCTTTCTTTGTTTAATTTTAATGTAAGTAAATTGCAAATAAATAAATCAGTTTTACTTATGATGGTTGTGAATAAAAAAATTAGATTTTTATTTGTATATTAGTTTAGAATAAATTAGATTTTTAATTGATATATATGTTCTTTGTTAAAAGAGTTGACTTTTAAACAAGATCAAAGCTTTGATTTTTTAAATCATAAAGTAGTGATTTTATAAATATGAAAGGTTTGATTTTTATAAAACATAAAAATATGATTTTTATATAGTGAATAGCATAATAAAAATTCGATTTTTATATATTGAACATCGAAGTAAAAATTCGATTTTTATATATTGAACATCGAAGTGAAAATATGATTTTTATATATTGAACATCGAAGTAAAAATTCGATTTTTATATATTGGGTAACGAAGAAAAAATTCGATCTTTACATATGTAGTGAATACGGGCAACGAAAGCGACAAAAGGCGAGAACGGTGAAGATTTATGCAAAGAAGAGTCGTGGGATTGAATTAGCTATTCGGTGAGAATTTCTCACTCTTCAATTTCTTTTTCTAGCCATATATATATGTGTGGAAATAAAAGTGAATTGCTATATATAAATATAAATATATATATATATATACGCCCCTCGTCCACAAACCATGGACGATATTTATTGATTGAAATTGTTGTGAAAATTGATTGATAGCGAATGATTGTTTGGGATTGGTTGTGGTTGATATTGATTGATTGAGGTTGAAAAATACCCGTTTGTGGTTGAGAAATATTTGGTTGAAACCACATAGGATTAGTTTGTGGAAATGAAATAAATATATACATGCCGCCTGCGTGCGAACTAGATGCATGATCCCCATTGTCAAAAACCGCGAGGTTTTAAGGTAGAGCGAGGAGCCGTACTAGGGACGGTCCCGGTTTTAACTACCCTGCCGTTATGTTGCCGAAATTTTGAATAGTATTCGTGTGTTTGAATTATTTTCATTTGCTTAAACTATATTCATTCATTGAATAGAAACCTTCATGTGTTGAATTGATATTCATTCGTTGATTAGAAATTCATGTGTTGAATGGTATTCGCGTTTTAAATATAAAAATCACATTTCTACCTATATATAGAAACTATAGAAAACCTTCTTGTGTTGAATCGATATTCATTCGTTGATTTGAAATTCATGTGTTGAATGGTATTCATATTTTGAAATAAATTGTTTGATAATAAAAAAATCACCTTTTATCGACTATATGAACTGTGTGAAATAATCTCGTAATAAAAGAATTTGTTTTATGACAAAAATCCTATTTTTTTCACCTATATGAACTATATAGAAAAATAGTGTTTTGAAATGAATTGTTTTACAATAAAAATCACATTTTTATTTATATACAGGAATCGTTGAAATGTGAAGTGTTAAAAATAGCCACTTGTTCAAATAAACATATATGAGTTGAAATATTCATTAATTAGCTAATGAAATGATTTGTACCTACGTATGTAACCTTAGAGTGAATGGAGTTTTTAAACCAAATAGAAATCAAATATGAAGTTGAATAGAAAATGATAAATGATAAGAACTATATATATGTACATGCATATTCATTGAACAGGTTATAGCAAAGGGGCTAGAGAAGAGGAATAAAATTTTGTGCCCGACAAATAGGTACACATTTACTGTTTTGTTTGGGTGATGATTTTATGAGCCTGTTGGCTAGCCGCTTGGCTTTTTCTTTTTCTTTTTGAGATTAGAAGGACCGGGAAAGCTATTTGCGATTTTCCGATGCTCCCGGTGCAGGGGAGGTTATGGCGAAATTTTCCAAAATTTTAAGGCGTTAGTGAAATATTTGAAGTGAAAACGAAATTGAAATTGTTGAATGAACCATATTTATATAAGTATATAAATATAAATAAAATTAAAACGAAACGTGGTCGTGCAGTTCGCATTTTGAAACCGTGATTTCAAACAACTAGTACGAGGAATCCGACCATTGGATTTTCCCGAAACCTCAACCGTCGGGTTCGCCTTGGAAATATCTTCCCAACGGCACCAACTTTGTAAAAATCCAACGGTTGGATTGTCTGGAATGTTTAATTCAAATCTGATGAAAAACAGCGCCACGGCCGCGTTATGGCCCGAAGCGTCGTTTTGAATAAATGGGCTATTTTAAAATAAATAAAGATAGCGATAAATCATTATAAAGTACCATAAAAAATATGGAGTGGAAAGAAACTGAATTTGCTCGATTTATGTTGTATTTGATGGTTGAATGCGTTTGGTGTGAAAATTACATTAAAGAACAATATTGGTGTTGTCGAACAATTTAACCATTGAAATAAATTGATTTGAAATTCTAAATATACGTGAATTATTTGAAAAGGCCGAGTTAATTCTCATTTCAAATGATTGACCGACGATTGAAATTCGAAGATGAAGACGACGGTCGAAGACCGGAGATCTTCACCTTGTTTGGATGGTAACTGAGGTCCTGATTGGGTGGCATCCCGAAATATGGATAATGAGTGGTGATCGTCCAGACGTACGTGGTGATCGAAGGGTTTGCGAGGTATTTAGTGCCTCCGGTTTCGTTCAGACCCAGAACGGACTTGTAAATGGACTGTGTGTCTGACATTGGATTTTATTTTGTGTTGATTGATCTCTATTAAATATACATCTGTTTGGCGGCGGAGAATTTATTCTTTTGCTTAACGCCCTTCTCTGAGACGCACGAGCTCAGAGGTTGTATATCGATGGACATCAGTCGCATGGCATGAATTGCCTGTGTGGCATGCTAAGATGCAGTGATCAGGACTTCTGTTGAAAAGCAAAGTCTTGTGGTGATGATTAAAGCACCGCCTGTGTGGCGTAGCTTTGTGTATAACGTGAATTCGCGAGCCTCACACCCTGGTATGAACCAGAAACGGGAGAAGGACCTCAGGGAGGGCATGCGTTTCTTTCTAGCTAGGGTGGTGTCAGTGACCTACCAGCCCTGACATTTATATACTTTTCACCTATGTGGTTGTTGCTGTTGCGAGGCGCCTCGGTTTGATCGGACGATCCGGGTCCGATGGAGTCATTCGTTGACTCGTTTACGCCCCAAAGGGCGGGGAAACGTATTGTTCAGGCATTTTAATCCACATCGGTGGACCGGCCCTGACGATCCAAGGGCCCACCTGAGTCTGGGTCTTGAGGGGCGGGCTAGAGCGTCTCGAATTCGGTAAGGACTATCTTTTGCCTTGGTTCATGACGGAAATCCAATTTCCAAATACGTGACTGTGCGGTTTTGATTGTATACCTTTGTTTTAATGTCGTCTATGATCGATAGTTATGATGTGAAACAGTTTTCAAAACATATAAACACTAGCAATAATATCAAATGCCTTTGTTTTATTCGTATCAATCATATTTTGGCTATTATAAGGTAAAACTCTATCCTCCGGTTTGCGTTGCATTGTGTGATGGGAACTGAGTCCTATAATGGCTTCATTTTTATAAAAAGCATAGCGATATTTAAAAGAAAGATTTGTTTTAAAGCACTGGCAATCCAATGGAGAAAACCCGTTCCACGAAAGTGGCGTGGTCCTGTGATTAGCCATATTATATATGTGTTGAATGGATTTCTCATACCAGTCCCATGACTGACTCGTAGTTTGTTTCACTCTCAAACTCGGGTGCCCCTTTTTCTACACGGGCAGCCTTGTATTCAGGTTTAGCTGGTTCTTTCTGGATAGCTGGAGCTGAAGATGGATTCTATCATTTATCTCTTTTTATGCTGTTCAGCTCCTATTGTACATATTTTGTTTATTTCCGCTGTAGACATTTATGTATAGCTGAACTGTATTTGTACTAAGTAAGATCCTGTATACTGTGTAACTCTGATGATTACTTTTATCCAGTATATTCTATTGTTCATTTTCTGGTGTAATTATTTAATTTTTGTTCTGCTATTATCTGTTTCTGTGTTATATTCCAAAGATAACCCTTGTTTCCGTCTGAACGGGATTTCGGGTCGTCTCATCATCCCAGTCACATAAACAAGTCGGATGACTTGTAAATGGCAGTGAAATATTCAGCTAATAATATATTTAACACATCAAACATTTCAATATCATAAACATATATTTCAATTCTTTTATTTGTGAAAAATGACAATAAAAATCTTGACTCTTATTTATCTACCAAGATGTATAATTTCAGTCTCATTCAGTTTTAAATAACAAAATGAATATTTCATCTTTTTTTAAAATGACAAAAATGTCTTCTTTATTCTAATTCTTTTTAAAGTGACCAAATGAATGTTTTCTAATTCATTCTTCTAAAGTGAGACAAAATGAATGAATTTACTTCATTCTTTTCAAGTGTCAAAAAAATTGTCTATTTTTGACTAAGCCTTTTCAATGGGTAAAAAGGTTCATTCTCTATTTCACTGACATGTTTAACACAGAAAGGTTATTTTATCTCAATAATCATGTTTTGACAAACATGTTAATTTTGCTTAATGTAACCTAATTAACAAAACATGTTAATTTTGCTTAACATAAACTAATTAATAAAACATGTTAATTTGCTTAACAAAATCTACTTAACAAAACATGTCTATTTTGTTCTTTATAATCTAATTAACAAAGATGTTAATATTGTCCTTTTTATTTATATTAACATTCGTAATGAAAAATGTTCTTTATTATTTACAAACAAATTTCAATTCAAAAATGTTATTTTTATTTGCCTAACATATTTCAAATAAAAGGTTGTTTTTATTTTCACTAATCATTCTTTGACAAAAATATGTTATTCTTTTCACTAATCATATTTGACCAAAAATGAATATTTGGTGAAATTCATTCTAAAGGACAAAATGAATATTTTTAATATCACATAGAAATGAAATCTTTTATTTCTTTTACTACATGAAAATGTAACCTTTTCTTTTCATTCTTTGATTACATTAAAAATGTAATCTTTTTATTTCATTCTTTGATTACGCACAAAAATTGTAATTTGTTATTCTTTAATTACATTAAAAATGTAGTCCTTTATTTCATTTCTAATTAATCGCAAACAAAATGTAATTTTAATTCTAATATTTGTTTGCATCTAAAATTGCAAACAAAAATGCAATTTAATTCTACTATAAATTTAAATGAAAAATGTACTTTTTCATTTTCGACAAAATGACGGTGAAAAAATGTTGTTTTTAATTTCAACAAAATGACGGTGAAATAATGTTGTTTTTAATTTCAACAAAATGACGGTGAAAATAAACTTTTTGTTTCTAACCAATTGACAGTGAAAATAACCTTTTTGTGTACGACTCTATTTAATCCAATAAAATTACAAAATAATATTATATATTGAATTTACAATCCTATTTCAATTCAATAAAAATGATAAGATAATGTTTTATATTGAATTGACAATTATATTTCAATTCACTAATATGAACGAAATGATACATTTTATTTGAATTGACAAACAAATTCAATTCAATACATATGACAATCCATTTTGTTTAATATATATATTATTCAACAAAATATATACAAGAGTGATGTATTTTAATTATCCTATCACATTCAGATTTATATCAACAAAACATCTCAATCAACTGATCTATCAATACATCACAAACTGATCACATCAACAATACATCACAGATCTAATTTTTTTTTACATACGACTATTAAATAATGAGAAAAATAAAATAATTAAATTGATTAATTATTTAAAATCAGAAATCCTACATTTGATTTTGTCTGAATTTCCACAGTGTTCAGTTTTGGTCCTAGTCAATTCCATATTGTAGAGTTTTTCACCACAATCACAACGCTTCTGAAATCGTTGCGTTTAGACCTCGTATGAAAGAGGTACAATGTTATTAACATTTGATTACATAAGAGAACAATTAATTAATTAATTAATTAGATTACAACCTTAATCCTCCTTCCTCTTTACATCGTTGTTTCCTGACCAATATCGAACCCATCTTTAAACTGTAAATCACCATCTCGCCCTCGCTTGGAGTGTCAAGAAGCCGATCAGAGCCCATCACCTTGAAGCCGCCGATACCCTTCACCATCGCCCTGAGCATGACCGAGCTCGGTGGGCCCCCGAGGGCGGAATCCGGCTGCGAACGCACCTACTTTGGGTGCCAAAATCCCTCGAACCATTACAGTAAAACCATTCTCAACCACACACTCTCTAGATCTCATTGAACTCTCGAATTTTCCCCTTAGATGTTATTGAAATCGATTGATGGATTGAGAGAATTTGGGATTTTGTTTTCGGAGCATGGTGGCCATTGGTAATAAGGGATGGCGGCTGGCTCTTTTAGCGTATTAGGGTTTAGGTATATACTGGTATTTATACGCGTATTTTATTATTTAATAATTCTTTTAATGTGAAAATTCTTGTTTAATGACACGTACTCCAAATCAAACCCAATGAGTGTCGCCCCTAGTTAAATACCCCCGTCCCAGATACAATAAAATATGTTTCGTAACCCAATTCGGTTGTTACGATATGTTTTTCTTTAATTTAAAATATAAATCAATTTATATTTAATTTAAACGTACATTTTAAATTACTGGGGCCACATACAACCTCTAAAAATTACAGAAAAATTATTTCTCGTTATCTTTTGACGATACAGTTCTAACAAGACTAATTTCGTCGAATTCTGGGACCGTTTGAAAAATGACTATTTTTAAGTCATTTAAATTTGACCGAAACTGACAAAACACGTTTTCTTTTGCCACGCTCACATATTAATTCGAATAATTCTGGAAAATTAAATTTAACAATAATTTGACATTCCGGTTCCAACAAAAGTGGTTTCGTCGAAAACCGAGGTCGTTTGCAAAATGACTATTATAAAGGCCAATATATTAAATTAAAATATATATAAATTCTACAGTGACTTTTCAAAATTTTAAACTGGACATAACTTTCAAATTATAAAGTGAAATTTCATTTTTTTAGATTTGTTAGAAAGATATGATTAAACAGATTCAAATATTTCTCGTTTTGCTCAATTCTGATTTAAAATGAATCATGTACAGTCAGTTAAAGTTCAAATTCAAATTTTCAAACTACAACGCTGTTTTAAACTCCTTTTATAATTAAATTGAATTTATTTGTTTTAAAATAAATTCTTAGTCATTATTATTTAAAATAAAATGTTTTAAATATTAAAATCCATTAAAATTTCTAAAATAAAATTTTTAAATTGGCCCCAAAATTCCAGGTCGTTACTGAACTTTCCAGTTTGTAGAACTTCTCCCTGTTTTTACCTTAAGTTCAAGAACATATGATACTATTTAAAATGAAACCATTTTTTTTTAAATGATCTATATCCAATGTCCAACACTTCTGTGTTGAAGGAAAATTCTCAAATATATTTGAATTAAAGTTATGGATTTTCTTTGATTTAAAGCCCTTGTTTGGTTTAAAGAAACAGAGCCTGTGTTTTATACTTTACAGGCTACATATAAATTATTACGTTTATCTCAGTTTTATATGGAGGTAGAAGTTGACAAGATCCATTCATTCAAAGCCATATATACATATATAAAGGATTGCAACATACATATATCATTTTTTAAATGAGTAGGGATGTTTATTCATAAGGTTAATCATTGTTTTATGCTATTCCAGATACATTTTTTTCTCTCTTCTTATTTCCAGTTTTAATCTAGTATGAAAACATATACTATACATTCATATATGCATGCAAAATAAATAAAACAAGGGTTTTTTTTTACTCACATTAAAGAGTCTTTGATTTGGAAGCTAATGTGGTGTTTCTTGAGAACAGAAAACACAGAGGCTATATTTGTCTGCATGCTGTTATATGCTACCTTTCAGTTTCCCTTACATTCAGATCTAATATGAGGGTTGAAATGTTTTCAATACTACATATCCAAAAGCATTCATACTTATATGACAGTTGACACCATCATACATATTACAGCAATAAAATTTAATGAGAGAAATGGAAGTTTACTTCCTTAAAGGTTGTTGTTCTTATGTTATTTTCACAATTTTACATTGTTTCTAAATGAACATATATCTAGATTCAGGCAACTACATATGTACATGTAACACAATCCATGAATAAAATCGGACAGTTCCATTCACATGTTTTATCACTGGTTATGCTCCTAGGTTCACAGGTTCCAATTTCAGTATATGGAAACCACTACACAAATTCACATATACAAGAAAATTAAATAAACAACGGGAAAGTGTACTCACATTATGTTTTCCAGGTTTGTATACAAATAAACACAACATTTTGTATCCTATTCTCCGTTAGTTGGCACGAAAATTTAAATTAATTTATCATATCAAAGTCCGCCGCATCCTCAAGTTCCAAGTTTTTAATTAACTATATATTCGGCCACTTATACATATATTTATGTTAACATGCTTAGTAAATAAAAAAATGGAAAATGGTTTACTCACCTATTATATTGTCTCATGCATTCCAGTTTTCCTTTGTTCTATTGTTTTTATTTCATTCTTAGTCAGTATGAAAATTTATACAACCAGATCCACAAATTCATATGCGGTATATACGTATAATTATAAATCAGTAAGAAGATGGGTATCCTACCCACCGGCTTGTTCACAGTTTCGGGCCACCTACAGGTTTTGTTCACAAAGTTT
Source organism: Allium sativum (assembly GCA_030737875.1). Taxonomy (NCBI): domain Eukaryota; kingdom Viridiplantae; phylum Streptophyta; class Magnoliopsida; order Asparagales; family Amaryllidaceae; genus Allium; species Allium sativum. The sequence continues at coordinate 911,198,774 of CM060926.1, forward strand.
GCACTCTGTTCTTTTTATTTCTAGGTCTTGTTCATTATTTCTTTTCTTTCTTACCAGGTTTTTAAGTCTCATATTGATATGAAGATTTGAATTGTTTTATACATTCAGTAACACACAAACATATATATGATTCCATAAAAATTAATAACAAATGAGGAAAAGTTTACTCACTATGCTTCCTGTCCTTAGTTTTCCTTCCTGTTTTCAGTTCTTGGCTGCCTTTCTAGTTCGAATGCTTGATGAAGTAATTTGTGCATATGGTCCTCTATTTATATGTTTTTTAAATTATAAAATATTGGTGACATCCATAGGTGATTGAGACACACTTATATATATAGTTGTAGAGTAGTGCAGCCTCTTTTTGTTGATTGAAACATGATGTTAAGGCCAAACACATTAATGTTCACCCAGCTATATTTCTATACACATCTATGCAAGGGTTTAGGCTAGGATAGTCTGTCTTCTATATTGATTGAATGGGAGGTGGAAGTCATTTCTACATTTCCCCCTACCATGCTATATGCAATGTATGGCCATATCAACACACACATGCAGATTGTCAACAGTTATGTGTTTGTAGAGTCTAGGCTGCACATGTTTTCTACATTTTTGATTGAATGCATACTGTTTTTGATCACTTCCTTTGCTTCTACTAGGATTTACATATACAGCCATGTACTTGTATATGTTAAAAAAACTTACTTAGCTTTAAAGCAACACATGGTGTCTAATCTTTGGTAGGAAATTGTTAGACTGGCATTTTGATTGACAAGGGTGCAAGGGCTTAGGGTATACTTAGACTGTCTTATCTATATACATAGCATGTGCTTGTTGTTAGTACAAATCTAGACTTGGTTCCTTAACCAAAAGCCCTTGCTGTACAATATCTACATAGTGTTAGAAGCTTAGTCCTTAAGGCATTGATGCTAAAGTTTGTAGATTTTTTACTCTATGTGTTGGAAATGAAAGTTGCTGCACCCTAAAAATGCTATGATAGGCTATCCATTTTAGCATACACATATCACATATGTATACTCATGTAAATATTATTAAAACTAAACCTGGCTTCCGAGTAGTAAGATGTTTTTGATCATATGCTTATTTATATCAATTTGAATATTAAATCTCTTTTTAAGCTTTGGATGAGATGTAAATCTAGATTTATTTTAAATATTCTTAGTAGTTTAAGAACCAAAATTATATTCACATGTGTTAATAACAAATTTATTTGCAAACAAAATGTTAAACAACCCTTACGTATGTGTATTTACATATAAAAATATACACATAGTATTTTTAAATAATTATTAGTCTATTTCCTAAAATATTCAAATCTTATATTCAACAAGAGTTTTTGCAATACAACTAAAAATATAAAACAAATGACAAAACATTACTTACTGGTTTTATGTCCGTATATGTACTGATCAAGAATTTTAAATCATTTAATATATATACACACGTATATTTGAAATTCCTCATAAATATTATTCATAATTTATCATGTCAAATAAATAAATTCGAAATAAATTGTGTTATAATATTAGCCAAAAACCAGGACGTTACAGTTATTTTAAATAAATAGTTTTACTTGTCTACATTGTTTAAATTAATAGTTAAAACACCGACTATCAAATAATATTCCTTGCGCGTTAATTCGAAGAGACCGGGATGGGAACTGGAACCAAAACAACTTCGAACTAATATGATGATTTTCAAACTAACGTGCAGGATACTTATATAAATGAATTTGAAGAGTGTAGATTTTCTTGAGCGAAAAGAATTAATTGTTACATTCTGTGTTTGACTCCAGAGTTATTATAACATGTAATTCCTTCGTGATTGAAATCTTCGGATTTGCAAGGACTATTCGCTACTGATCCATGAGGTGATTCTTATATTAGATGCAGTAGGAAAGTACCTTCAGTTCATCCTATTCCTGGAAGACTTGTATGGACAAATGTCTGACAGGGTATTCCCTAAAAAGCACATACATTGATTTTTACAAATATAACAAGTCGATGGCAAAGAATGGCCATTCTTTTACATCCAGGGTATATTTGTGGACGTCAATTAGTGATTTGACGGATCTGACAATGTGACATTCAAAGAAAATGTTGATTGGATGTTCTAAAGATAAATTCTAACCTCGAACCCCACAAACTGGGAAATAATAAAAATCGGGCAGGCAACATGGCTTTGTGGGTCGCTCCCATGGCTTTGGGGGTCGCTCCCAACTGGGAAGTGATATACATTCGATACACCCAAGCAAAATGAGTGGCCAATCATGTATGGGCCGGGTTGCAAGACGTTTTTGTTGAACCAGTGTATTCCCTTCTAGAGATACACTATCGGCAAGTGGTTCCATACCTTGTCATAGTCGGAATCCGTTATCCAATAAGCGCCTACGGTTTTGATTGTATACTAAATATGTGGAGCGTGAGATGCAAGCGTTATGCTAGATTAATATTTGTTTCTGTTTAGACACTATTATAATATCAGGTAATATATATGATCTCAAAAATGTTTTTGGGTAATCATAAGGTAAAAACCATCTATATTTATGTGTGGATCGGTCTTACGATTATCATTTATTTCAAAAGGGTTTTTGAACGTTAAATCAATTTGTTTTAAATCATTTACTCACACTAGTCCCATGACTGACCCAGAGTTTATTTTTCTGTGTTTTCCCTAAACTCTTGGGTGCCTAAATTTGTACCGGCAGTTAAGAGGTTTCAGAGTTTTACAAATTCACTGAAGGAGCTGGGAGCAGGAGGCTTCATCTGTTGATTTATATAGTTTATTTCCATTGTGTTGTGTGTGTGTGTATATATATATATATATTGTACTCTGATTTATAAGCGAATACAAATTTTGCATTTCAAGATGTTATAATATATTTATTCAGTTTCGTGTGAGATTCGTGATACTCTGACTTTGTTGTATTCAGTTCTTCTTTTTTCTTCTATTCTAACTTTCTTTCTTTCTATTTCTCACCCACTAACTTCTTTCTATTAATGATCTTCTAATTTCTATTGCTTGATCGTCGATATATGGTACATGATATGTATTTGGGTCGACAATCAGGAACGAAACTTTACGGGTCGTTACAGTTGGAAACTGCGTGCAATACGAGGCATTAGAGCATGATCCATCAGCGCCACGATGATCGTCGTCGTCCCTTCATCCGCGCCCAGACCACGGCGAACTCCCCTCCCCCCTCTCCTCCAAATTTGGTCGAAAGTTGGCCCCTTTCCAATGGAAAATCGAGCACCATTCCTCATGAAATTCCATAAAACTAGTATGGATTTGAAGATCTCAGAACGTTCTATGATTTTTCTTTAGAAGTTTGCCAAATCCTTCTGTGGATCGATCGGATTTTGAGTGGAAAAATTCGAGCTATTTTGGGCCATCCGTTTTGTTTCTGGCAGCGGGTTTCATTTTGTGTTTAGGGTTTAGGAGATTTTTATATTTTTATATATTATTTATTATTTTTAATTCATAAATTAAATGTTTAACGTTCCAACCTCCAAACCAACCCCAACGACTGTCGCCCTTAGCTAAATACCCCTATTCTGGACACAATGGGATATATGTCGTAAGCGAATTTGACTGTTTCAATCATTTTTCATCAAAATTAAAATATAAATCAATATATATTAAATGTAAACGTACATTTTAATTTACTGGGGCCACATACCGACTCCAAAAATTACAGCAAAATAAATCTAACTATGTTTTGATGATACTGTAACAACCCGGGAAATCAATACCAACTTAAAATTTTTATTTTGGCGGTTTGAATGAATTTTGAATATTTAAAAAGATTTATTTTAAATAATAACGACTAAAATTTTATTTTCGACAAAGTTAGAACGTACATATTTATTTTAATCGAAATTAGAATATAAATATTTATTTTAATTATAAAAGGAATTGGAAATGGCACGGTAGTTTGAAAATTCGATATCAAATTTCAAATAATGTACAGGATTCAAAATAAACCGGATTTTAGTAAAACAAAAATATTGAATCTATTTGAAAATATTTTCCCAAGGAATCTGAAAAATCAAAATTTGATAGCGGAAATAAAAAGTTATGTCCAGTTGAAAATTTAGAATAGTAGCCACGGAAATATAGCCCGTAAAAATGGTGATTTTGTAAATAAACTCCATATTCGATGAGAGCACTTTTGTTGGATCCGGAATGTCAAGTTATTTCCTGATTCCAATTTTCATAATTTCTGAAATCAATATGTGAGCATGGCAAAGTAAAACGTGTTTTGACAGTTTTAGTAAATTTGGATCGACCAGAAAATGACTGTTTTTCAAACAGTCTCCAAATTCGATGAAATTAGTTTTGTTAAGACCGTATCATCAAAACATAGCTAGATTTATTTTTCAGGAATCTTTAGAGTTCGTATGTGGTCCCAATAAATTGAAATGTACGTTTAAATTAAGTATATATTGACTTATAATGTAATTTAAATGAAAACTGATTGAAACGACCGAACTAGGTTACGAAACATATCCCATTGTGTTCGGAATGGGGGTGATTAGCTTGGCGCAATAGTGGCTGGGTCTCGTTTGGAGTTCGTGTTAAAAAGTTACTTTATCAGGATATTTAATATAAAATTTAATGAAATAAAAGGGAGAGGGTCAACCCTTTCTCCCCGTCATTATCAAATCGACAATTATTAAATAAAAAAGGGGAAAACGCGCCTCCATAGCGCAGTGGACCGCCGCGCTGCCCCTCCTCACGATCGTCGCCTTACCTCAGACCGCCTTTCTCCGCCCCCTCCTCCTACTATGCCTTCTCTCCTCACTCGGCTAAAAACTGAACCCCCCAAAGCTCCTTGGCCCAAATCAAGCCACCACCGTGCCGGAGAACCGGCATCCACCCTCCGCCGCCACTGCAAGCCTAGAGCAGCACCCCCGCCTCCTCGATCGACGCAGCGCACTCCCCTCCTCCGATTAACGCAGTGAGTTTTCTAATTTTGTTTTCTTTTTGTTTTATTTTATAAATAAAAATATGATTTTTAAATTATAGAAAGTTAGGATTTTTCTATACGAAAATATACGATATTTCTATATGGAAAGATATGATTTTTATATATGAAAAATAGGATTTTTATGTATGTAAATGAATGATTTTTACATATGAATGACAAAAACATAGAAAAGGTGAGATTTTTTTTAAGATAGAAAAGTTTAGACTTTTATATGAAGAAAGTTATGATTTTTATAAATATATAAAAGATTCGATTCTTAATATATAAAAGATATGATTTTTATATTTTAAAGATATGACTTTTATATTTGAAAAGATATGATTTTTATATATATTAAGTAGCGTTAAAAATTTGATTTTTATATATATGAAGTAGCGATAAAAATTCAATTTTTATATATATGAAGTAGCGATAAAAATATGATTTTTATTATTCAATAGAGAAATAAAAATATAATTTTTATATATGTAGCAAAGTAAAAATATGATTTTTATTACATGTATAGCGACATCAAAATATGGTTTTTTTAAAATATAAGCATCGATGGAAAAATATGATTTTAATTAGATAAAAATATATAAACATCATATTGAGAATGTGATTTTCAATATGAACAGCGTGGAAAAGACTACGTTGAATTTCGGGCAAATCCAAGCTATTCATAAATTCAGAAATGAATGGAGAAGTGGATACCAACGGTGAGAACTTCTCACTTTAATTTATTTTCTAATTAGAAATATATACTAGGATGTAGACGGTGCTTAGCAGCACCCGACACCCGTCGTCCATAGACCATGAATGACTTGTTTGATTTGATTATGTTGTGAAAATTGTTTGTGATGTGAAATGGACTATATAAAATATTCACGTGTTGAAAAAAATATTTTATCGTTAAAAATATAATTTTTAACCTGTATATGAATAAAATAAATATTCATTTACAAATCGGATGATTTGTTTATGTACACCCATTTGACTGATATGAATTAGGACGATAAATTTTACACATCGCCCAACTGCACAAATAAATTATGTGTTTGTGGATTGAAACCCCACACGGGTGTTGGGATGATACTTGAGGTACACTAATCCCAACTATTTAGTTGTATGTCAATCAATAGGTTGACAGACTATTGTAAGCGTTAAATATTTATATTTAATGCTTATGCAGCATAGAATGCACTCTGGATGATGGTTGATTATTTATCATTGTTGTTCTATACATGTATTGTATGAAATCCATATAATCACATTATATGGTAATAGTCTGTATTTGATTCCAGTTCAGAAAGAATGAATATTTTAAAAATAACGATTATTTTAAAATAATGAACATTTTAAAATAATATTCAGTAAAAGATCAAAATCTGATTTTGATGTCCGATTTGGGGTGGACATGAATATGTTTAAATATATAAAGCCCTGTTGATTAGATTAACGTCATTTTGACATGAACGATATTTATATCGATTTTATTCATTTTTATAATGAATATCGAAAAGGAAGCGATTTCAAAATCTAATGTTTTGAAAATATTATCATTTATATATTAATGATATGGAATATTCAATTATGATTTGAAATTGAATACGGAGTTGAAATCGTTTTGAAAACGAATTTAAAATGATTCATAAAATATGTTTTAAATGGAAGTCGATGAAATATACATAATATATGTATTATATATACTTAATGGCCTAAATAGAACGCGCCACGCCGTGGTAGTTCGCGAATTTCGACCATTGACTTCGAACGGACATTACAGGAGATCCGACCATCGGATTCTCCTAAAACCAAGACCATTAGGCTCGTATCGAAAATAACTTTCCAACCAATATAAGAGATTTGAAATCTAACGGTAAGATTGGGATTTATGTCCGAATAAAATTTGGAAAAGGTCGATGTAAGTGCAGTTCGATGGCCATTTATGGAAATCGACTGTACGGGCCTTGATAAAATTATTAAAAATATTAATAATTTGTGTAAAATCATGATAAATGATTTGAAAGGAATTGGGATGAAAAATTCCATTTTTGAAAAGTTAAAAACATATTTTTATCGGAATGAGCTAGTTATGAACTAGAATTATAATCCAATATTTTTAAATAAATAAATTGGATTTGAAATGTTTTTAAAAATAACCAAAATTTCGAATATATGAATTGGAATGGATTCGAATCGAAATTATCTTCGGAATATTTCGATATTGGATTCCGCGATTATACGGACATTGTGGAGGAATTTGGAAGATATATATATATATATATATATATATATATATATATATATCGTTATTCCAATACGAAATTTGTTGATTTCAGAATTTGATATTGAATATAAGCTGATATATTTTCTAATCAGAGCCTTGTATTTAATATCAAATGGTATTTTGGATTTGTCGTGAACGATGTCTTCACTAACACTGTTCTTTAACCTAGCGGAGGAAAGATTAAATCTATTTATTAGATTTAATGAAGTTTACCATTTAATTGGAATTAAATTGAAATGCGATTTAAGGTTTATCGTGAATGGTGTTTTAAATAACACTTGTTCTTTAATCCGATTAACAATGGAATGTGATTTTGGGTATATCGTGAACGGTGTTTTAAATAACACTTGTTCTTTTACCCATTTAACAATGGAAAGTGATTTTGGGTTTGTCGTGAATGGTGTCTTAAATAACATTGTTCTTGAACCCCGTGTGAAAAGAATAAATCTTTTAATTAAGATGATTAGTGTTTCCAATTAATTAACGTTTATTTGGAATTGAAAATGGGAGGTGAATTGAGTTTATTGTGAACTGTGTTTTTAACGACATTCGTTCTTTAACCCGATTTACAGTGAAATGAGATTTGGAATTTATAAATCTTTTTATTAAGATTTAACGAGAATTTTCCAAAGTAAAGTATTCTAATCTAATATATTAAATTGGAATTGAATGAAATTCGATTCGATAATAATCGAAGTGAACTTCTATGAGGAAGACTATTAGTACATATGGAATTTAAAAGGATTTGTCGTTGTCCCTTTTATATTATTAATCGGATACGGAAATTGATATCGATTATATATTGATTTGTTTTTCCGTGAAGATTCCATAACTAATGGAATTTTATTTAGGTTTATCGTGAACTGTGTTTTAAATGACAATGGTTCTTTAACCCAGTTAAAGGCGGGATTACATGTCGGTCATTGTATTTTGAACTGTATGGTTGATCTCTGCTAAATATATATCTGTTTGGTGGCGGAGAATTTATTCTCTTGCTTAACACCTTGTCTAAGACGTACGAGCTTAGAGGTTATATATCGGCAGAAATCAATAGTACGGAGTAGATTGTCGATGCAACATGTTTATGCTTCCATAGTTAAATAATCATTAACATTGATTTTTGGAAAGATTAAAATTATGTGGAGTTTTAATGAATCTTTAATTAAATTGAAATGGAAATTGATAATTTAAATTATCAAATTTGGGAAATGATCGAGAATGGAATATCACCAGTTTTGCTCCTAGCAATTGTTAAATCTTTAATTAGATTTGAATAAGAAATGGTAATTAAATTTACTGATAACACCGTGGTGTTTGATATGGAGTATGACCAGTTTTGCTCCATAGGATGATAAATGATTACTGCAGTAAGGATCGCTAATCCCGACTAGTTTGGAAAACCTTAATATGGTTTGAATGATATCCAAAGGAAGATTAAAGAATAAATTTTAAAGAATTTATCTTTGATAAAATTAATAGGAACATAATCCTAAGGATGTGAATATTTAAGTAAAAGAATATTCGGAATTGGAATGAGGCGTATGTTGTGTTTGTATAAAGAATTTATCTTTGATAAAATTAATAGGAACACATCCCTAAGGATGTGAATATTTGAATAAAAGAATATTCAGAATTGGAATGAGGCATATGTTGTGTTTTTATAGCACTTCTTTATTATATACGCGAGTTGTTCGGAAAGGCCGGGTTTATACCCATTCTGAATAATTGATTCGACGATAAGTCGACGATGAAGATGGTGGTTGAAGACCGGAGGTCTTCACATCGTTTGGATGATTAATGATGTCTTGATTGGGCTGTACACCCAAGACGAGGTAATAAGTGGTGATCATCCAGACGTACTTAGAGATCGACCGGATATGCAAGGACTTTCTCCTGTATTGGACATATGGGACGAGGAATAAGGTGCCTCCGGTTTCGTTCAGACCCAGAACGAACTTGTAAATGGATGTGTCTCTGACATTGGATTTTAATCTGTGTTGATTGATTTCTATTAATTATACATCTGTTTGGCGGCAGAGAATTTATTCTCTTGCTTAACGCCCTTCTCTGAGACATACGAGCTCATAGGTTATATATCGATAGACATCAGTCGCATGGCGTGAATTGCCTATGTGGCATGCTAAGATGCAAATGATCAAGGCTTCTATTGAAAAGCAGAGTATTGTGGTTGATGATCAAAGAACGGATTTAATATATCATAACTTTTTGTATAGCGTTAATTCGCGAGCCTCACAACTCGGTATGAGTCAAAAACGGGATAAGGGACCTAATGAGACCATAACGTTTCTTTCTAGCTATGGGTGGTGTCAAGGTTTTGCACGCCCTGACATTGTTATATTTTTACCTATGTGGTTGTGGATTGCTAGGTGCCTCGGTTATATCGGTCTCTACGGAGCCAATGGATCGGTCTGATAGGACCGGGAAACGTGTGTTCAGGAATAACCCATACACTAACGTAAGTGTGGACCGGCCTTAGAGGATCCAGGGGTTGCCCAGAGTGTGCAGTCCCAAGACATTTGCTAGAGTGTCTCGAGGTGGAAAGGAGTACATCCCTTGCCTAGACTCATGACAGAAATCAAATTTCCAATACGTGACATTTCGGTTTTATTTGTAGAGCCTAGTATGGCAACATAGTGGGATGGGGCACTATGCTGTATATGATTGATACATTTATATTTGAAGTTGTTTTCATACACTTTACATTATAATAGTTTCAAAATGATTTGTTTTAAACGTACCAAGCATGTTTGGCTATTATAAGGTAAAACTCTATCCTCCGGCTTGCGTTGCACTGTGTGATGGGACCTAAGTCTTATAATAGCTTCATTTTCCAAAAAAGCATTGCGCTGTTTGTCTTATGCACTGGTATTCTTGCGAGGAAACCCGTTCCATGTCATACGGCGGGGTCCCTTGATTTGCTTTATTTTTAAAGTAAAGTTTTAAATAGCTGTTTTAGTTCACACACCAGTCACATGACTGACCTGAAGTTTATTATTTTAATCTAAACTCTGGGTGCCCCTATTTTCCATATGGGTGGCTAGTTGTTTTGGTTTTGCAGATGTATATTCACAGGATCCTGGTTTACAACTAGAACGATATTATGAATGCTCTGTATCCGTGTATCTCTTTCGGTTGTGTTTTGTTATTATTTTCTGCTGCATTGTAATTTGTAAATCTCTGATATTTATCAATTGTATAATATTTATTCATACGTTGTATATTCTTGTACTCTAATGTAAACTGTTGTAATAAGCAATGAAATGTTCTTCTGCTTGTGTTCGGATTTGTCGTGTTCTCATTACAATCCGGGCTTTCCTTTACGGGAAAGTTTGGGTCATGTCAGATACGGTCCTAACAAAACTAATTTCATCGAATTTGGAGGCCATTTGAAAAATGGCCCTTTTCCAGTCGATTAAATTCAAACTAAAATTACTAAACACTTTTAAATTTACTACGCTCACATATTAATTTAAAAAATTATGAATTTTTAAATCTAGTTATAATTAGACATTCTGAATCCAACAAAATTGGTTTTGTCGAAAACCGAGGTCGTTTGCAAAATGGCTATTTTTAGGGGGCTATATATTATATTAAAATATATATAAATTCCACAGCGACTATTTTAGATTTTTAAACTGGACGTAACTTTCAATTTATATTATGAAATCCGAATTTTTCAAATTCGTTAGAAAGATATCATTAAACAGATTCAAATGTTTCTGGTTTTACTGAAATCTGATTTATTTTGAATTCTGTACATTCATTTGAAATTTAAAATCGAATTTTCAAACCATCACGCAATTTCAGGCTCGTTTTATAATTAAAATAAATTTATACGTTCTAACATTGATTTAAATAAATTTTTAGTTGTTATTATTTAAAATAAATCATTTTAAATATTCAAAATACATTAAAATAGCTAAAATGAAAATTTCAAATTGGTTTAGAAATTCCAGGTTGTTACAATCTCCTCTACTTAAAATCTTTTCGTCCTCAAAAGGAATGGAGCTGAAAGTTGTTTAACCAACCAACTCAACTTTCATTCTTCAACTTTTTAGTTTCTAAGAATTTTCTAATTTTTCAAAAATTTGGCTAACACCCTAAATTTTCGAAAAATTTCGCCATTACAGAGTGATCGGTAAAACCGGAACTTGCCTCACAAGGCCCTCACCAATCGAAAAGGAAAAAAGCCAAGTGGCTAGCCAATCCGCTCATAAAATCATATCAAACCCAATGAATATAGTAAACATGTACTTGTTTATCGAGCATACAATTTTATTCCTCTTCTTAGCTTCCATGCTATGACCTGTTCAATATATATACATGTACATGTATGCAATTCTAATCAATTTTCAATTTAGTTCAATATTAATTCAATTTGGCTTATTTTTTACCTTTCATACTCATATTGGTTTGAATAATTTTGTTAGTTAACTAATAATCACACATCACAATAAGCAATCAGTTAGTTGATTAGCTTTTCAATCATATATAACTTTTATACACTCGAAAATCATATTTCAAGGCCAAATCACAAACATTACATTCTAACTAAGTTTTGGTTCTCATACCAGTCGATTGAAATCATATAGATATCCCACTTTCGAAACTAGAACATACATACTGATGATGCGATCACTATCATCAGAACCATCCTCGGGCGACTAGAGTGTGATTTTATATCTACCCAGCATATTTGAGACTTTGCATACACGTTTGCAAGGCGCATATTCAAAATCTTCTTATACCCAACAGTCCCAATTCAATATAAAATAAAATATTCAAATACGCATAATATGATATAAAATTTTCAAAACTAAATTCATTTTTAAAAATAATATTCTTCTAACTCATCCTTAGGCGTTACTTACCCTATCTCTAACGAATGATTCCTATAGGATATTACAAATCCTATCTCCGATGAATTCCTTCGTTCAGTTCTAAAGTGTCTTGTTCTCGAGATCTGTAAACCAAAGCTTTGATACCAAACTGAGACGATCCAAACTCCCCCTTACGGGAAAGCCTAGATTGAATTGAGAACACGACGCATCAGAACACAAAAAATAGAATATTTGATTGCTATTAGAACAATTTACATTTGAGTTTAAGATATCAGAGTAAGAATAATTATATTACATAAAAATATCAGAGATTTAAAATACAAAGTGATGAAAAATTTAAAAATATAAATACAATGTACAGCAGAAAATACATCTACAACACAACTGAATGAAATATACGGATACAAAGCTTTCCAAATATAGCTCCAGCTGTAATCCAGGATCCTGGGAAAAGAAATATCTGCATAAACCAAAACTACTAGCTGCCTGTGTGGAAAATATGGGCACCCAGAGTTTAAGTGAAAACAATAAACTCCGAGTCAGTCACGGGACTGGTGTGAGAACTAAAACAGTTATTAACTTGATTTTAAAGTTAGGTAAATCAAGGGACCACGCCGTATAACACGGAATGAGTTTACCCCCAAGAATACCAGTGCATAAAACAAACAACGCAATGTTAAATAAAAGAACAATGAAGCTATTATAAGACTTAGGTCCATCACACAATGCAACGCAAGTTGAAAGATAGAGTTTTACCTTATAATAGACAAATAAGCTTGGTACGCGAAATTTATCTTTTATTATTACCATAAGCGAAGAAATCAACTTCAAATATTAATGTATCAATCATAGACGGCATGAGCGCGTCATCCCACTATGTCGCCATATATAGGTTTACAACTAAAACTGAAAAATATCGTATTGGAAGTTTGGATTTCCATCATGATGACTACTGATCCAAAAGATCGATCACGTAGTGTAATTCCCCATGACTTACGTCCCACGCATAACGCCGTAATGTACATCAGCACTATATCCAGGATATCGAGTATCTCTGCGACTTACGTCCCATGCATGAGAAAACGCCACTTACTCTATCATTCTGGGAATCGAGGTGTGTGCCCTATCCCTACCAGGTGTGGAGCGTCCACACCCAGCCTATCTCGGTCGACCGAATCCATCCTCCTCTCAAAAGTATACTGATCTAAACATCAGTTCACCATCATACCGATGTGTTAGGCTCGTGAATTAATGCTACCCAAATCTATGCTAATTGAAGCTATGATTTGATCATTATCCACATGGCTCTTCTTTTCAATAAAAGCCTTGATCCATGCATCTCATCATGTCACATCGTCAATCCTAGTCTCACAGAAGAGTGTTAAGCAAAAGAATAAATTCTACCAATATATAACCTCTAAGCTCCTAGTCTCACATAAGAGTGTTAAGCAAAAGAATAAATTCTCCGCCATCAAACAGATATATATTTAGTAGAGCATAACGAAATACAATGTCAAACACACCATCCATTTGCAAGTCCGTTTTGGGTCTAAACGAAGCCGGAAGCATCTTATTCCTCATCCCATATGTCCAATAAAGGAGAGAGGCCCTCGCATATCCGAACAATCAAAAAATACGTCCGGACGGCTACCACTATAGCCCCTTCAAGGTAGCTACTCCAATCATGGGCATCAGTAGCAACCAATCCGTTCGACGTGAAGATCGTCGGTCTTGCACCATGTGATAGCCCGTAACTTCCCCAGTAAGGAAAGCTCGGATTACCTTGAGAACACGACAAAATAGAACGCAAACAGAAGAACATTTCATTATTATTAGAACAATTCCATCAGATACAAGAATATACAGAGTATACATGAATAAAATACATTCGATAAATATCAGAGATTACAATACATTACATAGCAGCGGAAAATAAGACAAAACACAACTGAAAGTAATGCACAGATACAGAGCTTTCCGAGCATCGTTCCAGCTGTAAATCAGGATCCTGTGAATATAAATCTACAAAACCAAAACTACAAGCTGCCCGTGTCGAAAATAGGGGCACCCAGAGTTTAGGTTAAAACAATAAACTCCAGGTCAGTCATGTGACTGGTGTGAGAACTGAAACAGTTATTAAAACTTTACTTTAAAAGCGTAATTCAAGGGACCACGCTGTATAACATGGAACGGGTTTCCTCCCAAGAATACTAGTGCAAATAACAAAACAGCGCAATGCTTTTTGGAAAAGTGAAGCTATTATAAGACCAAGGTCCCATCACATAATGCAACGGAAGCCGGAGGATAAGGTTTTCCCTTATAATAGCCAAACATGCTTGGTACGTTTAAAACAAATCATTTGATACTATTATAAGTGTATAGTGTTAAAACTATTTCAATCATAAATGTCAATCCTAGGCGGCATGGGTACCATATGTCATGTCGCCATACTTGGCTCTACAAATAAAACCGAAATACACGTATTGGAAATTGGATTTCCGTCATGATTCGAGGCAAAGGGCAAGCTCCTCTCCACTTCGAGACACTCTAGCAAATGCCTCAGGACTACGCACTCTGGGTAACCCTTGGATCTTCAGGGCCGGTCCACACTTACGTTAGTGGATTAGTATTCCTAAACACACGTTTCCCGGTCCTTACAGACCTAAAATCGAGGCGTCTCATCCAACAACCACATAGGTGAAAAGTATATAAATGTCAGGGCTGGTAAGTCACTGACACCACCAAAGCTAGAAAGAAACGTCATGCTCTACACGCAGTCCTTATCCCGTTTTTAACTCATACCGAGGTGTGAGGCTCGCGAATTCACGTTATACACAAAGCTATGCCACAAAGGCCGTGCTTTGATCATCAACCACAAGACTTTTCTTTTCAACAGAAGCCTTGATCAATTGCCACTTAGTCGTGCCACACAGGCAATTCATGCCATGCGACAGATGTCCATCGATATACAACCTCTGAGCTCGTACATCTCAGAGAAGGGCGTTAAGCAAAAGAATAAATTCTCCGCCGCCAAACAGATGTATATTTAATAGAGATCAATCAACACAGAATAAAATACAATGTCAGACACACAGTCCATTTACAAGTTCGTTCTGGGTCTGAACGAAACCGGAGGCACTTTCCTCGCATATCCATCAATCCCGAAGTACGTATGGATGATCACCAACTGATTCCCTCATCTTGGGTGTACAGCCCAATCAAGATCATCAGTAATCACCCAAACGATGTGAAGACTTCTGGTCTTCAACCACCGTCTTCGTCTTCGACATATCGTCGAATCGGTTATTCAGAATGGGTATAAACCCGGCCTTTCCGAACAACCCGCGTATATTAAAAACGAATGTTACACAAACACAACATATGCCTCATTCCAATTCAATAGCCACTAATCGTAAATCTGCAAGAGAACAATTTCCCAAATATTAACCCCGAAGGCCGAAACCAACATCAGATCAATACCCAGGAAACCATTCTTCTTAGCTAACCTACAGCTAGTTTCTAAATTTCATATTCTTAGGGAAAGGTTCCCATTAATTTTATCAAAGACAAATTCTTTAAAATTTATTCTTGAATCTTCCTTTGGATGTTATTTCAAACCATGTTAAGGTTTTCCAAACTAGTCGGGATTAGCGAACCACACCGAAGTAATTATTTATTTTATTTCCCAATCCCAACCTATTCATTCCATGGAGCAAAACTGTTATTACCCCATAACTAACACCATGGTGTTATCGGTAAATTTAATTACCATTTCACGTTCAAATCTAATTAAAGATTTAACTATCGCTTAGAGCAAAACTGGTGATACTCCATTCTCGCTCATTTTCCAAATTTGATAATTTAAATTATCAATTCACATTTCAATCTAATTGTAGATTCATTAAAACTCTCTTTACTGGGTTAAAGAACTAATGTCATTTAAAACACAGTTCACGATAAACCCAAATCACATTCTATTTCTTATCGGGCTAAAGAACAAGTGTTATTTAAAACACCGTTCACAATAAACCCACAAATCAGTTCTAATTCAATTCCAATCAAATATATTAGAAATTTCGATTATTTAAAACCCCTTTTTAATCCAATTTATTTATTTAAAAATAATTGGGTTTTAAATTTAGTTCAAAACTAGTTCATTTCGATAAAAATCCATTTTTATCTTTACAAATCTGGGATTTTTCATCCCAGTTCTTTACAAATCATTTCTCTTGATTTTACACAAATTACTAATATTTTTAATAATTTTATCAAGACCCGTACAGTCGATTTCCATCAACGGTCATCGGACTGCACTTACAGCGAACTTTTCCAAATTTGATTTGGACGTATCTCAAAATCCAACCGTTAGATTTCAAATTTCTAATATTCGTTAGAAAGCACTTTTTGATACGAACCCAACGGTTCCGGTTTAGGAGAATCCGACGGTCATATCTCCCGTATTGTCCGTTCGAAGTCAATGGTCGAAATTTATGAACTACCGCGGCGCGACGCGTTCTATTCAGGCCATTATATAATATATATATATATATATATATATATATATATATTATAAATTTCATCGATTTCCCTTTTAAAACGAATTTTATAAATCGTTTCAAATTTGTTTGAAAAACAATTTCAACCTTCTTTTCTAATTCAAATCAAAATTGAAATTTCCCTTATAAATTCTTTTTATATTCATTTCTATTTGATTTCAATTCAAATCGGTTTCAATTCCGTTCAATTAAAATTTGTTTTCTATTCAATTCAAATTCAAATTCGTTTTCAATTCAATTCAATTCAAATTCGTTTTCTATTCAATTCAATTCGAATTCGTTTTCTATTCAATTCAAATCAAATTCGTTTTCTATTCAATTCAATTCGAATTCGTTTTCTATTCAATTCAATTCAAATTCGTTTTCTATTCAGTTCAATTCGAATTCCTTTTCAATTCAATTCAATTCAAATTTGTTTTCTATTCAATTCAATTCGAATTCGTTTTCTATTCAATTCAATTCGAATTCGTTTTCTATTCAATTCAATTCGAATTCCTTTTCTATTCAATTCAATTCGAATTCGTTTTCTATTCAATTCAATTCGAATTCGTTTTCTATTCAATTCAATTCGAATTCATTTTCTATTCAATTCAATTCGAATTCGTTTTCTATTCAATTCAATTCGAATTCGTTTTCTATTCAATTCAATTCGAATTCGTTTTCTATTTAATTTTCATTACAAAAACGAGTATAATCTATATAAATATCGTTCACGTCAAAATAGTGCATCTCTAATCAACACGGCTTTATATATTTCAATAATTCCGTTATTCTATTCAACAAATGAATATTTATCCTATTCAATACATGAATCTATATTTTTGTCAACACATGACTAATCTCAACGAATGAGTACTGTCCACGTGTGACTATTTTTGTTATTTAATATATTATATAAAAAAAAATTATGGTATCTATCGTTTGATTTCAAATTCGACTCCAACCGTAAATTAGTAAGAGAACGATTCCCTAAATATTAACCCCGAAGGCTGAAACCAACATCAGATCAATATCCAGGAGTCCACTCATCTTATCTATTCTCCAGTTAGTTTCTAATTTTATATATGATAAAGATGTAAATTTTATTGTTAAAATATTTCGTTCACCACATGACTAATCTCAACGGATGAGTACTGTCAACACATGAACCTTTATTTTATAAAGAAGTTAGTTTCTAATTTTATATATGATAAAGATGTGAATTTTATTGTTAAAGTATTTCGTTCAACACATGACTAATCTCAACGGATGAGTATTGTCAACACATGAACCTTTATTTTATAATATTCTTTATTTTCTAAATCAGAATGAGACCCAATCAATTACCATCTAATGTTAATTATATGGATTCCATACAACACATGTATAAAATAGCAACGATAAATAATCAACCATCATCCAAAGTGCACTACACAACTGCATAAGCACCAAATATAAATAATTAACGCTCATACAGTTTGTCGACCAATCGATCGACATACAAATAAATAATTGGGATTAGTGTACGCCAAATATCATCCCAACACCCGTGTGGGGTTTCAAACAATCAAACACATATTTTATTTGTGCAGTTGGGCGATGTGTAAAATTTATCGTCCCAATCAATATCAGTCAAATCATTGTATATAAACAAATCGTCCGATTTGTTTATAAATGTTTATTTTATATACACGTTAAAAATTAAATTTTTAATCATAAAATATTTTCCACTATAAAATATTTTATTTCATTCTACATCACACAATCATATTTCACAACATAGCAACCAAACAAACAAGTCGTCCATGGTGTGTGGACGATGGGTGTCGGGTGCTGCTAAGCACCGTCTGCATCCTAGTATATATATTTACTAGAAAACAAAATTAAAAGGTGAGAAGTTCTCACCAAAGCTACCCCAACTCCACGACTCTTCAAATGTAGAAGTCTTCGCCGTTCTCGCCCTTTGTCACTTTCACTGTCCGTGTTCACTACATATTTAAAAATCACATTTTTATATTCTCTATTATATAAAAATCATATTTTTATAACTACGCCACATTGATGAAAATTCCATTTTTACATCGCCACTATATAGATAAAATTTCTATTTTTACATTGCTATTATATAGATAAAAATTCCATTTTTACATTGCTACTATATAGATAAAAATTCCATTTTTACGTTGCTACTATATAGATAAACATTCCATTTTTACGTTGCTACTATATAGATAAAGATTCCATTTTTACGTTGCTACTATATAGATAAAGATTCTATTTTTACATTGCTACTATATAGATAAAAATTCCATTTTTACATTGCTACTATATAGATAAAAATTCCATTTTTACATTGCTACTATATAGATAAAAATTTCATTTTTACATTGCTACTATATAGATAAAAATTCCATTTTTACATTGCTACTATATAGATAAAAATTCCATTTTTACCACGCTATCCTCTATATAAAGATTTCGCCTTTTCAAATATAAAGATTTCTCCTTATCAAATATAAAGATTTCGCCTTTTCAAATATAAAGATTAAATCTTTACTATCAATATAATATAAAAATCATATTTTTAACCTTTCTATATCATAAAAATTATATTTTTAACTTCTACATATAATAAAAATTATATCTTTATTCTTAAAAATCATATGTTTATACTTTCAAAAATCTAGCCTTCCTATTTTTAAAAATTCGATCCTTTCATTGTATAAAAAATATAATCTTTTTATGCATATAAATATGAACTTTTCATATCTAAAAATCTTAACTTTTCGTATGTAAAAATTTAATCTATAAATAAAAATCTCGGGTTTTTCCTATGCATAAAAATATAAACTTTCAGCGTTAAAAAAAAACAGGGTTTTATATAATAAAATAAAACAAAGTATAGAAAACTCACAGTTGAGGGGGGGGGAAGACGAAATCGAACTGGAGACTGGGGAGAGGGAGACGCGGGTAGGGGTGCTGAGGTGGAAGGGGGGCGGCATCGGTCGGGATATGGCCAGTGGTGGCCGGGTTTTGGTCGAACGGGGTAGGGTTTTTATTTGGGGTTGGGCGCAAATGGGGAGGGAGGAGCATCAGGGAGGCTCGCTGGAGGGGGGTGGTGGTGCGACCGACGTGGGGGAAGAACCGCCGGAGGTGCGGTGGCCTGGCGGCGTCAGGCGGCGGCGGATTTTGAGGAGCGTTCATCTCTTTTTTTTTAACTGAATCGGGTTTGACTTAGGGAAGAAGAGAGAGGCTAGGGGATTATATAATAATTTATATATATTTAATTTAATTTTATCTCCAAAAAGCAACTTCTTAATTCGAACTCGAAACGAGACCCACCGACTGTCGTCCCTAGCGTTTTACCCCCATTTCGAACAAAATGGGATATGTATCGTAAGCTAACTCAATCGTTTCGATCAGTTTTCGTCGAAATCAACATATAACTCTATATATTGAATTTGAACGCGCATTTCAATTTGCCGGGGTCACAGACGAACTCTAAAAATTCCCGAAAAATATTTTCTAGCTTCGTATTGACGATACGGTCCTAACAAAACTAATTTCGTCAAATTCTGAGACTGTTTGAAAAATGGCCATTTTCTAGTCGATTGAAATCAACTAAAACTGGTCAAACACATTTATCTTTGCCACGCTCACATATTGATTCGAAAAATTATGAAATTTGGAATCTAGCAATAACTTGACATCACGGATCCAACAAAAGGGGTTTCGTCGAAATCCAAGGTCGTTTGCAAAATTCCCATTTTTAAGGGCCTGAATTCCATAGCGACTATTCAGGATTTTCAACTGGACATATCTTTTGATTCCCGCTATGAAATTTTGATTTTTCGGATTCGTTGGAAAGATATTCTCAATTAGATTCAAATATTTTTGGTTTCGCTAAAATCCGGTTTATTTTGCACCTGGTATGTTCATTTGAAGTTTGAAATCGAATTATCGAACTACCGCGCCATTTTCAATTCCTTTTATAATTTAAAACAAATATTTATATTCTAACGACGAACTATATAAATATATGCGTTCGAATTATATTCAAAATAAATTTCTCGTCGTTATTATCTAAAATAATCCATTTTAAATATTCAAAATTCGCTAAAATTACCAAAATAAAAATTTTAAATTGGCCCGCATTTCCGGGTTGTTACACACCATGTTCAATCTCTTCGACTATTAGTCGTCGTATCAATTATTCAGAATGGGTTAAAACCGGTCTTTCCAAATAACTCGCGTCTCTTATAATCAAGTGCTATAACAACACATCATATGCTTCATTCCAATCCAAAATATTCTTTTATTCGTATTTCTTTATTCTGGAAAGGTTCTCATTAATCTTATCAAAGATTTATCTCTTTTAAATACACTGTTTAGTCCATTTCTTTGGAAATCATTTCAAAAAAAATTATAGTCTCTTTTCAAAATTTAAACCAAATTAAGGTTTATCAAACTAGTCAGGATTAACGCCTTACTAAAGTAATCATTCATTTTACTATCTCATCCCAACCTATTTATCCCATGGAGAAAAACTGGTAGTACTCCATATCTAACACCACTGTGTTATCGGTAAATTCAACTACCATTTCACGTTCAAATCTAATTAAAGATTTGACTATCGCATGAAGTAAAATGGGTGATACTCCATCTTCGAACACTTTTCAAATTTGGCAAATTTAATTACCACATTAACATTTCAATCTAATTAAAGATTCAATAAAACTCTACTTAGTTTTAATCTCCAAAAATCATTATTTAATGATTATTCAAATTTCGGAAATAATCATGTCTTTACGGGGTTAAAGAACCAATGTCATTTAAAACATCGTTCATGATAAACCCAAAATCATCTTCCATCAAAATGAAATCTTAATGGAAATCATAACAGTGTATAATCGATATAAATTCCCATATCAGAATAATAATATAAATGGAATAATGGCAAAGCCTTTTTAAATTCCGTATATAGTAATGGTCTTCCTTTAACGAAGCTCGTTTCGATTATTACCAAATCGAATTCCATTCAATTCCAATTTAATATAATAAATTGGAAATTTTTACTTTCGAAAATTCCATTAATCTTAATTAAAAGATTATAAATTCCAAATAATATTCTTCACTGTTAATTGGGTTAAGGAACCAATGTTATTTAAAACACCGTTCACAATAAACCCAAAAACCCAGTTCTATTATTCAATTCCAATTAAATATTAATTAATTGGAAAACTTCATTAAATCTTGAATTAAATATTTATTCTTTTCTCAACTGGGTTTAAGAACAGTGTTATTTAAGACACCGTTCACGACATACCCAAAATCCAATTTGATATCAAATACAAGGCTCTGAATAGAAATTATATCGGCTTACATTCAATATCAATTTCCGAAACCAATGGGTATCGTATTGGGAATAACGATATTTATATCTTCCAAACTCCTCAACAATATCTGTATAATCACGGAATCCAATATCGAAATATTCTGAAGATTATTTCCATTCCAAATCCATTACAATTTATTCAATGGAAAATTCTGGTTATTTTAAAACCATTTTCAATGTCCAATTTATTAATTTAAAAACCATTGAATTTCTAATATAGTTAATAACTAGTTCATTTAGATAAAAATATATTTTTATCTTATCAAATATGGAATTTTTCATCCAAAATCTTTCCAAATTGTTTATTATGATTTTACACAATTTTCTCGTATTTTTAGTAATTTTATTAAGGTCTATACAATCGGTTTCCAATAACGGCCACCGAACACCATCCATAGTGACCTTTTCCAAAACTAATTTGGACATATATTAAAATCCATCCATTAGATTTCAGATCTCTTATATTCATTTTAAAGCTCTTTTCGATATGAACCCAACGGTTCTAATTTTAGGAGAATCCGACGGTCTGATCTCCCATTACATCGATTCTAAGTTAATGGTCGAAATTTGTGAATGGTCGCTGCACGTTCTATTCAAGCCATTAAATATATATAATATATATATCGTCGATTTCTATTCAAAACGTATTTATAAAATATTTATAGATTCATTTCAAAATGTTTCCCACTTCTTTTTTAATTTTAAATCAAAATTAAATATTCTATATCATTATAATATTAAAATGATAATATTTTCAAAATATCAGATTTTGAAATCACTTTTTGATATTCATTATAAAATGAATAAAATCAACAAATTGACGTTTAACTACTTAACACGGCTTCACATTTCAATTTTTTCATGTCCATCAAAAATCGGACATTAAAATCATATTTTGATTATTCACTGAATATTATTTTAAAATATTCGTTATTTCGGAACTGAAATCAAACTCAATCAATTACCATATAATTTTAGTTATATCGATTTCGTGCATCGCATGTATACAACAATAATGACAACAATCATTACAACATCCAGAGGGCATTTCACAACTGTATAAGTATTAAAATAAATAACGCTTATATAGTATGTCAACCCAACGATTGACATACAACTAAACAATTTGATTAGTGCATGCCAAATATCATCCTAATACCCATGTGGGATTTTCAGCCAACAAATATTGTTTATTATTTGTGCAGTTGGGCGATGTGTAAAATTTATCTTTCCAATCTATGTCAGTTAAATGGATATACATAAAAAAACCTTCTGATTTGTAAATGGATATTTATTTTACTTTCTTTTCAAGATAATTTTTAATATACATTTTATATTAATAATTTTATATACAACATTATCAATCAATGACAGTCCTAATCATAGTCCAAACAAACAATCAATCATGGTTTGTAAAAAAAATAGTGTCAGGAGCTACTAAGCCCTATCTGCAACCTATGATATAATAACTGTAAAATAATTTGAGTGAGAGAAAGTTTTCACAATCGGTTTTCACTCCATCATTCTTTATTGGACGGTTTGGATTTATATCTTCCCCAAACTCTAACAAGCTCCAAATTGGACTCAGTTAGTCTTTTTGTGAAGCTCTCGTCACCACGATCACAATGGATCTTATTTCATGTGATTTCGACACCGTATGAGAAAGATATGCTAGTTTATACATTGCATCATTAAATAAGTAATCAACGAAATTAATTAAATTAAATTATTAAACCTTAATAACGTTTAATTAAAAATGTTGTCGCTCCTTCATCATCTTCATCCCAGAAAACTGCTCGCACTCTTGGGTTGTAAACCGCAATATTAGGCACCGGAGCATGATCCATCTACGCCACGATGATCGTCGTCATCCCATCCACCGTCGCCCAAACCGTCGGCGAACTCGCGCCCCTCCATCGCCCCCAAATCTGGTCGAAAGTTGGCCCCTTTCCACCGAAAAATCGAGCTCCATTCCTCACGAAATTCCATAAAACTAGTATGGATTGGAAGATCTCAACGTTCTTTGATTTTGCTTTAGATGTTTGCCAAATTATTGTGTGGATCGATTGGATTTTGAATGGAAAAATTCAAGCTGTTTTGGGCCATCCGTTTTGTTTCTGGCAGCGGGTTTCATTTTGTGCTTAGGGTTTAGGAGATTATATATATATATATATAATTTATTATTTTTAATTCACAAATTAAATGTTTAACATTCCAACCCCCAAACAAATTCCAACGATTGTCGCTCCTAGCTAAATACCCCCATTTCAGACACAATGAGATAGGTGTCGTAAGCTAATTCGACT
Organism: Allium sativum; assembly: GCA_030737875.1. Lineage (NCBI taxonomy): Eukaryota > Viridiplantae > Streptophyta > Magnoliopsida > Asparagales > Amaryllidaceae > Allium > Allium sativum. Next base: position 911,223,152 of record CM060926.1, read on the forward strand.
GTTTCAATTAGTTTTTGTCAAAATTAAAATATAAATTAATATATATTGAATTTAAATGTACATTTTAATTTACTGGGGCCACATATTGACTCCTAAAATTACAGAAAAATAAATCTAGCTATGTTTTGACGATATGGTCCTAAAAAAACTAATTTCATCGAATTTGGAGGCTGCTTGAAAAATGGTCCTTTTCCAATCGATTAAATTCAAATTAAAATTACCAAACACGTTTAAATTTACTAAGCTCACATATTAATTCCAAAAATTATGAATTTTTAAACCTAGCTATAATTTGACATTCCTGATCCAACAAAAGTGGTTTCATCGAAAACGGAGGTTGTTTGCAAAATGGCTATTTTTAAGGGCTATATATTATATTAAAATATATATAAATTCCATAGCGACTATTTTAGATTTTAAACTGGACATAACTTTCAATTTATATTATGAAATCTGAATGTTTCACATTCATTAGAAAAAGATCATTAAATACATTCAAATGCTTCTGGATTTACTGAAATCCGATTTATTTTGAATTATATACATTCATTTGAAATTTAAAATCGAATTTTCAAACTACCGCACCATTTAAGGCTCGTTTTATAATTAGAATAAATTTATATGTTCTAACTTCGATTTAAATATATTTTTAGTCATTATTATTTAAAATAAATCATTTTAAATATTAAATACATTAAAATAGCTGAAATAAATTTTTTAAATTGGTTCAAAAATTCCGGGTTGTTACACTCGGTTAGATTCAGATTATGTTAGATTCGGGGCTTTATTAGATCCAGATTATGTGTATCCTTCTCTTTCTCCTAGGTATGCTTTTGATGTTGTTGGGCTTATATGAGCCTAAAGGTGATCAACCGGAGGTTGAGTCAGCGATGTCCAAGCTTGTCCAGGCTCATGCTCGAGCCCTGATTGGCTCTGTCCGTGGTAGCTCATAGGATGACAACCTTTCCAAAAGGCGGGTCAACGTATCCACTCTTTTAAATCGAGAACAAATGTATTATATTACAGTTTTCAAAAATTCGTGATGCTGAAACTGCTCACAAACATAGCAAAATAGATCTATTTGACAAATATAAACTTATAGATGCATTAAATAAGGTTTTTTTTTTGACAAATACAAACTCTTGAGGCATACAAATTAGTATATACATGTCCAAGTAATACAATAATTGGGGATTTTATTCTAAAGGACAAACTTCATGATTTTTCATGTCTAAGGACAGCCCACCAAAAATTTATTCTCAAAGACAATACACTAATATTTTGAATTCTTTTGTTATTGATGAAGAAATGTTTCTTTTAATCTTTGATTCAACTATTGTTTAGCTTTTTTTTCACTTAGCTACATTATTGACATTAGATTCAATGAAATTGTATTGTGGTGTTTAATTTGTTTTATTTTGTGTAATAACCCGGAAATCTGAGCCAATTTAAATTTTTTATTTTGGCCATTTTAGTGAATTTTGATTATTTAAAATGAATTATTTTAAATAATAACGACGAGAAATTTATTTTGAATAGAATTCAAATGTATATAGTTAATTGAATCGTCATTAGAATATAAATAACTATTTATAATTTTTAAAGGAATTGAAAATGGCGCGGTAGTTCGAAAATTCAATTTCAATATTCAAATGAATGTACAGGATTCAAAATAGACCGAATTTTAGCAAAACCGAAAATATTAGAATCTATTTGATAATATCTTTCCAACGAATCCGAAAAATTTAAATTTCATAGCGGGGATAAAATGTTATGCCCAGTTGAAATTTCAGAATAGTCGCTATGGATTCTGACCCTTGAAAAATGGGAATTTTGCAAATGACCTCGGTTTTCAACGAAACCACTTTTGTTGCATCTGTGAGGTCATGTTATTGCTAGGTTTCAAAATTTGTAATTTTTCAAATTAATATGTGAACGTGGCAAAGGAAAACGCGTTTGACCAGTATCGTCAATACGAAGTTAGAAAATATTTTTGGAGGATTTTTAGAGTCAGTATGTGACCCCAGTAAATTGAAATGCGCGTTCAAATTCAATATATAGAGTTATATTTTGATTTTGACGAAAACTGATCGAAACGATCGTATCAGCTTGCGATACATATCCCATTGTGGTTGGAATGGGGGTAATTAGCTATGGATGATAGACGGTAGGTTCGATTTCGAAATAAAAAGTTGCTTTTTGAAATTTTAAAATAATAAAATATATAATATTTATATAAAATCCCCCCATACCCTCCTCTCCCAATAGTTAAAACATAAAAGAAAAAAATCGTTGAAGCCCTAATAGCTGCCGCATCTAGTCGCGCGCCACCCACCTGATACCGCCGCCCCTCCATCAGCTCGCACCTCCCCCTGGCCGCCGTCAGCTTTCTCTTCCTCCTCCTCCTAAATCAAAATCCCCCAGATGCCCCAATCCGCACAGGCCTCGACCAAATCAGGCCGCGCCACCCTCTGCTGACCCCCACTGCCGCCCCACCTCCCCATTCCGCAGTCGCCGCCTTCCAGACCACCCTCGAATTAAATTGAAATGAATTGAAATTCGAATCAAATTGAAATTGAATTGAAATCGATTTGAAATGAAATTAAAACGAATTTATATTGAAAAATTCAATCTTGATTTGAATTTGAAAAGGAAGTTGAAATCGTTTTGAAAACGAATTTAAACGATTTATAAAATACGTTTTGAAAGGAAATCAATGAAATATATATAATATATATTTTATATATATAGAATGGCCTGAATAGAACGCGCCGCACCACAGTAGTTCATGAATTTCGACCATTGACTTCGAGTGGACATTGCGGGAGATCCGACCGTCAGATTCTCCTAAAACCAGAACCGTTGGGTTCGTATCGAAAAGGGCTTTCTAATGAATATTAGAGATTTGAAATCTAATGGTTGGATTTGGAATTATGTCCAAATCAAATTTGGAAAAGGTCGCTGTAATTGAAGTTCGATGGCCGTTGATGGAAATCGACTGTACGGACCTTGATAAAATTATTAAAAATAGTAATAATTTGTGTAAAATCATAAGAAATGATTTGTGAAGAATTGGGATGAAAAACTCCATATTTGAAAAGATAAGAGTAGATTTTTATCGAAATGAACTAGTTTTGAACTAGAATTATAATTTTATTTATTTTTAAAATAAATAAAGTGGATTTGAAAATAAACAGAATTTCCAATAATTGAATTGGAATGGATTGGAATCGAAATTATCTTTGGAATATTTCGATGTTGGATTTCGTGATTATACAGATATTGTTATGGAAATTTGAAAGATATATTTATATCGTTATTTCCAATATGATATTTGTTGGTCGTAGAATTTGCTATTGAATATAAGCCGATATATTTTCTATTCAAAGCCTTGTATTTAATAACAAATGTGATTTTGGGTTGTCGTGAACAGTATCTTCAGTAATACTGTTCTTAGACCCAAAGGAGTTAAGAAAATCTGAAACTAACTGGATATTAGTTAAGTTGAATGGTTTCTTGGGTATTGATCTGATGTTGGTTTCGGCCTTTGGGGTTAATACTTAGGGAATTGCTCACTTGCTATTTTACGGTTAAAGATTGATAGAATGGAATGTGATTTTGGGTTTATCGTGAACCGTGTTTTAAATGACATTGATTCTTTAACCTAGTTAAAGATTAAAACTAAATGGAGTTTTAATGAATCTTTAATTAGATTGAAAAGATCGAGAATGGAGTATCACCAGTTTTGCTTCAGGCAATAGTTAAATCTTTAATTAGATCTGAACGTGAAATGGTAATTGAATTTATCGATAACACCGTGGTGTTAAATACGAAGTATTACCAGTTCTTCTTCATGGGATGAATAGGTTGGGATTGGGAAATAAAATAAATGTTTACTTCGGTGTGGTTCGCTAATCCCGACTAGTTTGAAGTGATATTCAAAGGAAGATAAAAGAATAAATTTAAAAGAATTTATCTTTGATAAAATTAATGGGAACCTTTCCCTAAGAATGTGAAATTTAGCAACTAACTGAAGATTAGTTAAGATGAATGGTTTCCTGAGTATTGATCTGATGTTGGTTTCGGCCTTCGGGGTTAATATTTGGGGAATTGTTCTCTTACTAATTTACGGTTAGTGACTGATGAATTGGAATGAGGCGTATGTTGTGTTTGTGTACACTTGTTTATTATATACGCGAGTAATTCAGAAAGACCGGGTTTATCCAATTCTGAATAACTGATTCGACGTGGGCTCGAGGAGGAAGACGGTGGTTGAAGACCGGAGGTTTTCACATCGTTTGGGTGATTACTGATGATCTTGATTGGGCTGTACACCCAAGAGGAGGGAATCAGTTGGTGATCGTCCAGACGTACTTGGAGATCGATAGATATGTGAGGAATAAGGTTCCTCCGGTTTCGTTCAGACCCAGAACGGACTTATAAATGGACTGTGTGTCTGACATTGGATATCATTCTGTGTGATTGATGGGTATCGATTGCATGGAGTGGTTTGCCTATGTGGCATGCTAAGATACAAATTATCAAGACTTCTGTTGAAAAGCAGAGACTTGTGGTTGATGATCAAAGCACGGCCTTTGTGGCATCGCTTTGTGTAGCGTGAATTCGCGAGCCTCACACCCCGGCTGTGAACCAAAAACGGGATAGGACTTCAGGGAGAGCATGCATTTCTTTCTAGCTAGGAGTGGTGTCAGTGCTTGAACTGGCTGATATTTATGTGGATGATGGATAGCGAGGCGCCTCGGTTTGATCGGACGATCCGGGTCCGATGGAGTCATTCGTTGGCTCATTTACGCCCCATAGGGTGGGGAAACGTAGTGTTCAGGCATTTTAATCCACATTGGTGGACCGGCGCTGACGATGCAAGGTGCAGTTGCGGCAGTTCCTGAGACATTGTAGGCTAGATTGTCTCGAAACGGTGAGGACGATCCCTGGCCTCGGTTCACAGACGGAAATCCAATTTTCAAATAAGTGACTTTGCGGTTTTGATTGTAGAGCCTAGTATAGCGACATGATATATGGTACCCATGCCGCCTAGGATTGATACATTTATATTTGAAGTTGTTTTGACACTATACACTTATTATAGTATCAAATGATTTGTTTTAAACGTATCAAGAATGCTTTGGCTAATATAAGGGAAAACCCAATCCTCTGGTTTGTGTTGCATTGTGTGATGGGACCTGGGTCATATAATAGCTTCATTTTTCTTTATTTTGCATTGCGTTTTTGTTTTATGCACTGGTATTCTTGGGAGGAAACCCGTTCCGTGTTATACGGCGTGGTCCCTTGATTTACCTAACTTTAAAGTAAAGATTAATAACTATTTTAGTTCTCACACTAGTCACATGACTGACCTGGATTTTATTGTTTTAACCTAAACTCTGGGTGCCCCTATTTTCCGCATGGGCAGATAGTTTTGGTTCTGCAGATTTATATTCACAGGATCCTGATTTACACCTGGAATGATACACGGAAAGTTCTGTATCCGTGTATTACTTCTAGTTGTGTATTTTATTATTTTCCGCTGCTATGTAATGTATTGTAATCTCTGATATTTTATAATGTATATTATTTGTTAATACTCTATATATTCTTGTATTCTAATGAATTGTTGTCATAAGCAATGAAATGTTCTTCTATTTGTGTTCCGATTTGTCTTGTCCTCAAAGTATCCGCTCTTTCCTTAACGGGGAAGTTACAGGTCCTTTCAGTTGGTGTCAGAGCTTTGGTTTACAAAGTTCGAGAACAAGAGACATTAGAACCATACAAGTGAATTCATCAGAGTTGGATTAGTAATATCCAGTGGGAATGACTCGTAAGAGATGGGATCAGTAGTATCCTAGGACGAGTGTGAAGAGTATATTTTTAAAATTGAAAATATTTTTTTTTTGAAATTTAAATCGTTTTATACGTATTTGAATATTTATTTTAAATTAATTTGGACAATCTAGTATATGAAGATTTTGCATATACGCCTAGCTAGCGTGTATACGAAGTTTAAATCTACTGGATAGATATAGAATCATACTCTAGTGGCCCGAAGATGATTCTGATGGTTAAGTACTCATCGTTAGAATTTATATTCGAGTGACGAAAGTGTGATATTTATATATTTCCAATTGGCTGGTGTGAGAACCAAAGCTAAATAGGATCTATTGTTGTGATTTGGCACCAAAAATGTGATTTTTTGACTATGTATCGAAGTTATGAATTTGAAAAGTTAATCAACTAATTGATTGTTGATTGTGTTGTTTGATTATTGGTTGGTTAATTAAAATGTTGAACACTTTAGCCAAATTGATCAAATAGTGAATTGTATGGAAAATTTGTCGCATTTGCATGCATATACATGTACTTACATTGAACTGGTCATAGCAAGGAGGCTAGAGCAGAAGAATAAAATTGTTTGCCCGACATATAGGTACATGTTTATTGTATTTCTTGGGTTTTGGATGATTTTATGAGCCGATTGGCTAGCCGCTTGGCTTTTTCTTTTTCTTTTGGATTGAAGAAGACCATGGGAGGCTATATGAAATATCCCGAAGTCCAAGGTGCAGGGGAGGTTATGGCGAAAATTTAGGGTGTTAGCCAAATTTTTGAAAAAATTGAAAAGTTCTTAGAAACTGAAAAGTTGGAGAACTTAAGCCGTAAAGAAAATAGTGAAAGTTGAGTTGATTAGTTAAACAACTTTCAGCTTTGTTCCTTTTCGAGGCCGAAAAGTTTTTAAGTGGGGGAGATTGTAATAACCCGGAAATCTAAGCCAATTTAAAATTTCTATTTTGGCCATTTTAGAGAATTTTGATTATTTAAAATGAATTATTTTAAATAATAACGACAAGAAATTTATTTTGAATAGAATTCGAACGTATATATTTAGTTGAATCGTCTTTAGAATATAAATAATTATTTATAATTTTAAAAGGAATTGAAAATGACGCGGTAGTTTGAAAATTCGATTTCAAAATTCAAATGAATGTACAGGATCCAAAATAAACCGGATTTTAGCGAAACCGAAAATATTAGAATCTATTTGGTAATATCTTTCCAACGAATCTGAAAATTTGAAATTTCATAGCGGGGATAAAAAGTTATGCCTAGTTGAAATTTCAGAATAGTCGCTATGGAATTCTGGCCCTTGAAAAATGGGAATTTTCAAATGACCTCAGTTTTCGACGAAACCACTTTTGTTGGATCATGATGTTAAGTTATTGCTAGGTTTCAAAATTCGTAATTTTTCGAATTAATATGTGAGCGTGGCAAAGGAAAACGCGTTTGACCAGTTTCAATTGATTTTAATCGACTGGAAAATGGCCATTTTTCAAACGGTCTCAGAATCCAACGAAATTAGTTCTGTTAGGGACGTATCGTCAATACGAAGTTAGAAAATATTTTTGGAGGATTTTTAGAGTCAGTATGTGACCCCAGTAAATTGGAATGCGCGTTCAAATTCAATATATAGAGTTATATTTTGATTTTGACGAAAACTGATCGAGACGATCGTATTAGCTTGCGATACATATCCCATTGTGTTTGGAATGGGGGTAATTAGCTATGGCCGACAGGTGGTAGGTTCAATTTCAAGTTCGAAATAAAAAGTTGCTTTTTGAAATTTTAAAATAATAAAATATATATTATTTATATAAAACCCCCCATACCCTCCTCTCCCGACAGTTAGAACATAAAAGAAAAAAATCGCTGAAGCCCTAACAGCCGCCGCATCCAGTCGCGCGCCACTTACCTGACACCGCCGCCCCTCCATCAGCTCGCACCTCCCCCTGGCCGTCGTCAGCTCTCCCTTCCTCCTCCTCCTAAATCGAAATCCCTCAAATGCCCCAATCCGCAAAGGCCTCGACCAAATCAGGCCGCGCCACCCTCTGCTGACCCCCACCGCCGCTCCAACTCCGCAATCCGCCGTCGCCGCCTTCCAGGCCACCCCCGACCCCTTAGCCCTCCTCCAACGATCGGAAAAGGTGAGTTTTCATATTTAAAATTAATTTAATTTGTTTTTATGTATTGTTTTAAACTTTGTTTTTAAACGCTATAAAAATCCGAAAATTTAGTGAAGATTGCAATAAAAAGTTAATATTTTTTTACACCTGAAAAGATTATATTTTTTATATGAAAATAAAGGTGTTTTCTTTATAGGTAAAATTAAATAATACAAGAATAAAAATATAATTTTTATATTATAGAAAGAATAAAAATGTGATTTTTATATTATAGAAGTATTAAAAATTCGATCTTTATTATGTAGAAGGAGCAAAGATGTGATTTTTATATGAGTGGCGATATAAAAATATAATCTCTATTATATGAACACCGTTATAAAAATAGAACTTTTTTCTATATAGTAGCGATATAAAAGTAGAATTTTTATCCATGTAGCGTAGTTATAAAAATGCGATTTTTATATATGTAGTGGATACGGTCGAACAAAGTGACAAAAGGTGAGCACGTCGAAGATTTCTAAATATGAAGAGTCGTGGCGTTTGGTTTTGCTAGTCGGTGAGAACTCCTCACTTTTATTATTATTATTTCTAGTTTGAAATATATACTAGGATGCAGACGGTGTTTAGCAGCACCCGACACCCGTCGTCCACAGACCATGGATGACTTGTTTGTTTGATTGTTGTGTTGTGAAATTTGATTGTGTGATGTGAAATAAAATAAAATAATCTATAGTGGAAAATATTTTATAGTTAAAAATATAATTTTTAACGTGTATATAAAATAAAAATTTATAAACAAATCGGACGATTTGTTTATATACACTGATTTGACTAATATTGATTGGGACGATAAATTTCACACATCGCCCAACTACACAGATAAATTTTGTGTTTGTTGATTTGAAACCCCACACGGGTATTGGGATGATATTAGCCGTACACTAATCCCAATTGTTTAGTTGTATGTTAATCGATGGGTTGACAGACTGTGTAAGCGTTAATTATTTATATTTAGTGCTTATGCAGTTGTGTGGTGCACTTTGTAAGATGGTTGATTATTTATCATTGCTGATATGTACATTTGTTGTAGAAAATCCATATAATTAACGTTATATGGTAACTGATTGGGCTTCATTCCAATTTAGAAAATAAATTCATGTGTTGAATAGAATAAATATTCATGTGTTGAATCAAAGCCGTGTTGATTAGATTGACGCCATTTTGATGTGAACGATATTTATATCATTTTATTCATTTTTCAATGAATGTTGGAAGTGATTTCAAAATTCGAATTAAATTGAAATGAATTGAAATTCGAATTAAATTGAAATGAATTGAAATTCGAATTAAATTGAAATGAATTGAAATTCGAATTAAATTGAAATGAATTGAAATTCGAATTAAATTGAAATGAATTGAAATTCGAATCAAATTGAAATGAATTGAAATTCGAATCAAATTGAAATTGAATTGAAATCGATTTGAAATGAAATTAAAACGAATTTATATTGGAAAATTCAATCTTGATTTGAATTTGAAAAGGAAGTTGAAATCGTTTTGAAAACGAATTTAAACGATTTATAAAATACGTTTTGAAAGGAAATCGACGAAATATATATATTATATATATTATATATTGAATGGCCTGAATAGAACGTGCCGCGCCATGGTAGTTCATGAATTTCGACCATTGACTTCGAGTGGACATTGCGGGAGATCCGATCGTCGGATTCTATTAAAACTGGAACCGTTGGGTTCGTATCAAAAAGGGCTTTCTAATGAATATTAGAGATTTGAAATCTAACGTTTGAATTTGGAATTATGTCCAAATAAAATTTGGAAAAGGTCGCTGTAAGTGCAGTTCGATGGCCGTTGATGGAAATCGACTGTACGGACCTTGATAAAATTATTAAAAATAGTAATAATTTGTATAAAATCATAAGAAATGCTTTGTGAAGAATTGGGATGAAAAACTCCATATTTGAAAAGATAAAAATAGATTTTTATCGAAATGAACTAGTTTTGAACTAGAATTATAATTCTATTTATTTATAAAATAAATAAAGTTGATTTGAAATGGTTTTGAAAATAAACAGAATTTCCAATAATTGAATTGGAATGGATTGGAATCGAAATTATCTTTGGAATATTTCGATGTTGGATTTCGTGATTATACAGATATTGTTATGGAAATTTGAATGATATATTTATATCGTTATTTCCAATACGATATTTGTTGGTTGTTGAATTTGATATTGAATATAAGTCGATATATTTTCCATTCAGAGCCTTGTATTTAATATCAAATATGATTTTTGGTTTATCGTGAACCGTGTTTTAAATGACATTGATTCTTTATCCCAGTTAAAGATTAAAACTAAATGGAGTTTTAATCAATCTTTAATTAGATTGAAAAGATCGAGAATGGAGTATCACCAGTTTTGCTCCAGGTGATAGTTAAATCTTTAATTAGATTTAAACGTGAAATGGTAATTGAATTTACCGATAACACCGTGGTGTTAGATATGAAGTATTACCAGTTCTTTTTCATGGGATGAATAGGTTGGGATTGGAAAATAAAATAAATGATTACTTCGGTGTGGTTCGCTAATCCCGACTAGTTTGAAGTGATATTCAAAGGAAGATTAAAGAATAAATTTAAAAGAATTTATCTTTGATAAAATGAATGGGAACCTTTCCCTAAGAATGTGAAATTTAGTAACTAACTGAAGATTAGTTAAGATGAATGGTTTCCTGGGTATTGATCTGATGTTGGTTTCTTCCTTCGGGTTTAATATTTGGGGAATTGTTCTCTTACTAATTTACGGTTAGTGACTGATGAATTGGAATGAGGCGTATGTTGTGTTTGTGTAACACTTGTTTATTATATACGCGAGTTATTCAGAAAGATCGGGTTTATCCCATTTTGAACAATTGATTCGACGTGGGGTCGAGGACGAAGACGGTGGTTGTAGACCGGAGGTCTTCACATTGTTTGGGTGATTACTGATGATCTTGATTGGGTTGTACACCCAAGAGGAGGGAATGAGTTGGTGATCCTCCAGACGTGCTTAGAGATCGATGGATATGCGAGGAATAAGGTTCCTCTAGTTTCGTTCAGAACCAGGACGGACTTATAATTGAACTGTGTGTCTGACATTGGATATCATTTTGTGTGATTGATGGATATCGGTTGCATGGAGTGGTGTGCCTATTTGGCATGCTAAGATGCAAATGATCAAGGCTTCTGTTGAAAAGCAGAGTCTTGTGGTTGATGATCAAAGCACGGCCTTTGTGACATCACTTTGTGTAGTGTGAATTCGCGAGCCTCCCACCTCGGTTGTGAACCAGAAATGGGAGAGGACTTCAGGGAGAGCATGCGTTTCTTTCTAGCTAGGATTGGTGTCAGTACTTGAACTGGCTGATATTTTACTTATGTGGATGATGGATAGCGAGGCGCCTCGGTTTGATCGGACAATCCGTGTTCGATGGAGTCATTCGTTGGCTCATTTACGCCCCATAGGGTGGGGAAACATAGTGTTCAGGCATTTTAATCCACATCGGTGGACCGGCCCTGGCGATCCAAGGTGCAGTTGCAGCTGTTCCTGAGACATGGTAGGCTAGATTGTCTCGAAATGGTGAGGACGATCCCTGGCCTCGGTTCACAGATGGAAATCCAATTTCCAAATAAGTGACTTTACGGTTTTGATTGTAGAGCCTAGTGTGGCGACATGATATATGGTACCCATGCCGCCTAGGATTGATACATTTATATTTGAAGTTGTTTTGACACTATACACTTATTATACTATCAAATGATTTGTTTTAAACGTATCAAGCATGCTTTGGCTATTATAAGGGAAAACCCTATCCTCTAGTTTGTGTTGCATTGTGTGATGGGACCTGGGTCTTAAAATAGCTTCATTTTTCTTTGTTTAGCATTGCGTTGTTGTTCTATGCACTGGTATTCTTGGGAGGAAACCCGTTCCATGTTATACGGCATGGTCCCTTGATTTACCTAACTTTAAAGTAAAGATTAATAACTGTTTTAGTTCTCACACCAGTCACATGATTGACCTGGAGTTTATTGTTTTAACCTTAACTCTGGGTGCCCCCATTTTCCGCACGGGCAGCTAGTGGTTTTGGTTTTGCAGATTTATATTCACAGGATCCTGATTTACAGCTGGAACGATACTCGGAAAGCTCTGTATCCGTGTATTACTTCTAGTTGTGTATTGTATTAGTTTCCACTGTTGTGTAATGTATTGTAATCTCTGATATTTTATAATGTGTATTATTTGTTTATATTCTATATATTCTTGTATTCTGATGAATTGTTGTAATAAGCAATGAAATGTTCTTCTATTTGCGTTCCGATTTGTCTTGTCCTCAAAGTATCCGCTCTTTCCTTAACGGGGAAGTTACGGGTCGTTTCATTTTGGTTTTTAGATATTAGTCTTTTTGCATTTTAAAGTATCGGTTTTTCAAATTAAGAGTATGTTTGTTTTAAATTTTGGAATTGTAGTTATTATATAATTTGTACTATTGTATTCATCATAATATTTTAATTCAAACTACTTCCTTTTTAATCAAACATTCTATGATATGAATTGTTTTTGTAGTAGTTACGTATCATTTTTTTTAATATAGTAGCAGTTTTTGGGTATCAGATTTATATTATTAGGTATCAGTATATCTTTATGGGTATCTGAATTGTCTAATGTTGGTATCAATTTTAAATATTTGTTTACTTGATTGCTTTTTTTTTATTAAATTTATTTTGTAGTGTTGAACAATAGTCCAATATTTCAATACATTCGTTGTCCACTAGGTTTTTGTGTTCAAATATTGTTGTGCATAACAAAAGTTATTTGAAAGAAATGATGAAGAGAGGTTCTACATTACCCAATTCGATTTTATTGGTTTTTGTTTCAAAGGATTTAATGATTTTACAGGACTTTTAATGGCATAGAAAATTCAAAAGGGATATGATTTTATTGTTGTTTATTTGATAATTTAATTTGTTGATTTAATGTAGTCCTTATGAGAAAATTTTGAAAAGCTTGCCCTTGAGGCTATTGTCACCATAGCAAAATAAATTTAATAAATTAAAAAACAATAAGCAAAACAATATTTAGAACAGATACCTACATTAGACAATTCTGATACCAACAGACACAAAACTTATACCTAATCATATAAAACTACTATAATATTAAAACAAAAATGATACGTAATCACTAATAAACGATTTTTAACATAGAATGTGTAACGGCCCTAAAATTCCTAGCTTTCGAATCGACTATAAAACACACAAGTCCATCCGAACGGCAAAAATCCTTGAGTCGCTTGGGATTACGACTAATAAGAACACTGAACAAAAAAACATTTTCCATTATGATTACAATAACTTTTACATCAGAGTATAGCTTACATCAGAGTACATTAATAAATACAATGCACAATGGAAATGATAATATTAGAATATAATATATGCCCAGCAGAAAACATAAACTCTCAGCGAAAGAAATAAAATATTCTGGACTCAGTTTTAGCTTTAACCCAGCATCTGCTTACAAAATGTATGCAAAACAAAACTATTAGCTGCCCGTGTGGAAAATATGGCACCCAGAGTTTAGGTGAGAAACAATAAACTATGAATCAGTCATGGGACTGGTGTGAGAACTAAAACAATTATTGATCTTTTATTTTAAAATATGGTAAATCACAGGACCACGCCGTATAACACGGAATGAGTTTTCTCAACATGAATACCTATCATAAACAACTCGTAATGCTTTTTGAAAATGAAGCTTTATAAGACTCAAGTCCTATCACACAATGCAATGCAAACCAAGGGAAAAGTTTTACCTTATAATAGTCAAACATGCTTGATACACGGAAAGAGATTTACATCGTTTAAACTCTTGTTTAAATCTTTTCCTTGAAATCATTTCAGATGATTATACAATCTCATTTTGCAAACTTAACTCAAATCGAGTTTTATAAGCCTTATCAGGATTATTTGAACCTTATGAAAAGGTAATTTCTCAAATCGTTATCCCATTACCATCCTACTCATCCCATAGAGTAAAACTGGTGGTACTCCATATCCAACACCCGTCGTGTTTTGTAAGTTTAATTACTTCTTTCATTTCAAATCGAATTAAAGATTTCACTTCAACTAATCTTGGAAAATCATCTTTTCCTTTACATGGGTTAAAGAACAAATGTTATTTAAAACACCGTTCACGACAAACCCAAAATCATACTTCCACTAGAAATGGAATCTTCACGAGGATCATATCAGTTTATAATCAATATAAATTTCTATATCGAACTAATGCTATAAACGAAATAATGGCAAAGCCTTTTAAATTCCTTAAATAGTAAATGTCTAAGTTCACGGAGACACATCTCGATTATCACTAAATCGATTTCCATCCAATTTCAATTAAATTTATTAAATGGAAAACTCAACTTTGGAAAAACTTCATTAAACTTAATTAAAATATTTTATTCCATAATTTCATTTTCAACTGGGTTAAAGCACAATGTTATTGAAGACATCATTCACAACAAACCCCAAACCAATTGATATTAAATATAAGAATTCAAACAGAATTTAGATCAACTTATATTCAACAATGATTCTCGTAATCAACGGATACTATCATTGGAATAACGATATAAATATCTTTCAAATTCCTCCAATAGTAAACGTCTACACAATGGTAATCAATACCAAATTTCCGAAGATCATTTCTATCCAAATCACTATTCCAATTAATCTTAATTAATAGATTTCTCAAAACACATCTTTCAAATCCAATAACGAATATTTGGAAAATTATTAATTTATTTAACTTCAAATTACAAAACGTTGTTTTACCATTTTCTGTTAGTTTGGCTGAAAACACGAATATCGAAAATATAGATCGAAACTTCAGCTTTCTTTTCCAAATCACTTTAAAATCATTAATTATGATTTATCAAATTTTTTGCATATTTTAAATGATTTAAAACTAGCCCGTTTCATTGAAATCCATTTTCGGGTCACTAACGGCTATAGCGATGTTTTTCTCCAAATTTGATTTGAACTTTTCTCAAAATCAAACTATTAATTTTAAAAAATTTCATATCACTGGAAAGCTCTTTTCATTTTGAACCTAACGGTTTTTATTTCGGGATGATCCGACGGTCGGATCTCCTGGTACGTCAATTTGAAGTTAATGGTCGAAATTCGCGAACGGTCGTTGCGCGACACGTCTTATTCAAGCCATATTATTATTTTAAAAAAAAATTCGTCAATTCAGTTCAAACATATTTTATAAATCATTTGAAAATGTTTCAAACTTCAAATTCAACTATATGTCATAATTGAATATTCAATATTATTATAATATTAAAATAATAATACTTTCAAAATATAATAATTTAAAATCCAAATTTTCCTGATATCCATTATAAAAATAAATAAGATCATAAAACTAGGGCTATCAATGGATACCCATAAAATCCGAAATCCACTCACATTTTTATCTGAAAAGCAGATAAATATCCAATATTCAGAAAAATGGATGCGGATACGTAGATATCTGCATTTTAAAATTATCCATCCAATTTTTTAACATTATGCTCAAATTATATGTATTTTATAATAATTATTGTTATTTATTATTGCTTTATGAAGTCAAAGGTTTATATTATTCTATATGCGTATTCGGGTGCATTCGGGTGCATGATAGACATTGGTACTCCAGTGCATTTCTCCCTCTGATTCAGAATAAATATGTTTTCGGACCTTCTTTTCAAAATGAAAAGTAGATGTTCCAGAACGAATCTCAGCAATAACCTTTTCAGATTCTACATATTGATTATTTTGAACTATGCACAAAATGCATATTAGCTACTTAAATCTATTTAATTTCATCATATATGTTTATTTTGACACTTTTGTGATCAACGGAATTGAAAAGTATTTATTTTAAGCTAAAAAAATTCATTTATATTTCTTCATTTATCGATCGTTGGCGGATAGGATAATTATCCGATATCTTTCGATATTCGTGGATACAAATATTGATATCCGAAAATGATTTCGGATATGGATACGGATATAATACTATCCGTATCCGAAAAAATCCATTAATAACGCTAATCTGAACAATACGTTCGAGTTAAAAATGTCGTTTATATACCTAACTCGAATTCAAATTTTGAATTATTATTCAAATTCTAATTTGAATTAAAACAAGCCATTTTTAATCCAAACCTCTTTCAAATCCATTTCAATATTTTCAATATTTATTTGAAAATATTTCAGCTTCATTTTCAAAGCATTTTGGGTTAAAAAATCCATATTGCATTTCCATGTCAAACTTCACTTAAATGAATATATAATTTATATAAAAACCCAATGGAACAAAACTTAATCAATACCCGAATTATTTCATATTCGTGGTGTCAATGTGTGTAAACATTTATAATAACACCATAACAGTTAAAATCCATTAATCGGCAGTCATAAGATAAGCGTTATAAATTTCAACGCATAAATGTACAATAAATAGTATATATAAAATTGTAAATAAACGTCCATCGTCCACGAAGCAACCATGGTAATCACAGGCAACAACATATAATCATATAATATTAAAATAACTTTTTAAATCGGCTCAGGGAGTTCTCAAAACGATTTTTCTTGATCGTTGCAATAACGATCAATTTTCGATAGTTCAATAAGGAATTTTATTTTGCCATAAATTGTAACGAGCTCCAAATTGCTCCAAATTTATTTCATTGTGTAGCCTGCATTCATACGGTTCCTACGGATCTTGTTTCGCTGAATTCTGATAAAGTATTGAAAAGTTATATATTTTACAAGTTTGAATACATTTATAAAGTCACTAACATTAATTAACTAATATATAATATGTAAACCTTAATTACCATCATTAGCTTAATCCTTTTTCCTCTTTTAGGTAACGAACTCGTACCCAAAAAATGGCCATTTCCGCCCATTGTCTTCCCTATATCTCCTTCCACACTCAACAAAAATTCGCAAACCCATTATCAACGCGATCTGCTTCCCGAGCTCTACACTGTCATTCACCTGAACTACAACTCGAACCATCCTTGAAGAATGTGACATCCTGTTCCTCCCATCATGCATGCTATAAGGTGCGCATGAAATTGGTACAGAAAACTCTCAAATTTTGCACAAATGTGCTATTTCACACCCTAAATCAAAATATCATCTCCATCTTAATCATTGTTGCATATATTGTCCAAGTACCTGTAACACCCCGATTTTTCTATTAACTGTAACTTAACAAATAAAAGTATAATTAATTCTAAATGATGGAATCAAGGGAAATGGGTTATGCCATTGCGTTCGTCTCAGAATTCTGCTTGAGATAGAGTCCGAGTTCGCGTAAAACGGATACAGTATGAAGAAGATACAAACGAGCGAAGATGGGCAGAAAAACCAGAAACGGGTCAGAATGCACTGGCACACTTGGGAAGTGCGCCAGAACAAAATTGCACCGGCGCACTTGGGAAGTGCGCCAGTACAATTTAGCACTGGCGCACCTGCCAAGTGCGCCCAGGTTAGAAACCCTGATTGGTCAGGCCCTGGCTGGCCTGGTCAGGTTTTGGTCGATTTCTGAGGCTTGGCTGAGTCACTTGGGCTTACATGTCGCTTTCTGATTGGCTTCTCTTGAGATGGATTGTCTGGATTCACTCTAGCTTCATCGACGGCTCTAATCAGATTAAAATTCTTTAAATACAACTCAAGTCTAACCCTAAGCACACACAAATAATATAATACTAAAGCCGTCATGCTGCTGGAAAGAAACTAGGAGTGGCCGTCAGTTAGAAAGCTTAGAGACAAGCCAATACTAAAGTAAAACATGAATCAAAACAACGTTAGTCTACCCAAAGGAAAGCATATCAAATTCAGAATCCAGAATCCAGAATCCAAGTTCGTCGTTCGTTGTAAGTATAGTGATTTTTCCGATGAGAATAAAACTAAGACTTGATTCGATGTAAATTGGAAGTGGAATTGTGCTATTATGTAACGACGATGTTAATTCATATCTATGTATTGAAATGATTGTGTTGCGAATGAAATTGGGATGTTTGTGGTATAATTAAGATTGATGTTGATCCTATTGTACTTTTAGAATGACAACAACAACACAAGCAAGTTGTACAATTCATGTTTATGTGATTATATAGGTGGTTTGTGATTAGAACCTCATGTATATACTTTATGCAAGAATCTTTATGCCTAAATAGTTATGTTCATATACATGCCCCTATGTTTATACAAAAGTTGCAAGTTCCTAATTGGATCCATGTCAATATCCACTTTAGTACATGTTTCATGTTGTAATTAGATATGCGATTGGATCTAGTTCACACCCTTGTCATAAAGTCATACATATTTATGAAAATGTCATACTCTTGTCATGTGCTAGTGATGTTCGATGTTATGCATAGATCCAAAAACAAGTTTAGACTTATGTTGTCTAAATCATATGCTAATTCATGTGACACCTATTTGGTTAGACCCTTATTTCAATGCAAATTCACATATATATAAATTGATCTAGGCTAGGTTGCAAATTCACATATATGTATATTGACTATTTTGCAAGTTCACGTCTATGACATTCATGTTGGCTATTTTGCAAGTTCACACCTATGATGTTCATATTGACTATGCCAAAAATGCCAAGTTTACACCTATGTCATGTTTATGTCTATGAATTCCCTTATGCCTATTTATGTGCGCAAAATTAGGCTAAGTTTTTAGCCTAATATTATGTGTTAAAACTATGCGAACGAAAATTAGGCTAAGGTATTTAGCCTAATGTTTAATTGGGGTAACGTTGGGAATATTAGTAAAACTTGACATAAAATATATGGAATTGGCATGTTTGTCACATGCCAAAATTGGTGGCATTTAAACGGTATAAATTCTTATAACAAAAATGTTAAACTTGGAATGTGGGCCATAACATTTAATTGTTGACAAATTTACATATATTCTGTAATAAAGACAAATATGTAAGTTAGAAAATACGAATATGCTTAACACGAGGTTGGATTGAGTTGTGATGTAAATCTGCCCGGACCCGCCCAGCTGTCCAGTAGTCACAACAATACCTATCCAATTTGGGTGGTTAAGCATTGAGCCCAATAAGGACCCGAGGTTAGACCGAGTTACGGTGTAAATCTGCCCGGAACCGACCGGCACATCCAGTAACCGTAACAATATCCGTCTAATGTGAGTGGTCGGTGCTTTAAAAATGCTAAAGACAGACAAGTCAGGATGGTAGGGTTAAGTTAACTAAAACACTTAACCAATTCAACATGTTAATGAAATTGATGGGTGGGGTTAGGTAAATACAGACACTTAACCGCTTAACATGTTTGACTAGAAAACCCTAGTAACGGGGACCCATTTCAGCAGTAACCCAATTAGGTATCATGGTACCCTAAAACTAGGCAGGGTGGGGCATGATTACTGAGCTGATTGTAAGCTGTCAAAAGCGACGACGGTGGGTGCAACAGTGTGGGTTCTAATGGAGTGCGGGTGTGCATACACTTCGGAGCAGACAAACAGGGCACTGGGGGCACCAGTAGTATAACCAATGCATTCTAAGTATTGTGTCAGGTCGCCACCATGAGACTTGATACACCCCATGGTGGGGCCAGCATAGGTATCTATAATATTTGGAGGTCGTAAGACACATGTAATTATGCGAGTAGGAGCCGATCGTTAAAATAAGGGGATCACTTCACCCTCAGCATGGGGTGCCAGTTTAGAACTAATGCATGTAGGTGCAGAGATATAGTGTGGGGTGCGATAGTATATTCGATTCAAACTGCTTAGTCTTAGTTTATGACACTCTCCTATTTCCAGTTTATACTTATCATGCCCTTATTCTTATTCTCATACTGAAGAGTCACTAGACTTACCAGGCTTTATGTCTGACCTTATTTTCTTTCGTCTTCTTTTCTTCCGTTTCCCCCCTAGGTCCACAGGGAGGAAACAACCCAACTTAGTCAGATTCTTTAAAAGCTTCAAGATAGTAAATGTACGGTTTGGACTCTCTTGCTTTGGCTATGGCTGTTGGACACAATCATGGGGATTTATGCAGTTTTAATCACGTTTTATGCTTCTTTATTTAAAAACCAAGACAGAAATGATGTTGTAATGTTTTGGAAGTTGTTATGAGACCATTATGGAAATATTTGTATGAACAAGTATTTTATGAAATAAAAGTCTGATGTTTTCCGCTGCTTATATATATATGTGTGTTTATATCTGTCTTGTGTTTTATCTGTGACTTTTACTTACAAACCTCCACCAAAGTTAAGGCAGTCCCTTGTGAGTGACCTTAATGGAGGGCGGGGTGTTTCACTTGGTATCAAAGCATAGATTTACCAGACTAGATAAACAAAAATTGAAACTATTTTCAAAAAGAAGTTTAAAGAAGCATCTTTTTCAAGAAAAAGTGTTGTTTTTAAAAGGCATAATTCCCCCGAGCCATATGCACTATCTCTCTATCCTATTTTCTTGAATCTTTCCTTTTCGTTTCAGCATGTCTGGGGACCATACTCCCCAGCTACAGACGCTTTTACTCCTCCTCCTCCTCTACATGAAACAGCAAGCGGAAGAATCGCAGAACAAGAAGGCGGATAATAGTCAAGGAGGAAAGGACCACAACAATAATGACAAGACACGTGAGAAAAGGAAATGTTATTTCTGTGGCATTGTTGGGCATATAGTCCAAGATTGTAGAAAGAAGAAGATGAAGATGGGGGCATGCTTTCAGTGTGGTGATATTGGACATATCAGCAAGAACTGCCCTAAGAAGCAAGGGCAAGGCCCGCAAGCAGGACCTTCTGGGGGTACCTCTTTAATTTTTTCCCCTAGATGCTTTATTTTATCTTGCTTATCTTCTCAATCCTATCTTGAGAACCTTAGATAGAAATATTTCTGTAAAAAGCTTAGTTTATCTATATGATCATCCAGTTCACACTCTCTTTGATTCTGGTGCATCACACTCCTTTATTTCATCTGCTTTAGTAGAATCTCTGCACCTAAACAATAGTATGGTAGAAGATCCCTTGATTGTTTCAAATCCAATTGGGGGCTAGGCTTATTTGTCGATGGTTTGCTTGGATTTGAAAATCTCTATTCTAAGTGTTGAATTTAAATGTAGTTCCTTTGTTTTGGGCTTCCCAGCGTATGGATTGATCTTAGGTATGGACTGGTTATCCAGTAATGGTGCCATTCTTGATTGTGAGAAAAGAGTGGTTAGGCTCTTGACTCGGCTCGGTAACACTCTAGAAATTTCTTGTAATCCCTTGAATGTTGTTATGCTTAGTCATCTAGAGTCGCTTGACGCTTTTGTTGAGAATTTGCAGTCAGTTAGGGTGGTCCGGAAATATCCGGATGTCTTTGAAGAAAGTTTTCTATTGGAATGGCATGAAGAAGGACGTGGCGGATTTCGTTTCTAAGCATGTGACATGCCAACAGGTCGAGGCGGAATAAAAGAAACCTGGAGGACTGCTTCATCCTCTAGAAGTCCCGCAATGGAAGTGGGATAGCATTTCAATGGACTTCATTGACGGGTTGCCTAGGTCAAGAAGAGGCAATACTAGCATTTGGGTGATAGTGGACATGCATACTAAAAGCGCCCACTTTATACCTATCAAGAGTAGAAGGACTGCTTCGTCTCTAGTTTCTCTTTATCTCAAGGAAATAGTTCGACTCCATGGAATACCCTCCAGAATAGTGAGTGACAGAGACCCCATCTTCATGAGAGAATTTTGGCGGAGTCTGCAAGAAGCTGTCGGCACGTAGTTATGCTTGGGCACGACCTATCACCCCCAAACAGATGGTCAGACAGAAAGGGTGAATAGAGTACTAGAAGATCTTCTAAGACTGTGCGTTCTTGACTTCGGAGGGACTTGGGAGGATCACCTTCCTTTAGTGGAATTCGCCTACAACAACAGTTATCAAGCCACCATCGGTATGGCGCCCTTCGAAGCTTTGTATGGAAGACCATGCTAATTGCCAACTTGTTGGTGGGAGTCCACTGACAAGATTATACTTGGGCCAGACATGATTAGAGAGACTTCAGAAAAAGTGGAATTGATACGAAGGAAAATAAAGACTGCCCATGACAGACAGAAATCCTACGCCGACAAAAAAAGGACCGACCTTGAGTTTGAGGTTGGGGACAGGGTTTTCCTTAAGGTATCCCCTTTAAGGAATGTTGTTCGCTTTGGATCCGCAGGAAAGCTAGCACCAAGATTTGTAGGACCATTCCCTATCATCGAGAAGATTGGGAAGATGGCTTATAGAGTAGAGCTGCCTGAAAGATTGGCTGGAATTCACAACGTCTTTCACGTTTCTCATCTCCGGAAATGTCTACATGAATCAGCGGAAGTGGTGGAGCCAAGCATTTTAGAAGAAGACGAAGTGGAACGCGAAGCAATTGTGAGGAGAGTTCCAACCCGAATAGTAGGAACTGAAATCAAGAAGCTACGCAACTGCGAAGTCAAGCTCGTTAAGGTTCAGTGGAGCGACGCCGAGGAAGACGCGACTTGGGAAACTGAGGATAGAATACGCGCGACCTACCCTTTTCTTTTTGATGGTACATCTTTGACCTCTCTTTTTCCTTAAGTTGTGCTTGTATCTATCTTTTTAGGTATATCTTCTCGATATGATCCTTTATCCTTAGGTAGAAACCCCTTTGGATGTAAACATGTATTTAAAACATGTTATGCTTGATGGCTGCAAGTGGTTGCTAGTAGTTGCTCGTGGATGCATATACACACACAACCTAGGTTTTAGATCGGCTCAGTCACTTCATACTGCATATGCATATATGTATTCATATTTGTATGTGGTTGAAACTTGATATGTTGTCATATGGATGTCGCATTTGTATTAATGGTTGCGCACTCATGTGGAATTATGAGTAAGGACAAATTTGCATACATAATGGATTCATGACACTTACATGATTTGCATTAAGGAGGTCAACTGGATCAGTAGACCACCTGATTTTGCATTAGTTAAGGACATATACAAACACTGTGCATATAATCATAAAGCATTAGAAGTCTTTTAAGGACAATGGACGCCTGTGTTTGATGGTTGAGTAGATGGACGATTGGATGTTAGGACTTACGTTCTCCTAGACTTGAAGATTTCGGGGACGAAATCCTTTGAGGAGGGGAGAATGTAACACCCCGAATTTTCTGTTAACTGTAACTTAACAAATTAAAGTATAATTAATTCTAAATGATGGAATCAAGGGAAATGGGTTATGCCATTGCGTTCATCTCGGAATTCTGCTTGAGATAGATTCCGAGTTCGCATAAAATGGATACAGTATGAAGAAGATACAGACGAACGAAGTTGGGCAGAAAAACCAGAAACGAGTCTGAATGCACTGGCGCACTTGGGAAGTGCGCCAGAACAAAATTGCACTGGCGCACTTGGGAAGTGTGCCAATACAATTTAGCACTGGCGCACCTGCCAAGTCCGCCCAGGCCAGAAACCCTGCTTGGTCAGGCCCTGGCTGGCCTGGTCAGGTTCTGGTCGATTTCTGAGGCTTGGCTGAGTCACTAGGGCTTACATATCGCTTTCTGATTGGCTTCTCTTGAGATGGATGGTATGGATTCACTCTAGCTTCATCGAAGGATCTAATCAGATTAAAATTCTATAAATACAACTCAAGTCTAACCCTAAGCACACACAAATAATATAATACTAAAGCCGTCATGCTGCTGGAAAGAAACTAGGAGTGGCCGTTAGTTAGAAAGCTTAGAGACAAGGCAATACTAAAGTAAAACACGAATCAAAACTACGTTAGTCTACCCAAAGGAAAGCATATCAAATTCAGAATTCAGAATTCAGAATCCAAGTTCGTCGTTCATTGTAAGCACAGTGATTTTTCTGATGAGAATAAAACTAAGACTTGATTCGATGTAAATTGGAAGTGGAATTGTGCTATTATGTAACGACGATGTTAATTCATATCTATGTATTGAAATGATTGTGTTGCGAATGAAATTGGGATGTTTGTGGTATAATTAAGATTGATGTTGATCCTATTGTACTTTTAGAATGACAACAACAACACAAGCAAGTTGTATAGTTCATGTTTATGTGATTATATAGGTGGTTTGTGATTAGAACCTCATGTATATACTTTATGCAAGAATCTTTATGCCTAAATAGTTATGTTCATATACATGCCCCTATGTTTATACAAAAGTTGCAAGTTCCTAATTGGATCCATGTCAAGATCCACTTTAGTACATGTTTCATTTTGTAATTAGATACGCGATTGGATCTAGTTCACATCCTTGTCATAAAGTTATACATATTTATGAAAATGTCATACTCTTGTCATGTGCTAGTGATGTTCGATGTTATGCATAGATCCAAAAACAAGTTTAGACTTATGTTGTCTAAATTATATGCTAATTCATGTGACACCTATTTGGTTAGACCCTTATTTCAATGCAAATTCACATATATGTAAATTGATCAAGGCTAGGTTGCAAATTCACATATATGTATATTGACTATTTCGCAAGTTCACATCTATGACATTCATGTTGGCTATTTTGAAAGTTCACACCTATGATGTTCATATTGACTTTGCCAAAAATGCCAAGTTTACACCTATGTCATGTTTATGTTTATGAATTCCCTTATGTCTATTTGTGTGCTCTAAATTAGGCTAAGTTTTTAGCCTAATATTATGTGTTAAAACTATGCGAACGAAAATTAGGCTAAGGTAGTTAGCCTAATGTTTAATCGGGGTAATGTTGGGAATATTAGTAAAATTTGACAAAAAATATATGGAATTGGCATGTTTGTCACATGCCAAAATTGGTGGCATTTAAACGGTATAAATTCTTATACCAAAAATGTTAAACTTGGAATGTAGGCCATAACATTTAATTGTTGACAAATTTACATATATTCAGTAATAAAGACAAATATGTAAATTAGAAAATACGAATATGCTTAACATGAAGTTGGATTGAGTTGTGATGTAAATCTGCCCGGACCCGCCCGGTTGTCCAGTAGTTACAACAATACCTATCCAATGTGGGTGGTTAAGCATTGAGCCCAATAAGGACCCGAGGTTAGACTGAGTTACAGTGTTAATCTGCCTGGAACCGACCGGTACATCCAGTAACCGTAACAATATCTGTCTAATGTGAGTGGTCGGTGCTTTAAAAAGGCTAAGGACAAACAAGTCAGAATGGTAGGGTTAAGTTAACTAACACTTAACCAATTCAACATGTTAATGAAATTGATGGGTGGGGTAAGGTAAATACAAACAATTAACCGCATAACATGTTTGAATAGAAATCCCTAGTAACGGGGACCCATTTCAGCAGTAACCCAATTAGGTATCATGGTACCCTGAAACTTGGCAGGGTGGGGGCACGATTACTGGGCTGATTGTAAGATGTCAAAAGCGACGGCGGTGGGTGCAACAGTGTGGGTTCTAACGGAGTGCGGGCGTGCACACACTTCGGAGCAGACAAGCAGGGCACTGGGGGCACCAGTAGTATAACCTACGCATTCTAAGTATTGTGTCGGATCGCCAACATGGGACTTGATACACCCCATGGTGGGGCCAGCATAGGTATATACATTATTTGGAGGCCGTATGACACATGTAATTATGCGAGTAGGAGCCGATCGTTAAAATAAGGGGATCACTTCACCCTCAGCATGGGGTGCCAATTTAGAACTTATGCATGTAGGTGTACAGATATAGTCTGGGGGTGTGATAGTATATTCGATTCAAATTTCTTAGTCTTAGTTTATGACACTCTCCTATTTCCAGTTTATACCTATCATGCCCTTATTCTTATTCTCGTACTGAAGAGTCACTAGACTTACCAGGCTTTATATCTGACCCTATTTTCTTTCATCTTCTTTTCTTCCGTCCCCCCCCCCCCCGGTCCATAGGGAGGAAACAACCCAGCTTATTCAGATTCTTTAAAAGCTTCAAGATAGTAGATGTACGGTTTGGACTCTCTTGCTTTGGTTATGGCTGTTGGACACAATCATGGGGATTTATGCAGTTTTAATCACGTTTTATGCTTCTTTATTTAAAAACCAAGACAGAAATGATGTTGTAATGTTTTGGAAGTTGTTATGAGACAATTATGGAAATGTTTGTATGAACAAGTATTTTATGAAATAAAAGTCTGATGTTTTCCGCTGCTTATATATATATATATATGTGTGTGTGTGTGTGTGTGTGTGTGTGTTTATATCTGTCTTGTGTTTTATCTGTGACTTTTACTTACAAACCTCCACCAAAGTTAAGGCAGTTCCTTGTAAGTGACCTTAATGGAGGGTGGGGTGTTTCAGTACCCGAGCCCTAACAACATAAATGCACATTGCTCTTTGTTTTTAACAAACAAAAATTTTGTTCAACCCCATAGACCTATACTAGATTAAAGAGCACACTCATACGATCACATTGAATCAAAAACGCTTGATTCCATTTAAGTTTGGATTTGTAATGAATTTTTAAAGACTAATTTCCTTACGTTGGAATTAACTGGTGGCAGCTCCTCTTGTTGACCAGAGAAACATGTTAGGTTTAGGGGAGAATGAGATGCTATATAGGGTAGGATAGCTTACAGTGTAAGCTTCCTATTTTATTTTATTATTTTCTTAGTTATCACTACTCTGATCATCGTTTAAAAATTTGCACGGGTGCATACTTACTTCGTTCAGGTTGAAAATTGATATACATGTATGTTACATTATTACAGTCCTAGTGAAACTTGATTCATCGAATTCCGAGTCCGTTTGCTCAAATAGCTCCCGTTCTAGCTTAAAAATTATTGATCAATTATTTACATTGGACATTTATATCTCACAAGGCCACACTAAATCCGAATGGCGTAAATTTGATATCTAGCAATAATTTACTATTCTGGATCAGATAAAATTGGTTTCGTTGAAAACAGAGGTCATTCGCAAAAAGGCTATTTTTAAGACCTATGTAATATTATTATAATATAATTTAATTCTAAAACTATTCAATTTAATAATAAACAAATTATTATTATCATATATATATATATCCAAATAGAATATCATATAGCTTCAGAATAAACTGTAGTGGATTTAATGCTCAATATCTCATATTTTTTAGCAAAATCGATGTCATTTATTATGAAAACCTTGTTATATATTAAATAAATTGTACAACCCGAAAATTCAGAACTAATTTAAAATTTTTATTTTAGCTATTTTAATGTATTTTGAATATTTAAAATGATTTATTTTAAATAATAAAAACTAAAAATTTACTTTAATTGAAGTTAGAACGAATAAATTTATTTTAATTATATAACGAGCCTAACATGGCGCCGCAGCTTGAAAATTCGATTTCAAATTTCAAATGAATGTACAGGATTTAAAATAAATCGGATTTTAGTAAAACCAGAAATATTTGAAGCTAGTTGAAAATATATTTCCAACGAATGTGAAAAATCCAGATTTCATAACGGGAATAAAAAGTTATGTCCAGTTGAAATTCATAATAGTCGCTATGGAATTTTATATAATATATAGCCCTTAAAAATAGCCATTTTGCAAATGACCTACGTTTTCAACGAAACCACTTTTGTTGGATCCGAAATGTCAAATTATTGCTTGATTCCAATTTTCATAATTTTTAGAATTAATATGTGAGCGTGGTGAAGTTAAACGTGTTTGGTGATTTCAGTTTGAATTTAATCGACTGAAAAATGACCATTTTCAAACGGTCTCCAAATTCAATGAAATTAGTTTTGTTAGGACCGTATCATCAAAACATAGTCAGATTTATTTTTTTGGAATTTTTGGAGTCAATATGTGGGCCTGGCAAATTAAAATGTACGTTGAAATTAATTTTGAACATTAAATTATTTTATATTTTAATTTAATAAAAACGGATCAAAATGGTCGAATTGGCTTACGGGACATATCCCATTGTGTTCGGAATGGGGGTAATTAGGTAGGGGCAATAGTCACAAAGTTCAGATTGGAGACGAAATGAAAATTTAACTTTTTGGAATTTAAAATAATAAAATAAATTATTATATAGGCTTGGTCAAACCCCCTCTCCCCCCCTCACTTCTCTCTCTGTTCGATTTGGAAATAAAGAAAATAAAAAAATCCCCATCACAGTTCATCGTCGCGCCCCCTACCTACGTCGCCGCCCACCTCGACGGAGCCCCACCACCGCTACAACCTGGCATCGCCGCCTCCCTCCCCCTTCAACTCCCCAGGCGATCGAAATCCCTCATTCCTCTCCCTAATTAAAGCCCTAGCCCCACAAACCATGAAGCCGTCTCTCCCCAACGCTCCACCGCAAACCACCACCAGACTGCAACCACAAACATCCCCTCCTTCTTGTGATAACCCCAAACCTCCGTAGAACGAAAGCTGAGATGATCATTGGGATACAACATAAATATAGCAACACATAACACAGATAACAACATAAATATAAGAATCTATAAAACAACAACATCAACATAGCAGCGGAATATGGATGTTATCATAACACAGAATCCCAGTCACAGAGTCCTACTTATTACATCAAAATCCCAACAAAAGGAAACAAATACATAATGTCAAAAGTACAGTTTGAAATGAAATGGAATACGATCAAAATGTCTCAAAGTCTAAGCAGGAATAAAGATAAAGATGAGGGTCTGCATAGTCCAGCAAAGCACCTCGATAAGCAGCAATCACCAAAGAAAATAAGCAAGCTCCAAGATCAGCAACCCCAAGGAAGCAAACTAACAACCTGTCAATTGGCTGCCCATGTGGAAAGAGGGCACCCGAATTTGCAAGTGAAACAAAATTCGAGTCAGTCGTGGGACTGGTATGAGAAATCTTTCTATGCTAACTAATCATATGGCGAATCACAGGACCACGCCGCTAAGGCGGAACGGGTTTACTCCATTGGATTGCCAGTGCATAATTAAGTAAGTCGTTTAAATAACGCTATGCATTTAAAGAAAAATGAGATCGTTATAAGACCCAAGTCCCATCACACAATGCAACGCACACCAGAGGAAAGGGTTTTTCCTTATAACGATCAAAAGATGATAAATACGTCAAACGTATTACTATTAGTGTGTGTATGTTTTCATAAATCATTCAATATAAATGTATTAATCCTAGACGACATAGGTACCATATATTGTGCGGCCGTATATAAGTATACAACTAAAATCGTATTGTCGTATTGGAGAATTGTTTTCCATCATGAGTCGAGGCTGAGGGCAAGCTCCTCACCGATTCGAGACACTCTAGCAAATGCCTCAGGATCCCCCGCAGTGAACCCTTGGATCTTCAGGGCCGGTCCACACATATGTGTATGGATTAGTTATGCCTGAACACACGCTTCCCGGTTCCTTTGAACCTATAATGTGACCACCAACGGCCTATAAACAACGAGGTACCTCAAATTCCATCATCCACATAAGTAAAATGTCAGCGCTGGTAGGTCTCTGACATCACTCTAGCTAGAAAGAAACGTGTGCACTCCCTGCAGTCCGTATCCCGTTTTGACTCATACCGGGGTGTGAGGCTCGTGAGGTTACGCTATACACAAAGCTACGCCTAAACAGGCCGTGCTTTGATCATTTTTCACAAGGCCTGCTTTTCAACAAAACCTTGATCATTCGCATCTTAGCGGGCCACATTGACAATTCGCGTCATGCTATCGATGGTTACTAACATATACCAGGGTGTTAAGCAGAGAATAAATTCTCTACCACCAAACAAGCATACATTAATAAAAATTGATTTAGTTACACGAAACGAATTCCAACGTCAGACGCGCGTCCATACAAGTCCGTTCTGGGTTTGAACGAAACCGGAGATACCAGAGAGGTTCTCGCTTATCCGGACAATCAACCCATATGACCGGCCAACTACTACATCAACCCTTTCCTGGGAGCAAGTCAGTCCAAGGTCTCAATAATCGTTGTCCGTTCGACGTGAAGATCGCCGGTCTTCAACATCGCCTTCTATTATTTCGATTTAAATCGTCGTTTGATTATTTGAAATGAGTTAAACTCGGCCTTTTCAAATAACCATCGCATAATTATTCTTTTAAAACATTTCACGTCGTTCATATTTATTTATAACGATTTATCGCTATTTTTATTTATTTAAAATAGCTCATTTATAATTAAACGGCGTTTCAGGTCATTGGGCGACCCTGGCGCTGTTTTTACTAAAATTTGATTTACACATATTTTGAAATCTAACCGTTGGATTTTGATGAAATTCATATCGTCGGGAAGACCTTCCCAAAGCGGTCCTAACGGTTCCAGTTTTGGGAAAATCCGACGGTCGGATCTTTCGGTATAACCGTTTAAAGTTACGATTGGCGATATGCGAACTACCGCGCGCGTTTCATTTTATTTTAGTTTATATTATATATATATATAAATATATATAAAAACCCTTTGGCGATTCCTACTATTTAAATTCCATCCTTTTATTTTATAAAATTTGATATTTTTGTCCGCCAACTCTAATGCGACAAAAACAATGTATAATCTTATATTTAATAAAAATGATATCTTTGTCCGCCAATTCTAATGCGACAAAAACAATGGTTTTAACATTGTATATTTTTATATTTAATAAAAATGTAAATGTCCCTTATTCTTTTATTTACATATAAAATGTAAATGTCTTTTATTTTATATTGAAAATGTAAATCCTTTCTTTTTAATTCTTTACATTGAAAAATGTAAATGTTTTTTTTCCTTTATATAGAAAAATGGAACTCTTTTCTTTTATTTTCCTTTACATTGAAAATGTAACTATTTTCTTTTATTCTCCTATTTTCTTTTATTCTCCTTTACATTGAGAATGTAAATCGTTTCTTTTACATAGAAAAATAATGTTTCTCCTTTTCTATTTTGCATTACATAGAAAAATAATGTTTCTATTTCTATTTTACTTTACATAGAAAAATAATGTTTTCTTTTTCTATTTTACTTCTCTACATTGAAAAGTAAACTCTTTCTTTTACATAGAAAAGTAAAGTTTTCTTTCTTTCTTTTACATTAAGAAATGTAAATGTTTTCTTTTTTTATTCTCTTACATAAAGAAATGTAAATGTTTTCTTTTATTTCTTTTACATTGAAATCAATGTTTTCTATTTCTTATGTAAACATCTTTCCTAGTGTCAGCATTTCTAAAATAACTATATTTTCTAATGCCAAAATTTGATTTATTTCAATTATATAATATGACGATGAAATTTAATGTCATTTTAACTAAATTAACACGACGATGAAATTTGGTGTCATAATACTCAAATTAAGACAACGATGAATTTTTTTTTTTTTTGGTGTCATTACCACTACATTCACATGACGATGGGTTTGTGTCTTTATAACTAAAATTAACAACATGACGATGGGTTTGTGTCATTATAACTAAAATTAACACAATGATGTTTTTGTCCCACCATTTCAATGAATTACCCAATGTCACGATTTCAATGTCAACAAACACAATAATATGATTTGGTGTACACTTTTGGTGAATCACAAATAAAGGTCTCATCTTATTTGTAAATGAAAATAAAGATCTTTAAACTTACATTCTGTTATATGTAAATGAAGACAAAAATAGAAATTGTCCCTTTACTTATGTTGACAAAATGAGCACAAAATTTTGTTCTTTATTTATGTTCACAAACAACATAAAAATTTGTCTTTTTATCATGTTAACAAAATGACATAAAACTTGTCCTTTTTATTTTTACAAACAAAATTATGTAAAAATTGTCTTTTATTTTACAAACAAAATTACATAAAAATTGTCTTTTATTTTAACAAACAAAATAAATGTTAAAAATTGTCCCTTTTTAATTGTTAACAAAAATAATGTTAAAGATTGTCCTTTTTAATTGTTAAAACTTGTCCTTTTAATTTGTTAACAAAATAATGTTAAAACTTGTCCTTTTAATTTTAACAAACAAAATTATGTAAAGATTGTCTTTTTAACTTGTTAACATTTTCTATTTACAACTATATTGTGAAAAGATATAAATAAATAAATAATAAAGAATTTGTTTATTTCCAATAATCACAACTAACTAAAATTAGAAAGGTCACTTCGTTTTCTATATACGATTCACCCAAAATATGTGATTCATACAGATCTGAATTAACAGCATAAACAAGCAGATAAAAGAAAGCATCATCCATCAACATATGAACATTCAACCACATCATCACATAGTAGATCTGATTTATGTAACAATAGCAAATAAATTATTTAAATAATTTATTAAAATTCAGAGATCTCACATTATTCAACTCAGATCAAAAATTCCAAGAAGTCCAGAATCAATTCCAATTAGTTCTAAAGCGTAGTACTCCGAATCACGATTTCACAGCTTCCGAAATCACCGAATTCCGAGCAAGGACGAAAGAGTTATGATTAATTTAAGTTAGAGAATAATTTATTTTAATTAATTAAATAAATTTAAATAAGAAATACCCTTCCTTCCTCCTTGTTCAGATTCGGCCGTGCCCCTTTTCTACTGCTCAAGACTAGGGCTCGAATTTTCTCGGAATACGTGTAGCCAGAGGCCGATCAGGGTCCGGGGCGTCGAAGAGGGGGGTGTGGCCTTTGTTCGCCGGCGTTGGGGGTGGCTCGGTGGTGCCACGTGGGTGTGGCGACGGTCCAATTGCGGCGACTTTGGGGGTTCGAGGCGAGGCCTACGGGCGATTATAGGGATGGTGGCGGGTATGGTTGGAAAGAGGAGAGAAAGCTCTTCGGAATGGTAATGGAGTTGGGTGGTAATTCGAGGAGTGGAGGGAGAAAAAGGGAGAGGAAGGATCGAACGAAATAGAGGGTGGCGGCGGCTTTCAAAGACGATGAACAGTGATAATGAAATTAGGGTTTTTGATTTTTTTTTTTTGATTTTTATAATAGTTTAAGTGTAAATTTACAATTAAATCCATACGTTTCAAATTAAACCAAATCCAGTCCAAGCCAAGTTGACCCTAGCCAATAGCCTATGTCCCGGACCCAATGGACCAGGTCCCGTCAGCCCAAACGGTTGTCTGTGGCCTGTATTATTTATTTTAATATTTAAATCCTTTATAAATTAAATTCTGTCGTACAACTAAATTCACTGAGGACCCATACGGACTCAGAAAAATCCAGAAAAAATATATTTGGCTTCGTTATGGAGATACGGTCCCAACAAAATTAATTTCGTCGAATTCTGAGACCGTTTAAAAAATGGCCATTTTTCAGTCGATTAAATTTGACTGAAATGAACAAAACACATTTTCCTTTGCCACGCTCACATATTAATTCGGAAAATTCTAAAAATTGAAACCTAGCAATAATATGATATTCCGGTTCTAATGAAATTGGTTTCGTCGAAAACAAAGATCGTTTGAAAATTGACTATTTTCACTGGCTTTAATATTATTTAAAGATGGAATTTTTTATATCTGCCACATTTTTCCACCAAATAATTTAAAATTAAAAATTTTAAATTGATTCGGATTTTCCGGGTCGTTACAATCTCCCCCACTTAAAAGCTTTTCGTCCTCGAAAAGAAAATAAAAGTAGGAAACGACGGAAATGTAAATTGTGGTAAATGTACCTTAACACAAGAATCATTTGGAGATGTCCTCTCTGCAGTGGGGGTAAGCCCTTTTGAAGCTATCCTCTGTCTCCCAAGTACAGTCCCTAGGATCCCCACTCCACTGCACCTTGACTAGGTGAATCTTCTTATTCCTCGGAACCCGGGTTTCTTTGCCAATGATCTTCATCGGATCCTTTCTCACTGTCAGATTAGGAGTAATATCCAAGACCTGTTGATTCAATTCATCCTCAATCAAATCAGGATCGTGCACATGCTTGCGGAGTTGAGACACATGAAAGACATCATGCACCCCAGGCAACCAGTCGGGCAACTGCACTCGATAAGCAAGCGTACCAATCCTTTCGAGGATAGGAAATGGACCAATGAACCTTGGCGCCAATTTCCCAGTCTTCCCAAAACGAATCACGCCCCTCAATGGAGAAACCTTCAGATATACTCGATCACCAACAGAGAATTCTAAGTGTCTTCTTTGCTGATCTGCATAACTCTTCTGTCGGCTCTGAGCAGCCAACAGGCGCTTCTTAATCAAATCAACCTTGTCCGATGCTTCACGAACCATGTCGGGACCCAAGACTAATCGATTGCCTGGCTCCACCCAACATGCCGGGGACCTGCATGGTCTGCCATATAGTAACTCAAACGGTGACATTTCCAAACTGGCTTGGTAGCTATTATTGTAAGAGAACTCTACCAAGTATAAATGGTCCTCCCATGAACCACCATAGTCAAGAATGCACGCTCGCAACAAGTCTTCTAAAATGTGGTTCACCCTCTCAGTCTGGCCATCTGCCTGAGGGTGATAAGCTGTGCTCACATTCAACTTAGTACCGAGTTCTTCTTGGAAGGCTTCCCAGAATTTGCTCGTAAATATTAGGTCCCGATCACTGACAATGCTTCTTGGGATCCCATGCAGTCTGACAATCTCTTTAAGATAAAGCTGCGCCAAACTCCGAGTTGTTCTGTTGGTCTTGACAGGGATAAAATGGGCAGACTTTGTTAAGCGGTCAACAATTACCCATATAATATCGTTCCCTTTTCTGGTACGGGGCAAACCATCAATAAAGTCCATATAAATTTCCTCCCACTTCTAGCCTGGAACTCCTAGCGGTTGCAATAGACCTGCTAGCTTCTGCTGATCACTTTTGACTTGCTGACAAGTGGGACATCTAGAAACATAAATAGAAATATCTCTCTTCATGGATCTCCACCAGAATGTGCGCTTGAGGTCTTGATACATCTTGCTCACCCCTGGATGAATACTAAGCTTAGATTTGTGGCACTCATCCATAACTTCCCTTCTGAGCTCAGGAATGTACGAAACACAAATTCGACCAGAAAGCCTCAGAACCCCTCTGTCGTCTATTTGGAAGCTAGTGGATTCGCCATCCTGAATTCTTTTGATAATCCTCTGAATAAATTTATCATTCTTCTGGAGAGCAGAGATTTTATCAATCAGAGTAGAAGTTATAATGAGGTTGGCGAGAAGGAGTTTGTCGCCCTCGGCATTCTTTCTACTGAGCGCATCGGCTACAACGTTGGCTTTCCTTGGAGTATATAGGATAACAAAATCATATGATGCAAGAAATTCAACCCAGCGTTGCTGCCTCATATTCAAATCTCTTTGGGTAAAAAGATGCTTCAAGGATTTGTGATCCGTGTATACTTCGAACTTCTCACCCAAGAGATAGTGCCTCCATATTTTAAGAGCAAATACAATGGCCATTAGCTCAAGATCATGAGTGGCGTAATTCTTTTCATGTGGTTTCAATTGGCGGCTAGCATATGCGACTACTTTGCCTTGCTGCATCAGCACCGCACCAATACCTTAAATAGGTAAAGGAATAACATGTTAAAATGAGATTAAAAGAAAATGTTATCTCTGACATGTTGATTTTTGTATAAAAGAAACAACCTTGCTTAGAAGCGTCGGTCCAGACTGTCAAATCCTGATTGCCATCTATAATGGTCAACACAGGAGCATTGGTCAACCTCCCTTTTAGATCTTGGAAAGCTTTCTCGCATTCGGGCGTCCAAATAAATTTTGTATGCTTTTTGGTCAGGTTTGTCAATAGACAAGCTATCTTCGAAATATCTTTGACAAATTTCCGATAATAGCCAGCCAGCCCTAAGAAACTTCTGACCTCTGTGGGAGTTCGAGGCTGCTTCCAGTCTTGGATGGCTGAGATTTCTCCTGGATCAACTGAAATGCCTTCTTTTGATACGACATGTACGAGGAATTTCACCTCTTCTTGCCAGAATATGCATTTGGAGAATTTGGCTTTCAACACATTTCTACGCAAAATCTCCAAGACTTCCCTCAGATGTTGTTCGTGCTCAGCAGTGGATTTAGAAAAGATGAGGATGTCATCGATGAACACGAGCACAAATTTATTTATAACATCTCTGAAAACCCTATTCATCAGATCAACAAAATATGCTAGAGCATTACATAGACCGAAAGGCATTACCAGCCATTCATAAAAGATATCTGGCCCTCTGAAAGCAGTTAGAGGCACACATTCTTCTGCGATGCGAAGTTGATGGAAGCCTGTAGCTAGGTCCATTCTAGAGAAAACTCGCGCCCTATGCAAGCGGTCGAGCAAGTCATCAATACGAGGCAGTGGGTATTTGTTCTTCAGAGTTTGTTTGTTGAGATCACGGTAGTCCACACATAACCTAAGGGTACCGTCTGATTTTGGGACGAACACCACTGCTGCGCCCCATTCTGAGAAGCTAGGCCTGATCAGACCCTTAAACAAAAGTTGGTTGGTTTGATTTCTCAGTTCTTCTTTTTCTTTGGGTGACATTCTCCCAATAGGATGTACAACAGGCCTTGCATTCGGAGCCAAGTCAATTCTGAAGTTGATTTCTCTGCGTGGGGGTAAGCCTTCAACTTCCTTGAACACATCAGCATAATCTCTGACAATAGGAATTTCTTCAATAGAAGTAGGAGTGACTTCTAGAGAGGACCAGAATTCTTTTCTGTCAGTGGCTGAGCCGTGGCAGGGTATGGTGATATTGCCAAGCTTAGTTTTGACTTTGATAATCCTCTTAGCACATACCAACTCAGCCTCAAATTTGGTTAGCCAATCCATCCCCAATATAATGTCATAACCAGAGAAATTCATGACAATCAGATTAAAGGGGAACTGATAACAAGAATAGGAGATCGACACTCTACAGTATTGATCTAGAATAAGGGAACCTCCTATCGGACTATGAGCTCTAATTAATTCCTTAAGTTTCCTTGGATTAAATTTTAGCTTTTTAATGGTGTCAGAAGAAATAAAACTACGTGCTGCACCGGTGTCAAATAGGACAGTAATAGGGATATTTTTAATGTTAAAAGTACCACTTAAAACATCAGGTGTACCTGGGCCCTCGGTAGGAGCTGGTGTAGTCGTACCCTCATATACATGTGCCACCTGAGCATTCTTCAGCAATGGGCAGTTTGGCTTGATATGCCCCTTCTGATGGCAGTTGTAGCAATCCAGGTTGCGGTGAGGATTCTGGCCACTATTCTGAGAATTCTGACCCCGATCCTGAGAGCTCTGACCACGGTTCTGACTGGGGCCTGAATCATTTCTATTGACTCTTTTAGGCACTTTACACTCGTAATCAAAGTGCCCGGTCTTGCCACAATTAAAGCATGTCAACTTGCTCCGGTCTCTCTTCTTCCCCTGTGGCTTTGAAGCTGAAGAATTTCCTGTCTCTGATTTCTTGCTAGTCTGCTCCTTCTGGCTATTATTCTGATTCTTTGCTCTCTCTTGTTGGGCAGACTCATCATTTTCTTCGTAGCGGCTGGCAAAGGTGATAACTTCATGGAAGGGAAGATCGATATGAGCTGTAACCCTATTCAGATACTTTGTAGCGAGGCCCTTAATGAATTTCTTGTTCTTCTCAGTTGGGTCCTGAATTAGGTTAGGGGCATAACGGGAAAACTCATTAAA
The DNA here is from genome assembly GCA_030737875.1 of Allium sativum. Lineage (NCBI taxonomy): Eukaryota > Viridiplantae > Streptophyta > Magnoliopsida > Asparagales > Amaryllidaceae > Allium > Allium sativum. The sequence goes on from CM060926.1 coordinate 911,260,811, forward strand.
TCTCATCGCATATTCAGCAACTATCATATTTCCTTGTTTCAGATTGACAAATTGTTCACGAAGGCGTTCTCTTGCTTGTGGAGGGATGTATTTCTAATTGAAAAGTTCCTTGAATTTTGCCCAGGACATGTTGGCTACATCATTTCCAGTCTTAACGGTGTCCCACCAGTGCTCAGCCTGATCTTTGAGTTGCCATGCTGCCAGGAAACACTTTCTCTGATCCTCAAGTTCCATCCCTTCGAAGATCTTCTCACAATTCTTGAGCCATGACTCTGCTTCAACAGCAGACTCTCTACCAGTGAAAGGAACTCCGCCCAAGTTTTTGAATTTCTTTGACATCCGTTCTAGGTCGAATGGCTGTGCGACTATAGGGTCGGGCTGCTCATGAATGGGCTCTTCTCTGGGTGGCCCTCTAGCTCCACCTCTCCCACTTCCACGGGTTCTAGCTCTAGTACTCATAATGAATTAGTCTGTAACATCAAGGGGAGAGTCAGACCAACAGAAATGAAAATTTTTCAAAGAAAAGGCTAAGAGGTGAAAATGATGTAACGACTGATAAATATGTGCTATTATGTTATGCTCACTCTAGGACTTTAGTCCTATCTCTAATGAAACGTATTGCTATAAATATGTTATATCCCAAAACTAAGGTTAAACCAAAGCTCTGATACCAACTGTGATAACCCCAAACCTCCGTAGAACGAAAGCTGAGATGATCATTGGGATACAACATAAATATAGCAACACATAACACAGATAACAACATAAATATAAGAATCTATAAAACAACAACATCAACATAGCAGCGGAATATGGATGTTATCATAACACAGAATCCCAGTCACAGAGTCCTACTTATTACATCAAAATCCCAACAAAAGGAAACAAATACATAATGTCAAAAATACAGTTTGAAATGAAATGGAATACGATCAAAATGTCTCAAAGTCTAAGCAGGAATAAAGATAAAGATGAGGGTCTGCATAGTCGAGCAAAGCACCTCGATAAGCAGCAATCACCAAAGAAAATAAGCAAGCTCCAAGATCAGCAACCCCAAGGAAGCAAACTAACAACCTGTCAATTGGCTGCCCGTGTGGAAAGAGGGCACCCAAATTTGTAAGTGAAACAAAATTCGAGTCAGTCGTGGGACTGGTATGAGAAATCTTTCTATGCTAACTAATCATATGGCGAATCACAGGACCACGCCGCTAAGGCGGAACGGGTTTACTCCATTGGATTGCCAGTGCATAATTAAGTAAGTCGTTTAAATAACGCTATGCATTTAAAGAAAAATGAGATCGCTATAAGACCCAAGTCCCATCACACAATGCAACGCACACCAGAGGAAAGGGTTTTTCCTTATAACGATCAAAAGATGATAAATACGTCAAACGTATTACTATTAGTGTGTGTATGTTTTCATAAATCATTCAATATAAATGTATTAATCCTAGACGACATAGGTACCATATATTATGCCGCCGTATATAAGTATACAACTAAAACCGTAATGTCGTATTGGAGAATTGTTTTCCATCACGAGTCGAAGCTAGGGGCAAGCTCCTCACCGATTCGAGACACTCTAGCAAATGCCTCAGGATCCCCCGCAGTGAACCCTTGGATCTTTAGGGCCGGTCCACACATATGTGTATGGATTAGTTATGCCTGAACACACGCTTCCCGGTTCCTTTGAACCTATAATGTGACCACCAACGGCCTATAAACAACGAGGTACCTCAAATTCCATCATCCACATAAGTAAAATGTCAGCACTGGTAGGTCCCTGACATCACTCTAGCTAGAAAGAAATGTGTGCACTTCCTGCAGTCCGTATCCCGTTTTGACTCATACTGGGGTGTGAGGCTCGTGAGGTTATGCTATACACAAAGCTATGCCTAAACAGGCCGTGCTTTGATCATTTTTCACGAGGCCTGCTTTTCAACAAAACCTTGATCATTCGCATCTTAGCGGGCCACATTGACAATTCGCGTCATGCTATCGATAGCTACTAACATATACCAGGGTGTTAAGCAGAGAATAAATTCTCTACCACCAAACAAGCATACATTAATAAAAATTGATTTAGTTACACGAAACAAATTCCAACGTCAGACGCGCATCCATACAAGTCCGTTTTGGGTTTGAACGAAACCGGAGATACCAGAGAGGTTCTCGCTTATCCGGACAATCAACCCATACGACCGGCCAACTACTACATCAACCCTTTGCTGGGAGCAAGTCAGTCCAAGGTCTCAATAATCGTTGTCCGTTCGACGTGAAGATCGCCGGTCTTCAACATCGCCTTCTATTATTTCGATTTAAATCGTCGTTTGATTATTTGAAATGAGTTAAACTCGGCCTTTTCAAATAACCATCGCATAATTATTCTTTTAAAACATTTCACGTCGTTCATATTTATTTATAACGATTTATCGCTATTTTTATTTATTTAAAATAGCTCATTTATAATTAAACGGCGTTTCAGGTCATTGGGCGACCCTGACGCTGTTTTTACTAAAATTTGATTTACACATATTTTGAATCTAACCGTTGGATTTTGATGAAACTCATATCGTCAGGAAGATCTTCCCAAAGCGGTCCTAACGGTTCCAGTTTTGGGAAAATCCGACGGTCGGATCTTTCGGTATAACCGTTTAAAGTTACGATTGGCGATATGCGAACTGCCGCGCGCGTTTCGTTTTATTTTAGTTTATATTATATATATATAAATATATATAATAGCATTGTAAAAATATGATTTTTAATATAATAGCGGTTTAAAAATATGGTTTTTATTATCTAAATAGCAAAATAAAAATACAATTTTCATATATATATTAGCATTGTAAAAATACGATTTTTAATGTATACAGGACATTGTAAAGATATGATTTTAACACAATATAGCATGATTAAAAATGTGTTTTTTAATATAAACCGCGTGAAACAGATTGCGATGGAACTGGTTGGAAACAAATCCAAATCTAAACCGTTCAGAAATAAAGAATGGAGGAGTGGATCCTAAAGGTGAGAACTTCTCACTATAACTTTATTTTCTAGTTCAATATATATACTAGGATGCAGACGGTGCTTAGTAGCACCCGACACCTTTTTTTGAAACCATGGTTGTTTGGTTGTTTGCTTTGATTTTTTTGTTTGTTTGAATTTGGTTTGGGATGTGAATTGAATTTATTAGAATTAGTATGTGTATGGCGCAAGCCAGCATTAGGCAAGAGATAAGGCTGGACCTTATTCCGGTTCTAGTGTCGCGTCGTTATGCGGCCAAAATTTTCTAAAAATGTTAGAAAAATATAAATAACATTATTATTGTATAAATGAACTGTATAAAATATTAGTGTGTTGAAATAAATATTTTATCATTAAAAATATAATTTTTAGTGAGTATTTGAATGAAAATAAATATTCATTTACAAATCTGACAATTTGTTTATGTACACTCATTTGATTAATATTGATTGGGATGATATATTTTACACATCATCCACCTGCACAAATAAAATTGGTGTGTGTTGATTGAAACCCAACACGGGTATTGGGATGATATTTGACATACATTAATCCCAATTGTTTAGTTCTATGTCAATCGATTGGTTGACAGGCTATTGTAGGCATTAATTATTTATATTTAATGCTTATGAAGTTGTGTAATGCACTCTGAATGATGGTTGATTGTGTTTGATTATTGTTGTGTACATGTGCGTATGTATGAAATCCATATAATAAAATTATATGATAATTGACTGTGTCTGATTCCAATTCAGAAAGAACGAATATTCTAAAATAACGGATATTTTAAATAACTAATATTTTAAAATAATATTAATAAAGGATTAAAATGTGATTTTAATGTCCGATTTGGGATGGACACGAAAATATTGAAATATATAAAGCCGTGTGATTAGAGATGAGCCATTTTGACTCGAACGAAATTTATATCGATTTTATTCATTTTATAATGAATATCGAAAAGGAAATGATTTCAAAATATGATATTTCAAAAATATTATTATTTATATATTATAATGGTACACAATATTCAATTTGGATTTAAAATTGAAAATGAAGTTGGAATCGTTTTTAAAACGAATTTAAAACGATTTATAAAATACGTTTTAAATGGAAATCAATGAAATATATATTATATATATATTATATATTTAATGGCATGAATAGAATGCGCTGCGCTGCGTCTGTTCGCGAATTTTGACCATTGACTTCGAATTGATATTACGGGAGATTCGGCCGTCGGATTCTCCTAAAACCGTAACATTTGGTTTCGTATCGAAAAGAGCTTTCAAATGAATAGAAGAGATTTGAAATCTAACGGTTAGATTTGGAATTATGTCCAAATCAAATTTAGAAAAGGTCGATGTAAGTGCAGTTCGATGACCATTTATGGAAATCGACTGAAAGGGCCTTAATAAGATTATTAAAAATACTAATAATTTGTGTAAAATCATAATAAATGATTTGGAAATAATTGAGATGAAAAATTCCATGATTATAAAGATAGAAATATTTTTTTATCAAAATGAACTAGTTATTAACTAGAATAATGCTCCAATATATTTAAATAAATAAACTGGATTTGAAATGGGTTTAAAAATAACCAGAATATTCCAATACATAAATTGGAATGATTTGGAATGGAAATAATCTTCGGAATATTTTGGTATTGGATTCCGTGATTATACGGATACCGATATGGGAATTTGGAAGATACATATATCGTTATTCCCAATACGATATTTGTTGATTTCAGAATTTGATATTGAATATAAGCCGATATAATTTCTTTTCAGAGCCTTGTATTTAATATCAAATGAGATTTTGGGTTTGTCGTGAATGGTGTCTTAAATAACACTGTTCTTAAACCCCGTGTGAGAGGAATAGATCTTTTAAATAAGATTATTAAAGTTTCCAGTTATATTTAGTAACTAGAATAAAATGGAACGTGAATCGGGTTTATTGTGAACTACGTTTTTAACGACATTCGTTCTTTAACCTGATTTACAATGAAATATGATTTGGAATTTATAAATCTTTTTTTTAAGATTTAACGGGAATTTTCCAAAGTAAGGTTTTCCAATTTAATATATTAAATTGGAATTGAATGGAATTCGATTTGATAATAATCGAAACGAGCTTCTGTGGAGGAAGACTTAATATTTATGGAATTTAAAAGGCTTTGTCGTTATTCCATTTATATTATTAATCGGATACGGGAATTGATATCGATTATATATTGATATGTTTTCCATGAAGATTCCATAATCAATGTAATGTGATTTTGGTTTATCGTGAATTGTGTCTAACATTGTATTTTGAACTGTATGGTTGATCTCTGCTAAATATATATCTGTTTGGTGGTGGAGAATTTATTCTCTTGCTTAACACCCTTCTCTAAGACGTACAAGCTTAGAGGTTATATATAGGCAGAAATCAATAGTACGGTGTAGATTGTCGATGCGACATGTTTGATTTCCCAAAGTTAAATAATCATTAATATTGATTTTTGGGAAGATTAAAAAAAGTGGAGTTTTAATGAATCCTTAATTAGATTAAAAGGTGAATATGATAATTTAAATTAACAAGTTTGGGAAATGATCAAGAATGGAGTATCACCAGTTTTGCTCCAAGCGATAGTTAAATTTTTAATTAGATTTTAATGTGAAATGGAAATTAAATTTACCGATAACACTGCGGTGTTAGATATAGAATAAAGTGTTACAAGTTTTACTCCATGGGATGAATAGGTTGGGATTGGGAAATTAAACAAATGATCACTTTGGTATGGTCCGTTAATCCCGACTAGTTTGGATAAAGCTTAATTTAGTTTAAAATTGAAATCCAAAGGAAGATTAAAGAATAAAATTAAACGAAATTATCTTTGATAAGTTTAATGGAACTTATTCCCAAAGTATAAGAAGATTTGAATAAAAGAATATTCTGAATTGGAATGAGGCGTGTATGTGTTTTTATAGCACTTGTTTATTAAATACGCGGGTTCTTCGGAAGGCCGGGTTTATACTCATTCTGAATAACTGATTCAACGATAAGTTGACGATGAAGACGGTGGTTGGTGCCAAGACCCATAACTTCCCCGGTAAGGAAAGAGCGGATACTTTGAGAACGACACACAAAAGGACGCAGACAGAAGAACATTTCATTGTATATAACAACAATTCCACCAGAATACAAGAATATACAGAGTAAGGATAAATATTACATAGAAAAATATCAGAGATTTAAATTACATTTAAATACATCGCAGCGGAAAATAATACAAAACACAACTGAAGGAGATATACGGATACAAAGCTTTCCGGATATCATTCTAGCTGTAAACCAGGATCCTGTGAATATAAATCTACAAAACCAAAACTAGCTGCCCGTGTCAAAATAAGGGCACCCAGAGTTTAGGTTAAAACAATAAACTTCAGGTCAGTCATGGGACTGGTGTGAGAACTAAAACAGTTATCAATCTTTATTTTAAAGTTAGGTAAATCAAGGGACCACGCCGTATAACACGGAACGGGTTTCCTCCCAAGAATACCAGTGCATAAAACAACAGCGCAATGCTAAATATAGAACAATGAAGCTATTATAAGACCGAGGTCCCATCACACAATGCAACACAAGCCGGAGGATAGGGTTTTACCTTATAATAATCAAAGAATGCTTGATACACTAAATTTCATTTTTTATTATTACTATAAGTGTATAGTGTTAAAACAATTTCAATCATAAATATCAATCATAGACGGCCTGGGTACCATATATCATGTCGCCATACTAGGCTCTACAATCAAAACCGCAAATGTCACGTATTTGGAAGTTGGATTTTCATCTGTGAACCGAGGCAAAAGATAGTCCTCTACCGATTCGAGACGCTCTAGCCCGTGTCTCGGGACCCAGACTCAGGTGGGCCCTTGGATCGTCAGGGTCGGTCCACCAATGTGGATTAAAATGCCTGAACACTGTGTTTTCCCACCCTTTGGGGTGTTAATGAATCCAATGACTCCATCGGTCCCGGATCGACCGATATATCTATGGCGCCTCGCAACAGCAACAATCACATAAGTCAAACTCGTCAGGGTGTGTAAAACCACTTACGCCACTTCTAGCTAGAAGGAAACGCATGCCCTCCCTGATGTCCACTCCCGTTTCTGGTTCACAACCGGGGTGTGAGGCTCGCGAATCAACGTTACACAAAGCTATGCCACATAGGCCGTGCTTTGATCATCACCCACAAGACTCTGCTTTTCAACAGAAGCCTTGATCATTTTCCACTTAGGCACGCCACACAGGAAATTCACTTCATGCGATTGATATCCATCGATATATAACCCCTGAGCTAGTACGTCTCAGAGAAGGGCGTTAAGCAAGAGAATAAATTCTCCGCCGCCAAACAAATATATATTTAATAGAAATCAATCACACAGACTAAAATCCAATGTCAGATACACAGTCCATTTACAAGTCCGTTCTGGGTCTGAACGAAACCGGAGGCACCTAGTACCCCGCATATCCATCGATCTCCATGTACGTCTGGATGATCACTAACTGATTCCCTCCTCTTGTGTGTACAGCCCAATCAAGATCATCAGTAATCACCCGAACGACGTGAAGACTTCCGGCCTTCAACCAGCGTCTTCGTCTTCGACACCACGTCGAATCAGTTATTCAGAATGGGATAAACTCGGTCTTTCTGAATAGCTCACGTATATAATAAACAAGTGCTATAAAAACACAACATACGCCTCATTCCAATCCAAAATATTCCTTTACTCAAATACTCTTATACTTTGGGAAAGGTTCCCATTAATTTTATCAAAGATAAATTCTTTAAATTATTCTTTAATCTTCCTTTGAATATCACTTCAAACTAGTCGGGATTAGCGAACCATACCGAAGTAATTATTTATTTTATTTCCCAACCACAACCTATTTATCCCATGAAATAAAACTGGTGATACTTCACATCTAACACCACGGTGTTATCGGTAAATTCAATTACCATTTCCCGTTCAAATCTAATTAAAGATTTAACTATCACATGGAGTAAAACTGGGGATACTCCACTCTCGATCATTTCAATCTAATTAAAGATTCATTAAAACTCTACTTAGTTTTAATCTTTAACTGGGTTAAAGAATCAATGTCATTTAAAACACGCTTCACTATAAACCCAAAATCACATTCCATTAATTATCGGGTTAAAGAACAAGTGTTATTTAAAACATTGTTCACGATAAACCCAAAAATCAATAAAAATTATATTCCAATTAAATTCCATTTATTTGGTACACTTCATTAAATCTAAATAAAAAGATTTAATCTTTTTCTCAACTGGGCTGAAGAACAGTGTTAATGAAGATATCATTCACGACAAGCCCAAATCACATTTGATATTAAATACAAGGCTCTGAATAGAAAATATATCGGCTTATATTCAATATCAAATTCTACGACCAACAAATATCGTACTGGAAATAACGATATAGGTATATCTTCCAAATTCCCATAATAATATCTGTATCATCACTAAATCCAACATCGAAATATTCCGAAGACAATTTTGATTCAAATCCATTCCAATTCACTTATTGGAAATTCTGGTTATTTTCAAAATCATTTCAAATCCAATTTATTTATTTTAAAAATAAATAGAATTATAATTCTAGTTCAAAACTAGTTCATTTCGATAAAAATCTAATTTTATCTTTTCAAATATGGAGTTTTTCATCCCAATTATTCACAAATCATTTCTGATGATTTTACACAAATTATTACTATTTTTAATAATTTTATCAAGGCCCGTACAGTCGATTTCCACAAATGGCCATCGAACTGCACTTACAGCGACCTTTTCCAAATTTGATTTGGACATAATTCCAAATCCAACCGTTAGATTTCAAATCTCTAATATTCATTAGAAAGCTCTTTTCGATACAAACCCAACGGTTCCGGTTTTAGGAGAATCCGACGGTCGGATCTCCCGTGATATCCATTCGAAGTCAATGGTCGAAATTCACGAACTACAACGGCGCGGCGTGTTCTATTCAGGCCATTATATTATATATATAATATATATAATATATACTTCGTCGATTTCCTTTTAAAACGTATTATATAAATCGTTTTAAATTCGTTTTCAAAACGATTTCAACTTCTTTTCAAATTCAAATCGAAATTTAATTTTTCCTTATAAATTTATTTTAAATTCTTTTCTAATTGATTTCAATTCAAATCGATTTTTAATTCAATTTCAGTTCGTTTTCAATTCAATTCAATTTCAGTTCGAATTCATTTCTATTCAATTTCAATTCGAATTCATTTCTATTCAATTTAAATTCGAATTCATTTCTATTCAATTTCAATTCTTTTCAAAATATCAGATTTTGAAATCACTTTCGATAATCATTATAAAATGAATAAAATCGATATAAATATCGTTCACTCAAAATGGCGTCAATCTAATCAACACGGCTTCATATATTTCTATTTCAAATATTCTACTTCAAATATTTCTTTTTCAAATATTTCTATTCAAATATTTTATTCAAATAGTTCCCTTCAAATATTCTATTTCAAAACTGGAATGAGGCCCAATCAATTACCATAGATTTTATTTCTATGGACTTCCATACAACGCATGTATATATCAACAACGACAAATAATCAACCATCATCCAAAGTGCATTCTACACTGTATAAGCATCAAATATAAATATTCAACGCTTACAACTGTCTGTCAATCAATCGATCGACATACAACCAATTATTGGGTTTAGTGCATGTCATATATCATCCCAATACCCGTGTGGGGTTTCAAACAATCAAACACAGATTTTATTTGTGCGGTTGGGCGATGTGTAAAATTTATCGTCCCAATCAATATCAGTCAAATGTGTGTATATAAACAAATCGTTCGATTTATTTATATTTATTTCATTTTAAATACACGTTAAAAATTCTATTTTTAACTATAAAATATTTTCCACTATAAAATATTTTATTTCATTTCACATCACACAATCAACTACACATCAAAATCAAACAAACAAGCATACAAGCCGTCCATGGTCTGTGGACGACGGGTGTCGGGTGCTACTAAACACCGTCTGCATCCTAGTATATCTATTTTAACTAGAAAAATAAATTAAAAGTGAGAAGTTCTCACCGAGGGTTCCACTCCTCTTGGTTTATTTCTGAATTTCTGAACATCTGGATTTTCCCGTACTTCCAACATAATCTTTGTCACGTTGTTCACATTAAAAATCACATTCTTATTCCAACGCTTTATGGATAAAAATCAGATTTTTATTTCGCTATATATATATATATAAATCGTATTTTTATATTCTCTACCTTATAAAAATTATATTTTTATAATATTTACTTTATAAAAATCATATTTTTATTTCACTACTCCAACTATATAAAGATTCAAACTTTTCTAATATAAAAATCCATCCTTTCGCATATGATAAAAATCTAATCTTTTCGCATTCAAAAATCTAATCTTTATACTTCATTCACATATAGAAAAATTGGATTTTTGTACTTCCTTTACATATATAAAAGTTCGGTTTTTATACTTAAAGATCAAATATTTTTATTTTATAAAAATCTAATCTTTCCTCACATTAAAAATCAAACCTTTCCACTCATACAAATCCAATCTTTCCCCTTAGAAAAATCTAATCCTTATCGCCATAAAAATTTAATTTTTAAAAGAGAAATGAATAAAATAAAGTAAAAAGAAACTCACAGCAAAGAAGGGGGCTTGCTGTTCGAACGGAGGGGGCTCAAGGTGGCGTCGCTGCAGGTCGGCGGTGCGGGTGAGGCGATGGGGGAGCAGCGGCGGAGGCCGTCCGGTGGTCGAACTAGGGGTGGGTGCGAGGGTTTTTTTTCCTGACTTCGAATGGGCGTCACGGTTCTGGGATGGTGGGAGTTCGAAGGTGGCATAACGGGTTTGAGGCGGCGGTGAGGAGAGAGAACGAAGGCCGGAGACGAGAGGGGAGGTGCGATGGCTGACGCGAGGTCGACGACGGAGGCTGGAGCAGTGGGGCGTGGCGATGGCAGTCGCCACTTTTAATTCCCGATCGATTTTTGGTTTGAGGGTGGTTTAGGGAAAATGAATTGGGAGAGGGGGTTTTAAGTGCAAATATATATTTTATTTTCTTTTTAATCCACCAAAAAGTTGACTTTTATTTCGAAGTCCAAATGAGACCCAACGACTGTCGCCCCTAGCTAATTACCCCCATTCCGAACACAATGGGATATGCTTCGTAAGCCAATTCTACCGTTACGATCAGTTTTCATTAAAATTAAAATATAACTCTATATATTGAATTTGAACGCACATTTCAATTTACCAGGGCCACATACTAACTACAAAAATTCTCGAAAGATATTTTCTAGCTTCGTATTGACGATACGGTCCTAACAAAACTAATTTCATCAAATTCTGAGACCGTTTGAAAAACGACCAATTTCAAGTTGGTTAAATTCAACTAAAACTGGTCAAACGCGTTTTCCTTCGCCACGCTCATATATTGATTCGAAAAATTATGAAATTTGAAACCTAGCAATAATTTGACATCGCGGATCCAACAAAAGTGGTTTCGTCGAAAACCGAGGTCATTTGCAAAATGGCCATTTTTAAGGGCCTGAATTCCATAGCGACTATTCAGAATTTTCAACTGAACATATCTTTTGATTCCCGCTATAAAATTTCGATTCTTCGGATTCCTTGGAAAGATATTCTCAATTAGATTCAAGTATTTTTGGTTTCACTAAAATCCGGTTTATTTTGAATCCTATATATCCATTTGAATTTTGAAATCGAATTATCGAACTACAGCGCCATTTTCAATTCCTTTTATAATTATAAATAAATATTTATATTCTAACGACGATCTATATAATATATACGTTCGAATTCTATTCAAAATAAATTTCTCGTCGATATTATTTAAAATAATTCACTATAAATAATCAAAATTCACTAAAATAGCCAAAATAAAAATTTTAAATTGGCTCAGATTTCCGGGTTATTACAATCTCCCCCACTTAAAACTTTTCGTCCCCGAAAAGCAATGAAGCCGAAAGTTGTTTCACAAATCAACTCAACTTTCCTATTTTCATTACGGCTTAAGTTCTTCAACTTTTCAGTTTCTAAGAACTTTCCAAATTTTTCAAAAATTTGGCTAACACCCTATATTTTCGAAAAAAATTGCCATAACATCCCCTGCACCGGGGACTTCGGGATATTTCATATAGCCTCCCATGGCCTTCTTCAATCCAAAAGAAAAAGAAAAAGCCAAGCGGCAAGCCAATCGGCTCATAAAATCATCATCACCCAAACAAAACAGTAAATTATTGTAAACATGTACCTATTTGTCAGGCAAACAATTTTATTCTCTGCTCTAGCCTCTTTGCAACGACCTGTTCAATGTAAGTACATGTACATGCAAGCAATTGCGATAAATTTTCAATACAATTTACTATTTGGTTCAAATTGGCGATATGGTTCAAATTTAATTAATCAAACAATAATCAAACAACACAATCCGCAATCAATTAGTTGATTAGCTTTTCAAATTCATAATTTTGATACATAATCTAAAAATCAAATTTTTGATGCCAATTCACAATAATAAGCCCTATCTAATTTGGGTTCTCATACTAGTCAATAGGAAATATAAAGATATCACACCTTCGTCACTCGAATATAAATTCTGATGATGATATATCAATCATCAGAATCACCCTCGGGCGACTAGAGTGTAATTCTATATCTACCCAGTATATTAAAACTTCGAATACACGCGGATCAGACGTATATGCAAAATCTTTATATACTGGATAGTCCAAATCAATATAAATGAATACTCGAATACGAATAATCGATTTAAATTTTCAATACAAAATTGTTTTCATTTTAAAGATATACTCTTCACACTCGTTCTAGAATACTACTGATCCTATCTCTAACGAGTCATTCTTAGTTGATATTACAAATCCAATTCTGATGAATTCACTCGTATGGTTCTAATGTGTCTTGTTCTCTGAGCTCTGTAACCAAAGCTCTGATACCAACTGTCAAGACCCGTAACTTCCCTGGTAAGGAAAGAGCGGATACTTTGAGAATAACACACAAAAGAATGCAGACAGAAGAACATTTCATTGTATATTACAACAATTCCACCAGAATACAAGAATATACAGAGTAAGGATAAATATTACACAGAAAAATATTAGAGATTTAAATTACATTTAAATACATCGCAGCGGAAAATAATACAAAACACAACTGAAGGAGATATACGGATACAAAGCTTTCCGGATATCATTCCAGCTATAAACCAGGATCCTGTGAATATAAATCTGCAAAACCAAAACTACTAGCTGCCCGTGTCAAAATAAGGGCACCCCGAGTTTAGGTTAAAACAATAAACTCTAGGTCAGTTATGGGACTGGTGTGAGAACTAAAACTGTTATCAATCTTTATTTTAATTTAGGTAAATCAAGGGACCACGCCGTATAACACGGAATGGTTTCCTCCCAAGAATACCTGTGCATAAAACAACAGCGCAATGCTAAATAAAGAACAATGAAGCTATTATAAGACCCAGGTCCCATCACACAATGCAACACAAGCCGGAGGATAGGGTTTTACCTTATAATAGCCAAAGAATGCTTGATACGCTAAATTTCATGTTTTATTATTACTATAAGTGTATAGTGTTAAAACAATTTCGATCATAAATATCAATCATAGACGGCATGGGTACCATATATCATGTCACCATACTAGGCTCTACAATCAAAACCGCATATGTCACGTATTTGAAAGTTGGATTTCCATTAGTGAACTGAGGCAAAAGTTAGTCCTCCACCGATTCGAGACGCTCTAGCCCGTGTCTCAGGACCCAGACTCAGGTGGGCCCATGGATCATCAGGGCCGTTCCACCGATGTGGATTAAAATGCCTGAACACTGCGTTTCCCCACCATTTGGGGTGTCAATGAGTCCAATGACTCCATCGGTCCCGGATCGACCGATATATCTGAGGCGCCTCGCAACAACAACAACCACATAAGTCAAACTCATCAGGGCGTGTAAAACCACTGATGTCACTTCTAGTTAGAAGGAAACGCATGCCCTCCCTAATGTCCTCTCCCGTTTCTGGTTCACAACCGAGGTGTGAGGCTCGCGAATCAACGTTACACAAAGCTATGCCACACAGGCCATGCTTTGATCATCACCCACAAGACTCTGCTTTTCTACAGAAGCCTTGATCATTTTCCACTTAGGCATGCCACACAGGTAATTCACTCCATGCGATTGATATCCATCGATATATAACCCCTGAGCTCGTACGTCTCAGAGAAGGGCGTTAAGCAAGAGAATAAATTCTCCGCCGCCAAACAGATATATATTTAATAGAAATCAATCACACAAACTAAAATCCAATGTCAGACACACAGTCCACTTACAAGTCCGTTCTGGGTCTGAACGAAGCAGGAGGCACCTAGTACCCCGCATATCCATAGATCTCCAAGTACATCTGGACGATCACTAACTGATTCCCTCCTCTTGGGTGTGCGGCCCAATCAAGATCATCAGTAATCACCCAAACGACGTGAAGACTTCCGGCCTTCAACCACCGTCTTCATCTTTGACACCACTTCGAATCAGTTATTCAGAATGGGATAAACCCGGTCTTTCTGAATAACTCGCGTATATAATAAACATGTGTTACACAAACACAACATACGCCTCATTCCATTTCGGAATATTCTTTCATTCAAATATTCTTACACTTTGGGAAAGTTTCCCATTAATTTTATCAAAGATAAATTCTTTAAATTTATTCTTTAATCTTCCTTTGAATATCACTTCAAACTAGTCGGGATTAGCGAACTATTCCGAAGTAATTATTTATTTTATTTCCCAACCCCAACCTTTCATCCCATAAAGTAAAACTGGTGATACTTCACATCTAACACCACGGTGTTATCGGTAAATTCAATTACCATTTCACGTTCAAATCTAATTAAAGATTTAACTATCGCCTGGAGTAAAACTGGGGATACTCCACTCTCGATCATTTCAATCTAATTAAAGATTCATTAAAACTCCACTTAGTTTTAATCTTTAACTGGGTTAAAGAATCAATGTCATTTAAAACACGATTCACTATAAACCCAAAATCACATTCCATTAATTATCGGGTTAAAGAACAAGTGTTATTTAAAACACTGTTCACGATAAACCTAAAAATCAATACCAATTCAATTCCAATTAAATTCCATTTAATTGGTACACTTCATTAAATCTAAATAAAAAGATTTAATCTTTTTCTCAACTGGGCTTAAGAACAGTGTTAATGAAGACACCATTCACGACAAGCCCAAATCACATTTGATATTAAATACAAGGCTCTGAATAGAAAATATATCGGCTTATATTCAATATCAAATTCTACGACCAACAAATATCGTATTGGAAATAACGATATAGGTATATCTTCCAAATTCCCATAACAATATCTGTATCATCGCTAAATCCAACATCGAAATATTCCGAAGACAATTTCGATTCAAATCCATTCCAATTCACTTATTGGAAATTCGGGTTATTTTCAAAAGCATTTCAAATCCATTTTATTTATTTTAAAAATAAATATAATTATAATTCTAGTTCAAAAGTAGTTCATTTCGATAAAAATCTACTTTTATCTTTTCGAATATGGAGTTTTTCATCCCAATTCTTCACAAATCATTTCTTATGATGTTACACAAATTATTACTATTTTTAATAATTTTATCAAGGCCCGTAGAATCGATTTCCACAAACGGCCATCGAACTGCACTTACAACGACCTTTTCCATATTTTATTTGGACATAATTCCAAATCCAACCATTAGATTTCAAATCACTAATATTCATTAGAAAGCTCTTTTCGATACGAACCCAACGGTTCTGGTTTTAGGAGAATCCGATGGTCGGATCTCCCGTAATATCCATTCGAAGTCAATGACCGAAATTCACGAACTACAGTGGCGCGGCGCGTTCTATTCAGGCCATTATATTATATATGTAACATATATAATATATACTTCGTCGATTTCCTTTTAAAACGTATTATATAAATCGTTTTAAATTCGTTTTCAAAACGATTTCAACTTCTTTTCAAATTTAAATTGAAATTGAATTTTTCCTTATAAATTCGTTTTAAATTCTTTTCAAATTGATTTCAATTCAAATCGATTTTTAATTCAATTTCAGTTCGTTTTCAATTCGAGTTCATTTCTATTCAATTTCAATTCGAATTCATTTCTATTCAATTTCAATTCTTTTCAAAATATCAGATTTTGAAATCACTCTCGATATTCATTATAAAATGAATAAAATTGATATAAATATCGTTCACGTCAAAATGGCGTCAATCTAATCAACACGACTTCATATATTAGTATTTCAAATATTCTATTTCAAATATTTCATTTTTAAATATTTCTATTCAAATATTTTATTCAAATAGTTCTCTTCAAATATTCTATTTCAAAACTAGAATGAGGCCCAATCAATTACCATAAATTTTATTTCTATGGACTTCCATACAACGCATGTATATATCAACAACGACAAATAATCAACCATCATCCAAAGTGCATTCTACACTGTATAAGCATCAAATATAAATATTCAACGCTTATAACATTCTGTCAATCAATCGATCGACATAAAACCAATTATTGGGATTAGTGCATGTCATATATCATCCCAATACCCGTGTGGGGTTTCAAACAATCAAACACAGATTTTATTTGTGCAGTTGGGCGATGTGTAAAATTTATCGTCCCAATCAATATCACTCAAATGTGTGTATATAAACAAATCGTTTGATTTGTTTATATTTATTTCATTTTAAATACACGTTAAAAATTCTATTTTTAGCCATAAAATATTTTCCACTATAAAATATTTTATTTCATTTCACATCACATCACACAATCAACTACACATCAAAATCAAACAAACAAGCATACAAGTCGTCCACGGTCTGTGGACGACGGGTGTCGGGTGCTACTAAACACCGTCTGCATCCTAGTATATCTATTTTAACTAGAAAATTAAATTAAAAGTGAGAAGTTCTCACCGAGGGTTCCACTCCTCCAGGTTTATTTCTGAATTTCTGAACATCTGGATTTTCCCGTACTTCCAACATAATCTTTGTCACGCTGTTCACATTGAAAATCACATTCTTATTCCAACGCTATATGGATAAAAATTAGATTTTTATTTCGCTATATATATATAAATCGTATTTTTATATTATCTACCTTATAAAAATTATATTTTTATAATATTTACTATATAAAAATCATATTTTTATTTCACTACTCCAAATATATAAAGATTCAAACTTTTCTAATATAAAAATCCAACCTTTCGCATAAGATAAAAATATAATCTTTTCGCATTCAAAAATCTAATCTTTATACTTCATTCACATATAGAAAAATTGGATTTTCGTACTTCCTTTACATATATAAAAATTCGGTTTTTATACTTAAAGGTCAAATCTTTTTATTTTATAAAAATCAAACCTTTCCTCACATTAAAAATCAAACCTTTCCTCACATACAAATCCAATCTTTCCCCTTAAAAAAATCTAATTCTTCTCGCCATAAAAATTTAATTTTTAAAAGAGAAATAAATAAAATAAAGTAAAAAGAAACTCACAGCAAAGAAGGGGGCTTGCTATTCGAACTGAGGGAGGGGGCTCGAGGTGTCGTCGCTGCAGGTCGGCGGTGCGGGTGAGGCGATGGGGGAGCAGCGGCGGAGGCCGTCCGGTGGTCGAACTAGGGGTGGGTGCAAGGGTTTATTTTTCCTGACTTCGAATGGGCGTCGCGGTTCTGGGATTGTCGGGGTTCGAAGGTGGCATCGCGGATTTGAGGAGGCGGTAAGGATAGAGAACGAAGGCCGGAGACGAGAGGAGAGGTGCGATGGCTGACGCGAGGTCGACGACGGAGGCTGGAGCAGTGGGGCGTGGCGATGGTAGTCGCCATTTTTAATTCCCAGTCGATTTTTGGTTTGAGGGTGGTTTGGGGAAAATGAATTGGGAGGGGGGGTTTTAAGTGCAAATATATATTTTCTTTTCTTTTTAATCCACCAAAAAGTTGACTTTTATTTCGAAGTCCAAACGAGACCCAACGACTGTCGTCCCTAGCTAATTACCCTCATTCCAAACACAATGGGATATGCTTCGTAAGCCAATTCTACCGTTACGATTAGTTTTCATTAAAATTAAAATATAACTCTATATATTAAATTTGAACGCACATTTCAATTTATCGGGGCCACATACTAACTAGAAAAATTCTCGAAAGATATTTTCTAGCTTCGTACTGACGATACGGTCCTAACAAAACTAATTTCGTCAAATTCTGAGACCGTTTGAAAAATGGCCATTTTCAAGTTGGTTAAATTCAATTAAAACTGGTCAAATGCGTTTTCCTTCGCCATGCTCACATATTGATTCGAAAAATTATGAAATTTGAAACCTAGCAATAATTTGACATCGCAGATCCAACAAAATTGGTTTCATCGAAAACCGAGGTCGATTGCAAAATGGCCATTTTTAAGGGCCTGAATTCCATAGCGACTATTCAGAATTTTCAACTGGACATATCTTTTGATTCCCGCTATAAAATTTCGATTCTTCGGATTCGTTGGAAAGATATTCTCAATTAGATTCAAATATTTTTGGTTTCACTAAAATCTGGTTTATTTTGAATCCTATACATCCATTTGAATTTTGAAATCGAATTATCGAACTACCGCGCCATTTTCAATTCTTTTTTAATTATAAATAAATATTTATATTCTAACGACGATCTACATAATATATACGTTCGAATTCTATTCAAAATAAATTTCTCGTCGATATTATTTAAAATAATTCACTTTAAATAATCAAAAGTCACTAAAATAGCCAAAATAAAAATTTTAAATTGGCTCAGATTTCCGGGTTATTATAGTTGGAGACCGGAGGTCTTCACATCGTTTGGATGATTACTGATGTCTTGATTGGGCTATACACCCAAGACATGGTAAGAAGTGGTGATCATCCGAACGTACTTGGAGATCGACCGGATATGCGAGGACCTCTCTCCTGTATTGGACATATGGGACGAGGAATAAGGTGCCTCCGGTTTCGTTCAGACCTAGAACGAACTAGTAAAGGGATATGGAGACATTGGATTTTAATCTGTGCTGATTGATCTCTATTAAATATATATTTGTTTAGCGGCCGAGAATTTGTTCTCTTGCTTTACTCCCTTCTCTAAGACATACGAGCTCAGAGGTTATATATCGATAGACATCAGTCGTATGGCGTGGATTGCCAATGTGGCATGTTGAGATGCAAATGATCAAGGCTTCTGTTGAAAAGCAAAGTCTTGTGGTTGATGATCAAAGCACGACTTTAATATAGCATAGCTTTGTGTGTAGCATTAATTCGCGAGTCTCACACCTCCGTATCTATGTATCCAAACTGTTTGGGTCGTTTCAGTTGGTATGAGAGCTTTGGTTTACAGAGCTCGAGAACAAGACATATTAGAACCAAACGAAAGAATTCATCAGAAATTGGATTAGTAGTGTCCAATAAGAACGACTCGTTAGAGATAGGATCAGCAGTATCCTAGAATGAGTCGAAAGAGTTTTATTTATTTTTAAATAAAAATGAAAACAAATTTGTTTTGAAAATTTGAACCATGTTATACGTATTTGAGTATTTTATTTTATATTAAATTTGGACAATCTAGTATATGAAGATTTTGCATATATGGGTTGCAAACGTGTACACGAAACCTTAAATATACAAGATAGATATAGAATCACACTGATGATAGCGATCGCATCATCAACATTTATGTTCGAGTTTCAAAAGTGGGATATCTATATGATTCCAATTGACTGGTGTGAGAAACAGAAACTAGATAGGGTTATTGTTGTGAATTGGCATCAAAAACATGATTTTTGAGTATATATGTTAAAGACATATGATTGAAAATCTAATCAACTAATTGATTGCTGATTGTGTTGATCGATTATTATTTGAACTAATTAACATATTGGAACAATAAAACCAATAAGAGAAATTAAGCGAATTTGAATCAAATGTTGAACTGAATTGGAAATTGTTTGGAAATTTCATACATGTACATGCATATGTATTGGACAGGTCATGGCAAGGAGTCTAGAGAAGAGGAATAAAATTGTATGCCTGACAAATAGTTACATGTTTAATATATTTCTCGGGTTTGGATGATTTTATGAGTCTATTGGCTAGCCGCTTGGCTTTTTCTTTTTCTTTTTGGATGATGAGGGCCCTGCATGGCTAGTTGCGGTTTTAAATGTCTCCCCGTACAACGGAGGTTATGGCAAAAAATTTCAAAAATTTAGGGTATTAGCAAAATTTCTGAAGAATTTGAAAATTCTTGGAAACTGAAAAGTTGAAAAATGAAAGCCATAGTGAAAGATGAGTTGGTTAGTTAAACAACATTCAGATCCGTTCCTTTTAGAGGACGAAAAGATTTTAAGTGGAGAAGATTGTAACAACCCGGAAAATTAGAACCAATTTAAAAAATTTATTTTAGCTATTTTAATGTATTTTGAATATTTAAAATGATTAATTTTAAATAACAACGACTAATAATTTATTTTAATTGAAGTTAGAACGAATAAATTTATTTTAATTATATAACGAGCCTGAAATGGCGCTGCAGTTCGAGTATTCGATTTCAAATTTCAAATGAATGTATAGGATTCAATATTAACCATATTTTAGTGAAACCAAAAATATTTGAGTCTATGAAAATATCTTTCCAACGAATGTGAAAAATCCAGATTTCATAACGGGAATAAAAAGTTATGTCCAGTTGAAAATTCAAAATAGTCGCTATGTAATTTTATATAATATATAGCCCTTAAAAATAACCATTTTGCAATCGACCTCCATTTTCGATGAAACCACTTTTGTTGGATCCGGAATGTCAAATTATTGCTTGATTCCAATTTTCATAATTTTTGGAATTAATATGTGAGCGTGGTGAAGTTAAATGTGCTCGCTAACTTCAGTTTGAATTTAATCAACTGAAAAATGATCATTTTTCAAACGGTCTCAAATTTGATGAAATTAGTTTTGTTAGGACCGTATCATCAAAATATGGCCTAATTTTTTTTTTTAAATTTTGGAGTCAATATGTGGCCCTGGTAAATTAAAATGTACGTTGAAATCAATTTTGAACGTTAAATTAATTTATATTTTAAATTTGACAAAAATGGGTCAAAATGGTCGAATTGGCTTATGGGACATATCCTATTGTGTTCGTAATAGGGGTAATTAGCTGGGGACGACAGTCGTTTGGTTCAGATTGGAGATGAAATGAAAATTTAATTTTTTGGAATTTAAAATAATAAAATAAATTATTATATAGGCTTGGTCAAACCCCCTCTCTCTCCCTCACTGTTCAATCTGGAAAAAAAGAAAAAAAACGTTGTAGTTCATCGTCGTGCCCCCTACCGACGCCGCTACCCACCTCGACGACGCCCCGCCACCACTGCAACCTGGCGCCGCTGCCCACCTCGACGGTGCCCTGCCACCACTTTTACCTGGCGTCGCCGCCTCCCTCCCCCTCCAGCATGCCCTCAGGCGATCGAAACCCCTCATTCCTCTCCCCAATTAAAGCCCTAGCCCTACAACCCCTGAAGACGTCTCCGCCCAATGCTCCATCATGAACCAGCACCTAACTGCGACCACCAACACCCCCTCCTCTGCGATCCGCATAGCAAACCCCTCCCCTTCCCTCTCGGTTCAACATGGAACAGTAAGCTTTTCTATTTTACTTTTTTTGCAGTTATTTTTATTTCTTTCTTATTTATATATAAAGTATATAATTTATTTTCAGTTTTAATGTAATAAAAATATAATATATATATATATAACTTAGTAAAAAGATTTGATTTTTATTTAAAAAAAGACTTGATTTTTTTGTTATACAAAGATATAATTTTTAATTATATAAAATTATGATCTTTATATATATAGAAGTATTATAAAAATATATTTTTATATACGAAGTAGCGCTATAAAAATATAAATTTTATATATTAAGTAGCATTATAAAAATATGATTTTTATAATATAACAGCGGTTTAAAAATATGGTTTTTATTATATGAATAAAAATATAAAAATACGATTTTTATATATATAATAGCATTGTAAAAATATGATTTTCTATATATAAAAATATGATTTTTATGCCGAAAGAGAAGTTAGAAATTTTTTGATTTTTATAATTTAGATTTGAAATAAAAATGTGATTTTTATTTTATAGAATGCATAATAAAAATATGATTTTTATTTTAAAGATAGCGTTAGAAATAAAAATGTGATTTATATATATATGTAGCATTAATAAAGATATGATTTTTTATAATATAAAAATATGATTTTTACATATGTAGTAGAAATAAAAATTCGATTTTTATTATATATGAAGCGAAATAAAAATTCGATTTTTGTTATATATGAAGCGAAATAAGAATTTGATTCTTATTATACACGAAGCGAAAAAATATGATTTTTATATATGAAGTAGCGCTGCAAAAATATAATTTTTATATGTGAAGTAAAATTATAAAAATATGATTTTTATAATATAATAGCGGTTTAAAATATGGTTATTATTATACAAATAAAAATATAAGAATATGATTTTTACATATATAATAGCATTGTAAAAAAAGAATTTTAATGTATACATGGCATTGTAAAGATGTGACTTTTATATAATATAGCATGATTTAAAATATGATTTTTAACATAAACCGCGTGAAATAGATTGCGATGGAATTGGTTGGAAATAAACCCAAATCTAAACCGTTCAGAAATAAAGAATGGAGGAGTGGATCCCAAAGGTGAGAACTTCTCACTCTGCCTTTATTTTCTAGTTAAATATATATACTAGGATGCAAACGGTGCTTAGTAGCACCCGACACCTTTGTTTGAAACCATGGTTGTTTGGTTATTTGCTTTGATTGTTTTGTTTGTTTGAATTTGGTTTGGGATGTGAATTGAATTGATTAGAAGTGTTATGTGCATGGCATGAGCCAGTATTAGGTGAGGGATAAGGCTAGACCTTATTCCGGTTCTAGTATTGCACCATTATGCTGCCGAAATTTTATAAAAATGTTAGAACAATAAAAATATCATTTTTATCGTATAAGTGAACTGTATAAAATATTCATGTGTTGAAATAATTATTTTATCATTAAAAATATAATTTTTAACGAGTATATGAATGAAAATAAATATTCATTTACAAATTGGACGATTTGTTTATGTACATTCATTTGACTGATATTGATTGCGATGATATATTTTATGTAACAACCCGCAAAATCCGAACCAGTTCCAAATTTTTATTTTTGCAATTTTAGTGAATTTTGATTATTTAAAATGATTTATTTTGAATAATAACAACGATAAATTTATTTTGAATAGAGTTAGAACGTATATATTTATTTAGATCGTCGTCAGATGAAACGACCCGAATTTCCGTACCCTTTGAGTTGACTAATAATACCACACGTCCAACCCAAATGACACAGAAATACGAATCATTATAAGAAAGAAGTTAGAGGATGAGAAATAGAAAGAAAGAAATATTAGAATAGAAGAAAAACGAAGATCACAGCTTACAGGGGAACGAATAAAATATATTAAATAACATAACTTTTGAAATACCAATCGGTAACTGTATATACATACCATCATCAGAGCACAACAGTTATTCCTGGAACAGTTATAAACACTTGTTTCTAGATACAACATAGAACACAGCGGAAAATATGATAGTCTATAGCTAACTGGTGAAGCCTTCTACTTCAAGCTCCTCCAAGTGAATCTGTAAAACCCCGACTACTTGACTGCCCGTTCAAATTTGGGCAGCCAAGAGTTTAGGAAAAACAAACAAAATAAACTCTGGGTCAGTCGTGGGACTGGTGTGAGTAAACTCCAACCATTTGTTTAACTTTTAAAATCCTTTTCAAAAGAAATGATAATCGTAAGACCGATCTACACATAAACACGGATAGTTTTTACCTTACGATAACCAAAAATATTTTTGATATCAAATAAAGTGATATTATAATAATGTCTACATCAAATAAATAGAATCTAGCGGAACGCTTGCATCTCACGCTCCATATATAATATAAAATCAAAAACCGCAGGGCTCTTATTGGAGATTGGATTTCCAACATGACAAGGTATGGGACCACCTACCGATAGTGTATCTCTAGAGGAGAATACACTGGGTTCAACAAGAACGTCTTGTAACCCGGCCCTCACATGACCGACCACTCATTTCGCTTGAGTGTATCGAATGTATATCACCAACGGTTGGGATCAGCAACCGTTTCCCGAAAGGGACAACATCGATAGATTAAAGAACAAATGGAATTTTCTCTAGATAGGTGATTATACATCCTAATGGGTGCGACCCATATAGCCATGCTGCCTGCCCGATTTTTGTCATTTCCCGGTTGATGAGGCTTGAGGCTGCGATTATCTTCCAGAATATCTGGCCACCATTCATGTAATAACTCGGAAAATGCGAACCAATTTAAAATTTTTAAAATTGGTTATTACCAAAGAATTTGAATAATTGAAATAGCATATTTTAATAAAATAAAGAATTGGGTATTGTAAGGCAGTTTGAAATTTTGAATACAAACTTTGTCTGACAGTACCGAGTGGAAAATATAACAGATTTTAGCGAAACTGAAAATATTTAAATCTGTTTATGAATACCTTTCTAGCGAATCTGAAAAATCGAAGTTTCATAGCGGCAATCAAAAGTTATGGCCAAATGAATTTTCAGAAAGGTCGCTATATAGCTTATATAGCCCCTGAAAATTGATATTTTGCATACGACCTCTGAATTCGATGAAACCACTTTTGTTGGGTCCGGGATGTCAAACTATTGCTAAGTTTCAAATTTCATAATTTTTGAAGCTAGTATGTGAGCGGGGCAAAAGAAAATGTGATTGGTCAATTTCTGTTAAAATGGGTCGACCTAAAAATGGCCGTTTTTCAAACGAGCTCAGAATTCGACGAAACTAGTTTTGTTAGGAGCGTATCGTCAAAACAAAGCTAGATTTATTTTTCTGGAATTTTTCGATTCAGTTTTTGTCCCTGGCAAATTGAAATGTACGTTCAAATTAAATTTTGAATGTTTTATATTTTAATTTGAAAAATAACTGACTATAACAGTCGAATTGGCCAACGAAACATATCCCATTGTGTCCGGAATGGGGGTATTTATCTAGGGGCGACAGTCGTCGGGTTTGATTTTGAGTTCGATTGCAAAAACACTATTTAAAATTTCCTATAAAGTCTCGACCAATAGGATTTTATTTTTTTAAAAAAAAACCTACGAAACCCTAGCCGCCCAGGCGAAATCGACGATCCAGGAAGCTCGAAACTTCCCTTCGACTTTCCCGCCGCCACCGCCACCTATAGGCCGCGCCACCACCACCGTTCGACAACCCTTCCTCCCCTCTCCACATCCGACCAAACCTCACCCGCTACCATCGCCTGTATCGCCCGAACCACCCCCACAAAGTCGCCACCTTTCCGACGCCGCACCGCCTCCCTCCGACCACCGAGCTGACCCTGCTCCTAGGCGCTGGCGCGTCTCTCCAAGCCCGAGGGCATGGCACCACCTGATCGAAGCAACGATCGACAGATTTCACGAATTTTTCAACCCTAGTTTTGAATCAAAAATAAAGGTACGACCTTTATTATTCTGAAATGAAAATAACACTATAAAGCGTTGCAAAACTTTGAAAAATAATGTCTTTTTCGTTCTTTAACGAAATTCGATGAAACAGGAGACACCGTGACTGCAAGGAGGCTCTCTACATTCTAGAAGAAGCCGCGGATTTTTTTGATCTTCCCACGATTTTTAGCACTGCAAAAACCAATGTGAGGAATCTAAACTAAATTGTGTGAATGGAATCGCTTGTATAAATTATATAAGCGAAGTGTAAATTATATACGCATTGTATACCTCATGTACATGTGTTGTATAAGTTATATTAGCGATGTATAAATTATACAAGCGTTGAATGAAACATATATGCTTTGAATTGTGATGAAATGCAAGTGAATTATATAAATAATATATATATATAAAAATATATATATATATATATATATACTCCCCTCGTCCACAGACCATGGACGATATTTATTGCTTGTGATTGACGTGATATTATATGTTATAACGAATGGTTGAAAATAATTGTTTGTGGTTGATATTGTGGTTGAAAAATACCTTTGTGGTTGAAAAATACCCTCTTGTGGTTGAAACAAATTAGAATAGGATTGTGGAATTGAAAATAAAACATGCCGCCTACGTGCGAACTAGATGCATGATCCCCATTGTCAAAAACCGCGAGGTTTTAAGGTAGAGCGAGGAGCCGTACTAGGGACGGTCCCGGTTTTAACTACCATGCCGTTATGCTGCCGAAATTTTCTGAAATATACATGTGTTAGAATAATTTTCATTCGTTGAAATAAATTACATATATTGAAACCAATATTCATGTGTTGAGTTGCAATTCATTCGTTGAGTTGAAATTCATGTGTTGAATATTATTTGAATTTAAACAAATGGCTTTAGCGATAAAAATCACATTTTTATATATATACAAACTATAGCGAATATTCATGTGTTGAGTTGAAATTCATTCGTTGAATCAAATTTCATGTGTTGAATATTATTCGAATTTAAACTTATAGCTTTAGCGATAAAAATCACATTTTTATATATATACAAACTATATAGAATATTCATGTGTTGAATTGAAATTCGTTCGTCGAGTTGAAATTCATGTGTTGAATGTTATCGTATTTAAAATAAAATGAATAGACAATAAAAACTACATTTTTATTGTGAATATGAAGTGTTAAAAACATTCACGTGTTGAATAAATATTTTTGATGATAAAAATATTTCTTTTATCATGTATACGCTTTGATAAAAATACACACGTGTTGAAATAAATAATAGTTTGCTGGAAATATTATTATTAGCTTTCTTCTGCATATATATATACATGTGTTGAATAGGAAAAATGGATTAGCTGTAGAGTAAAGAAATTATTTGCGTGCCCGACAAATAGGTAAACCTTGATGAGTTGGCTGCCAATTTTATTTTTATATCAACTCCTATGAATGTCATTGGATGCGGAGTGCTGGTTATTCTGTGTGAAATAATAAACGTCGCCATAGGATAGTAACAATTAATTTTGAACTACACTACATGGCATACTTCTTGATGATAGGCATACTTCATCATATTCCACATAAGCAATTGGAGCTTGTGTGACGAGGTGGAAGATTTACCATACGAGCGAGAGGCTTGTATGGCGATGACTATATACTACAGGTTGAACTGATGACTGATATGGACTATATAAAATATAACGATAAATCGCCAGATTAATAAAAGCCCCACACGGGTCTGGAGTTGACAATAATCATGTCTCTCTAGTTATTAGATATGGCACATGGACTATTTATTTCCACACGGAAACGGGGTGACGAGAATTTATTCCCTGGGGTGATTATCTATACATGCTCCACCGTAAACACCAGAATATATCACTATAAATATGTGGATGCTTTTTAGGATTTATTGGGTACCTAATACGGCCCAATAAATTTCCAAACCCCTCCCCGTACAAAGGAGGTTATGGCGAAATTTTTCGAAATATTAAGGCGTTAGTGAAATATTTGAAGTGAAAACGAAGTTGAAAATATAGAATGAACTATAGTTGGAATTATAGAATGAATTATATTTATATATATAAATATAAATATAATTAAAAGGAATCGAAGCCGTGCAGTTCGTGTTTTGGAATCGTAATTTGAAACGATTAGTACGAGAAATCCGACCATCGGATTTTCCCGAAACCGCAACCGCTGGGTTCGCCTTGGAAATATCTTCCCAACGGCACCAACCTTGTAAAAATCCAACGGTTGGATTGTCCGGAATGTTTAATTCAAATCTAAAGAAAAACAGCGCCAGAATCGTTTATATTTATATATAAATATAAATATAATTAAATTAAATCGAATAACAACGCTGCAGTTTGAATTTTGAAACCGTAACTTCAAACGATTGGTGTGGAAGATCCAACCGTCGGATTTTCACGAAACTGGAACCGTTGGGTTCGCTTTGGGAATACCTTCCCATTGATATAGACTTTGTAGAAATCCAACGGTTAGATTTTCCGATATGTGTAAAACAAATTAGGGGAAAAATAGCGCCAATGCCACGACACGACCTGAAACGTCGTTTAATTAAATATGGCCATTTTTAAATAAATAAAAATGGCGAAAAATCGTTATAAAATATTATAAGCAACATAGATTGCAAATAAACCAATTGGGCTTGAATTGTTTGATATTTGATGGTTGTATGTGCTTGACACGAAAATAACACTAAAGAACTGAAAGATGGATGTCGAATAATATAACCATGGAAAGAATCGAATTAAATTCTAATGACGTGAATTATTTGAAAAGGCTGAGCTAACCCTCATTTCAAATAACTTATCGAGAAATTCGAATTGGAAAACGCAAAGACGATTCAAGACCGACGATCTTCGTATCGGTTGGATGGGCGCTGCTGAGGTTCCTGACCGGAGTAGCTACCGGAAAGGGACGGAAGTAGTAGCCGTCTAAACGTATGTGTTGATTGGACGGATATACGAGGAATTTGACGCCTCCGGTTTCGTTCAGACCCAGAACGGACTTGTAAATGGACTGTGTGTCTGACATTGGATTTTGTTCTATACTGATTGATCTCTGTTAAATACATATCTTTTTGGCGGCGGAGAATTTATTCTTTTGCTTAACGCCCTTCTCTGAGATGTACGAGCTCAGAGGTTATATATCGACTGAAATCAATCGCATGGAGTGGACTGCCTATGTGGCATGCCAAGATGCTGTGATCAAGGCTTCTGTTGCAAAGCAAAGTCTTGTGGATGATGATCAAAGCACGGTCTACGTGGCCTGGCTTTGTGCATAGCGTGGATTCGCGAGCCTCACACCCCGGTATGAGTTAAAAATGGGATATGGACTGCAGGGAGAGCACGACGTTTCTTTCTAGCTATGGTGGTGTCAGTGACTTACCAGCCCTGACATATATATCTATTTTTCACCTATGTGGTAGTTGGAATGCGAGGCACCTCGATTATAGGTCTGTAAGGACCGGGAAACGTGTGTTCAGGAATTGCCAATCCTCAAACGTAAGAGAGGACCGGCCCTGAAGATCCAGGGTTACATAGAGTGTGTAGTCCTGAGGCATTTGCTAGAATGTCACGAAGCGGAGAGGAGCTTGCCCCTTGCCTCGACTCATGACGGAAATCCAATTTCCAATACGAAATAACGGACTCGATTGTAGAACTAGTATGGCGACATAGTGGTATGGGGCACTTATGCCGTCTATGATTGATATTTATGATGCAATTCATTTTTGAAACATATATACACTAGTAATAATATCAACTGATTTTTCTTTATACGTATCAAGCATATTTGGCCATTATAAGGTAAAACTCTATCCTCCGGCTTGCGTTGCATTGTATGATGGGACTTGAGTCTTATAATGGTCTCATTCTTTTTTAAAAGCATTGCGTTGTTTTAAAGAGTACTTTGCTTAAAGTGCACCAGCAATCACGTGTTTGTCTATATAAGAATATACCTTGGGTAAAATTATTTCATTTGCCCTCTTTCAAAACATACTGCGTCGGTTTATCGTACTTGAGTGTTTAGAAATCCCTATCGATACAGTGGATCAAACTAATCGACCAGAACTCTTAAACAACCCAACCAACAAATCTCCACAATATAAATTTTTTTTATAAAATCTACAAATACGTTCACTCGTATATATATACTCACACTCAATCTAGGGTATTGCTAACCCCATCTCTATTGAGTCTCACCACAAAGCCAAGGTTATCTCTAAACCAATAGCTCTGATACCACTGTAACGACCAGGAGATTTTCGGTCCCGAAAATCGACATAAATACCTTTACCATGACTTATGCCGATCCTCCAACACCGAAAACACTCGAACATTTAGAAAGAATTTAGAGGGTGAGGTAAGAAAGAAAGAAAGTTAGAATAGATGAAGATGTATCAACACAACACAGAGTCTCACATCGCAGCGGAACAAAATATAGTACAGAAATAAATCTTTATTAAGAGCCTTTGAAAATACTTACAATATCAGAGTACAACATATCTCTGGACAGTTTCAATAACCTGTCTCATATACAATACACAGCGGGATAGTAATCGTATCATAAATCTGAACACCTTCAGCTTGTCACTGGACTTCACGGTACCTGATAACCTGAACCTGTACATCCCGGGCTAACCCGAGCATTTACAAAACACCGGGTCAGTCTAGTGAACCAGAGTGAGAAAAACTCGCACAACATAAATGGTATCACATAACTTGATTTTAGAGTTAAAAACCTTTCGAAAGAAAAAGGATAATCGTAAGACCAAATCCACACATAAATACGGACGGTTTTTACCTTACGATAACCCAAAACAGTTTTCGAAATCAATATCTTTCCTGATATTATAATAGTGTCTAAATACAAGTAAATATCAATCTAGTAGAACGCTTGCATCTCACGCTCTACGTATATATATACAATCGAAAACCGCGGGCGCTTATTGGAGATTGGATTCCAACCATGACAAGGTATGGGACCACCTGCCGTTCGTGTATCTCTAGAGGCGAATACACTGGGTTCAACAAGAACGTCTTGCAACCCGGCCCTCACATGACCGACCACTCATTTCGCTTGAGTGTATCGAATGTATATCACCGACGGTTGGACTCAAACCACCGTCTCCCGATAAGGGACAGCATCGAACATAGATTAAGAAGCAATAAGAATTTCTCTAGATAGGTGATGATACATCCTAATGGTAGCGACCCACATAGCCATGCTGCCTGCCCGATTTTTGTCATTTCCCGGTTGATGAGGCTTGAAGTCAGAGCACATCTGGTCATCACACACTTTGAATTCCACATCGTCAGATCCGCCAGATCACACTTGATTGACGTCCACAAACATACTCTAGCTATCTGGCTAGAGAATAACCATTTCTCCGCCATCAACTATGGTACGTTTGGAGAAATCAACGCATGTAAATCCTTTTGGAAATACTCTGTCAGACATCCGTCCATACAAGTCATCCAGGAACAGGATGAACCGAAGGTACTCTCCTACTGCATCCAAAATAGGAATCACCCCATGGATCAGTAGCGATAGCCCTTGCAATCCATAGATCCCAACCACGACAGAACCCCAGTATATCTCTGGCGCGAATCAGAGATTGTAAGCGGTCCTTCCGCTTAATGAAGATCTATGGTCTTCAATGCTCCATCTCGATCATCTTTCGATCTCTTCACGTATTTGTTGGCCGGAATGGTTTTCGAATATTAATTCGATCCCGGTCTTTCCATACCAACAATCGTATTGGTCAAACTTCGATAGTCGGTGATTTAACTATCGAATAACAATAGTGTGAACACAACACTTGGCACAACTCGACCACTTTTAAAATATACTTAACGATATAAAACAATTTTTCTCTGATTAACTCTGCTTGAATTACTTTGATTGGTTAACTTTACTTAACTCACTCGACTTATTTAACTCGATTAACTTGACGTGATTACTCTTATTCGATTCATCTATATTTGACTTAACTCCATTTGCTCGACTCTAGATCGCAGCGATCACAATGGTTACGCCTGATTCCCTCAGGAAACATCCGACCGCCGTAGTCTGTCTGCAGCCCTGCGAATTACGCTAGCAATCGTACGCAATGGAACTTCCCTAGATAACTTGATTTTACTATCTCTAACTATATTCGATCAATTCTAATTGACTAACAAATATCCTATAAAACTTGAAATCAATATTCTTATTCCCTTCGTCCTAATATTGGAATATTGTTTAATATCCCAAGACCCTGCATTACAGCTTGATATTACTCGTATAAGATAAACAAATTTCACACCTTTACTCATTCCAAACTAATACTGTTCCTTGATAATAGTGAGGCCAACCAAGTTAGGGTATTTTAGTTACCTCTCAGACCTTGATCGACCCGTTCTTACCTTAGAAAATATTAGTTTGACCACGAACCTCAAACACCCATTTTCCCTTTTTGATTTCAAATTTGTCTTTAAACCCATTTCTTATCTTTGGAATCCTTGCACACCCTTTTTCTTAATTCCTTTAATCAAGTAAGTCCTTGTTAACAACACACCTTTCACTTTAAAACTCCTTACCCCATACTTCATATGAACTCCAATTAACCCATGGGTTTAATCCTTATTAATTAAAACAAAAAATTATCTTTAAATGTTAACTATGCAAAATATACAGTCGACTTGGTTATTTATCAAAAATATGATAACGGTCACCCTTAAAAAGCTGATTAAGTAATACTTTACTTTATTAACTCTTAACCAATTAAATACTTATTCTGAGTCTTAGTTAATCAAAGATTAACTAAAATGTAACACTAAAACAATCCAAGAAATTCCTTAATTATAGTTAATTAAGGATTTTCAAATTATTTAACACTCCTTGCCGAATATTCAAACCCAATTAATTCTACTTCATATCCAAGTTGAACTCGTTTCCCATTCAAAACGAACACAGTTGATTTTGGTCAACCGTACACCTCAGTTAACCAATAACTGAATTTCATTTGTTATTTTCCCTTTCTAAATTAATTAAATAACTTAATTAATTTAATACACTATTTTCTTGCTTAAAACAATTTATTTCCTTTTTCCAACCCGTAGGGTAAATCCTTGGGTTTCTCTGTTTTAAAAACTGGTAATAACCATTTCAAATAATCCCCTTAAGAAACTCGAAAAAATATATTTCTTTAACCAACTTCAGTCAATTTCTCCCTTAAATTAAATAAAATATAATTAATTTAAATAACCTCATTTAATCGTTCACTTGATGAAATACTTAACACCTAGGTTATCACTTGCTCGTTTATTTATCATCCTTATCAACATGAGAATGTGGTTTATATAAACAATTCCAAAATTCCTTGTGAACATTAAATAAATAAATAGTTTAATATTTATTTCCTCTGTCCATTCTACTCAAAATGGTGGATTTTACCAACCATACACATCAGTTAACTATTAACTGAATTCTAATTGTCATTTCCCCTTTCCGGAATTAATTAATTAACTTAATTAATTAAAGTCACCTTTTAATTGTTTTGCAAACAACTATTTTCCTTTTTACCAACCCATGGAAATTTCTCGATTTCTGCTTCTCAACTGATCTAAACTATTTAACTAAATTTTCTTGATAACTCGATTAAAAATATTTCTTGTGAATTTCAAATTTGAAATCCCATACAAAATAATTTGAAATCTTAATTCAGTTCTAATTAAATTTAAAACTTAAAAAATACGTCAATTCACCTGACGGGTCGAATGACGTTAAAACCTCTCATTTGGCCATTTACTGCCAATTATCAGATCAACTAACATCCAATTCAACAATCCAAATAATTTCAAACATGTTTATAAACGTGACCAACCCAAGGAGTTACTTTTTTATGGGTCGTCCCCAACAGTTAAATTTAAACGATTGATGATCAACAGTACGTATATACCTAACAGTCAACTACTAACAACCAGAACACTCAAAATAAAATTCCCAGTTTATATAAAATATAAACGAGGAGGCTGAGTGAGTTTAACTCACTTGTATTTGATTTGTCAGTCAACAGTCTGGTTTTTGTCGAATTAAACTGACATTTAATTCGAATAGAAATTCCAGTCACTTCAGATCCGAATTTTGCTCCGCTCCATCTCGAAGTACCCGTCTCCACGGTTCCAAAGCAACTGACCGTGCCTGAATCCGAGGTCGTATGAGTGAGAAAACGTATTATGAACTTTATAAACTAATTAAACATGAATTTTCTTTTGAATTTTAAAATCGGGCTTTACCTTTAATTTATCGGCCCAACCATCTCATACCCGACCCGCCTCTCCATATCAAAACCCTACCCACCGAATCATTCTCTTCATTATCAATAGCCGCCTCCCAAAAATCACAATCCAACCGTAATTCCCAAATCGAAAACCCTAATTCCCCTCTGCTTGTTGGCGTCGCAACCTTCCTTTCCCGTCTTCGCTTCTCCTTCTTTCGTTGGTTGGTCCGCTAACCGTACCTCCGATCCGTCTGCTCCCCAACAATGACTTCAACAACCCTGACTTGCACCGCTACAAACAGTAGCGTCCTCTTGCTCCTTATCTCGAGCTTATCCACCTCCCTGCTGCTGCGGATGGATCGACGTTAACCCCCTTAGATCCGGATTTCCCCATGGCCACTACAGGCTCACGACATTTCAGACACCAGAATTTCCGAATCATTTCATCAGAAACCAGTATACGCGATCTAATTACAGATAAGCCCTTTAACTTGTGATGACCCCAAACCTCCACTGGGTGAAAGTAAGGAATAATCATATGGAATACAACATAAATATAACAATACATATCACTGATACAACATAGCAGAGGAAATACCATAGAATAATAACATTATAGCAGCGGAAATATAATGTCATAAACCACATAATCCCAACAGTCACAGAATTCAAATTATTACATCAAGTTTGCAGAAATGAAAATAAGTTCCAACTCCCAAAATATGCAATACGAAATGAAACAAGTCTAATGACTGAACTTAAAGATAGAAAAATGCAATAGAAGTAAATGATAGCTGTCCTCAAAGCTCCAAGTCATCACCTCTCCGCAAAAGCAAATCCAAGCAAAGATAATGAGCAACTCCAAGAAGACTCCAAGCAAAGAATGAACCTGTTTACTTGGCTGCCCGTGTAGAAAAGAGGGCACCCGAGTTTGCAAAAAGGTGAAACAAACTACGGGTCAGTCGTGGGACTGGTATGAGAATTCATAACTAGTTTAGTAATAATAATATGACAAATCCAAAGACCACGCCGCTAATGCGGAAC
Source organism: Allium sativum (assembly GCA_030737875.1). Lineage (NCBI taxonomy): Eukaryota > Viridiplantae > Streptophyta > Magnoliopsida > Asparagales > Amaryllidaceae > Allium > Allium sativum. The sequence continues at coordinate 911,296,052 of CM060926.1, forward strand.
GGGTTTACTCAGTGGATTGTCGTGCATAATTTAAAGTGTCAGAACGTACAACATCGCAATGCTTTTTAGAAAATGGAATCACCATAAGACTCAAGTCCCATCACACAATGCAACGCACACCAGAGGATAGAGTTTTCCCTTATGGTGATTAAACATGCTAAATACGGCAAATACGAGTTTAATATTATTATTAGTGTATAATAAAAACATTTCAAAATAAATGTATCAATCCTAGGAAACATAGTACCCCATCCTACTATATCACCATACTAGTAATACAATCAAAACCGCAGGGTCGTATTTGGAATTTGGATTTCCATCTGAGTCAAGGCTAGGGAGGAGCTCCTTACCGATTCGAGACACTCTAGCAATGCCCCAGGATTGGTACTCTGTCCAACCCTTGGATCCTGCAGGGCCGGTCCATACGTTAACGCTTAATGGATTGGCAATTCCTGAACACACGCTTCCCGGTCCTTTTGGACCTATAATACGACCAGTGGCGACCGCATAAATCCGGGGCCTCGAAAAATCCAACAACCACAATGAATAAATGCCAGCGCTGGTAGGTCCCTGGCACCACTCTAGCTAGAAAGAAACGTGTGCACTCCCTGCGTTCCCTTCTCCCGTTTTAGACTCTGCCGGTGTGTGAGGCTCGTGAAGTCACGTCATACACAAAGCTATGCCTAGACAGGCTATGCTTTGATCATCCCACAAGGCCTGCTTTTCAACAAGAAACCTTGATCATTGCATCTTAGAATGCCACACTGTCACTCCATACCATACCATTGCTTCTCCATCAATACATAAATGGGTGTTAAGTAGAGAATAAATTCTCCACCACCAATATTTATATATTAACAGAAAATCAACAATATGATATATAACGAAGTACGATGTCAGACACACCATCCATTTAAACTTATGCTCTGGGTCGGAACGAAAGTCAAATCCGTGAAACCAACACGTACGTCTGGGAAATGACCCTGACCCATGAATTGGTAGCAAGTCAATTCAGAGTCTCGATCGCTGTCCATTCGAGGGAAGATTTACGGTCTTCATGCGTCGTCTCATGCTTCGATTCTTTAACGTCGTTTGGTTTAATTTGGGATGAGGGTATATCGGACTTCCCAAACAACCTCGCATACTTATTATAGTTTTAGAAAAACTAATTCATGTCATACATTTTTTTTATAACTGCTCATTCTTGTCCTAATTATTTCGAATAATTAAACTTCTTACTTAACGATGCATTTTCGTAATCTTACTTTTATTTACATTAAATAAAATGTAATCTTTCAATTCATTTCACGTTCTTATCTTATTTACATTGAATAAAATGTAAACTTGTACATACGGTGAAATTCATTTATATCAACATTGAAAATAATGTTAACGCTATCCTACGGTCAAATTCTCTTTTTAATTTACATTAAGAATAAAGTAATTCAACCCTACTATAAATCCTCTTTTATATTTGCATTATAAAATAATGTAATTTTATCCTTCGAGGTAATTCACCTAATATTAACATTAAAAATAAATGTTAATCCCTACGGTCAATTCTCTTTTTAATTTACATTATAAAATAATGTAAATCTTGTCCTACGGAGTAATTCTCTTAATATTAACATTTAAAAATAATGTATATTAGTCCTATGGTTAATTTATCCTTTATTAACCTTAAAAATAATGTAATCTCCTCCTATGTTAAATTACTTTGTTACTTTACAATTAAAAATAATGTAGCCCAAACCTACGGTTAAATTGCTCTTTAATTTAACATTAAAAATAAGGTTATTCTCATCATATGGTGCAAATACTTCTTATTTAACATAAAAAAAATGTTGATCATCCTACGATGTAAATTTCTTTAATATTAACATTAAAGATAAATGTTAATTACCCTACGATGTAAATACTTTAAATATTAACATTAGGAATAAATGTTAATTCCATCCCACGGTCCAATTAACTATGCATTAACATTAAGAATAAATGTTAATTATCATACGGTTCAATTCACTATATATTAAGATTAACAATAATGTTAATTATCATACATGTGGTGAAATTATTCTTTATTATTAACATAAAAATGTTATTTTTTCATACGATGCAAGTTACTTAATTATTACATAAAATGCTAATTCCTCATACATTGCAAATTACTTAATTTATATTAACATTATTTTTTTATCCTACGGTGAAATACTTTTTAATTAACATTAAAAATGTTAATTTCATCCTACGGTGAATTCCTATTTTATATTTACAAAAAAAAAATGTAAATTTTGTCTTGCGGTGTAAATTCATATATACGTTCAATAGGAAAATGTAATTCTTATCATATAATATAAATTCACATTTTAATTACACATAAAATGTCAGCTTTATCATACGGTGCAAACCATATCTTATTTTACATTAAAAATAAATGTAACTACCAGTTAAATGTTAATTCATGTTCTAACTTACATTAGAAAAATGAAAATTTTATTTCACCGCAAATTCCTACTTTTTATTTACAATTCAAAATATAAATTTTGGTTCATGTCAACGTCCTACTTATCGTCTACAAATGTGAATCTTGATATACGAGAAAATTCACCTTTTAATTACAAAGAAAGAAAAATGTAATTTTAACAAACCATATAATTTCACTTTATAATTTACATATAAAAATGTAAATCTTGACATACGATGAAATTTCTTAATATATTAACATTAAATAAAATGTTAACTAACATACGAGGAAATTACTTATTTTTAGCATTAACAAAAATGTTAAATTTCTCATACGATGTAATCTCTTATTTTTAACATTAACAAAAATGTTAAATTTCTCCTATAATGTAAATTTCTCTTTTTATATACATTAATAAAAATACGTTGACACATACTTTGCAATCTTTTTTTAATCAATATTAAAAATGATGTTAAACAATCTTTTCTTTTTATATAACATTAAATAATGTTAATAAATCATACGGTCCATTCCGTTTTAAGATTTACATTAGAATAATGTTAATCAATCTTTTCTTTTTATATAAAATTCAAAATAAATGTCAATGAATCATACGGTGTACATTTTCTAATTTTTAACACTAAATAAAAAAAAATGTCAAACCGACATATGGTGAAAACTTCCTATATCAACATCAACATAATAAATGCCAATGAATCATACGGTGTACATTTTCTAATTTTTAACATTAAATAAAAAAAAATGTCAAACCAACATATGGTGAAAACTTTCTATATCAACATCAACATAATAAATGCCAATGAATCATACGGTGTACATTTTCTAATTTTTAACATTAACAAAATAGATGTTAATTTAACATACAACGTGAATTTTTTTAAATTTTTTTTTATTTCAATGTAAAGAATTCACTCTTTATATTACAATGTAAAGGTATCAACTTTTCTATTTTTAAATTTACATAATAAAATGTAAATTTTGTCACCGCAAATTCCTACCTTATATTTACAGATAAAAATGTGTAAATTATGTCATGCAGTGAAATTCCTCCTTATTCACATTAATTAAAATGTGAATTTTCCTACGGCTGAAATTACCATTTTATTCACCTACAATTTATTCACATTAATAAATATGTGAATTTTTATATACGGTTAAATATCTAATCTATTCACATTTAATAAAAATGTAAAATGTTCATGTCCCATATTTTGTGTCAACAAATTTCATGTCCAATATTTTTTAGTTTACACGGTTGTAAAAATTTGAATGCAACACACCTAAAGGAACCAGTCGTATATATGTATGTATATTTATATATATATAAATCTGAAAAATGAGATTTTGATCGCATTAACCAAACTACAATAATAGAGTTGAGACAAAAGGGAAATACCAACCCACAAAGTCCAAACAACCAACATGATCAAATCAAATAACTAACATCAAGGCAATTTAGCATATGGATAATCAACAAGGCACGATTAAATAAATTAACTCATAATTAATTCGAATTAATCACTAATTCAGATTTAAACTCTAAAATTTCAGATCTAATATCATGTCCTAATAGGCAATTCAGATTCAACATCGTATGGTGTGAATGGTTCAGATCCATGTTTTAAATTTCGTGTCATATTAGATCTACTATTAATAATCATAGAAATGATAATTAAATATATTAAATTATATAAATAAAAAAAATTCTCACCTTGATTGGATAAGAATTTGTCCCAAGCGTTTTCTTTAAAAAAAAAAATTGTATTTGAAGTCACGGTTCTCACGATCGTGGCGCACCTCACATCGACCGCCTTCGACTCGCTAACCCACCGCCCAGGTCTCGGCCAACTCGCCGCTGTCTCCACCCTCAAAAACCAACCCCGAACCTTGCCACTTCATGCTGCCGCCCTGGCCACCGTGTGTCATGAAGAGTTGAACCATTTTTGCGTTGGAATGACTTTCAATTGATGAAGGAATTAGAAGAAAGAGGAGGAAGAATAAGGGAGCGTGGCTGCCATCGATTCAAATTAGTAGTAGCTGTGTATAAGGGGAATTGGGGTTATGTATTTGGGCTATATTTATTACATTTAAATGTGTGTTCACGTTTTAGAAATAGTTATCTACCTCCAATCTTTTTTTTTGACATTATTTCCATTATCTCTCTTTTGATGTCCTTAATTGACATGCATTGGTAATTTAAAGGAAACATTGCCGTTTTAATATTAATTATTTCACTTTCCTGATTTAATCCCTTTCTATCACACACATTTATTTTCCTATTTTATTAAATGAAGTTTGCTAATATGTTATTGTTAATAATCTTCCATTACTTTCAAATTCAAACGCACAATTTTTTTTCTTTTTCTCTTTTTTTTTTTAAAAAAAAAGGAATTAATGTGTGTGTATACTTTCCGATTATTTTATAAAATTTCATTCATTAAATTTCATTCTTTCTTCTGTTTTTATTTAATTATGTATGTTCCATTGTAATGTTTACAATTTCAAACGCACATTACTCCCTAATTAACATTAAAATGTAACTTTCAATTTTTTAATCCTTTTATCGTATTACAAATACAAACAAAATTCAATTTTCCATTATAGCCTTTTCATGTAATTTAACAAAATTGAAAATTTAATCTTTTCAATGTAAAACATTTTCGTTGTAAAATATCAACGTTAAAATTGTATCTTTTTTATAAAACTTTTCTTAGGTAAACCAATGACATTACTTTACTTTTTACTGCATTCATTAACGTCAACTTAATGTCATCTACCATTTTCTAAGAAAGATCTAAATAAATTTTCCTCTTTTCCCACTATTGAATTTTAATTTATTTTCTTTTCAATTTTTACCAACCTTTCTTGTTTAATGGACTTTCCTTTCCCTTTTTCATTTGAATTATTACTTGCCTTTGTTCACCCAATGATTTCCCTACCTTTTATCATTTATTATTCGATTTATATATTGTCCTTGCGTATGTATTTATTTTACATTTAAACTATTATTATTACCTCATTTACAATTCTTTAATTCATTCATATGGATTTGTACATTTTAATGCACTAACATATATCTTTGAATAGTTAACATTATAAATAATTATTTCTTTATTTTCACTCTATTAAACATATAACATAACTATTTGGATTTTGTTTCATGATTATGATACTTAAAGGTCCAAAAACAATGCTCCATACCATACATTGTCTCAAGAATTTTTCTTCTTTCTATCTAGAACATATATGTTTAAATGTACTTTTTTCTCCATTAAGTGCGCTTTTATTCCTTCCTTTAATCCATTGATTTGTTTTACCTTAATCCTATTAATTTCTTTTCTTGCATTTGCTTTTAGTGTCCTCTCTTCGTTGTTTTATTAATACTGCATTCATTGATTTAAATAAAATTAAAAATTGTCATAAATTGCATTTTTAAATTTCTACCTTCCCTTTTTGTCAACTAGTTGGAAAATTTATTGAATCTTTTGGTTTAATGTTTCCCACAGAATAAATTTTATTACATGCAAATTGCATACGCTCCGTATTTTCATTAAAAAGAATATATTTAATTTCTCAAAATAAATTATTTTAAACAACCCAAACACATTAAAATAACTTAAAATAAATTTTTTAAATTGGCCCCAAAATTCAGGGTTGTTACAATCTCCCCCACTTAAAAACTTTTCGTCCTCGAAAAGGAAAAGAGAAATAGAAGAGTAGGAACCAACCTAGAGAACGTAGAATGTTTTAATTTCTAACTTCTTAACCGTGTCGTTGGGAATAAAGCTCCTCAGTTCCAGTAGCGTCTTGCCTCCTTGCTCTAGCTCTACTAGTTCTAGCGGCACGAGTACCCATTTTTAGTTAGTTCTGTACGATCAAGGGAAGAGTCAGAACAACTGTAATGGTGGTTCTAAGAGATAGAAAAGATCGAAGGATGAATGAAAAGATGACGAAAGTGACTGGCTATTATGTATCACATGAAATGTCCGCCATAGAATATTGTGATTCTATGTAAACGAATTTGTTATAAATATGTCAAATTCCAAAGTTAAGTTTAACCAAAGCTCTGATACCAACTGTGATGACCCCAAACCTCCACTAGGTGAAAGTAAGGAATAATAATATGGAATACAACATAAATATAACAATGCATATCACTGATACAACATAGCAGAGGAAATACCATAGAATAATAACATTATAACAGCGGAAATATAATGTCATAAACCACAGAATCCCAACAGTCACAGAATCCAAATTATTACATCAAGTTTGCAGAAATGAAAATAAGTTCCAACTCCCAAAATAAGCAATATGAAATGAAACAAGTCTAATGACTGAACTTAAAGATAGAAAAATGCAATAGAAGTAAATGATAGCTGTCCTCAAAGCTCCAAGTCATCACCTCTCCGCAAAAGCAAATCCAAGCAAAGATAATGAGCAACTCCAAGAAGACTCCAAGCAAAGAATGAACCTGTTTACTTGGCTGCCCGTGTAGAAAAGAGGGCACCCGAGTTTGCAAAAAGGTGAAACAAACTACGGGTCAGTCGTGGGACTGGTATGAGAATTCATAACTAGTATAGTAATAATAATATGACAAATCCAAAGACCACGCCGCTAATGCGGAACGGGTTTACTCAATGGATTGTCGTGCATAATTTAAAGTGTCAGAACGTACAACATCATAAATGCATTTTAGAAAAATGGAATCACCATAAGACTCAAGTCCCATCACACAATGCAACGCACACCAGAGGATAGAGTTTTCCCTTATGGTGATTAAACATGCTAAATACGGCAAATATGAGTTTAATATTATTATTAGTGTATAATAAAAACATTTCAAAATAAATGTATCAATCCTAGGAAACATAGTACCCCATCCTACTATATCTCCATACTAGTAATACAATCAAAACCGCATGATCGTATTTGGAATTTGGATTTCCATCTGAGTCAAGGCTAGGGAGGAGCTCCTTACCGATTCGAGACACTCTAGCAATGCCCCAGGATTGGTACTCTGTCCAACCATTGGATCCTACAGGGCCGGTCCATACGTTAACGCTTAATGGATTGGCCATTCCTGAACACATGCTTCCCGGTCCTTTTGGACTTATAATACGGCCAGTGGCGACCGCATAAATCCGAGGCCTCGAAAAATCCAACAACCACAATGAATAAATGCCAGCGCTGGTAGGTCCCTGGCACCACTCTAGCTAGAAAGAAACGTTTGCACTCCTTGCGTTCCCTTCTCCCGTTTTAGACTCCGCCGGTGTGTGAGGCTCGTGAAGTCACGTCATACACAAAGCTATGCCTAGACAGGCTATGCTTTGATCATCCCACAAGGCCTGCTTTTCAACAAGAAACCTTGATCATTGCATCTTAGTATGCCACACTGTCACTCCATACCATACCATTGCTTCTCCATCAATACATAAATGGGTGTTAAGTAGAGAATAAATTCTCCACCACCAATATTTATATATTAACAGAAAATCAACAATATGATATATAACTAATTACGATGTCAGACACACCATCCATTTAAACTTATGCTCTGGGTCGGAACGAAAGTCAAATCCGTGAAACCAACACGTACGTTTGGGAAATGACCCTGACCCATGAATTGGTAGCAAGTCAATTCAGAGTCTCGATCGCTGTCCATTCGAGGGAAGATTTACGGTCTTCATGCGTCGTCTCATGCTTCGATTCTTTAACGTCGTTTGGTTTAATTTGGGATGAGGGTATCTCGGACTTCCCAAACAACCTCGCATACTTATTATAGTTTTAGAAAAACTAATTCATGTCATACATTTTTTTTATAACTGCTCATTCTTGTCCTAATTATTTCGAATAATTAAACTTCTTACTTAACGATGCATTTTCGTAATCTTACTTTTATTTACATTAAATAAAATGTAATCTTTCAATTCATTTCACGTTCTTATCTTATTTACATTGAATAAAATGTAAACTTGTACATACGGTGAAATTCATTTATATCAACATTGAAAATAATGTTAACGCTATCCTACGGTCAAATTCTCTTTTTAATTTACATTAAGAATAAAGTAATTCAACCCTACTATAAATCCTCTTTTATATTTGCATTATAAAATAATGTAATTTTATCCTTCGAGGTAATTCACCTAATATTAACATTAAAAATAAATGTTAATCCCTACGGTCAATTCTCTTTTTAATTTACATTATAAAATAATGTAAATCTTGTCCTACGGAGTAATTCTCTTAATATTAACATTTAAAAATAATGTATATTAGTCCTATGGTTAATTTATCCTTTATTAACCTTAAAAATAATGTAATCTCCTCCTATGTTAAATTACTTTGTTACTTTACAATTAAAAATAATGTAGCCCAAACCTACGGTTAAATTGCTCTTTAATTTAACATTAAAAATAAGGTTATTCTCATCATATGGTGCAAATACTTCTTATTTAACATAAAAAAAATGTTGATCATCCTACGATGTAAATTTCTTTAATATTAACATTAAAGATAAATGTTAATTACCCTACGATGTAAATACTTTAAATATTAACATTAGGAATAAATGTTAATTCCATCCCACGGTCCAATTAACTATGCATTAACATTAAGAATAAATGTTAATTATCATACGGTTCAATTCACTATATATTAAGATTAACAATAATGTTAATTATCATACATGTGGTGAAATTATTCATTATTATTAACATAAAAATGTTATTTTTTCATACGATGCAAGTTACTTAATTATTACATAAAATGCTAATTCCTCATACATTGCAAATTACTTAATTTATATTAACATTATTTTTTTATCCTACGGTGAAATACTTTTTAATTAACATTAAAAATGTTAATTTCATCCTACGGTGAATTCCTATTTTATATTTACAAAAAAAAAAATGTAAATTTTGTCTTGCGGTGTAAATTCATATATACGTTCAATAGGAAAATGTAATTCTTATCATATAATATAAATTCACATTTTAATTACACATAAAATGTCAGCTTTATCATACGGTGCAAACCATATCTTATTTTACATTAAAAATAAATGTAACTACCAGTTAAATGTTAATTCATGTTCTAACTTACATTAGAAAAATGAAAATTTTATTTCACCGCAAATTCCTACTTTTTATTTACAATTCAAAATATAAATTTTGGTTCATGTCAACGTCCTACTTATCGTCTACAAATGTGAATCTTGATATACGAGAAAATTCACCTTTTAATTACAAAGAAAGAAAAATGTAATTTTAACAAACCATATAATTTCACTTTATAATTTACATATAAAAATGTAAATCTTGACATACGATGAAATTTCTTAATATATTAACATTAAATAAAATGTTAACTAACATACGATGAAATTACTTATTTTTAGCATTAACAAAAATGTTAAATTTCTCATACGATGTAATCTCTTATTTTTAACATTAACAAAAATGTTAAATTTCTCCTATAATGTAAATTTCTCTTTTTATATACATTAATAAAAATACGTTGATACATACTTTGCAATCTTTTTTTTAATCAATATTAAAAATGATGTTAAACAATCTTTTCTTTTTATATAACATTAAATAATGTTAATAAATCATACGGTCCAATCCCTTTTAAGATTTACATTAGAATAATGTTAATCAATCTTTTCTTTTTATATAACATTCAAAATAAATGTCAATGAATCATACGGTGTACATTTTCTAATTTTTAACATTAAATAAAAAAATGTCAAACCAACATATGGTGAAAACTTCCTATATCAACATCAACATAATAAATGCCAATGAATCATACGGTGTACATTTTCTAATTTTTAACATTAAATAAAAAAATGTCAAACCAACATATGGTGAAAACTTCCTATATCAACATCAACATAATAAATGCCAATGAATCACACGGTGTACATTTTCTAATTTTTAACATTAACAAAATAGATGTTAATTTAACATACAACGTGAATTTTTTTTATTTTTTTTTATTTCAATGTAAAGAATTCACTCTTTATATTACAATGTAAAGGTATCAACTTTTCTATTTTTAAATTTACATAATAAAATGTAAATTTTGTCACCGCAAATTCCTACCTTATATTTACAGATAAAAATGTGTAAATTATGTCATGCGGTGAAATTCCTCCTTATTCACATTAATTAAAATGTGAATTTTCCTACGGCTGAAATTACCATTTTATTCACCTACAATTTATTCACATTAATAAATATGTGAATTTTTATATACGGTTAAATATCTAATCTATTCACATTTAATAAAAATGTAAAATGTTCATGTCCCATATTTTGTGTCAACAAATTTCATGTCCAATATTTTTTAGTTTACACGGTTGTAAAAATTTGAATGCAACACACCTAAAGGAACCGGTTGTATATATGTATGTATATTTATATATATAAATCTCAAAAATGAGATTTTGATCGCATTAACCAAACTATAATAATAGAGTTGAGACAAAAGGGAAATACCAACCCACAAAGTCCAAACAACCAACATGATCAAATCAAATAACTAATCAAGGCAATTTAGCATATGGAAAATCAACAAGGCACGATTAAATAAATTAACTCATAATTAATTCGAATTAATCACTAATTCAGATTTAAACTCTAAAATTTCAGATCTAATATCATGTCCTAATAGGCAATTCAGATTCAACATCGTACGGTGTGAATGGTTCAGATCCATGTTTTAAATTTCGTGTCATATTAGATCTACTATTAATAATCATAGAAATGATAATTAAATATATTAAATTATATAAATAAAAAAAATTCTCACCTTGATTGGATAAGAATTTGTCCCAAGCGTTTTCTTTTTTTAAAAAAAAATTGTATTTGAAGTCACGGTTCTCACGATCGTGGCGCACCTCACATCGACCACCTTCGACTCGCTAACCCACCGCCCAGTTCTCGGCCAACTCGCCGCTGTCTCCACCCTCGAAAACCAACCCCGAACCTTGCCACTTCATGCTGCCGCCCTGGTGTAACGACCCGCCCTATACTAGCCGACATTTCCTCCGAAAGTGCGCTGTACACATGTCTAACTAGCACGGAACGGTCGTCGGAAGGAAAGAAAGAAGGTGAAGAACTAACACAGAACCTGTAGAATGTCTCACAGCGCATGGAATAAAATATAATAATCACATAACTTTGACATAAAACAGGCGAGACAGTGCATAAGCTGAAAAACTTAATCATGTCTAACATGGCAGCGGAAATTCAAAATACAGCTTATGATCCAACATCCTTATTACAACTTCAAAAATACTGTCTCTAAACAAAAGAAAGGAAAATGTACACTACTAATGCCCAAGCAGTGACCATCGATAACATAGGGAGATAATACATAAATATCATACGTGGAAGCCTCCTGCTCGTCTCCAGTACAGCTACCCGTGCATCCACCTAACCTGTCTCTAGTCTGCTCGTGTGAGCACCCAGAGTAATAAGAAGAGACATAAAACTCTGGGTCAGACATAAAGTCTGGTATGAGCGATAATCATCTAAACAGAATAATGACAGGTATAATCCAATCATACCTGAACCTGGACCTGCAACCAAAGAGTTAGCACTACATACTGTACAACACTCTAAGGTGCCCTTTCAAATGGTGTAAAGATAACGGGGGTGGGGGTGTGCATGTCATAGTGATGTCAAACAATCAAGCATAGCAATCATCCTCACATCCCTCACTCAGTGCGTAAAGCATACGATATCCACTACTTTGGTCACCTAATACTTTGGGCCATGGCGGAATCCAATCCCGTGTAACTATCACTACAAGCCCACTATCCATCTCTCAGTGGTGAACCAAAGTTATGAATACCGACAACTCCTTAGCACACGTCCCGCAGCAAAGCCCAACTATGAAGTGAACTCATTGGTTCCCAACTGGATCCTAAGCTCTAACTTCCCATATTGGACTACCTTTGCATCTCGGGTTATTGGTCAATACTGGGTGGGGTCGGGTTCCTTCTCAAGCCATCGGTTCGGGTCGGGTGTCCTTCATCTGTTCGGGTCGGGTCTTCTCCTGGTGCGGTTCGGGTCGGGTCTTCTCCTAGTGCGGTTCGGGTCGGTTGTCCTCCATCGGTTCGGTTCGGGTGCTTTACCTCGGGTCGGGTCGGGTGTCATCTCCCCTCCAGCTCGTAACTCCGTTCCGATCCGTGCCCTCGTCCTTCACATGCTCCTATCCGATCCATCCTCATGCCTTCACTCCGATCTGTCCTCCTCGATCCGATTCGTCCTCCTCGATCCGATCCGTCCTCCTCGATCCGATCCGATCCCAGTTCAGCTAGCGTGGCCTTCCTTTTTGCCATTTTCCCCCAAGTGTTGGGTTCCGATCCGATCGGATTCTTTGCTCAGTTCAACATATCCGATCCGAGCCCTATGTCCGATCCGATCCGAACCCTGCACTGTTTTCTGAGACTGTTCCAGCTAGTGTTTACGCCATTCGACGACGTTTTCGACCATTCTAACTATTGAAATCAATCACAAAGCATTTCATACAGTCATAGCAACATGCATAATCAACCACAAACACCAAAACAACAATATGATAGGTTAAAACGGATCAAACATACCCAAAAATCCATATTTTCCCCTTAAGCATGTTTAAGAACAACTAATGATAGGATTAGTAAAACTTAACCAAATTAGCCAAATTTCCTAACAGAGGTCTAAAACAATATTTATGAATTTCTGAATATTTTTTTCAGAATTTTATCACGCTTAATTTCGCTAATTAACACAAATCACCCCTTAATCCCCTAAATTCCGGGATTAACAAAATTAGTCCAAATTAACCCAAATTCATATCAGAGGCATAAAATGATGTTTTAGAATTTGGGGAATTTTTCTAGATTTTTCTGAGCCATAATTTGGCTAATCTTCGCTAATTACCCTAATTAGCCGTAATTAGTGAAAAAACTAAGCAAATCACTCACCTTTGGCACAATTAAACTTTCAGAACTGAAACTCCTCTGATATAGATCCAATCTCTATGTGTTCCAGCAACTCTCTCTGATTTGGTGCTAATCCCCTTTGGTTTGATGTAGTTCTGCTTAATCTTTGATTAGAAAGTGATTAGAGGTGATTTGGAGTGAAATTAGAAGGTGGAGGTCATGGCTATACTTGAAGGAATGTCTTAGGCGGCTGGAAAATGAAGTAAAAACCGAAATCATAACCCTAGCAGCCCCTAAGTACCACTAATCCCGAAATCCCCCTTTGGGCCTAGCTGCTAATTACCCGGTTAAGCCCAATTAGCTGAAAATAACCCTTTAAACCTTAATTTAGTCATATCTCCCAAACGGTAAGTCCGTTTGGCTATTATGACCACTCTACGGAAAGAGAAACCATCATCCGGAGCTAATGGAAGTGCTTTCAGGTCAAAATTCCTTTCCAGTCAAAAGTTATGGACGAAACAAGATCAACTAGGGGCAAAACGGTCATTTAAAAATTGGCAAAAATCATGAACATGGGAAATGACCCCACTAGTCGTTTCCCAAAAGTACATGACCATACGACTTACCTAGAAAAAGAAATAAATATTCTACGATCCTAGATGCGTAGAATGTGGGTTGTTACATTCTCCCCCCCTTAAGAAATTTCGCCCCCGAAATTCCTTAACTAAGAAACAACAATGGGTCCCGCATGCCTATCAACCAATTTCAAACAATCAAACATACATGATAGTACAACAAGCATATCCTAGCATGCGGTTTTCTAACAAAGGAAGAATCATCGCCGCTAAGATCTTACCAGACAAAGAGCTTCAAATACGACCTTCTTATGTCATCCTCTACTCCCCAAGTATAGTCGTCCTCTCGCCATCGATTCCCATCTTTATCCTAGAGGCGATTTCCAATAGGTTAGGATCGTTCCTCTGACTGGAACTGTTCCACTCAATCCAGATCGATCTAATCATCAAGCTCACTAGCGTTTCTGAATCCAATTCACACTTAGGTCTGAAGTCATGCCCCATGATATACTCTAGTAGCTTCCATTCCAGAAACATAACCTCTAAACTGGCATGTCTCCTACCCAATGCATCAGCTACCGCACCTAGTCCGGTACTACGGCATCCGTCCGTACTGTCATCTTCTTAGGTAATCCAACCATATACGTCAAATTACCAACTACATTCCAAATGTCCTTTCAAGTCTAACCCGAATCTTGCCTACATCCATACTGCACGTCCAACGTATATTCACCTCTTAGAGGCAAACTTGATCCATCCAATGACCCTAGGCACTACATCTATATCCGTACTGTACGTCTAACGTACATTCACCTTCTAAAGGTGAACTAGACTCATCTAATGAATCTAGGTACCTTACCCATATCTGTACTGCACGTCCAACGTACATTCACCTTCTAAAGGTGAACTAGACTCGTCCAATGAATCTAGGTACCCCACCTATGAGTCCAAGTCCAACTTGAATCTCCTATATCCGCGGAATCTCCAAGATCAACGGACGCTCCACAATGCCCAAACATACTTCAAGTCTAACGTAAAGTATCATACACCCATCATCTCGCTATGATCAACAAACCTATCCGATTTCCATTTAACAGGATCCTTACAGGTGATAGTCTAATCAAGAGAAGAAAGGTAGGAACAAACATAGCAACCATAGCATCCATCAAACAAATCCTATCTATCACCTGCTAAATCCTTGAATACATCAACACCTATATGTCTGGTCCAACCAACATCAATAACTAATGGAAGCCCAGCCTCCAAACGGACTACCGTACGTCCAACGCACGTTTATCCTCCAAGGATAACTAGATCACGTCCAACGGATCCAAGGTAACGGGCGTCCCCAGATACCCCTGCTTTTAGTCCGCCTGAAACACTCGAGTCCCACCCAAGCCTATCCATTATCCTGCTGCCCTCTCGAGTCTAACTCGAGCTAATCCAATTCCTTGCAGCCTCCTCGAGTCCAACTCGAGTCAATCTATTACCCATAACTCAGACCCAGTCTTGAGTATCCATTACCTACAAACTCTAGTCCAACGTGAGTCGTCTCCCTATTCGTTGCATCTCTAAGATCAATCGAACATCTATTTTATTTTACGAGTTCAAGTCCAACTTGAATCGTCCTAACCTTCGTTGCACCTTCCTGGACCAACGAACACATCCTATTCTTTCAAAAAGAACATTAACATATGGTCCTAAACGATTCATTACTTTGCATCTTTCTTAAGTCCCACTCGAGTCATCTCATAACCCTATCGAGTCTAACTCGGGGCAGTCCATACCATCGAATAGTCTTATTCTGTCACAACTGCCCATCACTCTTCGAGTAAACCAAGATATCATCCAAATGAAAATCGCAACAACTACTTATCTCTCATGCAGACCATCCTAGTCGACCTCGACATTCCCCGAGCACAAGTCCCAAAGGCCTAAACCAATATCAGACAAGCACCCAAGGAACATCTCCTCCGAGTTCAGACGATCTACGTGAGATGACATGAGCAAAACATCCAAACACTCAAGCATCCATAACTGACTTTGGCTATCCTTGCCAATCTTACTTGAAATTATCATCGACCGCATGACCAAGTCCTGACCAACTACTGTACATCCAATGTACATTTGCTTCTCTAACTCCCGTTATCATTTTCATCATAAGGTAGGCGATCCAATACCACCCTTCATCTATCATCCACTCTAACGGTCATCAAAGGCTCTTCACAATCTACTCTCACTCTATACTTTTGGAGTTAATCAGCTCCCAAAATCAAGCCAAACCTAGTAAAGCTCAAAATAAAGCAATCACAACAAACATACATCCATGACTCGATAAGACCAAATTACGACAAATCCTACAAAGGCTAGTCAAACACCTATCGGGTTTGTCACTACTAAAGGTCTATCGACTATTTCGGGTTCCAATTCCAACCTATCTACCAGGTCACTAGGTACGAAGGAATGGGAAACCTTGTTATTAAAAAAAACTCGAACAGAAACATCTTAAATAGAAAGCATACCTCGAATAACGACACCTTTTTCATTCTGCGCCGTAGTTGGGGCATTCGACGAAGAAGGAATAGCGTTGATAGCATATGCTTTCACGATCTGCTTCTCCCTAGGAGATTGTGGACATTCATCCTTGTGATGTCCCGCTTGGCCGCAATTAAAGCACTTCCTTTCCCCAGGCTTTTCTCGACAATCTCTGGCATAGTGGCCCTTCTTGCCACAGCTAAAGCACTCGCCATCTTTCTTATTCTTCTTACTCTGATCATCCATGGTTTGGTCTTGTTTCCTCTTAGTCTGGGAATTATTCTTGCCTCCGCCGCCTGCTTGCGGCTTTGGCTCCTTTGCAGATGCATTAGCGACCTCAGTCTTAGGCTTAGGGTAAAGACTTTCTGACCTTAATGCCTTTCCTACAATCGATTCAAACGTCTCATCGATGTGGTTTATAAGCCTTTCCCCCAAGTACCCATCTAAACCAGTTATGAACTTCTCGTTTTTCTTCTCGACAGTGTCGATAAGAGATAACCCATATTTCGATAAAGTATCGAACTCAGCAACATACTCTGAAACTGCCCTTCCGTTCTGCTTAAGCTCCAGAAACTTTCTAAACAATTCTGACTTCTGAGCAGCTGGTATAAACTTATCGCAAAAACGAGCCTTAAACTGATCCCATGTAATCTGATCCTCTGGAGTTGCTGCCTTAATAGCATTCCACCAATTCATTGCTCGTCCTTGAAGCTGACAGGATGCTAGCTTCCTCTTCATGGCATCTTCAATACCCAAGTCTTCGAAGATACGCTCACAGCTATCCAACCAATCCTGAACAACCGTAGCCGACTCCGTTCCGTGGAACGGCTTCCCACCAAGACTAGTATAATCCTTGTTAAGCTTGGCGAAATCGACCCTAGGAGCCTGCACTGCTGCACCACCACCGTTAGCAACATTAGGAGCTGCCCTCTGAACATCCCTAAGCATCTCTCTCATGAGGTCAGTAAACATCGTCCTCATCTCAGCAGCATTCCCATTATTGGCTCCACTACCAGTACCCCTCACGTATCGGCTCATCGTTCAATCTGTACAGAGAAAACGATTAAGTATCTTCTTTGTGGTGTCAGTGCAGTGCAGTGCGACTTCATCCTTAGATATACTAATAGTATATATATATATCTATATAGCTTTGAAAACCAGTTTTGAAAAATCAAAATAATCACAAATACGCGCTCTCATATACGTATAATATCTCTCCCTGATGACTTTCCCCAGGTTAACTACGCAACCTAGGGCTCTGATACCAAATGTAACGACCCGCCCTATACTAGCCGACATTTCCTCCGAAAGTGCGCTGTACACATGTCTAACTAGCACGGAACGGTCGTCGGAAGGAAAGAAAGAAGGTGAAGAACTAACACAGAACCTGTAGAATGTCTCACAGCGCATGGAATAAAATATAATAATCACATAACTTTGACATAAAACAGGCGAGACAGTGCATAAGCTGAAAAACTAAATCATGTCTAACATGGCAGCGGAAATTCAAAATACAGCTTATGATCCAACATCCTTATTACAACTTCAAAAATACTGTCTCTAAACAAAAGAAAGGAAAATGTACACTACTAATGCCCAAGCAGTGACCATCGATAACATAGGGAGATAATACATAAATATCATACGTGGAAGCCTCCTGCTCGTCTCCAGTACAGCTACCCGTGCATCCACCTAACCTGTCTCTAGTCTGCTCGTGTGAGCACCCAGAGTAATAAGAAGAGACATAAAACTCTGGGTCAGACATAAAGTCTGGTATGAGCGATAATCATCTAAACAGAATAATGACAGGTATAATCCAATCATACCTGAACCTGGACCTGCAACCAAAGAGTTAGCACTACATACTGTACAACACTCTAAGGTGCCCTTTCAAATGGTGTAAAGATAACGGGGGTGGGGGTGTGCATGTCATAGTGATGTCAAACAATCAAGCATAGCAATCATCCTCACATCCCTCACTCAGTGCGTAAAGCATACGATATCCACTACTTTGGTCACCTAATACTTTGGGCCATGGCGGAATCCAATCCCGTGTAACTATCACTACAAGCCCACTATCCATCTCTCAGTGGTGAACCAAAGTTATGAATACCGACAACTCCTTAGCACACGTCCCGCAGCAAAGCCCAACTATGAAGTGAACTCATTGGTTCCCAACTGGATCCTAAGCTCTAACTTCCCATATTGGACTACCTTTGCATCTCGGGTTATTGGTCAATACTGGGTCGGGTCGGGTTCATTCTCAAGCCATCGGTTCGGGTCGGGTGTCCTTCATCTGTTCGGGTCGGGTCTTCTCCTAGTGCGGTTCGGGTCGGGTCTTCTCCTAGTGCGGTTCGGGTCGGTTGTCCTCCATCGGTTCGGTTCGGGTGCTTTACCTCGGGTCGGTTGTCCTCCATCGGTTCGGTTCGGGTGCTTTACCTCGGGTCGGGTGTCATCTCCCCTCCAGCTCGTGCCTCCGTTCCGATCCGTGCCCTCGTCCTTCACATGCTCCTATCCGATCCATCCTCATGCCTTCACTCCGATCCGTCCTCCTCGATCCGATTCGTCCTCCTCGATCCGATCCGTCCTCCTCGATCCGATCCGTCCTCCTCGATCCGATCCCAGTTCAGCTAGCGTGGCCTTCCTTTTTGCCATTTTCCCCCAAGTGTTGGGTTCCGATCCGATCGGATTCTTTGCTCAGTTCAACATATCTGATCCGAGCCCTATGTCCGATCCGATCCGAACCCTGCACTGTTTTCTGAGACTGTTCCAGCAAGTGTTTACGCCATTCGACGACGTTTTTGACCATTCTAACTATTGAAATCAATCACAAAGCATTTCATACAGTCATAGCAACATGTATAATCAACCACAAACACCAAAACAACAATATGATAGGTTAAAACGGATCAAACATACCCAAAAATCCATATTTTCCCCTTAAGCATGTTTAAGAACAACTAATGATAGGATTAGTAAAACTTAACCAAATTAGCCAAATTTCCTAACAGAGGTCTAAAACAATATTTATGAATTTCTGAATATTTTTTTCAGAATTTTATCACGCTTAATTTCGCTAATTAACACTAATCACCCCTTAATCCCCTAAATTCCGGGATTAACAAAATTAGTCCAAATTAACCCAAATTCATATCAGAGGCATAAAATGATGTTTTAGAATTTTTGGAATTTTTCTAGATTTTTCTGAGCCATAATTTCGCTAATCTTCGCTAATTACCCTAATTAGCCGTAATTAGTGAAAAAACTAAGCAAATCACTCACCTTTGGCACAATTAAACTTTCAGAACTGAAACTCCTCTGATATAGATCCAATCTCTATGTGTTCCAGCAACTCTCTCTCTGATTTGGTGCTAATCCTCTTTGGTTTGATGTAGTTTTGCTTAATCTTTGATTAGAAAGTGATTAGAGGTGATTTGGAGTGAAATTAGAAGGTGGAGGTCATGGCTATACTTGAAGGAATGTGTTAGGCGGCTGGAAAATGAAGTAAAAACCAAAATCATAACCCTAGCAGCCCCTAAGTACCACTAATCCTGAAATCCCCCTTTGGGCCTAACTGCTAATTACCCGGTTAAGCCCAATTAGCTGAAAATAACCCTTTAAACCTTAATTTAGTCATATCTCCCAAACGGTAAGTCCGTTTGGCTATTATGACCACTCTACGGAAAGAGAAACCATCATCCGGAGCTAATGGAAGTGGTTTCAGGTCAAAATTCTTTTCCAGTCAAAAGTTATGGACGAAACAAGATCAACTAGGGGCAAAACGGTCATTTAAAAATTGGCAAAAATCATGAACATGGGAAATGACCCCTCTAGTCGTTTCCCAAAAGTACACGACCATACGACTTACCTAGAAAAAGAAATAAATATTCTACGATCCTAGATGCGTAGAATGTGGGTTGTTACACCTGGCCACCGTGTGTCATGAAGAGTTGAACCATTTTTGCGTTGGAATGGCTTTCAATTGATGAAGGAATTAGAAGAAAGAGGAGGAAGAATAAGGGAGTGTGGCTGCCATCGATTCAAATTAGTAGTAGCTGTGTATAAGGGGAATTGGGGTTATGTATTTGGGCTATATTTATTACATTTAAATGTGTGTTCACGTTTTAGAAATAGTTATCTACCTCCAATCTTTTTTTTTTTGACATTATTTCCATTATCTCTCTTTTGATGTCCTTAATTGACATGCATTGGTAATTTAAAGGAAACATTGCCGTTTTAATATTAATTATTTCCCTTTCCTGATTTAATCCCTTTCTATCACACACATTTGTTTTCCTATTTTATTAAATGAAGTTTGCTAATATGTTAATGTTAATAATCTTCCATTACTTTCAAATTCAAACGCACAATTTTTTTTTCTTTTTCTCCTTTTTTTTTTAAAAAAAAGGAATTAATGTGTGTGTATACTTTCCGATTATTTTATAAAATTCCATTCATTAACTTTCATTCTTTCTTCTGTTTTTATTTAATTATGTATGTTCCATTGTAATGTTTACAATTTCAAACGCACATTACTCCCTAATTAACTCCAATTAACATTAAAATGTAACTTTCAATTTTTTAATCCTTTTATCGTATTACAAATACAAACAAAATTCAATTTTCCATTATAGCCTTTTCATGTAATTTAACAAAATTGAAAATTTAATCTTTTCAATGTAAAACATTTTCGTTGTAAAATATCAACGTTAAAATTGTATCTTTTTTATAAAACTTTTCTTAGGTAAACCAATGACATTACTTTACTTTTTACTGCATTCATTAACGTCAACTTAATGTCATCTACCATTTTCTAAGAAAGATCTAAATAAATTTTCCTCTTTTCCCACTATTGAATTTTAATTTATTTTCTTTTCAATTTTTACCAACCTTTCTTGTTTAATGGACTTTCCTTTCCCTTTTTCATTTGAATTATTACTTGCCTTTGTTCACCCATTGATTTCCCTACCTTTTATCATTTATTATTTGATTTATATATTGTCCTTGCGTATGTATTTATTTTACATTTAAACTATTATTATTACCTCATTTACAATTCTTTAATTCATTCATATGGATTTGTACATTTTAATGCACTAACATATATCTTTGAATAGTTAACATTATAAATAATTATTTCTTTATTATCACTCTATTAAACATATAACATAACTATTTGGATTTTGTTTCATGATTATGATACCTAAAGGTCCAAAAACAATGCTCCATACCATACATTGTCTCAAGAATTTTTCTTCTTTCTATCTAGAACATATATGTTTAAATGTACTTTTTTCTCCATTAAGTGCGCTTTTATTCCTTCCTTTAATCCATTGATTTGTTTTACCTTAATCCTATTAATTTCTTTTCTTGCATTTGCTTTTAGTGTCCTCCTCTCTTCGTTGTTTCATTAATACTGCATTCATTGATTTAAATAAAATTAAAAATTGTCATAAATTGCATTTTTAAATTTCTACCTTCCCTTTTTGTCAACTAGTTGGAAAATTTATTGAATCTTTTGGTTTAATGTTTCCCACAGAATAAATTTTATTACATGCAAATTGCATACGCTCCGTATTTTCATTAAAAAGAATATATTTAATTTCTCAAAATAAATTATTTTAAACAACCAAAACACATTAAAATAACTTAAAATAAATTTTTTAAATTGGCCCCAAAATTCAAGGTTGTTACATAACTCGTTATTATTTTTCTACTTTCTACTTACTGTAATTTTGTTTGATATTTTCCTGGGGTTTCCGAACCATTTGAGGTTGATTGTATTGGTTCGGTTTGCCTTTGAGGTGATGAAACACTTGTGCTAGGATACGTATTTATAATTGCGGTCTGATTGACAGTGGTTGCGAGTTGTTATCTCAATCAAATTTAAATCTGTAGTATAGATTCTTGGTTCGGATTTTGTATAAGATTTTTAGCACTGGTTGATGGGTTCGAAATATATTCTGGTCGATCTGTAGATTAGATAGAACGGAATTCTGAATTTTTAATTCAAATCTGAGATTTAGAATCTGAAGTTTAGATTTTATTTCTAATTAAATTAGTGAATTTGCCTATGAAACCTACTGTTGCCTACATGTGAATTCACTGTTTGTCTTGGCTGTACAGACTTTGTGTATACATAATCCCTTCTTCTAAATGTACCAATGTACATTCCTAGCTGTTTTGGCTAAATAAATTTTTCCATTAGTAGACTTGACAATTCATCTATAGGGTTTCAGCTATTTACCTTAGCTGTTCCCTTGTCGATAGAGTTAGCTGTTTATTGCTGTTTTTATGAGAATATATACTACTTCTAACCATATTCTTTCTCTTTTCCTCCTCCTTTCTTTTTGCAGATTTCGTATGGTGATGGCTGATGGATTTCATGATGAATCTGGTTGATTTTGACACTGTGATAAAGATTTTGCTTAGATTTTAAAATATACGAGATCAGTGGTAGATTCAACTGTGTTTTGGTGTATATATAGTTATAGTATTTTTGCTGCTTTGATTTGTCTAGTTGCAGATTGATGTATATGAACATATGTACATATATTCCTCTATTCATTATATTGTTTATTCGGCCAAAGGTGTACTTAAATTTTATGCATTGTACCAATCCTAGTTCATGATTTTGACGTTTACTCTACATTTGCCCTTGTTGTTCACTATGTTCGTTGATATGAATTGATGTTTGAATATGTACCTTTGTTTATTTATTTAGTTACATATTTCTGTCCTTACTATCTATATCTTTAGTTGTGCTCTACTATATTCACTTCGCTTAAGGTTTTCAAGTATTTGCCGTGTTTGGATAGAAATCTAACACGAGAAGATCACCTTGTATGAATCAAATTCAACAAACATGAACAATAAATATTCTATTTTAAATAGCCGAAAAATCCGGGACGTTACATTCTTCCCCCCTTAAAATAATTTCGTCCTCGAAATTGCAAAGTAAGAAGAATATTTCGAACCATATTATTTTTTTAAAATTATTTGAATTAAATTCAAACTAATTTTAAACTCTAAAAAATTTACGATAATTTCGCCAGCGCACCTCCTGCATGGCTCGATCGGTACGAGTACCATTGCCACTCTAGGCCTCTATTTCTTTGGAAAGAAACTCAAATTTCGAATGGTAATTCACTTTATTTGAATCCCAATCTATTTATCCATTAGATTTTTAAATCCCTATTCATTTTAATCCATTTTCAAATTAATTTACTTAACCAGGCTCAATTTCGCTTCCATACCTGATTCACTTGACGAATTGATTTCAAATCAGTCCATCTTCATTTAAAAATTCAAATTTGATTTCAAATCAAACAAACACCTAATATCACTATAATATAGAAAATTAATTCTTTTGTCTATATAAGAATATACCTTGGGTAAAATTATTTCATTTACCCTCTTTCAAAACATACTGCGTCGGTTTATCGTACTTGAGTGTTTAGAAATCCCTATCGATACAGTGGATCAAACTAATCGACCAGAACTCATAAACAACCCAACCAACAAATCTCCACAATATAAAACAAATTTTATAAAATCTACAGATACGTTCACTCGTATATATATACCCACACTCAATCTAGGGTATTGCTAACCCCATCTCTATTGAGTCTCACCACAGAGCCAAGGTTATCTCTAAACCAATAGCTCTGATACCACTGTAACGACCAGGAGATTTTCGGTCCCGAAAATCGACATAAATACCTTTACCATGACTTATGCCGATCCTCCAACACCGAAAACACTGGAACATTTAGAAAGAATTTAGAGGGTGAGGTAAGAAAGAAAGAAAGTTAGAATAGAAGAAGAAGAAGTATCAACACAACACAGAGTCTCACATCGTAGCGGAACAAAATATAGTACAGAAATAAATCTTTATTAAGAGCCTTTGAAAATACTTACAATATCAGAGTACAACATATCTCTGGACAGTTTCAATAACCTGTCTCATATACAACACACAGCGGGATAGTAATCGTATCATAAATCTGAACACCTTCAGCTTGTCATTGGACTTCACGGTACCTGATAACCTGAACCTGTACATCCCGGGCTAACCCGAGAATTTACAAAACACCGGGTTAGTCTGGTGAACCAGAGTGAGAAAAACTCGCACAACATAAATGGTATCACACAACTTGATTTTAGAGTTAAAAACCTTTCGAAAGAAAAAGGATAATCGTAAGACCAAATCCACACATAAATACGGACGGTTTTTACCTTACGATAACCCAAAACAGTTTTCGAAATCAATATCTTTCCTGATATTATAATAGTGTCTAAATACAAGTAAATATCAATCTAGTAGAATGCTTGCATCTCACGCTCTACGTATATATATACAACCGAAAACCGCGGGCGCTTATTGGAGATTGGATTCCAACCATGACAAGGTATGGGACCACCTGCCGCTCGTGTATCTCTAAAGGCGAATACACTGGGTTCAACAAGAACGTCTTGCAACCCGGCCCTCACATGACCGACCACTCATTTCGCTTGAGTGTGTCGAATGTATATCACCGACGGTTGGACTCAAACCACCGTCTCCCGATAAGGGACAACATCGAACATAGATTAAGAAGCAATAGTAATTTCTCTAGATAGGTGATCATACATCCTAATGGTAGCGACCCACATAGCCATGCTGCCTGCCCGATTTTTGTCATTTCCCAGTTGATGAGGCTTGAAGTCAGAGCACATCTGGTCTTCACACACTTTGAATGCCACATCGTCAGATCCGCCAGATCACACTTGATTGACGTCCACAAACATACTCTAGCTATCTGGCTAGAGAATAACCATTTCTCCGCCATCAACTATGGTACGTTTGGAGAAATCAACGCATGTAAATCCTTTTGGAAATACTCTGTCAGACATCCGTCCATACAAGTCATCCAGGAACAGGATGTACCGAAGGTACTCTCCTACTGCATCCAAAATAGGAATCATCCCATGGATCAGTAGCGATAGCCCTTGCAATCCACAGATCCCAACCACGACAGAACCCCAGTATATCTCTGGCGCGAATCAGAGATTGTAAGTGGTCCTTCCGCTTAATGAAGATCTATGGTCTTCAATGCTCCATCTCGATCATCTTTCGATCTCTTCACGTATTTGTTGGCCGGAATGGTTTTCGAATATTAATTCGATCCCGGTCTTTCCATACCAACAATCGTATTGGTCAAACTTCGATAGTCGGTGATTTAACTATCGAATAACAATAGTGTGAACACAACACTTGGCACAACTCGACCACTTTTAAAATATACTTAACGATATAAAACAATTTTTCTCTGATTAACTCTGCTTGAATTACTTTGATTGGTTAACTTTACTTAACTCACTCGACTTATTTAACTCGATTAACTTGACGTGATTACTCTTATTCGATTCATCTATATTTGACTTAACTCCATTTGCTCGACTCTAGATCGCAGCGATCACAATGGTTACGCCTGATTCCCTCAGGAAACATCCGACCGCCGTAGGCTGTCTGCAGCCCTGCGAATTACGCTAGCAATCGTACGCAATGGAACTTCCCTAGATAACTTGATTTGACTATCTCTAACTATATTCGATCAATTCTAATTGACTAACAAATATCCTATAAAACTTGAAATCAATATTCTTATTCCCTTCGTCCTAATATTGGAATATTGTTTAATATCCCAAGACCCTGCATTACAGCTTGATATTACTCGTATAAGATAAACAAATTTCACACCTTTACTCATTCCAAACTAATACTGTTCCTTGATAATAGTGAGGCCAACCAAGTTGGGGTATTTTAGTTACCTCTCAGACCTTGATCGACCCGTTCTTACCTCAGAAAATATTTGTTTGATCACGAACCTCAAACACCCATTTTCCCTTTTTGATTTCAAATTTGTCTTTAAACCCATTTCTTATCTTTGGAATCCTTGCACACCCTTTTTCTTAATTCCTTTAATCAAGTAAGTCCTTGTTAACAACACACCGTTCACTTTAAAACTCCTTACCCCATACTTCATATGAACTCCAATTAACCCATGGGTTTAATCCTTATTAATTAAAACAAAAAATTATCTTTAAATGTTAACTATGCAAAATATATAGTCGACTTGGTTATTTATCAAAAATATGATAACGGTCACCCTTAAAAAGCTGATTAAGTAATACTTTACTTTATTAACTCTTAACCAATTAAATACTTATTCTGAGTCTTAGTTAATCAAAGATTAACTAAAATGTAACACTAAAACAATCCAAGAAATTCCTTAATTATAGTTAATTAAGGATTTTCAAATTATTTAACACTCCTTGCCGAATATTCAAACCCAATTAATTCTACTTCATATCCAAGTTGAACTCGTTTCCCATTCAAAACGAACACAGTTGATTTTGGTCAACCGTACACCTCAGTTAACCAATAAATGAATTTCATTTGTTATTTTCCCTTTCTAAATTAATTAAATAACTTAATTAATTTAAAACACTATTTTCTTGCTTAAAACAATTTATTTCCTTTTTCCAACCCGTAGGGTAAATCCTTGGGTTTCTCTGTTTTAAAAACTGGTAATAACCATTTCAAATAATCCCCTTAAGAAACTCGAAAAAAAAATATTTCTTTAACCAACTTCAGTCAATTTCTCCCTTAAATTAAATAAAATATAATTAATTTAAATAACCTCATTTAATCGTTCACTTGATGAAATACTTAACTCCTAGGTTATCACTTGCTCATTTATTTATCATCCTTATCAACATGAGAATGTGGTTTATATAAACAATTCCAAAATTCCTTGTGAACTTTAAATAAATAAATAGTTTAATATTTATTTCCTCTGTCCATTCTACTCAAAATGGTGGATTTTACCAACCATACACATCAGTTAACTATTAACTGAATTCTAATTGTCATTTCCCCTTTCCGGAATTAATTAATTAACTTAATTAATTAAAGTCACCTTTTAATTGTTTTGCAAACAACTATTTTCCTTTTTACCAACCCATGGAAATTTCTCGATTTCTGCTTCTCAATTGATCTAAACTATTTAACTAAATTTTCTTGATAACTCGATTTAAAATATTTCTTGTGAATTTCCAATTTGAAATCCCATACAAAATAATTTGAAATCTTAATTCAGTTCTAATTAAATTTAAAACTTTAAAAATACGTCAATTCACCTGACAGGTCGAATGACGTTAAAACCTCTCATTTGGCCATTTACTGCCAATTATCAGATCAACTAACATCCAATTCAACAATCCAAATAATTTCAAACATGTTTATAAACGTGACCAACCCAAGGAGTTACTTTATTATGGGTCGTCCCCAATAGTTAAATTTAAACGATTGATGATCACCAGTACGTATATACCTAACAGTCAACTACTAACAACCAGAACACTCAAAATAAAATTCCCAGTTTATATAAAATATAAACGAGGAGGCTGAGTGAGTTTAACTCACTTGTATTTGATTTGTCAGTCAACAGTCTTGTTTTTGTCGAATTAAACTGACATTTAATTCGAATAGAAATTCCAGTCACTTCAGATCCGAATTTTGCTCCACTCATCTCGAAGTACCTGTCTCCACGGTTCCAACGCAACTGACCGTGCCTGAATCCGAGGTCGTATGAGTGAGAAAACGTATTATGAACTTTATAAACTAATTAAACATGAATTTTCTTTTGAATTTTAAAATTGGGCTTTACCTTTAATTTATCGGCCCAACCATCTCATACCCGACCCGCCTCTCCATATCAAAACCCTACCCACCGAATCATTCTCTTCATTATCAACAGCCGCATCCCAAAAATCACAATCCAACCCTAATTCCCAAATTGAAAACCCTAATTCCCCTCTGCTTGTTGGCGTCGCAACCTTCCTTTCCCGTCTTCGCTTCTCCTTCTTTCGTTGGTTGGTCTGCTAACCGTACCTCCGATCCGTCTGCTCCCCAACAATGACTTCAACAACCCTGACTTGCACCGCTACAAACAGTAGCGTCCTCTTGCTCCTTATCTCGAGCTTATCCACCTCCCTACTGCTGCAGATGGATCAGCGTTAACCCCCTTAGATCCGGATCTCCCCATGGCCACTACAGGCTCATGACATTTCAGACACCAGAATTTCCGAATCATTTCATCAGAAACCAGTATACGCACTCTAATTACAGATAAGCCCTTTAACTCGTTATTATTTTTCTCCTTTCTACTTACTGTAATTTTGTTTGATATTTTCCTGGGGTTTCCGAACCATTTGAGGTTGATTGTATTGGTTCGGTTTGCCTTTGAGGTGATGAAACACTTGTGCTAGGATACGTATTTATAGTTGCGGTCTGATTGACAGTGGTTGCGAGTTGTTATCTCAATCAAATTTAAATCTGTAGTATAGATTCTTGGTTCGGATTTTGTATAAGATTTTTAGCACTGGTTGATGGGTTCGAAATATATTCTGGTCGATCTGTAGATTAGATAGAACGGACTTCTGAATTTTTAATTCAAATCTGAGATTTAGAATCTGAAGTTTAGATTTTATTTCTAATTAAATTAGTGAATTTGCCTGTGAAACCTACTGTTGCCTACATGTGAATTCACTGTTTGTCTTGGCTGTACAGACTTTGTGTATACATAATCCCTTCTTCTAATTATACCAATGTACATTCCTAGCTGTTTTGGCTATGTAAATTTTTCCATTAGTAGACTTGACAATTCATCTATAGGGTTTCAGCTATTTACCTTAGCTGTTCCCTTGTCGATAGAGTTAGCTGTTTATTGCTGTTTTTATGAGAATATATACTACTTCTAACCATATTCTTTCTCTTTTCCTCCTCCTTTCTTTTTGCAGATTTCGTATGGTGATGGCTGATGGATTTCATGATGAATCTGGTTGATTTTGACACTGTGATAAAGATTTTGCTTAGATTTTAAAATATACGAGATCAGTGATAGATTCAACTGTGTTTTGGTGTATATATAGTTATAGTATTTTTGCTGCTTTGATTTGTCTAGTTGCAGATTGATGTATATGAACATATGTACATATATTCCTCTATTCATTATATTGTTTAATCGGCCAAAGGTGTACTTAAATTTTATGCATTGTACCAATCCTAGTTCATGATTTTGACGTTTACTCTACATTTGCCCTTGCTGTTCACTCTGTTCGTTGATATGAATTGATGTTTGAATATGTACCTTTGTTTATTTATTTAGTTACATATTTCTGTCCTTACTATCTATATCTTTAGCTGTGCTCTACTATATTCACTTCGCTTAAGGTTTTCAAGTATTTGCCGTGTTTGGACAGAAATCTAACACGAGAAGATCACCTTGTATGAATCAAATTCAACAAACATGAACAATAAATATTCTATTTTAAATAGCCGAAAAATCCGGGACGTTACAGTAGTGTTCTAAGGCGAGTAGCTCGTTAGAGATAGGATTAGCAATGTCCTAGGATGAGCTAAGCAGATTAGCAAAACAATTTGATCAGTACATCATTACCTTTCCTTATGTTCCCCTGCTTTATCATTTATGAAAATTATCAAATCTGTGAGCTTGACTCTTTTCTTGCTTATACAGTACTCTTTCTGATGGCTACACGAGCAGCAGGTACTGTCAGAACCTAGGAGCAATTCAAAACCATGTTCAATGAGAAGTTTGTACCTGAACAGGCTTTAGAGAGGATGCGAGAGCAGTTTGCTAATCTCCAGCAAGGCGAACTCTCTATCCAGGATTACCTCAATAAATTCACCCAGTTGTCGCGCTATGCTCCAGAGCTTATTATGACCAACAAAGCAAAGAAAAAGAGATTTATATTTGGGCTAAAGCGCAAGTACCATGACAGAGCCATGAGCAACATCAAACTCTCCTTCTCAGAATTAGTAGAAATGGCTTGCAATTATGAAGATATGGATGAAAGGCACGCCAGCCAAGACCGCGCCAAAAGCCAAGCTGGAAATAAGCGCAAGGCTTCAGCAGATCAGCCCGAGTCTAGCATTACAGCGGACGCTACTCAGAAACCTGGAAAGATCCCCAAAGGAAATTGCTACAACTGCGGGAAGTCAGGTCATTTTTCTAATGTGTGCAAAGCCCCGAGGAAGCCTAAGGCATATCCAGACTCAGCCAAATGCTACAACTGCCATAAGAAAGGGCACTATAGCAGGAACTGTCCTCTGAAGCAGAATGCACAAGTGGCTCATGTGTATGACGGGAAGACCCCGCCAGCTACCACCGATGGATCAGGTAAACCCGACGTCTTGGGAGGTACCCTTACCATTAAAAATATTCCTGTTTCTGTACTTTTTGATACTGGTGCATCACGTAGCTTCATTTCTGGTAACATTGTTCACAAGTTAAAATTGAAACAAAGAAGGTTTAAAGTACCAATTAAAGTTCAAAACCCGATAGGAGGTTCGGTTAGTCTCAGTTCGTATTGTAGAGTGCCTGTCTCTTATTCTTGCTACAAGTTCTCTTTTGATTCGATTGTCATGGACCTTTCCGAATTCGATATTATACTGGGGCTAGACTGGCTGACAAAATATAAGGCCGAAGTTAGATGTGCCGAAAGAATCGTCAAAGTTAAAACAAAATTTGGGCATATCACTATACCATGCCATGGCTCAGAAATTAATAGAACAGAATTTTGGTCTTCTTTAGAAGTTACTCCCCCTTCATTAGAAAAGATACCGGTCGTTAAAAACTATGCGGATGTGTTTGAAGAAGTAGAAAACTTACCGCCGCAAAGAGAAATTGAATTTAGAATAGATCTAATTCCTAACGCCCGACCAGTAGTACATCCAATTAGAAGAATGGCCGCAAAAGAAAAAGAAGAGTTAGGTAGTCAAACCCGAGAATTGCTTTGGAAAGGTCTGATCAGACCGAGCTTTTCAGCTTGGGGAGCAGCAGTAGTATTTGTCCCGAAATCAGACGGTACTCTAAGGATTTGTGTTGATTACCGGGATCTCAATAAGCAGACACTGAAGAACAAATATCCCTTGCCACGAATAGACGATCTGTTAGATCAATTAAATGGAGCAACAGTCTTCTCCAGAATGGACCTAGCTACAGGTTTCCACCAATTACGTATAGCAGAAGACTGTGTTCCTTTGACAGCCTTCAGGGGTCCCGATTTATTCTACGAATGGCTAGTAATGTCGTTCGCCTTGTGTAACGCTCCGGCATACTTCGTCGATCTTATGAACAGAGTGTTTCGTGGTGTATTGAATAAATTTGTTCTAGTCTTCATCGATGACATTTTAATCTACTCCAAGTCAGAAGGCGAGCATGCAAAACATTTAGAACAAGTGTTGAAAATTCTAAGGAGAAATGTCTTGAAAGCTAAATTTTCTAAGTGTGTCTTCTGGCAGGATGAAGTTAAGTTCCTAGGCCATGTCGTATCAAAAGAAGGGATTGCTGTAGAACCAAGTAAAATTACAGCGATTCAGAACTGGAAACAACCTACTACCCCCACAGAAGTTCGAAGTTTCCTTGGATTGGCCAGTTACTATCGAAAATTCGTTCAGGATTTTTCAAAGATATCTGGTGTATTGACAAAGCTTACAAAGAAGCATGAGAAATTCAAATGGACTCCCGAATGTGAAGAAGCTTTCCAGGCGCTGAAACTGAAGTTGACAACCGCTCCAGTATTGACAATTATAGAAGGCAACCAAGACTTGACTGTATGGACAGACGCTTCTATTAGAGGGCTAGGCGTAGTATTAATGCAAAAAGGCCAAGTGGTCGCTTATGCCAGCCGTCAGCTGAAGCCGCATGAAAGAAACTATGCAACTCATGATCTTGAGTTATTAGCTATCGTGTTTGCTTTAAGAATCTGGAGGCATTATTTACTGGGCGAGAAGTTCAAACTATTCATCGATCATCAACCCTTGAAATATCTATTCACTCAGAAAGATCTAAATTTGAGACAACAGCGTTGGTTAGAATTCCTTGCAGCATACGATTTTGAAATTCTGTACACTCCGGGGAAGGCCAATGTTGTAGCAGATGCGCTCAGCAGAAGGAATGAAATCATCGCCAGTTTTGTCATCACGTCTTCATTAATAGACAGGATCTCGACCCTTCAGAAAGACGATGAATTTATTCAAAGAGTCAGTCAGAGAGTCAAGGGAGGTGAATCCACAAGCTTCCGACTCGATGACAAAGGAGTTCTTAGATTAAAGGGCAGAATTTGCATCCCAAATCTTCCTGAGCTCAGAAGAGAAATGCTTGATGAGTGCCACAAGTCCAAATTAAGCATCCATCCCGGTATGAGCAGAATGTATAACGATATCAAATGCACCTTTTGGTGGAGAGCTTTGAAAAGAGATATTTCATTATATGTTAGTAGATGCCCCACTTGTCAGCTAGTTAAGAGCGATCAGCAGAAATTAGCTGGACTATTACAACCATTAGAAATTCCAGGATGGAAGTGGGAACAAATTTCGATGGACTTCATTGATGGCTTGCCTCGAACTAAGAAAGGAAACGACAGTATATGGGTAATCGTAGATCGCTTCACGAAGACTACCCATTTCATACCTGTCCGATCCAACAGAACGGCTCAAACTTTAGCACAGATTTACTTCAAAGAAATAGTTAAACTACATGGAGTGCCGCTCAATATAGTCAGTGATAGAGATCCCCTGTTTACTAGCAAATTCTGGGAAGCATTCCAGACAGAATTGGGAACCAAATTAAAATTAAGCACCGCTTATCACCCACAGATAGACGGCCAAACTGAGCGAGTGAATAGAATTTTAGAAGATTTACTACGGGCTCGCATTATTGGTTTTGGAGGCTCATCGGAAGATCACATACATTTAGCCGAATTCTCTTATAACAATAGCTATCAAGCAAGTCTGGGAATGTCCCCATTTGAAGCATTATACGGTAGACCGTGCAGATCTCCCGCATGTTGGGTAGAACCTGGCAAAAGACTTGTGTTAGGGCCCGATATGATTCGAGAAGCATCGGATAAAGTCGATTTCATTAAGAAGCGATTGAAAACCGCACAAAGCTGACAGAAAAGTTATGCTGATGCGAGAAGAAGGGATTTATCGTTTGCCGTTGGCGATTATGTTTATTTAAGAGTATCTCCAATGCGAGGAGTAATCAGATTTGGCAAGACTGGGAAGTTGGCATCGAGATTTATTGGTCCCTTTCCTATACTTGAACGGATTGGAACTCTTGCTTATAGGGTTTCATTACCTGATTGGTTGCCTGGTGTACATGATGTGTTCCACGTGTCTCAACTCAGAAAACATGTTCATGATCCAGATCTTGTTGTGGAAGAAGCAACGCAACAGGATATAGACATAACTCCAGAATTAGCGCTCAGAAGAGAGCCATTAAAGATAGTTGGCAAAGAAACTAGAGAGCTAAGGAGCAAAAAGATTCATTTAGTCAAAGTGCAGTGGAGTAGTGATCCTAGAGACTGTACTTGGGAGACTGAGGAAAGCATTAAACAAGCCTACCCCAAATGCAGAGTGGACATCTCTGACTAACTCCGGTGCAAGGTACCTTTACAACACTTTGCATTTACATTTTATTTCCTACTTAGCTGTTATTTCCTTTTCGAGGACGAAAAGTTTTAAGTGGGGGAGATTGTAATAACCCGGAAAATGCGAACCAATTTAAAATTTTTAAAATTGGTTATTACCAAAGAATTTGAATAATTGAAATAGCATATTTTAATAAAATAAAGAATTGGGTATAGTAAGGCAGTTTGAAATTTTGAATACAAACTTTGTCTGACTGTACCGAGTGGAAAATATAACGGATTTTAGCGAAACTGAAAATATTTAAATCTGTTTATGAATACCTTTCTAACGAATCTGAAAAATCGAAGTTTCATAGCGGGAATCAAAAGTTATGGCCAAATGAATTTTCAGAAAGGTCGCTATATAGCTTGTATAGCCCCTGAAAATTGATATTTTGCATACGACCTCGGAATTCGACGAAACCACTTTTGTTGGGTCCGGGATGTCAAACTATTGCTAAGTTTCAAATTTCATAATTTTTGAAGCTAGTATGTGAGCGGGGCAAAAGAAAATGTGATTGGTCAATTTCTGTTAAAATGGGTCGACCTAAAAATGGCCGTTTTTCAAACGAGCTCAGAATTCGACGAAACTGGTTTTGTTAGGACCGTATCGTCAAAACAAAGCTAGATTTATTTTTCTGGAATTTTTCGATTCAGTTTTTGGCCCTGGCAAATTGAAATGTACGTTCAAATTAAATATTGAATGTTTTATATTTTAATTTGAAAAATAACTGACTGTAACAGTCGAATTGGCCAACAAAACATATCCCATTGTGTCCGGAATGGGGGTATTTAGCTAGGGGCGACAGTCGTCGGGTTTGATTTTGAGTTCGATTGCAAAAACACTATTTAAAATTTCCTATAAAGTCTCGTCCAATAGGATTTTTTCTTTAAAAAAAAATTAAAACCTACGAAACCCTAGCCGCCCAGGCGAAATCGACGATCCAGGAAGCTCGAAACTTCCCTTCGACTTTCCCGCCGCCACCGCCACCTATAGGCCGCGCCACCACCACCGTTCGACAGCCCTTCCTCCCCTCTCCACATCCGACCAAACCTCACCCGCCACCATCGACTATATCGCCCGAACCACCCCCACAAAGTCGCCGCCTTTCCGACGCCGCACCGCCTCCCTCCGACCACCGAGCTGACCCTGCTCCTAGGCGCAGGCGCGTCTCTCCAAGCCCGAGGGCGTGGCACCACCTGATCGAAGCAACGATCGACATATTTCACGAATTTTTCAACCCTAGTTTTGAATCAAAAATAAAGGTACGACCTTTATTATTCTGAAATGAAAATAACACTATAAACCGTTGCAAAACTTTGAAAAATAATATCTTTTTCGTTCGTTAACGAAATTCGATGAAACAGGAGACACCGTGACCGCAAGGAGGCTTTCTACATTCTAGAAGAAGCCGCGGATTTTTCTAATCTTCCCACGATTTTTAGCCCTGCAAAAACCAATGTGAGGAATCTAAACTAAATTGTGCGAATGGAATCGCTTGTATAAATTATATAAGAGAAGTGTAAATTATATACCCATTGTATACCTCATGTACATGTGTTGTATAAGTTATATTAGCGATGTATAAATTATACAAGCGTTGAATGAAACATATATGCTTTGAATTGTGATGAAATGCAAGTGAATTATAGAAATAATATATATATATATATATATATATACTCCCCTCGTCCACAGACCATGGACGATATTTATTGCTTGTGATTGACGTGATATTATATGTTATAACGAATGGTTGGAAATAATTGTTTGTGGTTGATATTGTGGTTGAAAAATACCTTTGTGGTTGAAAAATACCCTCTTGTGGTTGAAACAAATTAGAATAGGATTGTGGAATTGAAAATAAAACATGCCGCCTGCGTGCGAACTAGATGCATGATCCCCATTGTCAAAAACCGCGAGGTTTTAAGGTAGAGCGAGGAGCCGTACTAGGGACGGTCCCGGTTTTAACTACCCTGCCGTTATGCTGCCGAAATTTTCTGAAATATACATGTGTTAGAATAATTTTCATTCGTTGAAATAAATCACATATATTGAAACCAATATTCATGTGTTGAGTTGCAATTCATTCGTTGAGTTGAAATTCATGTGTTGAATATTATTTGAATTTAAACAAATGGCTTTAGCGATAAAAATCACATTTTTATATATATACAAACTATAGCGAATATTCATGTGTTGAGTTGAAATTCATTCGTTGAATCAAAATTCATGTG
The DNA here is from genome assembly GCA_030737875.1 of Allium sativum. Classification (NCBI taxonomy): domain Eukaryota; kingdom Viridiplantae; phylum Streptophyta; class Magnoliopsida; order Asparagales; family Amaryllidaceae; genus Allium; species Allium sativum. Next base: position 911,332,368 of record CM060926.1, read on the forward strand.
TTGAATATTATTCGAATTTAAACAAATAGCTTTAGCGATAAAAATCACATTTTTATATATATACAAACTATATAGAATATTCATGTGTTGAATTGAAATTCGTTCGTCGAGTTGAAATTCATGTGTTGAATGTTATCGTATTTAAAATAAAATGAATAGACAATAAAAACTACATTTTTATTGTGAATATGAAGTGTTAAAAACATTCACGTGTTGAATAAATATTTTTGATGATAAAAATATTTCTTTTATCATGCATACGCTTTGATAAAAATACACACGTGTTGAAATAAATAATAGTTTGCTGGAAATATTATTATTAGCTTTGTTCTGCATATATATATATATATATATATATATATATATATATATATATATATATACACACACACATGTGTTGAATAGGAAAAATGGATTAGCTGTAGAGTAAAGAAATTATTTGCGTGCCCGACAAATAGGTAAACCTTGATGAGTTGGCTGCGCAATTTTATTTTTATATCAACTCCTGTGAATGTCATTGGATGCGGAGTGCTGGTTATTCTGTGTGAAATAATAAACGTCGCCATAGGATAGTAACAATTAATTTTGAACTACACTACATGGCATACTTCTTGATGATAGGCATACTTCATCATATTCCACATAAGCAATTGGAGCTTGTGTGACGAGGTGGAAGATTTACCATACGAGCGAGAGGCTTGTATGGCGATGACTATATACTACAGGTTGAACTGATGACTGATATGGACTATATAAAATATAACGATAAATCGCCAGATTAATAAAAACCCCACACGGGTCTGGAGTTGACAATAATCACGTCTCTCTAGTTATTAGATACGGCACATGGACTATTTATTTCCACATGGAAACGGGGGTGACGAGAATTTATTCTCTGGAGTGATTATCTATACATGCTCCCCCATAAATACCAGAATATATCACTATAAATATGTGGATGCTTTTTAGGATTTATTGGGTACTTAATACGGACCAATAAATTTCCAAATCCCTCCCCGTACAAAGGAGGTTATGGCGAAATTTTTCGAAATATTAAGGCGTTAGTAAAATATTTGAAGTGAAAACGAAGTTGAAAATATAGAATTAACTATAGTTGGAATTATAGAATGAACTATATTTATATATACAAATATAAATATAATTAAAATGAATCGAAGCCGTGCAGTTCGTGTTTTGGAATCGTAATTTGAAACGATTAGTACAAGAAATCCGACCATCGGATTTTCCCGAAACCGTGACCGCTGGGTTCGCCTTGGAAATATCTTCCCAACGGCACCAACCTTGTAAAAATCCAACGGTTGGATTGTCCGGAATGTTTAATTCAAATCTGAAGAAAAACAGCGCAAGAATCGTTTATAATTATATATAAATATAAATATAATTAAATTAAATCGAATAACGACACTGCAGTTCGAATTTTGAAACCGTAACTTCAAACGATTGGTGTGGAAGATCCGACAGTCGGATTTTCACGAAACTGGAACCGTTGGGTTTGCTTTGGGAATACCTTCCCACTAATATAGACTTTGTAGAAATCCAACGGTTAGATTTTCTGATATGTGTAAAACAAATTAGGGGAAAAACAGCGCCAGTGCCACGGCACGACCTGAAACGTCGTTTAATTAAATATGGCCATTTTTAAATAAATAAAAATGGCGAAAAATCGTTATAAAATATTATAAGCAACATAGATTACAAATAAACCAATTGGGCTTGAATTGTTTGATATTTGATGGTTGTATGTGCTTGACACGAAAATAACACTAAAGAACTGAAAGATGAATGTCGAATAATATAACCATGGAAAGAATCGATTTAAATTCTAATAACGTGAATTATTTGAAAAGGCCGAGCTAACCCTCATTTCAAATAACTTATCGAGGGATTCGAATTGGAAAATGCAAAGACGATTCAAGACCGACGATCTTCGTATCGGTTGGATGGGCGCTGCTGAGGTTCCTGACCAGAGTAGCTACCGGAAAGGGACGGAAGTAGTAGCCGTCTAAACGTATGTGTTGTTTGGACGGATATACGAGGAATTTGACGCCTCCGGTTTCGTTCAGACCCAGAACGGACTTGTAAATGGACTGTGTGTCTGACATTGGATTTTGTTCTATACTGATTGATCTCTGTTAAATATATATATGTTTGGCGGCGGAGAATTTATTCTTTTGCTTAACGCCCTTCTCTGAGACGTACGAGCTCAGAGGTTATATATCGATGGAAATCAATCGCATGGAGTGGACTGCCTATGTGGCATGCCAAGATGCTGTGATCAAGTCTTCTGTTGCAAAGCAAAGTCTTGTGGATGATGATCAAAGCACGGTCTACGTGGCCTGGCTTTGTGTATAGCGTGGATTCGCGAGCCTCACACCCCGGTATGAGTTAAAAAGGGATACAGACTGCAGGGAGAGCACGACGTTTCTTTCTAGCTATGGTGGTGTCAGTGACTTACCAGCCCTGACATATATATCTATTTTTCACCTATGTGGTTGTTGGAATGCGAGGCGCCTCGATTATAGGTCTGTAAGTACCGGGAAACGTGTGTTCAGGAATTGCCAATCCTCAAACGTAAGAGAGGACCGGCCTTGAAGATCCAGGGTTACCCAGAGTGTGTTGTCCTGAGGCATTTGCTAGAATGTCTCGAAGCGAAGAGGAGCTTGCCCCTTGCCTCGACTCATGACGGAAATCCAATTTCCAATAAGAAATAACGGACTCAATTGTAGAACTAGTATGGCGACATAGTGGTATGGGGCACTTATGCCGTCTATGATTGATATTTATGATGCAATTCATTTTTGAAACATATATGCACTAGTAATAATATCAATTGATTTTGCTTTATACGTATCAAGCATATTTGGCCATTATAAGGTAAAACTCTATCCTCCGGCTTGCGTTGCATTGTATGATGGGACTTGAGTCTTATAATGGTCTCATTCTTTTTTAAAAGCATTGCGAGTTTTAAAGAGTTTACTTTGCTTAAAGTGCACCAGCACTCACTGGAGTAAACCTGTTCCGCGAAAGTGGCGTGGTCTTATGATTTGCTTATTACTGTTGTTTAACTGTTAAATAGATTCCTCATACCAGTCCTCATGACTGACTCGTTGTTTGTTTCACTTTGCAAACGCGGGTGCCCTTATTTTCACACGGGCAGCCTAGTTCATTGGTGACAGGTTGTTTTTGGCTCTGCACTGTTGCATAGAGTGCATTTTGGCTCATGGCGACGCTGACTTCACAGAGACGACTTTGACATTTTCCGCCATTACTGTACTTATATTATGATTCCGCCACAGGCGATGCAGACTGATTTACTTTCCGTACTTATTATCGTATGTATATGTACCGCCTTCGGCGATGTAGACTGATACCCTTATTATGTCTCACTGCATGTATGTATTCTGCGTCTGGCGATGATGACTGATCACTTCCCTTTTTATTTACTAAGTTATATCCTACGCTGTGCTATTCTGATGTTGTTACATGTTGTGATTCCGCTGTCATATCCATGTAAAATTATTCTATTTATTGTTTTTGCTATTATCTGTACTCTGCTATGATGATTAATGTGTTATATTCCAATGATTATCCTTAATACCGCCCCTCGGATTTTGGGATCGTCACAATTCACTTTGAATGCCACATCTTCATACTCGTGAAATCACAATTTGATTTCCCCAAAAATACCACGGGTATAAAGCTAAGAGAAACGAGTTCCTCCGCCACCATATGTAAGTACGTTTGGAGAGATCAAACCACGTGATCCGTTAGATATGCTCTGTCAGACATTCATCCATTTACGTTGCCCTGGGACTGGACAAACCGAAGACGCTATTCTATAAACATGATAGTCCTTGCATAGCTCCGTCTTCAATCATATCTGATCGCAACGCTAACGCCAATACAGAGTGGTTTTCAGATACTGAATCTGATCCCGGTCTCTCCGTATTGACAACGGAGGTATAAAATAAATCAAAACTTTGATAGTCGGTGATTTAACTATCAAAGAAACACCCATACAATCAACGGCCCTATTTCCAATTGGAAATTCTACCTATCAATCATCAACAACATTGGCGCTTTTAAATTAACTCCTTATTATATTATCAACTCCAAATTTCCATCTTTCCTATCTTTTCAAAACACGATTTTCTCTCTTGATTCTTGTAAAATATTTTCAATATCCTACTTTCTTTATTCGAGAAAATATCTCTTATTCTAGTTAGAAGACATTTTAATATACTCACGATTCCTTGTTTTCTATATTCAGAAAATATACCTTATTCCATTCCTTAATTCCTCCTTGACTAATTCATTTCATATTCTATGCATAGAAAATACCTCTCATTTTATTAGGGGGAAACATTTCAAATTCTTTTAAATTAACACGATGTTATAAAACATCGTTACTATAACTCCACCCACTAATCATTTATTAGCTAACCAAGTTCCACCATCGAACCTTAACCATTTCTCCATTAATCATGAAGTCAATCAAGTTGGGGTATATTTACCACTCGGACCTTAATTGAACCACATTCTCACCTTTTGAAATAGTCAAAGCTCACAATTTTAAACAACCCATCGCCTACGTGACTCTCGGATTCGATCTAAGAACCCACTTCCTTTGTAGAAAAATATTGATTATAACGGTAGCGTTACAATCGCTGTTTCCAAATATTTGATTTATAAAACATTGCTTTTAACAACAGCGATACAATCGCTGTCTATGATTATAGAACATTTATTATAGCAATAGCGTTAAGATCGCTGTTTAGATTTACAAAACATTTATTATAACAGCAGCGTTAAAAATTGCTATTTAGAATTTACAAACCATTTATTATAACCACAGCGTTAAAAATCGTTGTTTAGATTTACCAAACATATGTTCTAACTACAGCGCTAAAATCACTGTTTACAATTTACAAAACATTAACCAATTCCTTTATAACCATTTCAGCCTACGAAACACTTTCACACTTTATTTTTATATCCCAAAATTTGGAATAAAAACTCATCGCTTCCATTTTAAACAATTTTCCATTTTCCCTTTCCCATTCAAGATCCAATGTGGATTCATATTTCAGATCTAAATTCATTTATAGATATTTCACTTGCAAAATATTCATTTTAAACCCACTCACTTAAATTGTGAATATAATTCCTTCATATACCATTTGATTCATATTAAAAATACTATCTTAAACCAAATTTTTAGTTATAACTTCCGTTCAAAATTTCTCACATAAGTCTTATTTCTTTTTATTTTAATCTTTTAAAACCTCGTTTAACATTTCCTTGATAATAGCTAAGTTTTAAATCTCATTTCAAATATTGGTTTCAAAACCCATTTCCATATCGCTATGCAAAGTCAATGTATCCAACAAAAATAATTCAATATATATTCTCATTCATAACAAATTCTTGATTCATTCATTCGAACATGTTTTCTATTTTCTACTCTATTCAAAATTTAAATTTCTACTTTTGAAAATAAAATTCCTTTTTAACACTCAAATTTCCCTTTCTATATTTTAAAATATTTTATGGTTTTTAAATACCAAAATTTCTAGGGCCAGTGACAAAATCAATCATAGCATACATACCCATCATATAATGCAATCCTATGAAAACAATAATATAAATGTTGAGGAACCCAGTTGGGTCCCTCCATCCTGTTCCCCTATAACCACAGATGTTAATCATATCAACAATATTATTTCACATCAGTGTGAAATATCGGAACTAATAATCGATCAACAATGTAATCATATCAACCAATTTTATCAACTATTCAACCAAGCAATCATCACACAGTATAAAATAACTTTAAAGGCTCATTTATATAAAAATATAACGAGGCAGAGTTAGTGAGTTTACTCACCTTAATTCGCAGTTGACTGTTCTGCTTTTAAAATCAAACAGGCGTTTGATTTTGTCACGGAATTCCAGTAGCTCCGTTCTCAGTGGAATATAGTTCTACAATGTATACTTCTTTGTCGTGATTCCAACATGACCGATTTCGTCAGATTTTGGTATCATTTGAACAAATTATAACGAACATGACTATTTGATTTAAAATGAAAAATTAATATTGCCTAATTACCTTATTAGTTTTAATTACCCCATTTTTCCATGTCAAATCACGATTAGGCCCTTTCTCCCCATGCATCACTCCCTACAACTGAAACCGCATGCTCTGCTCTCTCTTTACCCATTCTTGCATCCTTCCCAAGTCCTCACGTTTCCTCATCATTCCCTCCACCATTTGAAACTACTTACACAGTAACAACGCGTATGTGCCCCTCCCTTTACCAAACTAAACGTTCCCTTCCCCTTGCCAGTTGTTCGAACACCCTACACATGCCACTAACCCACTCAACTGTACCTCAAACATTATCCCCTCTACCAACTGTCCCCTCCGCTGCACCCTTAAGTCCCTTCCTTTCTTTTTTTTTCTTTTTTAAACACTGCGCCTAACTGAAGCCCAAACTATCGGATCCAAGCTGCACGCACCCAACTCTTTCTCTCTTTTCTCTACCCTGAAGCTTCAAACCCACTCAATTGAATTATACTTCTTTAACCGCACCCTTCTCTTTCTCTCCATCCTATTGATAAACAATCCGCACATTACCTCCTTCACCATCCCATGCGTATCCAACTTCCTAACTCCCCTTTCAAATACATACGCACTCTACTCATGGACGCCCGGCCCCAAAATATACCACCGGAGCATCATCTACGTTCACCAAACTCCTCCTCTTCCCGCGAGCCACCCTTCCGCCATCCAATCTCTGACTCGCACCCTTTCTCGTTCACCTATGCTCTCGGATTTCCTCAAAATCCTCACAGTTTGAGCCGCCGCCGTCATATGATAATGTCACCGGAACATCAGCGCCTCCGGGTAAAGATAGAGCTCGCCAAACTGAAGCAAAACCCTTTAGACCCCATTGCCAAACATAATTCAAGGAGGAGATCAAAGCAAATTTCGCTTGGAAAGTTTCTGGCCACGTATTTTGTTTTAAGAGGGTGGTTTTCGATCGAAGCTGGCTTCAAAGCAAAGAATGGCATACGATTTCTTTTACTGAGTAGATGGGTTCGATTTTTTACTTCCTTTTTGATGCGAGAAAGAAGAGGTACAGGAGATGGTAAAAATTTCAAATATATATAAACAGAATGGACTGAGTAGGGTCATTTTCACCAAGTATTTTCCGTGGGAGGCACGTTTATGTGGGGAGCACGTTTACGTGGGGAGCACTGTATTGTAATTTAATTTTGACAAAATTTTCAGAAAGGTATTAGGTGTAGGTTGACGCAAATAAATATTTTGGGATATGCAAAGTAAATAGGTTGTATGCAATAGTATATTGGTCTTGAAATGTTTGAAGTTTACGTGGTATCTTTATACAGAATTCTATTATTTACGAACTGGTGCGGACAGAAATAAGAGTACGGTCGTGTCCAACGAGGTACCACGATCCCAAAAATATAATAATATCGGTAGTTTGACTTATATTATGAAACCCCAAAATATTGATATAGGGTGCAAATTACTCCAAATAAAAAGTTGCATATTTAATTAAATTTAAATTTCAGTAAAATTCTAAAAATTAAATTATAATTACGCCTCAAAAGAATCTTGTCCAAATTTGAATCCAATATTTAATTATTTTAACTAAACTGTTATGGTCGATAAACGATTTTACAACGACTATTTGAAAATTTGATTTGAATATAACTCACAATCTATAACGCGAAATCTTGATTTTTCACTTCTGTTAGAAAAATACAGTTCAATAGATTCAAACGTTTCTTGTTTCAAAGAAATCCGACTTATAACGAATCATGTATATTCATTTAAAGTTCAAATCGTTAAATTACGAACTGCAGCGACTACTCCGAGCTCTATTTAAATTATATTATATATTATACGTATAAATATCGTTTTATAAATAAATTCATCATAAATTCCTATATATAATTCAAATAAAATATTTAAACCAATTTAAATATTTAGAATTCAACGACTGAAAATCTGGGTCGTTACATTCCTTCCCCCTTAAAATAATTTCGTCCCCGAAATTGCTAAGGTAGGAAAAGATGCTACATTCCCTATTAACTAGGTCCAAATTTCCTTTTTGTTCAATTCTTAACTTCAGTTTAACTAGGCCAATTTTGTTTCAATTAAAATATTAATTTATTCTTACTAACGAAAATTTTCTAACACTTTAAATTCCGAAAAATTTCAGCAGCATCTCCTCTGCACGGCTCAATCAGTAAATGTGACGATCCCAAAACCCCATGACACGGTGTTAAGGATAATCATTGGAATATAACACATTAATCATCATTAGCAGATCACAGATAATAGCATAAACAAAAAATAGAATAATTTACACACATATGATAGCGGAATCATATAGATATCATCACATCAGAGAAGCACAGTACAGGATACAACTTAGTGCATAATGATACATAATCAGTCACCATCGCCTGAGGAGGAATCATACATAAAGAGTACTCAAAATAAATATCAATCTACATCACCAATGGCGGAATCATAATATAGATATAATAATGGTGGAGAAAATCCAAGTCAGCACGGTGTAGTCAAGCCTCGCCATGAGCCAAAAGGTGCGTCAGAAAACTGTAACTAGGCTGCCCGTGTGAAAATGAGGGCACCCGAGTTTGCAAGGTGAAACAAACTACGAGTCAGTCATGGGACTGGTATGAGAAATCTACTTAACTTATTAACAACAATAATAAGGCAAATCAAAGGACCACGCCACTTTCGCGGAACGGGTTTACACCAATGAGTGCTAGTGCATGAAGTAAAATAAATGATTAAATCATCACAATGCTTTTTATGAAATGAAGCCATTATAAGACTCAGGTCCCATCACACAATGCAACGCAAGCCAGAGGATAGAGTTTTTACCTTATAATGGCCAAAAATGCTTCATACGAATTAAACAAAAGTGTTTGATATTATAACTAGTGCATATATATTTCAAAAGCGATTTCAATCAAAATATCAATCATAGGCGGCATAAATGACCCATACGACTATGTCGCCATACTAGTAATACAATCACGTCCGCATATTTCGTATTGGAAATTGGGTTCCTTCATAAGTCGAGGCAAGGGCCAAGCTCCTCTCCCTTCGAGACACTCTAGCAAATGTCCCAGGACCCCACTATGATCCTTGGAATCGGCTGGGCCGGTCCTCTCTTACTTTTGAGGATTGGCAATTCCTGAACACACGTTTCCCGGTCCTTACAGACCTATAATCGAGGCGCCTCGCATTCCAACAACCACACAGGTGAAAAGTATATATAATGTCAGGGCTGGTAGGTCACTGACACCACCATAGCTAGAAAGAAACGTCGTGCACTCCCAGCGGTCCGTCTCCCGTTTTTGACTCATACCGAGGTGTGAGGCTCGCGAATTCACGTTATACACAAAGCTATGTCACACAGACCATGCTTTGATCATCAACCACAAGACTTTTCTTTGCAACAGAAGCCTTGATCATATGCCACTTAGGTGTGCCACACAGGCAATCCACTCCATGCGACTGATTTCTATCAATACATAACCTCCAAGCTCGTACGTCTCAGAGAAGGGCGTTAAGCAAGAGAATAAATTCTCCGCCGCCAAACAGATATATATTTAACAGAGATCAATCAACACAGAACAAAATCCAATGTCAGACACACAGTCCATTTACAAGTCCGTTCTGGGTCTGAACGAAACCGGAGGCACCAATTCCTCGCATATCCGTACAATCAACAGTATGTTTGGACGGCTACTACTTCAGTTCCTTCATGGTAGCTACTCCAATCACGAGCATCAGTAGCGCCTATCCATCCAATATGGAGATCGTCGGTCTTCAACCGTCTTCGACTCTTCGACTTCTAAACGTCGATAGATTATTTGAAATGAGATAAACTCGTCCTTTTCAAATACCCACGTATATTTAGATTTTCAAATCAATTAATCACATGGTTGGACTATTCAACATTCACATTTTAGTTCTTTAGTTATAGTTCTCATGTTAAATACATTCAACCATCACATATCAAGCAAACACAACAAAATGGGATTATTTTCACTCTATATCGTCTATAGTGTTTTATAACGATATATCGCCATTTTTATTTAATTTAAAACGACCAAATTTAATTAAACGACGCTTCAGGTCGTATCGATGCACTGGCGCTGCTTTTCACTAATTTTGTTTTACACATATCTGGAAATCTAACCATTGGATCTTCACAAATTTTATATCATTAGGAGGGTCATTTCAAAATGAATCTAACGGTTTCAGTTTTGGGAAAATCCGACGGTCGGATCTTCCACACTAGCCATTTGAAGTTACGATTTCAATTTACGAACCGCAGCATCGTTATTCGATTTAATTTAATTATATATATATATAATCGTTTCTGGCGCTGTTTTTCTTCAGATTTGAATTAAACATTCCAGACAATCCAACCGTCGGATCTTCACAAAGTTGGGGCCGTTGGAAAGATATTTCCAAGGCGAACCCAACGGTTGCGGTTTTGGGAAAATCCAATGGTCGGATTTCCCGCACTAGTCGTTTGAAATCACGGTTTCAAAACACGAACTGCACGACCATGTTTCGTTTTAATTTTATTTCTATTTATATATTTATATAAATATAGTTCATTCAAAAATTCCTATATCGTTTCCACTTCAATTATTTCACTAACGCCTTTAAATTTCGGAAAATTTCGCCATAACCTCCTTTGTACGGGAGGGGCTGGGAAAATTCCCAAATGACCACACGGGCGTCTCATGTCAAAAAGAAAAAGAAAAAGCCAAGCAGCTAGCCAACAAGCTCATAAAATCATCACCCAAACAAAACAGTAAATGTGTACCTATTTGTCGGGCACAAAATTTTATTCCTCTTCTCTAGCCCCTTTGCTATAACCTGTTCAATAAATATGCATGTACATATATACAATTTATATCACTTATCATTTTCCATTCAACTTCATATTTGATTTACTTTGGTTTAAAAACACCATTCAAACTAATGTTGAATGCGTAGGCTAAAATCATATCATTAGTTAATTAATGTATACTTCAACTCGTGCATATTTTATTTGAACAGGTGGCTATTTTTAACACTTCACATTTCAAAGATGATAATTTTGGCGAACTAAAATAGATTTCAACACATGACTATTTTATTTAGTTCCTATGCATGTTAAAATAATATTTCTTCACCAATATTTATTTCAACGTCCGCATATCTCTAACATAGCACATATATGATAAAAATGATATTTTTACCATTTAAAATATTTATTCGACAAATGGATGTTTTCAACACTTCATAGTTTCAATAAAAATGTAATTTTTATTGTTCGATCTTTTTATTCAACACATGAACTTTTCCACTACACACACTTCTCAACACGTGAGCGTTTCCACACATGGGTATTTTATTTATGCTGTTCATATAAGAAAGATAGAATTTTTATTGTTGAAACTATTTATATATAAGGCGAATATTTTTCAAACTTCATATGTATTATAAAAATGTGATTTTTATTGTTTAGACACTTCATTCATTCACAAATGAATTTAATTTTCACACATCACTTTTCAACACACAAACATTTTCACACATGGATATAGTTTCAACATATGGCTTTAATTTCAACGCATGAAAATAATTTCAACATATGAAAATAATTCTAACACACAAAGATTATTCCAAATTTCGGCAGCATAACGACAGGGTAGTTAAAACCGGCATCGTCCCTAGTACGGCTCCTCGCTCTACCTTAAAACCTCGCGGTTTTTGACAATGGGGATTCATGCATCTAATTCGCACGCAGGCGGCATGTTTTATTTTTATTTCCACAAATATTTCCACTTCATTTCAATCACCAATGGGTATTTTTCAACCACAACCAAACAATGTCAACCACAAACAATTATTCAACCATTCGTATTTTTCATCCAATATTTCACACCAATTCACAACAATAAATATCGTCCATGGTTTGTAGACGAGGGGAGTATATATATATATATATTTATATATTTATATATTTATATAATTGCTATATTTCACTTGCATTTCAACACATATATCAATTCTTCTATGCATGTAAAATTCATACTTCGCTTATATAGCTTACACTACGCATGTACATGAGGTATACAACACGTATGTAATTTATATTTTGCTAATATAATTTATACACGACATTTTCCATTCAAATTCATGTAATTTAAATTTCTCACATTGGTTTTCGGAGTGCTAAAAATCGTAGATGACTTAGAAAAATCCGCGGCTTCTTCTATTGGGTAGAGAGCTTCCTTGCGGTCCCGATGTTTCCTGTTTTATCAAATTTCGTCAACACACCAAAAAGATATGATTTTTCAAAGTGTAAACATCAAAAGGAACTCACCTTTCACGATGGTTCAAAACTAGGTTTGAGATTTTCGCGAAATCAGTGGCACGTGGGGACGATCGGGGGTGCTGACGTGGAAGAGGACAGCGAGGGCTTCATGGCGCTGGTAGTTTGAGGGGTTGCGCTGGCAGATCGGAGCGGCGGCGGCGCTGGGAAGTCAATGACTTCCTGGCTTCAATTCAGGCGGAGGAGGCATCGAGCGGGGAGGTGGTGGGGTCGGATCTGACGGGGAGAGGGAGGCGCGTCGAAGGGTGGCGGTCGCGGCGACGGTAGGTGGCTGAGACGGCGGGATTTTGGAGGAGAAGGATCGAACGGTTTTCGCCGTCGGTCGATGGGGGTACGAGGGTTTTTTAGTTTTTTTTTTATTTTTAAAATTATGAATGGCTAATTCTGATTGGCCGAGGACTTTATTAAATTTTTAAATAGTGTTTTCTCAAACGAACTCCTTTTCAAACCCAACGACTGTCGCCCCTAGCTAAATACCCCCATTCCGAACAAAATGGGATATGTTTCGTAGGCCAATTCGACTGTTATAGTCAGTTATTTTTCAAATTAAAGTATAAAACATTTAATTTTTAACTTTGAACGTACATTTCAATTTGCCAGGGCCACAAACTGATTCGAAAAATTCCAGAAAAATAAATCTAGCTATGTTTTGACGCTATGGTCCCAACAAAACTAGTTTCGTCGAATTCTGAGATAGTTTGAAAAATGGCCATTTTCTGGTCGATCCAATTTAACAGAAATTGAGTAAACACATTTTCTTTTGCCACGCTCATATACTAGCTTCAAAAATTATGAAATTTGAAACCTGGCAATAGTTTGACATCCCGGACCTAACAAAAGTGGTTTCGTCGAATTCCGAGGTCGTATGCAAAATATCAATTTTCCAAGGCTATATATTCTATATATCGACCATTCTGAAAATTCATTCGGCCATTACTTTTGATTCCCGTTATGAAACTTCGATTTTTCAGATTCGTTAGAAAGGTATTGACTAACAGATTTAAATATTTTTGGTTTCACTAAAATCCGCTATATTTTCCACCCTGCACAGTCAGTTAAAGTTTGAATTCAAATTTTCAAACTGAATCACTATTTCTAATTCACTATTTTATTGAAATATTCTATTTCAATTGTTCAAATTCCTTTGAAATGACCAATTTAAAAATTTTAAATTGGCTCGTATTTTCCAGGTTATTACAATCTCCCCCACTTAAATCTTTTCGTCCTCGAAAAGGAAACAACAGTAAAGTAGGAAACAAAATGTAAATGCAAAGTATTGTAAAGGTACCTTGCACCAGAGTTAGTCAGAGATATCCCCTCTGCATTTGGGGTAAGCTTGCTTAATGCTTTCCTCAGTCTCCCAAGTACAGTCTCTAGGACCACTACTCCACTGCACTTTAACTAAAAGAACCTTTTTGCTTCTGAGTTCTCTAGTTTCTTTGCCAACAATGTTTAATGGCTCTCTTCTGAGTGCTAATTCTGGAGTTATGTCTACATCCTGTTGCGCTTCTTCTTCTACAACAAGATCCGGATCATGCACATGTCTTCTAAGTTGAGATACGTGAAATACATCGTGCACTCCAGGCAACCAATCTGGTAATTGAACCCTATAATCAAGAGTTCCAATTCGTTCGAGTATAGGAAAGGGACCAATAAATCTCGGTGCCAACTTCCTAGTCTTGCCAAATCTGATTACTCCTCTCATCGGAGAAACCTTCAAATAAACATGATCACCAACAGCAAACGTCAAATCTCTCCTTCTAGAATCTGCATAACTTTTCTGTCGGCTTTGGGCGATTCTCAAACGCTTTTTGATGAAGTCGACTTTATCAGATGCTTCTCTAATAATATCGGGTCCTAACACAAGTCTGTTGCCAGGTTCTACCCAACATGCTGGAGATCGGCAGGGTCTGCCATATAATGCTTCAAATGGCGACATTCCCAAACTTACTTGATAGCTATTGTTATATGAGAATTCTGCCAAATGTAAGTGATCTTCCCATGACCCACCAAAATCGATTATACAAGCCCGCAATAAATCTTCTAGAATTCTATTCACCCGCTCAGTTGGCCATCTGTTTGAGGGTGATAAGCGGTGCTCATATTCAGTTTCGTTCCCAATTCTGTCTAGAAAGCCTCCCAGAATTTGATAGTAAACAGGGGATCTCTATCACTGACTATGCTGATGGGAATTCCGTGCAGCTTAATGGTTTCTTTGAAATATATCTGTGCTAGACTTTGAGCGGTTCTATTGGAACTGACAGGTATAAAATGGGCAGTCTTCGTGAAGCGATCTACGATTACCCAAATGCTGTCATTACATTTCCTAGTTCGCGGCAAACCATCTATGAAATCAATGGAAATCTGTTCCCATTTCCAACCTGGGACTTCCAACGGTTGCACAATCCAGCTAGCTTCTGTTGGTCGCTCTTGACCAATTGACAAGTAGGGCATCTGCTAACATACAACGAAATATCTCTTTTCATCGCCTTCCACCAGAAAGTGCGTTTGATATCGTTGTACATTTTACTCACACCAGGATGGATGGAAAATTTGGATTTATGGCATTCATCCAGCACCTCTCTTTTGAGCTCGGGAATGTCGGGAACACATATTCTTCTATTCAGCCTCAGAACTCCCTCACTATCCACTTGCAAACTGGAGCCTTCGCCCCTTTGAATCCCTTTTATCATCTCTTTCACAAAATTGTCACTTTTCTGAAGAGCAGATATTCTATCAATCAATCCTGGCGTAATTATAAGATTGGCAATAATTGTTGTTTTCCTACTAAGCGCATCCGCTACAACGTTAGCCTTCCCCGGCGTATACAGGATATCAAGATCATACGCTACAAGAAATTCTAGCCAACGCTGCTGTCTCAGATTCAGATCTTTCTGGGTATATAAATACTTCAATGATTGATGATCTGTGTACAGTATAAATTTCTCGCCCAATAAATAATGCCTCCAGATTTTCAATGCAAAAACGATGGCTAGCAACTCAAGATCATGAGTCACATAATTCTTCTCATGCGGCTTCAGTTGGCGGCTTGCATAAGCGACTACTTGGCCTCTCTGCATTAACACTGCACCAAGACCTCTAATAGAAGCATCTGTCTAAACCGTTAAATCCTGATTGCCATCAATAATGGTTAACACTGGAGCAGTGGTCAGTTTCGATTTCAATTCCTGGAAAGCTTCTTCACAGTCGGAAGTCCACTTAAACTTCTCATGCTTCTTCGTGAGCTTTGTTAACGGACCGGATATCTTCGAAAAATCCTTAACGAACTTTCGATAATAACTAGCCAACCCCATGAAACTTCTAACTTCTGTGGGAGTAGTGGGTTGTTTCCAGTCTTGAATTGCTGTTATTTTGCTTGGGTCAACAGAAATTCCTTTCTCTGACACGACATGGCCAAGAAATTTGACTTCTTCTTGCCAGAAGACACATTTAGAGAATTTGGCTTTGAAGACGTTCCTCCTTAGAATCTCCAATACTTGTTCTAAGTGTTTTTCATGCTCGGGTTTTGATTTGGAGTAGATTAAAATATTATCGATGAATACGAGGACAAATTTATTCAGAACTCCCCTGAACACTCTATTCATTAGATCGACAAAGTATGCTGGAGCGTTACACAGGCCAAACGGCATTACTAACCATTCATAAAATATGACTGGACCTCTGAAAGCTGTCAAAGGAACACACTCTTCTGTATTCTCAGTTGGTGAAAACCTGTAGCTAGGTCCATTCGGGAAAATACTTTCGCCCCATTCAATTGGTCTAGCAAATCATCGATGTGGGGTAATGGATACTTGTTTTTGAGCATCTGTTTGTTGAGGTCTCGGTAATCAACGCATAATCGAAGAGTACCGTCTGACTTTGGGACAAACACAACAGCTGCACCCCAATTAGAAAAACTAGGTCTGATTAGACCCTTCCACAACAGTTGACGAGTTTGATCGCCTAATTCTTCTTTTTCCTTCGGAGTCATTCTGCGAATTGGATGTACCACTGGTCTGGCATTGGGAATTAGATCGATTCGGAATTCTATTTCTCTTTGCGGAGGTAAGTTTTCAACTTCTTCAAACACATCCGCATAGTTTCTAACAATAGGAATCTTTTCTATGGAAGTGGGGATAAGTTCTAATGCCGACCAAAATTCTTCTCTATTTGGATTCGAACCGTGACAGGGTACCGTAATATATCCAAGCTTCGTTCGAATTTTAACGATTCTTCTGCACAATTCACTTCGGCTTCGTATTTCGTTAACCAATCTAGCCCGAGAATGATATCGAATTCAGGAAAATCCATGATGATCAAATCAAAAGGAAACTTGTATCGAGAAAAAGAAATAGGTACTTTACAATATGAACTGAGAATGAGAGATCCTCCTATCGGATTCTGTACTTCAACCGATTCTTTGAGCTTTCGCTGTTTTAATTTTAATTTATGCATTGTGTTTCTAGCAATAAAACTACGCGATGCACCCGTGTCAAACAATACAGAAACAGGAATATTTTTAATGGTAAGGGTACCTCCCAACACATCGGGTTTACCTGCTCCATCGGAAGCAGCTGGCGGGCTCGACCCCTCAGACGTGAGCTACTGTAGCTTTCTTCAGCAAAGGACAGTCTTTGACTAGATGATCGGTCTTGCGACAGTTGAAGCACGAGCGAGGGTTCTGGGAGCCTTGGCTCGAGCCTTGAGAATTTGTCTTCTGCCTCTTCGGAGCTATGCAGACATTTGAGTAGTGCCCCGGCTTGCCACAGTTAAAGCAGTTTCCTCTTGGCGGCTTGCCAGTCTGAGGTTTTGAAGATGCTGCTTGGCTTGACTCGCCTTGATTTACAGCAGGCTTGCGCTTGTTTCCGGCTTGGCTTCTAGCGCGATCCTGATCCAGATGCCTTTGGTCAAGTTCTTCGTAGTTGCATGTCATTTCCACCAGTTCGTTGAATTCCAGCTTGACATGGGCTATGGCTCTATCATGATATTGACGTCTTAGCCCAAGGATAAACCTCTTATTTTTGGATTTCGCAGTGGCGACGAGCTCCGGAGCATAGGGCGATAACAGTGTAAATTTATTCAGATAATCTTGCACGGAAAGATCCCCCTGCTGGAGATTGGCGAAGTCATCGTGCATTCGTTCTAAAGCTTGTTCTGGGACATATTTCTCTTTGAAGAGTTCTTTGAATCCATCCCATGTTCTTCCAGCTTCTCTATTCCCGGCAGTGAGAGATTCCCACCATAGTTTAGCTTGTTCCTGCATAAGCCAGACGCCCATAATAGCTTTATCTTTGTCTCCAAGCCTTAGGCCTTCAAGAATTTTCTCGCATGTTTTGAGCCATGCAAGGGCCTCTATTACGGTGCCAGTTCCCGAGAAGGTCTTGCCTCCTAAGTTCTTATATCTCTTAGCTACACGGTCTAGCTCGAAGTATTGAGCGGCTGGAGGTTGTATCAAAGGTCCTTCTTGAGCTGGGACTTCTCCCCTTCCTCGGCCTCGGCCGGCACGACCTCCTCTAGCGGCGACTGCTCTGGTAGCCATTTGTCAAATTCTGTATAAGCAAGAAAAGAGTCAGCTAACAGAAATGATAGTTTATTGCATGATTAAGCAGAAAGTTTACGGAAAGATAACGATGAACTGATCAAATTGTTTTTTGCTATTCTGCTCGGCTCATTCTAGGACTTTACTAGTCCTATCTCTAACGAGCGACCCACCTTAGAATACTACTGATTCTATTTTGATGAAGTGTTTAATGCGTTAGACTCCAGAACTAAGGTTAACAAAAGCTCTAATACCAGCTGTGACGATCCCAAAACCCCGTGACACGGTGTTAAGGATAATCATTGGAATATAACACATTAATCATCATTAGCAGATCACAGATAATAGCATAAACAGAAAATAGAATAATGTACACACATATGACAACGGAATCATATAGATATCATCACATCAGAGAAGCACAGTACAGGATACAACTTAGTGCATAATGATACATAATCAGTCACCATCGCCTGAGGCGGAATCATACATAAAGAGTACTCAAAATAAATATCAGTCTACATCGCCAATGGCGGAATCATAATATAGATATAATAATAGCGGAGAAAATCCAAGTCAGCACGGTGTAGTCAAGCCTCGCCATGAGCCAAAAGGTGCGTCAGAAACCTGTAACTAGGCTGCCCGTGTGAAAAGGAGGGCACCCGAGTTTGCAAGGTGAAACAAACTACGAGTCAGTCATGGGACTGGTATGAGAAATCTACTTAACTTATTAACAACAATAATAAGGCAAATCAAAGGACCACGCCACTTTCGCGGAACGGGTTTACTCCAATGAGTGCTAGTGCATGAAATAAAATAAATGATTAAAACATCGCAATGCTTTTTATAAAATGAAGCCATTATAAGACTCAGGTCCCATCACACAATGCAACGCAAGCCGGAGGATAGAGTTTTTACCTTATAATGGCCAAAAATGCTTCATACGAATTAAACAAAAGTGTTTGATATTATAACCAGTGCATATATATTTCAAAAGCGATTTCAATCATAAATATCAATCATAGGCGGCATAAATGACCCATACGTATGTCGCCATACTAGTAATACAATCACGTCCGCATATTTCGTATTGGAAATTGGGTTCCTTCATGAGTCGAGGCAAGGGGCAAGCTCCTCTCCATTCGAGACACTCTAGCAAATGTCCCAGGACCCCACTATGATCCTTGGAATCGGCTGGGCCGGTCCTCTCTTACTTTTGAGGATTGGCAATTCCTGAACACACGTTTCCCGGTCCTTACAGACCTATAATCGAGGCGCCTCGCATTCCAACAACCACACAGGTGAAAAGTATATATAATGTCAAGGCTGGTAGGTCACTGACACCGCCATAGCTAGAAAGAAACGTCGTGCACTCCCAGCGGTCCGTCTCCCGTTTTTGACTCATACCGAGGTGTGAGGCTCGCGAATTCACGTTATACACAAAGCTACATCACACAGACCATGCTTTGATCATCAACCACAAGACTTTTCTTTGCAACAGAAGCCTTGATCATATGCCACTTAGGCGTGCCACACAGGCAATCCACTCCATGCGACTGATTTCTATCAATACATAACCTCCAAGCTCGTACATCTTAGAGAAGGGCGTTAAGCAAGAGAATAAATTCTCCGCCGCCAAACAGATATATATTTAACAGAGATCAATCAACACAGAACAAAATCCAATGTCAGACACACAGTCCATTTACAAGTCCGTTCTTGGTCTGAACGAAACCGGAGGCACCAATTCCTCGCATATCCGTACAATCAACAGTATGTTTGGACGGCTACTACTTCAGTTCCTTCGTGGTAGCTACTCCAATCACGAGCATCAGTAGCGCCCATCCATCCAATGTGGAGATCGTCGGTCTTCAACCGTCTTCGACTCTACGACTTCTTAACGTTGATCGATTATTTGAAATGAGATAAACTCGGCCTTTTCAAATAACCCACGTATATTTAGATTTTCAAACCAATTAATCACATGGTTTGACTATTCAACATTCACATTTCAGTTCTTTAGTTATAATTGTCATGTTAAATACATTCAACCATCACATATCAAGCAAACACAACAAAATGGGATTATTTTTACTCTATATCGTCTATAGTATTTTATAACGATATATCGCCATTTTTATTTAATTTAAAACGGCCAAATTTAATTAAACGACGCTTCAGGTCGTATCGATGCCCTGGCGCTGCTTTTCACTAATTTTGTTTTACACATATCTGGAAATCTAACCGTCGGATCTTCACAAATTTTATATCATTAGGAGGGTCATTTCAAAACGAATCTAACGGTTTCAGTTTTGGGAAAATCCGACGGTCGGATCTTCCACACTAGACATTTGAAGTTACGATTTTAATTTACGAACTGCAGCGTCATTATTCGATTTAATTTAATTATATTTATATTTATATATATATATAATCGTTTCTGGCGTTGTTTTTCTTCAGATTTGAATTAAACATTCCAGAAAATCCAACCGTCGGATCTTCACAAAGTTGGGGCCGTTGGAAAGATATTTCCAAGGCGAACCCAACGGTTGCGGTTTTGGGAAAATCCAATGGTCGGATTTCCCGCACTAGTCGTTTGAAATCATGGTTTCAAAACACGAACTGCACGGCCACGTTTCGTTTTAATTTTATTTCTATTTATATATTTATATAAATATAGTTCATTCAAAAATTCCTATATCGTTTCCACTTCAATTATTTCACTAACGCCTTTAAATTTTGGAAAATTTCGCCATAACATCCTTTGTACGGGAGGGGCTGGGAAAATTCTCAAATGGCCACATGGGCGTCTCATGTCAAAAAGAAAAAGAAAATGCCAAGCGGCTAGCCAACAGGCTTATAAAATCATCACCCAAACAAAACAGTAAATGTGTACCTATTTGTCGGGCACAAAATTTTATTCCTCTTCTCTAGCCCCTTTGCTATAACCTGTTCAATAAATATGCATGTACATATATACAATTTATATCACTTATCATTTTCCATTCAACTTCATATTTGATTTACTTTGGTTTAAAAACACCATTCATTCTAATGTTGAATGCATAGGCTAAAATCATATCATTAGTTAATTAATGTATATTTCAACTCATGCATATTTTATTTGAACAGGTGGCTATTTTTAACACTTCACATTTCAAAGATGATAATTTTGGCAAACTAAAATAGATTTCAACACATGACTATTTTATTTAGTTCCTATGCATGTTAAAATAATATTTCTTCACCAATATTTATTTCAACGTCCGCATATCTCTAGCATAGCACATATATGATAAAAATGATATTTTTACCATTTAAAATATTTATTCGACAAATGGATGTTTTCAACACTTCATAGTTTCAATAAAAATGTAATTTTTATTGTTCGATCTTTTTATTCAACACATGAACTTTTCCACTACACACACTTCTCAACACGTGAGCGTTTCCACACATGGGTATTTTATTTATGTTGTTCATATAAGAAAGATAGAATTTTTATTGTTGAAACTATTTATATATAAGGCGAATATTTTTCAAACTTCATATGTATTATAAAAATGTGATTTTTATTGTTTATACACTTCATTCATTCACAAATGAATTTAATTTTCACACATCACTTTTCAACACACAAACATTTTCACACATGGATATAGTTTCAACATATGGCTTTAATTTCAACGCATGAAAATAATTTCAACATATGAAAATAATTCTAACACACAAAGATTATTCAAAATTTCGGCAGCATAACGGCAGGGTAGTTAAAACCGGCATCGTCCCTAGTACGGCTACTCCCTCTACCTTAAAACCTCGCGGTTTTTGATAATGGGGATTCATGCATCTAATTCGCACGCAGGCGACATGTTTTATTTTTATTTCCACAAATATTTCCACTTCATTTCAATCACCAATGGGTATTTTTCAACCACAACCAAACAATGTCAACCACAAACAATTATTCAACCATTCGTACTTTTCATCCAATATTTCACACCAATTCACAACAATAAATATCGTCCATGGTTTGTGGACGAGGGGAGTATATATATATATATATATATATATATATATATATATATATATTTAATCGCTATATTTCACTTGCATTTCAACACATATATCAATTCTTCTATGCATGTAAAATTCATACTTCGCTTATATAGCTTACACTACGCATGTACATGAGGTATACAACACATATGTAATTTATATTTCGCTAATATAATTTATACACGACATTTTCCATTCAAATTCATGTAATTTAAATTTCTCACATTGGTTTTCGGAGTGCTAAAAATCGTAGATGACTCAGAAAAATCCGCGGCTTCTTCTATTGGTTAGAGAGCTTCCTTGCGGTCCCGATGTTTCCTGTTTCATCAAATTTCGTCAACACACCAAAAAGATATGATTTTTCCAAGTGTAAACATAAAAAAGAACTCACCTTTCACGATGGTTCAAAACTAGGTTTGAGGTTTTCGCGAAATCAGTGGCACGTGGGGACGATCGGGGGTGTTGACGTGGAAGAGGACGGCGAGGGCTTCACGGCGCTGGTGGTTTGAGGGGGTGCGGTGGCAGATCGGAGCGGCGGCGGCGCTGGGAAGTCGATGACTTCCTGGCTTCGATTCAGGCGGAGGAGGCGTCGAGCGGGGAGGTGTTGGGGTCGGATCTGACGAGGGGAGGGAGGCGCGTCGAGGGGCGGTGGTGGTGGCGTCGGTAGGTGGCTAAGGCGGCGGGATTTTGGAGGAGAAGGATCGAGAGGTTTCTCAAACGAACTCCTTTTCAAACCTAACGACTATCGCCCCTAGCTAAATACCCCCATTCCGGACACAATGGGATATCTTTCGTAGGCCAACTCGACTGTTACAGTCAGTTAATTTTCAAATTAAAGTATAAAACATTTAATTTTTAACTTTGAACGTACATTTCAATTTGCCAGGGCCAATAACTGATTCGAAAAATTCCAGAAAAATTAATCTAGCTATGTTTTGATGCTACGGTCCCAACAAAACTAGTTTTGTCGAATTCTGAGATTGTTTGAAAAATGGCCATTTTCTGGTCGATCCAATTTAACAGAAATTGACTAAACACATTTTCTTTTGGCACGCTCACATACTAGCTTCAAAAATTATGAAATTTGAAACCTAGCAATAGTTTGACATCCCGGACCCAACAAAAGTGGTTTCGTCGAATTCCGAGGTCGTATGCAAAATATCAATTTTCCAAGGCAATATATTCTATATGGCGACCATTCTGAAAATTCATTCGGCCATAACTTTTGATTCTCGTTATGAAACTTCGATTTTTCAGATTCGTTAGAAAGGTATTGACTAACAGTTTTAAATATTTTTGGTCTCACTAAAATCCGTTATATTTTCCACCCTGCATAGTCAGTCAAAGTTTGAATTCAAATTTTCAAACTGACTCACTATTTCTAATTCACTATTTTATTGAAATATTCTATTTCAATTGTTCAAATTCCTTTGAAATGACCAATTTAAAAATTTTAAATTGGCTCGTATTTTCCGGGTTATTACAGTACAACCACAACTCGCCTTTCTAGGCCTTCTCCAATCCAAAAGAAAATCAAATAGCCAAGCAGCTTGCTCCATAGGCTCATAAAATCATCAGACCCAAGTAATATTTAAACATGTACCTTTTTTTCGGGCATAACTCTATCTCTTGCACTTGCTTCTATTGAATATCTGCTCAACATACATATATTTTCAATCGGTTCCCAAATCAATCCAACCTTCGATCTTTAACTATCTGATTAGTTCACTTCCATTCTATCGATTCCATTTATTTTTTATTTCAGAATCAATCCACATATTCAGTTTGAGTTTCAATTTCAATTCATAATTTAATTCCAAAGAACACTATCCAATATATGTTCAACTTGTTTATATCGAATTCACTTAAATGTTCAAATCTCAACATTTCTCTGTACTTAATTTCTTTTGAGATTATCTCCATCCAATCTAATTTCCATTTAACTTAAATTAAATTCCAATCCAATAAAAATTTGCATTCAATCCCAGATTTCTTGCATATTGGGTTTAAACTAGTTTATTCACTTTCAAGGGTTCACACAATTTTGTATGCTTCAATATATGTCCAATGATAATCCAGTTCATATCATTTTCTTATAAACCATTTTTCGGGCCAAGTTTTCCATCTAATTTCAAACAGATTCCATTTCAATGGATTTCGAACAAATTTCGTTTTCTTTAGGGTCGTCTCGCTCCATTTAACTAACTCTAGTTAAATTTAATCCATTCGATTTTACTTTCACCTTTTTAATCTATTAAATTTAGAATTCGAATTCCCAAGGTATATTTCAAATTAGTTTGAAATCATATAGCTACACATATATTTTAAAAAAAAATTGCAAATTCAAAACACATGGATTTTATAGAAATAACTTGTTCCTTTCAAACCAATTTCCAATCAAAGAATTTTCATAGTAGCAATCCACCACTTAGAAACTTGAAAATGAATACTGGTAATGTCGTGACCCATTATCCGAATTATTTTCTCGCCACTAAAGTGATTTCAATGCTTAATCATTTTCAAAATCTATTTAAAACAATTTCTATTGAAAAGTCCTTCAAAATAATGTTATATTACTTTAAAAATACTTCAGAAAATACTTCTAATCACCCGGAATTTGAATTCCCACTCTGGTTTGAAATAAATCTTAGTTTATCTCATTTATGTATATTTCATATACAAGTCATATTTGGTTATATATAACCATTTCAATATTTTATAATTCCACTTGATTGTAATAACAATCAACACATTCAATAATTTCAGAAAATTATCCCTTTTATATCAAAAATATCTTTTGGGGAAAATTATATCATTTACCCACTTTAAAACCATACCGCGTCGAATTGTTCAGTTCGAGGGTTTAGAAACACCTATCGATACAGTTGTACATCCTGTATCGACCAGAATTCATAAACCACTCAACAAACCAGCCAACACAATATAAAACAATTTTCATATCAATATACAAATACGCGCTCATATATATACTCTCAAACTCAATCTAGGTGTAATAACCCGGAAATTTGGGCCAATTTAAAAATTTTATTTTGGCAATTTTAGCGAATTTTGATTATTTAAAATGAATTATTTTAAATAATATCGACGAGAAATTTATTTTGAATAGAATTCGAACGTATATATTATATAGATCGTCGTTAGAATATAAATATTTATTTATATTTATAAAAGGAATTGAAAATGGCGCGGTAGTTTGATATTTCGATTTCAAACTTCAATTGAACATACCGGCTGCAAAATAAACCGGATTTTAGTGAAACCAAAAATAGTGGGATCTATTTGAGAATATCTTTCCAATGAATCCAAAAAATCAAAATTTCATAGCGGGAATCAAAAGATATGTCCAGTTGAAAATTCTGAATAGTCGTATGGAATTCGGGCCCTCAAAAATGGAATTTTTGCAAACGACCTCGAATTTCGACGAAACCACTTTTGTTGGGTCCGCGATGTCAAATTATTGCTAGATTCCAAATTTCATAATTTTTCGAATCAATATGTGAATGTGGCAAAGGAAAACGCGTTTGACCAGTTTCAGTTGATTTTAATCGATTGGAAAATGGCCATTTTTCAAACGGTATCAGAATTCGACGAAACTAGTTTTGTTAGGACCGTATCGTCAATACGAAGCTAGAAAATATTTTTCGGGAATTTTTCTAGTTAGTATGTGACCCCGGTAAATTGAAATGCGCGTTCAAATTCAATATATAGAGTTATATGTTGATTTTGACGAAAACTAATCGAAGCGATTGAATCAACTTACGGTACATATCCCATTGTGTTCGGAATGGGGGTAATACGCTATGGATGACAGTCGTTGGGCCTCGTTTGGGGTTCGAAAGAAAAGTAAACTTTAAGTGGATAATTAAATAATTAAAATTTCAATAAACCCCCCCAAAACTCTCTCCTCCCCCATACCTCAGATCGGAAAAAAAAAGAAAAAAAAACGACGCTGCCCTAATCCACCCCCCAATCGTCGATCACTCCACCACCCCACAAGCCGCGCCGCCGCTCCCCCTTCTTCTTCTTCCTCCTGTCGCAACCCCCCCTCCTGCTGCCGACCGCGCAACCCCTCCTTTTCCTGCTGCCGACCGCGCACCCCCCTTCAGCCTCCCCTCGCGTCACCGAACCCCCCCTCTCTCGCTAGGTCACTGTAAGTTTTCTTCTTTGTTTATTTATTTATATTTATATAAAGTAATTGGCTTGTGAAAGTAAAAATCAGTTTTTGTTTGAACATAATTTACGTAGAAAAAAATATAATTTTGTCATCTGAAAGGTTTGATTTCTAAAACATGAAAAGTTATAATTTTTAGATTAAGAAAAAAAAAGACTCGATCTTTGTTTTCAAGAAAAATTCGATTTTAATATATTGAATAGCAAAGTAAAAATTCGATTTTTATATATTGAATAGCAAAGTAAAAAAATTCATTTTTTATATATTGAATAGCAAAGTAAAAATTCGATTTTTAAATATTGAATAGCGAAGTAAAAATTCGATTTTTATATATTGAATAGCAAAGTAAAAATTCGATTTTTATATATTGAATAGCGAAGAAAAATCCGATTTTTATATATTGAATAGCGAAGTAAAAATTCGATTTTTATATATTGAATAGCAAAGTAAAAATCCGATTTTTATATATTGAATAGCGAAGTAAAAATTCGATTTTTATATATTGAATAACGAAGTAAAAAATGTGATTTTTATATATGTAGTGAATACGGGCAAAGAAAGTGACAAGAGGCAAGAACGGCGAAGATTTCTACATAAGAAGAGTTGTGGGATTAGATTAGCTATTCAGTGAGAACTCCTCACCTTTTAATTTTGTTATGCAAACGGTGTTTAGTAGCACCCGACACCCGTCGTCCACAGACCATGGACGGCTTGTATGCTTGTTTATTTGATTTTGATGTGTAGTTGATTGTGTGATGTGATGTGAAATGAAATAAAATATTTTATAGTGGAAAATATTTTATAGTTAAAATAGATTTTTTTAACGTGTATATGAAATGAAATAAATTAATATAAACAAATCGAACGATTTGTTTATATACACACATTTGACTGATATTGATTGGGACGATAAATTTTACACATCGCCCAACTGCACAATTAAAATCTGTGTTTGATTATTTGAAACCCCACACGGGTATTGGGATGATATTTGACATACACTAATCCCGATTGATTAGTTGTATGTCGATCGATTGATTGACAGACTGTTATGAGCGTTAAATATTTATATTTGATGCTTATACAGTGTAGAATGCACTTTGGATGATGGTTGATTATTCATCGTTGTTATTGTATACATGTGTTGTAGAAAACCCATATAATTAACATTATATGGTAATTGATTGGGCCTCATTTCAGTTTAGAAGTAGAAATATTTGAAAATAGAATATTTGAAATAGAAATATTTGAAAAAGAAATATTTGAATAGAAATATTCGAAATAGAATATTTGAAAATATGAATATATGAAGCCGTGTTGATTAGATTTACGCCATTTTGACGTGAACGATATTTATATCGATTTTATTCATTTTATAACGAATATCGAAATTGATTTCAAAATCTGAAATTTTGAAAAGAATTGAAATTCTAATTAAATTGAATGGAAATGAATTCGAATTGAAATTGAATAGAAGTGAATTCGAATTGAAATTGAATAAAATTGAATTCGAATTGAAATCGAAAGGAATTGCATTTGAATTAAATTGAAATTAAATTGAAATCAATTTGAAATGAATTTAAAACGAATTTATATTGGAATATTCAATTTTGATTTGAAATTGAATATGAAGTTGAAACCTTTTTGAAAATGAATTTAAAACGATTTATAAAGCACGTTTTAAAAGGAAATCGACGAAGTATATATTATATATATAATATAATGGCCTGAATAGAGCGCGCCGCACCGCAGCAGTTCGCGAATTTCGACCATTGACTTTGAATGGATATTGCGGGAGATCCGACCGTCGGATTCTCCTAAAACCGGAACCGTTGGGTTCGTATCGAAGAGAGCTTTCTAACGAATATTAGAAATTTGAAATCTAATGGATGGATTTGGAATTATGTCCAAATCAAATTTGAAAAAGGTCGCTGTAAGTGCAGTTCGATGGCCATTGATGGAAATCGACTGTACGGGTCTTGATAAAATTATTAAAAATAGTAATAATTTGTGTAAAATCATAAGAAATTATTTGTGGAGATTTGGGATGAAAAACTCCATATTTGAAAAGATAAAAATAGATTTTTATCGAAATGAACTAGTTTTGAACTAGAATTATAATTCTATTTATTTTTAAATAAATAAATTGAATTTGAAAAGGGTTTTAAAAGTAACCAGAATTTCCAATAATTGCATTGGATTGGATTTGAATCGAAATTGTCTTCGGAATATTTCGATGTTGGATTTCGTGATTATACAAATGTTGTTATGGAAATTTGAAAGATATACATATATATATATATATCGTTATTTCCAATATGATATTTGTTGGTCGTAGAATTTGATATTGAATATAAGCCTATATATTTTCTATTCAGAGCCTTGTATGGAATATCAAATGTGATTTGGGTTTGTCGTGAATGGTGCCTTCATTAACACTGTTCTTGAACCCAGTTGAGAAAAAGATTAAATCTTTTTATTTAGATTTAATGAAGTGTACCAATTAAATAATATTTAATTGGAATTGAATTGGTATTATTTTTGGGTTTATTGTGAACAGTGTTTTAAATAACACTTGTTCTTTAACCCGACAATTAATGAGATGTGATTTTGGGTTGTCGTGAACGATATCTTCAATAATACTATTCTTAGACCCAAAGGAGTTAAGAAAATTCAGAAACTAACTGGAGATTAGTTGAGTTGAATGGTTTCTGGGGTATTGATCTGATGTTGGTTTCGGCCTTCGGGGTTAATACTTAGGGAACTGCTCACTTGCTAATTTACGGTTAGGGACTGATTGAAATGTGATGTGATTTTGGGTTTATCGTGAACCGTGTTTTAAATGACACGGATTCTTTAACCCAATCAAAGATTAAAACTAAATGGAGTTTTAATGAATCTTTAATTAGATTGAAAAGATCGAGAATGAGGTATCACCAGTTTTGCTCCAGGCGATAGTTAAATCTTTAATTAGATTTGAACGTGAAATGGTAATTGAATTTACCGATAACACCGTGGTGTTAGATATGAAGTATTACCAGTTTTACTTCATGGGATGAATAGGTTGGGATTGGGAAATAAAATAAATGATTACTTCGGTAAGGTTCGCTAATCCCGACTAGTTTGAATTGACATTCAAAAAGGAGATTAAATAATAAATTTAAAGAATTTATCTTTGATAAAAATTAATGGGAAACTTTCCCAAAATATAAGAATATTTGAATAAAAGAATATTCTGAATTGGAATGAGGCGTATGTTGTGTTTGTGTAACACATGTTTTATTATATACGCGAGTTATTCGGGAAGACCGGGTTTATCCCATTCTGAATAACTGATACGACGATAAGTTGAAGATGAAGACGGTGGTCGAAGACCGGAGGTCTTCACGTCGTTTGGGTGATTACTGATGATCTCGAATGGGATGTACACCCAAGAAGATGGAAACAGTTGGTGATCGTCCAGACGTACTTGGAGATTGATGGATATGCGGGGTACTAGGTGCCTCCGGTTTCGTTCAGACCCAGAACGGACTTGTAAATGGACTGTGTGTCTGACATTGGATTTTAGTCTGTGTGATTGATTTCTATTAAATATATATCTGTTTGGCGGCGGAGAATTTATTCTCTTACTTAACGCCCTTCTCTGAGACGTACGAGCTCAAGGGTTATATACTGATGGATATCGAACGCATAGAGTGAATTGCCTGTGTGGCATGCCTAAGTGGAAAATGATCAAGGCTTCTGTTGAAAAGCAAAGTCTTGTGGTGATGATCAAAGCACAGCCTGTGTGGCATAGCTTTGTGTAATGTTGATTCGCGAGCCTCACACCCCGGTTGTGAACTAAAAACGGGAGAAGGTTCTAGGGAGGGCATGCGTTTCTTTCTAGCTAGGGTGGTGTCAGTGACCTACCAGCCCTGACATTTATATTATTTTCACCTGTGTGGTTGTTGCTATTGCGAGGCGCCTCAGTTTGATCGGACGATCCGGGTCGGATGGGGTCATTCGTTGACTCATTTACGCCCCAAAGGGAGGGGAAACTCAGTGTTCAGACATTTTAATCCACATCGGTGGACCGGCCCTATGGCTCCTAGGTGCAGTCACGGCTGTAGCCTAAGGCTCGGGCTAGAGAGTCTCGAATTCGGTGAGGACTATCTTTTGCCTCGGTTCACAGACGGAAATCCAATTTCCAAATACGTGACATTTGCGGTTTTATTTGTAGAGCCTAGTATGGCGACATAGTGGGATGGGGCGCTTATGCCATCTATGATTGATACTTATGATGTGAAGTTGTTTTATACACTATGCACTTATAATAGTATCCAATGATTTGTTTTAAACGTATCAAGCATTCTTGGCTATTATAAGGTAAAACCTATCCTCTGGTTTGTGTTGCATTGTGTGATGGGAACTGGGTCTTATAATAGCTTCAGTTTTCTTTATTTAGCATTGCGCTGTTGTTATATGCACTGGTATTCTTGGGAGGAAACCCGTTCCGTGTTATACGGCGTGGTCCCTTGATTTACCTAAATTTAAAATAAAGATTTACAACTGTTTTAGTTCTCACACCAGTCCCATGACTGACCTGGAGTTTATTGTTTTAACCTAAACTGTGGGTGCCCTTATTTTGACACGGGCAGCTAGTAGTTTTGGTTTTGCAGATTTATATCCACAGGATCCTGGTTTACAGCTGGAATGATATCCGGAAAGCTTTGTATCCGTATATCTCTTCTAGTTGTGTATTGTATTATTTTCCGCTGCGATATATTTAAATGTAATTTAAATCTCTGATATTTCTGTGTGATATTGATTCATACTCTGTATATTCTTGTAATCTGATGGAATTGTTGTTATATACAATGAAATGTTCTTCCGTCTGCATTCTGATGTGTGTTGTTCTCGAAGTATCCGCTCTTTCCTTCGCGGGGAAGTTACGGGTCCTTACAGTTGGTATCAGAGCTTTGGTTTACAAAGCTCAGAGAACAAGACACATTAGAACCATACGAAAGAATTCATCAGATATTGGATTAGTAATATCCAATGGGAATGACTCGTTAGAGATAGGATCAGTAGTATCCTAGAACAAGTGTGAAGAGTATAATTTTAAAATGAAAATCAATTTTGTTTTAAAATTTAAATCAATTATTCGTATTTGATTATTTATTTGTATTGATTTGGACAGTCCAGTATATAAAGATTTTGCACATACGCCTTGCAAACGTGTATTTGAAGTTTTAATATACTGGATAGATATAGAATTACACTCTAATCGCCCAGAGATGATGATGGAGCTCCATCATTAGAATTTATGTTCGAGTGACGAAAGTGGGCTTTCTATATATTTCCTATTGACTGGTGTGAGAACCAAAATTAGATAGGGCCTATTGTCGTGATTTGGCATCAAAAATCTGATTTTTGACTATGTATCAAAGTTAGGAATTTCAAAAGATAATCAACTAATGGATTGATGTTTGTGTTGTTTGTTTATTTGTTTGATAATTTTGAACCATTACGCCTAGTTGTATCAAATAGTGAATTGTATTGAAAATTGGTCGCATTTGCTTGCATATACATGTACTTACAGTGAACAGGTCATAACAAGGAGGCTAGAGCAGAGAATAAATTTTGCTTGCCCGACAAATAGGTACATGTTTACTATAATTTACTGTTTTGTTTGGGTGATGATGATTTTATGAGCCGATTGGCTAGCCGCTTGGCCTTTTCTTTTTCTTTTTGAGATCAGAAGGCCTGTATGGCAATTTCGGGATTTTCCCGTGCTCCCGGTGTAGGGGAGGTTATGGCAAAATTTTCCGAAAATTTAGGGTGTTAGCCAAATTTTTGAAATTTTTGAAAAGTTCTTAGAAACTGAAAAGTTGAAGAACTTAAGCCATAATAAAAATAATGAAAGTTGAGTTGGTATTTAAAATAACTTTCGGCTTCGTTCCTTTTCGGGGACGAAAAGTTTTAAGTGGGGGAGATTGTAATAACCCGGAAATCTGGCCCAATTTAAAAAATTTATTTTGGCAATTTTAGCGAATTTTGATTATTTAAAATGAATTATTTTAAATAATATCGACGAGAAATTTATTTTGAATAGAATTCAAACGTATATATTATATAGATCGTCGTTAGAATATAATTATTTATTTATATTTATAAAAGGAATTGAAAATGGCGTGGTAGTTCGATAATTTGATTTCAAACTTCAATTGAGCATACCGGGTGCAAAATAAACCGGATTATAGTGAAACCAAATGTAACGAACTGGGATTTCTGACTCCGAAAATCGACACAAAACCCAGCGTCGATTGTTTAGACATCGAAAATACCAGGTCATTTATAGAAAGAAATAAGAGGATGAGAGAGATAAGATAGAACTAATAGAATAGAAGAAGAAGAAGAACACAACTGAGTAGAATTAGAGTAAACGCAAATCTCACAGCGGAACGAATAAAATATATTATATAACAAAATTTGAAATGCAAATCTGTTTTGTATACACATATCATTTTTAGAGTACAATACATCTTATCACAGCGGAAATAATCTTTAAATACTAACGGTGAAGCCTTCTGCTTTTAGCTCCTCCAAGTGTATCTGTAAAAGCCTGAAACACTTGACTGTCCGTACAAATTTGGGCACCCAAGAGTTTAGGGAAAACAAACAAAATAAACTCCGGGTCAGTCATGGGACTGGTGTGAGTAAATTCCAACCATACGGTTTAACTTTGAAAATCCTTTTAAAAGCAAAGGATAATAGTAAGACCAACTCACACATAAACATGGACGGTTTTTACCTTACTATAACCCAAAACACTTTGATATCAAAATCCAGTGATACTATAATAATGTCTAATCAAGTAAATAACCAAATAGTAGAACGCTTGCATCTCACGCTCTACATACATAGTATAAAATCAAAAACCGCAGGGCGCTTATTGGAGATTGGATTCCAACTATGACAAGGTATGGGACCACCATCCGATGATGTATCTCTAGAATCAAATACACCTGGGTTCAACAAGAACGTCTTGCAACCCGGTCCACACATGACCGACCACTCATTTCGCTTGAGTGTATCGAATGTATATCACCAACAGTTGGACTCAAACCACCGTTTCCCGAATGGGCAGAATCGATAGATTAAGAAACAAAAGGAATTTCTCTAGATAGGTGATTATACATCCTAATGGGAGCGACCCACATAGCCATGCTGCCTGCCCGATTTTTGTCATTTCCCGGTTATAAGGCTTGAGGCTACGCCTATCTTTTAGAACATCTGGCTACCAATCACTTTGAATGCCACATCGTCAAACCCATCAAATCACTAGTTGATCTTCCCAAAAATATTACGGGTATAAAAGCTAAAAGAAACGAATTTCTCCGCCACCAGACGTAATACGTTGAAAAGAGCGCCTTATGTGATCGTTAGGAATACTTTGTCAGACATTCGTCCATATAAGTTGTCCTGGGACTGGACAAACAGAAAGCACCATTCTGAAACAGGACGACCCTTGCATTTCACTCCGTCTTCAATTTTCTTCAGCATAATCAAATTCGCAGCGCTTATGCCTATACGGAGTGGTTTTCGATAATATATCCAACCGGTCTCTCCGTATTGACAACGATGGTCAAAACAATTTGATAGTCGGTTATTTAACTATCGAAGTAAAAACAAACATCCATTCTAATGTATAACTAAACATCATACAATCACGCTTAAGTTTGGTTAACAGCGCGAATTTATCGTTGTAGTTTAAAACTTATCATACGCTGTAATATTTCCTTTATACTAATCTCGATATCACAGTCACGCTTAAGCTTAGTCAACAGCGTTATTTTATCGCTATAGTTCTAGGACTTGTCATACGCTGTAATATTCTCTTTATAACTAATCTTGACATCCCTTTCCGTTACAAAAATCTTGACATCTTTTTACCAACTCAATAACATCTTAAATGGGATCGGTTTAAGAAACAATTATTTAACTAAAATAATTAAATAATAAGTTACTTCATCATTGCTAAAGTAAAACAGTTTGCTTCATCATTAATTTAAAATATTGTTTAATCCTTTTTGTCTTAAAACGATTATCCTCATATGACAAATTTATAGCTTCCATTGATTAAAAATAATCGCTTATAATTTCTTAATAAAAGTTAACTACAAAATGTTTATAATAGAACTTCTATTATAATCTAGGACTTCGCTTTAATTATAAAAATATAATTTTTATAATTAACTTCGTGGATTTGCCTGACGACCAATCAACTTCTTAACAAGACGATGGATTTATGGTCGACCGTTGCCACTTTCTTAATTGATATCATTTATTGATTAAATCAAAACAAATGTTGAATTCCCATTCAACATGGTTCAAACAGTGCACAAACAATACATAAATATTTAGGAATCCGGGCGAATTCCTCCAACCGGTTTCCGCATCCACAGATGTTAGTCACAATAAATATCACCAATTTCATATCATTATGAGATATAATGGTAAACGGCATCAATGTTCAGTCGACAGTTTAGATATATGATGATTTATATTGTTTCAACCAATTTAATTATAATCTACCTAAACGACCATCATACAGCATTCAACCAATATTAAAATATAATTATAATATTTTAAAATAGATCAGAGTTTGTGAATTTACTCACCTTTGCGCGTTAACCGTTAAATAACGATTTGCGTCAGCCGGTTAAACCAGGCGTTCAGTTCGGCCATAACTTCAACGTGCTTCAAAATCGCTTAAGAACAGTTCCAATGGATTCGGTCGCGTTCGATTCTTTACTTTTGTAATTAGACTTGCTAATTTCCTCCTTCTCCCGTATAACCTTCGTCATTGCCCCTTATAATCATTACCAGAGCCTACCTCGTTCGCCTTGCCCTGTCCATTTCCGTTCACTTTAATACCCACCCTCACTTCTTTCTTCGCTGTCAACAAAACTTCCTGCTGTGTGTACCCTTCCATGTCATGACCGAGTCCCAACTCCTCCAACCCCACACGGGATGTCAAACCAATGCCACTGTTTATATTCCCATCACATAGTCTACATCAAACTGCCGTGCATCTCCACATATGACACCACACTCCACCACTTTATTCACAAATCCGAACACCACTAACATACTTGGCAGCTTACGCCCTTCCCATTTTCTCACCAACTCAAGCATCCATGCACAACTCCAGTCACGCACCATTGCAATACACAGATCCCCCACAAAGACAACACCACTATGACCGTTCTAGCCTTTCCTTCGTCCTTCAACAAAACGTCTAACCGTATGTACCAAAAAACGTTTGCTTTCCCCTTCTTTTGTTTCGGCCTTAAAAAAACATGTATCCTCATGCTAATCATCCTGTAAAACCGCAACTCATATTTCCTAATTCTCCTTCCATCTTAACATAGATCCTCCTCCAGATTTACACGTGTACCCCACTTCCCTCTCAAATGGCCGACTGCCACCCAGACATGCAAAATACCCCACTTCTTCTTCTTCTTCACGTTCAAGGAAAACATGCTTCCAAAGGTGCCAAACCATTCATACAATCACCCATGTACCCTTACTTTCAACGCCATGGCCACCATATGCCATCCGCCCCTCAACTCCTGTGTATATATGTTTGTTCCTTGCTCCTTGTATTATTTACTGACCCATTTTCTTTGTCATACATGTTCGCTTCACAAATCCTTCTCCAACTCGCTGTGCCGAACGTCCACACCATGATCCGTACTGCCGTCACCATTGTTTGAGGATTGAACAACTTCGACTCTATTATTTGTATTTCATTTTTTTTATTGCAGTTCATTTCATTTCTCTTAACTGGTATTTTGTTTCAGGGGCGAACAAGTGCCTGATGTTATTTATAGAGAGGGAAACTTGGCTTCCACGTATTAGAGGACTAGGATAGCTGAAAATACCGTGTAGGTCTGCTTTGTATTTTTATTCGTATTTTCTTCTCACAGCTTGTTGGATGTTGAAAGCATAGGGGTTGGCATTCGGTCTATGTGATAGCTTAGGGTAGATTTGGTTCTCTGCTTCTTGTCAGCGTATATTACACCAAAGGTCTGTGTTTAGATGAATGATAATTCAATGCCGTAGATAGGTCACTAGCATACGGTCTTACTCAGAGGAGATGGTTTAGGCATATAGGTCTGGCTTTGAAAAGAAAGGAGAACGTACTGTGTTGCTCTGATCTATGGTGGGTAGGTGTGAGGGCTTATTTGGTTTTCATCAGTGTAGGCGTAGTATGTAGGCATGTGGTTTCTTATTAGGCTACAGCTAAAACGGTAGGTTTGCTTTGCTGCTATTTTAATGTGGACATGCGGTCTTTAATGGGATTTGGCATTTCCTTTAGTACAGACATGGGCTTTGCGAAAATCAAGTGTGGCAGAAAGTCGCTAGCTAAATGTAGTAGGAATACTACTAGGAAAGTGATTGAAATATAGGGTGTTGGGTACATTAAGTAAGAGGGGACGTACATATATTTTACATAAGGACAAATACTTAGAAGCTATGTTTTGAATATAGGTAACTGCTCATGTACGTGAGTCTCAAATATAGGGTAGTAAGGTGTCCTGACTTGTTTACATCGTAGAAAAGGAGTAGTGTACGATTCACTTAGCAGGTAAGGTATAAGATTTTTATTTGTATATATATGCTTGGACACTTAAAGGAGAAGTAACCCTCTGTGATGTTTATAGGCAACTAGGATGTGCGAATGACGCTTATGTGCAGACATAAGTAAGAGTACAGTCGCGCTCAACGAGGTGTCACGACCCCAAAAATATAATAATATCGGTAGTTTAACTCATATTGTGAAACACCAAAATATTGATATAGGGTGCAAAATACTCCAAATAAAAAGTTGCTTATTTAATTAATTAAAAATTACAATAAAATTCTAAAAATTAAATTATCACTACGTCTCAAAAGAATCTCGTCCAAATTCGAATCCGATATCTAGTTATATCAAATAAACCGTTACGGTCGATGAACGATTTTATAGCGACTTTCTGAATATTTGATTTGGACATATCTCACAATATATAATTCGAAATCTCGATTTTTCACTTCCATTAGAAAATACAGTTCAACAGATTCCAACGTTTCTTGTTTCGAAGAAATCCGACTAATAACGGGTCTTGTACACTCAGTTGAAGTTCAGAACGTTAAATTACGAACTGCAGCGACGTTATGAACTCGATTATATTTAATATATATTTTTAAACATTCAACTTTGTTTTAATTAGTATATAAATCCATTTATATCACGAATTCGATATTAAAACTGATTTAAATATTCAAATACAAACCGATAAAAATGCGGGACATTACACCAAAAATAATGGGATCTATTTGAGAATATCTTTCCAACGAATCCGAAAAATCAAAATTTCATAGCGGGAATCAAAAGATATGTCCTGTTGAAAATTCTGAATAGTCGCTATGGAATTCGGGCCCTTAAAAATGGAATTTTTGCAAACGACCTCGGATTTCGACGAAACCACTTTTGTCGGGTCCGCGATGTCAAATTATTGCTAGATTCCAAATTTCATAATTTTTCGAATCAATATGTGAGCGTGGGAAAGGAAAACGCGTTTGACCAGTTTTAGTTGATTTTAATCGACTGGAAAATGGCCATATTTCAAACGGTCTCAGAATTCGACGAAACTAGTTTTGTTAGGACCGTATCGTCAATACAAGGCTAGAAAATATTTTTCGGGAATTTTTCTAGTTAGTATGTGACCCCGGTAAATTGAAATGCGCATTCAAATTCAATATATAGAGTTATATGTTGATTTTGACGAAAACTGATCGAAACGATCGAATCAACTTACGATACATATCCCATTGTGTTCGGAATGGGGGTAATACGCTATGGATGACAGTCGTTTGGCCTCGTTTGGGGTTCGAAAGAAAAGTCAACTTTAAGTGGATAATTAAATAATTAAAATTTCAATAAACCCCCCCCCCCCAAAACTCTCTCTTCCCCTATACCGCAGATCGAAAAAAAAAAAACAACAGACGCTGCCCTAATCCACCCTCCCCCCAATCGTCGATCGCTCCGCCACCCCACAAGCCGCGCCACCACTCCGCCTTCTTCTTCTTCCTCCTGTCGCAACCCCCCTCCTGCTGTCGACAGCGCACACCCCCCTTTTCCTGCAGCCGACCGCGCACCCCCCCTTCAGCCTCCCCTCGCGTCGCCGAACCCCCCTCTCTCGCTAGGTCACTGTAAGTTTTCTTCTTTGTTTATTTATTTATATTTATTAAAAGTAATTGGCTTGTGAAAGTAAAAATCAGTTTTGTTTGAATATAATTTACATAGAAAAAAAAAATTTGTCATCTGAAAGGTTTGATTTCTAAAACAGGAAAAGTTACAATTTTTAGATTAAGAAAAAAAAGACTCGATCTTTGTTTTCAAGAAAAATTCGATTTTTATATATTGAATAGCAAAGTAAAAATTCGATTTTTATATATTGAATAGCAAAGTAAAAATTCGATTTTTATATATTGAATAGCAAAGTAAAAATTCGATTTTTATATATTGAATAGCGAAGAAAAATCCGATTTTTATATATTGAATAACAAAGTAAAAATCCGATTTTTATATATTGAATAGCGAAGTAAAAATTCGATTTTTATATATTGAATAACGAAGTAAAAATGTGATTTTTATATATGTAGTGAATACGGGCAAAGAAAGTGACAAGAGGCAAGAACGGCGAAGATTTCTACATAAGAGAGTCGTGGGATTGGATTAGCTATTCAGTGAGAACTCCTCACCTTTTAATTTTGTTTTTCTAGTTGAAATATATACTAGGATGTAGACGGTGTTTAGTAGCACCCGACACCCGTCGTCCACAGACCATGGACGGCTTGTATGCTTGTTTGTTTGATTTTGATGTGTAGTTGATTGTGTGATGTGATGTGAAATGAAATAAAATATTTTATAGTGGAAAATATTTTATAGTTAAAAATAGAATTTTAAACGTGTATATGAAATGAAATAAATTAATATAAACAAATCGAACGATTTGATTATATACACACATATGACTGATATTGATTGGGACAATAAATTTTACACATCTCCCAACTGCATAAATAAAATCTGTGTTTAATTGTTTGAAACCCCACATGGGTATTGGGATGATATTTGACGTACACTAATCTCGATTGATTAGTTGTATGTCGATCGATTGATTTCCAGACTGTTATGAGCGTTAAATATTTATATTTGATGCTTATACAGTGTAGAATGCACTTTGGATTATGGTTGATTATTCATCGTTGTTATTGTATACATGTGTTGTAGAAAACCCATATAATTAACATTATATGGTAATTGATTGGGCCTCATTCCAGTTTAGAAGTAGAAATATTTGAAAATAGAATATTTGAAATAGAAATATTTGAAAAAGAAATATTTAAATAGAAATATTCGAAATAGAATATTTGAAAATATGAATATATGAAGCCGTGTTGTTTGGATTTACGCCATTTTGACGTGAACGATATTTATATCGATTTTATTCATTTTATAACGAATATCGAAAGTGATTTCAAAATCTGAAATTTTGAAAAGAATTGAAATTCTAATTAAATTGAATAGAAATGAATTCGAATTGAAATTGAATAGAAGTGAATTCGAATTGAAATTGAATAAAATTGAATTCGAAAGGAATTACATTCGAATTAAATTGAAATTGAATTGAAATCAATTTGAAATGAATTTAAAACGAATTTATATTGGAATATTCAATTTTGATTTGAAATTGAATATGAAGTTGAAACCGTTTTGAAAATGAATTTAAAACGATTTATAAAGCACGTTTTAAAAGGAAATCGACGAAGTATATATTATATATATAATATAATGGCCTGAATAGAACGCGTCGCGCCGCAGTAGTTCGCGAATTTCGACCATTGACTTCGAATGGATATTGCGGGAGATCTGACCGTCGGATTCTCCTAAAACCGGAACCGTTGGGTTCATATCGAAGAGAGCTTTCTAACGAATATTAGAAATTTGAAATCTAATGGTTGGATTTGGAATTATGTCCAAATCAAATTTGAAAAAGGTCGCTGTAAGTGCAGTTCGATGGCCATTGATGGAAATCGACTGTACGGGTCTTGATAAAATTATTAAAAATAGTAATAATTTGTGTAAAATCATAAGAAATGATTTGTGAATATTTGGGATGAAAAACTCCATATTTGAAAAGATAAAAATAGATTTATATCGAAATGAACTAGTTTTGAACTAGAATCATAATTCTATTTATTTTTAAATAAATAAATTGAATTTGAAAAGGGCTTTAAAAGTAACCAGAATTTCCAATAATTGCATTGGATTGGATTTGAATTGAAATTGTCTTCGGAATATTTCGATGTTGGATTTCGTGATTATACAGATGTTGTTATGGAAATTTGAAAGATATATATATATATATATCGTTATTTCCAATACGATATTTGTTGGTCGTAGAATTTGATATTGAATATAAGCCGATATATTTTCTATTCAGAGCCTTGTATGGAATATCAAATGTGATTTGGGTTTGTCGTGAATGGTGTCTTCATTAACACTGTTCTTGAACCCAGTTGAGAAAAAGATTAAATCTTTTTATTTAGATTTAATGAAGTGTACCAATTAAATAATATTTAATTGGAATTGAATTGGTATTGATTTTTGGGTTTATCGTGAACAGTGTTTTAAATAACACTTGTTCTTTAACCCGACAATTAATGAGATGTGATTTTGGGTTGTCGTGAACGGTATCTTCAATAATACTGTTCTTAGACCCAAAGGAGTTAAGAAAATTCAGAAACTAACTGGAGATTAGTTGAGTTGAATGGTTTCTGGGGTATTGATCTGATGCTGGTTTCGGCCTTCGGGGTTAATACTTAGGGAACTGCTCACTTGCTAATTTACGGTTAGGGACTGATTGAAATGTGATGTGATTTTGGGTTTATCATGAACCGTGTTTTAAATGACACCGATTCTTTAACCCAGTCAAAGATTAAAACTAAATTGAGTTTTAATGAATCTTTAATTAGATTGTTAAGATCGAGAATGGGGTATCACCAGTTTTGCTCCAGGCGATAGTTAAATCCTTAATTAGATTCGAACGTGAAATGGTAATTGAATTTACCGATAACACCGTGGTGTTAGATATGAAGTATTACCAGTTTTACTTCATGGGATGAATAGGTTGGGATTAGGAAATAAAATAAATGATTACTTCGGTAAGGTTCGCTAATCCCGACTAGTTTGAATTTATATTCAAAAAGGAGATTAAAGAATAAATTTAAAGAATTTATCTTTGATAAAATTAATGGGAACCTTTCCCAAAATATAAGAATATTTGAATAAAAGAATATTCTGAATTGGAATGAGGCGTATGTTGTGTTTGTGTAACACATGTTTTATTATATACGCGAGTTATTCGGGAAGACCGGGTTTATCCCATTCTGAGTAACTGATATGACGATAAGTCGAAGATAAAGACGGTGATCGAAGACCGGAGGTCTTCACGTCGTTTGGGTGATTACTGATGATCTTGATTGGGATGTACACCCAAGAAGATGGAAACAGTTGGTGATCGTCCAGACGTACTTGGAGATCGATGGATATGCGGGGTACTAGGTGCCTCCGGTTTCGTTCAGACCCAGAACGGACTTGTAAATGGACTGTGTGTCTGACATTGGATTTTAGTCTGTGTGATTGATTTCTATTAAATATATATCTGTTTGGCGGCGGAGAATTTATTCTCTTTCTTAACGCCCTTCTCTGAGACGTACGAGCTCAGGGGTTATATACTAATGGATATCAAACGCATAGAGTGAATTGCCTGTGTGGCATGCCTAAGTGGCAAATGATCAAGGCTTCTGTTGAAAAGCAAAGTCTTGTGGTGATGATCAAAGCACGGCCTGTGTGGCATAGCTTTGTGTAACGTTGATTCGCGAGCCTCACACCCCGGTTGTGAACTAAAAACGGGAGAAGGATCCAGCGAGGGCATGCGTTTCTTTCTAGTTAGGGTGGTGTAAGTGACCTACCAGCCCTGACATTTATATTATTTTCACCTATGTGGTTGTTGCTGTTGCGGGGCGCCTCGGTTTGATCGGACGATCCGGGTCCGATGGGGTCATTCGTTGACTCATTTACGCCCCCAAAGGGCGGGGAAACGCAGTGTTAAGGCATTTTAATCCACATCGGTGGACCGGCCCTATGGCTCCTAGGTGCAGTCGCGGCTATAGCCTGAGGCTCGGGCTAGAGAGTCTCGAATTCGGTGAGGACTATGTTTGCCTCGGTTCACAGACGGAAATCCAATTTCCAAATACGTGACATTTGTGATTTTATTTGTAGAGCCTAGTATGGCGACATAGTGGGATGGGGCGCTTATGCCGTCTATGATTGATACTTATGATGTGAAGTTGTTTTATGCACTATGCACTTATAATAGTATCCAATGATTTGTTTTAAACGTATCAAGCATTCTTGGCTATTATAAGGTAAAACCCTATCCTCTGGTTTGTGTTGCATTGTGTGATGGGAACTGGGTCTTATAATAGCTTCAATTTTCTTTATTTAGCGTTGCGCTGTTGTTATATGCACTGGTATTCTTGGGAGGAAACCCGTTCCGTGTTATACGGCGTGGTCCCTTGATTTACCTAACTTTAAAATAAAGATTTACAACTGTTTTAGTTCTCACACCAGTCCCATGACTGACCTGGAGTTTATTGTTTTTAACCTGAACTCTGGGTGCCCTTATTTTGACACGGGCAGCTAGTAGTTTTGGTTTTGCAGATTTATATCCACAGGATCCTGGTTTACAGCTGGAATGATATCCGGAAAGCTTTATATCCGTATATCTCTTCTAGTTGTGTATTGTATTATTTTCCGCTGCGATATATTTAAATGTAATTTAAATCTCTGATATTTCTGTGTGATATTGATTCATACTCTGTATATTCTTGTAATCTGATGGAATTGTTGTTATATACAATGAAATGTTCTTCCGTCTGCGTTCCGATGTGTGTTGTTCTCGAAGTATCCGCTCTTTCCTTCGCGGGGAAGTTACGGGTCTTTACACTAGGGTTTTACTAACCCTATCTCTATTGAGTCACGTCACAGAGCCAACGTTACTTCTCAACCTTCAGCTCTGATACCAAATGAAACGACCTGAATTTCCGTACCCTTTGAGTTGACTAATAATACCACACGTCCAACCCAAATGACACAAAATACGAATCATTATAAGAAAGAAGTTAGTGGATGAGAAATAGAAAGAAAGAAATATTAGAATAGAAGAAAAATGAAGATCACAGCTTACAGCGGAACGAATAAAATATATTAAATAACATAACTTTTGAAATACCAATCGGTAACTGTATATACATACCATCATCAGAGCACAACAGTTATTCCTGGAACAGTTATAAACACCTGTTTCCAGATACAACATAGAACACAGCGGAAAATACGATAGTCTATAGCTAACTGGTGAAGCCTTCTACTTCAAGCTCCTCCAAGTGAATCT
Source organism: Allium sativum (assembly GCA_030737875.1). NCBI lineage: Eukaryota > Viridiplantae > Streptophyta > Magnoliopsida > Asparagales > Amaryllidaceae > Allium > Allium sativum. Next base: position 911,376,201 of record CM060926.1, read on the forward strand.
GTAAAACCCCGACTACTTGACTGCCTGTACAAATTTGGGCATCCAAGAGTTTAGGAAAAACAAACAAAATAAACTCTGGGTCAGTCGTGGGACTGGTGTGAGTAAACTCCAACCATTTGTTTAACTTTTAAAATCCTTTTCAAAAGAAATGATAATCGTAAGACCGATCCACACATAAACACGGATGGTTTTTACCTTACGATAACCAAAAATATTTTTGATATCAAATCCAGTGATATTATAATAGTGTCTACATCAATTAAATAGAATCTAGCGGAATGCTTGCATCTCACGCTCCATATATTATATAAAATCAAAAACCGCAGGGCTCTTATTGGAGATTGAATTTCCAACATGACAAGGTATGGGACCACCTACCGATAGTGTATCTCTAGAGGCGAATACACTGGGTTCAACAAGAACGTCTTGTAACTCGGCCCTCACATGACCTACCACTCATTTTGCTTGAGTGTATCGAATGTATATCACCAACGGTTGGGATCAGCAACCGTTTCCCGAAAGGGACAGCATCGATAGATTAAAGAACAGATGGAATTTTCTCTAAATAGGTGATTATACATCCTAATGGGTGCGACCCACATAGCCATGCTGCCTGCCCCATTTTTGTCATTTCCCGGTTGATGAGGCTTGAGGCTGCGATTATCTTCCAGAATATATGGCCACCATTCACTTTGAATGCCACATCGTCATACCCGCCAAATCACAATTTGATTTCCCCAAAAATACCACGGGTATAAAGCTAAGAGAAACGAGTTCCTCCGCCACCATATGTAAGTACGTTTGGAGAGATCAAACCACGTGATCCGTTAGATATACTCTGTCAGACATTCGTCCATTTACGTTGTCCTGGGACTGGACAAACCGAAGGCACTATTCTATAAACAGGATAGTCCTTGCATAGCTCCGTCTTCAGTCATATCTGATCGCAACGCTAACGCCCATACAGAGTGGTTTTCAGATACTGAATCTGATCCCGGTCTCTCCGTATTGACAACAGAGGTATAAAATAAATCAAAACTTTGATAGTCGGTGATTTAACTATCAAAGAAACATCCATACAATCAAAGGTCCTATTTCCAGTTGGAAATTCTACCGATCAATCATCAACAACACTGGCCCTTTTAAATTAACTCCATATTATATTATCAACTCCAAATTTCCATCTTTCCTATCTTTTCAAAACACGATTTTCTCTCTTGATTCTTGTAAAATATTTTTAATATCCTACTTTCTTTATTCGAGAAAATATCTCTTATTCTAGTTAGAAGACATTTTAATATACTCACGATTCCTTGTTTTCTATATTCAGAAAATATACCTTATTCCATTCCTTAATTCCTCCTTGACTAATTCATTTCATATTCTATGCATAGAAAATACCTCTCAATTTATTAGGGGGAAACATTTCAAATTCTTTTAAATTAACACGATGTTATAAAACATCGTTACTATAACTCCACCCACTAATCATTTATTAGCTAACCATATTGCTTAACCAAGTTCCACCATCGAACCTTAACCATTTATCCATTGATCATGAAGTCAATCAAGTTGGGGTATATTTACCTCTCAGACCTTAATTGAACCACATTCTCAACTTTTGAAATAGTCAAAGCTCACAATTTTAAACAACCCATTGCCTACGCGACTCGCGGATTCGATCTAAGAACCTACTTCCTTTGCAGAAAAATATTGATTATAACGGTAACGTTACAATCGCTGTTTCCAAATATTTGATTTATAAAACATTGCTTTTAACAACAACGATACAATCACTGTCTATAATTATAGAACATTTATTATAGCAATAGCGTTAAGATCGCTGTTTAGATTTACAAAACATTTATTATAACAGCAGCGTTAAAAATTACTATTTAGAATTTACAAACCATTTATTATAACCACAGCGTTAAAAATCGCTGTTTAGATATACCAAACATATGTTCTAACGACAACGCTAAAATCGCTGTTTACAATTTACAAAACACTAACCAATTCCTTTATAACCATTTCAGCCTACGAAAATACTTTCACACTTTATTTTTATATCCCAAAATTTGGAATAAAAACTCATCGTTTCCATTTTAAACAATTTTCCATTTTCCCTTTCCCATTCAAGATCCAATGTGGATTCATATTTCAGATCTAAATTCATTTATAGATATTTCACTTGCAAAATATTCATTTTAAACCCACTCACTTAAATTGTGAATATAATTCCTTCATATACCATTTGATTCATATTAAAAAATACTATCTTAAACCAAATTTTTAGTTATAACTTCCATTCAAAATTTCTCACTTAAATCTCATTTCTTTTTATTTTAATCTTTTAAAACCTCGTTTAACATTTCCTTGATAATAGCTAAGTTTTAAATCTCATTTCAAATATTGGTTTCAAAACCCATTTCCATATCGCTATGCAAAATCAATGTATCCAACAATAAATAATTCAATATATATTCTCATTCATAACAAATTCTTGATTCATTCATTCGAACATGTTTTCTATTTTCAACTCTATTAAAAATTTAAATTTCTATTTTTGAAAATAAAATTCCTTTTTAACACTCAAATTTCCCTTTCTATATTTTAAAATATTTTATGGTTTTTAAATACCAAAATTTCTAGGGCCAGTGACAAAATCAATCATAGAATACATACCCATCATATAATGCAATCCTATAAAACAATAATATAAATGTTGAGGAACCTAGTTGGGTCCCTCCAACCTGTTCCCCTGCAACCACAGATGTTAATCATATCAACGATATTATTTAACATCAATGTGAAATATCGGAACTAATAATCGATCAACAATGTAATCATATCAACCAATTTTATCAACTATTCAACCAAGCAATCATCACATAGTATAAAATAACTTTAAAGGCTCGTTTATATAGAAATATAACGAGGAAGAGTTAGTGAGTTTACTCACCTTAATTCATAGTTGACTGTTCTGCTTTTAAAATCAAACAGGCGTTTGAATTTGTCATGGAATTCCAGTAGCTCCGTTCTCAACGGAATATAGTTCTACAACGTATACTTCTTTGTTGTGATTCCAACATGATCGATTTCGTCAGATTCTGGTATCATTTGAACAAATTATAACGAACATGACTATTTGATTTAAAATGGAAAATTAACATTGCCTAATTACCTTATTAGTTTTAATTACCCCATTTTTCCATGTTAAATCACGATTAGGCCCTTTCTCCCCATGCATCACTCCCTACAACTGAAACCGCATGCTCTGCTCTCTCTTTACCCATTCTTGCATCCTTCCCAAGTCCTCGCGTTTCCTCATCATTCCCTCCACCATTTGAAATTACTTACACAGTAACAACGCGAATGTGCCCCTCCCTTTACCAAACTGAACGTTCCCTTCCCCTTGCCAGTTGTTCGAACACCCTACACATGCCACTAACCCACTCAACTGTACCTCAAACATTATCCCCTCTACCAATTGTCCCCTCCGCTGCATCCTTAAGTCCCTTCCTTTTTTTTAAACACTGCGCCTAACTGAAGCCCAAACTATCGGATCCAAGCAGCACGCACCTAACTCTTTCTCTCTTTTCTCTACCCTAAGCATCAAACCCACTCAATTGAATTATACTTCTTAAACCGCACCCTTATCTTTCTCTCCATCCTACTGACAAACAATCCGCACAGTACCTCCTTCACCATCCCATGCGTATCCAACTTCCTAACTCCCCTTTCAAATACATACGCACTCTGCTCACGGACGCCCCAGCCCCAAAATATACCACCGGAGCATCATCTACGTTCACCAAACTCCTCCTCTTCCCACGAGCCACCCTTCCGCCATCCAATCTCTGACTTGCACCCTTTCTCGTTCACCTATGCTCTCGGATTTCCTCAAAATCCTCACAGTTTGAGCCGCCGCCGTCATATGATAATGTTACCGGAACATCAGCGCCTTCGGGTAAAGATAGAGCTCGCCAAACTGAAGCAAAACCCTTTAGATCCCATTGCCAAACATAACTCAAGGAGGAGATCAAAGCAAATTTCGCTTGTAAAGTTTCTGGCCGTGTATTTTGTTTTAAGAGGGTGGTTTTCGATCGAACCTGGCTTCAAAGCAAAGAATGGCATACGATTTCTTTTACTGAGTAGATGGGTTCCATTTTTACTTCCTTTTTGATGCGAGAAAGAAGAGGTACAGGAGATGGTAAAAATTCCAAATATATATAAACAGAAGGGACTGAGTAGGGTCGTTTTCACCAAGTATTTTCCGTGGGAAGCACGTTTACGTGGGGAGCACGTTTACGTGGGGAGCACTGTATTGTAATTTAATTTTGACAAAATTTTCAGAAAGGTATTAGTTGTAGGTTGGCGCAAATAAATATTTAGGGATAAGCAAAGTAAATAGGTTGTACGCAACTGTATATTGGTCTTGAAATGTTTGAAGTTTACGCGGTATCTTTATACAGAATTCTGTTATTTACGAACTGGTGCGGACAGAAATAAGAGTACGGTCATGTCCAACGAGGTACCACGATCCCAAAAATATAATAATATCGGTAGTTTAACTTATATTATGAAACCCCAAAATATTGATATAGGGTGCAAATTACTCCAAATAAAAAGTTGCACATTTAATTAAATAAAAATTTCAGTAAAATTCTAAAAATTAAATTATAATTACGCCTCAAAAGAATCTTGTCCAAATTTGAATCCAATATTTAATTATTTTAACTAAACCGTTATGGTCGATAAACGATTTTACAGCGACTATTTGAAAATTTGATTTGAATATAACTCACAATCTATAACGCAAAATCTTGGTTTTTCACTTCTGTTAGAAAAATACAGTTCAATAGATTCAAACGTTTCGTGTTTCAAAGAAATCCGACTTATAACGAATTCTGTATATTCATTTAAAGTTCAAATCGTTAAATTACGAACTGCAGCGACTATTCCAAGCTCTATTTAAATTATATTATATATTATACGTTTAAATATCATTTTATAAATTAATTCGTTATAAATTCCTATATATAATTCAAATAAAATATTTAAACCAATTAAAATATTTAGAATTCAACGATCGAAAATCCGGGTCGTTACATCAGAATATAAATATTTATTTTTAAATATAAAAGGTATTGAAAATGGCGCGGTAGTTTGAAAATTCAATTTCAAATTTCAAATAAATGTACAGGATTCAAAATAAAATGGATTTTAGCAAAACTAAAAATATTAGAATTAATTTGAAAATATCTTTCCAACGAATCTGAAAAATTGAAATTTCATAGCGGGAATAAAATGTTATGCCTAGTTGAAAATTCAGAATAGTCGCTATGCAATTTCGGCCCTTAAAACTGGAAATTTTGCAAACAACCTCCGTTTTCGATGAAACAACGTTTGTTGGATAGGGGATGTCAAGTTATTTCTAGATTCCAAAATTCATAATTTTTGGAGTTAATATGTGAGTGTGGCGCAGGAAAACGTGTTTGAACAGTTTTAGTCAATTTGGATCGACCAGAAAATGACCATTTTTCAAACAGTCTCCAAATTTGATGAAATTAGTTTTGTTAGAACTGTATCGTTAATAAGAAGCTAGAAAATATTTTTTAGGAATTTTTAGAGTCTGTATGTGGCCCCGATAAATTGAAATGTATGTTCAAATTCAATATATAGATTTATATTTTGATTTTGACGAAAACCGATCGAAATATCCAAACTGGCTTACAATACATATCTCATTGTGTTCGGAATAGGGGTAATTAGTTATGAATGACAGTCGTTGGGTCTTATTCGGAGGTCGAACGAAAGTCAACTTAAATGGAGAATATAATATTAATTTATTATATATATTTTATAAAACACCCTCTCCCTCTTCTCTCTGATATTCAGATCGAAATAAAGAGAAAAAGAAAGCAAACGACGGGGGGGAGGGGATCACCGTCGCGCCTAGATGTCGCCGCCCCCTCAGACATCGCCTCTGATCCCCCTTCCCCCATCTTCTTCCCCTCCGCCTTCTTCTTTTCCCCCTTTCCTCCATTTAAACCGCAGCCCAAATCGCGATCCACCCACCGACGATGCCGACCCCGGCGAACTCCCCCTACCACGCCTCCCCTTATTCTCCGCCCCCGCCTCTCCCCCTCTTCCACGAGACCCAAACCCCCTAAGCCCTAACGCCACCAGCACCCTCCGACGCGTGATGAGCAGTCCCCTTTCTCCGACGATGGAGTGAGCACCAATCCCCTGCTCTGCTGAAGGAATAATGCAGTAAGTTTTTAATTCATTTTATTTAATTCTCCTTTTAAAAATACAATTTTTGTTTGTTTAAAAATACGATCTTCATTAGTTCAGGAAGAAAGATTTTTAAAAAGTATGAAAGAATGATTTTTTAAACGTAGAAAGCTATGGTTTTTGTTGTAAAAAAGATTATATTTTTGTTTATCAAGAAGATGACAATTTAGATTTTTAAAAAAGAAAAAGGATAGATTTTTAAAAAGAAAAGAAGTAGATTTTTTAAAAAGGAAAAGAATTGATTTTTATAGCGAAAAGGATTTGATTTTTATTTAGGTAAATAGCCTACTTTTTATATATATAACTTCGTGATGAAAATGCGATTTTTATTCATATAAAAATTCAATTTTCATATGTATGAAGCGAGAATAAAAATACGATTCTTATTATGAAGTTAGCAAAGTTAAAATACGATTTTTATTATGAAGTTAGCAAAGTAAAAATACGATATTTATCGTTTGAATGGCAATGTAAAACGTGATTTTTATCTATGTAGCGTTGTTATAAAAATATGATTTTTATAATCGAAATAACGATATAAAAATTAGATTTTTATATATGGATTAGCTGCATAAAAATATAATTTTTAATGTATAAACATCGGATTAAAAATGTGATTTTTACTATTAACTGCGGGAAAAGGTCCAATCGGAATTTTGGGCATATCCAAACCATTCAGAAATAAGGAATGGAGGAGTGGAACCCAAAGGTGAAAACTTCTCACTTTTATTATATTTCTAGTTAAAATATATACTAGGATGCAGACGGTGCTTAGCAGCACCCGACACCCGTCGTCCACAGACCACGGACGACTTGTTTGTTTGATTGATTGTGTTATGAAAATTGATTGTGTGATGTGGAATGGAATAAAATATTTTATAGTTAAAAATATAATTTTTAACGTGTGTTTGAATAAAATAAATATTCATAAACAAATCGGACGATTTGTTTATGTATATACTTTTGGCTGATATTGATTGGGTAGATAAATTTTACACATCGCCCAACAGCACAAATAAAACCTGTGTTTGATTGTTTAAAACCCCACATGGGTATTGGGATGATACTGGACATACACTAATCCCAATAATTAGTTGTATGTCGATCGATTGGTTAACAGGCTACTGTAATCGTTAAACATTTATATTTGATGCTTATGCAATGTAGAATGCACTTTGGATGATGATTGACTGTGATTTATTATTGTTGTGTACATGTATTGTATGAAATCCATATAAATCACATTATATGGTAAATGACTGTGTCTGATTCCAGTTCAGAAAGAATAAATATTTTAAAATAACGAATATTTTAAAATAATATTCAGTAAAAGATCAAAATCTGATTTTGATGTCCGATTTGCGATGGACACGAATATATTTAAATATATAAAGCCGCTGTGATTAGATTGATGCCATTTTGACGTGAACGATATTTATATTGATTTTATTCATTTCTATAGTGAATTTCGAAAAGGAAATGATTTCGAAATCTAATGTTTTGAAAAACTATCATTTATATATTGATGATATGGAATATTCAATTTTGATTTGAAATTGAATATGAATTTGAAATCGTTTTGAAAACGAATTTGAAACGGTTTATAAAATATTTTTTAAAAGGAAATTGCCAAAATATATATTATATATATAATATAATGGCCTGAATAGAACGCGCCGCGCTGCGGCTGTTCGCGAATTTCGACCATTAGCTTCGAATGGACATTACGGGAGATCCGATCGTCGAATTCTCCTAAAACCGGAACCGTTGGGTTCGTATCGAAAAGAGTTATCTAATGAAAACAAGAAATTAGAAATCTAACTGTTGAATTTGGAATTATATCCAAATCAAATTTGGAAAAGGTTAGTGTAAGTGCAGTTCGATGGTCGTTTATGGAAATGGACTTTACGTGCCTTAATAAAATTATTAAAAATATCAATAATTTGTGTAAAATCATAATAAATGATTTGAAAAGAATTAGGATGAAAAATTCTATATCTGAAAAGGTAAAAAAAATTTTATCGAATTGAACTAGTTTTGAACTAAAATTATAATCCAACATTTAGAAATAAATAAATTAGATTAGAAATGGTTTTAAAATAACCTAAATTTCTAATATATGAGTTGGAATGGATCGGAATCGAAATTACCTTTGGAGTATTTCGATATGGGGTTTCGTGATTATACGGATATTGTAGGGGAATTTGGAATATATATATATATATATATATATCGTTATTCCAATACGATATTTGTTGGTTTCAAAATTTGATATTGAATATAAGCCGATATATTTCTACTCAGAGCCTTGTAATTAATATCGAATTGAATTTTGGGTTTGTCATGAATGGTATCTTTAATAATATTGTTCTTAAACCCAATGGAGTTAAGAAATTTAGAAACTGACTGGAGATTAGTTAGTTGAACGGTTTCCAGGGTATTGATCTAATGTTGGTTTCGGCGTTCGGGGTTAATACTTAAGGATTCTTCTCTTGCTAATTTACGGTTAGAGACTAATGAAATGGAATGTGATTTGGGTTTGTCGTGAATGCTGTCTTCGTCAGCACTATTCTTAAACCCAGTTGAGAAAAGATTAAATCTTTTTATTTAGATTTAATAAAGTATACCAATTAATTAATATTTAATTGGAATTGAATTGAAATTGATCATTGGGTTTATCGTGATCGGTGTTTTAAAATAACACCTGTTCTTTAACCCGATTAGCAATGGAATGAGGTTTTGGGTTGTCGTGAATGGTATCTTTAACAATACTATTCCTAGACCCAATGGAGTTAAGAAAATCAGAAACTAACTGGAGATTAGTTAAGTTGAATGGTTTCCTGGATATTGATCTGATGTTGGTTTCGGCCTTCGGGGTTAATACTTAGGGAATTGTTCACTTGCTAATTTACGGTTAGATGCTGATGGAATGGAATGTGATTTTGGGTTTATCGTGAACCGTGTTTTAAATGACATTGGTTCTTTAACCCAGTTAAAGACAGGATATTGATTTTTGGGAAGATTAAAACCAAGTGGAGTTTTAATGAATCTTTAGTTGGATTATAATGATCGAGAATGGAGTATCACCAGTTTTGCCCCTAGCGATAGTTAAATCTTTAATTAGATTTGATCGGGAAATGGTAATTAAATATACCGATAACACCGTGGTGTTAGTTATGGGGTAATACAGTTTTCTTCTGTGGGATGAATAGGTTGGGATTGGGAAATTAAATAAATGATTACCTCGGTAAGGTGCGCTAATCCCGACTAGTTTGGAAAACTGTAACATGGTTTGAATTGACATCTAAAGGAAGATTAAAGAATAAATTTAAAAGAATTTATCTTTGATAAAATTAATGGGAACCTTTCCCAAAGAATGTGAATATTTGAATAAAAGAATATTCAGAATTAGAATGAGGTGTATGTTGTGTTTTTATAGGACTTGTTTATTATATACGCGAGTTATACGGAAAGGCCGGGTTTAAACCCATTTTGAATAACTGATTCGGCGATATGTCGATGATGAAGACGGTGGTTGAAGACTGGAGGTCTTCACATCGTTTGGATAATTACTGATGTCTTGTTTGGGTTGTACACCCAAGACAAGGTAATAAGTGATGATCGTCCATATGTACTTGGAGATCGACGGATATGAGAGGACCTGTCTCCTGTATTTGACATACGGGAGAGGAATAAGGTGCCTTTGGTTTCGTTCAGACCCATAACGGACTTATAAATGGATGGTGTGTCTGACATTGGATTTTATTCTGTGCTGATTGATTTCTATTAAATATATATATCTTTAGGCAACAGAGAATTTATTCTCTTTCTTAACGCCCTTCTCTGAGACGTACGAGCTCAAAGATTGTATATCGATAGATATCAGTCGCATGGCATGAATTGCCTGTGTGGCATGCTGGGATGCAGTGATCAAGGCTTTTGTTGAAAAGCAGATTCTTGTGGTTGATGATCAAAAAACGACTTTAATACAGCATAGCTTTGTGTATTGCGTTAATTCGCGAGCCTCACACTTCGGTATGAGTTAAAAACGGGACTGGGCCGTTGGGACAACACGACGTTTCTTTCTAGCTATAGGTGGTGTCAGTGTTTTATCAAGGCCTAGCATTTAATATTTTTACCTTTGTGGATGTTGGATTGCGAGGCGCCTCGGATATATCGGTCCCTTTGGAGCCGATGGATAGGTCCGATTAGATCGGGAAATGTGTGCTCAGGAATAACTAATCCTCAAACGTAGCGGAGGACCGGTCCAACCGATTCCAAGGGCTACCCAGAGTGCGTAGTCCTAAGACATTTGCTAGAGTGTCTCGAAGTGGTGAGGAGCCATCCCTGGCCTCGACTCATGACGGAAATCCAATTTCCAATACATGACATTTCAGTTTTGATTGTAGAGCCTGGTATGGCGACATAGTGGGATTGAGCACTATGCCGTCTATGATTGACACATTTATATTTGAAGTTGTTTTCATACACTTTACATTATAATAGTATCGAAATGATTTGTTTTAAACGTACGAAGCATGATTGGCTATTATAAGGTAAAACTCTATCCTCCGGCTTGCGTTGCATTGTGTGATGGGACCTGGGTCTTATAATAGCTTCATTTTTTAAGAAGCATTGCGTTGCTTATAACTGTTTGTGCACTATTATTCTTGGGAGGAAACCCATTCCGTGTTATACAGCGTGGTCCCTTGATTTACTTTATTTTTAAAGTAAAAATTTAATAACTGTTTTAGTTCTCACACCAGTCACATGACTAACCTAGAGTTTATTGTTTTAACCTAAACTCTAGGTGCCCCTATTTTCCACATGGGCAGCTGGTAGTTTTGGTTTTGTAGATTTATATTCACAGAATCCTGGTTTACAGCTGGAATGATATTCAGAAAGCTCTGTATCCGTTTATCTCTTTCAGTTATGTTTATGTATTATTTTCCGTTGTTTGTATTGTATTGTAATCTTTGATATTTTTCTGATGTATTATATTTATTCATACTCTGTATATTCTTGTATTCTGATGGAATTGTTGTAATAAGCAACGAAATGTTCTTTTGTTTGTGTTCTTATTTGTTGTGTTCTCAAAGCAATTTGTTCTTTCCTTTACGGGTAAGTTTGGTTTGCCACATTTTGGTATCAGAGCTTTGGTTTACAAAGCTCGAGAACAAGACACATTAGAACCGAACGAAAGAATTCATCAGAGATCGGACTAGCAATATCCCATGGGAATGACTCGTTAGAGATGGGATCAGTAGTATCCTAGAACGAGTGTGAAGAGTATAAAATAAAAATGAAAACAAGCTTTGTTTTGAAAATTTAATCTTTATACGTATTTGAATATTTTATTTGTATTGAATTTGGACAATCCAATATATAAAGATTTTGCATATACGCCTTGCAAACGTGTATTCGAAGTTTTAACATACTGGATAGATATAGAATCACACTCTAGTCGCCCGGAGATGAAACTATTATTGACTATATTGCATCAGTAGTTTGTGTTCGAGTTTCGAAGGTGGGATATTTATATATTTCCAATTGGCTGGTGTGAGAACCAAAAACCAGATAGGGGGCTGTTGTGTGAATTGGCATCAAAAACATGATTTTCTGTATATGAATCAAAATTATGAATTTGAAAAGTTAATTCACTAATTGATTGATGGTTGTTTTGTATGATTATTCATTTAAACCAACATATGAAAGAAAGGTAAAATTCAAGCCAAATTTAGTCAAATTTGAACTGTATTGAAAATTGCTTGAATTTGCACGCATATACATGTATGTACATTGAACAAGTCATAGCAAGGAGGCTAGAGAAGAGGAATAAAATTATTTGCCCGACAAACAGGTATATGTTTATTGAATTTCTTGGGGGTTTTGATGATTTTATGAGCCGATTGGCTAGCTGCTTGGCTGTTTCTTTTTCTTTTTGGATTGGAGAGGCCTGTATGGAAATTTCGAGATTTTCCCGGTGCTCCCGTACAGGGGAGGTTATGGCGTAATTTTTTGAAAATTTAGGGTGTTAGCCAAATTTTTGAAGAATTGGAAAATTCTTAGAAACTGAAAAGTTAAAGAACTTAAGCCATAATGGAAATAATGAAAGTTGAGTTGGTTTGTAAAACAACTTTCAGCTCCGTTCCTTTTCGAGGACGAAATTCTTTTTAAGTGGGGGAGATTGTAACAACACGGAAATTCCGAACCAATTTAAAAATTTTATTTTGGCAATTTTAATGAATTTTGAGTATTTAAAATGATGTATTTTGAATAATAACGACGAGAAATTTATTTTGAATAGAGTTAGAACATATATATTTATTTAGATCATCGTTAGAATATAAATACTTATTTTTAATTATAAAAGGAATTGAAAATGGCGCGGTAGTTTGAAAATTTGATTTTAAATTTCAAATAAATGTACAGGATTCAAAATAAACCGGATTTTAGCGAAACCAAAAATATTAGAATCTTTTTGAAAATATCTTTCCAACAAATCCGAAAAATTGAAATTTCATAGAGGGAATAAAAAGCAATGCCCAGTTGAAAATTCAGAATAGTCGCTATGGAATTTTGGCCCTTAAAAATAGAAATTTTACAAATGACCTCCATTTTCGACGAAACCACTTTTATTGGATCCAGGATGTCAAGTTATTGATAGATTACAAAATCCATAATTTTTGGAGTTAATATGTAAGCGTGGCGCAGGAAAACGTGTTTGAGCAGTTTTAGTCAATTTGGATCAACCAGAAAATGGCCATTTTTCAAACGGTCTCCAAATTTGACGAAATTAGTTCTGTTAGAACTGTTTCGTCAATATAAAGCTAGAAAATATTTTTTGGGAATTTTTAGAGTCCGTATGTGGCCCCGGTAAATTGAAACTGCGTTCAAATTCAATATATAGATTTATATTTTTGAAAATTAGCCTCACATCCTTAAAATTAAAGTTAATTAGGCTCACATCCTCCCCTTTGAAAACATATAAATTTCATCCCTGTTTTTAAAATAGCGCCTAGTAATTTCCACTTTTGCCCATATTGATATCTGCGTCTTTAATTTCGGATCTTATCCGATATTTCTTATATGCGATTACATTTTTATATCGCGTTTTTTTTCCTGCTAATGGCGGCGGCTACTTCTTTCTTATTTGCGATTAAATTTTCATTCGTTTTTTCCTGCTAATGGCGGCGGCTGCTGTAACAACCCATATTTTGAATAACAAGATATAACATAAATCAAGACAGAATTAAATTGTAAAATCTGAATCAAGGGAAAAGGGCTGTGCCATTGCGTTCGTCTCGGAAAAATATGTGAAATAGAGTCCGAGTTTTCGAAAAGCGGAGTCCGTATGACCAAGTTATGGCCCAATGAAGTTTTCAGAAAATTCCAAGCCCGAAAACAGTTCAAATTCGAATTCAGGTTTGAATTTCAGCCAAAACAGGATAGGCGGGAATTCTCCCGCCCCAGGCAGGGTCGACACAGGGGTCGACACCAGTGTCGACCCCCCCCCAATGGGTCGACACCCATGTCGACCCATGGGTCGACACCCCCGGTCGGACCAGTTTTTCTGATGCACCATTTGTGACATGTTGAGTCTTGCTCTAGAAGTTTCTGATGGGATTTGACGGACCTGATGTGTTTTAGGGTTAATCTATGGTCTAAACTAACCTAATCATCTATAAAAAGACCCCTAGACCTAGCCTAAACCCTCACCAATCATGGCCTCCACCTTCTTCATGAGAGCATGAGTGTCTCAAATCAATCTATGTCATAAAAGAGCCATCTTTCTTAAGTAAAAGAGCCTTCTTTCTTTGTCTTTGGGGTTATTCCTTCTTGTTCTCAAGTCTTGAAGTGGAGTTTATCGTCTTTAGTTGCGGATTTGCTAGTGTGGCTTCGTCTCAATCTTATTTTATATTAATTCTAGTCTTCATAGCATTGTAAGCCCTATACTACTCTTAGATTCTAGCTATGAAGTTAAATATGACATGTTGCAAGTTGAGTTTGGGCCTAAGTATGATATGTGCTTTGATCCTATCATGTTATGCATAAGTTTAATTCTATGCATGTTTGTAAAGCTATCACGTTGACCTTGTAGGCTAAAAGCTATAAGCTTTATGTTGAAATATTGCATTATGCAACATGGGGACCCTCATAACCTTTATGATAACTTGCATATAATGTTATATGCGAACTTCTAGCCACCATCCTATGTCATTTATGATCATGTTTCACCTATTTGCTTAAGTTGATATTATGCATGTTTTGAGGCCCATGATGTAATATGCAAGCTTATGAACATATTTATGCCTCATATGCCACCATGTTTAACTTGTGGCCAACCTTATTACCTTATGCCCTTTTGTCATGCCTTTGCCAAGTTCCCTCTTTTGATCTATGTTATGTTATGCGAAACGTACATGCGATGGGAATGCGTTGGGTTGGGTAATATTAATGACATGAAACATGATTTTAAAATATGACATGAACATTGACTTGTGATTATGTTTGTAAACATAATGATGGACATGACACTTAGAAAATATGAGTGTGGCCAACTCGAGGTTGGGTTGAGTTTGTAGCATAAATCTACCCGGAACCGACCGGCTTAACTAGTGGCTACAAACAATAGGACCCAATGTAAGTAGTTGGTCATGTCGCACTTGAAACCCGAGGTTAGACTAAGTTGTGGTGTAAAGCTACCCGGACCCGCCCGGCTTAACTAGTAACCACAACGAGGTCTAATGTGAGAGGTTGGGTGCATTAAATTAATTAATGCCACATAGTAGGGTTAAGTCATGGACCACTTGAATACTTAACCAATTAAACATGATGGGTTGACGCGGTTAAGTCATGAACCTTGGGTACACTTAACCAACTTGATACTTGATTGGGTAGGGTTAACCACATTTAACCCGCTAGAAACCCTAGTTACGGGGTCCTTTTCACCAGTAACCCTCTTGATTGTATCATGATACCCTAGGGACTAGGCTAGGGTGGGGCACGATTACTGGGCTGACATGTAAGCGACCAAAACGACGGCTGAGTAAGTGCGCCGGTGTAGGTTCAGGCGGACTATGGTCGTGCACATGGTCCGGAGTTGAAAAAGCAGACACGGGCACCCGTAGGTTTAGACTGTGCGTGCTTGATTTGTGTCCGTGGTTGGCACCCTAGGGCTTGATACACCCTAGGGTGGACCTAGCACAGTTGACTACACTTCGTGATTGGGCCGTATGACACCGATACACGACGAGTTAGGCTTATAGGGAGCCGATCGACTAGACCGAGTAGTTGGACCTCGATTTAGGTCATTTCATGATGTGGGCCAGCTTTGGGCTAAGGGATCATTTCTTGATTATACTTGACATGGATTGGAATACTAGTACACTCCCGGTGCAACTTAACCTTGTATATGCGTTGCCACACTTGATCTATCTTGTTAACTTTTCACCATGCCAGTTATCACCCTACATCTCATCTCTGTTTTACATGTTCAGTTAACTTTATTAGTTTTTATACTAATAGCAGATAGGACTTACCAGTCTTTTTGACTGACCCGTTTTCTTTCGCCTCTTTTCTTCCGTCCCCCTCCCCCCCCCCCCCCCAGGTTTGCAGGGTGGGAACACTGTTACCTAGCTGGATCTTTAGCTGCTTTTCTGGATAGCTCACGTATGGTTTGAGCATGCTATGGCCTTATGCTACTTTGGGGATAGTTACTTTATGTTTCTTTTTCAGTTTTCAGTTTATGTTCTAGACTTTGTTTAATGGGAAAATAATGACCAAGTACTTTGATGTAACTTGACTATGGTTTTGAAATGCTAGTTTTATCCGCTGCTTTATTTACTCTGTTTTTACTTATATGTTCTGTCTTGTGATATCCGCATGCATGTTTACCTCGTTTAACGCCCCTCCAAAGCTAGTGTCCTTGCAAGAGTGGCACTGGCGGAGGTGGGGTGTTACATTTGGTATCAGAGCATAAGTTTTACAAGATTTGAGCAAAAGGTTTTTAAAACTTACCTTTTGAAAAACTATTTTCAAAACCAATTAAGTATTTTCCAAGAAAAGTCTAGTTATTTTAAAAGGCTATTCCCCAAATGCCATTGGCACCATCCTTCGTTTCCTTGTTCTAAAGCTATCTTTTCCTTTTTCAGTATGGCCGATCTTAACCTTCCCGAGGGAGTGACCATTCCCGGATGGTTCCGGAGGTACTTGGAAGCTAGGGCCAACAATGTTGGCCCAGCAAACACCCCCACCGTAACTGAGGTCCCTCCTCCTCCTCCTCAGAATCCACAAGCAGATTTCGCTAAGGTTTGCAAGGACTTTAAGGCGATGGGTGGCAAAAAAATTATTGGGACGGAGACTTTTGTGGAGGCGAGAAATTGGTTGAAAGAAACTGAAGATCTTTTCGCTATCTTTGATGTGGAAGACCATAGAAAGGTTTTATTGGCAGCATGGTTATTAAAAGAAGAAGCTGCTTATTGGTGGGAGGTCACCAATGCAACTAGACCCATAGAGACTTGGGCCGACTTTAGGACGAGATTTGGGCTTAAGTTTCTATCATCAGCTGAGGCGAATCTGCAATTGGAGAAGTTTATATCTTTGAAGCAAGGGGACATGACAGTGAGGGAGTATGTGAATAAGTTTAGCTAGCTCGCTCGATTCGGTTTGGACATGGTTAATACCCCCCAGAAGAAGGCTTTACGCTTTGCACGAGGATTGAATGAGCCATTACAAGGTTTAGCCCTATCTCATATACCCATGGGAGCCACTTTTGAAGGCCTAGTAGACATGGCATTGCTTCAAGGAGACGATAAGAATGGCAAGAAGGAAGTCAAGGCTAATGAGACTCAAGCCAAGAAGACAGACTCCAAGTGGGGAGGAAATCAGAGCAATCTGAACAACAAGAACAACAAGGGCAACAAGGCCAAGGCAAAGGACCCAAGAAAATGCAACTTCTGTGGGATTGTTGGGCACATAGCCAAGGATTGCAGAAAGAAGAAGAGGAAACAGGGCGAATGCTTTCATTGTGGAGAGACTGGACACTTTAGCAAGGTTGCCCCAAGAAGCAAGGACAAGGGCAAGGGCAGAATCAGCGTGCAGGACCTTCTGGAGGGCAAGTGCAAGCCCTCAACACTGCTCCAGTTCAGGACCGAGGTAGTATTTCTGTAGAAAGTCTTGTTTATATTTCTGATTATCCTGTTCGCACCTTATTTGATTCTGGCGCATCGCATAGTTTTATTTCTTCTGACATTGTTGAAAGTTTGCACCTAAGTACTAGTCTAGTTGAGGATCCCGTTTGTGTTTCAAATCCAATTGGGGGTTCCGCCCATCTATCTATGATTTGTGTGGATTTGAAGATTTCTATCTTGACCATAGAATTCACGTGTAATGCTTATGTTCTCGGGTTCACGGGATACGGGTTGATCTTGGGCATGGATTGGTTGTCCAGTTATGGAGCCATTCTCGAATGTGAACATAGGGTGGTGAGGCTCATGACTCGCCTCGGTAATACCCTAGAAATTTCTTGTAGCCCTAGAGGTCCCGTCATGTTATGTTATCTTGAATCTCTTGACTCGTCCATCGATGATCTGCAATCTGTAAGGGTGGTCCGAGACTATCCTGATGTCTTTGAAGAAGTTAAGGGGTTACACCCTAAACAAGAGATAGATTTTCGCATTTATCTTGTTGATAATGCCAAGCCAGTATCATTGCCCGTTAGGCACATGGCCCCACGAGAAAGAAGAGAGCTCAGTAAGCAAATCAAGGAGCTGCTTGAGAAAATTTTTATTAGGCGAAGCATTTCTGAATGGGGTGCTCCTGTGGTATTCGCTACTAAGGCGGATGGTTCGCTTCGTCTATGTGTTGATTATCGAGAATTGAACAAGCTGACAAAGAAGAATAGGCACCCGTTACCGAGGATTGATGATCTCTTTGACCAACTTGTTGGTGCTTCTGTTTTCTCTCAGCTCGATTTAGCCACCGGATTCCATCAGCTTAGAGTGGCTGAGGATAGTATTGATAAGACTGCGTTTAGGACTCCAGATGGATTCTTTGAATGGCTTGTCATGCCATTCGGTTTGACTAATGCACCCACCTACTTCGTAGATTTGATGAGTAGGGTGTTCAGGGAGTTCCTTAACAAGTTTGTGGTCGTCTTCGTGGATGATATTTTGATCTTCTCAAAGGATGAGGAAGAACATGCCAGACATCTCAAGGAAGTGATGAGTATGCTTAGAGCGCATCAGTTGAAAGCCAAGTTCTCCAAATGTCATTTTTGGAGAAGGGAAGTTCGGTTTCTTGGACATATAGTTTCTAAGCAAGGCATAGCGGTGGATCCCGCGAAAGTGGTTGTGGTTCAAGACTGGAAGACTCCTAGGAATGCAACCGAAGTAAGAAGCTTTCTCGGTCTGGCGGGCTACTATAGGAAGTTCATCAGGGACTTCGCTAAGATTTCGGCCCCTCTTACTAAGTTGACGAAGAAGAACTTAGTCTTTGCATGGGACTTGGAGTGTGAGCTCGCTTTTCAAAGGCTCAAGAGAGCCCTTACCACAGCTCCAGTTTTGGCATTACCCGATGGCGGTAAGATGTTTACCGTGTACACCGATGCATGTAGCACGGGGTTAGGTGCTGTTCTAATGCAAGAGGGAAGAGTGATATGTTATGGGGGTAGGCAACTTAAAGTTCATGAGAAGAACTATCCCACTCATGATTTGGAGTTGGCGGCGATCGTCTTTGCACTCAAATCCTGGCGCCACTATCTTCTAGGCGAAAGGTTTGAGTTGTATACTGATCACAAGTCACTCAAGTACCTCTTCTCGCAGAAAGATCTGAATCTAAGGCAGCAAAGGTGGATGGAATTTTTGGCATTATATGACTTCGAGATAGCTTATACCCCTGGCAAGGGTAATGTTGTGGCAGACGCACTAAGCAGAAGGAGGTTGACTTTGAGTCCTTTGTTTATTGAGATGAAAAACTTAGAGTTCTTGGCAACCTTTGATTTCACGACGGCTGTTGAGTCGATGACGGGTTCTTTAGCATCCCTTGAGCTTAGACCTATGCTTCTTGATCAAGTTGGGGCTTCCCAGAAAGGAGACCCGCAGATAGTTGAGGTCATGGACAAGTTGATTCGTGGTGAGACGTCTAGTCACCTTCCTAGATATACTATTGATGACAAGGGTTGGCTAAGGCGTGATGGAAGGCTATGCGTTCCCCAAGTAGGAGACTTGGTGCATAAAGTTCTCGGAGAAGCACATCACTCGAAGATGACTATACATCCTGGAGGAGATAAGATGTATAGAGATATGAAGCGCATTTTCTTTTGGGCCGGAATGAAGAAAGATGTAGCAGAGTATGTTTCAAAGTGCATGGTGTGCCAACAAGTGAAAGCCGATTCAAAGAAACCAGGTGGGCTATTACATCCATTGGAGGTCCCGCAATGGAAGTGGGAGAGTATTTCTATGGATTTTGTGGATGGATTGCCTAGGTCAAGAAAAGGGAACACGAGCATATGGGTCATAGTTGATAGACTTACGAAGAGTGCTCATTTCATTCCAGTAAAGAGCAAGAGGACCGCATCATGGCTAGCATCTATTTATCTTCGAGAGATAGTGCGGTTGCATGGAGTTCCTTCTAGCATAGTTAGCGATCGTGACCCAATTTTCACTAGCCAGTTCTGGAATAGTTTGCAAGAAGCGATGGGTACGCGATTGAATCTGAGTACAGCCTATCACCCCCAGACGGATGGCCAAACCGAAAGGGTGAATAGAGTGTTAGAAGATCTTTTGAGGCTTTGTGTTCTTGACTTTGGTGGTACTTGGGAAGACCACCTTCCTCTTGTAGAGTTTGCTTATAATAATAGCGATCAAGCCAGCATAGGGATGGCACCATTTGAAGCTTTGTATGGGAGGCCGTGTAGGTCACCATCTTGTTGGTGGGAGACAACAGATAGGCTTATACTTGGGCCCGATATGATACGGGACACATTCGAGAAAGTTGAACTAGTGAGAAGACGGATGAAAGCGGCCCAAGATAGACAGAAATCCTATGCTGACAAGCGAAGGGCAGATTTGGAATTCGAAGTGGGAGACATGGTTTTCGTGAAGGTTTCTCCTTTGCGTAATGTGGTACGTTTTGGAGCAGTTGGGAAGCTGGCACCAAGGTTCGTAGGACCCTTCCCTATCATAGAGAGAATTGGAAAGATGGCCTATAAGGTGGAATTGCCCGAGGAGCTAGCCAGAGTGCATAATGTCTTTCATGTCTCGCATCTCCGAAAGTGCCTTCATGAGTCCGCTGAGGTGGTTGAACCAAGCATTCTTGAAGACATTGAGGTAGAGAAAGAGGCAACCTTGAGAAGAGCTCTGATTCGTATCTTGGGAACAGAGATCAAGAAGTTAAGGAATCGAGAAGTCAAATTGGTGAAAGTTCAATGGAGTGAAGCTGATGAAGATGCAACTTGGGAAACCGAGGAGAAGATGCGTTGGCTTTATCCATTGCTTTTTGAGGGTACATTCTCAATCTCCTTTCCTAATTAGCATATCTTTCTTTTGCTATCCATGTTTACCTTGTTTATCTTGTTATCTCGTAATCGTGTCATGAGAACCTTAGGTAGAAACCCTTTGGATGAAACATGTATTTGAAACATGTTATGCTTGATGTTTGCCAGTGGTTGCAAGTGTTTGCAAGTGGATACTCGTGGATGCATGATACACATTAGGCACTAAGATCGGCTCACACACTTTCATGTTGCATATGCATGAGTGTTTATTCATGGAATGAAACTTGTTGTGCTATCACGTGGATGTTGCATATGAATGAATGTTGTGTACACTCATGTAGAGATTATAAATTATGTTAGAAATTTGCATACATATGGACTCATTTCACTAACATACTTTGCATTAAAGAGGTTTACTGAATCAGTAACCGCCTGATTTTTGCATTAGATAAGTACATATACACACACACCTTTTGCATATGTTCATATAGCATTTAGAATCTTTTTAAGGACAATGGTTACTTGTGGATGATGTTTTGAGTAGATGGATGATGGATGGTAGGATACGTTCTTCCTAACTTGGAGATTTCGGGGACGAAATCCTTTAAGGAGGGGAGAATGTAACAACCCATATTTTGAATAACAAGATATAACATAAATCAAGGCAGAATTAAATTGTAAAATCTGAATCAAGGGAAACAGGCTGTGCCATTGCGTTCGTCTAGGAAAAATACGCGAAATAGAGTCCGAGTTTTCGAAAAACGAAGTCCGTATGACCAAGTTATGGCCCAATGAAGTTTTCAGAAAATTCCAAGCCCGAAAACAGTTCAAATTCGAATTCAGGTTTGAATTTCAGCCAAAACAGGATAGGCGGGAATTCTCCCGCCCCAGGCAGGGTCGACACCAGTGTCGACCCCCCCCCAATGGGTCGACACCCATGTCGACCCAGGGGTCGACCCCCCCCGGTCGGACCAGTTTTTCTGATGCACCGTTTGTGACATGTTGAGTCTTGCTCTAGAAGTTTCTGACAGGATTTGATGGACTTGATGTGTTTTAGGGTTAATCCTATGGTCTAAACTAACCTAATCATCTATAAAAAGACCCCTAGACCTAGCCTAAACCCTCATTAATCATTCCTACAACTAAATGCTGTCCAAATGTTCACCAATCATGGCCTCCACCTTCTTCATGAGAGCATGAGTGTCTCGAATCAATCTATGTCATAAAAGAGCCATCTTTCTTAAGTAAAAGAGCCTTCTTTCTTTGTCTTTGGGGTTATTCCTTCTTGTTCTCAAGTCTTGAAGTGGAGTTTATCGTCTTTAGTTGCGGATTTGCTAGTGTGGCTTCGTCTCAATCTTATTTTATATTAATTCTAGTCTTCATAGCATTGTAAGCCCTATACTACTCTTAGATTCTAACTATGAAGTTAAATATGACATGTTGCAAGTTGAGTTTGGACCTAAGTATGATATGTGCTTTGATCCTATCATGTTATGCATAAGTTTAATTCTATGCATGTTTGTAAAGCTATCACCTTGACCTTGTAGGCTAAAAGCTAAAAGCTTTATGTTGAAATATTGCATTATGCAACATGGGGACCCTCATAACCTTTATGATAACTTGCATATAATGTTATATGCGAACTTCTAGCCACCATCCTATGTCATTTATGATCATGTTTCATCTATTTGCTTAAGTTGATATTATGCATGTTTTGAGGCCCATGATGTAATATGCAAGCTTATGAACATATTTATGCCTCATATGCCACCATGTTTAACTTGTGGCCAACCTTATTACCTTATGCCCTTTTGTCATGCCTTTGCCAAGTTCCCTCTTTTGATCTATGTTATGTTATGCGAAACGTACATGCGATGGGAATGCGTTGGGTTGGGTAATATTAATGACATGAAACATGATTTTAAAATATGATATGAACATTGACTTGTGATTATGTTTGTAAACATAATGATGGACATGACACTTAGAAAATATGAGTGTGGCCAACTCGAGGTTGGGTTAAGTTTGTAGCATAAATCTACCCGGAACCGACCGGCTTAACTAGTGGCTACAAACAATCGGACCCAATGTGAGTAGTTGGTCATGTCGCACCTGAAACCCGAGGTTAGACTAAGTTGTGGTGTAAAGCTACCCGGACCCGCCCGGCTTAACTAGTAACCACAACGAGGTCTAATGTGAGAGGTTGTGTGCATTAAATTAATTAATGCCACATAGTAGGGTTAAGTCATGGACCACTTGAATACTTAACCAATTAAACATGATGGGTTGACGTGGTTAAGTCATGAACCTTGGGTACACTTAACCAACTTGATACTTGATTGGGTAGGGTTAACCACATTTAACCCGCTAGAAACCCTAGTTACGGGGTCCTTTTCACCAGTAACCCTCTTGATTGTATCATGATACCCTAGGGTAGGGCACGATTACTGGGCTGACATGTAAGCGATCAAAACGACGGCTGAGTAGGTGCGCCGGTGTAGGTTCAGGCGGACTTTGGTCGTGCACATGGTCCGGAGTTGAAAAAGCAGACACGGGCACCCGTAGGTTTAGACTTTGTATGCTTGATTTGTGTCCGTGGTTGGCACCCTAGGGCTTGATACACCCTAGGGTGGACCTAGCACAGTTGGCTACACTTCATGATTGGGCCGTATGGCACCGATACACGACGAGTTAGGCTTATAGGGAGCCGATCGACTAGACCGAGTAGTTAGACCTCGATTTAGGTCATTTCATGATGTGGGCCAGCTTTGGGCCAAGGGATCATTTCTTGATTATACTTGACATGGATTGGAATACTAGTACACTCCCGGTGCAACTTAACCTTGTATATGCGATGCCACACTTGATCTATCTTGTTAACTTTTCACCATGCCAGTTATCACCCTACATCTCATCTCTGTTTTACATGTTCAGTTAACTTTATTAGTTTTTATACTAATAGTAGATAGGACTTACCAGTCTTTTTGACTGACCCGTTTTCTTTTGCCTCTTTTCTTCCGTTCCCCACCCCCCCTCACCCCCAGGTTTGCAGGGTGGGAACACTGTTACCTAGCTGGATCTTTAGCTGCTTTTCTGGATAGCTCACGTATGGTTTGAGCATGCTATGGCCTTATGCTACTTTGGGGATAGTTACTTTATGTTTCTTTTTCAGTTTTCAGTTTTCAGTTTATGTTCTAGACTTTGTTTTATGGGAAAATAATGACCAAGTACTTTGATGTAACTTGACTATGGTTTTGAAATGCTAGTTTTATCCGCTGCTTTATTTACTCTATTTTTACTTATATGTTCTGTCTTGTGATATCTGCATGCATGTTTACCTCGTTTAACGCCCCTCCAAAGCTAGTGTCCTTGCAAGAGTGGCACTGGCGGAGGTGGGGTGTTACAACTGCTTCTTACTGGCGTCATCTTCATCAAGGTATTTTTTTGTCCTTGTATTCTTTCGTTTTTACTTTTAAATTATCTGATTCATTTTTTTCTTCCTTGTTAATGGCGACAAATTCTTCCGCGTTTTAATCTGATGGAGCCATCATTTAAAACAAGGACGTTTCTTCTGACAGGTGTTTTATAATTGTTAGTATTTTTTGTGCACGGATTTCATTTTTCAATCTAAGTGTAAACGTATGAAATTAGTGTTAGAACACTTCGATTGTAAATTTACTCAGAAAAATTGAGTATAAGTATGCATATATTCTACATATATGCATACAAATATGCATCTATTTGTATATTAGTCTCATATACTGTCAAAAATTTGCATACAAATGTTCATATATTCTTAATTTGTTCATATCTGTATGCATCTTTTTATAATTCATGCAGGAAAACAGATTTTTAAAAATATATTCATATATGTATGCATATATATAGAAAACTTGCATATAAATCTGCAGAATTATTGATATTTCGCTGAATTGTTTTATCATACGTGCAGGAAAACATATTTTTTTTAAATATAATTCATATATGTATGCATGTATATAGAAAACTTGCAAATAAATATGCAGAATTATTGTTATTTTGTTGAATTGTACGTATGTATTTATATTAAACTGAAGCTGTTTATGTAATTTGATTATTGCACATTATGCTTATTAACGGTTATTTTTTTTTAATATCACTTCTCCTCCAAAAGGTAGAAGAATGCCTGGTCCTCCATCTTCGTCCAAAATTTCGAAATCTGCAGTTGATTTTACGGAGACTACTAGCTGATGTTCGTGCAATAAGCCGGGTCTTAGCTAAAGAGCTTGTTCTTGAAAAGACCATTAGATCTTCTTTGTTTATTTTATTTTATTTTTAAGACACTTGGTTTTAGTGTTTACTTTTACCATTTGTTGTAAACATTTATGTGATGTAATAAAACTAGTTCAGTATTTGCTGTAAATTTGTTTATAATTTCCAGTTTTCGTTTTGATCTGAAATGTATTGGCAGCAGTTAGTATTAATATTAATATTGGCAGCAGTTTCTTCTCAACCACTTATGCAAATTTATGTATTAATATATGCAGTTAATCTACATAAATGCATAAATGTATGCAACTATGAAAATTATATGTACGCAATTAGTATTTGTATTGTTTGCATATTTGTATGCAACTAATAATAATATTTTCATATAAGTATTCTAGTATTTAACTTCTGCAATTAAATTTGCAAATTTCCAAAATATTTGCATACAATGATGCTAATATTTTGAATAACTGCATACCAATAAGTAAAAATTCCAGGTTATCATATAGAAATAAAATAACTTGAAACCCTACATAATTTTTCCCAGTGATTCATTGTTGAAAATAATAATCAACAACCCGTAGTTTTAAAACAAAATAACAGTACAAATATTCACAAAAAATCTTGTACTAAACGTACATAATCAAGAAACTTTTATAACAAAATTTATTTGTTTATGCAAGAATTAAAACTTTTATGAATAAATAATTGCACACTTTTATACAACACCTCTAATTATCTGCATACAAATATGCAAATATCTGCTGATATTTGCAAACTTTCCATCAACACAACACAACATTTCATATTTGGTTACAATAATCCGCAATTAATCTGACTAACTAAATTCCAGTCAGGGGCAACGGCGGTTCTCACTTTGCCGTTGGATGCAGTCTTGTGGCTGTAGATGTTTGGTGGGGGTCGGATTGGGGAAGGAAGATGAAGAGGAGGGTTTGTCGACGGCGGTGGGTCCATCGGTGGGTGGTGCGGCGTCTGGTGGAGGGGGAACGACGGCGATGTCAAATCGTAGGAGGTGGACGACAGGAGTGATCGAACGGTTTGCAAAATAGTGGGATTAGGGCTTCAAGCGAGATATAAGGAAATATCGACTGAGTAAATGATGCGTATCGTTTTGGATAGTTTTTCAATTTCATAAGGGTACATCTGGTATTTTTTCAGCGGAAGTTCAAAAACAAGGATCTATTTTATATTCTTTTTATCAGCGGGTTTTTTTTAATATTTTTAAACTTAATAGGGACTTGTAAAAAACGCACCCTTTATATTTTGATTTTGACGAAAACGATCGAAATAGCCAAACTGGCTTACGATACATATCCCATTAATAGAGGTAATTAGTTATGGACGATAGTCGTTAGGTCTCGTTCGTAGGTCGAAAGAAAAGTCAACTTAAATGGAGAAAATAATATTAATTTATTATATATATTTTATAAAATACCCTCTCCCTCTTCTCTGTAATATTCAGATCCAAATAAAGTAAAAAACAAAACGCGAACGACCGGGGAGGAACCCGCCACCGCCGCGCCTAGCTGTCGCCCCCCCTCAGACATTGCCTCCGCCCCCATCTTCTACCCCTACGCCTTCTCCTTTTCCCTCTTTCCTCCATTTAAACCCTAGCCCAAACCGCGAGCCACCCACCGACGATGCCAACCCCGGCGAACTCCCCCCTACTTCACCTCCCATTCTTCTTCCCCCTCCCTATGCTCTCCCCCTCTTCCATGAGACCCAAACCCCCCACGCCCTAACCCCAAGCCCGACGCCACCAGCACCCTCCGACGCGTGACGAGCAACCCCCTTTCTCCGACGATGGCGTGAGCACCAATCCCCCACTCCGCTGAAGGAATAATGCAGTAAGTTTTTGATTCATTTTATTTAATTCTCCTTTTAAAAATATGATTTTTATTTCTTTAAAAATACGATCTTCATTAGTTCAAAAAAAGATTTTTAAAAAGTATGAAAGAATTATTTATAAAGCATAGAAAGCTATGGTTTTGTAGTCAGAAAGATTGTATTTTTGTTTATCAAGAAGATGACATTTTAGGTTTAAAAAAAAGAATAGATTTTTAAAAAGAAAAAGAATAGATTTTTAAAAAGGAAAAGAATTGATTTTTATAGCGAAAAGGATTTGATTTTTATTTAGGTAAATTGCCTACTTTTTATATATATAACTTCGTGATGAAAAGGCGATTTTTATTCAAATAAAATTTCGATTTTCATATGTATGTAGTGAGAGTAAAAATATGATTTTTATTATGAAGTTAGTAAAGTAAAAATACGATTTTTATTATGAAATTAGCAAAGTAAAAATATGATTTTTATCGTTTGAATGGCAATGTAAAAATGTGATTTTTATCTATGTAGCGTTGTTACAAAAATATGATTTTTATAATCGAAATAACGATATAAAAATTAGATTTTTATATATGGAATAGCAGCATAAAAATATAATTTTTCATGTGTAAACATCGAATTAAAAATGTGATTTTTACTATGAACAGCGGGAAAGGGCACATCAGAATTTTGGGCATATCCGAACCGTTAAAAAATAAGGAATGGAGGAGTGGAACCCAAAGGTGAGAACTTCTCACTTTTATTTTATTTCTAGTTAAAATATGTACTAGGATGCAGACGGTGCTTAGCAGCACCCGACACCCGTCGTCCTTAGACCATGGACGCCTTGTTTGTTTGATTGATTGTGTTATGAAAACTGATTGTGTGATGTGGAATGGAATAAAATATTTTATAGTAAACATATAATTTTTAACGTGTGTTTTAATAAAATAAATATCCATAAACAAATCGGACGATTTGTTTATGTACACACATTTGACTGATATTGATTGGGACAACAAATTTTACACATCGCCCAACAGCACAAATAAAAACTGTGTTTGATTGTTTGAAACCCCACACGGGTATTAGGTTGATATTGGACATACATTAATCCCAATAATTAGTTTTATGTCGATCGATTGGTTGACAGATAGCTGTAAGCATTAAATATTTATATTTGATGCTTATGCAGTGTAGAATGCACTTTGGATGATGATTGACTGTGTTTGATTGTTGTTGTGTACATGTGTTGTATGAAATCCATATAAATCACATTATATGGTAATTGATCCTATCTAATTCTAGTTCAGAAAGAATAAATATTTTACAATAACGATTATTTTAAAATAACGAATATTTTAAAAAAATATTCAGTAAAAGATCAAAATTTGATTTTGATGTCAGATTTGGGATGGACACAAATATATTTAAATATATAAAGCCGTGGTGATTAGATTGACACCATTTTGACATGAACGAAATTTATATCGATTTTATTCATTTCTACAATGAATATCGAAAAGGAAATGATTCTGAAATCTAATGTTTTGAAAAACTATCATTTATATATTGACGATATGGAATATTCAATTTTGATTTGAAATTGAATATGAAGTTGAAATCTTTTTGAAAACGAATTTAAAATAATTTATAAAATACATTTTAAAAGGAAATCGACGAAATATATTATATATTATATATATAATATAATGGCCTGAATAGAACGCGCCGCGCTGTGGCAGTTCACGAATTTCGACCAATGAATTCGAATGCGCATTATGGGAGATCCGACCATCGGATTATCCTAAAACTCGAACCTTTGGGTTCGTATCGAAAAGAGCTTTCTAACGATTATTAGAGATTTGAAATCTAACGGCTGGATTTGGAATTATGTCCAAATCAAATTTGGAAAAGGTCGCTGTTAGTGCAGTTCGATGGCCGTTTATGAAAATCGATTGTACGGGCCTTGATAAAATTATTAAAAATAGTAATAATTTGTGTTAAATCATAAGAAATGATTTGGAAAGAATTGGGATGAAAAACTCCAAATTTGAAAAGATAAAAATAGATTTTTATCGAAATGAACTAGTTTTGAACTAGAATTATAACCCATTTATTTTTGAAATAAATAAATTGGATTTGAAAGGGTGTTAAAAGTAACCAGAATTTCCAATAATTGAATTGGAATGGATTTGAATCGAAATCGTCTTTGGAATATTTCAGTGTTGGATTTCGTGATTATACAAATATTGTTGTGGAAATTTGAAAGATATATTTATATCGTCATTTCCAATACGATATTTGTTGGTCGTAGAATTTGATATTGAATATAAGCCGATATATTTTCTATTCAGAGCCTTGTATTTAATATCTAATGGGATTTGGGTTTGTCGTGAATGGTGTCTTCATTAACATTGTTCTTAAACCCAGTTGAGAAAAAGATTAAATCTTTTTATTTAGATTTAATGAAGTATACCAATTAAATGGTATTTAATTGGAATTGAATTTAAATTGATTTTTGGGTTCATCGTGAACAGTGTTTTAAATAACACTTGTTCTTTAACCCGATTGACAGTGAAATGTGATTTGGCAAAGTAAAGTTTTCCAATTCATTAAAATAAATTGGAATGGAATGGAATTCGATTTGGCAATAATTGAAGTGAATTTCTGCGGAGGAAGACAACTAATATATCTGGAATTTAAAAGGCTTTGCCGTTACACAATTTATATTATTAGTCGGATATGGAAGTTTATATTGATTATATATATCGATTTGTTTTCCATGAAGATTCCATTGTAAATGGAATGTGATTTTCGGTTTACCGTGAGCCGTGTTTTAAATAACATTGGTTCTTTAACCCAGTTTAAGACAAGATATGATTTCCCAAGTTAAGCAATCATTAATATTGATTTTTTGGGAAGATTAAAACCAAATGGAGTTTTAATGAATCTTTAATTAGATTGAAATGATCGAAAATGGAGTATCACCAGTTTTGCTCCAGGTGATAGTTAAATCTTCAATTAGATTCGAACGTGAAATGGTAATTGAATTTACCGATAACACCGTGGTGTTAGATATGAAGTATGACCAGTTTTACTTCATGGGATGAATTGGTTGGGGTTGGGAAATTTAACAAGTGATTACTTCGGTAAGGTTCGCTAATCCCGACTAGTTTGGATAAACCATAATTTGGTTTGAATTGATATTTAAAAGAAGATTAAAGAATAAATTTAAAGAATTTATCTTTGATAAAACTAATGGGAACCTTTCCCAAAGTATAAGAATATTTGAATAAAAGAATATTCTGAATTGGAATGAAGCGCATGTTGTGTTTGTGTAACACTTGTTTATTATATACGCGAGTTATTCGGAAAGGCCGGGTTTATCCCAGTCTGAATAACTGAATCAACGATGTGTCAAGGATGAAGATGGTGGTTGAAGACCGGAGGTATTCACATCGTTTGGATATTTACTGATGATCTTGATTGGGCTGTACACCCAAGAGGAGGGAATCAGTTGGTGATCGTTCAGACGTACTTGGAGATCGATGGATATGCGAGGAATAAGGTTCCTCCGGTTTCGTTCAGACCCAGAACGAACTTTTAAATGGACTGTGTGTCTGGCATTGGATTTTATTATGTGTGATTGATTTCTATTATATATATATATCTGTTTGGCGGTGGAGAATTTATTCTCTTTCTTAATACCCTTCTCTGAGACGTACGAGCTCAGAGGTTGTATATTGATGGATATCAATTGCATGGCATGAATTGCCTATGTTGCATGCCTAAGTGGCAAATGATCAAGGCTTTTGTTGAAAAGTATAGTCTTGTGGTTGATGATCAAATCACGGCCTTTGTGGCATCGCTTTGTGTAGCATTAATTCGCGAGCCTCACACCCCGGTGTGAACTAAAAACGGGAGAGGACGTCAGGGAGGGCATGCGTTTCTTTCTAGTTAGGAGTGGTGTCAATGTTTTACTCGCTCTGGCATTTTACTTATTTGGATGATGGATAGCGAGGTGCCTCGATTAGATTGGACGATCCGGGTCCGATGGAGTTATTTGGCTCATTTACGCCCCAAAGGGCGGGGAAACGCAGTGTTCAGGCATTATAATCCACATCGGTGGACCGACCCTGACGATCCAAGGGTCACTCGAGCTCTGATCCTGAGGCTCAGGCTAGAGAGTCTCGAATAGGTGAGGACTATCTTTTGCCTCGATTCATAGACGGAAATCCAACTTCCAATACGTGACTTTTCGGTTTTGATTGTAGAACCTGGTATTGGCAACATGATATATGGTACCCATGCCATCTAGGAATGATACATTTATATTTGAAGTAGTTTTATACACTATGCACTTATAATAGTATCAAATGATTTGTTTTAACGTCCCAAGCATGTTTGGCTATTATAAGATAAAACCCTATCCTCCGACTTGTGTTGCATTGTGTGATGGGACCTGGGTCTTATAATAGCTTCATTGTTCTTTATTTAGCACTGCGCTGTTGTTTTATGCACTGGTTTTCCTGGGAGGAAACCCGTTCCATGTTATACGGCATGGTCCCTTGATTTACCTCACTTTAAAATGAAGATTAATAGCTGTTTTAGTTCTCATATCAGTCACATGACTGACCTGGAGTTTATTGTTTTAACCTAAACTCTAGGTGCCATTATTTTAGACACGGGCAGCTTGTAGTTTTGGTTTTGCAGATTTTTATTCACAGGATCCTGGTATACAGCTGGAATGATATCCGGAAAGCTCTGTATCCATATATTCTTTTCAGTTGTGTTTTGTATTATTTTCTGCTTTTATGTAATGTATTGTATTCTCTGATATTTATCAAATATATTTTATTCATTCATACTCTGTAATATTCTTGTATTCTGATGGAATTGTTGTAATAAGCAATGAAATGTTCTTCTGTTTGTGTTCCGATGTGGTTTGTTCTCAGTACAATTTGGGCTTTCCTTCATGGGGAAGTTCGGGTCGTTACAGCATGGTCTCAGAGCTTTGGTTTACAGAGCTCGGAGAACAAGACACATTAGAACCGAACAGAAGCATTCATCAGAGATTGGATTAGTAATATCCAATGAGAATGACTCGTTAGAGATGGGATAAGTAGAATCCTAGAACGAGTGTGAAGAGCGATGTTTTTAAAATAAAATTGAAAACAAGTTTTGTTTTGAAAATCTAAACTTTATTATTCGTATTTGAATATTTATTTTAAATGGATTTGGACAATCGAGTATATAAAGATTTTGCATATACGTCTGATCTGCGTGTATTTGAAGTTTTAATATACTGGATAGATATGGAGTCACACTCTAGTCGCCCGGACATGGTCCTGATGATGAAGTATACCATCACCAGTATTTATTTTCGAGTGACAAAAGTGGGATTTCTATATATTTCCAATAGACTGGTGTGAGAACCAAAACTAGATAGGGCCTGTTGTTGTGATTGGCACTAAAAATGTGATTTTTGACTATATATCAAAATTATGAATTAGAAATGTTAATTAACTAATTGATTGCTGATTGTGTTGTTTGATTATTGGTTGATTAATTAAAGTTTGAACCATTTAGCTAAATTGTACCAAATATTGAACTGTACTGAAAATTGTTTGGAAATGCATATATGTACATGTATATACATTGAACCGGTCATAGCAAAGAGGCTAGAGAAGAGGAATAAAATTGTTTGCCCGACAAATATGTACATGTTTATTGTATTTCTTAGGTTTTGGATGATTTTATGAGCCGCTTGGCTGTTTCTTTTTGTTTTTTGGATTGAAGAGGCATGTATGGCAATTTCGGGATTTTCCTGGTGCTCCCGTGCAGGGGAGGTTATGGCGAAATTTTTCGAAAATTTAGGGTGTTAGCCAAATTTTTGAAAAATTTGAAAATTTTTTAAAAACTGAAAAGTTGAAGAACTTAAGCTGTAATGAAAATAATTAAAGTTGAGTTGATTTGTTAAACAACTTTCAGCTTCGTTCCTTTTTCGGGGACGAAAAGTTTTAAGTGGGGGAGATTGTAATAACCCGGAAATCTGAGCCAATTTAAAATTTTTATTTTGGCAATTTTGATAAATTTTGAATATTTAAAATGAATTATTTTAAATAATAATGTATTTTGAATTGAATTAGAATGTATATATTTATTTGAATCGACGTTAGAATGTAAATATTTTTAATTATAAAAGGAATTGAAAATGGGGCGGTAGTTCGAAAATTCGATTTCAAATTTCAAATGAATGTACAGGATTCAAAATAAACCGGATTTTAGCGAAACCAAAAATATTTGAATCTATTTCAGAATATCTTCCCAACGAATCTGAAAAATCATAATTTCATAGCGGGAGTAAAAAGATATGCGCAGTTGAAAATTCAGAATAGTCACTATGGAAAATATAGCCCTTAAAAATGGAAATTTTGCAAACGGCCTTCGTTTTCAACGAAACCACTTTTGTTGGATCCGTGATGTCAAGTTTTTGCTAAATTCCAAAATTCATAATTTTCTTAATCAATATGTGAGCGTGGCGAAAGAAAACGTGTTTTGACAGTTTCTATCAATTTCGATCGACCAGAAAATGGCCATTTTTCAAACGGTCTCAGAATTTGATGAAATTAGTTTTGTTAGGACCGTATCATCTATACGAAGTCAAAAATAATTTTTTAGGAATTTTTAGAGTCTGTAGGTGGCCCCAGTAAATTGAAATGTGCGTTCATATTCAATATATAGATTTATATTTTGATTTTGATGAAAACATATCAAAACGATCGAATCAGCTTACGATACATATCCCATTGTGTTCGGAATGGGGGTAATTAGTTATGGACGACAGTCGGTGCGTTTGGTTTCGAGTTCAAAATAATAAGGTACCTTTTTGAATTAAATAATAAAAAAATACCTCTCTCTATATTCTCTCTCTCAGCCCCCCCCCCCATTTACTTATTTTTCAAATCAAATAAAAGAAAAGAAGAAAAGGGGGAAGAACCCCGTCGCCCCCACCTCCCTCCACCACGACCACCATCGCGCCGCCGGAGCAGGCGCTGCTCCATCACCCCCTCCAACTCTCGCCTCTTTCTCTCTCCCTCCTTCTTTGAAGAAAACCCGAACCCGTTTAGCCCCCTCTGAAACCTAAGCCGCCATTACCTGCTGCCCCAGCCGCGCGCCTCACCACCGAACGTCGCCCCACACCTACAACTCCGGCGCACCCCCCTTAGGCTCCTCCCTCCTCTTCTCCTTCCACTAAATCCACTCCTCCGCCCACAAACAACCCCAAACCAGAGAAGAACCTGCTGCCACTGCGCCTGTGCCACCCTCTCCGACCATCTGATCTCCACTGCGCCAACAATCCCAACTTTGTTTTAGCTTGGTGAGCTTTTACTTTATTTTGATTCATTTAATCGGATAAAAATAGTATTTTAATCGGATAAAAATGAGTTTTTTTAATCGTGAAAAGGTAGGATTTTTATATATAAAATTGACAAATATTTGATTTTTATTTATCAAAAGGATTGATTTTTGATTTGTAGGAAAAGTTTGATTTTTATATAATCAAAGATGTGATTTATATAGATAATAAAAATATGATTTTTATATTATAGAAAGAATAAAAATATGATTTTTATATTAGTAGAGTGTTAAAAAATATAATTTTTATTATATGTAGAGAGTAAAAATATAATTTTTATTATGTGCGAAGAATCAAAATATGATTATCATATATGGAAAAACGATATAAAAATATAATTTTTATTTGAATAGCAAGATAAAAATTCGATTTTTATATATATGAAGTAGAAATAAAAATATGACTTTTATGTACATGTAGTGATAATAAAAATGTGGTTTTTACTATGAATAGCGTGTAAAAGATTGCATTGAATTCGGGAAAACCCCGACTATTCAGAAATTCATAAATGAAATGGCGGAGTGGAACCCTCGGTGAGAACTCCTCACTTTTAATTTGTTTTCTAGTTGAAATATTTACTAGGATGCAGACGGTGCATAGCAGCACCCGACACCCGTCGTCCACAGACCATGGATCACTTGTTTGTTTGATTGATATGTTGTGAAAAAATGATTGTGTATAGTGGAATGAAATAAATTATTTTATGGTTAACAATATAATTTTTAACGTGTATATAAAATAAATAGTTATAAACAAATCGGACGATTTGTTTAGGTACACACATTTGACTGATATGGATTGGGATGATAAATTTTACACATCGCCCAACTTCACAAATAAAACCTGTGTTTGATTGTTTGAAAACCTCACATGGGTGTTGGGATGAAATTGGCCATACACTAGTCCCAATAATTAGCTGTATGTCGATCAATTAATTGACAGGCTGTTATAAGCGTTAAATATTTATATTTGATGCTTATGCAGTGTAGAATGCAATTTGGGTGATGGTTGACTGTGTTTGATTGTTGTAGTGTACGTGTGTGTATGAAATCCGTATCAATCACATTGTATGGTAATTGATTGGGCCTCATTCCAATTTGGAAAATAAAGAATATTATAAAATATATATTCATGTGTTGAATAAAAGAAAATTCATGTGTTGAATAAAATATATATTCATGTGTTGAATAAAATAAAATTCATGTGTTGAATAGAACATATATTCATGTGTTGAATAAATTAAAATTCATGTGTTGAATAAAATAATATTCGCGTGTTGAATAAAAATATATATTCATGTGTTGAAGAAAATATTCATGTGTTGGATAGAATAACGAAGTTATTGAAATATATAAAGCCATGTTGATTAGATATGCGCCATTTTGACGTGAATGATATTTATATCGATTTTATTAATTTTTATATTGAATATCGAAAAGGAATTGATTTCAAAATAGAATATTTTGAAAATATTATCATTTATATATCGATGATATGGAATATTCAATTTTGATTTGAAATTGAATATGAAGTTGAAATCGTTTTGAAAACGAATTTAAAACGATTTATAAAATACGTTTCAAAAGGAAATCGAAGAAATATATAATATATATTATGGCCTGAATAGAACGCGCCGCGCTGTTGCAGTTCGCGAATTTCGACCATTTACTTCGAATGGACATTACGGGAGATCTGACCGTCGGATTCTCCTAAAACTGGAATCGTTGGGTTCGTATCGAAAAGAAATTTCTAAATAATATTAGAGATTAGAAATCTAATGGTTGTATTTGGAATTATGTCCAAATCAAATTTGGAAAAGGTCGTTGTAAGTGCAGTTCGATGGCCGTTTATGGAAATCGACTGTACGGGCCTTGATAAAATTATTAAAAATAGTAATAATTTGTGTAAAATCATAAGAAATGATTTGAACAGAATTGGGATGAAAAACTCCAAATTTGAAAAGATAAAAATAGATTTTTATCGAAATGAACTAGTTTTGAACTAGAATTATAATCCATTTATTTTTGAAATAAATAAATTGGATTTGAAAGGATGTTAAAAGTAACCAGAATTTCCAACAATTGAATTGGAATGGATTTGAATCGAAATTGTCTTTGGAATATTTCGATGTTGGATTTCGTGATTATATAGATATTGTTATGGAAATTTGAAAGATATATTTATATCGTTATTTCCAATATGATATTTGTTTGTCGTAGAATTTGATATTGAATATAAGCCGATATATTTTCTATTCAGAGCCTTGTATTTAATATCAAATGGGATTTGGGTTTGTCGTGAATGGTGTCTTCATTAACACTGTTCTTAAACCCAGTTGAGAAAAAGATTAAATCTTTTTATTTAGACTTAATGAAGTATACCTATTAAATGGTATTTAATTGGAATTGAATTTGAATTGATTTTTGGGTTTATCATGAACGATGTTTTAAATAACACTTGTTCTTTAACCCGATGTACAGTGAAATGTAATTTGGAATTCATAAATCTTCTGTTAAGTTTTAAAGGAGATTTACCAAAGTAAAGTTTTCCAATTTAATAAAATAAATTGGAATGGAATGGAATTCGAATTGGTAATAATCGAAGTGAATTTCTGTGGAGGAAGACAACTAATATATCTGGAATTTAAAAGGCTTTGCCGTTATTCCATTTATATTATTAGTCGGATATGGAAGTTTATATCGATTATATATATCGATTTGTTTTCCATGAAGATTCCAATGTAAATTGAATGTGATTTTGGGATTATCGTGAACCATGTTTTAAATGACATTGGTTCTTTAACCCTGTTAAAGACAGGATATGACTTCCTAAGTTAAACAATCATTAATATTGATTTTTTGGGAAGATTAAAACCAAGTGGAGTTTTAATGAATCTTTAATTAGATTGAAATGATCGAAAATGGAGTATCACCAGTTTTGCTCCAGGCGATAGTTAGATCTTTAATTAGATTCGAACGTGAAATGGTAATTGAATTTACCGATAACACCGTGGTGTTAGATATGAAGTATGACCAGTTTTACTTCATGGGATGAATAGGTTGGGGTTGGGAAATTTAACAAGTGATTACTTCGGTAAGGTTCGCTAATCCCGTCTAGTTTGGATAAACCATAATTTGGTTTAAATTGATATTCAAAAGAAGATTAAAGAATAAATTTAAAGAATATATCTTTGATAGAATTAATGGGAACCTTTCCCAAAGTATAAGAATATTTGAATAAAAGAATATTCTGAATTGGAATGAGGCGTATGTTGTGTTTGTGCAACACTTGTTTATTATATACGCGAGTTATTCGGAAAGGTTGGGTTTATCCCATTCTGAATAACTGAATCAACGATGTGTCGAGGATGAAGACGGTGGTTGAAGACCGAAGGTCTTCACATCATTTGGATAATTACTGATGATCTTGATTGGTTTGTACACCTAAGAGGAGGGAATCAGTTGGCGATCGTCCAAACGTACTTGGAGATCGATGGATATGCGAGGAATAAGGTTCCTCTGGTTTCGTTCAAACCCAGAACGAATTGTAAATGATTGTGTGTCTGACATTGGATTTTATTCTGTGTGATTGATTTCTATTATATATACATATATATATATATTTGGCGGCGGAGAATTTATTCTCTTGCTAAACGCCCTTCTCTGAGACGTACGAGCTCAGAGGTTGTATATTGATGGATATCAATCGCATGTCATGAATTGCCTAAGTGGCCTGCCTAAGTGGCAAATGATCATGGCTTTTGTTGAAAAGCATAGTCTTGTGTTGATGATCAAAGCGCGGCCTTTGTGGCATCGCTTTGTGTAGCATTAATTCGCGACCCTCACACCCCGGTGTGAACCAAAAATGGGAGAGGACGTCAGGGAGGGCATGCGTTTCTTTCTAGCTAGGAGTGGTGCCAGTGTTTAACACGCTCTGGCATTTTACTTATGTGGATGATGGATAGCGAGGCGCCTCGGTTAGATTGGACGATCCGGGTCCGATGGAGTCATTTGGCTCATTTACACCATAAAGGGCGGGGAAACGCAGTGTTCAGGCATTATAATCCACATCGGTGGACCAGCCCTGATGATCCAAGGGTCACTCGAGCTCTAATCCTGAGGCTCGGGCTAGAGAATCTCGAATCAGTGAGGACTATCTTTTGCCTCGGTTCATAGAAGGAAATCCAACTTCCAATACGTGACTTTGCGGTTTTGATTGTAGAACCCAGTATTGTCGACATGATATATGGTACCCATGCCGTCTAGGATTGATACATTTATATTTGAAGTTGTTTTATACACTATGCACTTATAATAGTATCCACTGATTTGTTTTAACGTATCAAGCATGTTTGGCTATTATAAGGTAAAACTCTATCCTCCGGCTTGTGTTACATTATGTGATGGGACCTGGGTCTTATATTAGCTTCATTGTTCCTTATTTAGCATTGCGCTGTTGTTTTATGCACT
This sequence comes from Allium sativum, assembly GCA_030737875.1. Taxonomy (NCBI): domain Eukaryota; kingdom Viridiplantae; phylum Streptophyta; class Magnoliopsida; order Asparagales; family Amaryllidaceae; genus Allium; species Allium sativum. Next base: position 911,414,986 of record CM060926.1, read on the forward strand.
GGTATTCTTGGGAGGAAACCCGTTCTGTGTTATACGGCGTGGTCCCTTGATTTACCTAACTTTAAAATGAAGATTAATAACTGTTTTAGTTCCCACACCAGTCACATGACTGACCTGGAGTTTATTATTTTAACCTAAACTCTGGGTTCCCTTATTTTCGACACGAGCAGCTTGTAGTTTTGGTTTTGCAGATTTATATTCACAGGATCCTGGTTTACAGCTGGAATGATATTCGGAAAGCTCTATATCCGTATATTCTTTTCAGTTGTGTTTTGTATTATTTTCCGCTGCTATGTAATGTATTGTAATCTTTGATATTTATCAAATGTATTTTATTCATTCATACTCTGTAATATTCTTGTATTCTAATAGAATTGTTGTAATAAGCAATGAAATGTTCTTCTGTATGTGTTCCGATGCGGTTTTTTCTCAGTACAATCCGGGCTTTCCTTCACGGGGAAGTTTGGGTCGTTACATTATCACATCATTGTTTCGAAAACATACGATGCATATGATAACATGCTAACATATGCTATAAAGAATCAAACAAGTTCAAACAGTCCATAATGTATATGATTAGATGAAATTATAGGCAAATAATCCAAATTTGTCAACAAAGTCAATAACGGTCAACTCTAATTCATTTGTTAGTAAATTATAGAATATGGATTTAAATATATGTGTATAACCATATTGATTTGGTCGAGGATAGATTTTATTGATTCAAACAGTTAGCACTTGATCCATCAGTGCTTATAGATAGATTGAGTTGTCTGAGTTTGATCATCCAAATTGACACGAGTTCGGATATATGAATAGCTATGTAGAAGAAGGTAGAGAGAACATGCTGAAGGGTTATGTAATTGGGGACTACAATCCCATATCTATTAAATAATAGTAAAGAAGACCTTTTAAAGCTCTCTACTTAATTTCAGGAATTTTCTCCTTTCTCCGTAATTCTCTCTGGGTATTTCATTTTTAAATTAATTTAAAACTTTACACTTATTTAATATTTCTTTTATATTAGTTTACTTCTTTAATCATTTTACATTTTGATATAGACATTTCAAAATTTACATAATTATTGACTAAGACTTGGCTCCTAAGCATTTTATATTTAAGTCCACATATTTAAATTTATCACAAAACCCAAAATTTACTTAATTTAAATAAATTTAATTAACTTGTATTTTCTAAAATACTAAAAATGACAAAACTATGTTTTTAGCTCCAGATATCTATACTTCAAATTTTATATAATCATTTAGTCTCGCTCAATTCTTTTCTAACATTTTACATTTAGTACCATATTTTATAATTAATTATATAAGATTAAAACTATTTAAATAACTTAAGCAAACTTTGATTATCCTCATAAATGGCATCAAGATTAACCATATTCATATTGAAAAAAAATTAGATATATAAATACATAAATCGCATAATATAAATTATACCATAAATAGCTATCGTAGGTTCAAAGTTGAACTCATTTATGTTAATATATTTACTTTTTATTGCAATGTTATATTAATGTCAAATGCCTGCACTTTAAAGTTTAATTAGTTATTTACAAAACACTGAATAATATCGCTTAACATTGCACACTTAAGTCAATATATTTAAATTATGTGCTTTTGAATTTAACAAATGAATTCAATCAATAAATTGTTGTTAATTCATCTAAGTAACGCTAAGTGTGATATTTCAAAATGTACGTTCATATCAACAAAAATGGCAAAATTAGTTTTTCTTCCAAATATGAAGTTAGATCAGTCACATAGTTTAAAAAATACATGTAAACAATAATAAAAATTTAATATATTAGATACTTGTCTCAATATGTTTGTCATAAATTGAAGAATTTTTTTAGCTTTAGACACTTACATTTTTAACATTTCTGCAATTATTTTATGAACCTCCTCGATTCTTTCACAATATTGCATATTTAAATCCATACGTTTAAAGTGCTCATGAAATATTAAAATTTTAATCATTCAAATAACCTTAGAGTGTATTTAGTTCATTTTTCTAATAGTACATAAAAATATAAGTCAATTTTACTATGTATATTCATATTAAAAAAGGTAGTTTTCCATGCATCGACAAAGGTGTATAAATCACATAACATGAACTATGTATATCAACAATGAGAAAAAGGATAATTTATAAATTAGTTATGATTTATTTATATCAAGAATTTACCATGTATTATATCATGTTACTAAAAGATTTCGACACCAAAACCAAAGTGAGGCAAAGGGGTATTAGAATGAAGCCGACACTATAGTAGAAACCAGGGAAGTCTTCGGTCGACACTAAAGCACAAGGTAGAGCCAGAACTAGAAGCAAAAGGACTAAAAGAACCAAGCTGATACCCAAAGAAAGAGGGGTGGGAGTAGAAAGACGACACCAGAACAAGGGATTGGCACATATGGTACTGGCACCAACTAAGGGAAGAACTTGTTGCCGATACCAAGAAAATAACAATAAAGACACGTTATCGAAACCAACATGCACAAGCATTTGGCTTGGTTTTGATATCGGACAATGAATACAGATACATAAGAGATGGTACCAAGGAAGGCAAGGCTAAAGCATGAAACGATACCGGAAGCTAGTACACCAAACAGAAGGACGAAAGTAGATACCCTTGAAGTGGATCGACACCAAGAAACCGTCACCAAAGCTAGGGATATCGAGACCGGAAGCTACTAAAGCAAATCCACACCATGGGTCTGCCAACGAAATCAAGAGCCACAAAGGAGGGCAAATACTAAAGGATTGATGCGGAGCCGAGCTTCCCACCTGACCACTACCAAAAAGGGCCCAAATCTTCTATAAATAAGACCCTAGGGGTCACATTTTAGGAGACTTCTCCTCATTCTAAAATCTCGTACTCATTTCTAAGAGAAAAAACCCTAATTTAGAAATCTGTTTGGTGATTTCTCTTGGAATCTTCTATGCACTAAATCAAGCGATAAATAAAATTGATACTTAGCACTTACTACCAATTGTACTTGTCCTTTTGCCACTAATTCTAATTCAAATCTTCGACTTGGAAATAATTACCGAACAACCCCTAATGATCCATCTGGCTCCAATTAGTATTGAGCTTATGAAGCCCTTATCCCAAGGTAAATGTTGATCCTTAATTCTCGTTCATGTGATACTCAACTCTTGAAGGAAGAGTAACTAATCTTTGGAATTTGGATCTTGATATCCAGAGAACAACAAATTAATTCAGGCTTTGAGGAACTAGATTACCCCCAGGTTCCCCTAGGTCCACAATCATAATCATATATTCGGATTTTGATGATTTTTATAGTTAATATTTTAGCGCTATAAGGAACGCCTGAACCTCCGAACTTTCGGATAACCTAACACATCCCTAGTTATTCCATCTTGTTGGTTAAACGTTGAAGATATAGACCATGGATAAAATGTCTCAACAAGGGTCTTCTGAATCTCGAATGGCTACATCAGGCATTTTTGATCCAAGAGTTATTGAAGAACAGAGGTTAAGAATGGAAGCTTTGTGAATGTTGAATAAGAAAAGGGAAATAAAACAGTATAATCCTAACTATTGGAGCATTAACCATTTCCTTATAGGACCAACTCCATCTTTGCTCTAAGCGGTTCTACATCAAATGAATATAACCTATCATCTCACATAAAACAAGCCATCCATGCACATGTTAAGGGAACTATACTAGAGCAAGGAATAATGAAGGATTTCAACGCTTTATTTCAAAATGGTCTAAGAAAGTTGCACTTCGATCTCAAAATATATTGAAAAGAAAACTTGAACATAAAGATGAAGCAACGAAGCTGAGTAACAAAAGAGTTAAGTTCCGTAGTCAAAAGGGAATCTTTAAGTCAAGATTACCCTTGGAATGCAACCTTACCACATCAATCGAGAATATCTATTTCCCAACCAAACATGGTCTTAACTTTTGGCCATCATTAAAACCAAATATAAAGTAAAATTAGGAGGGTCATACTGCTACTAACATATGATGAATGAACATGAAACCAACCACTGTAAGGTTCTTGAAGGCATGATTATCAAGTTCTTTAGGTAAGGCCAGTTATGCAGATATGTAAAGAAGACTTAACTAGTTCAAACAAAGGATTCCTTGAAGAAAGAATGTCTACACGGTCGGGAGTCTGAGAAACTCCTTAAAACTTGGAATCAGCTGAAACGGGTGAAGCTACCTATGATGGTAGGAAACTCTTGTCCACACCAAGATGGCCAGGCCAAAGCGTCTCCTGAAGCAAGGCGATGTGTAAGCCTTTAGCCATGCCCAAATCAGAAAGGGCCAGGTTGAAGCATCAAAAGAGTAAGCCTCTGTCCCTGGGCCGGAGCATCTAAACCCTTACTCCCGCCTATGATATCCTGGGTAAGGCGACCCTCGGAGTAGGGTGGGTGTAAGCCTTTATCCGCGTCCATATCAGAAAGGGTCAAAGTAAAGCATCAAAATCTCGTATCAACGCCTACGATGGCCAGGGTAAGACACCCCTTGGAGGAGGTGGTGTAAGCCTCTATCACCGCCTATGATGGTCAGGGTAGAGCATCAAAAGAATAAGCCTTTATCTGTGCTAACGATGTCCAGGGTAAAGCATCTAAGCCCTTAACACCGCTTATGATGGCCCTAAGGCACCTCCTGGAGGGAGGTCTGGTAAGTCCTTGGTCCCTGCTTGAGAATAAGCTAGCCAAGCGCACCAGGCAAACAATGCCCAAAGGTTGGCTCACAAGGCTGAAACGGCCAACCAAAGCCTAACAGTGGTTCACACATCAAATTAAAGCCCCGAGAGTGTCCCACAAGGCTGAAACGACCAATCAAAGTCGAAACGGAAATTTAAAGCAGTGATTATATGTACCTGAATCTGGGTTTCGCTTCGGGACTTATATTATTACCAAATGTGAAATTTCTGGTCTTCTATTATTAACTACCAGAACCTGGTTTTCGGTTCGGGACATCTATTATTGTCGGATGTGGATTTATGGTCTTTTATTAAATACCTGGATCTGGGTTTCAGTTTGGAACTTCTATTATTGCTAGATGTGTATTTTTGGTCTTTTATTAAATTCTTGAATCTACATTTCAGTTCGGGGCTTCTGTTATTGCCAGATGTGGATTTTTGGTCTTTATTAAATACCTAAATTTGGGTTTTAGTTCAGGACTTCTGTTATCGCCAGATGTGGATTTATGGTCTTCTATTAGATAACTAAATTTGTGTTTCAGTTCAGGACTTCTATTATTTCCAAATGTGGATTTCCGGTCTACTATTAAATACCAAATCTAGGTTTCAAGATTTCTATTATTGCCAAATCTGAATTTCTGGTCTTCTATTATTAAATACTTGAATATAGGTTTCAAGATTACAATTATTGCCAGAGGTGGACCTCTGGTCTTCTATTGGAAATGCCCAAATATAGGTCTTAAAGCTTCCATCTATGTTTCCAGAAGTGGATTTCTAGTTATCTATTTTAATACCATAATCTGGGTCTCGAGACTATAATTCCTATTTCCTATGACATGGGTTACTAGAATTCTATTACAAAAACTCATATCAGAGTTTTGAACCTTTTCCTCATATTTCCAAATAGATATTCTGGACCTATAATACCTTAAGAAATGAATTCTTGTATTTGCATTATTCTAATACCTGAATCAGGGTTATAAATTTTCCATTCTCATTTTCAAAATAGGGTTTGGTGAATTTCCATTGTCATGCCTAAATATGGAATTCGGGCTTACTATCTTATTTCTGAAAAGCAAATTTTTTAATCAATGCTCGGGTTAGTACCTCGTGTCTTTTATCTGAAACCTTCTAACAAAGGCTATGATTTCTCACCCCTTACATAGGGAGGTCTTCTAAACTTAAATTATGCAAAATTGTTATTCATTATTCCAGTGAAAAATAAAGTATGAATGGACATATTAATCAATCACAAGTTTCATCTATTACTTGGTTTAAATTCAGATGGTATCTCACATAAGACGAGCTAATTATTGTATACATCCTACTCTAAGAGAAAGGATAACACAAAAAAATATTATATGCTGAGATTTTTACAGAATAATGCAGTGGAATTCCTAGATGACGATGTTCTAAACACAAACAAGGATTACACATTAGGCGATATCTACACAATTTACGAATTTAATTACAAAGTCATCCCATAGATGCTCAATTATAAAAGTTGGATCTTAATATTACATTCACAATAAATATCATACACCTCTTTATCTATATTATCATCAGTTAAAGGAGGATTAATAGCATGGCGAATGGTAATACACAAAAGCTCTTTAAGCTTTTGCTCCTTTTTCCTAATCTCGTCGGAGCTGTTTATGGATCTAATTTGAAACTTTAGAGCTCTATTGAATGCTCTACCCATAGCTTTTAAAGTCTTGTTCTCTTTCTACAAATCGAAGACACGCTTCTGCAAATCATATCTCTCCTCATGTAACTGTTTGATTCGGGAGATGTAATAGTTACTACATCGAAGTGTGTCATCATTTCATAAAATTCTTGTTTTCGGCTCTGACTCATCTGCACCACCTAACAACAACTGATTCATCTAATTCATGAGGGGGATTTTCCAAGTGAGGATATTTTTCAATGGTTGAGGTTTTTGACTTAGTCGTGGCCTTGGAAGGCGTAGGTGCAGCTATATTGGGGATAACATTCCCTAAGGCAAATTCCCAAGCCTTACAACTTGCTTTTGGGCTGCCTAACTAATTTTCCAAGTCAGCAATCTGTTGAAACAATCTACTCATCTCTTCGTCAAAATCGATGGAGCGGGTAGCTTTTATCAGTCCCTTTAATTCAAGAATAGTTTTATCCTTTTCTTTCAATCAACTTTCTAAAATAGTTACTTGCTCATTCTAATTCTTGATGGCCAATTTCCGAAGTAAAACTGTTCTTTTTCGAGCAGTAGCTGGTACATCTGTAACACCCTATAATTTAATACACTATAATTTTATGAAGAAGATAATGAAATGGTTATTAATTAATAAAATATTCCGAATTGGCTAAATTACACTTTACCATTGCGTTCATTATGAAATTTTGATTCAAATAGAATTTTGGTTTATGTAAGTATGAAAGAGTTATAAGCTAAGGAAGTTTGAACTAAATTTAAATAAATAAACCCAGAAAAGCAATGGTAATGAGTCGACCTAACCCTACATGGATCGACGACCCATGCGTCGACCCAGGTAGTTGGTGGGTCGACCCACCTTCAACTAGGCTGGAGCATGAACCTGGACTGTTTTTTGTGTTTTATTCCTTGTTGACTTAGCGTGATGTGTCTTTAACGGTTTGATTTGAAAACCTAATATCCTATGGTTTATATTATCCTAACATATCTATAAATAGGTTAGCAACCTTACTATTTTCTTACACAGACATTTCTTTATCTTCTTTCTCCACTAAGTTATGTTTTGAAATAAAAATTAAGAAAATTCTAGGGTGCTATCCAAATATAGGTTAAAAGGATAATTCTTCTACAACTATTTTAAAGACCTTTTCTGGATCTAATACAAATCACTATGAGTTTAACTTTATTTTTAGATATGCAATATGAAAATGATTTTTGATAGTAAACACATATTGGATCTAAAAAGTAACAGTGTTTATAATATGTTATTGTTCTTTTAATACTGTCAATCACATGTTCATTTTCAATTATTACCTATCTATATGCACATATATCTAACATATCCCTTTTTTATCACTGTTTTATTTGTAGTTTTATTGTGAATATTTTATCAATTTGTTCATATCTGAGTTTGGTTATATTTCTCCTTTTCCTTAATATTTTGCGCTGAGCCTAGGCCATCGAGAGCCGAGGCTTTTTTCGTTAGAATTACGTAAAACCGGATTAAACTGGAATAACATGTAATGACAATAAAAAGAGATTTGAGCATATTGGAAATATATGAGATCTATTGACTGTATATTTGGATAATTATAAAGGAAGAACTGTAAACATGTTAATTTGAACAGGTTGGACTTAATTTTATATTAAGTAGAACATGTCATGAGATACTTGTGGATCAAACGTAAATTAAGTAAAACATGTTACTGTAATCTGTATACATCTGAGCAAGTGCATGTAAGATTTGAGGAAGGGTTGTTACATTTAATTAATGTCACTTACAACCGCGAAATATAACATAGGTTATATGGTGCTTGTTAATGAACTTAACCCGGCTATGCTAAGCCTCTTTGATTAATATGTTAAGAGCTTCCACGTCTGTTGTTAATATAACAAGGGGGAATTCTTAAAATCCTATTTTACTCAGGGCACAAGCCTAAGGGTGGCTTATGTCAATCCGTTGTTGCTTGGAATCCATATCAATAGGTACCCTCCTGTTATCAAACGAGTCCCACAGTAGATAAATACTAGGGCACACTTTACTGATGGATGATTGTAAGAGGTTCATATTTGGGAGGTGGGTATGTGTAACAACCCAGAATTTATAAACCAATTTAATTTTTTTTATTTTAGCTATTTTAATGGATTTTGAATATTTTGTGGTTTATTTTAAATAATAACGACTAAAAATTTATTTAAATCGAAGTTAGAAAATATATATTTAATTTAATCATAAAAGGAGTTGGAAATGGCGCGATAGTTTGAAAATTCGATTTTAAATTTCAAATAAATGTACAAAATTCAAACAAATCGGATTTCAGTAAAACAAGAATTATTTTAATCTGTTTAATTATTTCTTTCTAAGGATGTGAAAAATTCAGATTTCATAATATAAATGGAAAGTTATGTCAAGTTTAAAATTCAGAATAGTCGATGTGGTATTTATATATATTTTAATATTATATATGGCCCTTAAATATAGTCATTTTGCAAACGACCTCCGTTTTTGATGAAACCACTTTTGTTGGATCCGAAATGTCAAATTATTATTAGGTTTCAAATTTCATAATTTTTGGAATTAATATGTGAGCGTGGTGAATTTAAATGTGTTTTGAAGTTTTAATTTGAATTTAATCGACTTGAAAAAGGCCATTTTTCAAACAGCCTCCAAATTCAATGAAATTAGTTTTGTTAGGACCGTATCATCCAAACATAGCTAGATTTATATTTCTGTAATTTTTGGAGCCCGGTAAATTAAAATGTATGTTTGAATTCAATATATATTGAGTTATATTTTAATTTTGATAAAAACTAATCGAATTGGCTTACGAAACATATCACATTGTGTCCGGAATGGGGGTATTTAGCTAAGGGCAACAGTCGTTGGGTTTGATTTGGAGTTCGGAGCATTATATAAACAACAATTGAATTAAATAATATAAAATTATCTATAAAAAATGGGTCAAAACCCTAATTGCTAGTCCACGTTTATTCCAACAGTCAACCCTTCTTGCAACCGCCGAATTCGTTTCAATGGCTAGCGCTACATGATCCTTCGCTCCCCTTTTTCTCTCAATCTACGGATTAACACTAGGAAGTTTCAAACAAGAAAATGTTTAGCACCTTAAGCTCTTAAACTTCAACGAACATGATCCAATTTAGTGAAGTAAATCACGTGAAATCAAGCCTCAAAACGCCAGAGTTGGAAAGCCATTTGCTGGCCGATGGTGCAACGGTGATAGACCGGATTTTGGTTGTGGGTAGAGCGGAGGAAGGGATTTGTGGTGGTGACATATGATCGGTGGCTGGGGGGTTCATACCGGCGCTTGGTGGAAGGAATTGTTTGCGAGATTGGGATTGACGGGTTTCTGGGAGCACGACGAAGAAGGAGATTGGAGGGATTAGGAGAAAAGTAATTAACTCTTAATTATTTTATTAATTTTAATTACGTACTTAATGTTTAAAAATTCATAACTTGTTCATACAGAAACGAAATTGAATGATTTCAGTTTTGTTGGAACCGGGAAGATGGGAACTAGATTTCAGAACTGATAGGAATAGGATTGGAGCTGATCGGAATTTTTGATTTGATTAAACATGCAGTTTGAATCAATTAAAACCATCGCCCATAAAGACTGACGGAGTGGAACCCAAAGTGAGAACTCTCTTACTAAAATTCTGTATAGTTAGTTATTTTATAACTAAAAAATATATAAAAATTGCCACTATAGATGTTTAACTGTTGTCGATTATTTATTTTTAGAGTTCAACACACGAATTCGCACAAATCACATAAATTGGAAGCGATGTATGGAAATTAGCAACACTCGCATTTCATACTCCGCGAATGGCCGCTTATGGCGCCACAAATGGCATTGGGTAGTTGAGTATTTATTTACTGGGATGATTGGGTGATTTGTGTATTGTGATGATGATTTTGTGAGATTTAACATGTTAGAAACGCTAATATTAAGTTGATAGATGAAAATGGACAAAATTATCATTTATATATTGAACAATGAAAATTGTTTAGTTAGAAAAATAATTCCAACCGAATTAGAATTGGTTAAATTTACTAACCAATGATTTATTTAAATCGACTGTTGTAACAACCCGGAAATGTAAGCCAATTTAAAATTTTTATTTTGGCAATTATAGCGAATTTTGATTATTTAAAATGAATTATTTTAAATGATATCGACGAGAAATTTATTTTGAATAGAATAGAACGTATATATTTATATACGTCGTCGTTAGAATATAAATATTTAATTTTAAATATAAAAGGAATTGAAATGGCGCGGTAGTTCGATAATTCGATTTCAAATTTCAAATGAACATACCGAGTGCAAAATAAACCGGATTTTAGTGAAATCAAAAATATTTGAACCTATTTGATAATATCTTTCCAACGAATCCGAAAAATCAAAATTTCATAGCGGAAATCAAAAGATATGTCCAGTTGAAAATTCAGAATAGTCGCTATGGAATTCAGGCCCTTAAACATAGCCATTTTGCAAACGACCTCGGATTTCGATGAAACCACTTTTGGTGGATCCGCGATGTCAAGTTATTACTAGATTTCAAATTTCATAATTTTTCGATTCAATATGTGGGCGTGGCAAAGGAAAACGCGTTTGACCAGTTTCAGTTGATTTTAATCGACTGGAAAATGGTCATTTTTCAAACGGTCTCAGAATTCGACGAAACTAGTTTTGTTAGGACCGTATCGTCAATACGAAGCTAGAAAATATTTTTTTGGAATTTTTAAAGGTAATATGTGACCCCCAGTAAAGAAATGCACGTTTAAAATTGAATATATACTGATGTATGTTTTGAATTTGATGAAAACCTATCGTAATAAGCGAACTGGCTTACGATACATATCCCATTGTGTTCGGAATGGGGGTAATTAGCTATGAATGACAGGCGGTGGGTCTCGTTTCGACGTCGAAATAAAAATACCTTTTCGAAATTAAATAATTAAAACAAAATTAAAATAAAAACCCTCACTCTCTCCTTATACCCTCAGCCCCCCTTGACTTTTCAGAATCAATTTAGAAAAAAAGGGGCGACCGGGGGGGGTGAACCACCGCCGCCACCACTTCATCGCGGCCCCCTCAGGTGGTGCGCCGCCTCCCCCTTCTTCTTCTTCCTCCTCCACGCAGCAGCGGGTCCCCCTCCCCAGTTCAATCCAAGACGTCGCCCCCCTCTCCTCTTCTACCTCCCCCTCCTCCGCCTCCTTTCTTCTCCTCCTCCCCTTCTTCTCCTCCAACTGCGCACCCAACCTCGAACCCCTTCCAAACCCTTCTGAAGCCCGCGCACCACCCTCCCTCCGGCGCAAAACGGTTCCCCCTCCTCCCTCATTAAGCTGTAAGTGTTTTTTTTTCAAATACAATACATAGTTTTTATTTATTTATTTTTATGTGGTTTAAAAACTGATTTTTATGTTGATTAAAAACTGTTTTTTATGTGGTTATATAAAACTGATTTTTATATAAACAAAGACGATATTTTTATTTAAACAAATGCGAGGTTTTTAATCGAATAAAGGTTTGATTTTTATAAAACATAAAGATGCGATTTTTATTTCCAAGGAGATGTGATTTTTATATAACGTAGAAGTTAAAAATATGATTTTTATATTATAGAGATTATAAAAATACGATTTTTATATTATAGAGATTATAAAAATACGATTTTTATATTATATAGATAGTAAAGAATTGATCTTTATATTTGAAAAGGCGAAATCTTTATATTTGAAAAGGCGAAATCTTTATATTTGAAAAGGCAAAATCTTTATATAGGGAATAGCGTGATAAAAATATAATCTTTATTATATGAACATCGTTGTAAAAATAGAATTTTTATCTATATAGTTACGATGTAAAAATAGAATTTTTATCTATATAGTAGCAGTGTAAAAATAGAATTTTTATCTATATAGTAGCGATGTAAAAATAGAATTTTTATCTATATAGTAGCGGTGTAAAAATAGAATTTTTATCTATATAGTAACGATGTAAAAATAGAATTTTGATCTATATAGTAGCGGTGTAAAAATAGAATTTTTATCTATATAGTAACGATGTAAAAATAGAATTTTTATCTATATAGTAGTGGTGTAAAAATAGAGATTTTATTTATATAGTAGCAGTGTAAAAATAGAATTTTTACTTATATAGTAGCGGTATAAAAATGTGATTTTTATCCATATAGCATAGGAAGTAAAAATTCGATTTTTATATATTGAATATCGAAGTAAAAATTCGATTTTTATATATTGAATAGCGAAGTAAAAATTCGATTTTTATATATTGAATAGCGAAGTAAAAATTCGATTTTTATATATTGAATAGCGAAGTAAAAATTCGATTTTTATATATTGAATAGCGAAATAAAAATTCGATTTTTATATATGTAGTGGCTACGGGCAACGAAAGTGGCAAAAGGCGAGAACAACGATGTCTACATAAGAAGAGTCGTGGTATTGGATTAGCTAGTTGGTGAGAACTTCTCACTTTAAATTCCTTTTTCTAGTTATATATATATATATATATATATATATATATATATAGACTAGGATGCAGACGATGCTTAGCAGCACCCGACACCCATCGTCCACAGACCATGGACGGCTTGTATGTTTGTTTGATGTGTTGTGAAATTTGTTTGTGATGTTGATGTGAAATCGATAATATAGATTAATGTGTTGAAATAAATTAATTATCGTTGAAAATATAATTTTTAACGTGAATGTGAATAAATGAATATTTATAAACAAATCGGTCGATTTGTTTATATACACTGATTTGACTGATATTGATTGGGATGATAAATTTTACACATCGCCCAATTGCACAAATAATATTCAGTGTTTGTTGATTTGAAACCCCACATGGGTGTTGGGATGATATTTGGGCACACTACTCCCAATTATTTAATTTTATGTCGACCGATTGGTTGACAGGCCGTGTAAGCGTTAATTATTTAGATTTGATGTTATGCAGTTGTGTGGTGCACTTTGGATGATGGTTGATTGGTTATCGTTGCTATTATATACATGTGTTGTATGGAATCCATATAATTAACGTTATATGGGAATTGATTGGGCCTCATTCCAATAGGGAAAATAATAAATATTATAAAAGAAAATTCATGTGTTGAATATAAAAATAGTCATGTGTTGACGAAGTTTATGTGTTGAAACTATTCATGGGTTGAGTAAAATATTTTAACAATAAAATTTACATCTTTATCATATTTAAAATTAGAACTACTTTACGGTACGAGTCTAATTGAAAATCAAACGATAGATACCATAATTTTATAAAATATTTTACATAACAAAAATAGTCATGTGTCGACAGTACTCACGTGTTGAGATTAGTCGTGTGTTGAATGGAATAAATATTCATTTGTTGAATAGAATAACGAATTTATTGAAATATATAAAGCCGTGTTGATTAGATTAGCGCTATTTTGACGTGAACGATAGTTATATCGATTATATTCATTTTTATAATGAATATAGAAAAGGTAGCGATTTCAAAATATAACGTTTTGAAAATATTATCATTTATATAGTAATGATATGAAATATTCAATTGTGATTTGAAATTGAATGTAGAGTTGAAATGGTTTTGAAAACGAATTTAAAACGATTTATAAAATACGTTTTAAAAGGAAATCGACGAAATGTAATATATATATATATATGTTATATAAATAATGGCCTGAATAGAACGCGCCGCGCCGCGGTAGTTCGTGAATTTCGACCATTGACTTCAAATTGATATTGCGGGAGATCCGACCGTCGGATTCTCCTAAAATCGGAACCGTTGGGTTCGTATCGAAAAGAGCTTTCCAATGAATATTAGAAATTTTAAATCTAATGGTTAGATTTGGAATTATGTCCAAATCAAATTTGGAAAAGGTCGCTGTAAGTGCAGTTCGATGGCCGTTGATGGAAATCGACTGTACGGGCATTGATAAAAAATATAAAAATATTAATAATTTGTGTAAAATCATAATATATGAATTGGAAGGAACTGGGATGAAAAATTCCACATTTGAAAGGTTAAAAATATATTTTTGTCGAAATGAACTAGTTTTGAACTAGAATTAAAATCAGTTTATTTTTGAAATAAATAAATAGAATTTGAAAGTGATTTAAAAAATAATCAATATTCCCATTACGTGAATTGGACTGGAGTTGAATCGAAATTATCTTCGGAATATTTCGATGTTGGATTTCGTGATTATACAGATATTGTTATGGGAATTTGAAAGATATATTCATATCGTTATTTCCAATACGATATTTGTTGGTTTCAGAATTTGATATTGAATATAAACCGATATATTTTCTATACAAAGCCTTGTATTTAATATCAAATGTGATTTGGGTTTGTCGTGAATCGTGTTTTAGATGACATTGGTTCTTTAACCCAGTTAAAGACAGGATATTGATTTTTGAAAAGATTAAAACTAAGTGGAGTTTTAATGAATCTTTAATAAGATTGAAATGTGAATTGATAATTTAAATTATCAAAACTGGAAAGTGACCGAGAATGGAGTATCACCAGTTTTACTCCAAAGCGATAGTTAAATCTTTAATTAGATTTGAACGTGTAATGGTAATTAACTTTACCGATAACACCGTGGTGTTAGATATGGAGCATTACCAGTTTTGCTCCATGGGATGAATAGGTTGGGATTGGGAAATAAAATAAATAATTACTTCTGCGTGGTTCGCTAATCCCGACTAGTTTGGAAAACCATAATATGGTTTGAAATGATATCCAAAGTAAGATTAAAGAATAAATTTAGAAGAATTTATCTTTGATAAAATTAATGGGAACCTTTTCCTAAGAATGTGAATTTGAATAAAAGAATATTCTGAATTGGAATGAGGTGTATGTTGTGTTTGTGTAACACGTGTTTATTATATACGCAGGTTATATGGAAAGGCCGGGTTTATACCCATTCTGAATAGTCGATTCGACGAGATGTCGAAGATAAAGACGGTGGTTGAAGATCGGAAGTCTTCACATCATTTGGGTGATTACTGATGATCTCGATTGGGCTGTACATCCAAGATGAGGGAAACAGTTGGTGATCGTCTAGACGTACTTGGAGATCGATGGATATGCGAGGAAAGTGCCTCCGGTTTCGTTCAGACCCAGAACGAACTTGTAAATGGATTGTGTGTCTGACATTGGATTTTATTTGTGTTGATTGGTCTCTATTAAATATACATCTGTTTGGCGGTGGAGAATTTATTCTCTTGCTTAACGCCCTTCTCTGAGACGTACGAGCTCAGAGGTTGTATATCGATGGACATCAGTCGCATGGAGTAAATTGCCAATATGGCACACGTAAGTGGCAATTGATCAAGGCTTCTGTTGAAAAGCAAAGTCTTGTGGTTGATGATCAAAGCATGGTCTGTGTGACGTAGCTTTGTGTATAACGTGGATTCGCGAGCCTCACACCTCGGTATGAGTCAAAAACGGGATAAGGACCAAGGAGTGCACGATGTTTCTTTCTAGCTATGGTGGTGTCAGTGACCTACCAGCCCTGACATTTATATACTTTTCACCTGTGTGGTTGTTGGAATGCGAGGCGCCTCGGATATGGGTCTGTAAGGACCGGGAAACGTGTGTTCAGGAATAACTAATCCTCAAAAGTAAGAGAGGATCGGTCTTGGAGGTTCCAAAGGATCATAGTGGGGTCCTAAGGCATTTGCTAGAGTGTCTCGAATCGGAGAGGAGCTTGCCCCTTGCCTCGACTCATGACAGAAATCCAATTTCCAATACGTGATATTGCGGTTTTAATTGCAGAACTAGTATGGCGACATGATATATGGTGCCCATGCCGTCTATGATTGATATTTATGATTGAAATTGTTTTGACACAATACACCTATAATAGTATCAAATGATTTGTTTTAAACGTACCAATTATGTTTGGCTATTATAAGGGAAAACCCTATCCTCCGGCTTGCGTTGCATTGTGTGATGGGACCTGGGTATTATAATAGCTTCACTTTTCCAAAAAGCATTGCGTTGTTTTGTTATATGCACTAGTATTCTTGGGAGGAATCCCGTTCCGTGTTATATGGTGTGGTCCCTTGAATTACTCTCTTTTAAAGTAAAGTTTTGTATAACTGTTTCAGTTCTCACACCATTCACATGACTGACCTGGAGTTTATTGTTTTAACACAAACTCTGCGTGCCCCTATTTTTCACACGGGCAGCTAGTAGTTTTGGTTTTGCAGATTTATATTCACAGGGTCTTGATTTACCGCTGAAACGATGCTCGGAAAGCTCTGTATCCGTGTATCACTTTCAGTTGTGTTTTGTATATTTTTCCACTGCTATGTAATTTATTGTAATCTCTGATATTCATCAAATGTATTTTATTCATTTATACTCTGTATATTCTTGTATCTGATGGAATTGTTGTAATAACAATGAAATGATCTTCCGTCTGCGTTCTATTTTGTCGTGTTCTCAAGGTATCCGGGCTTCCCTTCACGGGGAAGTTACGGGTACGTACAGTGGTATCAGAGCTTTGGTTTACAGAGCTCGAGAACAAGACACATTAGAACCATACGAAAGAATTGATCAGATATTGGATTAGTAATATCCAATTAGAATGACTCGTTAGAGATATGATCAGTAGTATCCTAGAACGAGTGTGAAGAGTATATTTTTCAAATGAAAACGAACTTTGTTTTGAAAATTTAAATCGTTTTATACGTATTTGAATATATTTTTATTTTGAATTTGGACAATCCAATATATAAAGATTTCGTGTATACGCGTCATGAACGTATATTCGAAGTTTTAATATACTGGATAGATATTGAATCACACTCTAGTCGCCCGGAGATAATGTTGATAATGACCATGGCATCATCAATATTTATGTTCGTGTTTCGAAGGTGTGATTTCTATATGATTCCATAGACTGGTGTGAGAACCAAAACTGGATTAGGTTTATTGTTGTGATTTGGCATCAAAAACATGATTTTTTGTATATGTATCAAAATTATGAATTTGAAACGTTAATCCACTAAATTATTTATGGTTGCGTTGTTTGTTTATTTGTTTGATAATTTTGAACCATTATGCCTAACTGAACCGAATATTGAATTGCATTGGAAATTGGTCGCATTTGCTTGCATATACATGTACTTACATTGAACAGGTCATAGCAAGGAGGCTAGAGCAGAAGAATAAAATTTGTTTGCCCGATAAATAGGTACATATTTACTATAATTTACTGTTTTGTTTGGGTGATGATGATTTTATGAGTCGACTGGCTAGCCGCTTGGCTTTTTCTTTTTCTTTTTGAGATCAAAGGGCCTGTATGGCAATTTTGGGATTTTCCCGATGCTCCCGGTGCAGGGGAGGTTATGGCGAAATTTTTCGAAAATTTAGAGTGTTAGCCAAATTTTTGAAAAATTTGAAAAGTTCTTAGAAACTAAAAAGTTGAAGAACTTAAGCCGTAGCAAAAATAATGGAAGTTGACTTGATTTGTTAAACAACTTTCGGCTTCGTTCCTTTTCGGGGACGAAAAGTTTTAAGTGGGGGAGATTGTAACAACCCGGAAATGTGAGCCAATTAAATTTTTTTATTTTGGCAATTATAGCGAATTTTGATTATTTAAAATGAATTATTTTAAATGATATCGACGAGAAATTTATTTTGAATAGAATAGAACGTATATATCTATATACGTCATCGTTAGAATATAAATATTTTATTTTAAATATAAAAGGAATTGAAATGGCGCGGTAGTTCGATAATTTGATTTCAAACTTCAAATGAACATACCGGGTGCAAAATAAACCGGATTTTAGTGAAATCAAAAATATTTGAACCTATTTGATAATATCTGTCCAACGAATCCGAAAAATCAAAATTTCATAGCGGGAATCAAAAGATATGTCTAGCTGAAAATTCAGAATAGTCGCTATGGAATTCAGGCCCTTAAAAATAGCCATTTTGCAAACAACTCGGATTTCGACGAAACCAGTTTTGTTGGATCCATGATGTCAAGTTATTGCTAGATTTCAAATTTCATAATTTTTCGATTCAATATGTGGGCGTGGCAAAGGAAAACGCGTTTGACCAGTTTTAGTTGATTTTAATCGACTGGAAAATGGTCATTTTTCATACGGTCTCAAAATTCGACGATACTAGTATTGTTAGGACCGTATCGTCAATACGAAGCTAGAAAATATTTTTCTGGAATTTTTATAGGTAATATGTGACCCCAGTAAATTGAAATGTACGTTTAAAATTGAATATAACTGATGTATGTTTTGAATTTGATGAAAACCTATCTTAACAAGCAAACTGACTTACGATAGATATCCCATTGTGTTCGGAATGGGGGTAATTAGCTATGGACGACAGGCGGTGGGTCTCGTTTTGATGTCGAAATAAAAAGTACCTTTTCGAAAATAAATAATTAAAACAAAATTAAAAAAAAAACCCTCACTCGCTCCTTATACCCTCAGCCCCCCTTGACTTTTCAGAATCAATTTAGAAAAAAAAAGGGGAGACGGGGGGGGGGGGGGTGAACCACCGCCGCCGCCACTTCATCGCGGCCCCCCCCAGGTGGTGCGCCGCCTCCCCCTTCTTCTTCCTCCTCCACGCAGCAGCGGGCCCCCCCTCCCCAGTTCGATCCAAGACGTCGGCCCCTCTCCTCTTCTACCTCCCCCTCCTTCGCCTCCTTTCTTCTCCTCCTCCCCCTTCTTCTCCTCCGACTGCGCACCCAACCTCGAGCCCCCTCCAAACCCTTCTGAAGACCACCCTCCCTCCGGCGCACAGCGGTTCCCCCTCCTACCTCATTAAGCTGTAAGTGTTTTCTTTCCAAATACAATACATAGTTTTTATTTATTTATTTTTATGTGGTTTAAAAACTGATTTTTATGTTGATTAAAAACTTTTTTTTATGTGGTTATATAAAACTGATTTTTATATAAACAAAGACGATATTTTTATATAAACAAAGGCGAGGTTTTCAATCGAATAAAGGTTTGATTTTTATAAAACATAAAGATGCGATTTTTATTTCCGAGGAGATGTGATTTTTATATAACGTAAAAGTTAAAAATATGATTTTTACATTATAGAGATTATAAAAATACGATTTTATATTATATAGATAGTAAAGATTTGATCTTTATATTTGAAAAGGCGAAATCTTTATATTTGAAAAGGCGAAATCTTTATATAGGGAATAACGTGATAAAAATATAATCTTTATTATATGAACATCGTTGTAAAAATAGAATTTTTATCTATATAGTAACGATGTAAAATTAGAATTTTTATCTATATAGTAGCGGTGTAAAAATAGAATTTTTATCTATATAGTAGCGGTGTAAAATAGAATTTTTATCTATATAGTAACAATGTAAAAATAGAATTTTTATCTATATAGTAGCGGTGTAAAAATAGAATTTTTATCTATATAGTAACGATGTAAAAATAGAATTTTTATCTATATAGTAGCGGTGTAAAAATAGAATTTTTATCTATATAGTAACGATGTAAAAATAGAATTTTTATCTATATAGTAGCGGTGTAAAAATAGAATTTTTATCTATATAGTAGCGGTGTAAAAATAGAATTTTTACCTATATAGTAGTTGTATAAAAATGTGATTTTTATCCATATAGCATAGGAAGTAAAAATTCGATTTTTTTATATTGAATAGCGAAGTAAAAATTCGATTTTTATATATTGAATAGCAAAGTAAAAATTCGATTTTTATATATTGAATAGCGACGTAAAAATTCGATTTTTATATATTGAATAGCGAAGTAAAAATTCAATTTTTATATATTGAATAGCGAAGTAAAATTTCGATTTTTATATATTGAATAGCGAAATAAAAATTCGATTTTTATATATGTAATGGCTACGGGCAATGAAAGTGGCAAAAGGCGAGAACAGCGATGACTTCTACATAAGAAGAGTCGTGGTATTGGATTAGCTAGTCGGTGAGAACTTCTCACTTTAAATTCCTTTTTCTAGTTATATATATACTAGGATGAAGACGGTGCTTAGCAGCACCCGATACCCGTCGTCCACAGACCATGGATGGCTTGTATGTTTGTTTGATGTGTTGTGAAATTTGTTTGTGATGTTGATGTGAAATCGATAATATAGATTAATGTGTTGAAATAAATTAATTATCATTGAAAATATAATTTTTAACGTGAATGTGAATAAATGAATATTTATAAACAAATCGGCCGATTTGTTTATATACACTGATTTGACTGATATTGATTGGGATGATAAATTTTACACATCGCCCAATTGCACAAATAATATTCAGTGTTTGTTGTATTGAAACCCCACACGGGTGTTGGGATGATATTTGGGTACACTAATCCCAATTATTTAATTGTATGTCGACCGATTGATCGACAGGCCGTGTAAGCATTAATTATTTATATTTGATGCTTATGCAGTTGTGTGGTGCACTTTGGATGATGGTTAATTGGTTATCGTTGCTATTATATACATGTGTTGTATGGAATCCATATAATTAACGTTATATGGTAATTGACTGGGCCTCATTCCAATCGGGAAAATAATAAATATTATAAAAGAAAATTCATGTGTTGAATATAAAAATAGTCATGTGTTGATGAAGTTTATGTGTTGAAACTATTCATGTGTTGAGTAAAATATTTTAACAATAAAATTTACATCTTTATCATATTTAAAATTAGAACTACTTTATGGTTGGAGTCTAATTGAAAATCAAACGATAGATACCATAATTTTATAAAATATTTTACATAACAAAAATAGTCATGTGTCGACAGTACTCACGTGTTGAGATTAGTCGTGTATTGAATGTAATAAATATTCATTTGTTGAATAGAATAACAAATTTATTGAAATAAATAAAGCCGTGTTGATTAGAGTTGCGCTATTTTGACGTAAACGATATTTATATCGATTATATTCGTTTTTATAATGAATATAGAAAAGGTAGTGATTTCAAAATATAACGTTTTGAAAATATTATCATTTATGTAGTAATGATATGAAATATTCAATTGTGATTTAAATCGAATGTAGAGTTGAAATGGTTTTGAAAACGAATTTAAAATGATTTACAAAATACGTTTTAAAAGTAAATCGACGAAATGTATATATATATATATATATATTATAAATAATGGCCTGAATAGAACGCGCCGCGCCGCGACAGTTCGTGAATTTCGACCATTGACTTCGAATTGACGTTGCGGGAGATCCGACCGTCGGATTCTCCTAAAACCAGACCCGTTGGGTTCGTATTGAAAAGAGCTTTCCAGTGAATATTAGAAATTTTAATTCTAACGGTTGGATTTGGAATTATGTCCAAATCAAATTTGGAAAAGGTCGATGTAAGTGCAGTTTGATGGCCGTTGATGGAAATCGACTGTACGGGCCTTGATAAAATTATTAAAAATATTAATAATTTGTGTAAAGTCATAATATATGAATTGGAAAGAACTGGGATGAAAAATTCCTCATTTGAAAGGATAAAAATATATTTATGTCGAAATGAACTAGTTTTGAACTAGAATTAAAATCATTTTATTTTTGAAATAAATAAATTGAATTTGAAAGTGATTTTAAAAATAATCAATATTCCTATTACGTGAATTGGACTGGAGTTGAATCGAAATTATCTTCGGAATATTTCGATGTTGGATTTCGTGACCATACAGATATTGTTATTGGAATTTGAAAGATATATTCATATCGTTATTTCCAATACGATATTTGTTGGTTTCAGAATTTGATATTGAATATAAGCCGATATATTTTCTATTCAAAGCCTTGTATTTAATATCAAATGTGATTTGGGCTTGCCATGAATCGTGTTTTAGATGACATTGGTTCTTTAACCCAGTTAAAGACAGGATATTGATTTTTGAAAAGATTAAAACTAAGTGGAGTTTTAATGAATCTTTAATAAGATTGAAATGTGAATTGATAATTTAAATTATCAAAACTGGAAAGTGACCGAGAATGGAGTATCACCAGTTATACTCCAAAACGATAGTTAAATCTTTAATTAGATTTGAACGTGAAATGGTAATTAACTTTACCGATAACACCGTGGTGTTAGATATGGAGTATTACCAGTTTTGCTCCATGGGATGAATAGGTTGGGATTGGGAAATAAAATAAATAATTACTTTGGTGTGGTTCGCTAATCCCGACTAGTTTGGAATACCATAATATGGTTTGAAATGATATCCAAAGTAAGATTAAAGAATAAATTTAGAAGAATTTATCTTTGATAAAATTAATGGGAACCTTTTTCCTAAGAATGTGAATTTGAATAAAAGAATATTCTGAATTGGAATGAGGCTTATGTTGTGTTTGTGTAACACGTATTTATTATATACGCGGGTTATTTGGAAAGGCCGGGTTTATACCCATTCTGAATAGCCGATTCGACGAGATGTCGAAGATGAAGACGGTGGTTGAAGACCGGAAGTCTTCACATCGTTTGGGTGATTACTGATGATCTCGACTGGGCTGTACACCCAAGATGAGGGAAACAGTTGGTGATCGTCTAGACGTACTTGGAGATCGATGGATATGCGAGGAAAGTGCCTCCGGTTTCGTTCAGACCCAGAACGAACTTGTAAATGGATTGTGTGTCTGACATTGGATTTTATTCTGTATTGATTGATCTCTATTAAATATACATCTGTTTGGCGGCGGAGAATTTATTCTCTTGCTTAACGCCCTTCTCTGAGACGTACGAGCTCAGAGGTTGTATATCGATGGACATCAGTCGAATGGAGTAAATTGCCAGTGTGGCACGCGTAAGTGGCAATTGATCAAGGCTTTTGTTGAAAAGCAAAGTCTTATGGTTTATGATCAAAGCATGGTCTGTGTGACGTAGCTTTGTGTATAACGTGGATTTGCGAGCCTCACACCTCGGTATGAGTCAAAAACGGGATAAGGACCCAAGGAGTGCATGACGTTTCTTTCTAGCTATGGTGGTGTCAGTGACCTACCAACCCTGACATTTATATACTTTTCACCTTTGTGGTTGTTGGAATGCGAGGCGCCTCGGATATAGGTCTGTAAGGACCGGGAAACGTTTGTTCAGGAATAACTAATCCTCAAAAGTAAGAGAGGACTGGCCTTGGAGGTTCCAAAGGATCATAGTGGGGTCCTGAGGCATTTGCTAGAGTGTCCCGAATCGGAGAGGAGCTTGCCCCTTGCCTCGACTCATGACGGAAATCCAATTCCCAATACGTGATATTGCGGTTTTAATTGTAGAACTAGTATGGCGACATGATATATGGTACCCATGCCGTCTATGATTGATATTTATGATTGAAATTGTTTTGGCACTATACACCTATAATAGTATCAAATGATTTGTTTTAAACGTACCAAGCATGTTTGGCTATTATAAGGGAAAACCCTATCCTCCGGCTTGCGTTGCATTGTGTGATGGGACCTGGGTCTTATAATAGCTTCATTTTTCCTAAGAGCATTGCGCTATTTTGTTATATGCACTAGTATTCTTGGGAGGAAACTCGTTCCGTATTATACGGCGTGGTCCCTTGAATTACTCTCTTTTAAAGTAAAGTTTTGAATAACTGTTTTAGTTCTCACACCAGTCACATGACTGACCTGGAATTTATTGTTTTAACCTAAACTCTGGGTGCCCCTATTTTCCACACGGGCAGCTAGTAGTTTTGGTTTTGCAGATTTATATTCACAGGGTCCTGATTTACAGCTGGAACGATGCTCTGAAAGCTCTGTATCCGTGTATCACTTTCAGTTGTGTTTTGTATATTTTTCCGCTGCTATGTAATTTATTGTGATCTCTGATATTCATCCAATGTATTTTATTTATTTATACTCTGTTTATTCTTGTATCTGATGGAATTGTTGTAATAACAATGAAATGTTCTTCTGTCTGCGTTCTATTTTGTCGTGTTCTCAAGGTATCCGGGCTTTCCTTCACGCGGTAGTTACGGGTACTTACAACTGTTGTTGTTTGAAAACCCCCACACGTGTATTAGGATGATATTTGACATACAACAATCCCAATAATTAGTGGTATGTCAATCGATGGGTTGACATGCCGTAATGGGCGTTATTTATTTATTTATTTATTTTAATGCTTATACAGTGGTAGAATGCACTCCGGATGATGTTTGAATGTGTAATGATTATTTATCATTACTTTTGAGTACATGCGATGTATGAAATCCATATAACTCAAATTATACGGTAATTGATTGAGTCACATTCCGATTTAGAAATAACGGATATTTTAAAATGACAAATAGTTTAGAATAACGAATATTTTAAAATATATTCAGTAAAGAATTAAAATAAGATTTTGATGTCCGATTTTAGATGGACACGAAAATATTGGAATATATGAAGCCGAGTCAGTAGCTAAACACCATTTTTGAGTCGGACGGGTTTATCAATCGATTTTAATCAATTTATAATGAATATCGAAAAGAAATTATTTCAAAATCAGATATTTTGAAAATAATACCATTTTAATATTTTAATGATATGGAATATTCAATTTTGATTTAAATTTGAAAATGAAGTTGGAATCATTTTAGAACGAATTTATAAATGATTTATAAAATATGTTTTAAATGGGAATCAATGATATATGTATTATACATATTTAATGGCTTGAATAGAACGCGCTGTGCAGCGTCGTTCGCGAATTTCGACTACTAACTTCAAATTGATGTAACGGAAGATCCGACCATCGGATTCTTCTAAAATTGGAACCGTTGGGTTCGTATCGAAAAGATCTTTCCAATGAATATAAGTGATTTAAATTTGAATAGTTGAATTTCACGATATGTCAAAATCAGTTTTGGAAAAGGTCTATGACACCCCACGTCCGTTAATGTCACTCACAAAGGGAATGCATTAAATTTCGTGAAGCGTTTTAGTAAATAGAATAGAAACATTACAAGACAGATATAAAATTTTTGCAGTAGAATAAAAACAACTTTTATTAATCATAAAGCATGGTTACACCATATGTCTGAAAAAACATAAACTTTGTTCATCATTAAAACATCCATAAAAGAAAAGAAAATGCACACACATCCATATGCAGTATAAGAGTGATTGAGTCGATCTGTGCCTAATGTGTGTGTATATGCGTCCACAGGCAACCACTAGCAAACACTTGCATCCATCAAACATAACATGTCTCAAACACATGTTTACAAACATAACATGTCTCATCCAATCATTTCTTCCATCTTTATTTTCACTTCCTTTCGCAAGTTTGGCCCCACTACCTCGAACTCTATACATTTTATCGCCACTTGGATGAGTAGTCATCTTGGAATGATGGGCTTCCTCAAGGACTGTCTTCAATAGGTTTTCCATCCTGATATGATTCACCTATCAAACCTCTTCTCAAGTAGCCCCGCCACTTTCTTATCAAGCTCCCTCTTTTCTTTTAGGAACTATATGGCGCACAGGTAATGCTACTGGCTTTGCATTGTCCACCAGGTATATACGGAAATCAATCTTGCGCCTCGGGGTAATCCCTGAACCTCGTCTAAGACACCCGGATACTCACGAACTGTTGGAGCCGATCGCAGATCATCGATAGATGCCTCCACAGACTCTAGGAAACTAAGCATGGCAGACCCATGTAGGTCACAAGAAATTTCGAGGGTCCCCCCATGATAAGTTAGAAGCTTAACGACCCTTCTCTCACCCTCCAGAATGCCACCATATGTGGTAAGCCAACCCATCCCTAGAATCAACCCCTAGCCCATGAAACAAGATGTGCATCGTACTCTAACTCGATGCCTAACACAAATATGCTCAAACCCCAACAAATCACGGATAAATGAGCCGAACCACCAATGGGGTTTGAGACAACAACGGGATCCACTATCATACTAGTAATTAAGTGCAGAGATTCAACTACAGAACTAGATATGAACGAATGCGAATGCGCCAGAATCGAAAAGTGTTCTAACCGGTTGATTGCAAAGAGAAATCAAAACCTTCCATGGAAACTTTCCTACCTCTATCTGGTGCACTAACCATGAGAGCATTTGATTTCCCTTCAGAGGTACCTGTCCTTAGACATTGCCCTTGCTTCCTTGGGAATC
Organism: Allium sativum; assembly: GCA_030737875.1. Lineage (NCBI taxonomy): Eukaryota > Viridiplantae > Streptophyta > Magnoliopsida > Asparagales > Amaryllidaceae > Allium > Allium sativum. The sequence goes on from CM060926.1 coordinate 911,441,565, forward strand.
CCTCAGAATAGTATCCAACCTCTCCACAAACGAAGTAAGCATTCTTCCTTTTCCTACAGTTCTTGGCCAAGTGACCCTCTCGCCCACAACTATGGCACTTCCTATAACAATCGGATTCCGGCAGACCGAACTTTTTTTCAAAAATCCCAATCCATCGAAACCCGAGTTGGTTTGCTCTGGTATCCTGCAAAATAGACAGAGACATAAAACACATCAAATCTCAGAAAAATATCTCACAGTGGAAAGGATAAAATATAGTATCATCAAAACATAGCCTTACCGTATTATTAATATTGCCTAACCAGCATCAAAACTATCATGTCTCTGCCACAATCTAACCTACGAGTGTGTTATGAAGAGGGGGTAGGAACACAAGTTGTGGTGATTGGCTTTAAACTATACACTTTGGATAATCTTACATATACCGTTCAATCATATTTTCTTACTTATTAGGTAACTTGGGTTAACAGCACTCAAGGCTTACACACACGTCGTACCCATTTACTTCCCAGTGAATTAACCTAATACAGTATATGTAGATATCTCTCAATATTGAGATACACCCCATGGTACCCCACTCGCACGGTCTCCACCGTATCATCGCAGGAATATAGCAGTCCTTAATCCTACGTCCGAATGTCGTACAAATTTCTTTATATATGTCAACGCTACATCTGCAAAGAACCACTACTTCTATATTACATAAGCGTTCGGATTACCATCTTTGAACTATTCGATCGAATTAGGTTCCATCCTCAAATAATGCCATCTAATCTTATGATACACCACCTAGAGCGACACGAGTGTACCTAGACTTTCCCACGTACGTATCGTCAATCGTTCTCGATGTCTATTGCACATGTTCTCTATATGTGCGCCCGAGTTCCGTGGCAGGGCTAATCAAGAAACACGGAACTCGGTCGGGAGCTTTCATATATGAAACACCCCACCTCCGGTAGGGTCACTCTCAAAGGGAATGCCCTAATTTAGGTGGAGGTTTATAAGTATAAGTCACGGATACACAAGAAGATATAAATACACATATTTTTGAACAGCGGAAAACAACAGCAACTTTTATTTCATCAAAATACGTGTTACACAAACCATGCCATAATTGTCTTACAATACTTCCAAAAAACATTACATTTTCATAACTGTCTTGATTTCATAACTTAAAGAAGTATAAAAATATAAGTAAACTGCATAAGTCCCCATAATTGCTATCCAAAGCCATAGTCCAAAACGAAAGAGATCCAAGCAATACATTCTTTCTCTTCAAGCTGGATGTGAAAATTGGTCAAGCTGCGGTATTCCCTCCCTGTGGACCTGAGGGGGGGGGGGACGAAAGAAAAGTAGAGTCAGACATAAAGCCTGAGTAAGTGTAGGACTATTCAGTCTATGAATAAGGAAATGAGCATGATAAGTACAAACTGGAAATGGGAAAGCACCATAAACAAAGTTAAGTTGTCTAGAGTCGAATACACTATCGTACCCCATATTAATCTCTGCACCCCTATAAACTAGTTCCCAACAGGCACCCCATGATCAGGGTGAAGTGATCCATTTCTAATGATCGGCTCCTACTCGCATAGTTACATGTGTCTTACGTCCCCCGATGTTGTAGCTACCTATGATGGTCCCACCATGGGGTGTATCAAGTCCCATGGTGGCGGCCTGACACAATTCTAGAATGCACAGGTATACTACTGGTGCCCAGTGCCTAATTTTTCTGGGCCGGAGTGTGTGCACGCCCGCACCCCGTTAGAACCTACACTGCTGCACCACCGCCGTCGATTTGACCTCTTACAGTCAGCCCAGTAATCGTGCCCCACCCTGCCTAGTTCAGGGTATCCTGATACACTTTGTAGGGTTACTGCTGAAAAGGGTCCCCCGCTACTAGGTTTTCTATTTCTAGCCAACATGCTAAGTTGGTTAAGTGTTCTGTAACCTAACCCCCAATCAGTATGTATAGTTTAGCATGTTCAATTTGATTAAGTATTAATTCAATTTACTTAATCCTATCAATCCTGACTCAGCCTTAATTGTCTTATTAAAGCCTCAACCACTCACATTAGACAGGAATTGTTGTGACTGCATGTTGCCGGTTGGGTCCGGGCAGTCTTACGTCACAACTCAGTCTAACCTCGGGTCTTTATTGGGCTCAATGTTTAACTACCCACATTGGATAGGTATTGTTGTGACTACTGGACAGTCGGGCGGGTCCGGGCAGGTTTATGTCACAACGCAATCCAACCTCGGGTTAAACACATCGTATTTCTAAGTTTACATATTTTGTCTCTTTTCTTTTTATATGTAAATATTTGTAGCCCATTATTCAAATTCATCTTTATTGGGTAAAATTAATTTATACCACTTAAATGTTCTCAAGGTCGTTGGCATGCGTCAAACAAGCCAACACATATGTTTTATATTTTTAACCCAACGTCATTACCCCCGTTTTATACGTTCGCTGTATTATGTTGGGCTTAACATTTAAGCCCAACTTAGCCACATGAAAAAGGGGAGGCTTAGAACATGATGTATATATATTCTAAGTAACATCAAAAAGGGGTGTGTAAACGCATGAACTTGCAACATAGCGGCTTAATTAACATAAATTAGGCACTTGTGAACTTGCATTGTAATAGCATAAAATCTTGACATAAAACATACCTAAACATGGATCATGGTTTTAATCCAATCATGTAAACTTTTATTTAAAGCATGAATCTAACTTAATTATGTGCCACATATATTATCATATGTTTCTTAACAATAACCTAAGCCTAAAACATATTTTGTTTGGGCATAAAGTTAAACTAGCCATGTTCATAAAGTCAACACAAGTTCACAAAGATGCTTACTTTTGTCACTAATACAAAAGTATGGTTTTACACTTGAATCCTGATGCCAATTCCAACATAAATTCATATGAATCATAATACTCAATTGGATCCAACTACACTAAAAGTGATCATAAAAATATACATAGATGGATCTAAAATCATGTTGGCATAATAGTGAATCATATACTTGCATGAGTATCAACTTGGTTGAAATAAACTACCACAAACATATAGTTGTTAACTTTCAACATGAATCATATACTTGCAAATATCCAATAGTTCTAACATCATTATACCACAACATCCCAAATCTATTTATAATTAGAATCATAGCAACATACAATTATGAATTATCATCACCATAAATTAAGTACAATTCCATTTCTCATTTTACACAAATCAAATCTCAATTATTCATTCACATCGGAATAGCACTCTACTTACAACGTATGACGAATCTTCAATTCAGGATTCTGAATTCTGAATTTGGAGATGCTATCCTTTGTTGTAGGCGTTGTTTTGATTTAATTGTTGTTGCTTTAAGCTTTCGAATCAACTCCTAACTTGACGGCTATCCGTAGTCTTTCTTCAGTAGCATGACAGCTCTATTCTCATTTTTATTTGTGTGAATTAGGTGGAGTCTTAGGTTCTTTTTATAGAGTTTGTGAATTGATTAGAGCCGTCGATGGAGCTTAGATTAATATTAGTCGTTCGTTTTAAAGAGAAACCAATCAGGAGCTGACACATATGCCCTAGTGACAGGACAAAGCTCAGAAATTCGGCCAAGCACAGACCTGGCCAGCCAGGAGGGGCTGGGTTCGACCTGGCTCAGGGGCCAGGTCGACCCCCAGGTCGACTACCCAGTCGACCTGGGTGCCTTGGGCGGGAAAATTCCCGCCCAGCCCAATCTGGGTCCGATTTTTGAATTTTGTACTCGTTTCTGAACTGTTTCTGTCTGTTTGAGTTTTAAACTGAATTCTCTCCCTCATATGGAGTCCGTTTTACGCAAACTCAGACTCTATCTCAAGCTGAATTCCGAGACGAACACAATGGCGTATCCCGTTTCCCTTAATTCTTTGATTTGAAATTAATTATACTTTAATTTATGAATTTCACTATTATAGAATATACGTAATGTTACATTCTCCCCCACTTAAAAGGATTTCGTCCCCGAAATCTTCAAGTTTAGGAAGAATGTATATCCTAGCATCCAAACGTCCATCTACTCATCCATCAAACACGAGTGTCCATTGTCCTTAAAAGACTTCTAATGCTTCATGATCATATGCGAAGTGTGTGTATATGTACTTATCTAATGCAAAATCAGTTGGTCTACTGATTCAGTTGAACTCCTTAATGCAAATTATGTAAGTGTCATGAATCCATTATGTATGCAAACCTTCCTATTCATGATTCTACATGAGTGCACAATCATTCATATAAATGCAACATCCATATGACAACACATTAAACTTCAACCATATACGAATATAAAAACATATATGCATATGCAATATGAAGTGACTGAGCCGATCTAAAACCTAGATTGTGTGTGTATATGCAACCACGAGCAACCACTAGCAATCACTTGCAACCACTTGCAACCATCATCCATAACATGCTTCAATTACATGTTTTCATCCAAAGGGTTTCTACCTAAAAGATAAGGTCGAGGAGATATATCGTAAAAGACAGATAAAGCATAACTTAAGGAAAAAGAGAGATCAAAGATGTACCCTTGAAAAGAAAAGAGTATGCTGCGTGTATTCTAGCCTCAGTTTCCCAAGTCGCGTCTTCCTCGGCGTCGCTCCACTGAACTTTGACGAGCTTGACTTCGCGGTTGCGTATCTTTTTCACTTCAGTTCCTAAGATGCGTGTTGGAACTCTTCTCACAGTTGCTTCACGTTCCACTTCGGCTTCTTCTAGAATGCTAGGCTCTACTATTTCAGCAAACTCGTGCAAACACTTCCGGAGGTGAGAAACATGAAAGACGTTGTGAACTCCGGCCAGCTTTTCGGGTAGCTCTAATCTATAGGTCATCTTCCCAACTTTCTCGATGATAGGAAACGGCCCTACGAACCTTGGTGCTAGCTTCCCTGTGGTTCCAAAATGAACAACGTTCCTTAGAGGAGATACCTTAAGAAAAACCCTGTCTCCAACCTCAAATTCATGGTCGGTCCTCCTCTTGTCTGCGTAGGATTTTTGTCTGTCTTGGGCTGTCTCCATTCTTCTCCGTATTAAGTCTACTTTCTCTGAAGTCTCTTGGATCATATCTGGTCCAAGTATGAGCTTGTCAGTAGACTCCCACCAACAAGTGGGCAATCAACACGGTCTTCAATATAAAGCTTCGAAGGGCGCCATTCCGATGGTGGCTTGGTAGCTGTTGTTGTAGGCAAATTCCACCAAAGGAAGATGGTCTTCCCACGTCCCTCCGAAGTCAAGGATGCACAGTCTTAAAAGGTCCTCCAAAACTCTGTTCACTCTTTCTGTCTGGCCGTCGGTTTGGGGGTGATAGGCTGTACTCAAGCATAACTGTGTGCCTACCGCTTCTTGCAGACTCCGCCAAAACTCACTTGTGAAGATAGGGTCTCGGTCACTAACAATGCTGGAGGGTATCCCATGGAGTCGAACAACTTCCTTGAGATAAAGAGATGTTAGGGATGAGGCAGTCCTTTTACTCTTGACAGGTAAAAAGTGAGCGCTTTTAGTAAGCCTATCCACTATTACCCAAATGCCAGTGTTGCCTCTTCTAGACCTGGGTAGCCCATCAATGAAGTCCATTGAAATGCTATCCCACTTCCACTGCGGGACCTCTAGAGGATGGAGCAGACCGCCAGGCTTCTTTTGCTCCGCCTTAACCTATTGGCAAGTCATACACTTAGAAACGAAATCTGCCACGTCCTTCTTCATGCCGCTCCAAAAGAAAGTTCTCTTTATGTCCTTGTACATTTTATCTCCGCCTGGATGTATCGTCATCTTGGAGTGATGTGCTTCTTCGAGAACAGTCTTTACTAAATCCCTTGTCCGTGGGACGCATAGTCTTCCGTCTCGCCTTAACCAACCCTTATCGTCGATGGAGTATTTGTTGAGGTGACTTGATGTCTCACCCCTAATTAGCCTATCAATCGTCTCCACAAGCTGAGGGTCTTCGCGTTGTGCTGTCCCTATTGAGTCCACTAGAGTCGGGCGTACTTCGAGAGATGCTAGCAAGCCCGGTACAAAATCGGAGGAGGGCCTAAAGTTAAAACTAGCTATAAACTCCAAGTTTTGCCTTTCTATAAAGAGCGGGCTTAGGGTCAGTTTCTTTCAGCTCAACGCGTCTGCCACTACGTTTCCTTTGCCCGGAGTGTAGGAGATCTCGAAATCGTACGTAGCAAGAAACTCCATCCATCTCTGTTGCCTCAAGTTAAGATCTTTATGCGAGAAAAGATATTTCAACGATTTATGGTCAGTGTAAAGTTCGAACTTCTCACCTAGGAGATAGTGTCGCCAAGACTTAAGTGCAAAGACGATGGCGGCTAACTCAAGATCGTGGGTCGGGTAGTTCTTTTCATGAACCTTCAATTGCCTTCCACCATAAGCTACTACCCTCCCTTCTTGCATCAAGACAGCGCCTAGCCCTGTCCTACATGCATCTGTATAAACTGTGAACATCTTGCTTCCATCTGGCAACGTCAGAACTGGGGCTGTTGTAAGAGCCCTTTTTAGTCATTGGAAAGCAAACTCGCAATCCAAGTCCCAGTTGAACACTAGATTCTTCTTTGTCAACCTTGTGAGTGGAGCTGAGATTTTCGTAAAATCCCTTATGAATTTTCGGTAGAAACTTGCTAGTCCTAGAAAACTTCGGACCTCAGTTGCATTCCTTGGTGTCTTCCAATCCTGTACCGCTACTACCTTAGCAGGGTCCACAGCTAACCCTTCCTTGGATACTACATGCCCAAGAAACCTTACTTCCTCTCTCCAAAAGTGGCACTTGGAGAATTTGGCTTTTAGTTGATGGACTCGCAGAGTTTCCATGACTACCCTTAGGTGTTGAGCATGTTCTTCTTCACTCTTTGAGAAGATCAAGATATCGTCTACGAAGACTACTACGAACTTGTTGAGGAATTCTCTGAACACCCTACTCATCAGGTCCACGAAGTAAGCGGGTGCGTTTGTCAAGCCAAAAGGCATGACAAGCCATTCAAAGAAGCCGTCTAGGGTTTTGAATGCTGTCTTATCGATGCTATCTTCAGCCACCCTTAACTGATGAAATCCGGTCGCCAAATCGAGTTGGGAGAAAACTGACGCTCCTACAAGCTGATCAAACAGATTGTCAATTCTGGGGAGAGGGTGCCTATTCTTTTTCGTTAGTTTGTTGAGCTCCCTACAGTCAACACATAGACAGAGTGAACTGTCCGCCTTCGTGGCGAACACCACTGGAGCGCCCCATTCTGAAATACTCCTTCTAATGAACCCCTTCTCTAGAAGCTCTTTAACCTGTTTACTGAGCTCTTTCCTTTCCCGTGGAGCCATGTGTCTAACGGGCAATGCAACGGGCTTTGCATTATCTACAAGATATATGAGGAAGTCTATCTCCCGCTTCGGAGGTAAGCCCTTCACCTCTTCGAAGACATCCGATATTCACGGACCACTCTAACCGATTGCAAACTCTCAACAGAAGCATCTAGCGATTCAAGATAACTAAGCATAACCGCATACGAGGGATTACAAGTAATTTCCAGAGTGTTACCGAGTTGGGTCAGAAGCCTAACCACCCTTTTCTCACAATCAAGGATGGCACCATTATTGGATAGCCAATCCATGCCCAAAATCAAACCATATACCGAGAAGCCCAAAACAAATGCACTACATCTAAATTCTACGCTTAGAATAGAAATTTTCAATCCCACACAGATCATAGACAAATGAGATGGGCCCCCGATTGGATTTGAAACAACTAAGGGGTCCTCTACCATACTAGTTTCTAGGTGCAGAGATTCTAGTAAAGCAGATGAAATAAAGGAGTGTGATGCGCCAGAATCAAATAAAGTGCGAACTGGGTGATCATAAAGATAGACTACACTTTCTACAGAAGTATTTATACCTTGCTATTGCAGAGGTGACGCTTCTAGCACATGAACCTGTGCCCCTGAGGTGGATCCAGCCTTCTGCCCCTGCCCTCGCTTCTTTGGGCAATCCTTAGCCATGTGGCCTGTCTCACCGCAAGAAAAGAACCCACCATTCAACTTGGCCTTCTTTTTCCGGCAGTCTTTCACTAAGTGCCCCACTTTGCCACAGAAATTACACTTCCTCTTCTCTTGGGACTTGTTGTCTTTCCCGCCCTTCTTAAAGTCTGTCTTCTTAGGCTGTAAACCTTCTTTCTTCCCTTGTGAGCTTTCTGCCTTTGTCTCCTTCTTGCCCTTATCCTCTTCGTTCAGCAATGCCATCTGCACTAACCTTTCATACATAGCTCCCATAGGTATATGGGTCATGGCTAAGCTGTGTAATGGCTCAGTCAATCCTTTGACAAAGCGGAGAGCCTTCTTGTGCGGAGTGTTGACTAGGTCCAGCCCGAACCTAGCCAGCTGATAGAACTGATTAACATACTCTTTGACTGTCATATTCCCTTGCTTAAGAAATAAGAATTTTTCCAATTGAAGGCTCCTTTCAGCTTCTGAGAGAAATTTAGACTCAAAACTCGCCCTAAATTCCTCCTATGTTTCCACTGGTCTTTCTGCGTTGGTAACTTCCCACTAGTAGGAAGCCTCGCCTTTAAGTAGCCATACTGCCAGTTGCACCTTCTGCCTATCTTCTACCTCAAAGATGACGAATAAGTCCTCGGTTTCCTTCAGCCAGTTCCTGGCTGCCACGAAGGACTCGGTTCCATGAAAGTCCTTCCCTCCCATAGCTTTGAAATCTTTACATATCTTAGCAAAAGCATTACCACACGGAGGAGTTGGAGGAGGAGGTGTTGCTACAACTGGATGATCTCCCGCAGCTGGATGATTTTCTGCAGCTGGGGAAGGAGGAATAGTGGGACCTGCCTGATTGGCCCTTGCTTCTAAGAATCGTCTGAACCAACCAGGTATTGGTACACTCTCTAGAAAGTTAAGTCCTTCGGACATGTTGAAACAAAAAGGGTAGATTCAAAACAAAGAATAAAGGATAGTACCTATGGCTTTGGGGGACTAAGCCTTTTTAAAATAAAATAACATTTTATCTTTAAAAATGCTTCTTTAAATTTTCTTTTGAAAATAATTTTTCAAAACTTTTTATCTTATCTGGTAAACCTATGCTATGATACCAAGTGAAACACCCCACCTCCGTTACGGTCACTCTCAAAGGGGATGCCCTAGTTTTGGTGGAGGTTTATAAGTATAAGTCACAAATACACAAGACAGATATAAATACACATATTTTTGAACAGCGGAAAACAACAGCAACTTTTATTTCATCAAAATACGTGTTACACAAACCATGCCATAATTGTCTTACAATACATCCAAAAACATTACATTTTCATAACTGTCTTGATTTCATAACTTAAAGAAGCATAAAAACATAAGTAAACTGCATAAGTCGCCATAATTGTTATCCAAAGCCATAGTCCAAAACGAAAGAGATCCAAGCAATACATTCTTTCTCTTCAAGCTGGATGTGAAAACTGGTCAAGCTGCGGTATTCCCTCCCTGTGGACCTGGGGGGGACGAAAGAAAAGTAGAGTCAGACATAAATCCTGAGTAAGTCCCGGACTATTCAGTCTATGAATAAGGAAATGAGCATGATAAGTACAAACCGGAAATGGGAAAGCACCATAAACAAAGTTAAGTTGTCTAGAGTCGAATACACTATCGTACCCCATATTAATCTCTGCACCCCTATAAACTTGTTCCCAACAGGCACCCCATAATCAGGGTGAAGCGATCCATTTCTAATGATCGGCTCCTACTCGCATAGTTACATGTGTCTTACGGTCCCCGATGTTGTAGCTACCTATGCTGGTCCCACCATTGGGTGTATCAAGTCCCATGGTGGCGGCCCGACACAATTCTAGAATGCACAGATATACTACTGGTGCCCAGTGCCTAATTTTTCTGCGCCGGAGTGTGTGCACACCTGCACCTTGTTAGAACCTACACTGCTGCACCACCGTCGTCGATTTGACCTCTTACAGTCAGCCCAGTAATCATGCCCCACCCTGCCTAGTTCAGGGTATCATGATACAACTTGTAGGGTTACTGCTGAAAAGGGTCCCCCGCTACTAGGTTTCCTATTTCTAGCCAACATGCTAAATTGGTTAAGTGTTCTGTAAACCTAACCCCCAATCAGTCTGTATAGTTTAGCATGTTCAATTTGATTAAGTATTAATTCAATTTACTTAATCCTATCAATCCTGACTCGGCCTTAATTGTCTTATTAAAGCCTCAACCACTCACATTAGACAGGTATTGTTGTGACTGCCTGTTGCCGGTTGGGTCCGGGCAGTCTTACGTCACAACTCAGTCTAACCTCGGGTCTTTATTGGCTCAATGTTTAACCACCCACATTGGATAGGTATTGTTGTGACTACTGGACAGCCGGGCGGGTCCGGGCAGGTTTCTGTCACAACGCAATCCAACCTCGGGTTAAACACATCGTATTTTCTAAGTTTACATATTTTGTCTCTTTTCTTTTTATATGTAAATATTTGCAGCCCATTATTCAAATTCATCTTTATTGGGTAAAATTAATTTATACCACTTAAATGTTCTCAAGGTCGTTGGCATGCGTCAAACATGCCAACACATATGTTTTATATTTTTAACCCAACGTCATTACCCCCATTTTATACGTTCGCTATATTATGTTGGGCTTAACATTTAAGCCCAACTTAGCCACATGAAAAAGGGGAGGCTTAGAACATGATGTATATATATTCTAAATAACATCAAAAAGGGGTGTGTAAACGCATGAACTTGCAACATAACGGTCTAATTAACATAAATTAGGCACTTGTGAACTTGCATTGTAATAGCATAAAATCTTGACATAAAACATACCTAAAGATGGATCATGGTTTTAATCTAATCATGTAAACTTTTATTTAAAGCATGAATCTAACTTAATTATGTGCCACATATATTATCATATGTTTCTTAACAATAACCTAAGCCTAAAACATATTTTGTTTGGGCATAAAGTTAAACATAAACTAGCCATGTTCATAAAGTCAACACAAGTTCACAAAGATGCTTACTTTTGTCACTAATACAAAAGTATGGTTTTACACTTGAATCATGATGCCAATTCCAACATAAATTCATATGAATCATAATACTCAATTGGATCCAACTACACTAAAAGTGATCATAAAAATATACATAGATGGATCTAAAATCATGTTGGCATAATAGTGAATCTTATACTTGCATGAGTCTCAACTTGGTTGAAATAAACTACCACAAACATATAGTTGTTAACTTTCAATATGAATCATATACTTGCAAATATCCAATAGTTCTAACATCATTATACCACAACATCCCAAATCTATTTATAATTAGAATCATAGCAACATACAATTATGAATTATCATCACCACAAATTAAGTACAATTCCATTTCTCATTTTACACAAATCAAATCTCAATTATTCATTCACATCGGAATAGCACTCTACTTACAACGTATGACGAATCTTCAGTTCAAGATTCTGAATTATGAATTTGGAGATGTTATCCTTTGTTGTAGGCATTGTTTTGATTTAATTGTCGTTGCTTTAAGCTTTCGAATCAACTCCTGACTTGACGGCTATTCCTAGTCTTTCTTCAGCAGCATGACAGCTCTATTCTCATTTTTATTTGTGTGAACTAGGTGGAGTCTTAGGTTCTTTTTATAGAGTTTGTGAATTGATTAGAGCCTTCGATGGAGCTTAGATTAATAATAGTCGTTTGTTTTAAAGAGAAACCAATCAGGAGCTGACACATATGCCCTAGTGACAAGACAAAGCTCAGAAATTCGGCCAAGCACAGACCTGGCCAGCCAGGAGGGGCTGGGTTCGACCTGGCTCAGGGGCCAGGTCGACTACCCAGTCGACCCCCAGGTCGACTACCCAGTCGACCTGGGTGTCCCAGGTCGACTACCCAGTCGACCTGGGTGTCCCAGGTCGACTACCCAGTCGACCTGGGTGCCTTGGGCGGGAAAATTCCCGCCCAGCCCAATCTGTGTCCGATTTTTGAATTTTGAACACGTTTCTGAACTGTTTCTGCCTGTTTGAATTTTAAACTTCCGGAGGTCATATCTCCCTCATACGGAGTCCCTTTTACACAAACTCGGACTCTATCTCAAGCAGAATTCCGAGACGAACGCAATGGCGTATCCCGTTACCCTTAATTCTTTGATTTGAAATTAATTATACTTTAATTTATGAATTTCACTGTTATAGAATATACGGGGTGTTACAATATATCTGCTGATTGCAGATGCTAAGGTCTGCTTTTACAGTGGCTATGGTTCCACTAGACCCCTCCCTTAACTAATGAAAGGCACCCAAGAATATCAAGAATGAGAACTTAACCCTAGCCCCCTATGCCCTTCAAACCTATTGGCCAACCTCACCCATAACTAGATAGCAAAGTATATATTCTTTTGGAGTTCTCCGCCTTTCCGCTTTACGTACTGACTGAAGATGGGAAGTAGACGACGAGTTGCTATCACAGGGCACTAACTGGTCTCACCGAATCACGCTAGTCCATCTTAGTCTTTTGATTGGCCCTTATTATTGCTATCAAAGCATACTAATTGGTTCACCCACGCAGACCTAATCTCTGTGAGCACAGGCAGATCATCTGCCACTCACAGAGGAATACCAAGAGTACCTTACGTCCCGGAAGCCTCGTGCTTCTTAACCCAGTTCGTTGGAGCCTACAAGAATATCTAGATGGACATGCGCTCCTCTTTGTGTCCTTTGACGTCCTGATGATCTACCCCTTAGGGTTATTCATCCTCTAACGTATGGACTGGTCCAAGCGCCTCAGTTTTATATGTCATTAGACGCTACGTCTAACCATTAATTACGCGCTTGCGCCTCCTCATGAGTTTTCTCAATTAACTTGGTTATTCTCCTTCACATTGACTTCCTTTTCAAGTTTACCAAGTTACCCTTGCTTATTAATTCAATTTATAACTTAACCCATTTAAGTTTATTAATAATCATACAACATGTTATTCTCTAGATTGTGGCCCAAGGTTTGTGATCCACAATCCCTTTTATATTCTTGTTTGATTTCAATAACATGTTTTAATTAATATGTAATTAAGTATATCCAATTCACATGTTTCCAATTAACATGTCACTTACCATTTATGATTAAATATTACTTATTTCATTTCATAAATTTTCCTCCTCCTTTCTCATTTAATCATAGTCCCACTTTACGTCGTCAATACGACTTACCGTTGTTTACTTATTAAATTAGTTCTATTAAATAAGGCCCATTAATAAGTTTCTCTACCCATTTATTATAACCTATGTTATAATTTCCCCTTGTCCCTAGGACAAGTATAAACATGTTATTCTTACCAACGGGTTTCAGACTCCCAAAATACTTAATTTATAATTAAGTACAATATATATTCCCCCTTTTCTTAGCTGGTTTCATGTTTTCCCCTTTTCTGATTACTTAATTTACAATTAAGTGTCACTTAACTTAATTCACCGGTTATCCCATTCCCTTACTGGTTTATTATAACCTAAGTTATAATATTCACTTGTCCCTAGGACAAGTCTATCAATTATACAACATTTTCATTAATATTATTTACTTATAATAGGTCATTGTAACACCCCACCTCCGCTAGGGTCACTCACAAAGGGAATGCACTAGTTTTGGTGGAGTATTATCTAGGTAAACATACACAGAGATATCACAAGGCATAACATAAATAAAGCAGCGGTAGAAATTAAAAACCAAACTTTTATTACTTTCAATAAAAGAGTCAAAACCCCATATATCCAAGGTACAAATTATTCCATTACATCAAGTTCCAAATAAAGAAACATAAACTTAAGATAACAAAGTAAATTATTCCCCCATAAGTAGCAGAAGCAGCCATAGCATAGCTCAAGACCAAACCTTACATGAGCTGTCAGAAAGCAAGCTAAATCCAAGCTAAGAGCTAGTGTTTCCTCCCTGAGAACCTGGGGGGAACAAAAGAAAAGGAGGCGAAAGGAAAAAGGTCAGTCATAAGACTGGTAAATCCTAGTGACTTTCAGTATAAAAACTAGTAAAGGTAGTATGACATGTGAAAACAGGAGTTAAACATAAGGATGGTAACAGGACTAGTATGACAATTAAGATAACAAGATAAGTCAAGTCTAGCATCGCATATTCAAGGTTCGCTGCACCAACTATACTAGTATTCTAACCCATGTCAAGTATTAATCATGAAATGATCCCTTGGCGTAGTATCATGAAGTGACCCATTACGGGGTCCTACGGTACGATTTACTAATTGATCGGCTCCCTACAAGTTCTAGCTCGTCATGTATCTATATCATACGGCCCTATCCTGAAATGTAGTTACCTGTGCTAGGTCCACCATAGGGTGTATCAAGCCTTATTGTGCCAACCACCGACACGAATAAAGCATGCACAGTGTAAACCTATGGGTGCCCAATGCCTGCTTTTTCAACTCCGAACTACGTGCACGACCATAGTCCGCCTGAATCTACAATGGTGCACCTATTCAGCCGTCGTTCTGGTCGATTACAATCAGCCCAGTAATCGTGCCCCACCCTGCCTAGTCCTAGGGTATCGTGATACATCTAAGTGGGTTACTGCTGAAAAGGACCGCGTAACTAGGGTTTCTAATGGGTTAAGTGTTGTCATTCAAATTCGTGACTTAACCCTATCCAGATCATGTATGAAGTTTGTTAAGTGTGTTCGGGCGGTTCATGACATAACCCTATCAAATCATCGTGTCAAGTTGGTTAAGTATATTCAAGTGGTCCACGACTTAACCCTATCATGTGGCATTAATTCATTAATGCACCTCAACCTCTCACATTAGACTAATTATTGTGGTCACTGGATTTGCCGGGCGGTTCCGGGCAGATTTACACCACAACATAGCCTAACCTCGGGTTTTACGTGCGATATGACCAAATACTCACATTGGATCCTATTGTCTGCAGTCACTGGATTTGCCGGGCGGTTCCGGGAAGATTTACACTGCAAACTCAACCCAACCTCGAGTTGGCCATTTTCAAGTTTATCTAAGTGTCATCTCCAGATTCAAGTTTTCGAGTCTAAATTCATGTCAAGTTTTCAGGTCATGTTTCATGTCAAATCGTGTCAAGTTCATGTCCATATCCAGGTTCAAGTTATAATAACGTTCATGTTCAAAGTCAATTCATGTTTTACCTAATCTACCCAAATCGTATCCCCATCGCACATAAACTCGAATTGATACAAATAAATCTGATTAGGGAATAACATAAAAAGGGACGGGTATAAGGTGGCAAAAGTGATTACTAGCATAGCATGGTATGACTTGAGATAAATGATTATAACATTACTGGCATATGGAATATTGGCCTCAAACATAAAGATTCCAAATCCAGCAAAATAAGGTACTAGTCAAGATAACAGTTGTTGAAACACCCCACCTTCTTTAAGGTCACTCACAAAGGGAATGCCTTAACTTTGGTGGAGGTTTATAAGTAAAAGGCCACAGATAAACTCAAGACAGATATAAATACACATATTTTAAACAGCGGAAACCAAACAGACTTTTATTTCATCAGTACGTGTTCAAAACAAAACATTCCATAATTGTCTCAAAATACTTCCATCATTACAACCTCATAACTGTCTTGATTATTAAAGAAGCATAAAACATAAATAAAGTGACAAAAATCCGCAAAGTGACATCCAAAGCCATAATCCGAGCATAAGAGATCCAAATCATACATTTACGTTCTTGGAGCTTGTAAAGAGTCTGAGTGAGCTGAGTTGTTTCCTCCCTGTGGACCGGGGGGGGGACGAAAGAAAAGAAGACGAAAAGAAAATAAGGTCAGACATAAAGCCTGAGAAAATCTAGTAACTCTTCGTTATATGAATAAGAAAAGGGGCATGATAGATATATACTGAAAATAGGAAAGTGTCACAAGCTAAGGGAGTGTCGAATTTACTATCGCACCCATACTATATCTCTGCACCTACTTGAGTTTATTCTAACTGGCACCCCATGGTAAGGGTGAAGTGATCCCCATTTTCGAAAGATTGGCTCCTACTCGCGTTAACATGTGTCATACGACCCCCAAGAATTGTAGATACCTATGCTGGTCCCACCATGGGGTGTATCAAGACCCATGGTGGCGGCCCCGACACAAATTCTAGAAGGCATAGGTTATACTACTGGTGTTCCCAGTACCCTGGTTGTCTGCTCTGGAGTGTGTGCACGCCCGCACCCCGTTAGACCTACACTGTGCACCCACCGCCGTCGTTTTGACCGCTTACAATCAACTCGTAATCGTGCCCCACCCTGTCTAGTTTCAGGGTACCGTTGATACCTAACTTGGGTTACTGCTGAAATGGGTCCCTCGTTACCAGGATTTTCTAGTTAAACATGTTAAGTGGTTAAGTGCCTATATTAACCTAACCCCACCCTTCAATTCTTGTTAACATGTTGAATTTGGTTAAGTGTTATAGTTGACTTAATCCTACCACCTGTCCTTAGCCTCTTAGGCGCACCTGACCACTCACATTAGACAGGTATTGCTACAGTTACTGGATATGCTGGTCGGTTCCGGGCAGGTTTACACCGTAGCTCAGTCTAACCTCGGGTCATTATTGGGCTCAATGCTTAACCACCCACATTGGATAGGTATTGTTGTGACTACTAGACAGCCGGGCGGTTCCGGGCAGGTTTACATCACAACTCTATCCAACCTCGGGTTAAGCATATCATGTTTTCTAAATTTACATATTTTATCACTTCTCAATTATATATGTAAATGTCATATCTTTTATTTTTGGGTATAACAATTCATACCACTTAAATGCCATTGTCGTTGGCATGTGCCAACCCTGCCAACATATATTTTCATGTTTTACACCCAACGTTATTACCCCCGTTTATACGTTCGCAACGTTATAACAAATGTTGGGCTCGACACAATTCAGCCCAACTTTAAAAGCGTGAGAAAGGGGGAAATCAAGAACATGTAATATTTTACAACATATAAGGGTGTGTGGGGCATGAACTTGCAATTTAGCGATATTAACATAAATGATGGGTCATGTGAACTTGCATTAAAATCAAAGTATAGCTAAGTAGATGACATATGAAATGGCATAGTTTAGGCTAATACAAACTTGTGTTTAAACATATTTAACTTGGCATAATGTCAAACACAAAACTAGCATGATGTATATCCACCAAAAGGTCCAATTATAACATCTAATCACATTGCCTTTTTCAACATGAACTTGCATAGTTTTTGAAACCCAAACGATACTCAACATAGATCCAATTACACTTGCAAATAAACATGAACTTGCATAGTTTATGAACACAAACGATACTAAACATAGATCCAATTACACTTGCAAATAAACATGAACTTGCATAATTTATGAAACACAAACGAAAACATAGATGCAATTGTCTTGCAAATAAACATGGAAGTGATATCATAGGTTTTGGGTCATGTAGGCATAAAAGGTTTCAAGTCTAAATCATGTTTACATAAGCCTTAATTTAGACTTAGTGAATGTATAAGGTCCATGTCATAGGCATAAACAAAAAGGGATCAATTTCTAGTTTTTGCCACAAACTTACAAGTGCCATTGTTTTCATATACAATTGTTCAATAGGCTTGCATCAATCAATTTATGCCACAAACGTCAATACACAAGTCATGATAGAACCATCACAATACATAGAATTTGTACAATACAATAACACAATTCTATTTTCCTTTACATCGACTCACATCACAATTTTTATTCATATTCTAAAAGGTTACTATACTTACAACGAATGCAGAATCTTGAATTCTGGATTCTGAATTCTGAAATTGAGATGCGCTCCTTTGGGTAGACTAACGTTGCATTGATTAATTTGATTAAACTTTTATCTTCTTCTTAGTTTGATTCGTCTCTTAGGCCTTTCTCTCTTGACGGCTATGTTCAATTCCTCCCTAGCAGCATGACGACTCCTTTCTTATTTTTTTTGTGAATTTTCAGTTGAGACTTAGGGTGTATTTATAGATTTTAAATTTGTTTTGAGCCGTTAGATGAAGACAGGAGGAATCTAGGCCATCCAAAGTTCAAAGAGCCAATCAAGAGGTGACACGTCAGCCCTAGTGACACACAAAGCCATAGAAATTCAAGCCAGAGCCAGACCTAGCCAGCTAGGTCGACCAGGCAGGTCGACACCCAGGTCGACACTATGGTCGACCTGGGGGGACCAGGTCGACACTATTGTCGACCTGGGGTGACCAGGTCGACTTGGGGTGACCAGTTCGACACCATGGTCGACCCTATGGTCGACCTGGTCTCTGGACGGGAATTTTCCCGCCCAGCCCAGTTTGAACCTGAATTTCGAATTTTGAATCTAAAACTGAGCTGTTTGAATTTTAAACTTTATTCTGAAACTTCCGAAGGCCATAACTCCTTCATATGGTGTCCGATTCGCACAAACTCGGACTCTATCTCAAGCAGAATTTTGAGACGAACGCAATGGCGTAACCCATTTCCCTTAATTATTTCATTTAGAATTAATTACACTTTAATTTGCGAAGCTTAACGTTATAGAATTCACGGGGTGTTACATTCTCCCCCTTAAAAGGATTTCGTCCCCGAAATCTTCAAGGTAGGAAGAATGTATATCCTACCATCCAACAGTCCATATACTCAACCAACAAACACAGGCATCCACTGTCCTTAAAAGACTTCTAATGCTTCGTGATCATATGCATAGTGTGTGTATATGTCCTTATCTAATGCAGAACTCAGGCAGTCTACTGATTCAGTTGACCTCCTTAATGCGAATCATGTAAGTGTCATGAATCCATTGTGTATGCAAAATTTTCCTACTCATAATTCTACATGAGTGCACAACTTATTCATACAAATGCGATAACCATATGAAAGCATATCAAGTTTCAACCATATACAAATGATAATACATATATGCATGTGCAATATGAAGTGACCGAGCCGATCTATAACCTAGGGTGTGTGTGTATATGCATCCACGAGCAACCACTAGCAATCACTAGCAACCATTTGCAGCCATCATCCATAACATGTTTCCAAATACATGTTTGCATCCATTTGTTTTCTACCTAAGGAGTTAGGAAAAGGACCGAGGAGATATACCTAAAAAGATTGGTAAGGCATAACTTAAGGAAAAAGAGAGAGATCAAAGATGTACCCTCAAAAAGAAGAGGGTAGGCAGCGCGTATTCTTGCCTCAGTTTCCCAAGTCGCATCTTCCTCGGCATCGCTCCACTGAACTTTAACGAGTTTGACTTCGCGGTTGCGTAGCTTTTTCACTTTAGTTCCTAGGATGCGGGTTGGAACTCTCCTCACAGTTGCTTCACGTTCTACTTCGGCCTCTTCTAGAATGTTAGGTTCCACCACTTCCGTAGACTCATGCAAACACTTCCGGAGGTGAGAAACATGAAAGACGTTGTGAACTCCGGCCAGTCTCTCGGGTAGCTCTAATCTATAGGCCATCTTCCCAACCTTCTCGATGATAGGAAACGGTCCTACAAATCTTGGTGCTAGCTTTCCTACGGATCCAAAATGAACGACGTTCCTTAAAGGTGATACCTTAAGGAAAACCCTGTCCCCAACCTCGAATTCAAGGTCGGTCCTTCTTTTGTCGGCGCAGGATTTTTGTCTGTCTTGGGCTGTCTTCATCCTTCTATATATCAAGTCCACTTTCTCTGAAGTCTCTCGAATCTTATCTGGCCCAAGTATAAGCTTATCTGTAGACTCCCACTAACAAGTTGGTGATTTGCATGGTCTTCCATACAAGGCTTCGAAGGGCGCCATACCGATGGTAGCTTGGTAGCTGTTGTTGTGGGCAAATTCCACTAAAGGAAGGTGATCCTCCCAAGTCCCTCCAAAGTCAAGAACGCAAAGTCTCAAAAGATCCTCTAAAACTCTATTCACCCTTTCCGTCTGGCCATCGGTTTGGGGGTGATAGGCCGTGCTCAAACATAACTGTGTGCCTACAGCTTCTTGCAGACTCCGCCAAAACTCACTTGTGAAAATAAGGTCTCGGTCACTAACAATGCTGGAGGGTATCCCATGAAGTCGAACTATTTCCTTGAGATAAAGAGATGCTAGAGATGAGGCTGTCCTTCTACTCTTGATAGGTATAAAGTGGGCGCTCTTAGTAAGCATATCCACTATTACCCAAATGCTAGTATTGCCTGTTCTCGACCTAGGTAGTCCATCAATGAAGTCCATTGAGATGCTATCCCGCTTCCACCGTGGGACCTCTAAAGGGTGAAGTAGTCCTCCAGGTTTCTTCTGTTCCACCTTGATCCATTGACAGGTCATGCACTTAGAGACGAAATCTGCCACGTCTTGCTTCATGCTGCTCCAAAAGAAAGTCCTTTTTATATCCTTGTACATCTTATCACTGCCAGGGTGTATAGTCATCTTGGAATGATGCGCTTCCTCGAGAACCTTCTTTGTCAACTCCCTTGCTTGTGGGACACATAATCTTCCATCTCGTCTCAGCCAACCCTTATCATCGATGGCGTATGTACTGAGGTGACTAGAGGTCTCACCCCTAATAAGTTTATCAATCACATCCACAAGCTGAGGGTCTTCACGTTGCGCAGCCCCTATTGAGTCTAAGAGAGTAGGGCGTACTTCGAGAGATGCTAACAAACCCGGTACAAAATCTGAGGAGGGCCTAAAGTTAAAACTGGCTATATACTCCAGGCTTTGCCTTTCCACAAAGAGCGGGCTTAAGGTCAGTTTCTTTCGGCTGAACGCATTTGCTACTATGTTGCCTTTTTCGGGAGTATAGAAAATTTCAAAGTCATACGAGGCAAGAAACTCTATCCATCTTTGTTGCCTCAAATTAAGATCCTTCTACGATAAGAGATATTTCAATGATTTATGGTCAGTGTATAATTCAAACTTCTCACCTAGGAGATAATGGCGCCAAGACTTAAGCGCAAAGACGAAGGCGGCTAACTCAAGATCGTGGGTTGGGTACTTCTTTTCATGAACTTTCATGATTTGGGTCATGTAGGCATAAAAGGTTTTGGGTCATGTAGGCATAAAAGGTTTCAAGTCTAAATCATGTTTACATAAGCCTTAATTTAGACTTAGTGAATGTATAAGGTCCATGTCATAGGCATAAACAAAAAAGGATCAATTTCTAGTTTTTGCCACAAACTTACAAGTGCCATTGTTTTCATATACAATTGTTCAATATGCATCAATCAATTTATGCCACAAACATCAATACACAAGTCATGATAGAACCATCACAATACATAGAATTTGTACAATACAATAACACAATTCTATTTTCATTTACATCGAATCACATCACAATTTTTATTCATATTCTGAAAAGTCACTATACTTACAACGAATGTAGAATCTTGAATTCTGATTCTGAATTCTGAAATTGAGATGCGCTCCTTTGGGTAGACTAACGTTGCGTTGATTAATTTGATTAAACTTTTATCTTCTTCTTAATTTGATTCATCTCTTAGGCCTTTCTCTCTTGACGGCTATGTTAAATTCCTCCCTAGCAGCATGACGACTCCATTCTTATTTTTTTTTGTGAATTTTCAGTTGAGACTTAGGGTGTATTTATAGATTTTAAATTTGTTTTGAGCCGTCAGATGAAGACAGGAGGAATCTAGGCCATCTAAAGTTCAAACAGCCAATCAAGAGGTGACACGTCAGCCCTAGTGACACATAGAGCCACAGAAATTCGAGCCAGAGTCAGACCTAGCCATCCAGGTCCACCAAGCAGGTCGACACCCAGGTCGACACTATGGTCGACCTGGGGGGGGGGACCAAGTCGACACTATGGTCGACCTGGGGTAACCAGGTCGACACCATGGTCGACCGTATGGTCGACCTGGTCTCTGGGCGGGAATTTTCCCGCCCAACCCAATTTGAACCTGAATTTCGAATTTTGAGTCTAAAACCGAGCTGTTTGAATTTTAAACTTTATTCTGAAACTTCCGAAGGCCATAACTCCTTCATACGGAGTCCGACTCACGCAAACTCGGACTCTATCTCAAGCAGAATTTCGAGACGAAAGCAATGGCATAACCCATTTCCCTTAATTCTTTCATTTATAATTAATTACACTTTAATATGAGAAGCTTAACGTTATAGAATTCACGGGGTGTTACAGTTGTCATAAGGTGATAGTATAGTCATGGTAACGATTGACATAAGGTGATAGTCATAAACTTGTGACTAATAGTAGATTCAACACGATAATATGAGGGGTTTCTCTTTTCAATTTACAACATAAATAGGCCCCAAATCCATGTCATAGTGATATACCCAAAAGTCAAGATCCAAGATGAACAAGAATGGATGTAAAACAGTCATCATACACAGGTCCAATTTCAATTTACCACATATTCATATTACATTTACAGTTTAAATCTAAAAGTAACTGGGGCTTACAGATCGTGGTTCGAGAATTAGAAAAAGAGAGTCGATGTTGAATCTTTATATGCTTAATCAAGTCCTAACAGAAATCCCCAAATCAGCAATTCTCTTAGCGCAGTTTCAACGTAGAAGAAGTAGTCCCTTTCTCAAACTTTTCAACCAGAATCAGAGCACCATAAGGTCAGAGAGAATTTTGTGTAGAGAGACTAGTGTTAGGGGCTGTTTATATAGGGTCAGATCAACGAATGTAGATAGAAACGAGGCCGGAAACATCAAAGTGAATCCAGCTTCAAAAGTGGGCTCGGCCACCAGGTCGACCCCCAAGTCGACACTATGGTCAACCTGGTCCTGGGCAGGTCGACTACATAGTCGACCCCTAGGTCGACCTGGTCCTGGGCGGGAAAATTCCCGCCCAGTCCATTCTGAGGTTTGAATTTTGAAATTTGAATTCGAATTCTGAGCTATTTTGAACTTGAAAACTTCTGAAAACTTCGAAAGGTCATAACTTGGTCATACGGACTCCGATTTTCGAAAACTCGGACTCGTTTCCAAGTAGAATTTCGAGACGAACACAATGGCACAACCATTTCCCTTGATTCTTATTTTAAAAATTAATTATGCCTTGATTTATAGTTAAAATACGTTATAAAAATACGGGTTGTTACATTCTACCCTCCTTAAAGGATTTCGTCCCCGAAATCTCTAAGTTAGAAAGAATATATCCTACCATCAAATCATCCATCTACTCAAAGCATCATCCACCAACAACCATTGTCCTTAAAAGATTTCTAGTGCTGTATGAACATATGCAGGAAGTTGTGTATATGTACTTATCTAATGCAAAAGATCAGGCGGTTACAGATTCAGTAAACCTCCTTAATGCAAAATATGTTAGTGTAATGAATCCAACATGTATGCAAATTCCTAGCATAGTTTATAATCTCTACATGAGTGCACAAACATTCATTCATATGCAACATCCAAGTGATAGCATAACAAGTTCCATCCATGTACAAGTATAAGAACTCATGCATATGCAACATGAAAATGTGACTGAGCCGATCTAGTGCCTAATGTGTGTCATGCATCCACTAGCAATCACTTGTAAACACTTGCAACCATTTGCAAACATCAACCATAACATGTTTCAATCACATGTTTACATCCATATGGTTCTACCTAAGGTTCTCAAGATAAGATCGAGAAGATAACAAGACAAACGTAGGTAGTAGAAGCATGATACGAAAAGGTTTTCAAGTTTATAGAAAAATAGATCGAGAATGTACCCTCAAAAAGAAATGGGTAAAGAGCGTGTATCTTCTCTTCGGTTTCCCAAGTTGCGTCTTCTTGGGCTTCACTCCACTCCACTTTAACTAGCTTGACTTCTCGATTCCTTAGCTTCTTAATCTTCGTTCCTAAGATACGAATCGGAACTCGCCTCAATGGTGCCTCTTATTCCACTTCTACGTTTTCAAGGATTCTTGGCTCAACCACTTCGGCCGACTCATGCAAGCACTTTCGGAGATGCGAGACGTGAAAGACATTGTGTACTCCAGTCAGTTTCTGGGGTAAGTCTACCCTATAGGCCATTCGTCCAATCCTCTCAGTGATAGGGAACAGTCCCACGAACCTTGGTGCTAGCTTTCCAACTGCTCCAAAAAGAACTACATTGCGTAATGGAGAAACTTTTATAAAGACCATATCTCTGACTTCGAACTCTAGGTCTATCCTTCTCTTGTACGCATAAGATTTATGTCTATCTTGGGCCATTTTCATCCGTCTTCGTATCAACTCAACCTTCTCAGAAGTGTCTCTTATCATGTCAGGGCCAAGTATAAGCATGTCTGTCGTCTCCCACCAACAAGTTGGCGATTTGCATGGTTTTCCATACAGGGCTTCGAACAGTGCCATTCCGATGCTAGCTTGGTAAATATTATTATATGCAAACTCCACGAGAGGAAGATGGTCTTCCCAAGTACCCGCAAAGTCAAGAATGCATAGCCTCAGGAGATCCTCTAGTACCCTATTTACCCTTTCGGTTTGTCCATCCTTCTGTGGGTGATAGGTCGTGCTCAAGTTCAGTCGTGTACCCATTGCTTCTTGTAGACAATTCCAAAACTGGCTAGTAAAAATCAGGTCACGATCACTAACTATACTAGAGGGAACTCCATGCAACCGTACTATCTCTCGAAGGTAAATAGACGCTAGCCATGATGTGGTCCTCTTGCTTTTCAGTGGAATGAAGTGAGCACTTTTCGTGTGTCTATCAACTATGACCCATATGCTAGTATTTCCCTTCCTTGACCTAGGCAGTCCATCCATGAAATCCATTGAGATACTCTCCCATTTCCATTGCGGAACCTCCAAAGGATGTAATAGCCCACTAGGCTTCTTCGACTCGGCCTTTACTTGTTGGCACACCATGCACTTCGAAACGAACTCTGCCACATCCTTTTTCATTCTAGCCCAAAAGAAAATGTGTTTCATATCCCTGTACATCTTATCCCCTCCGGGATGTATAGTCATCTTCGAGTGGTGCGCCTCTTCGTGAACTTTCCTTACTAGGTCTCCCACTTGTGCGACACATAGCCTTCCATCGCGCCTTAGCCATCCCTTGTCATCTATGGCATACCTACTGAGGTGGCTTGACGTCTCACCACTAATCAGCTTGTCCATGATTTCGACTATTTGTGGGTCTTCCTTCTGGGAAGTCCCTACTTGATCTAGAAGTGTAGGTCTTAACTCAAGAGATGCTAACGTAGCAGTCAATGACTCATTAGCAGGTGTAAAATCAAAGGTTGCTATAAACTCAAGGCTTTTCCTTTCAATAAACAAGGGGCTCAAAGTGAACCTTTTTCTACTTAGCGCGTCCGCCACCACGTTACCCTTGCCAGGGGTATAAGCTATATCGAAGTCATATGATGCCAAGAACTCCATCCACCACTGTTGTCTCAGATTCAAATCTTTCTGCGAGAAGAAGTATGTAAGCGATTTATGGTCGGTATACAGCTCGAACCTCTCCCCTAGAAGATAATGGCGCCAAGCTTTAAGTGCAAAAACAATCGCGGCCAACTCCAAGTCATGTGTGGGATAGTTTTTCTCATGAACTTTAAGTTGTCTGCCCCTGTAGCATATTACTCTTCCATCTTGCATTAGGACAGCGCCTAATCCCGTGCCGCACGCATCTGTGTACACGGTAAACATCTTACCTCCATCGGGTAATGCCAAAACAGGAGCTGTGGTGAGGGCTCTCTTAAGTCTCTGAAAAGCAGCGTCACACTCTATGTCCCATGCAAAAGGTAGGTTCTTCTTTGTTAACTTAGTAAGAGGGGATGAAATCTTAGCGAAGTCCTTATGAACTTCCTGTAGTAGCCCGCCAAACCGAGAAAGCTCCTCACCTCCGTTGCATTCTTAGAAATTTTCCAGTCCTGTACCGCAACTACTTTTGCGGGGTCCACGGCTATGCGTTGCTTAGAAACTACATGCCCAAGGAACCGAACTTCCTTCCTCCAAAAATGGCATTTGGAGAACTTAGCCTTTAACAGGTGTGCTCTAAGTGTTTCCATGACTTCCTTGAGATGTCTAGCATGCTCTACTTCATCTTTTGAGAAGATCAAAATATCATCCACGAAAACTACCACAAACTTGTTAAGGAACTCCCAAAACACCCTACTCATCAAATCTACAAAGTATGCGGGGTGCATTCGTTAACCCAAATGGCATGACGAGCCATTCGAAGAACCCATCTAGACTCCTAAACGCAGTTTTGTCAATGCTATCCTCAGCCACTCTAAGCTGATGGAATCCTGTGGTAAGATCGAGTTGAGAGAAAACAAATGCTCCCACAAGCTGGTCAAACAAATCGTCGATTCTTGGTAGTGCGTGCCTATTCTTCTTTGTCAGCTTGTTTAACTCACGGTAATCTACGCACGGACGAAGCGATCCATCCGCCTTAGTAGTGAATATCACTAGAGCACCCCATTAAGAAATGCTTTGTCTTATGAAATTTTTCTCAAGCAACTCGTTAACTTATTTACTGAGCTCTCTTCTTTCTCGCGGGGCCATGTGCCTAACGGGAAATGAAACTGGCTTGGCATTATCAACAAGATAAATTCCGAAGTCTATCTCGCGTTTAGGAGGTAACCCCCTTACTTCATCAAAGACATCTGGATATTCTCGGACCACTCTTATAGATTGCAAATTATTGTCGGACGAGTCAAGGGATTCAAGATAACACAACATGACCGGACCCTTAGGGTTACAAGAAATTTCAAGGGTATTACCAAGGCGAGTCTTGAGCCTCACTACCCTTCGTTCACAATCGAGAATGGCTCCATAATTGGACAGCCAATCCATACCTAGGATCAAACCGTATCCCATTAATCCGAGAACATAAGCATTACACGTGAATTCTACGCTTAAGATAGAGATCCTCAAATCCACACACATCATAGATAAATGGGCGGAGCCCCCAATTGGATTTGAAACTATGACGGGATCCTCAACCAGACTAGTACTTAGGTGCAGATTTTCAACAATATCAAAAGAAATAAAAGTATGCGTGTGCCAAAGTCAAATAAGGTTCGAGAAGGAAAGTCAGACATGTAAACAAGGCTTTCTATGGAAATATTACTACCTCGGTCAAGAGCTAGAGTGGTGTTAAGAGCATGCAACTGCCCTCCAGAAGGTCCTGCTCGCTGGGTCTGCCCTTGCCCCTGCCCTTGCTTTTTAGGGCAATCCTTGCTGATGTGTCCAGTATCTCCACAATGAAAGCGTTCACCCAAATTCCTCTTCTTCTTTCTACAGTCTTTATCTACATGTCCCGTAATACCACAAAAGTTGCACTTCCTCGTCTCACGTGGTTTGTTGTTGCTCTTGTTATTCTTGTTATTCTTGTTGCTCCTCTTCTTGAAGTCAGCTTTCTTATTCTGAGTCTCATTAGGCCTAACCTCCTTCTTGCTATTCTTGTCTTCCTCATGAAGTAGAGCCATATCCACCAAGCTTTCAAAGGTCGCCCCTATGGGTATATGAGTTATGGCCAAACTGTGTAGTGGCTCGTTCAATCCTCGAGCAAAGCGTACAGCCTTTTTTTGGGCTGTGTTGACCAAATCCAAACCGAACCGAGCAAGCTGATTAAACTTATTTACATACTCCCTAACAGACATGTCCCCTTGCTTGAGTGCTAGGAATATCTCCATCTGAAGGTTCTCTTCGGCTGACGATAAGAATTTAAGCCCAAACCTCTCTCTAAAGTCTGCCCAAGTCTCAACTGGCCTGAGAGCGTTGGTGACTTCCCACCAAAATGTAGCTTCCTCTTTCAACAACCATGCTGCCAACTGAACTTTCCTATGGTCCTCCACATCAAAGATAATAAACAAGTCTTCAGTCTCCTTTAGCCAGTTTCGTGCCTCAACAAAGGTTTCAGTTCCAACGAAGTTCTTGCCGCCCATTGTTTTAAAGTCTTTGCATATTTTGGCAAAGGCGGTACCAGGAGGAGGAGGAACCGTAGCCACTGGGGGAGGAAGAGGAGGGATGTCTGTCGGGCCTGCGCCGTTGGCCCTAGCTTCTAAGTACCTTCGGAACCATCCAGGTACGGGTATTCCCTCAGGCAGGTTAAGATCAGCCATGCTGAAAAACGAAAAGAAAAAGATTCAAACGAGGAAACAAAGGAAAGTGCTAATGGATTTTTAGGGAATAGCCTTTTTAAACATAAAACTTTTCTTGAAAAATGCTTCTTTATAAATGGTTTTGAAAATAGTTTCAGAAGGTTTTTAAAACTTTTGCCCAGCCTGGTAACCTTCTGCTCTGATACCAAAGGTAACACCCCACCTCCGCTAGGGTCACTCACAATGGGAATGCACTAGTTTTGGTAGAGTATTATCTAGGTAAACATACACAGAGATATCACAAGGCAGAACATAAATAAAGCAACGGTAGAAATTAAAAACCAAATTTTTATTACTTTCAAGAAAAGAGTCAAAACCCATATATCCAAGGTACAAATTATTCCATTACATCAAGTTCCAAATAAAGAAGCATAAACTTAAGATAACAAAGTAAATTATTCCCCATAAGTAGCAGAAGCATCCATAGCATAGCTCAAGACCAAACCGTACATGAGCTGTCAGAAAGCAAGCTAAATCCAAGCTAAGAGCTAGTGTTTCCTCCCTGAGAACCCGGGGGGGGGGAGGACGAAAGAAAAAGAGGTGAAAGGAAAAGGGTCAGTCATAAGACTGGTAAGTCCTAGTGACTTTCAGTATAAAATCTAGTAAAGGTAGTATGACATGTGAATACTGGAATTAAACATAAGGATGATAACAGCACTAGTATGCCAATTAAGATAACAAGATAAGTCAAGTCTAGCATCGCATATTCAAGGTTCCCTGCACCAACTGTACTAGTATTCTAACCCATGTCAAGTATTAATCATGAAATGATCCCTTGGCCCAGTATCGTGAAGTGACCCATTACGGGGTCCTATGGTACGATCTACTAATCGATCGCTCCCTACAAGTTCTAGCTCGTCAAGTATCTGTGTCATAGGGCCCTATCCTGAAATGTAGTTACTTGTGCTAGGTCCACCATAGGGTGTATCAAGCCCTATGGTGCCAACCACCGACACGAATCAAGCACGCACAGTGTAAACCTACGGGTGCTCAATGCCTGCTTTTTCAACTACGGACTACGTGCACGACCATAGTCTGCCTGAACCTACAATGGCGCACCTACTCTGTCGTCGTTCTGGTCACTTACAATCAGCCCATTAATCGTGCACCACCCTGCCTAGTCCAAGGTTATCGTGATACATCTAAGTGGGTTACTGCTGAAAAGGACCGCGTAACTAGGGTTTCTAATGGGTTAAGTGTTGTCATTCAAATTCGTGACTTAACCCTATCCAGATCATGTATCAAGTTGGTTAAGTGTGTTCGAGCAATTCATGACTTAACCCTATCAAATCATCGTGTCAAGTTGGTTAAGTATATTCAAGTGGTCCATGACTTAACCCTATCATGTGTCATTAATTCATTAATGCACCTCAACCTCTAACATTAGACTAATTATTGTGGTCACTGGATTTGTCGGGCGGTTCCGGGAAGATTTACACCACAACATAGCCTAACCTCGGGTTTTACGTGCGATATGACCAACTACTCACATTGGATCCTATTGTTTGCATCACTGGATTTGCAGGGCGGTTCCGGGCGGATTTACACTGCAAACTCAACCCAACCTCGAGTTGGCCATTTTCAAGTTTATCTAAGCGTCATGTCCAGATTCAAGTTTTCGAGCCTAAATTCATGTCAAGTTTTCAGGTCATGTTTCATGTCAAATCGTGTCAAGTTCATGTCCATATCCAGGTTCAAATTATAATAACGTTCATGTTCAAAGTCAGTTCATGGTTTACCTAATCTACCCAAATCGTATCCCCATCGCACATAAACTCGAATTGATACAAATAAATCTGATTAGGGAATAACATAAAAAGTGACGGGTATAAGGTGGCAAAAGTGATTACTAGCATAGCATGGTATGACTTGAGATAAATGATTATAACATTACTGGCATATGGAATATTGGCCTCAAACATAAAGATTCCAAATCTAACAAAATAACGTACTAGTCAAGATAACAGTTTTCATAAGGTGATAGTATAGTCATGGTAACGATTGACACAAGGTGATAGTCATAAACTTGTGACTAATAGCAGATTAAACATGATAATATGAGGGGTTTCTCTTTTTGATTTACAACTTGAATAGGCCCCAAATCAACATAGTGATATACCCAAAAGTCAAGATCCAAGATGAACAAGAATGGATGTAAAACAGTCATCATACACAGGTCCAATTTCAATTTACAACATATTCATATTACATTTACAATTTAAATCTAAAAGTAACCGGGGCTTACAAACCGTGGTTCGAGAATTAGAAAAAGAGAGTCGATGTTGAATCTTTATATGCTTAGTCAAGTCCTAACAGAAATCCCTAAATCAGCAATTCTCTTAGCGCAGTTTCAACGTAGAAGAAGTAGTCCCTTTCTCGAACTTTTCAACCAGAATCAGAGCACCATAAGGTCAGAGAGAATTTTGTGTAGAGATACTAGTGTTAGGGGCTGTTAATATAGGGTCAGGTCAACGAATGTAGACAGAAACGAGGCCAAAAACATCAAAGTGAATCCAGCTTCAAAAGTGGGCTCGGCCACCAGGTCGACCCCCAGGTCGACACTGTGGTCGACCTGGTCCTGGGCAGGTCGACTACATAGTCGACCCCCAGGTCGACCAGGTCCTGGGCGGGAAATTCCCCACCCAGTCCATTCTGAGGTTTGAATTTCGAAATTTGAATTCGAATTCTGAGCTGTTTTGAACTTGAAAACTTCTGAAAACTTCGAAAGGTCATAACTTGGTCATACGGACTCCGATTTTCGAAAACTCGGACTCGTTTCCAAGCAAAATTTCGAGACAAACGCAATGGCGCAACCCGTTTCCCTTGATTCTTAATTTAAAAATTTATTCTGCCTTGATTTATAGTTATAATACGTTATAAAAATACGGGTTGTTATAGTGATTATCATTCCCCTTTTAAACCATTTACTGTTGTAAACCATTATTCTTCATTCTTTGTAATATACGTTCCTTATTATATTAAGGAAAACACTTCATGCACCTTATCAGTTTGATAGAAGGAATCAATGATTTATTTTCATAACGTTTTCCCATTTGAATCCATGGTAGCAAGTAATTTCTTTACTTTTCTATATTTATTGTGGCTTACTTGCAACAACGTTTTTAGAAATAAGTCATCTAGGGAAATACATCACTTTTCCTTCTTATCACACTAACTCAGTTCATTACATCCCTTCCTTTCTTATTTTCTGAGTTAGACATTTAATTACCATCCTTGCCATTTATTCATATCTTGTTATATACATATATTTATTTTTATATATATAAGCATTAGACCTCTCACATTAAGCCTACACTTGTGGACGCTGGATTTGCCGGGCGGGTCCATGCAGACTTCTACCACAAGCTAACTTAACCTCGTGTCTTAGCACATGTTGTTAATTCTTGCACTTAGGCCTCTCACATTAGGTTCAAATTAGTGGCTGCTGGATATGCCGGTCGGGTCGGGGCAGACTTCCGCCACTAATGCAACCTAACCTCGTGCCATAAGTGTATTTACAATTTCTGATTGTAATCCTAGGCATATTCATTTTCATTCAATCACTTATGTTCATATCAAATTGCGCTTCCAAATTAAAATCTCAAAACATAATATATGTTATGTTCATTACATGAAAATTTTGGACATATTATCCTTTTTACTGTAATATAGTTTACAGTAATCTAATTTACATGTCGTCCAATTTTTTCCTATATTTTGTCGCATGTCATTTTCAACATATGTTTAATTCTACTAGGACATGTAAACATTCAATTGGGTAATTATTTTAACATGTCGTTCAATCAATAATATGTCCCAAGTAAAGCATGTAATTACAATCACTGAATTGGTTATTCATATCCTAACAAGTTTATTTTCTCTAACATGTAAACATTCAATAACTAGCCAATTCGACATAGGAATTCCTGACATATTCATATCAACATTTCAATTCGTTACAACAGCAATTTAGGGGAATGCTAAATGATCGTCTTAACATTATCTAAAGGCTATAACTTAAACCCACTCACCTTTATGCTTTCCCCAAATTTTGGATCTGATCTGTTCTATCATCCGTGGTTTTCCTTTTCCCTTTAATTTGATTCACAACCTAACGACCATGGATTTATTATTTCGTGAAAAGAGAAGGGAAAGAGAAATAATTTAAACAAATTGGTTCTTAGAGGTTTACCTTGCTTTTATGATTCAATAATCTTTTTTATTAACGCTGATTCCCTCTTCCAGATCTGAATTCATAATCCTCCTAGGCTAATATTTTAATTTCAGGATAGATTTGAGAAGAGAGAGAGAGAGAGCTATGGCAGAGCTCTGGCATAGCTGCTGAATTATGATGTTCAGGGTTAGGTCTAGGGTCTTATTTATCATACATGCAGCACTGAGTCAGCATTGAACCCAGTTAAGAAAATAGTCCAGATTTGCAGATGAATCTAGCCAAATCTTATCGTACACGCAGTGCTGAGTCAGCATTCGGTCCCGCAAGCTGTGTTGGTACAGAAAATTGAATTTCAAATGTTTGAATTGTTTTGGCGCAGAAATTTGACTTTTGAACTTTTGAATTTCTGGAATTTATTTAACTGTTTTATTCACATGAAATATTCTTATATGGATGCAATTCCTCTACCAACCATTTTACGTGTGTGTATATATATATATATATATATATATATATATATATATATATATATATATATATATATATATATATATATATATATATATATATATATGCACAATTTTCGTTTTATTTTCAAAATTCAAACGATGTTGCATCGTTATTTGATTCTTACCATATTTCATTGACTGTAGCCTTATCTTGAATTTTATCTTTTGTATACATATATTTATGTATATATATATATATCCTCATATATATACATATATTTTCTTTGTTTCCTTATATGTACGTTCTTATCCTTTCAAATTTTGAATTTGTATACGTACATATATTTGCATGTTCAATTGGCCCTCTCTAAAACAAAGATAAGAATTATGTCGTTGTCGGGGTTCGAACCCCCGACCTCCATGTTACAAATCCAATGTCTTAACCAACTGAGCTATGACGTCTTTTGTTAATAAGTCTTAGAACAATGTAATTATTGTTCTCTCCTTACTTCTCTTTTTCATGTTAGTTACAATACTTAAATTAAATCATTGCATGAATCTTTTTCTTTTAGTGTTAATGCATTGTGTTTGCAAATCAGTGCATGCAACATATTTACATTGCATGCAACCAATCCTTTCTTACTTTCAATGCATGCATTACATTTTTTTTCAGTTCATTTATTTATTACATGCAATCCTTATTTGATCCTTTATTTTGCATTTTAATTTGTTTGTATATATATATATATATATATATATATATATATATATATTTCTCTTGTGTGTATACAAACTTCTAGGCTTAATAACTTCTTCATCTGATGTCTGTTTTACGCAAACCTGGTGTCTATCTTGAACAGAATTCCGAAATGGACTCAATGGCGCAGTCCGTTTTACTTATCTCTCATTATTTAATCAAGTTATTCTTATTTTATTATCTTAAAAATACGGGGTGTTACACTTCCCCTTGTCCTTAATCTTTTCATTTTTTTCCGCCCTTCTTCTTCTGTTGTTGTTGCTGTCCTTTCTTGGGCCATACCTTTTCTCATCCTTAGGTTGTTCTCCTTAGCCCTAACTTCTTATACTCCTTTTTACCTATGTTTGTGTAACAAGCTAACAAGTCTTTCGAAAGTTGCCTCCATCGCACGGAAATCCTTATGAAGTTGAAGAAAATTAACCGTAGGTGAAACCACTGCGGCTACTAATGGAGGTTAGGCACTTCATTGCCTTTCGACATGTGCTAAACATGGCTACGACATCATGCCGGAATGGGGACGCCTTTCGAGAAGAATCGGTTCCCCAGACAAAAAAAGGAAAAAGGAATTAAGCGGAGAATCGAGAGATATTACTTATGGCCTTTGGGAATATGTTTTTCAAAACAGGCTTTTCTTTTGAAGATGCTTTTTTTAAAAACCTTTTTGAAAATAATTTTCAATAACTTTATCCAGTCTAGTAACTTTAAGCTTTCATACCAAGTGTGACACCGTCCGTTAATGTCACTCACAAAGGGAATGCATTAAGTTTCGTGAAGCGTTTTAGTACACAGAACAGAAACATTACAAGACATATATAAATTTTTTGCAGTAGAATAAAAACAACTTTTATTAATCATAAAGCATGGTTACACCATATGTCTGAAAATACATAAACTCTATTCATCATTAAAACTTTTGTCTTGTACTTTAAATATCAGAGTACAATAATAAAGAAATCACAATCCCCAAATCATAAGCCATAGTACCAAAGACAGAACCTTGAGCAATACATCTAGAAGCTCCAAGCAAGATGACAGCAGAATCTTGACTAAGCCTAAGAATTCCCTCCCTTGAGAACCTGGGGGAGAATGGAAGAAAGAAGGAGAAACAAAAAGGGTCAGACAATAAGTCTGGCGAGTCTAGTTACTTTTAGCCAATAGATAAATAAAAGTAACATGATAGGCATATAAAGTGGATAAGGGAGATCACTACATAAATTGCAGGTGTGACAAGGTAAGCAAGATAAGGTGTACATGCCTCACTAATAATTTCTCTACACTGTTACTAGTATATCCAGAAAGAGATGATCCCTCCAACTATAAGGTGGTAGATTTAGGTATACGTCCAAATGTATCCTAGCTACTACGCTGATCGATCGGCACCCTAACCCTCGTAGATACCTTGTGTTTGCCCCATGGTAGGAGGTATCACTTCCTAAAGTAGCAACCCGTCATCGTAACATTGTGCACAACCATATTTATAGGTGTCACGGTCGTCTTAGGCCCTCTACCCGGCGCATGCACGCACATGTTCCCGGTTGGTTTGCGCCCACACCATCCTCCTCGTTTGGATCTCTTATAATCAATCCAGTTAGCGTGCCCCTTCTCCGACCTAGCTCGGAGTATATATTTGATGCCAACTCCGGGTTACTAGCTGAAACTTGTCCTACACAATATGATACAAGCTCTCCCCTTTGTCTTGTATCCCCTACTAGGTTTTTCACTGACTATGTATACCCTTAGGTGTCTTTAATTACATAGCTCTATGCCAGTTATGCTTACCTATAGGTGTCTTTAATACATAACCCTCAATCTTTCTACCGGTTATGCTTACCTGTAGGTGTCTTTAATACATAAACCTACCATTTCTATAAGTTATGCCTACCCTAAAAGGTGTCTTTAATTACATAACTTTATTATTTCCCTCGGTTATGTATACCACTTGGTGTCTTTAATTACATAACCTTATCAGGTTAAGTTTGTTGGGCCTATATATACTAATATTACCCACCTACCCAAGATTTACTTAACCCTCCCACTGATTCAAGCATGTTTATTTAATGGTTAAGTTTGTGGGCCTATATATAATAATATTACCCACCTACCCAAGATTTACATAACCCGCCCTTTTGTTCAACAAAGTTTACTTAACCCCCAGCTTCAATTTAAGTTCATACAATCTCTATGGATTAACATAGGTTAAGTAGTTCAATTAATTATCATGTCCATTTATCGTTTATAATGGGCCATACCTCCCACATTAGGCCTACAACTTGTGGATGCTGGATATGCTATTCGGGTTCGGCCAGACTTATTCCACAGTTGGGCCTAACCTTGTATCATAGCCTGATTCGTATTTACGTACTTAGACCTCCCACATTAGGTTTACCATTAGTGGCTGCTGGATATGCCGGTCGGGTCCGGGCAGACTTCCACCACTAATGTAACCTAACCTCGTGTCATAAGTACAAATACAATTCCTAATTGTAATTACTAAACATTCCATTTTTAATTAATTAATCAATTAATTAACCCTTTCCTTTTATAGATGCTAATACCTATTTTGCCCAATAATTTGAATTACATGTCCATAAATGTTCATATTCAAATTATGCCATTTTTATTTAATTTACCAATTAATTAATCCTTTCTTTTTATAGGTGTCAATACCTCTTTTGCCCAATAATTTGAATTACATGTACATAAATGTTCATATTCAAATTATGCCATTTTTATCCCTTTCCCCCATTTCTTAACTAGCGCCCTCACAAAATTGGGAACATGCCTAGGCTA
Source organism: Allium sativum (assembly GCA_030737875.1). Taxonomy (NCBI): domain Eukaryota; kingdom Viridiplantae; phylum Streptophyta; class Magnoliopsida; order Asparagales; family Amaryllidaceae; genus Allium; species Allium sativum. The sequence goes on from CM060926.1 coordinate 911,477,891, forward strand.
GACATTAACCTAGTCATAAACGATAACAGGGAAAATAATGGGAATATACTAAAATAATCATCTTGGCATAAACATAAACTTGTAAGATAAAAGGTGAACATACATACTAGCATGGACATGAAATTTTCATCATAAAAAGGTGGACATAAAACTAATGAACTATGATGTCATAATATCTAAATTAGCCATTTTAGATGTCCAGTCGATTTAAATCTAACATGATAACATAGGGTGAAAATTTAGATTACATAAAATAGATCTAACATGAATCATAAAGTGACAAATTTAGATCACATAGGATAGATCTAACATGAATCATAAGGTGACAATTTTAGATCAGATGGGATAGATCAAACATGAATCATAAGGTGACAATTTTAGATCAGATGGGATAGATCAAACATGAATCATAAGGTGACAATTTTAGATCACATAGCATAGATCTAACATGAATCATAAGGTGACAATTTTAGATCACATAGGATATATCTAACACAAATCATAAGGAGACAATTTTAGATCACATAGGATAGATCTAGCACGAATCATAAGGAGACAATTCTAGATCACATAAGATAGATCTACATGAATCATAAGGTGACAACATTAGATCACATAGGATAGATCTAACTTGAATCATAAGGTGACAATTTTAGATCACATAGGATAGATCTAATATGAATCATAAGGTGACAATTTTAGATCACATACGATAGATCTAACATGAATCATAAAGTGACAATTCTAGATCAAATAGGATAGATCTAACATGAATCATAAAGTGACAATTCTAGATCACATAGGATAGATCTACATGAATCATAAGGTGACAATTTTAGATCACACAAGATAGATCTAACATGAAAATTTTAGATCACATAGAATAGAGCTACATACATCTCCATCATAGCATATCATAAAAGTTACAACCCAAGATCCATAATGAAAACATAGTAGAACAAATGAATTGGATCCAAAGAAATAGATCTATCATAATGTAGCATGAGATCTACCAATAACATATATTTAAAGTCTATAATCGTATCCACATCACAGTCTTTCATAGTTTCACTATTATTTATCTAAACCTAAAAGCAACTAGAACTCACTGTGATTGGATTTCTAAAACGATAGAAAAGGGGCTGAGTCTATGCTTGAATCTCAGAATTTGACATGCTTTAGTTGCTAGAAGAAGATAAGAAACGCTAGCTTAATTCAGAATCCAGCATAGTTCGGCCGCGATGACTTGTAATGAAGAAATATGTGAAATGACCATATATTTATAGTTGTAGAACCATCTGGAACCGATTGTCGCATAAGCCCTAAGGTAAATCAGGTCGCGGGTCACCTCCCACTTGGGCAAAGGTCCAAATACCCTAAAAAACTATTCTGGGTGCACTTTACAGGTGCACCAATGTAAAAATAGATGGGCGCACTTGTCAAATGCGCCGGAAATTTCCGCTTTTTCTGCCAAACTTCTATCGTCCATAACTTCTTCATACAGTATCCGTCATATGCAAACTCGGACTCTACCTCAAGTAGAATGCCGAGACGAACGTAATGACGTAACTCGTTTAACTTAATTCTGAATATTAAATTAATTATTCTTTAATTTATCCTCTTTAATGTCATTAAAAATTTGGGGTGTTACAAGTTCGCTATGGATTTCAAAATGATGTAGTTCGGTGGCCGTTATTGGAAACCGACTGAAATGGCGACATTATAATTAATAAAAATATGGAGAAATTTATGTAAAATCATAATAAATAATTTGGAAAGAGTTTGGATGAAAAATTCTAGTTTTGAAAAGATAAAATTATATTTTTATCTAAATGAGCTAGTTAATAACTAGAATAATAAATTGGACTGAAAATGGTTTTTAAATAACTAGAATGTTCCAACGAATAAATTGGAATGGATTTGAATGGAAATAATCTTCGGAATATTTCGATATTGGATTCCATGGATATTATTGAGGAATTTGGAAGATATAAATATCGTTACTCCCTATACGATATTTGTTGGTTTCGGAATTTGATATTGAATATGAGCCGATAAAAATTTTATTTAGAGCCTTGTATTTAATATCAAATTGGATTTTGGGTCTGTCGTGAATGGTGTCTTAAATAACACTGTTCTTAAACTCAGTTGAGAAAAGAATAAATCTTTTAATTAAGATTTGAGAAGTTTACCAATTAATTAATATTTAATTGGAACTTAATTGAAATTGGATTATTGGGTTTATCGTGAACGGTGTTTTAAATAACATTTGTTCTTTAACCAAATTAACAGTGAAGTTACGATTCGGAATTTATAAATCTGTTTGCTAAGATTTAATGGGAATTTTCCAAAGTAAATTTTTCCAATTTAATAGATTAAATTGGAACTGAATGGAATTCGATTTGGTAATAATCGAGATGAGCTTTTGAGAATGAAGACCGTTACTGTATATGGAATTTAAAAGGCTTTGCCGCTAATCCATTTATATTATTAGTCTAATACGGGAATTTAAATCGATTATACACTGTTATGATTTCCGTGTAGATTACATTTTGGTGGAAGATGATTTTGGGTTTATCGCGAACGATTTTTTAAAGGACATTCGTTATTTAACCTAGTTAGACGAGATTTATTTCCTAAATTTGAATAATCATTAAATAATGATTTTTTGGAGATTAAAACTAAGAGGAGTTTTAATGAATCTTTAATTAGATTGAAGAGTTAATGTGGTAATTAAATTTTCCAAATTTGAGAAGTGATTAAGAATGGAGTACCACCAGTTTTACTCCAAGCAACAGTTAACTCTTTAATTAGATTTGAATGTGAAATTGTAATTAAATTTACTGATAACACAATGGGTGTTAGATATGGAGTACTACCAGTTTTGCTCCATGGGACAAATAGGTTGGGATTGGAAAGATAAATAAATGATTACTTTGGTAAGGCTCGATAATCACGACTAGTTTTATAAACCTTAATTTAGTTTAGAATTGTTAAAGGAAAAAATAAAATCTTTTGAGATTGATATCCAAAGGAAGATTAAAGAATAATTTTGAAAGTATTTATCTTTCATAAAATTAATGGGAACCTTTCCCTAAAAATGTGGATGTTTGAATAAAAGAATATTCTGAATTGGAATGAGGTGTATGATGTGTTTTTATAGCACTTGATTATTGATTATAAAATACGCGAGTTATTCGAAAATACCGGGTTTATCCCATTGTGAATAATTGATACGACGGCTAAAAGTCGACGATGAAGACGGAGGTTGAAGATCGGAGATCTTCACATCGTTTGGATTATTACCGATGTCTTGATTGGGCTGAACGTGAGATAAGTGGTGATCATCCAAACGTACTTGGAGATCGACCGGATATGCAATGGCCTCTCTCCTATATTGGACACATCGGACAAGGACTAAAGTGCCTCCGGTTTCGTTCAGACCCAGAACGGACTTATAAATGGATGTGTGTCCGACACTGGATTTCATTCTATGTTGATTGATTTCTATTAAATATATATCTGTTTGGTGGCAGAAAATTTATTCTCTTGCTTAACACCCTTCTTTGAGACATACGAGCTTAGAGGTTATATATTGATAGATATCAGTTGTATGGCATGAATTGTCAATGTGGCATGCTAAGATGCAAATGTTCAAGGCATTTGTTGAAAAGAAGAGTCTTGTGGTTGATGATCAAAGCATGACTTTAAATAGCATAGCTTTGTGTATAGCGTTAATTCATGAGGATCACACCCGGTATGAGTCTAAAACGGGATCGTGACTATGGGAGTGCATGACGTTTCTTTCTAGCTAGGAGTGTTGCCATGGTATGGAGCCCAGACATTTTTACTTATGTGGATGATGGAATGAGGCGCCTTGGATATTGAGTCCCTAGTAGCTCAGAGATAGGTCCGATAGGACAGGAAAATGTGTGTTCAGGAATAACCAATCCACTAAAGTAAGTGTGGACCAGCCCTGAAGATCCAAGGGTGGCCCAGAGTGTGTAATCCCGAGACATTTGGAAGAGTGTCTCGAATCGGGAGGAGCCATCCCTTGCCTCGACTCATAGATGGAATCCAAATTCCAATATGCGACTTTTCGGTTTTAGTTGAATACCTAGTATGGCGGCATAATATATGGTACCTATGTCGTCTATGATTGATACATTTATATTTGAAGTTGGTTTTGACACTATGCACTTATAGTAATATCAAAAAAAAATGTTTTAAAAGAACCAAGCATGTTTGGCTATTATAAGGGAAAACTCTATCCTCCAACTTCCGTTGCATTGTGTAATGGGACCTGAGTCTTATAATAGCTTCATTTTTCGGAAAGCATTGCGTTGTTCTATTTTAAACTGAAATTCGTGTGGACTAAACCCGTTCTGTGTTATACGGCGTGGTCCCATGATTTCTTTAACTTTTAAAATAAAGATTTAATAACTGTTTAGTTCTCACACTAGTCCCATGACGGACTTGGAGTTTATTATTTCTACCTAAACTCTGGGTGCCCATATTTTCCGCACGGGCAGCTAATAGTTTCGGTTTTGTAGATATTTCTTTACACAGGATCCTGGATTTGCAACTGGAGCTATATTCGGAAAGCTTTGTATCCATGTATTTCTTTCACTTGTGGTAGTTGATATATTTTCCACTGCACATTGTATTTTAATCTCTAATATTATTTTTCCACTGTGTATTATTTATTCATACTCTGATATATTTTGTACTTTGATATAATTGTTGTAATAGCAATGAAATGTTCTACTGTCTGTGTTCTGATGCGTCATGTTCTCAAACAACCCGCTATTTCTCTTCTCTTCGGAGACCGAGGGATTTCGGATCGCCACAGTTGGTATCAGTGCTCGAGAATAAGACACGTCAGAACAAAATGAAAGAATTCAACAGAGACAGGATTAGTAATATCCTATGAGAATAACTCGTTAGAGATAGGATCAGTAGCATCCTAGAAAGAGTTTGAAGAGTATGATATGTTAAAAACAAATTCAGTTTTGAATTTTTTTTCTTGTTATACGTATTTGAGTATATTATTTTATTTCATTTTTTACAATCAAGTATACGAAGATTTTGCATACACGCGTCATGAACGTATATTCGAAGTCTTAAATATACTAGATAGATATAGAATCACGCTCTAGTTAGCCGAAGATGATTCTGATGATTGATGCATCATCATCAGAGTTTATGTTCGAGTTTCAAAACTGGGATGTCTATATATTTCCAATTGACTAGTGTGAGAACCAAAACATAGCTAGAATTTATTGTTTGTGTTTTGGAACTAAAAATACGATTTTTAAGTATATAAAGAAAGATATGTTGTAAAACCCCAAATTTTTAACGATATTAAAGAGAATAAATTAAATAATAATTAATTTAATATTCAGATTTAGAGGAAACAGACTGCACCATTGCATCCGTCTCAAAATTCTGGTCAAGATAGACATTTGGTTTCCGTAGAACGGACACCGTATGAAGAAGTTATGAGGGTTTTAAGTTTGTATACGCACAGAAATATTTTATATATACGCATGAGTCAAAGGTGAGTCAGGGATGAATCAGAATTCTATCCAGAGGATTTAAATTCGAAAAGTTCCTCTGAGCGGAAAAATTCCCGCTTTAGGGGGTCGACCCCCCTAAAGGGATGTCGACCTAGGGGTCGACCGACCCATAGGGGTGTCGACACCCCTAGGGATGATGTGGCACTCAATTTCAGGGGGACTAGGAGCTGTATATAAGTATCCTATTTCTCATATTTTCTTTATTGGAAGTCATGGAGGCCATATGCTGCTGGAGTGCGAACTGAACCGTTTTCTACAACAACATATTTTGCAAACCCAATTCAGAAATTCAAGATCCGTTCTTTCTCAATTCTCTAAACCTAACGCTGTGAGTTGTTAAATTACTTTTAGGTTTCGATAAATGAAAGTAAATTGTGAAAGACTATGACTTGGGTATGTTGTAATGTAAGACTCTATGCAAGTGTTAAATCATATACTATGTCATGATAGATCTAATTCCCTAGATCTAATACAGTTGTGATTATTCTATTATGTTGTCTATGTGGATCTGAACTTGTAACTATATTATAGTGAATGTACATACAGTTGTAACATTGGCTAGATCTAGTTCTTTATGTTAACCACCTTTCACCTACCATATTGTGATCCATTGAGATATGTTGTAAACTTGATATGTGAATCCATCTTTAGATCTAAACATGTTACTATATCACCCTAACTATGTTAGATCTAAATGTCACCCTAACTATGTTAGATCTAAATAATTAGACACCTAATGTTTAATCTAGATCTCATTATGTTTGCTTGAATATCATAGTAATTGCCACAAGTTACTAGTTTGATGTCCACCTTATTATGATATTAATTGCATGTCCATTCACTTTATTATCATGCCAGTTCATGTTTATGCCAAAATATGTTGAAACTATCACCCTTGTCATATTCCCTTTCATTGTTATAGCTAGGCTACTTTACAGCCTAGATGCCACCAAAATACCTACGAATACGTTAGAGAGGAAATGGGGAAAAAGGGATTATAATTGGCATAATTTATGTAGTATTTATATGAATTGGACATGTAATTCAAATGGGGAAAACATAGAAATAGTTACCTATAATGACATAGGTGGATTTGGATTAATTTGGAATGTTTAGTAATTTACAATTAGAATTGTAAATTGTACTTATGACACGAGGTTAGGTTATGCTAGTGGGTGGAAGTCTGCCCGGAACCGACCAGCATATCCAGCAGCCACTAATTTTGAACCTAATGTGGGAGGTCTAAGTACGCAAATACGAATCGGGCTAAGACATGAGGTTAGGCCCAATTGTGGAATAAGACTGCCTGGACCCGACCGGCATATCCAGCATCCAAACGTTGTAGGCCTAATGTAGGAGATCTAGCCCATTATAACCATAATTGGACATGGTGATGAAATGGACTACTGAATCTAATTTAATATGAATATGAACTTAAGTTAGGGTTAAGTAAAATTGGATGGGTAATGGGTGGGTTAAGTAGATTAGAGGGAGTGGGTAATATTTACATATAGGCCCATGAACTTAACCCAATAGGGCTATGTAATTAAAGACACCTGATGGTATACATAATCGGCAGAAAATATAGTAAATTTATGTAATTAAAGACACATTTTAGGGTAAGCATAACTGACATAGGGCTATGTAATTAAATACACCTAAGGGTATACATAGTCTGTGGAAAACCTAGTGGGGGATGCAAGACAAAGGGGAGAGCTTGTATCATATTGTGTGGGACCCATTTCAGCCAATAACCTGGAGTAGGTATCAAATAAAGAACTCCGTACTGGGCAGAGAAAGGGGCACACTTACTAATTGATTGTAAGAGATCCAAACGAGGCGGATGGTGTGGACAGTGCAAACCGATCGGGGACATGTGCGTGCATGGGTTGGGTAGAGGGGGCTAAGACGATCGTAACACCAATAGATATGGTTGTGCACACCATAGGTTGCCACTTTAGGAAGTGATACTTTCTGCTATGGGGCCAGCACAGGATATCTACAGGGTAGGGAGTCGATCGATTAGGGTTAGTGGTTAGGGTATACTTGGGCGTATGACCTAAGCCTACCAACTCATAGTGGAAGGGATCATCTCATTTCAGTTATACTAGTAATAATGCAGAGTAATCATTAGTGAGGCACGTACACCTTGTCTTGCTTACCTTGTCACACCTACCATTTATGTAGTGATCTCTCTCTTATCTAGTTTATACACCTATCATGTTGTTTTATTTATCTACTGGCTAAAAGTACCTAGACTGCCAGACTTTATGTCTGACCCTGTTGTTTCTCCTTCTTCCTTCCGTTCCCCCCTCCCCCCAGGTTCTCAGGGAGGAAACACTCAGACTTAATCTGGAATCAAATATCTTCTTGCTAGGAGCTACTTCTGAAGTATGGCTCAAGTTCTTGTATCTACTATGGCTTAACTCTTTTAATTGGGGGAATGATGCTTTTTATTTTTGTATGTACTCTGATGGTGCAAGACAGAAGTTATTTTATTGTAACAGTTTTTGTGACTTATGAAATTGTGGACCGTGGTATTATGAATTATGCTTGAAATAAAAGTTTAAATTTTCCGTTGCTGCCTTATTTATATCTGTCTTGTAATTATTTTGTGTTTGTTTACCTATAGCGCTTCACGAAACTTAATGCATTCCCTTAGTGAGTGACACTAACGGACGTGGGATGTCTCACTTGGTATCAGAGTTGAAGGTTACCAGATTAGATAAAAGATTTTGGAAATTATTTTCAAAAAGGTTTTTAAAGAAATGCATTTTCAAAAGAAAAGTATATTTTGAAAAACATTCCCCAAAAAGCCATATGTAGTATCCTTCGGTCCTTTATCTAAATTTCTTTCTTTTCCCTTTCTCAGCATGTCTGGGGAACAAAACATCCTTAATATCCTAGAGGGCGTCACAATACCCGGATGGTTCCGTAGGTATTTGGAGGCTGCGGCGCTTGCCGAAGGCCAAGAAAATGTTCCTCCCCTAGCTACACCAGTCATTCCTCTTCCTCCTCCCCTCCAAGAGCTGATAACTTTGCCAAGATCTGTAAAGACTTCTGGGCTATGGGGGTAAGGCCATTCCATGGGAACGAGACATTCGTAGAAGCTCAGAATTGGCTTAAGAAGACAGAGGAATTATTCATAATCTTTGAAGTGGAGGACCGAAGAAAAATTCAGTTAGCTGCTTAGCTGTTAAAGGACGAAGCCTCATTTTGGTGGGAAGTCACCCAAGCTGGACGTCCGGTAGAAACTTGGGAAGGTTTTAGACAAAGGTTTGAAATGATATTTCTTTCCCAAGCGGAGAGAAACATACAGATGGAGAGGTTCTTAACACTCAAACAAGGAAATTTGACGGTAAAGGAGTATATAAACAAGTTCAACCAGCTGGCAAGGTTCGGATTAGAGTTGGTAGATACACCGCACAAAAGGGCTTTGCGGTTTGCTAAAGGGCTGAATAAGCCTCTGCATGGTTTTGCCTTGGCCCATATTCCAATGGGGACCATCTTTGAAAACCCTGTAGATATGGCCCTAATGCATGAGGAAGAAAAGGGAGAGAAGAAGGAAGAAAAGATTGAGGGGACATCACATAATAAGAAGGTGTGGCCCAAGAAAGGGCAACAGCAGTAACAACAACAGAAGAAAGGAGGGAAAGGTGACAAAGGCAGGGATAACAGAAAATGTCACAATTGTGGAAAGGAGGGTCATTTGATCAAAGATTGTAAAAGAAGGAAGGCAAGTTGCTTTAATTGCGGAGAGGTCGGACACTTCTCTAAAGAGTGCCCGAAGAAACATGGATCGTAGGGACAAGGGCAAAGTGAAGGGACTTCTGGAGGGCAAGTGCATGCTCTCGCGATTAGTCCTCCTGAAAGAGGTAGAAAAATTTCCGTAGAAAGTTTAGTTTCTCTTTCAAACCATCCAGTTAGAACACTTTTTGATTCTGGTGCTTCACACTCGTTTATATCTAGTTCTGTGGTTGAATCTCTGCACTTAGTTACTAGTGTGGTAGTAGATCTCGTAGTTGTTTCAAACCCCATTTGTCGTTCAGCTTATTTATCGATGATTTGTCAGGATTTGAAATTATCTGTGTTAGGGATTGAGTTTGAATGCGACGCGTATGTGCTTGGGTTTATGGGCTATGGGTTGATTCTAAGAATGGATTGGCTTACCACGTATGGGGCCATTCTAGATTGTGAGAGGAGGGTTGTTAGACTCCTGACTTGTCATAGGAAGACCCTCGAAGTTTCTTGTGACCCTCAAGGGTCTGTTATGCTTAGCTTCCTAGAGTCTCTAGATGCATCCATATATGATTTGCAATCTGTTCCGGTGGTTCGAGACTATTCCGATGTTTTTGATGAGGTATGGGGTTTACCTCCAAGGCGTGAGATCGATTTCCACATATATCTGGTGGACAATGCAAAGCCAGTTGCATTACCAGTGTGCCACATGGCTCCGAGAGAAAGGAGGGAGCTGAGTAAGTAAGTAGGGGAGCTACTTGAAAAAGAGTTTATCTGATGAAGCATATCAGAGTGGGGTGCTCCAGTAGTATTCACAACTAAAGTGGATGGTTCGCTTTGCTTGTGTGTTGACTATATAGAGTTAAATAAGGTCACCAAGAAGAATAGGCACCCGCTTCCAAGGATTGATGATTTATTTAATCAGCTTGTTAGTGCCTCCATATTTTCTTAGTTGGACTTGGCTACGGGGTTCCATCAGTTGAGGGTGGCTAAGGACAACATAGATAAGACTGCTTTCAGAACTCCAGATGGTTTCTTGGAATGGTTAGTTATGCCTTTTGGGTTGAGAAATGCACTGCCTATTTGGTTTATTTAAAGATAGGGTGTTTTGGGAGTTCCTAAGCAAATTCATCATAGTCTTCGTTGATGATATTTTGATCTTCTCCAAAAATGAAGAAGAGCATGCCCAGCATTTGGGAGAAGTTTTGAAAACTCTCCGTGACCATCAGCTAATAGCAAAGTTCTCCAAATGCCATTTCAGGAGAAAGGAGGTGAGATTCTTGGGGGCATGTAGTCTTCAAGGAAGGAATAGTTGTAGATCCCGCGAAGGTGGTTGCAGTGCAAGATTGGCAGATTCCTAAAAATGCAACCGAGGTAAGAAGCTTTCTTGGGTTGGCAGGTTATTATAGGAAGTTCATTAAGGACTTCACGAAGATATCAGCCCCTCTCACCATGCTGACAAAGAAGAATTTGCATTTTAATAGGACATTGACTATTGCGTAGCTTTCCAACGACTAAAAAGGGCTCTAACAACAGCCACCGTCTTGACCTTGCCCGATGGGAGTAAAGTGCTTATTGTTTACACTGATGTGTGCGGTACAGGGTTTGGTGCGGTTCTGATGCAAGAAGGGAAAGTAATATGTTATGGGGGTAACAGTTGAGAGTCCATGAGAAGTACTACCCCACCCATGATCTAGAGCTAGCTGCCATAGTATTCCTGTTAAATACGTAGCGTCATTATTTACTTGGAGAAAAGTTCGAATTATACACCGATCATAAATCTCTCAAATATCTATTCTCACAGAAGGATCTCAACATAAGGCAACAACGGTGGATGGATATAACGACCCGGACTTCTCCGGTCTCCCAAGAGGAGAGAAAGAACGGATTTTATGAGAACACGACAAATCAGAACATAAATAGAAGAACATTTCATTGCTATTACAACAAATTACATGAGAGTACAAGAATATACAGAGCATTAACAAATAATATACATTTGATAAATATCAGAGATTTACAAATTACAATGCATCGGAAAATAACAACTGAAAGGAATACACGGATACAGAGCTTTTCGAATGCACTTCCAGTTGTAAATCCAGGATCCTGTGAATATAATATTTGCAAAACCCAACTACTAGCTGCCCGTGCAGAAAATATGGGTACCCAGAGTTTAGGTTAAAACAATAAACTCCAAGCAGTCATGTGTCTGGTGTGAGAACTAAAACAGTTATTAAATCTTTACTTTAAAATAAAGTAAATCAAGGGACCATGTCGTTTAATACGGAACGGGTTTTCTCCCAAGAATACCAATGCAAATAATAAACAATGCAATTCTTTATGGAAAAATGAAGGTATTATAATACTCAGGAACCATCACACAATCCAACGTAAGCCGGAGGATAGAATTTTACCTTATAATAGCCAAACATGCTTGGTACGTTTAAAACAAATCATTTAATACTATATGTAACACCCCGTATTATCTATAAACATTAACGTAACAAATCAAAGTATACTTAATTTTTAAGAGAAGAATTAAGGGAAACGGGCTACGCCATTGCGTTCATCTCGAAATTCTTCTTAAAATAGAGTCCAAGTTTGCGTAAATCGGACTCCGTATGAAGAAGATATGGCCTTCAGAAGTTTCAACCTAAAATTCAAAACAGACAGGACCCAGGTCGACACTAGGGTCGACCTGAGGATCAACCTACCTACATAGGTCGACACTAAGGTCGACCTGGGGGTCGACCTGGGTATACAGGTCGACACTAGGGTCGACCTTAGGGTCGACCTCCCCTCTGTTTTCCAGATCTGGAGACAGATCCATTTTTCTGCTCCTGGACGCCTTTCTGACCAGACTCGTGACCCCTATGCTATTTAAATTCCCCCAAACTTAGCTTTCTCTCCACACAATTTCATTTTGCCTATACTCTGCCTCTATTCTAATTAAAAATAAAAATAGCATCTCTGCTCTGCTGGAATCAAAACTAGGATTAATGCATCTTCTTCCAAACCGAATAGAAATAAAAGAGAATCAAGTTAAAGCTTCAAGTTGGACCGTAGGCATTCTGCTTCAAGCAATGTCATGTGAATCATAGCAAATTGCCACAATGCTATCTTATTATCCTCTTCTAAATCGATCACTGTAAGTTCGGTTATTCTTTGGATTTGAACGTGTAATTAGAATCGTGAAGGTAATAAATCAAAATATAGAACTGCACCAGTTTGCAAGTTAATTATTTTTGATTCATGCTTATGTCAAATCTAAAGTTATCTATGCCTTTGGATCTGATTCACGACTATGAATATGAAACTGTTGCCCATGAAACTATCGCATATGACTATGATTCATGACAAAGAGACTATTACATATGACTATGACTATAAGACTGTTGCCTATGACTATGACTATGATTCATAATTTTGAGACTATTGCATATGATTTATGACTATGAGACTATGGCATATGACAGTGATTAAGAAACTATTGTGATTAGTCGCCCATGACTATTGTAGTTAATTGCCTATTACTATTGTAGTCAGTGGCTTGTGCCTATTCCCATTAACCTATTTGGTTGTACTTCGAACTGGCATTATGTTGGAACAAATCACCTATGCCTATTCCCTTAATTATGTCGGATCTCATTTTTTTTAGGTGTAACTTGTCTAGTTTATTCCTATTCACTGTTATGTACATCGGACCCATTGGAACCATTATTTTTGTATTTGGTTCATTCTTGCATGGCTATTCTTTTATGTCAATTCTCGTGCTTATCCCCTAATCCTTGCTTTGATACTGTTAGTATCATTTCATGAGTACATAGTAAACTTGTGAAATCATGTTATACGTACGATTATGATGCGGGGATTGGGCGTATCTTAATTAAGTTAGTTTGGCAGAATAAATATGTTGGCATAGTCTAAATTGGCTATAATAGTGAATGATTTACATGCATATTAGACTTGGGCATAAGTTGATAAATTTAATTGGCCGCAAAGGGTGTAATTGGGGTGTAAACCAAGTTTTGGACATAAACAGTAAACTAGAATATTAAATCTAGTTTTTACATAAACCGTAAATTGGAATATTAATCTAGATTGGGCATGAATTGTAAAAGGGGAATATTAAATCAAAAATTGGTATAAAATGCAAGTTGGGCTGATTGATAGCTAAATCAAGTTTTGGGCATAGAATATAAATATGCTAATTTGCATGACAAATAAATATGATCTAGTCTAAATTGATTTACGGAAAATTTACATAAATAGTAAATATGTAAATTTAGTAAAAGACGAATATGCCTAACCTGAGGTTAGACTGAGTTGTGGTGTAAAACTGCCAGGAACCGACCAACACATCCAGTGACCACAACGGTACCTGTCTAATGTGGGTGGTTAGTCCATCAAGCCCAGAAAGACCTGAGGTTAGACTGAGTTGTGGTGTAAACCTGCCCGGAACCGACCAACACATCTAGTAACCACAACAATATTTGTCTAATGTGAGTGGTTGGTGCTTTAATTAATTAAGGCTCATGAATAAATCAAGCTAGAAATGATGAGGTTAAGTCATTAGGGAAACACTTAACCGTATTAACATGTTAACTAGGCAAGTGGGTAAGGTTAAGTAAATTTAGAACACTTAACCGTTGTAACATGTTAATTAAGCAGATGATAGGGTTAAGTTAACTAATGTAACACTTAACCAAAATATATAATGGCATGTGGTGGGGTTAAGTAATATAAGAGGAAAACACTTAACCAATTATATAACATGATTTATGGGAAGGGTTAAGTTAACATGAGAACAACACTTAACCAATATAACAAGATTTGAGGTAGGGTCAAGTCAACACCAGAAGGAAACACTTAACCAACATGACGTGACGGGTGGATGGGTTAAGTTAACTTGAATTGATTATTGACACTTGACCAATGTAACTCGATGAACGAATGGGGTTAAGTTAAGTGGGAAATGCTTAACCAATATAACCTGATGAATGAACAGGTTAAGTTAACAAATCACACTTAACCAATCCAACATGATAAGCAAGAAAGGTTAAGTTAATAAGAACCACTTAACCAACACGACTTGATGAGTAGGAGGTTAAGTACACGTCAGGTAGGGGGGTAATATTAGTAAATATAGGCCCACAAAACTTAACCATTAAATAAACATGCTTAAATCCGTGGGAAGGTTAAGTACATCTCATGTAGGTGGCCAATATTAGTACATATAGGCCTGCAAACTTAACCGTTAAGAAAACATGTTAGAATCGGTGGGAGGGTTAAGTACACTTCGTATGGGTGGGTAATATTTGTATATATAGGCCCACAAACTTAACCAGCAGGAAACCCTAGTAACGGGGACCCATTTCAGCAGTAACCAACATAGATGTATCATGGTACCCTGAAACTAGGCAGGGTGGGGCACGATTATTGGGCTGATTATAAGCGGTCAAAGATAACAGTAGGGGGTACATCATTGTAGGTTCCGACGTTTTACGGGAGTGCACGTACTCCGGAGTGGGAAAAAGCAGGTACTGGGTACCAGTAGTTATACACTGTGCATCTTGAATCGTGTCGGGTTGCTACCATAAGGCTTGATACACCTTATGGTAGGGCCAGCACAGAGTATCTACACGTAAGAGAGGGCCGACTGATACAGACACATGAAAAATTAATACAAGTAGGTAGCATAATCCTTAGTTAGACCTAGATCGCGTAAACCCTGAATCCGAGAAGCATTCAATAGGTAGCATAAACCCCAGTGGCCCTGGGTAGCGTAAACCCTGGTTGAACCTGGTAAACGCTTGATAGTAAACCCTAGATTAGATCTAGGTAATAAATGGAATCCCCATAATAGATGTACACCTGATGCAACCGCAAATACGGAGTTTTGGATCACGTTATCATATGATCATAGATTGCTAGTTTGGACACCAGTTAGGTAGTGTAGAGATATAGAAATTAATATAAACAGGGTATTGTGAAGTAGAGAAGGAGTAGAAGCGCATTCAGTTTATCAGTACATTCAGTTTATCGGTACATTCAGTTTATCTTGCCATATCCCATGCTTATCCCATATTATCTCGTTACTATGGTTTAGTCTTATATTTAGTTTATTCATGTCATGACCCTTTTCCTCGTTTAAATACTAAGAATCACGGCCTTACCATACTTTTGGTCTGACCTAGTTTGCTTTCGCCTCTTTTCTTCCATTCCCCCCTCGCCCCCAAGGTAGTCAGGGAGGGAATAGCTCAGCTTTGTTTGGACCGTTACTCTTTCCAAGCTTGAAGACTCTTTGACATGTTGCCTTGGACTCTCTCTTCTACTGCTATGGCTGGCTCATGCTTTATTTGGGGAAATCATTTTATGCTTCTTTATTTTTTAAGCAAGACAGGATATTTGGTATTGGAAAACAATCTTTGTATAAGTTGTTTATCAATGAAATAAAGTTTTATTTATTTGCCTCTACTTTAATTGTTTGTCTTGTAATTTATCTGCATCATTTACCTATAATGCTCCACCGAAATTAATGCATTCCCTTTGTGAGTGACCTTAACGGAGGTGGGATGTTACACTTGGTATAAGAGCTGAAGGTTACCGGATCATATAAAAGATTTGAAAAATTATTTTCAAAACGGTTTTAAAAGAAGCATTTTCAAAAGGAAAGTTTGGTTTAAAGGCATATTCCCCAAAGCCATATGCACTATCTTTTGATCCCTATTTGAATCCTTGTTTCCTTCTTTCTTGCGTCTCCGGGGATCCTGGCTTTCTGGGAAGTAACCTCATCGCAGCATGGTTTCGTAGGCTCGACAAGACTACGACACTTGTCAAAGGGCAAACAAGTGCCCAACTTCCATCTGTAGTCGTTGCAGTTTCACCTGCAGCTAATTTTCTTTCGAGCTTTGTAGGATTCTCTGTGCGATGGAAGCAGCTTTCGAGAGACATGACAACAAGTTACACAAGGATGGCAAAGTTGAGAATGAGGGGGTCTGGCTACGGAGCACAACACAAGGATGAAGAACCCAGGAATATAGACTTGGTTCACAAAGGAGGGGTGGAAAGAATAGTAAAACCTAAAACAAGAGGAAGTATCTTTATTTTGTTATAACGGGTCTTATAATTAAGGGCAAGGGCAAGAACAAAGGACAATATTTTCCCGAAGGGAAGTGCATGCTCTCACCGCTAGCATACCTGAGAGAGAGGAAGTAAGATTTCTATTGAAAGAGTTTTTCCCTTTGATCATCCTGTTAGTACTCCTTCTGATTTTAGCGCTTCACATCTGTATATATCTGCTTACATAGTTGAGTCTATGCACCCTAGATATCGTATAGTAGAGGATCCCATTATAGTCTCAAATCCAAATTGCTAGTTCAGCTCATTTATCTTTGACTTGTGAGGATTTGAGAATAGCTATATTTATGCTTATGTTTTTGGTTTCATGGGCTGTGGCTTGATTCTAGGCATGGGATGGATAGCTAGTAATTGCGAAAGGGGGGTAATTAGACATTCGACTTGCCTCGGGATTACCCCCGAGATTTCGTGTGATCCTAAGGGATCAGTTTGTCTTAGCTATCTAGAATCACTTTATTTATCTATCGATGATTTTTGATCCGTTGGAGTAGTCCATGAGTACGCAAGATGTTTCGATTATGGTAGGGGTTTTCCCCCTAAAACTCAAGACAGACTTCCGCATATATCTAGATGACACTGCAAAGCCAGTTATGCGATCAACGATAATTTTGGAGCAAGATAGGCGAGGATAGTCAGAGTCGATAAAGTGCTCAATTGTTTGGTTTTTTTGTTAGTATCACCTCACATAAATCGTGCAAATTAGGAGGAGGTATTCCTTGGGTGCTTGTCTGATATTGGTTTAGGCCTTTGGGGCTTGTACTTGAGGGATGTCAAGTTCGACTAGGATGGTTTGCGAGAGAGATATCGAACCTCAGATTTGTGAAATGGTGGATAAGCTAAGTAGAAGAGGGACCTCTAATCATCTTAGTATAAACACTTGGTATCATGATTAACATCTATTTTTCTCGGAAAGATAGTTCGACTACATTGGATACCCTCAAGCATAGTAAGTGATCGAGGTCCTATCTCTACTAATGGGATTTGGAAATGGAGGTCAAGAAGCTTCGCAATTGTGAAGTTGAATTGGTTAAGATACAGTGGAATGAAGCTCAAGAAGACGCGACATGGGAGACTGAAAGACTCAAGCATCATACCCTTTTCTTAAGGGTATATCCTTGATCTCTTTTTCAAAGAATTTTATACATGCTTGTTTCCATCTTTTAGGTATATCCTCTAGGTCATATCTTTGATCCTTAGGTAGAAGCCAATGGATGTAAACATGTATTTGAAACAAGCAAGTGGATGCAAGTGGTTGCTAGTGGATGCATATAAACACACATTAGGTATTATATTGGCTTAGTCACTTCCATACTGCATATGCATATATGTATGTGTTTATGGATTAAAACTTGATGTGTTATCATATGGACGTTGCATTTGAGTGAATGGTTTTGCACTCATATAGAAATGATATGTATCGTTAGGATTGCATACATGATGGACTCATGGCACTGACTAATTCGCATTAAGGAGGTCAACTGAATCAGAAGACCGCCTGATTTTACATTAGATAAGGACATGTACACACACTATGCATAGAATCATGAAAGCATTAGAAATCCTTTTAGGGACAATGGATGCCTTTGATTGAATGTTTGAGTAGATTGATGCTAGATGTTAGGATATATTCTTCTTAACTTGAAGATTTTAGGGACGAAATCCTTTAAGGAGGGGAGAATGTAACACCCCATATTTTCTGTAAATGTTAATGTAAAAAATCAAAGTAAACTTAATTTTTTAGTGAAGAATTAAGGGAAACTGGCTACGCCATTGCTTTCATCTCGAAATTCTGCTTGGAATATAGTCCAAGTTCGCGTAAATCGGACTCCGTATGAAGAAGATATGGCCTTCAGAAGTTTCAGCCCGAAATTCAAAACAAACAGGACCCAGGTCGACACTAGGTTCGACCTGGGGGTCAACCTACCTACACAGGTCGACACTAAGGTCGACCTAGGGTCGACCTGGGTATACAGGTCGACACTAGGGTCGACCTCCCCCTGTTTTCCAGATCTGGAGACAGATCCATTTTTCTTCACCTGGACGCGTTTCTGACAAGATTTGTGACCCCTATGCTATTTAAACACCCCCAAACCTAGCTTTCTCTCCACACAGTTTCATTTTGCCTATACTCTGCCTCTATTCTAATTAAAAATAAAAATGGCATCGCTACTCTGCTGGAATCAAAACTACGATTAATGCATCTTCTTCCAACCCGAATAGAATTAAAAGAGAATCAAGTTAAAGCTTCAAGTTGGACCGTAGGCATTCTGCTTCAAGCAACGTCATGCAAATCATAGCAAATTGCCACAACGCTATCTTATTATCCTCTTCTAAACCTATCACTGTAAGTTTGGTTATTCTTTGGATTTGAACGTGTAACTGGAATCGTGAATGTAATAAATCAAAATATAGAACTGTACCTGTTTGCAAGTTAATTATCTTTGATTCATGCTTATGTCAAATCTGAAGTTATCTATGCCTTTGGATCTGATTCACGACTATAACTATGAAACTGTTGCCCATGAAACTATCGCCTATGACTATGATTCATGCCAAAGAGACTATTACATAAGACTATGACTATAAGACTATTGCCTATGACTGTGACTATGAGTCATAATTTTGAGACTGTTGCATATGATTCATGACTATGAGACTATGGCCTATGACAGTGAATAAGAAACTATTGTGATTAGTCGCCCATGACTATTGTGGTTAATTGCCTATTACTATTATAGTCATTGGCTTATGCCTATTCCCATTAACCTATTTGGTTGTACTTCGAACTGGCATTATGTTGGACCAAATCACCTATGCTTATTCCCTTAATTATGTTGGATCTCATTTTTTTGGGTGTAACTTGTCTAGTTTATTCCTATTCACTGTTATGTACATCGGATCCATTGGAACCATTATTTTTTTATTTGGTTCATTCTTGCATGGCTATTCTTTTATGTCAATTCTCGTGTTTATCCCCTATTCCTTGCTTTGATACTGTTAGTATCATTTCATGAGTACATAGAAAACTTGTGAAATCATGTTATACGTACGATTATGATGCGGGGGTTGGGCGTAGCTTAATTAAGTTAGTTTGGCATAATAAATATGTTGGCATAGTCTAAATTGGCTATAGTAGTGAATGATTTACATGCATATTTGACTTGGCCATAAGTTGATAAATTTAATTGGCCGCAAAGGGTGTAATTGGCATGTAAACCTAGTTTTGGACATAAACGGTAAACTAGAATATTAAATCTAGTTTTGACATAAACCGTAAATTGGAATATTAATCTAGATTGGGTATGAATTGTAAAAGGGGAATATTAAATCAAAAATTGGTATAAACTGCAAGTTGGGCTGATTGATAGGTAAATCAAGTTTTGGGCATAGAATATAAATGTGCTAATATGCATGACAAATAAATATGATCTAGGCTAAATTGATTTACGGAAAATTTACATAAATAGTAAATATGTAAATTTAGTAAAAGACGAATATGCCTAACCCGAGGTTAGATTGAGTTGTGGTGTAAAACTACCCGGAACCGACCGGTACATCCAGTAACCACAACAATATCTGTCTAATGTGAGTGGTTGGTGCTTTGATTAATTAATTAATTAAGGCTCATGAATAAATCAAGCTAGAAATGGTGAGGTTAAGTAATTAGGGAAACACTTAACCGTAATAACATGTTAACTAGGCAAGTGGGTGAGGTTATGTAAATTTAGAACACTTAACCGTTGTAACATGTTAATTAAGCAGATGATAGAGTTAAGTTAACTAAGGTAAAACTTAACCAAAATATATAATGACATGTGGTGGGGTTAAGTAATACAAGAGGAAAACACTTAACCAATTATATAACATGATGTATGGGAAGGGTTAAGTTAACACGAGAACGACACTTAACCAATATAACAAAATTTGAGGTAGGGTCAAGTCAACACCAGAAGGAAACACTTAACCAACATGACGTGACGAGTGGATGGGTTAAGTTAACTTGAATTGATTAATGACACTTGACCAATGTAACTCGATGAACGAATGGGGTTAAGTTAAATGGGAAATACTTAACTCATATAACCTGATGAATGAACAGGGTTAAGTTAATAAATCACACTTAACCAATCGAACATGATAAGCAAGAAATGTTAAGTTAATAAGAACCACTTAACCAACACGACTTGACGAGTAGGAGGTTAAATACACGGCGGGTAGGTGGGTAATATTAGTAAATATAGGCCAACAAAACTTAACCATTAAATAAACATGCTTAAATCCGTGGGAAGGTTAAGTACATCTCATGTAGGTGGGAAATATTAGTACATATAGGCCCGCAAACTTAACCGTTAAGAAAACTTGCTAGAATCGGTGGGAGGGTTAAGTACATCTCGTATGGGTGGGTAATATTTGTATATATAGGCCCACAAACTTAACTAGCAGGAAACCCTAGTAACGGGGACCCATTTCAGCAGTAACCCGCATAGATGTATCATGGTACTCTGAAACTAGGCAAGGTGGGGCACGATTACTGGGCTGATTATAAGCGATCAAAGATAACAGTAGAGGGTACGTCAGTGTAGGTTCCGACGGTTTACGGGTGTGCACGTACTTCGGAGTGGGAAAAAGCAGGCACTGGGTTCCAGTACTTATACACTATGCATCTTGAATTGTGTCGAGTCGCTATCATAAGGCTTCATACACCTTATGGTGGGGCCAGCACAGAGTATCTATACGTAAGAGAGGGCCGACTGATACGGACACATGAAAAATTAATACAGGTAGGTAGCATAATCCCAAATTGGACCTAGGTCGCGTAAACCCTAAATCCGAGAAGCGTTCAATAGGTAGCATAAACCCTAATGGCCCTGGGTAGCGTAAACCCTGGTTGAACCTAGTAAGCGCTCGATAGTAATCCCTAGATTAGATTTAGGTATTAAATGGAATCTCTATAATAGATGTACACATGAAGGCAACCGCAAATACGGGGTTTGGGATCATGTTATCATATGATCATAGATTGCTAGTTTGGACACCGGTTAGGTAGTGCAGAGATATTGAAATTAGTATAAACAAGTTAGTTGCGAAGCAGAGAAGGAGTAGAAGCGCATTCAGTTTATCAGTACATTCAGTTTATCGGTACATTCAGTTTATCTTGCCATATCCCATGCTTATCCCATATTACTCGTTACTATGGTTTAGTCTTATATTTAGTCTATTCATGTCATGACTCTTTTCCTCGTTTAAATACTAAGAATCACTGGACTTACCAGACTTTATGTCTGACCTAGTTTGCTTTCGCCTCTTTTCTTCCGTTCCCCCTCCCCCCAGGTAGTCAGGGAGGGAATAGCTCAGGTTTGTTTGGACCGTTACTCTTTCCAGGCTTGAAGAATCTTTGACGTGTTGCCTTGGACTCTCTCTTCTACTGCTATGGCTGGCTCATGCTTTATTTAGGGAAATCATTTTATGCCTCTTTATTTTTATAAGAAAGACACGATATTTGGTATTGGAAAACAATCTTTGTATAAGTTGTTTATCAATGAAATAAAGTTTTATTTATTTGCCGCTGCTTTAATTGTCGATCTTGTAATATATCTGCATCTTTTGCCTATAATGCTCCACCGAAATTAAGGCATTCCCTTTGTGTGTGACCTTAACGGAGATGGGGTGTTACACTTGGTATCAGAGTTGAAGGTTACCGGATCATACAAAAGATTTGAAAAATTATTTTCAAAATGGTTTTAAAAGAAGCATTTTCAAAAGAAAAGTTTTGTTTAAAGGCATATTCCCCAAAGCCATATACACTATCTTTTGATCCCCTATTTGGATCCTTGTTTCCTTCTTTCTTGTGTCTCCGAGGATCCTGGCTTTCTGGGAAGTAACCTCATCGCAGCATGGTTTCATAGGCTCGACAAAACTATGACACTTGTCAAAGGGCAAACAAGTGCCCAACTTCCATCTGTAGCCGTAGCAGTTTCACCTGCGGCTAATTTTCTTTCGAGCTTTGTAGGATTCTCCATGCGATGGAAGCAGCTTTCGAGAGACATGTCAAGAAGTTACACAAGGATGGAAAAGTTGAGAATGAGGGGGTCTGGCTACGGAGCACAACACAAGGATGAAGAACCCATGAATATAGACTTGGTTCACAAAGGAGTGGAGGAAAGAATAGTAAAACCTAAAACAAGAGGAAGTATCTTTATTCTGGTATAACGGGTCGTATAATTAAGGGCAAGAACAAAGGACAGTATTTTCCGAAAGGCAAGTGCATGCTGTCACCGCTAGCATACCTGAGAGAGAGGAAGTAAGGTTTCTGTTGAAAGAGTTTTCCCTTTGATCATCCTTTTAGTACTCCTTCTGATTTTAGCTCTTCACATCCATATATATTTGCTTCCATAGTTGACTCTCTGCACCGTAGATATCGTATAGTAGAGGATCCCATTATAGTCTCAAATCCAAATTGTTGGTTCAGCTCATTTATCTTTGACTTGTGAGGATTTGAGAGTAGCTATATTTATGCTTATGTTTTTGGTTTCATGGGCTATGGGTTGATTTTAGGCATGGGATGGATAGCTAGTAATTGCAAAAGGGGGGTAGTTAGACTTTCGACTTGCCTCGGGAATACCCCCGAGATTTCGTGTGATCCTAAGGGATCAGTTTGTCCTAGCTACCTAGAATCACTTTATTTATTTATCGATGATTTTCGATCCATTGGAGTAGTCCATGAGTACGCAAGATGTTTCGATTAGGGTAGGGGTTTCCCCCTAAAACTGGAGACAGACTTTCGCATATATCCAGATGACACTGCAAAGCCAGTTATACGATCAACGATAATTTTGGAGCAAGATAGGGGAGGGAAGCCAGAGTCGGTAAAGTGCTCAATTATTTGGTTGTTTTGTTAGTATCACCTCACATAAAACGTCCAAATTCGGAGGAGGTGTTCCTTGGGTGCTTGTTCTATATTGGATTAGGCCTTTGGGGCTTGTACTTGAGGGATGTTAAGTTCGACTAGGATGGTTTGCGTGAGAGATATCGACCCTAAGATTTGTGACATGATGGATAAGCTAAGTAGAAGAGAGACCTCTAATCATCTTAGTATATACACTTGGTATCATGATTAACATCTGTTTTTCTCGGAAAGATAGTTCGACTACACTGGATACCCTCTAGCATAGTAAGTGATCGGGGTCCTATCTCTACCAATGGGATTTGGAAATGGAGGTCAAGAAGCTTCGCAATCGTGAAGTTGAATTGGTTAAGATACAGTGGAATGAAGCTCAGGAAGACACGACATGGGAGACTGAAAGACTCAAGCATCATACCCTTTTCTTAAGGGTATATCCTTGATCTCTTTTTCAAAGAATTTTATACATGCTTGTTTCCATCTTTTAGGTATATCCTCTAGGTCATATCTTTGATCCTTAGGTAGAAGCCAATGGATGTAAACATGTATTTGAAACATGCAAGTGGTTGCTAGTGGATGCATATACACACACATTAGGTATTAGATCGGCTCAGTCACTTCCATATTGCATATGCATATATGCATTGGTTTATGGATTAAAACTTGATGTGTTATCATATGGACGTTGCATTTGAGTGAATGGTTGTGCACTCATATAGAAATGATATGTATCGTTAGGATTGCATACATGATGGACTCATGGCACTGACATAATTCGCATTAAGGAGGTCAACTGAATTAGTAGACCACCTGATTTTACATTAGATAAGGACATGTACACACACTATGCATAAAATCATGAAAGCATTAGAAATCCTTTTAGGGACAATGGATGCCTGTGATTGAATGGTTGAGTAGATGGATGCTGGATGTTAGGATACATTCTTCTTAATTTAAATATTTCGGGTACGAAATCCTTTAAGGAGAGGAAAATGTAACACCCCGTATTTTCTATAAACGTTAATGCAACAAATCAAAGTATACTTAATTTTTAAGAGAAGAATTATGGGAAATAGGTTATGCCATTGCGTTCGTCTAGAAATTCTTCTTGGAATAGAGTCCAAGTTTGCGTAAATCGGACTCTGTATGCAGAAGATATGGCCTTCCGAAGTTTCAGCCCGAAATTTGAAACAAACAGGACCCAGGTCGACACTGGGGTTCAACCTACCTACACAGGTCGACACTAAGGTCGACCGGTGGGTCGATCTGGGTATACAGGTCGACACTAGGGCCGACATCCCTCCCCCCCCCCGTTTTCCAGATCTAGAGACAGATCCATTTTTCTGCACCTGGACGCCTTTCTGACCAGATTTGTGACCTCCATGCTATTTAAACACCCCAAAACCTAGCTTTCTCTCCACAAAATTTCATTTTGCCCATACTCTGCCTCTATTCTAATTAAAAATAAAAATGGTGTCGCAACTCTACTGGAATCAAAACTAGGATTAATGCATCTTCTTCCAAACTGAATAAAATTAAAAGAGAATCAAGTTAAAGCTTCAAGTTGGACCGTAGGCATTCTGCTTCAAGCAACGTCATGCGAATCATAGCAAATTGCCACAACGCTATCTTATTATCCTCTTCTAAACCGATCACTGTAAGTTCGGTTATTCTTTGGATTTGAACGTGTAATTGGAATCGTGAATGTAATAAATCAAAATATAGAACTGTACCTGTTTGAAAGTTAATTATCTTTGATTCATGCTTATGTTAAATCGAAAGTTATCTATGCCTTAGGATCTAATTCACCACTATGACTATGAAACTATTGCCCATGAAATTATTGCCTTTGACTATGATTCATGACAAAGAGACTATTACATATGACTATGACTATAAGACTGTTGCCTATGACTGTGACTATGATTCATAATTTCGAGACTATTGCATATGGTTCATGACTATGAGACTATGGCCTATGACAGTGATTAAGAAACTATTGTGATTAGTCGCCCATGACTATTGTGGTTAATTGCCTATAACTATTGTAGTCAGTGGCTTATGCCTATTCCCATTAACCTATTTGGTTGTACTTCGAACTGGCATTATTTTGGAACAAATCACCTATGCCTATTCCCTTAATTATGTTGGATCTCATTTTTTTGGGTCTAACTGGTCTAGTTTATTCCTATTCACTGTTATGTACGTCGGACCCATTGGAAAAATTATTTTTGTATTTGGTTCATTCTTGCATGGCTATTCTTTTATGTCAATTCTCGTGCTTATCCCCTATTCCTTGCTTTGATACTGTTAGTATCATTTCATAAGTACATAGAAAACTTGTGAAATCATTTTATACTTATGATTATGATGCGGGGATTGGGCGTAGCTTAATTAAGTTAGTTTGGCATAATAAATATGTTGGCATAGTCCAAATTGGCTATAATAGTGAATGATTTATATGCATATTAGACTTGGGCATAAGTTGATAAATTTAATTGGCCACAAAGGGTGTATAACTGGCGTGTAAACCAAGTTTCGGACATAAACGGTAAACTAAATATTAAATCTAGTTTTGACATAAACCGTAAATTGGAATATTAATCTAGATTGGGCATGAATTGTAAAAGGGGAATATTAAATCAAAAATTGGTATAAACTGCAAGTTGGGCTGATTGATAGGTAAATCAAGTTTTGGGCATAGAATATAAATACGCTAATTTGCTTGACAAATAAATATGATCTAGGATAAATTGATTTACGGAAAATTTACGTAAATAGTAAATAGGTATATTTTGCAAAAGACGAATATGCCTAACCCGAGGTTAGACTGAGTTGTGGCGTAAAACCGCCCGGAACCGACCGGCACATCCATTGACCACAACAATACCTGTCTAATGTGGGTGGTTAGTGCATCAAGCCCAGAAAGATCCGAGGTTAGACTGAGTTGTGGTGTAAACCTGCCCAGAACCAACCGGCACATCCTGTAACCACAACAATATCTGTCTAATGTGAGTGGTTGGTGCTTTAATTAATTAATTAATTAAGGCTCATGAATAAATCAAGCTAGAAATGGTGAGGTTAAGTAATTAGGGAAAGACTTAATCGTAATAACATGTTAAATAGGCAAATGGGTGAGGTTAAGTAAATTTAGAACACTTAACCGTTGTAACATGTTAATTAAGCAGATGATAGGGTTAAGTTAACTAAGGTAACACTTAACGAAAATATATAATGACATGTGGTGGGGTTAAGTAATACAAGAGGAAAACACTTAACCAATTATATAACATGATGTATGGGAAGGGTTAAGTTAACATGAGAACAACACTTAACCAATATAACAAGATTTGAGGTAGGGTCAAGTCAACACCAGAAGGAAACACTTAACCAACATGACGTGACGGGTGGATGGGTTAAGTTAACTTGAATTGATTAATGACACTTGACCAATGTAACTCGATGAACGAATGGGGTTAAGTAAATTGGGAAATACTTAACCAATATAACCTAATGAATGAACAGGGTTAAGTTAATAAATCACACTTAGCCAATCCAACATGATAAGCAAGAAAGGTTAAGTTAATAAGAACCACTTAACCAACACGACTTGACGAGTAGGAGGTTAAATACACGGCGGGTAGGTGGGTAATATTAGTAAATATAGGCCCACAAAACTTAACCATTAAATAAACATGCTTAAATCCGTGGGAAGGATAAGTACATCTCGTGTAGGTGGGCAATATTAGTACATATAGGCCCGCAAACTTAACCGTTAAGAAAACATGCTAGAATCGGTGGGAGGGTTAAGTACATCTCGTATGGGTGGGTAATATTTGTGTATATAGGCCCACAAACTTAACTAGCAGGAAACCCTAGTAACGGGGACCCATTTCAGCAGTAACCCACATAGATGTATCATGGCACCCTGAAACTAGGCAGGGTGGGGCACGATTACTGGGCTGATTATAAGCGGTCAAAGATAACGGTTGGGGGTACGTCAGTGTAGGTTCCGACGGTTTACGAGCGTGCACGTACTCCGGAGTGGGAAAAAGCAGGCACTGGGTACCAGTAGTTATACATTGTGCGTCTTGAATTGTGTCGGGTCGTTATCATAAGGCTTGATGCACCTTATGGTGAGGCCAACACAGAGTATCTACACGTAAGAGAGGGCCGAGTGATACAAACACATGGAAAATTAATACAAGTAGGTAGCATAATCCTTAGTTGGACCTAGGTCGCGTAAACCCTGAATCCGAGAAGCGTTCAATAGGTAGCATAAACCCCAATGGCCCTGGGTAGCGTAAACCCTGGTTGAACCTAGTAAGCGCTCGATAATATACCCTAGATTAGATCTAGGTAATAAATGGAATCCCCATAATGTACACCTGAAGGAAACCGCAAATACGGGGTTTTGGATCACGTTATCATATGATCATAGATTGCTAGTTTGGACACCAGTTAGGTAGTGTAGAGATATAGAAATTAGTATAAACATGGTATTGTGAAGCAGAGAAGGAGTAGAAGCGCATTCAGTTTATCAGTACATTCAGTTTATCGGTACATTCAGTTTATCTTGCCATATCCCATGCTTATCCCATATTATCTCGTTATTATGGTTTAGTTTTGTATTTAGTTTATTCATGTCATGACCCTTTTCCTCGTTTAAATACTAAGAATCACTAGACTTACCAGACTTTATGTCTGACCTAGTTTGCTTTCGCCTCTTTTCTTCCATTCCCCCCCCCCCCAAGGTAGTCAGGGAGGGAATAGCTCAGGTTTGTTTGGACCGTTACTTTTTCCAAGCTTGAAGACTCTTTGACGTGTTGCCTTGGACTCTCTCTTCTACTACTATAGCTGGCTCATGCTTTATTTGGGGAAATTATTTTATGCTTCTTTGTTTTTGTAAGCAAGACAGGATACTTTGGTATTGGAAAACAATCTTTGTACAAGCTGTTTATCAATGAAATAAAGTTTTATTTATTTGTCGCTGCTTTAATTGTCTGTCTTGTAATTTATCTGCATCTTCTACCTATAATGCTCCACCGAAATTAAGGCATTCCCTTTGTGAGTGGCCTTAACAGAGGTGTGGTGTTACACTATAATCAGTGTATAGTGTCAAACACAGATTCAAATATAAATGTATCAATCATTGACGACATGGGTACCATCTATCATGTTGCTATACTAGTTCTATAATAAAAACCGCAAAGTCACATATTGGAAGTTGGATTTCCATCTGTGAACCAAGGCAAGGGATCGTCCTTACCGTTTCGAGACTCTCTAACCCGAGCCACAGGACCCAAACTCAGGTGGGCCCTTGGATCGTCAGGGCCGTTCCACACAGAGTGGATTAAAATGCCTGAACAATATGTTTCCCCGCCTTATGCGGCGTAAAACTGGTCAGTATGTCGACCAAACCATCCGTCGGCCCTGTAGTGACCGATATAACCGAGGCGCCTCGCTATCCATCATCCACATAAGTAAAATGTTTGGGCTCCATACCATGACACCACTCCTAGCTAGAAGGAAATGGATAGCTAGGAGTGGTGTCATGGTATTCGTTTCCACCATAAGTAAAATGTCTGGGCTCCATACCATGACACCACTCCTAGCTAGGAGTTGGATTACTATGACACCACATAATTAAAATGTCTGGGCACCTCGCGATCCATCATCTAGACATTTTCAAAATATCATATTTTGAAATCATTTCCATTTCGATATTCATTATAAAAATGAATAAAACTGACATAAATATCGTTCACGTCAAAGTGGCGTTAATCTAATCAACATGGCTTCATATATTTCAATATTCTCGTGTCTATCCCAAATCGGACATCAAAATCATATTTTGATCCATTACTGAATATTATTTTTAAAATATTCGTTAATTTAAAATATTCGTTTTTTCCAAATTGGAATCATACATAGTCAATTACCATATAATTTTATTTATATGGATTTCATACACACATGTACACAACAATAATCAAACATAGTCAACCATCATCCAGTGTGCATTACACAACTGCATAAGTGTTAAATATAAATAATCAATGCTTATAATAGCCTGTCAACCAATAAGCGTGTGGGGTTTCCAAACAACAAACACTGATTATTATTTGTGCAATTGGGCGATGTGTAAAATATATCGTCCCAATCCATATCAGTTAAATGTGTATACATAAACAAATCATCTGATTTATAAATGAATATTTATTTTATTCATATACACGTTAAAAAAAATATTTTTTAACTATAAAATATTTATTTCAACTCATGAATATTTTATATAGTTCATTTATACAATAAAAATGATATTTTTATTATTCTAACATTTTTAGAAAATTTCGGCAGCATAACGATGCGATACTAGAACCAGAATAAGGTCTAGCCTTATCCCTCGCCTAATACTGGCTCGCTCCATACTCATACCAAATTCAATCAATTCATTTCACTTCCCAAACCAAATTCAAACAAATAAACCAATCAACCAAACAACCAAACAAATATGGTTTCAAACAAAGGTGTCGGGTGCTACTAAGCACCGTCTGCATCCTAGTTTATATATTTAACTAGAAAATAAATTAGAGTGAGAAGTTCTCACCTTTGGGATCCACTCCTCCAGTTCTATTTCTGAATTTCTGAACCGTTTGGATTTGCCCGAAATTCCAACGCAATCTTTTCCACATTGTTCATAGTAAAAATCACATTTTTAATATGATGTTTATAAATTTAAAAATCGCATTTTTATTCTTGTACTGTTCATATAAAAATCACATTTTTATACTACTACTTCACATATAAAAATTGCATTCCTATTACGATGTTTACATTTTAAAGATCACATTTTTATGGCGCTATCATATATATAAAAATCATATTTTTATATCGATGTTTGCATTATAAAAATCATAATTTTGTTTTGCTATAATATATATAAAAAACCATATTTTTATTTTGCTACTTCATATATAAAAAGTATATTTTTTTATCGCTACTTTATATATAAAAATTATATTTTTATTTCTATTACATATAGATAAAAATCATATTTTTATTAGATAAAAATCATATTTTTATCGCTACTACATGTAGATAAAAATGTAGATAAAGATCATATTTTTACTGCGCCATTCAAATACAAAAAATCATATTTTTACCGCACCATTCAAATAACAAAAACCATATTTTTACCGTGCCATTCAAATATGTATAAAAACAGACTTTTATATTGTTATTCATATAAAAAAACTGATTTTTTTATTGCTATTCATATAAAAAAGCTTATTTCTTATATTGCTATGCATACATAAAAAAAATCTAATTTTTTTATATTGCTATGCATACATAAAAAAACTGTTTTATATATTTTTAAACTAATTACATAGAAGACAAATAAATAAATAAAATAAAATAAAAAACTCACGTGGTCTGGGATGGGGCGCAGGGCTTCAGGTGTTCGCGAAGGAGAAACTCGCGAGGTGGAAAATTGGTGGTGGTTGTAGTGTTCGGGTGATGGAGAATGGAGCAACGACGTTGGCTTTTCAGGCGAGGCAGATGCGAGAACGAGGTGCTATAGGCGGTGGGGGAGGCGCTCTGATGATCAGCGACGGCTAGGGTTAGTTGGCAAAACGACTATTTTTAAGGGCTATATATTATACTAAATTCTATAGCGACTATTCTGAATTTTCAACTAGACATAACTTTTTATTCCCGTTATGAAATTTGGATTTTTCACATTTGTTGGAAAGATATTTTCAAACATATTCAAATATTTTTGATTTTACCAAAATCCAGTTTATTTTGAATCTTGTACATTCCTTTGAAATTTGAGATCGAATTTTCAATCTTCCCGACTTAATCTTTTCGTCCTCGAAATGGAACGGAGCTAAAAGTTGTTTAACTAATCAACCCAACTTTCATTCTGGCATTCATTCTTCAACTTTTCAGTTTCTAAGAATTTTTCAATTTTTCAAAAATTTGGCTAACACCCTAAATTTTCGACATAACCTCCATTGTACGGGAGACATTTAAAACCGCAACTAGCCACGCAGGGCCCTCATCATCCAAAAAGAAAATGAAAAAGCCAAGCGGTCAGCCAGTCGGCTCATAAAATCATCCAAACCCAATAAATTAATAAACATGTACCTATTTATCGGGCATACAATTTTATTTCTCTTCTCTAGCCTCCTTGCTATGACCTGTTCAATATATATGCATGTACATGTATGCAGTTTCAACCAATTTTCAATTCAGTTCAGTATTTGATTCAATTTGGCTTAATGGTTCAAAATTTTATTTAATCGAAACAATAATCAAACAACAGAATCAGCAATCAATTAGTTGATTAGCTTTTCAATCCTATATCTTTAATATATATACTCAAAATCATGTTTTTGATGCCAATTCATAACAATAACCCTATCTAATTTTGGTTCCCACACCAGACTGTTGGAAACATATAGATATCCCACATTCGGCACTCGAATATCAACTCTGATGATGAGTACTCAATCATCAGAATCATCTTCGGGCTACTAGAGTGTGATTTTATATCTATCCAGTATATTAAAACTTCAAATTTACATTTGCAAGGCGTATATGCAAAATATTTATATACTTGATTGTCCAAATTCAATATAAAATAACTATTCAAATACGTATCATTGGTTTTAATTTTCAAAATTAAAATTGTTTTCATTTTTATTTTAAAAATAACACTCTTTCAACTCATTCTAGGATACTGCTGATCCCATCTCTAACGAGTCATTCTCATTGGATATTACTAATCCAATCTCTGATGAATTCTTTCGTTTGGTTCTAATGTGTCTTGTTCTCGAGCTAAATAAACCAAAGCTCTGATACCAAACTATGACGACCCGAACTTTCCCAGTCTCCGAAGAGGAGAGAAAGAACGGATTATCTGAGAAGGCTTGACAAATCAGAGCATAAATAGAAGAACATTTCACTGCTATTACAACAATTTTCATTAGAGTACAAGAATATACAGAGTATGAACAAATAATATACATTTGATAAATATCAGAGACATACAAATTACAATGCAGCAGAAAATAACACAAAATACAACTGAAAGGAATACACGGATACAGAGCTGTCTGAATATAGTTCCAGTTGTAAATCCAGGATCTTGTGAATATAATATCTGCAATACCCAACTACTAGCTGCCTGTGTGGAAAATAGGGGCACCCAGAGTTTCGGTTAAAACAATAAACTCCAGGATAGTCATATGACTGGTGTGAGAACTAAAACAGTTATTAAATCTTTACTTTAAAATAAAGTAAATCAAGGGGCCGCGCCATATAACACGAAACGGGTTTTCTCCTTAGAATACCAGTGCATATAACAAACAATGTAATGCTTTTTGGAAAAATGAAGCTATTATAAGACTTAAGTCCCATCACATAATGCAACGCAAGCCGGAGGACATAGTTTTAACTTATAATAGCCAAACATGCTTGGTACATTTAAAACAAATCATTTTATACTATAATAAGTGTATAGTGTCAAAAATAGCTTCAAATATAAATGTATCAATCATAGACGGCATGGATATCATCTATCATGTCACCATACTAGTTCTGCAATTAAAACCACAAAGTCACGTATTGGAAGTTGGATTTCCATCTGTGAACCAAGGAAAGGGATCATCCTTACCGCTTCAAGACTCTCTAACCCGAGCCTCAGGACCTAGACTCAGGTAGGCCCTTCGATCGTCAGGGTCGGTCCACATGGAATGGATTAAAATGTCTAAATAATACGTTTCCCAACCCTGTGAGGCGTAAAACTGGTCAGTATGTCGACTGAACCATCCTTCGGCTCTGTAGTGACCAATATAACCGAGGCGCCTCGCTATCCATCATCCACATAAGTAAAATGTCTGGGCTCCATACCATGATACCACTCCTAGTGTAACAACCCGCAAAAATCAGGACCAATTTAAAATTTTATTTTATAAAATTTTAATGAATTTTGACAATATAAAATAATTTATTTAAATAATAATGATCAAAAATTTGATTTAAATCGAAGTTAGAATGAATAATTTAATTTTAATTAACAAAAGAGTTAGAAATAGCGCGGTAGTTTGAAAAGTCAAACTTGAATTTTGACTGACCGTACAGGATGCAAAATTTAACGGATTTTAGTGAAACCAAAAATATTAGAATCTGTTTAAAAATATCTTTCCAACGAATCCGAAAAATTGAAATTTCATAGCGGAAATCAAAAGTTATGGCCAATTCAATATTTAGAAAGGTCACTATGAAATTTATAAAGGTCAAAATGCTACTTTTTGCATACGAAGGAATTTGAACTCGAAACCACTTCCATTGAGTTCATAATGATGTTTCTACATTGAAAAACAGTAAACACTTATATATTTTGAGTTTCGGGATTTATTTGTTTAAAAATATATTTTTAATATTAAATATATTGGCCTTAAAAATAGTCATTTTTCAAACTACCTCGGTTTTCGACGAAACCACTTTTGTTGGAACCGGAATGTCAAATTATTGCTAGGTTTCAAATTTTAGAATTTTTCGAATTAATATGTGAGCGTGGCGAAATAAAATGTGTTTTGACTATTTACAGTTAAATTTGAACGCCTTAAAAATAGCCATTTTTCGAACAGTCTCAGAATTCAACGAAAATAATTTTGTTGGATTCGTATCGTCATAAGAAAGCTAAAAATATTTTTTTTAGAATTTTCTGAGGTCGTATGTGACCCAGGCATATTTAAATGTACGGTAGGAATTAAATAATTAATTTAATATTGTATTTTCAATTAAAACCGAAAATAAAACATGTAGACATCAGAATTGGACCTTGGGACATAGCCCATCGCGTTCAGAAGGCCTTAAAACGTTAAGATCGACAGTAAGCAGGCCCAAATCCGAGAAAGTCCAAAAATCCACTTTATTTCACGAAATTCGGAATTAAATATTAAAATATTATTAAATCCGAAAACCCTAACCCTAATGGCCAGCCGCCGCCCAGAAATTGATGGCCAGAATTGCTCCAACTTCAAATGCTAATATCTCTCAATCCGTTCGACGAAAATTGACGTATGACCTACCAAATCGAAGAGAATTCAGAGACCTTTCAATCTATACGGTCAAGATCGGGTTTTGGTGCACGGATTTCGCGAATTTCGTCCGAGAAGCGGCTGCGGTTTTTATTGGTTTGCGGGCCCTAGGAGAGGCCGAGTTCGCCGGGGTTGGTGGTGTAG
This sequence comes from Allium sativum, assembly GCA_030737875.1. Lineage (NCBI taxonomy): Eukaryota > Viridiplantae > Streptophyta > Magnoliopsida > Asparagales > Amaryllidaceae > Allium > Allium sativum. Next base: position 911,512,510 of record CM060926.1, read on the forward strand.
GTTGCTCTCGGCATGGCGGTCGCGGTGGTGGTGTTGGATCGGCGAACGGGGGCTTCGTTGGTGGTGCGTGCAGAAAAGGGAGGGAGCGACTATGGGTTATGGTGATGAAGGGAGTGACGCGAGGAAGAAGGTGCGTCTCTTATTTTTTTAATATTATTTTATTATTTAATTATTTAATTTTCCAATCTTTAAAAATCCGTAACTCTCTCATACGAGGTCCGTTTGACAAACCGTAAATTGCGTTGGAATCACAAAATTAAGAGCTTCGCGATGGCGCAGACCGTAGCTGAAAAGGAGACAGTCGAATTTCAGCCAAATTTCAATGTGAGAATTCAAATTTTCATTATTTAATTTATTATTAAATTATTTTCTTGCTCTAAAATAATTGTGTGATGATGTTAATTCAGACCTGAAATGTTGTATGTAAATAAATGGTTGATTGTTGCTTGTGGTGTGTTTATTGTTCATGTTATGATTAGATCCACCTTTAAATTGCATATATTATTGAGTTTCAATTGCTGTTGGGAAATTAAATCTAAATTTAGATTTAAAAACATATTTTATTTAGATCTAGACGTTCTGATTTATTTTATATTATTAAAATATATTATTTTCATTTTTCTGAAATGAACAATAGAAGTTAAACGACAAACAAATTTTTATTTTTATTTGTTGATTTAACAATGGAATTTGGTCGACAATAAATATTTATTTTTATTTGTTGGTTTTATAATAGAAATTGGCACAATGAATAAAATATATCTTTATTTGTTTACATTAAAGAGAATGGACCAAGAAAATATATCTTTTAATGTAAATTTGTTTACATTAAAAAAAAGAATGACTAAAAAGGATATATTTTAATATGAGGTTTTATCATTAAAAAGAATGAAAACAAAAGATTTCATTTTTTTATGTAAAAATAGTTTTCAATCAAAAGTCATAATTTATTTGTCAATTTGATGTTCAATAAAAGTTGCAACATTAAAAATATCATTTTTAATGTAATATTGTTTTCAATAAAAAAAAGAAGCAACATAAAAATTTCATTTTTAATGAAATAGTGTTTTTGTAAAAAGAAGCAACGTAAAAGGTTTTATTTTTATGTGTTCATTGTTTTCAATAGAAAGATTTTACATTAAGAAATTACATTTTTAATGTGATTTGGGTTTCATCGTAAAGATTAGAATAAAAAGATTATATCTTTATTTTCATTTTGTTGAAATGAAGAGTTTATAAAATAAGATTGCATTTTTGTTGAAATTTTGTTCATTGAAATATAATTTGTTCTTTTATTTGTATTCACATATACAAATGAAACATTGAAAATAATCTTTTCTTTTTATTTGTTTTCACAAACACAAGTGAACATAGAAAATAAAGTTTATCCCTTTTATTTGTACTTACATATACAAATAAACCATTAAAATGAAATATGTCATTTTATTTGTATCCTCAAATACAAATAAAACATTGAAAACAAAAGTTCATTTTTTTTATTTGTATTCACAAATACAAATATGCACTGAAAATAAATTTGCTCTTTTAATTGCACTCACAAATGCAATTATGCATTAAAACAAAATTTGTTCTTTATCTTACATTCACTAATGCAAATCTAACATAGGAAATAAGTTAACTTTTTATTATGTTCTTCAATGTGAATGTGACATGAAATAAATAAAATTGGCCTTTTTGTTTGCATTCACAATGCGAACAAAACCTTTAAGAAATTATTTTCAGAAGTTACATTATATTTGTAAATATATTTTGTAAATAAAAAAGTTGTTCTTTTATTTTGCATTCACCAATGCAAAGGTTTATTGAAAATAAAATTATTCTTTTATTTGCATGTACCAATGTAAATATACATTAAAAATAAACTTGTTCTTTTGTTTGCATCTAAAAATGCAAATATATATTTAAAATTAAAACTTGTTCTCTTATTTGTATTTACGAATACAAATATATATTAAAGTAAAGTTTATTCTTTTATTTACATTCACTTATCCAAATACATTTTGAAAATGAACGAACCTTTTTATTTGTGTTCCCAAACACAAATACATTTTAGAAAATGAATGATCCTTTGTGTTTGTGTTCTCAAACACAAATATAACATAGAAAATTAAAATGGTCTTTTTATTCGTGTTCTTAAACACAAATAAAACATTAAAATAAAAGAACATTTTTTTTGTGTTCTCCAACACAAATATAACATGATTTTAAAGTAGTACATTTTTATTTTTAATTGCATTTTCAATGCGAATATCTCATGAAATCAAAAATTCACATTTTTGTTAACATTTCATAATGTAAACAATACAAGAAAATAAAAATTACATTTTTGTTTGCATTCTACAATGCAAACGAAATATAGAAAAGAGAATATGCATTTTTATTTGCATTCTGTCATGCAAATAAAATAAAGGAGATAAAATTACATTTTTGTTTGTAACTTCAGTTGCAAACAAACGAGAAATAAAAATTACATTTTGTTGCAAATTTAGATGCAAACAAATTTATTAAAAACAAATGTTACATTTTTGTTGCATGTTTTAAAGGTGAACAAAGCATTAAAATAAAGGTTACATTTTTATTTATTTATTTACTTCACTTGATGTAAATAAACATAAAATAAAGAGTTGTTCTTTTACTTACATTTCTTGATGTAAATAAAACTAGAAATTTAATATTACACTTTTATTTGCTTTACTCAACGCAAATAAAACAGGAGAATAAATGAAATATTTTTCATTTGCAATCCTTAATGCAAATAAATTATAAAATGAAAAAGTTACAATTTTTTATTTATTTATTTATTTATTTATTTATTTATTTACATTCCTCTATGTAAATAAACATCAAATGAAAAGGTTGAATCTTTATTTGTATTCTCTATTGCAAATAAAGCATGAAATGAATAGTTATATTTTGTGTTATTATTTATATCCCCTATTACGAATGGAATTAAAGGATTACATTTTTCTTTTCATTTATTTACAATGAAAGGAATTGAAATAAAGATTGTATTTTTATCATCATTTTTGATGCGATAAAAGAATAGAAATAAAGATTACATTTTTATTGACATTTTACATGCGATAAAAAGAACAGGAATAAAAGAGATATTTTTATCATCGTGTTATATATTGTGTATTACACTGCCATAGGCAAGTTACCTGACTTGTTTATGTGATTGGGTCCATAATTTTCACACATCGCCCAAGTGCACAAATAATTTATTATTTGTTTGTTGGTTGAAACCCCACACGGGTGTTGGGATGAAAATTAACATACACTAATCCCAATATTTAGTTGTATGTTGATCGGTAGATCGACAGGCTGTGATGAGCGTTATTATTTAATTTTAACGCTTACATAGTTGGATTTTACACTTTGGATGAAATGGATGATTTGATGATTATATTGTTATTGTCATATATATGATGTGTGTGAAATCCATATAATCCAAATTATATGGTAAATGGTTGAGTCGCATTTCGATTCAGATGTTCTTTTAAATAAGAATATTTTTACATTAGAAATTCTTTTTATTTAAATATATATATATTTTTTAATTAAGTATATGGTAAACAAAGAATATTTGTAAAGGATAAAAATCTTTTGTGTAAAGAATATTTTTAATGATTATTTTAAAATATGTTTCTATAATAATAAATTAATTTTTAAAGAGAAATATTTTATTTAAGATTATTAGAATTTGCAAATCTTATTTTATGAAATAAATTGAGATGTGAAGTGGATTTATCGTGGACGGTGTTTTTAAATGACATTTCTCCTTTAATCCAATTTACATCGAAATTATTATTTGGAATTTATAAATCTATTCATAGATTTAACAAAAGCATTTTTCTAAAAGTCTAGTTTTCCAATTTAATATATATTCAATTGGAATTAAGTGGAAAATTCGATTGGTAATAATCGAGATGGGCTTCTGTAATAGAAGGCCGATATTATATATGGAATTTAAGAGGCTTTGCCGTTATTCCATGTATATTGTTAGTCCGATACAGAAGTTCACATCGATTATGTATTGATTGATTTCTGTGGAATTCCATATTTTGGAAATTGATTTATGGGTTTATCGTGAACTGTGTTTTAAATGACACGAGTTCTTTAACCCGTTTAAAAGAAGATTTATTCTTTAAAATAAATAATCTTGTGAAAATGATTTTTGATATTAAATCAAATTTAGAATTTTTAATAAATCTTTTAAGGAAGATTTATGATTAAATTTATTAATTTATCTTTGATAAAATTAATGAGAATCTTTTAATATGAATATCTTATTAAAAGAATATTCTGAGTAGGAAATGTGGCGTAATGTGTGATTTTCCAATATTTGATTTTTAATCACAAAATACGCGAGTTATTCAGAAAGACCGGGTTTAACCCATTCTGAATAATCATCACGACGATCAAGAGTCGAAGATGAAGATGGCAATTGAAGACCCAAGGTTTTCACATCGTTGGGATGATGATGACTGGTATCTTGAATTGGGACTGGACACCCCAAGGCAAGGTATTTAGTAATGATCGTCCAAACGCATTTGGAGATCGACGGACACGTTGTTTCGCTCAGACCCAGAGCGGACTTGTAAATGGATTGCGTGTCTGACATTGTATTCTCTTCTACTGTATTTGTTGAACGCTACTGATTATATATTTCTGTTTGGTGGTGGAGAATTTATTCTTCATTTAACCCCCTTCTCTAAGACGTATGAGCTTAGAGGTCATATATATTGGTAGATGATCAATGATATGGTAGAGTCTGACAATGTGGCATGCTAAGATGCAATCGATCAAGGCTTTGTTGAAAAGCAGACCTTGTGGGATGATCAAAGCACAGTCTATTTAGGCATAGCTTTGTGTATATCGTGACTTCGCGAGCCTCACAGCCCGGTAGAGTCTAAAACGGGAGAAGGGAACGCAGGGAGTGCGCACGTTTCTTTCTAGCTAGAGTGGTGCCAGGGACCTACCAGCGCTGGCATTTATTCATTGTGGTTGTTGGATTTTTCGAGGCCTCGGTTTATGCGGTCGCCACTGGCCGTAGTATAGGTCCAAAAGGACCGGGAAGCGTGTGTTCAGGCATAACTAATCCACAAAAGCAAGTGTGGACCAGCCCTGCAGGATCCAAGGGTTGGACAGAGTACCAATCCTGGTACATTGCTAGAGTGTCTCGAATCGGTAAGGATCTCCTCCCTAGCCTTGACTCAGATGGAAACCCAAATTTCCAATACGACATCACGCGGTTTTGATTGTATACCTATATATGGCGACATAGTGGGATGGGGCACTCATGCCGTCTAGGATTGATACATTTACTTTGATGTATTTCAAATTGGTTGCACACTATTATTATATAATACCATGTTTATCGTATCAAGCATCTTTTGATCATTATAAGGTAAACCCTATCCTCCGGTTTGCGTTGCATTGTGTGATGGGACTTGGGTCTTATAATGGTTTCATTTTTCTAAAAAGCATTGCGTTATTTTGACGATTTACTTTAGTCATGCACTGGCAATCCATAGGAGAAAACCCGTTCCGCGAAAGTGGCGTGGTCTTGTGATTAGCCTTATTATATTATATAGGTTAAGTAGAATTCTCACACCAGTCCCACGGCTGACCTGTAGTTTGTTTCACTTTGCAAACTTGGGTGCCCTCTTTCCACACGGGCAGTCGAGTAGCTTATTTGACAGATATATAAAACAAGATCCTGGATTGAAGACTGAAGCTGTGGCCATAATGTTGATAGCCTTCCACTGAGATTAGTTCCGCTGCAATGTATTCATTTATTGTAATTTATTCTTCCGCTGTAATTATATTCCAATGTACTCTGATATGTATATTCTATACTCTGATGTAACATTTATTATAGTGTTATAAAAGTCTTCTGTTATCTGTTGTAATGTGTTGTATGCCCAAAGTTAAAGTATTCGTAGATTTTCACTTTTTGGGTCAGACCTGTGTGGTTTATGGTCGATCCAAAGGGCGGGAATTTGCGGTTCTTTACAGTTGGTATCAGAGCCAGGTTAGCTCAAACCTTTGGGGTACGACTTCTTAGAACTGAACAAAAGACTCATCAGAGATTGGATTAGTAATGTCCAATAAGAATACTCATTAGAGATAGGATCAGCAGTATCCTAAAATGAGTAAACTCGTTAGAGATGGGGTTAGTAATGCCCTAGAACGAGTTAAGAGTTACGAATTTATAATTAACGTATTTTTGATATTTATAATCTATTCTTTGAAATATGATTTTTATATATATTTTGAAGAGATAATTAACCATTAAAATTTAAAATTAAGATAGTTAATTTTACAATTTTTAGCTACGTTCCTTTTCGAGGACGAAAAGTTTTTAAGTGGGGGCGATTGTAACAACCCGCAAAAATCAGGACCAATTTAAAATTTTATTTTAGAAAATATTAATGAATTTTGACAATATAAAATAATTTATTTAAATAATAATGATCACAAATTTGATTTAAATCGAAGTTAGAATGAATAATTTAATTTTAATTAACTGTAACGACCCGCCATTTTGATCGTGCCGAATCGACAAAACATGTTAACTCGGAACGTCCAAAACAACAGATTGTTATTAGCTTCTGAGGTAAATAGAATAAATCACAGAATCACAGATACATATACAGAGTAACATAATATCTCACAGCGGGAATTACAAAATACAATAGTAGTTCATGAAGCTACTAAATAAGTTTTACATCAGAGTTTACATAAATAATACAGTGGAAGACTAATACAGTAAATGAAAGATAACTACAAAAACAGAAATGACAAGAATAGCTAGAACTGGATCAACTGAACAGGTAGATATATATGAGCAAAAATCCAACATAAGCTCCAACTCCAAGAGTGAATCTCGAAACTGTAATACTCGATCTGACCCGAGCAATAATGCAAAACAAAACAACTCGGATCAGGACTGACATTCTCATGGAAGTAAATCAACTCAAATGAAATGTTCGATGAAATGCAATCAGTAACTTAGAGGATGTTTGGGATCACCATCCTCTAAGGATCCGTCAAACTAATACTATATAGCGTAAGCGGGATTACCATGATTACCCTTACACCGTTTATATATTCACATAGTATATACACAACCGTAATTCCTCCGTAAACTGGAGGTTGATCAGAGGGCACTCCATATAAAACAGTACAAAACAAAGTAGTAGTGGCTCGTATAAGGCATGTGACAAGGCACGCAAGGAATGCCAGGATGGATTCACCATTTGCAGAGCCGGACTGGTGGTAACGCATAGTAGCAACTACCGCCCACCTCGATACACACTCCCATAATCAAAAGGGCCCAAATCGAATCTCAACAGTAATAGAATAATATCGAAGAAGTGTGCTCGATAAGAGGTATGACCTCACTTGGTCCGTGCATAGCTCCTGTTTTAGCCACATCAAGCTGACTCAAGGTAGTCAGGGTCTCGTAATTAATATGAAATACAAAATAGAGTCGTTTGCCAAATCATCCCTTCATTCTGGAACTCCACCGCGTACACAGTTGTCAAAGTGGTTTTCGGTATTGGCAGAGAGTATGACAATAGCCGATCCCGGTCTCTTTAACAACCAATCGTTTACATTTTTCACACCGTGGTCATTATTTTATAAATCAATTTATAAAATAGTTTATACGAATTCTCATATTCGAATTTGAATTCAAAATTAAATATCTAACCTCAAATATATTAAATTTTGAAAACAACTCATCATTTTAGTCGATTAATGATATTCGACACTTAGGTTCAAATTTCCTTTTATATAATTTAAAACAAAATCTTAAACTTCAATATAAACCAAATCGTCTTATAACTATAATTCAAGTTATATAGTTCAAAACTATTACTTCTACATTTCAAATCAAAATCTTATATTTCCATTCAACCAAATTATGATTTAAAACCATTCTTATACATTGATTTAACAAATTCTTAATTCAAACCAAACGATATAAAAAATCAATTCCGCATATAACATCTATATATTCCAATTCATAATTAATCACTTAAAATTGAATTTAATTCTTATCGACTATAAATTCAAAATAAATCAATTTACCCAATTCACATTCATTTCTTATCAAGGTTCATAATTTAAACCAAATCAAATTCAATTTCCTAAATTTACCAATTCAAGTTCATCTCTACAAAAATTCGTATCGATTCCAATTCATAACTTAATATGAGTTCATTCGTTATTCAAATATCGTTATATAGATTTACATCTTTAAACTTCGAATTTAAATCGCAAAATATAAACTATCCATCTTGACTTTATTAAAGTTTATAAAATATATATATATATAAGAAAATTAACTTTGAAAAATAGATATGTATATATATATAAGTTTATAAAACTCTAAAATAAATTAGAAATAGATTATAAACATATATAAGTTTAAAATAATATAAAAATAGATTTAAAGAAATATTTATAATAATATAAAAAAGTTAAAATACTTATAGGAATCGATTATATGGTTTAAAATAAATAAATTTCTAAGTAAAATCTTAAATAAACATTTAAATCCCTATTTACAAATAAATCATTTTAAAACACATAATTTAAAATATACAAAATAATTTATATTTAAATAAAATATGAATATAAATATAAATATAAATATAAATATATAAAGTCTTAAGTAAATATTTTAAAATAAAACTCATTTTACTTCGAAAACATGACCGACGGTGTCCGTATATAGTTTTCTACCCTATGGTCAAGTGATACGGATATTTATCATTTCAACCCGCAATTGATAAAATTTCTACGGGTCTATCATTTCAACCCGCGATCCCAAATTCAATAAAAATCGTTCAGATCTATCATTTCAACCCATAACGATTTTTCCCTATTCTAATGTTCGTTCGGGTATGTATCATTTCAACCCTTAGTGATTTTCCTAAAACTAGGGTATCAACAATCACATAGTATCAATCACAACATATATATCATCAGTGCAACTACGTGTCATATGAATATATCGTGTCGCATATGAAATGTGCATACATATCAAATCAAACAATTTCTAACAGCAATCTTATACATTTCATATAACAGTTCATTATTGATCTAACATCGATGAAAAATGTGAGTCAGGTGTGAGATAAACTCACCTTCCGTGGCACAGAGAAGGAGACGACAAACGAATGGACACTGAATGAGACGACAATCTCCAGGCTCGCCTTAGAATGGATTCAACTTGATGAGCACTCAATATAATTTATTATTTTATAAGAGGAGGTAAAGGAAGTTCTCAATGGATCGGCACAGGTATTGGATTTTGGATGATTTCTGAACTCAACACCACACTCGACTCAACACTAACCCAATTCAACTAAAAATAAAACACATTAATATTTTACAAAATATTATACGCAATTAAAAAAACATAACGTATATATATTTTTAAAAATCGACGGACATCAAAACCATATATATATGTGTATATATATATACACCACAAAATATATGTGTATATTATAATTGGTCCACGCACACAACTCAAAATACACACATATTCAAAACTCACTCACGCTCACACACATTAGATGTTAAAATACACAGAGTCGCATGAACCTAGACTCACACACATATACTCAAACACACACCAACTAATAAATATATATATAAAACAAAAACAAAATAATAAAATCACACGGACTGGAGAATATGGTAAGAACGGTGACTATTTTCAGGCGGGATGAAATTTTGTGAGGACGCAGGAGTAAATAGTAAGAACGGTGATGGGAAAAATGGTCGGTGTTTTGAGGCTGCAAACAGTAGGAGACGGTCGGATCCGGTCTATGGGAATGGTTGTGGTCAGAGTACTGCAGAGGTGATTGGAGTGGGAAGATCGGTTGGCGGCTTCATGCAGAGGGTCGGCTTCGGACCGATGGAGTTGGAGTTCGGATGGCGAAAGAGCAAGCGGTGGAGAGAAAAGGAATGCGATGGGAAAGGGGAAAGAATCAGATAACAGCTGTGGTGAAGGGGCAGATCGCACTGGTTTTGTGAGGTAGGCAATGGCGGTTGCTTTTATTTGTTGATGGGAATAATTAAAAAGGAACGGAGGCTTGAGAAGATAAATATGTGGGAAGAATGGAGCGGTTTTATCCAGGCATTTCGGCATTAAAGATGATGTGGATCTGAACAGAATAGAATTTGAACCAACTTTTTTTTTTAAATAAAATAAAAGTAAAACGGCATCAGGAAAATATGGTGCACAAATGAACGTTTCAACACTTGGGATAGGAAACAACGCATCCAAATGTAAATGCAAATGTCAGAAACGCATGGAATTGGAAAAACAAATGATGCATGGCATGGTTTGCATGGAATGGAAACAAAATGAAACGTGCATGCAATTGGAATATTAGAAAGGTAAGAGTTAAAAGGCATGAATTTTTGGTTAGGAGAAAGCATTGAAATGTAAGAACGCATGCATGTTTTGAAAGTCGGAACAATATGTGCATGCGTGGTTTTTAGGATGTAAATGCAATGTGCAGAGGTTTAAAGTTCAAGTGTAAAAGGCCGGGTTTGTGCAAATACAAAGAGATAGGTTTGAAAACGAACAAAATAATGAATAGCATTTAGAATTGAAATGGCATGTACGCATGCATGGTAAAATGAATGTTCTTGAACATATATGTATCCTTACAGGCCCAAAAAAATAAACAAAAAATTAAATTGGTGTTTTAATGAAATAAAAAGACATGTTTTGCAGACCCAAAACAGTTAGAAAAGTATGTAAGATCGAAAAAGGGACACATCGAACTCAAACGTCACTGTTTCAAAAATGAACTGCGCAAGCCTTTTCGCAGTTTCAGCGCGAACCGAGCACCGAAACTGACAAATAAATATATTTTGGTAATCAGCTCGACGAGACGGACACAACGGTGTATAATTTGCAGTGTCAGGATGCTCCGTTCAAAAGCGCGTTACGGACCCCTTTGACGTAAAAATGCGGACATAAAACGGAGGTCAAAACGTCCGATTTTCGCGAAACGAATTTCACCGTCGGATTCGTGACAACGAATAGAATATTTTTCGTGTTTGTCCGAACTGGTTTTGGAGAAATTTTAAAATCGCTAAAATTTGATCTGTTATGCGCAGCTTTGCACTGAAAATTGCACGACCAACAACAGTCAAATTTTCCGATGAAATTTTTACAGTTGCTACATCTCACTGTACGTATTACAAATTTCGAATTCCCGTTATGAAAAACCATAGAATAATTTCAGAATAAAATTTTGATTTAAATCGGATTTTAAATCGTTAAAAATTACCGATTGTTACAATCTCCCCTACTCAAAACTTTTCGTCCCCGAAAAGGAACGAGGTAGGGAAATAGTAATTAAATAATTAATATATTTAAACCAATGGTTCATATTTATCCCTATACATATATAATTTTAAATATATAAAAATCAAATGATAAAATATTTTCAAACATTTCAAACATTTCAAGTATTCACTCGACGTTACGATTGGCTATATATATTTATCCCACTTTCGAAACCCGAAAATAGATATCGATGATGCCGCGGTCATCACCAGAATCATTTTCAAGCGACTAGGGTGTGACTCTATATCTATCTAATACGTATAGGATTTAACATAGACGTTGATCAGACGTATACACCAAGTCACTAAGTATTCGATAGGCCAATTTTAACGTCAAATAAGTACTCAAAACATCTTTTTATATTTAAATAGAATATATACCATACTCTAAATCATATATTATAAATAATATATTTCAAATCATTAAAATTTCAAGTAGGGAAAATGTATCTCTCCCCCACTCATTTATTTGTTAAAATTCAACTATAATTCTTAATAAATATACAACAATATTATTATTAAATCAAATATATAACAAAATCATTCTATACTATATCTAAATCTTTTCAAATTCATGTTATCAATATCTAAACTTATAACACTTAATTAATTCTATAAGTTAACATATGAATACCTTACACATAAAATCTTTACAAACCATTGGTATTACCAAATTATTTACAAATATCAAATTAAATATTACATTAAGAAGATCTTATATAATAATATCTTTCAAAATATAAATTTCAAACCAATATTTAATAAAGACAGACTGGCTAGAAGACTTATACTCTTCTTCTACTTCTTACCTCGAAATGGACAAGTATAAATTATAGAATTCGAGGTAAAAGCTGAAAGAACAAAAGAACCTAATCAAAGAGGATCTACGAAGGAAGATAGATTCAAATGGAAAGGAAACTCAGAAGAAGATTTAAATATTAAACAGAATTTTATATTCGAAATACTTATTTAAAAACATTTTAAAAACCATTTTGAAAACTATTTTTACTTTAAAAATACGCTCTCTCAAGAAGGATTCTACAACTGATTCCACTCATTCTAGGGTATCACTACCCTATCTCTAATGAGCTTTACCCCGTAGGCTAAAGTTTTGAAAAACCAAAGCTCTGATACCACTTGTAACGACCCGCCATTTTGATCGTGCCGAATCGACAAAACATGTTAACTCGGAACGTCCAAAACAACAGATTGTTATTAGCTTCTGAGGTAAATAGAATAAATCACAGAATCACAGATACATATACAGAGTAACATAATATCTCACAGCGGGAATTACAAAATACAATAGTAGTTCATGAAGCTACTAAATAAGTTTTACATCAGAGTTTACATAAATAATACAGTGGAAGACTAATACAGTAAATGAAAGATAACTACAAAAACAGAAATGACAAGAATAGCTAGAACTGGATCAACTGAACAGGTAGATATATATGAGCAAAAATCCAACATAAGCTCCAACTCCAAGAGTGAATCTCGAAACTGTAATACTCGATCTGACCCGAGCAATAATGCAAAACAAAACAACTCGGATCAGGACTGACATTCTCATGGAAGTAAATCAACTCAAATGAAATGTTCGATGAAATGCAATCAGTAACTTAGAGGATGTTTGGGATCACCATCCTCTAAGGATCCGTCAAACTAATACTATATAGTATAATACGCTATATACAATAGTGTCTAATAGTAAAGTAAAAATATCAAAATAGCGTAAGCGGGATTACCATGATTACCCTTACACCGTTTATATATTCACATAGTATATACAGTACCGTAATTCCTCCGTAAACTGGAGGTTGATCAGAGGGCACTCCATATAAAACAGTACAAAACAAAGTCGTAGTGGGCTCGTATAAGGCATGTGACAAGGCACGCAAGGAATGCCAGGATGGATTCACCATTTGCAGAGCCGGACTGGTGGTAACGCATAGTAGCAACTACCGCCCACCTCGATACACACTCCCATAATCAAAAGGGCCCAAATCGAACCTCAACAGTAATAGAATAATATCGAAGAAGTGTGCTCGATAAGAGGTATGACCTCACTTGGTCCGTGCATAGCTCCTGTTTTAGCCACATCAAGCTGACTCAAGGTAGTCAGGGTCTCGTAATTAATATGAAATACAAAATAGAGTCGTTCGCCAAATCATCCCTTCATTCTGGAACTCCACCGTGTACACAGTTGTCAAAGTGGTTTTCGGTATTGGCAGAGAGTATGACAATAGCCGATCCCGGTCTTTTTAACAACCAATCGTTTACATTTTTCACACCGTGGTCATTATTTTATAAATCAATTTATAAAATAGTTTATACGAATTCTCATATTCGAATTTGAATTCAAAATTAAATATCTAACTTCGAATATATTAAATTTTGAAAACAACTCATCATTTTAGTCGATTAATGATATTCGACACTTAGGTTCAAATTTCCTTTTATATAATTTAAAAAAAAATCTTAAACTTCAATATAAACCAAATCGTCTTATAACTATAATTCAAGTTATATAGTTCAAAACTATTACTTCTACATTTCAAATCAAAATCTTATATTTCCATTCAACCAAATTATGATTTAAAACCATTCTTATACATTGATTTAACAAATTCTTAATTCAAACCAAACGATATAAAAAATCAATTCCGCATATAACATCTATATATTCCAATTCATAATTAATCACTTAAAATTGAATTTAATTCTTATCGACTATAAATTCAAAATAAATCAATTTACCCAATTCACATTCATTTCTTATCAAGGTTCATAATTTAAACCAAATCAAATTCAATTTCCTAAATTTACCAATTCAAGTTCATCTCTACAAAAATTCGTATCGATTCCAATTCATAACTTAATATGAGTTCATTCGTTATTCAAATATCGTTATATAGATTTACATCTTTAAACTTCGAATTTAAATCGCAAAATATAAACTATCCATCTTGACTTTATTAAAGTTTATAAAATATATATATATATATATAAGAAAATTAACTTTGAAAAATAGATATGTATATATATATATATAAGTTTATAAAACTCTAAAATAAATTAGAAATAGATTATAAACATATATAAGTTTAAAATTATATAAAAATAGATTTAAAGAAATATTTATAATAATATAAAAAAGTTAAAATACTTATAGGAATCGATTATATGGTTTAAAATAACTAAATTTCTAAGTAAAATCTTAAATAAACATTTAAATCCCTATTTACAAATAAATCATTTTAAAACACATAATTTAAAATATACAAAATAATTTATATTTAAATAAAATATGAATATAAATATAAATATAAATATATAAAGTCTTAAGTAAATATTTTAAAATAAAACTCATTTTACTTCGAAAACATGACCGACGGTGTCCGTATATAGTTTTCTACCCTATGGTCAAGTGATACGGATATTTATCATTTCAACCCGCAATTGATAAAATTTCTACGGGTCTATCATTTCAACCCGCGATCCCAAATTCAATAAAAATCGTTCAGATCTATCATTTCAACCCATAACGATTTTTCCCTATTCTAATGTTCGTTCGGGTATGTATCATTTCAACCCTTAGTGATTTTCCTAAAACTAGGGTATCAACAATCACATAGTATCAATCACAACATATATATCATCAGTGTAACTACGTGTCATATGAATATATCGTGTCGCATATGAAATGTGCATACATATCAAATCAAACAATTTCTAACAGCAATCTTATACATTTCATATAACTGTTCATTATTGATCTAACATCGATGAAAAATGTGAGTCAGGTGTGAGATAAACTCACCTTCCGTGGCACAGAGAAGGAGACGACAAACGAATGGACACTGAATGAGACGACAATCTCCAGGCTCGCCTTAGAATGGATTCAACTTGATGAGCACTCAATATAATTTATTATTTTATAAGAGGAGGTAAAGGAAGTTCTCAATGGATCGGCACAGGTATTGGATTTTGGATGATTTATGAACTCAACACCACACTCGACTCAACACTAACCCAATTCAACTAAAAATAAAACACATTAATATTTTACAAAATATTATATGCAATTAAAAAAACATAACGTATATATATTTTTAAAAATCGACGGACATCAAAACCATATATATATGTATATATATATATATACACCACAAAATATATGTGTGTATTATAATTGGTCCATGCACACAACTCAAAATACACACATATTCAAAACTCACTCACGCTCACACACATACGATGTTAAAATACACAGAGTCGCATGAACCTAGACTCACACACATATACTCAAACACACACCAACTAATAAATATATATATATATAAAACAAAAACAAAATAATAAAATCACACGGACTGGAGAATATGGTAAGAACGGTGACTATTTTCAGGCGGGATGAAATTTTGTGAGGACGCGGGAGTAAATAGTAAGAACGGTGATGGGAAAAATGGTCGGTGTTTTGAGGCTGCAAACAGTAGGAGACGGTCGGATCCGATCTATGGGAATGGTTGTGGTCAGAGTACGGCAGAGGTGATTGGAGTGGGAAGATCGGTTGGCGGCTTCATGCAGAGGGTCGGCTTCGGACCGATGGAGTTGTAGTTCGGATGGCGAAAGAGCATGCGGTGGAGAGAAAAGGAATGCGATGGGAAAGGGGAAAGAATCAGATAGCAGCTGTGGTGAAGGGGCAGATCGCACTGGTTTTGTGAGGTAGGCAATGGCGGTTGCTTTTTTTTGTTGATGGGAATAATCAAAAAGGAACGGAGGCTTGAGAAGATAAATATGTGGGAAGAATGGAGCGGTTTTATTCAGGCATTTCGGCATTAAAGATGATGTGGATCTGAACAGTTCGAATAGAATTTGAACCAACTTTTTTTTTTAAATAAAATAAAAGTAAAACGGCATCAGGAAAATATGGTGCACAAATGAACGTTTCAACACTTGGGATAGGAAACAACGCATCCAAATGTAAATGCAAATGTCAGAAACGCATGGAATTGGAAAAACAAATGATGCATGGCATGGTTTGCATGGAATGGAAACAAAATGAAACGTGCATGCAATTGGAATATTAGAAAGGTAAGAGTTAAAAGGCATGAATTTTTGGTTAGGAGAAAGCATTGAAATGTAAGAACGCATGCATGTTTTGAAAGTGGGAGCAATATGTGCATGCGTGGTTTTTAGGATGTAAATGCAATGTGCAGAGGTTTAAAGTTCAAGTGTAAAAGGCCGGGTTTGTGCAAATACAAAGAGATAGGTTTGAAAACGAACAAAATAATGAATAGCATTTAGAATTGAAATGGCATGTACGCATGCATGGTAAAATGAATGTTCTTGAACATATATGTATCCTTACAAGCCCAAAAAAGTAAACAAAAAATTAAATTGGTGTTTTAATGAAATAAAAAGACATGTTTTGCAGACCCAAAACAGTTAGAAAAGTATGTAAGATCGAAAAAGGGACACATCGAACTCAAACGTCACTGTTTCAAAAATGAACTGCGCAAGCCTTTTCGCAGTTTCAGCGCGAACCGAGCACCGAAACTGACAAATAAATATATTTTGGTAATCAGCTCGACGAGACGGACACAACGGTGTATAATTTGCAGTGTCAGGATGCTCCGTTCAAAAGCGCGTTACGGACCCCTTTGACGTAAAAATGCGGACATAAAACGGAGGTCAAAACGTCCGATTTTCGCGAAACGAATTTCACCGTCGGATTCGTGACAACGAATAGAATATTTTTCGTGTTTGTCCGAACTGGTTTTGGAGAAATTTTAAAATCGCTAAAATTTGATCTGTTATGCGCAGCTTTGCACTGAAAATTGCACGACCAACAACAGTCAAATTTTCCGATGAAATTTTTACAGTTGCTACATCTCACTGTACGTATTACAAATTTCGAATTCTCGTTATGAAAAACCATAGAATAATTTCAGAATAAAATTTTGATTTAAATCGGATTTTAAATCGTTAAAAATTACCGATTGTTACATTAACAAAAGAGTTAGAAATAGCGCGGTAGTTTGAAAAGTCAAACTTGAACTTTGACTGACCGTACAGGATGCAAAATTTAACGGATTTTAGTGAAACCAAAAATATTAGAATCTGTTTAAAAATATCTTTCCAACGAATCCGAAAAATTGAAATTTCATAGCGGAAATCAAAAGTTATGGCCAATTCAATATTTAGAAAGGTCGCTATGAAATTTATAAAGGTCAAAATGCTACTTTTTGCATACGAAGGAATTTGAACTCGAAACCACTTCCATTGAGTTCATAATGATGTTTCTACATTGAAAAACAGTAAACACTAATATATTTTGAGTTTCGGGATTTATTTGTTTAAAATTATATTTTTAATATTAAATATATTGGCCTTAAAAATAGTCATTTTTCAAACGACCTCGGTTTTCGACGAAACCACTTTTGTTGGAACCGGAATGTCAAATTATTGCTAGGTTTCAAATTTCAGAATTTTTCGAATTAATATGTGAGCGTGGCGAAATAAAATGTGTTTTGACTATTTACAGTTAAATTTGAACGCCTTAAAAATAGCTATTTTTCGAACAGTCTCAGAATTCAACGAAAATAATTTTGTTGGATTCGTATCGTCATAAGAAAGCTAAAAATATTTTTTTTAGAATTTTCTGAAGTCGTATGTGACCCCGGCATATTTAAATGTACGGTAGGAATTAAATAATTAATTTAATATTGTATTTTCAATTAAAACCGAAAATAAAACGTATAGACATCAGAATTGGACCTTGGGACATAGTCCATCGCGTTCAGAAGGCCTCAAAACGTTAAGATCGACAGTAAGCAGGCCCAAATCCGAGAAAGTCCAAAAATCCACTTAATTTCATGAAATTCGGAATTAAATATTAAAATATTATTAAATCCGAAAACCCTAACCCTAATGGCCAGCCGCCGCCCAGAAATTGATGGCCAGAATTTCTCCAACTTCAAATGCTAATATCTCTCAATCCGTTCGACGAAAATTGACGTATGACCTACCAAATCGAAGAGAATTCAGAGACCTTTCAATCTATACGGTTAAGATCGGGTTTTGGTGCACGGATTTCGCGAATTTCGTCCGAGAAGGGGCTGCGGTTTTTATTGGTTTGCGGGCCCTAGGAGAGGCCGAGTTCGACGGGGTTGGTGGTGTAGGTTGCTCTCGGCATGGCGGTCGCGGTGGTGGTGTTGGATCGGCGAACGGGGGCTTCGTTGGTGGTGCGTGCAGAAAAGGGAGGGAGCGACTATGGGTTACGGTGATGAAGGGAGTGACGCAAGGAAGAAGGTGCGTCTCTTATTTTTTTAATATTATTTTATTATTTAATTATTTAATTTTCCAATCTTTAAAAATCCGTAACTCTCTCATACGAGGTCCGTTTGACAAACCGTAAATTGCGTTGGAATCACAAAATTAAGAGCTTCGCGATGGCGCAGACCGTAGCTGAAAAGGAGACAGTCAAATTTCAGCCAAATTTCAATGTGAGAATTCAAATTTTCATTATTTAATTTATTATTAAATTATTTTCTTGCTCTAAAATAATTGTGTGATGATGTTAATTCAGACCTGAAATGTTGTATGTAAATAAATGGTTGATTGTTGCTTGTGGTGTGTTTATTGTTCATGTTATGATTAGATCCACTTTTAAATTGCATATATTATTGAGTTTCAATTGCGGTTGGGAAATTAAATCAAAATTTAGATTTAAAAACATATTTTATTTAGATCTAGACGTTCTGATTTATTTTATATTATTAAAATATATTATTTTCATTTTTCTGAAATGAACAATAGAAGTTAAACGACAAACAAATTTTTATTTTTATTTGTTGATTTAACAATGGAATTTGGTCGACAATAAATATTTATTTTTATTTGTTGGTTTTATAATAGAAATTGGCACAATGAATAAAATATATCTTTATTTGTTTACATTAAAGAGAATGGACCAAGAAAATATATCTTTTAATGTAAATTTGTTTACATAAAAAAAAAGAATGACTAAAAAGGATATATTTTAATATGAGGTTTTATCATTAAAAAGAATGAAAACAAAAGATTTCATTTTTTATGTAAAAATAGTTTTCAATCAAAAGTCATAATTTATTTGTCAATTTGATGTTCAATAAAAGTTGCAACATTAAAAATATCATTTTTAATGTAATATTGTTTTCAATAAAAAAAAGAAGCAACATAAAAATTTCATTTTTAATGAAATAGTGTTTTTGTAAAAAGAAGCAACGTAAAAGGTTTTATTTTTATGTGTTCATTGTTTTCAATAGAAAGATTTTACATTAAGAAATTACATTTTTAATGTGATTTGGGTTTCATCGTAAAGATTAGAATAAAAAGATTATATCTTTATTTTCATTTTGTTGAAATGAAGAGTTTATAAAATAAGATTGCATTTTTGTTGAAATTTTGTTCGTTGAAATATAATTTGTTCTTTTATTTGTATTCACATATACAAATGAAACATTGAAAATAATCTTTTCTTTTTATTTGTTTTCACAAACACAAGTGAACATAGAAAATAAAGTTTATCCCTTTTATTTGTGCTTACATATACAAATAAACCATTAAAATGAAATATGTCATTTTATTTGTATCCTCAAATACAAATAAAACATTGAAAACAAAAGTTCATTTTTTTTATTTGTATTCACAAATACAAATATGCACTGAAAATAAATTTGCTCTTTTAATTGCACTCACAAATGCAATTATGCATTAAAACAAAATTTGTTCTTTATCTTACATTCACTAATGCAAATCTAACATAGGAAATAAGTTAACTTTTTATTATGTTCTTCAATGTGAGTGTGACATGAAATAAATAAAATTGGCCTTTTTGTTTGCATTCACAATGCGAACAAAACCTTTAAGAAATTATTTTCAGAAGTTACATTATATTTGTAAATATATTTTGTAAATAAAAAATTTGTTCTTTTATTTTGCATTCACCAATGCAAAGGTTTATTGAAAATAAAATTATTCTTTTATTTGCATGTACCAATGTAAATATACATTAAAAATAAACTTGTTCTTTTGTTTGCATCTAAAAATGCAAATATATATTTAAAATTAAAACTTGTTCTCTTATTTGTATTTACGAATACAAATATATATATTAAAGTAAAGTTTATTCTTTTATTTGCATTCACTTATGCAAATACATTTTGAAAATGAACGAACCTTTTTATTTGTGTTCCCAAACACAAATACATTTTAGAAAATGAATGATCCTTTGTGTTTGTGTTCTCAAACACAAATATAACATAGAAAATTAAAATGGTCTTTTTATTCGTGTTCTTAAACACAAATAAAACATTAAAATAAAAGAACATTTTTTTTTGTGTTCTCCAACACAAATATAACATGATTTTAAAGTAGTACATTTTTATTTTTAATTGCATTTTCAATGCGAATATCTCATGAAATCAAAAATTCACATTTTTGTTAACATTTCATAATGTAAACAATACAAGAAAATAAAAATTACATTTTTGTTTGCATTCTACAATGCAAACGAAATGTAGAAAAGAGAATATGCATTTTTATTTGCATTCTGTCATGCAAATAAAATAAAGGAGATAAAATTACATTTTTGTTTGTAACTTCAGTTGCAAACAAACGAGAAATAAAAATTACATTTTGTTGCAAATTTAGATGCAAACAAATTTATTAAAAACAAATGTTACATTTTTGTTGCATGTTTTAAAGGTGAACAAAGCATTAAAATAAAGGTTACATTTTTATTTATTTATTTACTTCACTTGATGTAAATAAACATAAAATAAAGAGTTGTTCTTTTACTTACATTTCTTGATGTAAATAAAACTAGAAATTTAATATTACACTTTTATTTGCTTTACTCAACGCAAATAAAACAGGAGAATAAATGAAATATTTTTCATTTGCAATCCTTAATGCAAATAAATTATAAAATGAAAAAGTTACAATTATTTATTTATTTATTTATTTATTTACATTCCTCTATGTAAATAAACATCAAATGAAAAGGTTGAATCTTTATTTGTATTCTCTATTGCAAATAAAGCATGAAATGAATAGTTATATTTTGTGTTATTATTTATATCCCCTATTACGAATGGAATTAAAGGATTACATTTTTCTTTTCATTTATTTACAATGAAAGGAATTGAAATAAAGATTATATTTTTATCATCATTTTTGATGCGATAAAAGAATAGAAATAAAGATTACATTTTTATTGACATTTTACATGCGATAAAAAGAACAGGAATAAAAGAGATATTTTTATCATCGTGTTATATATTGTGTATTACACTGCCATAGGCAAGTTACCTGACTTGTTTATGTGATTGGGTCGATAATTTTCACACATCGCCCAAGTGCACAAATAATTTATTATTTGTTTGTTGGTTGAAACCCCACACTAATCCCAATATTTAGTTGTATGTTGATCGGTAGATCGACAGGCTGTGATGAGCGTTATTATTTAATTTTAACGCTTACATAGTTGGATTTTACACTTTGGATGAAATGGATGATTTGATGATTATATTGTTATTGTCATATATATGATGTGTGTGAAATCCATATAATCCAAATTATATGGTAAATGGTTGAGTCGCATTTCGATTCAGATGTTCTTTTAAATAAGAATATTTTTACATTAGAAATTCTTTTTATTTAAATATATATATATATATTTTTTAATTAAGTATATGGTAAACAAAGAATATTTGTAAAGGATAAAAATCTTTTATGTAAAGAATATTTTTAATGATTATTTTAAAATATGTTTCTATAATAATAAATTAATTTTTAAAGAGAAATATTTTATTTAAGATTATTAGAATTTGAAAATCTTATTTTATGAAATAAATTGAGATGTGAAGTGGATTTATCGTGGACGGTGTTTTTAAATGACATTTCTCCTTTAATCCAATTTACATCGAAATTATTATTTGGAATTTATAAATCTATTCATAGATTTAACAAAAGCATTTTTCTAAAAGTCTAGTTTTCCAATTTAATATATATTCAATTGGAATTAAGTGGAAAATTCGATTGGTAATAATCGAGATGGGCTTCTGTAATAGAAGGCCGATATTATATATGGAATTTAAGAGGCTTTGCCGTTATTCCATGTATATTGTTAGTCCGATACAGAAATTCACATCGATTATGTATTGATTGATTTCTGTGGAATTCCATATTTTGGAAATTGATTTATGGGTTTATCGTGAACTGTGTTTTAAATGACACGAGTTCTTTAACCCGTTTAAAAGAAGATTTATTCTTAAAAATAAATAATCTTGTGAAAATGATTTTTGATATTAAATCAAATTTAGAATTTTTAATAAATCTTTTAAGGAAGATTTATGATTAAATTTATTAATTTATCTTTGATAAAATTAATGAGAATCTTTTAATATGAATATCTTATTAAAAGAATATTCTGAGTAGGAAATGTGGCGTAATGTGTGATTTTCCAATATTTGATTTTTAATCACAAAATACGCGAGTTATTCAGAAAGACCGGGTTTAACCCATTCTGAATAATCATCACGACGATCAAGAGTCGAAGATGAAGATGGCAATTGAAGACCCAAGGTTTTCACATCGTTGGGATGATGATGACTGGTATCTTGAATTGGGACTGGACACCCCAAGGCAAGGTATTTAGTAATGATCGTCCAAACGCATTTGGAGATCGACGGACACGTTGTTTCGCTCAGACCCAGAGCGGACTTGTAAATGGATTGCGTGTCTGACATTGTATTCTCTTCTACTGTATTTGTTGAACGCTACTGATTATATATTTCTGTTTGGTGG
This sequence comes from Allium sativum, assembly GCA_030737875.1. Classification (NCBI taxonomy): domain Eukaryota; kingdom Viridiplantae; phylum Streptophyta; class Magnoliopsida; order Asparagales; family Amaryllidaceae; genus Allium; species Allium sativum. The sequence continues at coordinate 911,535,775 of CM060926.1, forward strand.
TGGAGAATTTATTCTTCATTTAACCCCATTCTCTAAGACGTATGAGCTTAGAGGTCATATATATATTGGTAGATGATCAATGATATGGTAGAGTCTGACAATGTGGCATGCTAAGATGCAATCGATCAAGGCTTTGTTGAAAAGCAGACCTTGTGGGATGATCAAAGCACAGTCTATTTAGGCATAGCTTTGTGTATATCGTGACTTCGCGAGCCTCACAGCCCGGTAGAGTCTAAAACGGGAGAAGGGAACGCAGGGAGTGCGCACGTTTCTTTCTAGCTAGAGTGGTGCCAGGGACCTACCAGCGCTGGCATTTATTCATTGTGGTTGTTGGATTTTTCGAGGCCTTGGTTTATGCGGTCGCCACTGGCCGTAGTATAGGTCCAAAAGGACCGAGAAGCGTGTGTTCAGGCATAACTAATCCACAAAAGCAAGTGTGGACCGGCCCTGCAGGATCCAAGGGTTGGACAGAGTACCAATCCTGGGACATTGCTAGAGTGTCTCGAATCGGTAAGGATCTCCTCCCTAACCTTGACTCAGATGGAAACCCAAATTTCCAATACGACATCACGCGGTTTTGATTGTATACCTATATATGGCGACATAGTGGGATGGGGCACTCATGCCGTCTAGGATTGATACATTTACTTTGATGTATTTCAAATTGGTTGCACACTATTATTATATAATACCGTGTTTATCGTTTCAAGCATCTTTTGATCATTATAAGGTAAACCCTATCCTCCGGTTTGCATTGCATTGTGTGATGGGACTTGGGTCTTATAATGGTTTCATTTTTCTAAAAAGCATTGCGTTATTTTGACGATTTACTTTAGTCATGCACTGGCAATCCATAGGAGAAAACCCGTTCCGCGAAAGTGGCGTGGTCCTGTGATTAGCCTTATTATATTATATAGGTTAAGTAGAATTCTCACACCAGTCCCACGACTGACCTGTAGTTTGTTTCACTTTGCAAACTCTGGTGCCCTCTTTCCACACGGGCAGCCGAGTAGCTTATTTGACAGATATATAAAACAAGATCCTGGATTGAAGACTGAAGCTGTGGCCATAATGTTGATAGCCTTCCACTGAGATTAGTTCCGCTGCAATGTATTCATTTATTGTAATTTATTCTTCCGCTGTAATTATATTCTAATGTACTCTGATATGTATATTCTGTACTCTGATGTAACATTTATTATAGTGTTATAAAAGTCTTCTGTTATCTGTTGTAATGTGTTGTATGCCCAAAGTTAAAGTATTCGTAGATTTTCGCTTTTTGGGTCAGACCTGTGTGGTTTATGGTCGATCCAAAGGGCGGGAATTTGCGGTTCTTTACACCTAGCTAACGCATGCCCTCCCCGAAGTCCTCTCCCATTTTTGGTTCACACCGGGGTGTGAGGCTCGCGAATTAACGCTATACACAAAGCTATGTTATATTAGAGCCATGCTTTGATCATCAACCACAAGACTTTGCTTTTCAACAGAAGCCTTGATCATTTGCATCTCAACATGCCACACTGACAGTTCACGCCATGCGACTGATGTCTATCGATATATAACCTCTGAGATCGTACATCTCAGAGAAGGGTGTTAAGTAAGAGAATAAATTCTCTGCCACCAAACAGATATATATTAATAGAGATCAATCAACACGGAAAGAAATCCAATGTCAGACACACATCCATTTACAAGATCGATCTGGGTCTGAATGAAACTGGAGGCACCTTATTCCTCGTCCTATATGTCTAATGCAGGAGAGAGGTCCTTGCATATCTGATCGATCTCCAAGTACGTCTGGACGATCACCACATATTACCTCGTCTTGGGTGTACAGCCCAATCGATACACCAGTAATCATCCAAACGATGTGAAGACCTCCGGTCTTCAACCACCATCTTCATCGTCGACATATCGTCGAATCATTTATTCAGAATGGGATAAACCCGGTCTTTCTGAATAACTCACTACTACAAAAGTGGGCATATTCGACACTAATTTGTGTGTGTTGCATGAAAAGTGTGGCGAAAGCTATGATTTCTTTGATCTTCTGCAACAATATTTATATGTTGTTGCATTATACGTGAATGCACTATTGCGGTGGGAATTCTAGTGTTTTGACGTGCAATACCAGTTAAAAGCGCAGCATCGTCTATATAATCCTGCTCAGCGATCCGAGTTATCAACATATAAAAAACCCAACCGTAGATGCAAGATTAATCCAACGGTTCAAACCATCTATGGGTCTGATTATTCTAAATGTTAGCCATCATCCAATCATTCACAACCACATCACTGCATTCTTTTGACGAAATTTTGGTGCGATCATCTCCCTTCACGAACTATTGAAAAATCAATCTGGTCACAAATCGTTTTCTTCTCTATCATCTAATCATTTTCCCCCTTTTTACTATTGACAAAAATTTAAACCTAAATTCATGTCAGTATCGCTCCTCTCCTCGATAGCAAATTTTATTCCGAGAAGGTTGAAACTTTGAAATGCTTTCTAGCTTTGATTGCTTAGGGCATTGACTTGACATTGCCAGTTTTTTCCCTCATGTTCAGTTTGTATAGCACTGTGAATTAGTTGCGCTTATTATAGATTGGATTATGAGTAATTAGTAATTAGTTCATTTGTTATATTTTGGAAAACCCATTCGCTTATGAGTAATTAGTTGCTTGGACATCCCAAATTTAGGAAAACCCATTCGCTTATGAGTTATTAGTCGGTGAAAGATTAGATTATGAGTAATTAGTTATGCTTTGATCATTGATTTGGGATTATGTTGAGGTTTATTCAAAAATTATACCCAACAATAAACCAAAAAAAGGAGATGGCACCGGTGGGTTTGCCACCATGATTTGGACCATGAGAACCGGGCTATTGGCATGAAAAAGACATTGGTTTATTATAGAGGTCGAGCTAGACTCTAGTTAAGGAATGGGGACTTTACCATCGAAATTGATTTGCACTTTGTGTTCATTTACATTGACATATAATTGTATGCTTGAGGTTTTGTGATACAGATACATGTATAGCACTGCGGTGTGTTTGCACTGCGGTGCGCTTGAGGCTACCAATTTCCTAATCCGGACGAGTCGTTCACCCGTATCTAACATGCACCTGTATCTAACACGCACAGGTATGCATCTACTACATATCATAAAGCAGTCATACAAAAAAGTATCATAAGGCACCACAGTGCATCAGTTCATACCATACACATCCAAAAAATGACATACAATTGTATGCTTGAGGTTTTGTGATACAAATAAATGCGTAGCACTGCGGTGTGTTTGCACCATAAAGTTCGTACAAATGCATCTGTAGCACTGCGGTGTGTTTGCACTGTGGTGTGTTTGCACTACAGTGTGTACGCACTGCGGTGTGTTTGCACTGAGGTTTTGTGATACAAATACCTGTATCTAACACACACAAATATACACGCACACGCTCAAGTATACATGCACACGCACAAGTATCATAAGGCAGCATCATTATACAATTCACATCAGTTCATACCATATACGCACAATTATCATAAGGCAGCATCGACCAGTTCATACCATACACATCCAAAAAATAACACACACATCCACATCCAAAAGTATCATAAAGTTAACTTAATACATAAACATCCAAAAAATGACATTATAGTTGCATCAGTTCATAACAGATCAGGACTTGGCGGGGCTGCGGAACTTCCAACTGATTCGTTAGGGCTTTGCGGCTGTCGGAGAGCCAGTCTGAAGTGAGCAGCAGCAGGTGATGGACCCGCAACATCAAGACAAGGGGTGAGGTTAGTCAAAATCCTGATCAACTTCTATATCCACCCACTGATCATTCCTCAGGTTCATTGGGGCTTAGTTATCAACATGTATGTCATGGGTGGCTTCCGAAAATAAGCATGGCAAAGGGGGTAGCACAGCAGCTTCTTATATCATTGCATCAAATCTTACATCAGAATCCATTTTCCATTCCCATCCGTAATGATGCAAACATGGAACCACCTGTTCCTCCTTATTGCTCACAAAAGGAAGTTCAGGCTTTGTTCCAGGATGAGCATGGGTACAGCGCTGAACCTTAAGGAGGTAAACCTTATTGTTGAATTGAGCAGCAAAAGTATTGATATTGCCAATGCCATCACAAAATTGCATTTTCAGGTAGAAAGATGTATGGTTATACTGAGACCAGTTGCAGTCGTCAATTGCAAGCACGCGTACCATTGGCTTCATTGTTTCTTCAAAAACAGGGACATTACACTTTAGGAACTCGAAAAAGCCATCGACTTTAGCCCATGATTCCACTTCTAAAGCTGGTTCAGGCTCAAATTTTTTATCAGACCATGCTTGCAGGTAATCAGGTTTTGTAAAAACTTTCAACATTAGCGCATGATCACGCTTACTATACGATGGGCATGATACTAGAAAAGAGTTATTGGTTATTACCTGTATAGGCCACGAATTATGATTGAGAGTCACCTTAAGAATGTTATTCATAGCTGCGAAATTCCAATGTCCCATAATAATAGTGGCAGTGATGTATATAGACAAGTCCTCCATTGATTCTTTTTTTTTTTTACTTTGATTTGGGTTTAGGGGATATGGAGATGATGATGTTGATCTGAAGCTTGAAAGGATGTGCGAGGGACCCGATGGATTGTGTCAGGTAAATATGTGAACTGGAAATGCTTGCATAGAAGACGAAGGAAACTTAATTCTGAGGTGGCACGATTTACCAATGGTGAATGGTCAACTGTTATAATTGTATGCGTAACTCACTAAGATTTATAAGTTAATTAGACGGCCAAATGCACAGATGCACACAGCACATATGCACTTATCAAATAACTTGTAAATTCAAATTGCAAGATCTGAAATGACGAGGAGAGATACAGCCGGCAAGTGGAGGACCTGAAATGACATGGAGAGATACAGTTTCTGGTTCATGGCATTGCTACTTTGTAGAATGCACAATGATCGTATTTGTTGGCACTTTTATTGAAGGTGGTATGTGTTGGCACTTTTGTTACTTTCAAATTATTTATTTGATTGGATGTATTATATATTTCAAGCGTTGAATTACATATTTGATCGTATCTATTGAAGGTGGTATGTATTGAAGGTTTGAATGTGATGATGAATGTAACGGATGTGTTTTTTCTATGTACAAAACCGATATTGCGAAATTTATAATTAAAGCGTTGCATTTGCTTTTTTCCTGATGTTGTATTTTAAGATATGGTGTTGCATTCCATAATACAGTGGTGTTGCATTACATAAAACAGTAGTAAGTCCACATGGCACGTAGGCACCACAGCTGACGTGGCATGTGACACATGTGCAGTTGACGTGGAGAGCTAACGTGTCGTGTGACACGTAGGCAGCTGACATGGAAAGTTGACGTGGTAGCCAGGATCTAACTAATTTTCAAGCAACACTGAATATTGTTGCATTACGTGCAATTACTGTAGCATTACGTCTATAATGCAACACTTTCTTTCTGCGGTAGTAGATGTGCAAAAGCATTGCGTTAGATGGCTAAGGCAATGGCCACGGATGCCACGCCCTTCCGGTGTTGCCTATTTGAAAAAAAAGGGGAAATGCAACACTTTTTCGATCTAAGGCCACATAAAACTTGTGTCGAATATGCCCACTTTTGTAGTAGTGACTTGCGTATCTTATAAACAAGTGCTACACAAACACAACATATGCCTCATTCCAATTCAGAATATTCTTTTATTCAAATATTCTTTTCACAATTTAAACCATATTAAGGTTTTCCAAACTAGTCGGGATTAACGAACCTTACCGAAGTAATCATTTTTTATATTTTCCAATCCAAACCTATTCATCCTATAGAGTAAAACTGGTAGTACTCCATATCTAACATCCACAGTGTTATCGGTAAAATTAATTACCATTTCACGTTCAAATCTAATTAAAGATTTAATTATCGCCTGGAATAAAACTGGTGGTATTCCATTCTCGATCATTTCCCGAATTTGATAATTTAAATTATCACATTCACATGTCAGCCTAATTAAAGATTCATTAAAACTCTATTTCAGTTTTAATCTCCAAAAATCATTACTTAATGATTTTTCAAAGTTAGGAAATTATTCTTATCTTCAACTGGGTTAAAGAACAAATGTCATTTAAAACACAGCTCACGATTGTAACGACCCAGCGGATTTTCGACCTCGAAAATCGACATAAAATCACCATGTCGACTATTCAAGCATCGAAAACACTGGATTGTCATGAGAAAGAATTTAGAGGGTGAGAATAGAAAGAAAGAAGTATTAGATAGAAGAAAGAAGAAGAACACATCGGAATCTCACAGCGGAATGAATAAAATATAATATCAAATCTTTTATACAAAAGAACTATGTATACATACCAATCATCAGAGTACAGCATATATCAATCACAGTGGAAAAATAACTTCATCTAACTAGTGGTGAAGCCGCCTGCTTCTAGCTCCAGAAACTCCAAGTGAAACCTAACCTGGAACATACTCGGTCTGACACGAGCACACTTGATTTAAAACAAAATACACCGGGTCAGTCTGGAATACTATCAGTGATAAATTCATATAACACACACTTGTTTAACATTGGAAAATACTTTCGAAATCAAAGGATAATAGTAAGACCAGTCCACATATAAACACGGACGGTTTTTACCTTACTATAATCCAAACCATTTTCGAAATCATACTTTGATCTGATATTATCATACAAGTAAATAACAATCTAGAGGAACGCTTGCATCTCACGCTCCCCCTATATAGTATACAAACCAAAATCGCGGGCGCTTATTGGATATTGGATTTCCAACTTTATAAGGTATAGGACCACCTTCCGCACGTGTATCTCTAGAGGTGAATACACTGGGTTCAACAAGAACATCTTGCAACCCGGCCCTCACTTGACCGACAACTCATTTCGCTTGAGTGTATCGAATGTATATCACCGACGGTTGGGATCAGCAACCGCCTCCTGAATAGGGACAGCATCGAACATAGATTAAAGAAGCAATAGGAATTCTCTAGATAGGTGATCATACATCCTAATGGGAGCGACCCACATAGCCATACTGCCTGCCCGATTTTTGTCGTTTCCCGGTTGATGAGGCTTGAGGCTAGAATACATCTGGTCATCATTCACTTTGAATGCCACATCGTCAGATCCTCTGGATATCACTAATTGACATCCACAAAAATACTCCAGTTGATAAGCTAAGAGAATGTGCACTTCTCCGCCGTCAACCTGGTACATTTGAAAATATCAACATACGTGACTCCTTTGGAAATACTCTGTCAGACACTCGTCCATACAAGTCATCCAGGAACAGGATGAACCGAAGGTACTCTCCTACTGCATCTCATATAGGAATCACCCAAAGGATCAGTAGCGAGAAGTCCTTGCAACCCGTGGATTCCAACCACGATAGAACCACAGCTTATCTTTGGGAGCTAACCAAAGATTATTAGCGGTCCTTCCGCTTATGAAGATCCACAGTCTTCAATGCTCCATCTCGATCATCTTCAAATATCTTCACGTACTTGTTGGTCGGAATGGTTTTCGAATATAAATTCGATCCCGGTCTTTGCATACCAACAATCATATTGGTCTGGTTTTGATAGTCAGCGTTTTAACTATCAAATAACACATGTGTGAATAAAACAAGTTTGCTGATTCAGTACTTGGCACTGCCTGGCCTTTTTAAAATATATTTAACAAAATTGTTAATAAACTCTAATATTCGACTTGGCTCTTAACTTGACTAACTCGACTTGATTACTCCTATCGATTAACTAATACTCGACTTAACTCCGTTCGCTTGACTCTAGATCACAGCTATCACAATGGTTACGCCTGATTCCCTCAGGAAACATCCGACCGCCGTAGACTATCTACAGCCCTGCGAATTACGCTAGCAGTCGTATGCAGTGGAAACTCTTTCCTGAATCTATGTTTGACTAACTCTAACTATATTCGATCAACTCTAATTGAATAACAATTGTTCAATATTATTTGAGATCAAAATTCTTATTTCCTTTTGAAATTAATATTGCCAGGTTATTTATTTCCCAAAAATCCTTGCATTAGAGTTCGATATTCCTCGTATAAGATAAAAACCAATTTCACCACCTTCACTCGTTCCAAACTAATACTATTCCTTGATAATAGTGAAGCCAATCAAGCTGGGGTATTTTAGTTACCTCTCATACCTTGACCGACCCGTTCTTACCTCAGAATAACATTAGTTCATCACCAAAATCTCATTTGCTATCTCGATTCCCAACTGGTTTTGGTAATCCATTTCTATCTTTTGAAATCCTCATTCGATCATCTTTTTACCTACTTACTTTATTTAAGTAAATATTCATTAACAATTTACTTTTAACTTAACATCACCTTAATAGATTACCATCTCCCTTAACATTCCTTTCAACTGAATTCACCCTTTCTTAATTTAACCATTTGGAGAAAACCTTGTTTAAATCTCTATGTTCACCTACGAATTTCACTCATCAATTTTGTTTGAAATACTTTGATCTAACACCCCTTTTTTAAATTCTTATTGCTTTCCTTGACCAAATCTTGACTCCAACTAGTACGATAATTACTTTAGTTATAGTTGATCAAACATTAGCTAATCTTTAACATTTGTTTGTCACCTTTAACACAAAGATTCAGAATTTCAAATCAATTAAATTAAAATACCATTTCCAATTAAAACCATTGAATTTATTGACTGTACACCTTAGTAAACTTTTAACTGGTTCTTCACTGTCATTTTCCCTTTTAAATTCATTAAATAACTTAATTAATTTAAATCACTATTTAATTGTTTAAAACCATTATCCCGTTTTATCAACTCGTAGGTAAATCCTTTGGGTCTCTACTTTTACGATTGATCCAAATATTTAAATAATTTCCTTTAACTCGATTAATGTGACAACAAGGAATTTCGCTCGATCCAAATCAGTCGCTAAACCGATCTAGACCGTTCGAAACGCCTGATTGTTTTGAGAACACGACAAAATAGAATGCAGACGGATGAACATTTCATTGTATATTACAACAATTCCATCAGAATACAAGAATATACAGAGTATGAATAAATATTACACAGAAATATAAGAGATTTAAATTACATTTAAATACATCGCAGCGGAAAATAATACAATACACAACTAGAAGAGATATACGGATACAAAGCTTTCCGGATATCATTCCAGCTGTAAACCAGGATCCTGTGAATATAAATCTACAAAACCAAAACTACTAGCTGCCCGTGTCAAAATAAGGGCACCCAAAGTTTAGGTTAAAACAATAAACTCCAGGTCAGTCATGAGACTTGTGTGAGAACTAAAACGGTTATAAATCTTTATTTTAAAGTCAGGTAAATCAAGGGACCACGCCGCTAACGCGGAATGGGTTTCCTCCCAAGAATACCAGTGCATAAAACAAACAGCGCAATGCTAAATAAAGAAAAATGAAGCTAATATAAGACCCAGTTCACATCACACAATGCAACGCAAGCCGGAGGATAGGGTTTTTACCTTATAATAGCCAAGAATGCTTGATACGTTTAAAAACAAATCTTTCGATACTATAATAAGTGTATAGTGTATAAAACAACTTCAAATCATAAGTATCAATCATAGACGGCATGAGTGTCCCATCCCACTATGTCGCCATACTAGGCTCTACAAATAAAACCGCAGAATCACGTATTTGGAAATTGGATTTCCGTCTGTGAACCGAGGCAAAAGATAGTCCTCAACCGATTCGAGACTGTCTAGCCCGAGCCTTAGGCAAGTACTCAGTCAAGCCTTGGATCCTCAGGGCCAGTCCACCGATGTGGATTAAACTTAAACCCTAAACATGTGTTTCCCCGCCCTATGGGGCGTAAATGAGCCAAAGAATGACTCCACCGGACCCGGATCGTCCGATCAAACCGAGGCGCCTCACAACAGTAACAACCACATAAGTCAAACTCGTCAGGGCGTGTAAAACCACTAATGCCACTTCTAGCTAGAAAGAAACGCATCCCCTCCCTGACGTCCTCTCCCCTTTTTGGTTCACCACCGGGGTGTGAGGCTCGCGAATTCATATTACACAAAGCTATGCCACAAAGGCCTTGCTTTGATCATCCACCACAAGACTTGGCTTTTCAACAGAAGCCTTGATCATTTGCCACTTAGGCATGCCACACAGGCAATTCACTCTATGCGTTTGATATCCATCAGTATATAACCCCTAAGCTCATACGTCTCAGATAAGGGCGTTAAGCAAGAGAGTAAATTCCCCGCCGCCAAACAGATATATATTTAATATAAATCAGCCACACAGAATAAAATCCAATGTTAGACACACAGTCCATTTACAAGTTCGTTCTGGGTCTGAACGAAACCGGAGGCACCTAGTACCCCGCATGTAACACCCCGCCTCCGCTAGGGTCACTCGCAAAGGAATGCACTAGCTTTAGAGGGGCATTATTGGTAAACATGCACAGAAATATCACAAGACAGAACATATAAAATAGCGGAAGTAAAATCAAACTTTCATAACATGAATAAATAAGGTCTAAAGCCTTTTACATCAGAGTACATCAAAACCTGTCTTGCAATAGTAAAGAAGCATAAAGACATTTTCATAAATTATTCCCCAAGTAAAAACAGTAAAGTAGCCATTAGCCAAGAAAAGTCCAAGCCATCCATGATGACCTTCAAGCAGAAGAAGTCCGAACTAAACAACAGTATTTCCTCCCTGTAACCTGGGGGGGGGGGGGAAACGGAAGAAAAGAGGCGAAACAAAACAGGTCAGTCAAAAAGACTGAGTAAGCCCTATCTACTATTAGCATAAAAACTAGTAAAGTTAACTGACATGAGAAACTGAGATGAACATAAGCATGATAACAAGATAGATAAGCTAATTCAAAATAACAGGATGAACTACTGAACTCAGATAAACTAAGGTGTCATGATAAATTACGATGTCAAGATAAAACAAGGTATCACATCGTCAGGTTTCTATCAAGTATAATATCCCCAAGATATCTGTCACGTATAACGCCCCGTGATATCTATCCTGTATTTTAGCTCTGCACCTACCGTACTAGTATCCCCACCGTGTCATGTGTTAACCAAGAATGACCCTCACTCAAAAGTCGTGTAATGGTCCATGTCAACCTAATATATCGCATATATAGGTTACTCAACTTGTATGTTTTATTCCATGTAAATGTTCAGTCCCTTGCCGTAGACCATACGGGCTTTCCCATGAGATTCTATATTACTTTAACATAGTTCCATGATCCTTAAGATCGGTTTGGGCTGTTACCCTAAACCTAGCTAGGGTCTTCCAACATGAATTATTGTTTGTACAACTAGGACTTATGCTACCTAGGGTTGCTAGGGATTATGCTTACCTATTGCACGTTTTCGTATCTCGGTTTGGGTTCAACCACCTAGGGCCACTAGGGATTACGCTAACCGCCAACCGCGCCCTTTTTCCCACGCATTCATCGTGAATCGCTTTTCCATGACTGTATGCACATGTATCACATCGTGCCATCCGAGTCCTGTCACAGGGCAAATCAAGAAATACAGGACTCGGTCGGGAGCTTTCGATTTATCTACCGATGCAGATGCTAAGGTCTGTTTTTCTTATACGTGGCTATGGTCCCACGAGACCACTCCCTCAACTAGTGAAAGACAAGACAGGATAAATCCTGTATGAGAACACAACACTGGCCAACCCACATCCAAGCCTTACCACAACCATAATTAGATAGCAATTATGGTCTTTTGGGCGTTCTCTGCCTTTCCGTACGTACACGCTTGACCAAAGATGGTAGGTAGCCTGACGAAATGCTATCTAGGGTACGACCGTGTATCGTTGACTATCCCCAATCCATCCCCGTCTTTAGGTCGCTCGTATAGCAACCAAGGCATACTCTTGGTTCTTCTAACGCAGACCTTAACCTCTCATGAGCCTAGTATAATCACCTGGCAGCTCATAGAGGGATACCAAGAATATCCTCACGTTCCCCGAAGCCGCTGCTTCGTTACCCAGTTCGCTGGAGCCTTTATCTAAATCAGATACTTGCTCCTACTCGTATACTTAAACGATGACCTACCGTATCAGGTTACTCATCTATCTATGAACTGGTCTAAATTTCCTTGACTAAGAATCATTACTTAGTTATTCTTCAACTAAGGTTTACCACTTAGCATTGTTCCCGTTATCCTTGTTAACTACGGTTATCCACCTAATCCTCAGAACTAGGGTTTACATAATGGATTAAGTGTCACCTAAGTTCATGACTTAACCCGTCTACAAATCCTGTCAAAATTGGCTAAGTATCCAAGTTCAAGGCTTAACCCTACAAACCATGCTCAAGTTGGTTAAGTATATTAAGCAATTCATGACTTAACCTCGTCCAATTATCATTCTAGATTGGTTAAGTATATATTAACTTGACCCTATCAATTTACTTAGTCAAATCGGTCAAGTGTATTCAAGCGATTCGTGACTTAGCCTTATCATGTTTTCACGTTATATTGGTTAAGTATTGGTTAACTTAACCACAATAAATTAACGAGTTAGATTGGATAAGTATAGGTCACTTAACCACATCAATTCATCATGTTTAGATTAGTTAAGTGTTTAACTTAACCCCATTAAACTACCAAGTGGGATTAATTAAGTCTAGGCTAACTTAACCCCATTCGATTTCCATGTTTAGACTAGTTGAGTCTAATCTTAACCCCATTCGTTAACCGTATTTTTCGGTTAAGCATCATTAAAAAAACTTACTTAACCTTACCAAGTTATCGCGTTGGATTGATTAAGTGTTGGTTAACTTAACCCCATCCACTAGTCATATAAAAATGGTTAAGTGTCATTAGGCAAATCAAGTTACTTAACCTACCCAACCTTGTCATGTTTTGTTAAGTATCATTAGCCTAATCAAATTACTTAACCCATTTGTCCATGTCATATTTGGTTAAGAGTCATTAATCAAATTAACTTAACCCTATCATGTGGCATTAATTACTTAATGCACCTTCACCTCTCACATTAGACTTTGTTGTGGTTACTAGTTAAGCCGGTCGGTTCCGGGTAGCTTTACACCACAACTTGGTCTAACCTCGGGTTCAGGCACAACATGACCAACTTCTCACATTGGGTCCTATTGTTTGCAACTACTAGTTAGGCCGGTCGGTTCCGGGTAGTTTTACGTTGCAAACTCAACCCAACCTCGAGTTGGCCACACTTATATTATCTAAGTGTCATGTCCATCATGTTTCCCAAAACATGTTACAAGTTTTCAAGCATTTGGGTAGACCTAACTTAATAGGTAAATTCCCAAAGGGTAGACCTAACTTAATAGGTAAATTCCCAAGCTTATGTTTTTATGCATACTTACATGTCAACTTCCATGTTATATTTCAAGTCATGTTTTCAAGTTGTATTTTCATGTCATTAGAAATTACCCATAACATAACCCAACGCTTTTAAACTCGCATATACGTTCGCGACAACGTAATGGATTAAAAGAAGAGACTTGGCAAAGGCATGACAAAAATGGATATTAAGCCACAAGTTAATCATGGTGGCAAATGAGGCACAAATGTGTTCATTAACTTGCATGTTACATTCTTAAGCCTCAAAACATGCATAAACCCAAACTTGGCACATAAGCGAATCATGGTGACAAAAGATATGGAATGATGACTAGTAACTCGCATATATCATCATATAAGGGTTATGACTTCATATGCAAGTTGACATAAAGGTTATGAGGGTTCTCATGTTGCCTAATGCAACATTTCAACATAAAGGTTGTAGCTTTTAGCTCACAAGATCAAGATAATGACTTCATAAACTTGCATGACATGATAGCATGTATCATACTCAATGATCAAACTCAAACTTGCAACATGAACATTTAACTTCATAGTTAATATCTAAGAGTAGGGAAAGGGCTTACATTGCTATGAAGGCACAAAAGATATGACAAAGCCCTTATGCAATCAAATAGACCCAAAATGCAAGCTCTAACATAAAAACCCTTGAGCCAAAATGATCAAAACCCTTGCTTTATGATGCAAAGATAGAAACTTGACTTGAATGCAAGCTAATGACACTCATACAAGCTTGAAAACACTTGTATGCATGGAAAATCTCTCATAGAAACCATTTAGAAATTTTATGAAGAGAGTGGAGGCCATGAGAGGTAAAATTTTGCCATAGTTTAGTTGCATGAATGAATAATGAGGATTTAGAATAGGTTAGGGTCTTATTTATAGATTAGGCAAGTGTTATAGGCCATAGGATTAAACCTAGATTCAATCCAATCCATCAAAGCATGTCTTGGGGAAGAAGTCAAGTGTAGGAACCATCTAGGGCCTTTAGATTAAAGATGAACCATGAGAACCATCCAAATGCAAAATCTGCATTTGAGCGAATCGGCCCACGGGTTGACAGCCAAACACCCTGGATTAACCCCTAGTCGACCCAGCAAGCTCGGGTCGACCTCAAAAATCGGCCGGTTCGGTTATTCTCCTCTCCCAATTCGCTGTTTTGAACATTTTTGCATATTTATTTATTTAATTTTCAATTTTATATATATATATATATATATATATATATATCAATATATATATATTTCTCTGCGCAACCATTTCACTTAATTAAGTATACTTTAATTTGGGAATTTTTCGTGAAACTTCGCGAGGCCATATCTTGGTCATACGGACTCCGATTTTCGAAAACTCGGACTCTATTTCGCGTATTTTTCCGAGACGAACGCAATGGCATAGCCCATTTCCCTTGATTCAGATTTTACATTTTAATTCTGCCTCCATTTATGTTATAACAGGTTATTGAAAATACGGGTTGTTACACCGCATATCCATCGATCTCCAAGTACGTCTGGACGATCACTAACTGTTTCCATCTTCTTAGGTGTACAACCCAATCAAGATCATCAGTAATTATCCAAACGACGTGAAGACCTCCGGTCTTCGACCACCGTCTTCATC
The DNA here is from genome assembly GCA_030737875.1 of Allium sativum. Classification (NCBI taxonomy): domain Eukaryota; kingdom Viridiplantae; phylum Streptophyta; class Magnoliopsida; order Asparagales; family Amaryllidaceae; genus Allium; species Allium sativum. The sequence continues at coordinate 911,550,845 of CM060926.1, forward strand.
TTCGACACCACGTCGAATTAGTTATTCAGAATGGGATAAACTCGGTCTTTTCGAACAACTCGCGTATATATATAATAAACACGTGTTACACAAACACAACATACGCCTCATTCCAATTCAAAATATTCTTTTATTCAAATATTCTTATATTTTGGGAAAGGTTCCCATTAATTTTATCAAAGATAAATTCTTTAAATTTATTCTTTAATCTCTTTTGAATATCAATTCAAACTAGTCGGGATTAGCGAACCACACCGAAGTAATCATTTATTTTAATTTCCCAATCCCAACCTATTCATCCCATGAAGTAAAACTGTTCATACTTCATATCTAACACCACGGTGTTATCGGTAAATTCAATTACCATTTCACGTTCAAATCTAATTAAAAATTTAACTATCGCCTGGAGTAAAACTGGTGATACTCCATTCTCGGTCTTTTCAATTTAATTAAAGATTCATTAAAACTCCACTTAGTTTTAATCTTTAACTGGGTTAAAGAATCAGTGTCATTTAAAACACGGTTCACGATAAACCCAAAATCACATTCCATTAATTATCGGGTTAAAGAACAAGTGTTATTTAAAACACTGTTCACGATAAACCTAAAAATCAATTCCAATTCGATTCCAATTAAATATTAATTAATTGGTACACTTCATTAAATCTAAATAAAAATATTTAATATTTTTCTCAACTGGGTTTAAGAACAGTGTTAATGAAGACACCATTCACGACAAACCCAAATCACATTTGATATTAAATACAAGACTCTGAATAGAAAATATACCGGTTTATATTCAATATCAAATTCTACGACCAACAAATATCGTATTGGAAATAACGATATATATATATACCCTTCAAATTCCCATAACAATATCTGTATCATCACGAAATCCAACATCGAAATATTTCGAAGACAATTTTGATTCAAATCCATTCCAATTCAATTATTGGAAATTTTGGTTATTTTTAAAACCCTTTTCAAATTAAATTTATTTATTTAAAAATAAATAGAATTTTAATTCGAGTTCAAAACTAGTTCATTTCGATAAAATCTATTTTTATCTTTTCAAATATGGAATTTTTCATCCCGATTCTTCCCAAATCATTTCTTATGATTTCACACAAATTATTGATATTTTTAATAATTTTATCAAGGCCCATACAGTCTATTTCCATCAACGACCATCGAACTGCACTTACAACGACCTTTTCCAAATTTGATTTGGACATAATTCGAAATCCAACAGTTAGATTTCCAATTTCTAATATTCGTTAGAAAGCCCTTTTCGATACGAACCCAACGGTTTCGGTTTTAGGAGAATCCGACGGTCGGATCTCCCGTAATATCCGTTCGAAGTCAATGGACGAAATTCGCGAATTACCGTGGCGCGGCGCATTCTTTTCAGGCCATTATATTATATATATAATATATACTTCGTCGATTTCAATTCAAAACGTGCTTTATAAATCGTTTTAAATTCATTTTCAAAACGGTTTCAACTTCATATTCAATTTCAAATCAAAATTGAATATTCCAATATAAATTCGTTTTAAATTCATTTCAAATTGATTTCAATTCAATTTCAATTCGAATTCATTTATATTCAATTTCAATTCGAATTCATATATATTCAATTTCAATTCGAATTTCAATTCTATTCAATTTCAATTCGAATTCATTTATATTCAATTCCAATTCTTTACGAAAAATCAGATTTTGAAATCACTTTCGATATTCATTATAAAATGAATAAAATCGATATAAATATCGTTCACGTCAAAATGGCGTCAATCTAATCAATACGGCTTCATATATTCCTATTTTCAAATATTCTATTTCGAATATTTCTATTTTTTTTTAAATATTTCTACTTTCAAATATTCTATTTCAAATATTCTACTTCTAAACTGGAATGAGGCCCAATCACTTACCATATAATGTTAATTATATATTTTTTCTACAACACATGTATACAATTACAACGATGAACAATCAACCATCATCCAAAGTGCATTCTACACTGTATAAGCATCGAATATAAATATTTAACGCTTATAACAGTCTGTCAATCAATCGATCGACATACAGCTAACTATTGGGATTAGTGTACGTCATATATCATCCCAATACCCGTGTGGGGTTTTCAAACAATCAAACACAGATATTATTTGTGCAGTTGGGCGATGTGTAAAATTTATCGTCTCAATCAATATTAGTCAAATGTGTGTATGTAAACAAATCGTCCGATTTGTTTATTTTTATTTCATTTCCTATACACGTTAAAAATTCTATTTTCAACTATAAAATATTTTAACTATATAAATGTTTTATTTCATTTCACATCACATCACACAATCAACTACACATCAAAATCAAACAAACAAACAAACAAACCGTCCATGGTCTGTGGACGACGGGTGTCGGGTGCTACTAAACACCGTCTGCATCCTAGTATATATTTCAACTAGAAAATTAAATAAAAGGTGAGGAGTTCTCACCTTCTAGCTAAACCAAACGCCACGAATCTTCATATGTAGGAAATCTTCATCGTTTCTTCTTTCATCGTTCGTAGCCACTACATATATAAAAATCATATTTTTATATTGTTACCATGCATATAAAAGTTACATTTTTATAATCACTCTATATGGATAAAAATTATATTTTTATACCGCTACTATATAGATAAAAATTCTATTTTTATCTTGCCACTAATATAATAAAAATTATATTTTTATTACCCTACATGAATAAAAATCATACCTTTACATCGCTATTGTATATATAAAAATCAAATTTTTATATCCACTACCTCATTATAAAAATCAAATTTTTATCTTGCTATCATATTTATAAAAATCGAATTTTTATTCTAATGATAAACCTATAAAGATCTCATCTTTATCTAAATGAAGAAATCACAAAAATCGTATTTTTATAATTCTAACTTCATATTTTCCATATGATAAAAATCAAACCTTTCCCTAATCAAAAACCGCATCTTTCTCTATGTAAAGATCTCATCATTATTTGTTGTTCATGTAGATAAAAATCAAATCATTTTCAGTTTTCAAAAATTTATACCTTACACGCTATTATATATATATATATCGAATTACTTTTAAATAGATAAATAAAAATAAATAAAAAGGAAAAAAGGGGGGAAAAGGAGCTTACATCGTTTTTTTAAAGAGAGGGGGGCTGGAATGTTGCTGGCGTCTTCAGGCGGAGGCGGGGCCCTCCTGGGCGGCGCTGGCCATGGGGCATCGGTCTGGGGGGGGGGTCTGGGGCACTATTGAAACTACCCGAACTTCCCCGTGAAGGAAAACCCTGGATAGAATTGAGAACAACACACAAAAGGACGCAAATGGAAGAACATTTCATTGTTATTACAACAATTCCATCAGACACAAGAATATACAGAGCATAAATGAATAAAATACATTCGAATAATATCAGAGATTTAAATTACATTTAAATACATCGCAGCGGAAAATAATACAAAAACACAACTAGAAGTAATGCACGGATACAGAGCTTTCCGAGCATCGTTCCAGCTGTAAATCAGGACCCTGTGGATATAAATCTGCAAAACCAAAACTACTAGCTGCCCGTGTCGAAAATAAGGGCACCCAGAGTTTAGGTTAAAACAATAAACTCCAGGTATGTCATGTGACTGGTGAGAGAACTAAAACATTTATTTAAAACTTTACTTTAAAAGAGAGTAATTCAAGGGACCACGCCGTATAACACGGAACGGGTTTCCTCCCAAGAATACTAGTGCATATAACAAAACAGCGCAATGCTCTTTGGAAAAATGAAGCTATTATAAGACCCAGGTCCCATCACACAATGCAACGCAAGCCGGAGGATAGGGTTTTCCCTTATAATAGCCAAACTTGCTTGGTACGTTTAAAACAAATCACTTGATACTATAATAAGTGTATAGTGTCAAAACAATTCAAATCATAAATATCAATCATAGGCGGCATGGGTACCATCTATCATGTCGCCATACTAGTTCTACAATTAAAACCGCAATATCACGTATTGGAAATTGGATTTCCATCATGAGCCGAGGCAAGGGGAAAGCTCCTCTCCGCGTTCGAGACGCTCTAGCAATGCCTCAGGACCCCACTCTGATCCTTTGGAACCTCCAAGGCCGGTCCTCTCTTACTTTTGAGGATTAATTATTCATGAACACACGTTTCCCAGTCCTTACAGACCTATATCTGAGGCGCCTCATATCCAACAACCACACAGGTGAAAAGTATATAAATGTCAGGGCTGGTAGGTCACTGACACCACCCTAGCTAGAAAGAAACGTCGTGCACTCCTTGGGTCCGTATCCCGCTTTTGACTCATACCGAGGTGTGAGGCTCGCGAATTCACGTTATACATAAAGCTACGCCACATAGGCCGTGCTTTGATCATCAACCACAAGACTTTGCTTTTCAACAGAAGCCTTGATCAATTGCCACTTACGCGTGTCACACTGGCAATTCACTCCATGCGACTGATGTCCATCGATATACAACCTCTGAGCTCGTATGTCTCAGAGAAGGGCGTTAAGCAAGAGAATAAATCCTCCGCCGCCAAATAGATGTATATTTAATAGAGATCAATCAACATAGAATAGAATCCAATGTCAGACACACAATCCATTTACAAGTTCGTTCTGGGTCTGAACGAAACCGGAGGCACTTTCCTTGCATATCCATCCATCTCCAAGTACGTCTAGACGATCACCAACTGTTTCCCTCATCTTGGGTGTACAGCCCAATCGAGATCATCAGTAATCACCCAAACGATGTGAAGACTTCCGGTCTTCAACCACCGTCTTCATCTTCGACATCTCGTCGAATCGGTTATTCAGAATGGGTATAAACCCGACCTTTCTGAATAACCCACGTATATGATAAATAAATGTTACACAAACACAACAAACACCTCATTCCAATTCAGAATGTTCTTATATTCACAAAATCACATTATTAGGGTAAGGTTCCCATTAATTTTATCCAAGATAAATTCTTCTAAATTTATTCTTTAATCTTCCTTTGGATATCATTTCAAACTAGTCGGGATTAGCGAACCACACCGAAGTAATTATTTATTTTATTTCTCAATCCCAACCTATTTATCCCATGGAGAAAACTGGTAATACTCCATATCTAACACCGTGGTGTTATCGGTAAAATTAATTACCATCTCACGTTCAAATCTAATTAAAGATTTAACTATCGCTTTGGAGCAAAACTGGTGGTACTCCATTCTCGATCACCTTTCAGATTTGATAATTTAAATTATCAATTCACATTTCAATCTAATTAAAAATTCATTAGAACTCCACTTAGTTTTAATATTTTCAGAAATCAATATTCTGCCTTTAACTGGGTTAAAGAACCAATGTCATATAAAACACGATTCACGATAAACCCAAATCACATTTGATATTAAATACAAGGCTCTGAATAGAAAATATACCGGCTTATACTCAATATCAAATTCTGAAACCAACAAATATCGTTTTGGAAATAACGATATAAAATACATCTTTCAAATTCCCATAACAATATCTGTATAGTCACGAAATCCAACATCGAAATATTCCGAAGATAATTTCGATTCAACTCCAGTCCAATCCACGTATTGGGAATATTGATTATTTTTAAAATCACTTTCAAATTCAATTTATTTATTTCAAAAGTAAATTGATTTTAATTCTAGTTCAAAACTAGTTCATTTCGATAAAAAACTATTTTTATCTTTTCAAATGTCGAATTTTTCAGCCCAATTTTTCCCAAATCATTTCTTATGATTTTACACAAATTATATATATTTTTAATAATTTTATCAAGGCCCGTACAGTCGATTTCCATCAACGGCCATCAAACTGCACTTACAACGACCTTTTCCAAATTTGATTTGGACACAATTCCAAATCCAACCGTTAGATTTCAAATTTCTAATATTCATTGGAAAGCTCTTTTCGATACGAACCCAACGGTTCCGGTTTTAGGAGAATCCGATGGTCAGATCTCCCGCAACGTCAACTCGAAGTCAATGGTCGAAATTCACGAACTACCGCGGCGCGACGCGTTCTATTCCGGCCATTATATATATATATATTATATATTTCGTCGATTTCCTTTTTAAAATGTATTTTATAAATCGTTTTAAATTCGTTTTCAAAACCATTTCAACTCTATATTCAATTTCAAATCAAAATTGAATATTTCATATCATTACTATATAAATGATAGTATTTTCAAAACGCTATATTTTGAAATCACTACCTTTTCAATATTCATTATAAAAACAAATATAATCGATATAAATATCGTTCACGTCAAAATAGCGCAACTCTAATCAACACGGCTTTATATATTTCAATAAATTCGTTATTCTATTCAACAAATGAATATTTATTCTATTCAACACATGAATCTATATTTCTTTCAACACACGACTAATCTCAACACATGAGTACTGTCAACACACGACTATTTTTGTTATGTAAAATATTTTATAAAATTATGGTATCTATCTTTTGATTTTCAATCAGAACCCACCGTGAAGTAGTTCTAATTTTAAATATGATGAAGATATAAATTTTATTTTTAAAATATTTTACTCAACACATGAATAGTTTCAACACATAAACATCATCAACACATGACTATTTTTATATTCAACACATGAATTTTCTTTTATAATATTCATTATTTTCCCAATTGGAATGAGGCCCAATCAATCACCATATAATGTTAATTATATGGATTCCATACAACACATGTATATAATAGCAATGATAAACAATCAACCATCATCCAAGGTGCACCACACAACTGCACAAGCATCAAATATAAATAATTAACGCTTACACAGCCTGTCGACCAACCGATCGACATACAATAAATAATTGGGATTAGTGTACGCTAAATTTCATCCCAACACCCATGTGGGGTTTCAAATCAACAAACACAGATTTTTATTTGTGCAGTTGGGCGATGTGTAAAATTTATCATCCCAATTAATATCAGTCAAATCAGTAAATATAAACAAATCGGCCGATTTGTTTATAAATATTCATTTATTCACATTCAAGTTAAAAATCATATTTTTAACGATAATTAATTTATTTCAACACATCTATATTTTATTATCGATTTCACATCAACATCACAAACAATTTTCACAACACATCAATCAAACAAACAAGCCATCCATGGTCTGTGGATGACGGGTGTCGGGTGCTGCTAAGCACCGTCTGCATCCTAGTGTGTGTGTGTGTGTATATATATATATAACTAGAAAAAGAAATTTAGAGTGAGAAATTCTCACCAAAGCTATCCCAACTCCATGACACTTCAAAAGTAGGAAATCATCACTGTTCCCGCCTTTTGTCACTTTCGTTGCCCGTAGCCACTACATATATAAAAATCACATTTTTATGTTGTTGCTATGTATATAAAAATCATATTTTTATAATCACTCCATATGGATAAAAATTCTATTTTTACATCGCTACTACATAGATAAAAATTCTATTTTTACATCGCTACTATATAGATAAAAATTCTATTTTTATCCCTCTATTCTCTATATAAAGATTTCGCCTTTTTCATTTCATCACTATAAAAATCACATTTTTACTTCATTATATATATATATAATAAAAATCAGATTTTTATTTCGTTACGTATATAAAGATGATATTTTTACTATCTTACCTATATAAAAATTATATTTTTATACTTCTACAATATAAAATATTATATTTTTATACTTCACATATGCTAAAAATCATATTTTTATTCTTTTTATAATATAAAAATTATATCTTTAACCTTTCTATATAATAAAAATTTCATCTTTAATATTCCTACTATAAAAAAATAATAATTTCTAAAGCGATGGAAAATAAAACTCACCCTGCTTTGGGAAAGAAATCGATTTTGAATGACGGAGGGTGCTTGGGGTGGCTGTCTCGCGGGTCAGGGGGGTTTAGGACGTCGGCACGGAGGGGGTGCTGGTGGTAGCAGGGGGCGGCGCAGGGTTTCAGGAGGGAGGGGGTGCGGCGGCTTAGGGTTTTGGGGGGCGGCGGTTTTATACAGAAGAAGAAGGAGGAGATGAAGGCGAGAGAGGAGGAGAAGGAGGAAGAAGAGGAGGGGCGCAAGGTGGAGAAGGGGGGAGGGGCTCCGCCCTAGTGGCGGCGCGCGGTGGCGCGGCTGGGAGGAGCGGCGGCTCCACCTGCTGCTTCGTCTTCTTTTTTTTTCTTTCGAATGTTTTTGGATGGGGGGGGGGCAGAGAATTTAAAAGGGAGAGGGAAGTTTACATTTTATTTTATTTTTGTATTAATTTAATTCCATAAAGTTGACTTTTTCATACGACCTCTAAACGAGGCCCACCGCCTGTCGTCCATAGCGTTTCACCCCTATTCCGAACACATTGGGATATGTACCGTAAGCTGATTCGATCGTTCCGATCAGTTTCCGTTAAAATCAACATATAACTCTATATATTGAATTTGAACGCGCATTTCAATTTACTGGGGTCACATACTAACTCGAAAAATTCCAGAAAAATATTTTCTAGCTTCGTACTGACGATACGGTCCTAATAAAACTAATTTCATCGAATTCCGAGACCGTTGGAAAAATGGCCATTTTCCAGTCGATTAAAATCAACTGAAACTGGTCAAACGTGTTTCCCTTTGCCACACTCACATATTGATTCGAAAAATTATGAAATTTTAAACCTAGCAATAATTTGATATCACGGATCCAACAAAAGTGGTTTCGTCGAAATCCGAGGTCGTTTGCAAAATTTCCATTTTTAAGGGCCTGAATTCCATAGCGACTATTCAGAATTTTCATTTGGACATATCTTTTGATCCCCGCTATGAAATTTCGATTTTTTGGATTCGTTGGAAAGATATCCTCAAATAGATCCTATTATTTTTGGTTTCATTAAAATTCGGTTTATTTTGCACCCGGTACATTCAATTGAAGTTTGAAATCGAATTATCGAACTACCGCGCCATTTTCAATTCTATTTAGCTATATATAATTATTTATATTCTAACGACGACGTATATAATATATACGTTATAATTCTATTCAAAATAAATTTTCCGTCGATATTATTTTAAATAATCCATTTTAAATGTAGAAAATTCGCTAAAATTGCCAAAATAAAAATTTTAAACTGCCCCGCATTTTCGGGTTGTTACAACTGCGTTCGAATTTTGGGGGGGCTTGGGTTTGAGCGGGGAGGCTGGGGGGGGGGGGGGAGAGAGTGTCGGCGTCCTCGAGTGGAGGAGGGGCGGCGACCCTGGCACGACGGCGCCGGCGATTGGGTGGAGTTGCTCCGTCGAGGGCTTCAGCCTTTTTTTTCTGAATCTAAAATGAACGGGGAAGATAAAGAAATTGGGGGGGGGGGTAAGGAGATAAAGGTTTATTTTTATTTTAATTTTATATTATATTTAATTCCCTAGAGTTGACTTTTATTTCGGACTCAAAATTGAGCCCACCAAATGTCGCCCATAGCTGATTACCCCCATTCCAAACACAATGGATATGTATCGGAGGCTGATTCGATCGTCACGATCAGATTTCGTCAAAATCAACATATAACTCTATATATTGAATTTTGAACGTGCATTTCAATTTACCGGGGTCACATACTAATTCGAAAAATTCCAAAAAAATGTTTTCTAGCATTGTATTGACGATACGGTCCTAACAAAACTAGTTTCATCAGATTCTGATTCCGTTTGAAAAATGACCATTTTCCAGTCAATTAAAATCAACTGAAACTGGACAAACGCGTTTTCCTTTACCACGCTCACATATTGATTCGAAAAATTATGAAAATTGGAACCCAGCGATAATATGACATCACGGATCCAACAAAATTGGTTTCGTCGAAATCCGAGGTCGTTTGCAATATTCCCATTTTTAAGTGCCTGAATTCCATAGCGACTATTTAGAATTTTCAACTGGGCATAACTTTTGACCCCCGCTATGAAATCTTGATTTTTCAGATTCGTTGGAAAGATATTCTCAATTAGATTCAAATATTTTTGGTTTCACTAAAATCCGGTTTATTTTGAATCCTGTACATTCATTTGAAATTTGAAATCGAATTATCGAACTACTGCGCCATTTTCAATTCCTTTTATAAATATAAATAAATATTTATATTCTAACGACGATCGATATAATATAAACATTCAAATTCTATTCAAAATAAATTTCTCGTCGATATTATTTAAAATAATTCATCTTACATAATCAAAATTCGGTAAAATTGCCAAAATAAAAATTTTAAATTGGCCCAGATTTCCGGGTTATTACAATCTCCCCCACTTAAAACTTTTCGTCCCCGAAAAGGAACGAAGACGAAAGTTGTTTAACTGATCAACTCAATTTTCATTACGGCTTAAGTTCTTCAACTTTTCAGTATCTAAAAACTTTTCAAATTTTTCAAAAATTTGGCTAACACCCTAAATTTTCGAAAAAAATCGCCATAACCTCCCCTGCACCGGGAGCACCGGGAAAATCCCGAAATTGCCATACAGGCCCTCTGATCTCAAAAAGAAAAAGAAACAGCCAAGCGGCTAGCCAATCGGCTCATAAAATCATCATCACCCAAACAAAACAGTAAATTATGGTAAACATGTACCTATTTGTCAGGCAAACAATTTTATTCTTCTACTCTAGCCTCCTTGCTATGACCTGTTCAATGTAAGTACATGCATATGCCTACAAATGCGACAAATTTTCAATACAATTCACTATTTGGTTCAAATTGGCTATATGGTTCAAATTTAATCAATCCAACAATAATCAAGCAACACAACCATCAATCAATTAGTTGATTATCATTTCAAATTCATAACTTTGATATATAGTCAAGAATCACATTTTTGATACCAAATCACAACAATAAATCCTATATAGCTTTGGTTCTCACACCAGTCCAATGGAAATATATAGATATCACACTTTCGAAACACGAAACACGAATATAAATACTGATGATGTCCGGACATCACCAGAATTATCCCCGAGCGACTAGAGTGCGAATCTATATCTATCCAGTATATTAAAACTACGAATACACGTGGATCAGACGTATATGCAAAATCTATATATACTGGATTGTCCACATCAATATAAATAATCAAATACGAATGATTGATTTTAAATTTTCAAAACAAAACTTGTTTTTATCTCAAAAACACTCTTCACACTCGTTCTAGGATACTACTGATCCCATCTCTAACGAGTCATTCTCGTTGGATATTACTAATCCAATTCTGATGAATTCTTTCGTTTGGTTCTAATGTGTCTTGTTCTCTAGCTTTGTAAACCGATCTAGACCGTTCGAAACGCCTGATTGTTTTGAGAACACGACAAAATAGAACGTAGACGGAAGAACGTTTCATTGTATATTACAACAATTCCATCAGAATACAAGAATATACAGAGTATGAATAAATATTACACAGAAATATTAGAGATTTAAATTACACTTAAATACATCGCAGCGGAAAATAATACAATACACAACTAGAAGAGATATACGGATACAAAGCTTTCCGGATATCATTCCAGCTGTAAACCAGGATCCTGTGAATATAAATCTGCAAAACCAAAGCTACTAGCTGCCCGTGTCAAAATAAGGGCACTCAGAGTTTAGGTTAAAACAATAAACTCCAGGTCAGTCATGGGACTGGTGTGAGAACTAAAATAGTTATAAATCTTTATTTTAAAGTCAGGTAAATCAAGGGACCACGCCGCTAATGCGGAACGGGTTTCCTCCGAAGAATACTAGTGCATAAAACAAACAGCGCAAAGCTAAATAAAGAAAAATGAAGCTGTTATAAGACCCAGTTCCCATCACACAATGCAACGCAAGCCGGAGGATAGGGTTTTTACCTTATAATAGCCAAGAATGCTTGATACGTTTAAAAGCAAATCTTTTGATACTATAATAAGTGTATAGTGTATAAAACAACTTCAAATCATAAGTATCAATCATAGACGGCATGAGTGCCCCATCCCACTATGTCGCCATACTAGGCTCTACAAATAAAACCGCAGAATCACGTATTTGGAAATTGGATTTCCGCCTGTGAACCGAGGCAAAAGATAGTCCTCAACCGATTCGAGACTGTCTAGCCCGAGCCTTAGGCAAGTACTCAGTCAAGCCTTGGAACCTCAGGGCCAGTCCACCGATGTGGATTAAACTTAAACCCTGAACATGTGTTTCCCCGCCCTATGGGGCGTAAATGAGCCAACGAATGACTCCACCGGACCCGGATCGTCCGATCAAACCGAGGCGCTTCGCAACAGCAACAACCACATAAGTCAAACTCGTTAGAGCGTGTAAAACCACTGACGCCACTTCTAGCTAGAAAGAAACGCATGCCCTCCCAGACGTCCTCTCCCGTTTTTTGGTTTACCACCGGGGTGTGTGGCTCGCGAATTCACGTTACACAAAGCTATGCCACAAAGGCCTTGCTTTGATCATCCACCATAAGACTTTGCTTTTCAACAGAAGCCTTGATCATTTGCCACTTAGGCATGCCACACAGGCAATTCACTCTATGCGGTTGATATCCATCAGTATATAACCCCTGAGCTCGTACGTCTCAGAGAAGGGCGTTAAGCAATAGAGTAAATTCTCCGCCGTTAAACAGATATATATTTAATAGAAATCAACCACACAGAATAAAATCCAATGTCAGACACACAGTCCATTTACAAGTTCGTTCAGTGTTTGAACGAAACAGGAGGCACCTAGTACCCCGCATATCCATCGATCTCCAAGTACGTCTGGATGATCACTAACTGTTTCCATCTTCTGGGGTGTACAGCCCAATCAAGATCATCAGTAATTATCCAAACGACGTGAAGACCTCCGGTCTTCGACCACCGTCTTCATCTTCGACACCACGTCGAATTAGTTATTCAGAATGTGATAAACCCGGTCTTTCTGAACAACTCACGTATATATATAATAAACACGTGTTACACAAACACAACATACGCCTCATTCCAATTCAGAATATTCTTTTATTCAAATATTCTTATATTTTGGGAAAGGTTCCCATTAATTTTATAAAAGATAAATTCTTTAAATTTATTCTTTAATCTCCTTTGAATATCAATTCAAACTAGTCGGAATTAGCGAACCACACCGAAGTAATCATTTATTTTAATTTCCCAATCCCAACCTATTCATCCCATGAAGTAAAACTGGTCATACTTCATATCTAACACCACGGTGTTATCGGTAAATTCAATTACCATTTCACGTTCAATTCTAATTAAAGATTTAACTATCGCCTGGAGTAAAACTGGTGATACTCCATTCTCGATCTTTTCAATTTTATTAAAGATTCATTAAAACTCCACTTAGTTTTAATCATTAACTGGATTAAACAATCAGTGTCATTTAAAATACGGTTCACGATAAACCCAAAATCACATTCCATTAATTATCGGGTTAAAGAACAAGTGTTATTTAAAACACTGTTCACGATAAACCTAAAAATCAATACCAATTCAATTCCAATTAAATATTACTTAATTGGTACACTTCATTAAATCTAAATAAAAAGATTTAATCTTTTTCTCAACTGGGTTTAAGAACAGTGTTAATGAAGACACCAATCACGACAAACCCAAATCACATTTGATACTAAATACAAGACTCTGAATGGAAAATATACCAGCTTATATTCAATATCAAATTCTATGACCAACAAATATCGTATTGGAAATAACGATATATATATATATATATATATCTTTCAAATTCCCATAACAATATCTGTATCATCACGAAATCGAACATCGGAATATTTAGAAGACAATTTCGATTCAAATCCATTCCAATTCAATTATTGGAAATTCTGGTTATTTTTAAAACCCTTTTCAAATTAAATTTATTTATTTAAAAATAAATAGAATTTTAATTCTAGTTCAAAACTAGTTCATTTCGATAAAAATCTATTTTTATCTTTTCAAATATGGAGTTTTTCATCCTGATTCTTCCCAAATCATTTCTTATGATTTTACACAAATTATTGATATTTTTAATAATTTTATCAAGGCCCGTACAGTCGATTTCCATCAACGGCCTTCGAACTGCACTTACAGCGACCTTTTCCAAATTTGGTTTGGACATAATTCCAAATCCAACCGTTAGATTTCCAATTTCTAATATTCTTAGAAAGCTCTTTTCGATACGAACCCAACGGTTCCGGTTTTAGGAGAATCCGACGGTCGGATCTCCCGTAATATCCGTTCGAATTCAATGGTCGAAATTCGCGAACTGCCGCGGCGCGGCGCGTTCTTTTCAGGCCATTATATTATATATATATAATATATACTTCACCAATTTCAATTCAAAACGTGCTTTATAAATCGTTTTAAATTCCTTTTCAAAACGGTTTCAACTTCATATTCAATTTCAAATCAAAATTGAATATTCCAATATAAATTCGTTTTAAATTCATTTCACATTGATTTCAATTCAATTTCAATTCGAATTCATTTATATTCAATTTCAATTCAAATTTATATATATTCAATTTCAATTCGAATTTCAATTCTATTCAATTTCAATTCGAATTCATTTATATTCAATTTCAATTCGAATTTCAATTCTTTTCGAAAAATCAGATTTTGAAATCACTTTCGATATTCATTATAAAATGAATAAAATCGATATAAATATCATTCACGTCAAAATGACGTCAATCTAATCAATACGGCTTCATATATTCCTATTTTCAAATATTCTATTTCGAATATTTCTATTTTTTTTTAAATATTGCTACTTTCAAATATTCTACTTCTAAACTGGAATGAGGCCCAATCACTTACCATATAATGTTAATTATATGGATTTTCTACAACACATGTTTACAGTTACAACGATGAACAATCAACCATCATCCAAAGTGCATTCTACACTGTATAAGCATCGAATTTAAATATTTAACGCTTATAACAGTCTGTCAATCAATCGATCGACATACAACTAACTATTGGGATTAGTGTACGTCATATATCATCCCAATACCCGTGTGGGGTTTTCAAACAATCAAACATAGATTTTATTTGTGCAGTTGGGCGATGTGTAAAATTTATCGTCCCAATCAATATCAGTCAAATGTGTGTATATTAACAAATCGTCCGAGTTGTTTATTTTTATTTCATTTCCTATACACGTTAAAAATTCTATTTTCAACTATAAAATGCTTTATTTCATTTCACATCACATCACACAATCAACTACACATCAAAATCAAACAAACAAACATACAGGCCGTCCATGATCTGTGGACGACGGGTGTCGGGTGCTACTAAACACCGTCTGCATCCTAGTATATATTTCAACTAGAAAATTAAATAAAAGGTGAGGAGTTCTCACCTTCTAGCTAAACCAAACGCCACGACTCTTCATATGTAGGAAATCTTCATCGTTTCTTCTTTCATCGTTTCTTCTTTCATCGTTCGTAGCCACTACATATATAAAAATCACATTTTTATATTGTTGCCGTGCATATAAAAATTACATTTTTATAATCACTCTATATGGATAAAAATTCTATTTTTATACTGCTACTATATAGATAAAAATTCTATTTTTATCTTGCCACTAATATAATAAAAATTATATGTTTATTACCCTACATGAATAAAAATCATACCTTTACATCGCTATTGTATATATAAAAATCAAATTTTTATATCCACTACCTCATTATAAAAATCAAATTTTTATCTTGCTATCATATTTATAAAAATCGAATTTTTATTCTAATGATAAACCTATAAAGATCTCATCTTTATCTAAATGAAGAAATCATAAAAATCGTATTTTTACAATTATAACTTCATATTTTCCATATGATAAAAAAACCTTTCCCTAATTAAAAACCGCATCTTTCTCTATATAAAGATCTCATCATTATTTGTTGTTCATGTAGATAAAAATCAAATCATTTTCAGTTTTCAAAAATTTATTCCTTACACGCTATTATATATAAATATATCGAATTATTTTTAAATAGATAAATAAAAATAAATAAAAAGAAAAAAAGGGGGAAAGGAGCTTACAACGTTTTTTTTAAAGAGAGGGGGGGGGGGGGCTGGAATGTTGCTGGCGTCTTCAGGCGGAGGCGGGGCCCTCCTGGGCGGCGCTTGCCATGGGGCATCGGCCTGGGGCGGTCTGGGGCACTACGTTCGAATTTCGGGGGGGGGGGGGGTATTGGGCTTGAGCGGGGAGGCTGGGGGGGGGGGGGAGTGCCGGCATCCTCGAGTGGAGTAGAAGCGGCGGCCCTGGCACGACGGCGTCGACGATTGGGTGGAGCTGCTCCGTCGAGGGCTTCAGCCTTTTTTTTTTCTGAATCTAAAATGAACAGGGAAGATAAAGGAATGGGGGGGGGGTAAGGAGATAAAGGTTTATTTTTATTTTATATTATATTAATTTCCCTAGAGTTGACTTTTATTTCGGACTCAAAATTGAGCCTACCGACTGTCGCGCATAGCTGATTACCCCCATTCCGAACACAATGGGATATGTATCGGAGGCTGATTCGATCGTTACAATCAGATTTCGTTAAAATCAACATATAACTCTATATATTGAATTTTGAACGTGCATTTCAATTTACCGGGGTCACATACTAATTCGAAAAATTCCAAAAAAATATTTTCTAGCTTCGTATTGATGATACGGCCCTAACAAAAACTAGTTTCGTCAGATTCCGAGTCCCTTTGAAAAATGGCCATTTTCCAGTCGATTAAAATCAACTGAAACTGGTCAAACGCGTTTTCCTTTACCACGCTCACATATTGATTCGAAAAATTATGAAAATTGGAAACTAGCGATAATATGACATCACGGATCCAACAAAAGTGGTTTCGTCGAAATCCGAGGTCGTTTGCAAAATTCCCATTTTTAAGGGCCTGAATTCCATAGCGACTATTCAGAATTTTCAACTGGGCATAACTTTTGACCCCCGCTATGAAACCTTGATTTTTCGATTCGTTGGAAAGATATTCTCAAATAGATACAAATATTTTTGGTTTCACTAAAATCCGGTTTATTTTGAATCCTGTACATTCATTTGAAATTTGAAATCGAATTATCGAACTACCGCGCCATTTTCAATTCCTTTTATAAATATAAATAAATATTTATATTCTAACGACGATCGATATAATATATACGTTCGAATTCTTTTCAAAATAAATTTCTCGTCGATATTATTTAAAACAATTCATTTTAAATAATCAAAATTCGCTAAAATTGCCAAAATAAAAATTTTAAATTGGCCCAGATTTCCGGGTTATTACAATTAAAAATATTTATTTAATAATTTCCCAATTTAAACCCTCATATAAAATAATTGAATCAATTTAATCCAGTTATAAAAAATTTATAATTTTAAAACCACGTCGATTCACCTAACGGTCGAACGACGTTACAACCACACATTAGGGCCATTTACTGCCAATGACTCAGTCAACACAGTCAGTTGATTTTAACCTCAACAACGATGGATATATATTCAACTATCAACATTCGAACAAGTTTTGGTGTCAGTCATGGTGAACAATTCATATGTATGCCCCACAAACAAAAATACAGTTTATATTGAGGAATCCGGTCGAATCCCTCCAACCTGTCGTTCTCTGCATCACAGATGTCAGTTGATAAAAATATACGAATTAAATAAATAACTGCAACCAATCAAACAATAACAACAAATTGCATCCATCGCATTCAATCAACCAATTTATACTGTTAACTGTAAAATATATTTTACTATGAATGTACCACATCACAGTATTCCAGAAGGTATGAGAATTAACTCACCAGAGTTTGTTCTGGTCGACGATTGACGCGTTTGTTGCATTTAATCTTGAACGGACGTTCAGAATTAGCTCAATTTTCAATTGTCTCGGATCAGAGCCTAGTCAGTGCCATTGTCTAGATCTCATTCCTGCGATCCCAACAGATCCAGTTTCGTCAGATTTCGTTATTGTATGAGAAAGTTATCGCATTTCAAAGTTTTGTATATTTATACGTTTTTTCTAACTAATTAATAATTTAATTAAATAATTAAAAATCAATATACCTTAATTAACCGTTATCTGGAGCCACGTCATCCTCAATAAACACAAAATGCGTCTTCTACTTTGGTTTGTTTTCCAACCCGACTTCCCCCTTCAACGTTGAAACACAGACCCCATCATACACCAACCACCACCACTAGCGTCGACCGGAGACCGCCACCTAACCTCCATCGTCTGCGCCCCAACGAGGAGGTCCCACGCCAGAGCCAACGGCCACCAACACCCGTCCATTCGCCAGAAATCACGGTTAGACCTAAATTCGTTCATGTCTCGAATTCGCCACCCATGGTCCACCAGAGTTTGCCTGACCACTACCATTCGAACCACCGTGCCACCCAGCTCCGTGCCCCCCCAGGCCGCGACGCCAACCCTGGCCAGAGCCACCGGAAAATGCCCAAATTCTACCGTTGCTTTTTCAAAATCCCCAAAACTGCACCCCTCCGTTCATCTCTTTACCCCGACCACCATAGAGCATTTCAGACCTCGGGACCAGAACCAAATGAAAGCCTGAACTTCCCTCTTCCTCCTCCCACTGGTCCGAGCCTCTAAAATTAAACACAACTCCTCCATTTTACAAAAAATGAAAATGAATCTTGCCGATTTTAGGCCGATTCCGGTGACCTCAGGCCATGAAACTCCGCCAACTTTCTCCAGTAGGTAGATAACACCCAGATCTATAACTTCCTCTTTGGTTGCCATAGCAAATTCCTTCTAGATTTTGAGGTATAAATGATTTTGTAATCAGGGTGTTTTCTGTAAATTTACATGAAGAGGATGAACTTGGCTGAGAAAAAACTGAGTTTGGGGGGTTTATACAGTTGAAAATAATATAATTTATGTCGACGTGATGCGTGATGACGACTAACGATTTTTATTCCATACCTATCGCTATTTCGAACGTCGTTTATTCGCTGATGCGCTCACATACGAACCCCGATCGAGACACGACTGGACGACATAGTATAATTTGATGATACGGTCCTAACGAAACTTGTTTCTTCGAATTCCGTATCCGTATGCTCAAACAGCGTTTGTGCACGTCCAATTAGATTGATTTATTTTACATTTTATTTTGCCACGCTCACAGAATAACCCCGATTGACGCGCCGTCAGAAAATCTAGCAATAATTTACTGTTACGGTCCCAACAAAATTTGTTTCGTCGAAAATAGAGGTCGTTTGAAAAATGTCCCTTTTGAACTGGCCAATTTGAATTAAAATAAATCAGTTTTAAAATATCTCAATATAA
The DNA here is from genome assembly GCA_030737875.1 of Allium sativum. Classification (NCBI taxonomy): domain Eukaryota; kingdom Viridiplantae; phylum Streptophyta; class Magnoliopsida; order Asparagales; family Amaryllidaceae; genus Allium; species Allium sativum. Next base: position 911,570,275 of record CM060926.1, read on the forward strand.
TATTATTAAAATATAAGTATTGGTCATACACGACCACAATCTGATATATTATCAAGAAAAAATACCCTGGGTTGAATTCCAAGCCAAAACGATACTAAAAATATTTTAAAACCCTTATTTTATATAAACGCAGCACTATATATATAAAGGGAATTCTGGCGCTGTTTTTCTGAGAATTTGATTTGGACATAAAATAAAAACTACACGACGAAAACTGGATTTTTCTCTGCCATTGGAAAGATATCGTCTAACCGGTCCCGACGTTTCTTGTTTGGAGGAAATCCGACTTATTTTGAACCCGACACGACCCATTGAAGTTCAACACGCCAAATCGCAAACTGTCGTGCCACTGTAGCTCATTATTTAATTAAATTATAAACTATATATATTTAGTCGTCGTATCGAATCGAAATCGTCGCTATTTTTCAATATACGCAATATTTGACCAGTTTAAACTGCCCGGTCACAATATATTTCAAATTCAACTATTTCCCATATTCTAGAAATTAAAATATTATTTTATTATTTATTTAATAATATATTCCAAATAAATCGTTAAATTCAATCATTCAAATTCAATCCAATATTTTAAATAATTAAAATAATCCAAATTAATAGGCGGGAAAACACGGGTTGTTACAACGATAAACCCAAAATCACATTCCATTAACAATGGAATCTTCACGGAAAACGGATCAATATATATATAATTGATATAAGCTTCCATATCCAACCGATAATATAAATGGAATAACGGCAAAGCCTCTTAAATTCCATATATAGTAACAGTCTTCCTCCATAGAAGTTCACTTCGATTATTACCAAATCGAATTCCATTCCATTCCAATTTATTTTGTTAAATTTGAAAACATTACTTTGGAAAATTCCATCAAATCTTAATTTAAAGATTTAGAAATTCCAATTCACATTTTTGTGTTAATCGGGTTAAAGAACGAATGTCATTAAAAACACAATTCATAATAAACCCAATTCACATTCCATTTTTATTCCAGTTACTAAATATAAATAGAAATTCCAATAATCTTAATTAAAAGATTTATTCTTTTAACACGGGGTTTAAGAACAGTGTTAATGAAGACACCATTCACGACAAACCCAAAATCCAATTCTTTTATTCAATTCCAATTAAATATTAATTAATTGGAAATTTCACTAAATCTTAATTAAAAGATTCATTATTTTCTCAACTGGGTTTGAGAAAAGTGTTAATGAAGACATCATTCACGACAAACCCAAATCCAATTCAATATTAAATACAAGGCTCTGAATATAAATTTTATCGGCTTATATTCAATATCAAATTCTAAAGTCAACAAATATCGTATTGGGAATAACGATATATATATATATATATCTTCCAAATTCCTCCACAATATCCGCAAAATCACGGAATCCAATATAGAAATATTCCGAAGATAATTTTGAGTCAAATCCATTCCAATTCATATATTGGAAATTTTGGTTATTTTTAAAACCATTTCAAATCCAATTTATTTATTTAAAAATATTGGACTATAATTCTAGTTCATAACTTGTTCTTTTCGATAAAAATATATTTTTTATCTTTTAAAATATGAAATTTTTTTATCCTAATTCTTTTCAAATCATTTATTATGATTTTACACAAATTATTAATATTTTTCATAATTTTATCAAGGCCCATACAGTCGATTTCCATAAACGGTCATCGAACTACACTTACAGCGACCTTTTCCAAATTTGATTTGGACATAATTCCAAATTCAACTTTTAGATTTCAAATTTCTTATATTCGTTGGAAAGCTCTTTTCGATACAAATCCAACGGTTCCAATTTTATGAGGATCCGACGGTCGAATCTCCTGTAATGTCCATTCGAAGTCAATGGTCGAAATTCGCGAACAGTCGCGGCGCGGCGTGTTCTATTCAGGCCATTAAATATATATATAGTATATATTATATATATTTCATCGATTTCTATTTAAAACTTATTTTATAAATTCATTTTAAAACGATTCTAACTTCATTTACAATTTTAAATCAAAATTGAATTTTCCTTATCACTATAATATATAAATGATAATATTTTCAAAATATCATATTTTGAAATCATTTCCATTTCGATATTCATTATAAAAATGAATAAAATTGACATAAATATCATTCATGTCAAAAGGGCGTTAATCTAATCAATAGGGCTTTATATATTCCAATATTTTCGTGCCCATCCCAAATCGGACATCAAAATCATATTTTGATCCATTACTAAATATTATTTTTAAAAATATTCATTAATTTAAAATATTCGTTAATTTAAAATATTCATTTTTTCCAAGTTGGAATCAAACACAGTCAATTAACATATAATTTTATTTATGCGGCTTTCATACACACATGTACACAACAATAATCAAACACAGTCAGCCATCATCCAGAGTGCATTGCACAACTGCATAAGCGTTAAATACAAATAATCAATGCTTATAACAACCTGTCAACCAATCGATTGACATACAACTAAACAATTGAGATCAACGTATGCCAAATATCATCCCAATAACCATATGGGGTTTCCAAACAACAAACACTGATTATTATTTGTGCAATTGGGCGATGTGTAAAATATATCTTCTCAATCCATATCAGTTAAATGTGTGTACATAAACAAATCGTCTGATTTGTAACTGAATATTTATTTTATTCATATACACATTAAAAATTATATTTTTAACTATAAAATATTTATTTCAACTCATGAATATTTTATACGGTTCATTTATACAACAAAAATGATATTTTTATTGTTCTAACATTTTTAGAAAATTTCGACAGCATAATGGCGCGATACTAGAACTGGAATGAGGTCTAGACTTATCCCTCGCCTAATACTGGCTCGCGCTACCAAATTCAATTAATTCATTTCACTTCCAAACCAAATTCAAACAAATAAACCAATCAACCAAACAAACAATCAAACATTGTTTCAAACAAAGGTGTCGGGTGCTACTAAGCACCGTCTACATCCTAGTATTTATAATTAACTAGAAAATAAATTAGAGTGAGAAGTTCTCACCTTTGGGATCCACTCCTCCAGTTCTATTTCTGAATTTCCAAACCGTTTTGATTTGCCCAAAATTCCAACGCAATCTTTTCCACGCTGTTCATATTAAAAATCACATTTTTAATATGATGTTTATATATTTAAAAATCGCATTTTTATTCTTGTACTGTTCATATAAAAATCACATTTTTATACTGCTACTTCATATATAAAAATCGCATTCCTATTACGATGTTTACATTTAAAAAATCGCATTTTTATGGCGCTATCATATATATAAAAATCATACTTTTAGATCGATATTTGCATTATAAAATCATAATTTTGTTTTGCTATAATATATATAAAAAACCATATTTTTATTTTGCTACTTCATATATAAAAAGTATATTTTTATATTGCTACTTCATATATAAAATTTATATTTTTATTGCTACTACATATAAATAAAAATCATATTTTTATCGCTACTACATATAGATAAAATCATATTGTTATCGCTACTACATATAGATAAAAATCATATTTTTATCTCTACTACATGTAGATAGAAATCATATTTTTATCGCTACTACATGAAGATAAAATCAAATTTTTATCGCTACTACATCTAGATAAAAATCATATTTTTATCGTTACTACATGTAGATAAAAATCATATTTTTATCGCTGCTACATATAGATAAAAGTATTATTTTTATCTCTGCTCCATATAGATAAAAATCATATTTTTATCGCTATGTAGATAAAAATCATATTTTTACTACACCATTCAAATAATAAAAATCATATTTTTACCGCGCCATTCAAATAACAAAATTCATATTTTTACCATGCCATTCAAATATATATAAAAAAAACTGATTTTTATATTGCTATTCACATAAAAAAAAACTAATTTTTTTATTGCTATTCATATAAAAAAACCGGTTTTTTATATTGTTATACATACATAAAAAAAAACTGATTTTTTTTTATATTGCTATACATACATAAAAGACTGATTTTTATATTTTTAAACTAATTACATAGAAGATAAATGAATAAAAAAAATTTAAAAAAAAAACTCACATGGTCGGGGATGGGGCGCAGGCTTCAAGGGTTCGCGAAGGAGAAACCCACGAGGTGGAAAATTGATGGCGGGTGCAGTGTTCGGGTGAAGGAGAATGGAGCGACGGCGTTGTTTTCCAGGGGAGGCGGGGGCGAGCATGAGGTGCTATAGGTAGTGGGGGAGGCGTCCTGATGATCGGCAGCAGCTAGGGTTAGTTGGCGGCAGGTTTTCAGGCTATTTAGGGCTTAGGGTTTCGTTGGTTCTTATAGGAGAAGGGGAGAGAGAGGGGGAAGGTGGAGGTGACGGGGAGGAGGGGATACACGGCGGTGGCGCGTTGAAGAGGAGCGGCTCCGATGGGGAGGAGCGACATCTGGCTTTTTTGTTTCTGAGCGATGGGTGAGAGAAGTGAGGGAGAGAGAGAAAGCAAGGGCTGACTTTATAATAATATATATATTTTAATTAATTTAAATTCCCAAAAAGTAACTTTTTAATTCGAACTCCAAATCGAACCCAACGACTGTCGCCCTAACCAAATGCCCCCATTCCGAACACATGGGATATGTCCGATAAGCCAATTTGACTATTACGATCAGTTTTCATCACAATAAAAATATAAATTAATATTATATTCAAAATTGATTTTAACATACATTTTAATTTACTGGGGTCGCATACTGACTCCAAAAATTCCCGAAAAATAATCTAGCTATGTTGTGATGATGCAGTCCTAACAAAACTAATTTCATCGAATTTGGAGACCGTTTGAAAAACGGTCAATTTCCAGTCGATTAAATTTAAACTGAATTGACCAAACACGTTTATATTTACCACGCTCACATATTAATTCCAAAAATTATGAATTTGGAATATAGCAATAATTTAACATCTCGGATCCAACCAAAGTGGTCTCGTCGAAAACGGAGGTCGTTTGCAAAATGGCTATTTTTAAGGCTATATATTATATTAAATTCCATAGCTACTATTCTGAATTTTTCAACTGAACATAACTTTTTATTCCCGTTATGAAATCTGGATTTTTCACATTCGTTGGAAAGATATTTTCAAACAGATTCAAATATTTTTGGTTTTACCAAAATTCAGTTTATTTTGAATCCTATACATTCATTTGAAATTTGAGATTGAATTTTCAAACTACCACGCCATTTCCAATTCCTTTTATAATTAAAATAAATTTTTATATTCTAATTTCGATTTAAATAAATTATACGTTCTAATTCTATTCAAAATAAATTTCTAGTTGTTATTATTTAAAATAAATCATTTTAAATATTCAAAATTCATTAAAATAGCCAAAATAAAAAATTTAAATTGGTTCTGATTTTCTGGGTTGTTACAATGGAGTTCTTAGCTTCATATGATTTTGAGATTGCTTATACCCCTGGCAAGGGTAATGTGGTGGCAGACGCACTAAGTAGGCAGAGGGTGGCCTTGAGTCCTCTGTTTATGGAAAGAAAGAACATGGTGTTCATATCATCTTTTGATTTTAGACCCTCCGTCGAGGTTTTGCCCAATTTATTTGCATCCTTGGAGATACGACCGACTCTTGTGAATCAGATAGGAGCATCGCAACAAGGTGACCCACAAATTCAAGACACCATGGATAAGCTTAGAAGAGGGGAGACTTCTAGTCACCTGAGCAGATATACCATAGATGAAAAGGGGTAGTTGCGACGAGATGGAAGGCTTTGTGTTCCTCAAACTGGAAGCTTGATAAAGGCAGTCATAGAAGAAGCCCACCATTCTAAGATGACCATTCATCCAGGCGGTGATAAAATGTACGGGGACATGAAGTGGGATTTCTTTTGGGATGGAATGAAGAAGGATGTGGACGAATTTGTTTCTCAATGTTTAGTTTGCCAGCAAGTCAAAGCTGAGCAAAAGAAGCTAGCAGATTACTTCATCCGTTGGAGGTTCCGCAGTGGAAATGGGAGAGCGTCTTTATGAATTTCATAAATGGTTTGCCTAGATCGAAGAAAGGTAATAGCAGTATTTGGGGGATAGTGGATAGATTTACCAAGAGCGCTCACTTTATTCCAGTTAGGAGTAAGAGGACGACATCATGGTTGGCAGCAATTTATGTTAGTTCGTCTCCACGGAGTACCTTCCAGCATCGTGAGCGATCGTGACCCCATCTTTACCAGCAAATTTGGAGGTGCAAGAAGCATTAGTTGCACAGTTGTATTTGAGCACTGCTTATCACCCTCAGACCGATGGACAAACAGAGAGGGTGAACAGAATTCTAGAAGATCATTTAAGGCTGTGTATCCTAGACTTCGGAGGGACTTGGGAAGAGCATCTTCCTTTAGTAGTGTTTGCCTATAATACAGCTATCAGGCTAGCATCGGCATGGCACCCTTCGAAGCATTGTACGGACGATCCTGTAGATCGCCAACTTGTTGGTGGGAATCTACAGAAAGATTATTACTTAGACCAGATATGGTTAGGGAAACGTCCGAGAAGATTGACCTTATTCGACGGCAGAAGAAAACAGCTCAAGATAGGCAGAAGTCCTATGCAGACAAGAGAAGGATTGACATCGAATTCAAAGTGGGAGACTTAGTTTTTATCAAAGTATCACCTGTGAGGAATGTGGCTCGCTTCGGATTAGTAGGGAAGTTGGCAAGGTTTGTATGACCATTTCCCATAACCGAGAGAATTGGCCAAATGGCCTACAGAGTAAAGCTTCCAGAGAATCTATCTGGTTTTCATGATGTTTTCCATGTCTCTCATCTGCGGAAGTGCCTGCATGACACCGTGGAAGTAGTTGAGCCGAGCATGTTGGAAGAAGTCAAAGTGGAACAGGAGACGATAGTCAGATGAGTCCCTACCCGTATTCTTGGGACAGAAGTTAAGAAGCTGCGCAATAAGGAAATCAAGTTGCTAAAGGTTCAATGGGGAGACAACCCAGAAGATGCGACTTGGGAGATCGAAGATAAGATTCGTGCTTCGCACCCTTTTCTCTTCGAGGGTATGTTCTTCACTCCGTTTTCCAAAAGCTTTATCGGTACTTGTTACTATCATTTGAGTATATCTTATCCATAGTGTTTTTCAACCTTTGGATAGGAATCCTATGGATGTAAACATGTGTTTGAAACATGTTATGTTTGATGGATGCAAGTGGATGCAAGTATTTGCTAGTGGTTGCCTGTGGACGCATATACACACACATTAGGCACTAAGATCGGCTCAATCACTTTCATATTGCATATGTATGTGTGTGCATTTTCTTTTCTGTTATAAATGGAAATGGATGAGTTAGCATATGGATGTTGCATTTGGACGAATGAATATGCACACATATAGAACTTATATGATGTGATAGGTTTATTGCATACATATTGGATTCATGGCACTAACATACATTGCATTAAGGAGGTCAACTGAATCAGTAGACCGCCTGATCTTCACATTAATGTTGGGACACATGCACACACCTTTGCATACATATAAGCATTAGAAATCTTTAAAGACAATGGATGTCAGTGATTGGTGCATGAGTAGATGGATGATGGACGGTAGGATATGCATTCTTATCAACTTAGATATTTCAGGACGAAATCCTTTGAGTAAGGGAGAATGTAACACCCGGAATTTTTAATGACATTAAAGAGAATAAATTAAATAATAATTAAATTAATATTCATAATTACATGAAACAGACTACAATATTCCGTCCGTCTCGAAATTCTGGTCAAGATAGACATGTTGGTTTGCATAAAACTGACACCGGATGAAGAAATTATGAGGATTTTAAGTTTGTATACGCATAGAAATAATTTATATATATGCATGAGTCAAAGGTCAGTCAGGGATGATTCAGAATTCTATCCAAAGGATTCAAGTTCGAAAATTCTTCTGAGCTGAAAAATTTCAGCTCTAGGGGGTCACCCCCCTAAAGGGGTGCCGACCTAGGGGTCGACCCACCCACAGGGGTGTCGACACCCCTAGGGCTGATGTGGCACTCGGTTTCAAGGGGTCTGGCAGCTATATATACGTGTCCTATTTCTCATTTTTTCTTCACTGGAATTCATGGAGGCCATATGCTGCTGGAGTGCGAACTGAACCGTTTTCTACAACAACATGTTTTGCAAATCCAATTCAGAAATTCTAGATCCATTCTTTCTCAATTCGCTAAACCTAATGCTATGAGTTTCTAGATTACTTGCAATTTACATATGAATATATGGATCTAACATAAAACTTGCAACTTGCATATGAACATATGGATCTAATCATGTAGCATAAGGATCTAACATAAAACATAGGAATATGTACATGTAGGTCTTGACTTGGATCTAATATAAAACTTACAACTTGCATAAAAACATATACATGTAGATCTTTACATGAAACACATAACTTGCATATGATATTGATAGTTTCAAATAGATCCAATACCAAATCCAATAATCCACAGTCATTCCAATTCATGATAAAATCATCGCAATAAATCGATATGATTTAACATGGTATAAAACTAATTTCACTTTATATCAAATCACATCTTAGATTTATTTACGTCTGAAAGATAACTACGCTTACAACGAACGAAGGTCTTGATTTTTGGATTCTGAATTCTGGAGTTGAAATGCTCGACTTTGATGTAGACAATCACTGTTTTGATTTAGTTTGGTTCGTCTCTATGTTAGCTTCAAGTGGCGGCTACTCTAGGTTGTCTAATGGCAGCATGACGGCTCTAGGTTCAATTTTTAATATGATTTAGGGGTGAGGTATTTGGTTGCTTTTATAGAGATTAGATTGAATAGGAGCCGTCACTACAAGAAAAATACCCTATTGCAACTAGCTATTTGCAACGGGTCTCAAATATCAGTTGCAGTAAATGATATTTAGCAACAGACCTTTCGTAGCTATTGCAATAGGCAAGATTTAACAACAGGCTTTTCCTTCCTGTTGCGAAAAGCATATTTTTCGCAACAGCACTTTCATGCCTGTTGCGAAAACATACTTTTCGCAACTGCTCTTTCATTCCTGTTGCAATAGACATGTTATTTGCAACTACACTTTCAAACCTGTTGCAAAAATTATATATTTAGCAACTGTTTTCACCAGTTGTGATAACTGTAAATTTTTTGCAATAGGTAAAGCCAGTTGCAAAAATCGTACTTTTAAAAATTATTTTTCCCCAAGTAATATTCGGTTATAATATAAGAAGTATAAGCATAATAGTTAATATATATATATAGATACATACATACATATATATATATATACACTATATATAATTAATAATTGGCAAATATAGTTAATATTATATCATTAAAAATTATATTATTTAGTAATTACTATTAGTATTCATAATTTATAATCAAATAATAATAATTAATAATAAACAAATTATTATAATTAATAGTTAAAAATAGTAAAATTATTAGATAATATAAATTGATAATTCATAAATAATGATTAAAATTTTTAAATTATATTAATATTATATTATGATTTATAACTAATGTTTTTAATAATAAATAAGTAATATTTTAATAGTTTATAATTATTTTTTATAATTATTAAGTAATAATTTAGAATTATTTTTAATAATTAATAATATTGTATAATAAATTATTAATATATAATACTTAACTAATTTATTGATATTTTCAAATAATAATGCATAAGTAATAATATGTACTTAATTTTAGTCATTTATACTTAATAATTATTATAATCGATAATTAGTATTTCAATAATTAGTATCGCTTCTGCTTATTAAATATTATTGATTAATGAATTATTAATGTAGATATTGATTAATGGTTCTTAAGAATTAAATAAATATTAAAAGCTAATTATTAAATTGTACTATAGTCATAATTAATAACAAATCGTTATATAATAAAATGTTAATTTAAAATTGTTAATAATTACAATTTCATATAAAGGGGACCGAGTTTATGAGTTTATGTGCATTTGACAGACAGAAATACAAGTGAGTTTATGTGCATTTGACAGGCCAAAATATAAGTGAACTGCATCACTTAATCCCGCTTCCATTTTCCCCGACGAGTCCACAAATTTCCCAATCCCGCTTCCATTTTCCGTTTCCCGCTTCAATCCCATCGCTTTATCTCTAAAACAAAAATCCTAATATCTAGAAAGCCCCAAAATCAAATATCCGCTTCCAGTTCTCTAAGGCTCCGAATAAATAAGGCAATTCATCATTACTAGTACGGAGCAGAAGAAAATCATTGCGATTCTCAAATCCAGTTGACGGCGATCATCCAGCAAATCTCCATTTAGGCAGAGACCCGGTGAGCGCTTCTCCATCTCAACTCCACACAAGCAAATCCGACTTCACCTTTATCAAATCCATCCTCGTTTCTATTTTTTGGCCCATTGCTTTGTTCCTGATGATTCTCATATGTTGGTTCTTGCGCCGCTACACTGTGCTCCTCGAATTTCTGCTTGGCTTCCCCTCAGCACCTCATATGAGATTGGTTTCCCACTAGCAAGGTAATGGGGTCGTGTGACTCTAATTGGAGGTTTATCATGTCTTATGCTGTCATTTCCGTGTTTTATGAGTCTGCGTCTCTCTTATTTAGGGTCTGGCGATTGGTAACATGTTGGATCTGGTATTTTCTTTGGTTTGAGTGGGTGCTAGGAGTTGAGTGATGTCTCTGTATAATTTGTTCCTCTACCTCGTATTGCAAACACATGAAGCATTTCTCAGACTTTTGCAATCTCATGGGTGGCGGTTCTTTTCCTTTTTTACATCTCCTCACCTCCTGTGTTACGTTTTAGCATGTGACGACCATGCCCTTCTTAGGTCGCTATTGTTATGAGTGATGGGTTCTGTGTTAAGTTCTTCTATGGTATGTTGTTCCTGACTGTTTGGTTAGGAACTGTGACATTTGATGTAATTCTGTTCATGTATTGCTACTTGGTATGGTCTCTCTATGTTGCTTGTGTCTAATGAAGTTCTCCTCTTCGCTTCTTTGTTTTTTGTGAGCTTCACTTTAAAAGCTAGGTGTTGCTCAGTACTAGTAGGAGATAAGGATATGACTATTGGGTACAGTAGCGGTATATTTCATTTATTATTGATGGTGCAGTGCGAGTGCATACAATAAGTCACTATGCAAGTTTACCTGTGTGCTCTTCCACTTTCAGTCTTGCATGAGTTAAAGTTGGGACAATAGATCCTTAATTCTAGATGATTCAATCTATTGACATTCTTGTCATTAGCTTATTAGTCTATGGATATTTTTTATTAGTCTAATGATCCCTATATTGTTAGATTGCTGATCTTTGATATGCGGCCTTTGGTAGGTGACCTTAAGCGCACAGGCACTATGCCAATGCTTTGTATCGCTTAGAGTGGACTTCGAGTAAGTTGCATTTAATTTCTTAGTACCCTTGTTCTCATTCACCAAAACATATGTTTTACCCATTCCATTTTTCCCTTACCACAGATGTACCGAACAATGGTTGATAGGTCTTTTGCTGCTTTTGGACTATCGTGCTTTCATATTTGTCCTATAATATATTTCATCATCTATTCTTATCAGCACATTTTCTTTTTTAGCACTTTTCATGTAGGTGATTATTTTTATGATACTCTAATATTTTAATTTGTATCGATGGTTTATGAGACTACAATATTTTGATACCTCGGGACATGATTATTTTGTTGTTTTGTGACATATTTATTGTTTTTAGGATTATTTTATATATTTGATATTCTGTTTCCATTGTCTTTTCTTAGGCCCTAAAGTCTGCTGTGTAGATGTTAAGGCATAAGTTGCACTCTTCTGCGCACAAGCAGCAACTCAAAGAAGACCCTCAATGGCCCAAGTTTATCCTTTTGTTATAGTATATGTATGATAGAGTAGAAAATACTCTGTTCGGAAAAAATGTGTTGTGTGAGAGAAGAAATTGTTATACATGAATGATGTATGAAAATTGTAGAAACTTCTATTGTAATTATTTGTACTATTAAAACTTTGTTAAAATAAAAATTTTATTTGTTTATTTCATTTTGTGATATACAATATTACTAAAACAAATACATTTAATATGTAATATCTATAAGTTATATATATATATATATATATATACAGATTTATGAATCTATTGCAACAGGCATATACTGTTGCAAAATGGTCTGTTGCAACAACAAAGGCCAGTTGCAAAAAAATATACGGCAACGTTTTATTGCAACAGGCCGAAAATGTTGCGGACTTTTTGCAACTTCGGCTATACCAACAGGCGCGGGCCTGTTGCAATTGGTCTACTGCAACAGATTTTGCCTGTTGCGAAAAGTGTTTTTTGTTGTAGTGCGTCAGGTCATCTCAGAAAAAATCAAGACCATTAAGACAAGATAGAGTCATCTAGAACAGCCAACTCATCCCCTAATGATTCAGCATTGAGTCATAATTCATCTTTTATAAATTCACATATTTTCTGCATATGTCTAATTATATATGTAAATTAATCTTAATTAAATCATGCCACAATTATTCTTTTAATTATGCTCACAATAAGTGGTATACCAAATATACATTTCATGAACCAATCTATGCCAAGAAATTTTCATGTTTTCCGTTGATTCTCGCATTTATAATTAAGTATTATTTAATTTGTTATTACAACGTTAACAGAAAATACGGGGTGTTACACCCCCCCGGTTCTCAGGGAGGAAACACTCAGACTTAATCAGGAATCAGATATCATCTTGCTAGGAGCTACGTCTGAAGTATGGCTCAAGTTCTTGTCTGTACTATGGCTTTACTCTTTTAATTGGGGGAATGATGCTTTTTATTTACCTATGTACTATGATGGTGCAAGATAGAAATTATTTTATTGTAATGGTTTTTTTGACTTCTGAAATTGTGGACCACGATATTATGAATTATGCTTGAAATAAAAGTTTAAATTTTCCGCTGCTGCCTTATTTATATTTGTCTTTTAATTATTCTGTGTCTGTTTACCTATAGCGCTTCACGAAACTTAACGCATTCCCTTAGTGAGTGACATTAACGGACGTAGGGTGTCTCATATATGTTTGAAAATTTAATCAACAAATTGATTGTTGGTTGTGATGTTTGATTATTAGTTTGACAAATAGAAATATTGGATTGATAAAATCAATAAAAGAATGAATGATAAGTTAAGCCAAATCGAATCAAACATTGAATTAAATTAAAAATTGATTGAAAATGCATACATATACATGTATATATTTGTTGAACAGATAAAGATTTACTGTTGACTAGAGAATTAACTTGTGTGCCCAACAAATAGGTACACCTTAATGAGTTGGTTGCCCAATTTTATTTATATAAACTCGTATGAATGAAATTGGATGCATTATGATGGTTGTTTTGTGTAAGATTATAAACCACGCCATAGGATAGCAACAAATAAATTTTGAACTACACCGCATTGCATACTACGTGAAGGCAACATATCATATCATATTCCATATAAACATTTGGCGCATATATGACAAGGTTTGGACTACCGTACGAGCGAGATGCTTGTATGGTCAAGACTGAATTATGTGTTGAGCAGAAGACTGATTATTGACATAATTAAGGAATACATGTAACAGTGCTCGTGGCAGGATTTAATAAAAACCCTACACAGGTCTGGAGATGACAAAAATTCATGTCTCCCCTGTTGTTAATTAAGGCACATGGATTATTTATTTTTCCAACATTGTGGCAAGGTAGTGAGATTATGATCATTACATGTCTCCCTTGGGAATATATAGGTCACTAAAAATTGTATATGCTTTTTCTTGATTTATTGGGTGCCTAATACGGCCTAATAAATTTTTAAAAGTCAGCCTGTACAAACAAAGTTATGGCGAAATTTTTCGAAAATTCAGGGTGTTGGTCAAATTTTTGAGAAATTAGAAAATTCTTAGAAACTGAAAAGTTGAAGAATGAAAGTTGAGTTGGTTAGTTAAACAACTTTCAACTCCGTTCCTTTTCGAGGAAAAAAAGATTTTAAGTGAGGGAGATTGTAACAACACGGAATTTCTTAACCAATTTTAATTTTTTTATTTTAGCGATTTTAATGGATTTTGAATATTTAAACATGTTTATTTTAAATAATAACGTCTAAAAATTTATTTAAATCGAAGTTATAAAATATATATTTAATTTAATTATAAAAGGAGTTGGAAATGGCGCGGTAGTTTGAAAACTTGATTTTAAAATTCAAATGAATGTACAGAATTCAAAACAAATCGGGTTGCTATAAAACAAGAAACATTTGAATCGGTTTAATTATATCTTTCTAACAGATGTGAAAAATTCAGATTTCATAATATAATTTGAAAGTTATGTCCAGTTTAAAATTCAGAATAGTCGCTGTGGAATTTATATATATTTTAATATTATATATAGCCCTTAAAAATAGCCATTTTGGAAATGACCTCCGTTTTCGATGAAACCACTTTTATTGGAGCCGAAATGTCAAATTATTGTTAGGTTTCAAATTTCTAATTTTTGGAACTAATATGTGAGCGTGGTTAATTTAAATGTGTTTTGAAATTTCAATTTGAATTTACTCGACTGGAAAAAGGACATTTCTCAAACGGCCTCCAAATTCAACGAAATTAGTTTGGTTAGGACATTATCGTCAAAACAGAGCTAGATTTATTTTTCTGTAATTTTTGGAGTCAGTATGTGGCCCCAGTAAATTAAAATGTATGTTTGAATTTAATATATATTGATTTATATTTTAATTTTTATAAAAAATGATCGAAACGATCGAATTGGCTTACGAAACATGTCCCATTGTGTCCGTTATGGGGGTATTTAGCTAGGGCGACAATCGTTGGGTTTGATTTGGAGTTCGGAGCATTATACGAACAACAATTGAATTAAATAATATAAAATTGTCTATAAAAAAGGGGTCAAAACCCTAATTGTTGGTCCGTGTTTACTCCTGCAACCCTTCTTGCAGCCGCTGAATTCATTTCAATGGCCAGCGTTGCACGATGCTTCACACTCCTTTTTCTCTCAATCTATGGATTAACACTAGGAAGTTTCAAACACGAAAATGTTGTGCACCTTAAGTTCCTGAACTTTAACGAATGTAATCTAATTTAGTGAATTAAATCATGTGAAATCAAGCCTCAAACTACCATAGTTGGTGAGCCATTTGCTGGCCGATGGTGCAACGGTGATGGACCGGATTTCGGTTGTGGGTAGAGTGAAGGAAGGGCTTTGTGGTGGTGACATCTGATCGGTGGTTGGGGAGTTCATACCGGTGCGTGGTGGAGGGAATTGCGTGCGGGATTGGGTTTGACGGGTTTCTTGGAGCACGATGGAGAAGGAGATTGGGGTGGTTAGGAGAAAAGTAATTAACTCTTAATTATTTTATTAATTTTAATTAGGTACTTAATGTTTAAAAATTCATAGCTTGTTCATACAAAAACGAACTTGAACGATTTCAGTTTTGTTGGAACTGTGAAGACGGGCACTACATTTCAAAAATGATTGGAACAAGATTGGAGCTGATCAGAATTTTTGATTTGATTAAACACGCAGTTTAAATCAATTAAAACCATCGCCAATAAAGACTGACAGAGTGGAACCCAAAGTGAGAACTCTCTCACTAAAATTCTATACAGTTAGTCATTTATTTTATAACTGAAAAATATATAAAAATTTCCAGTATAGATTTTTAACTGTTGTTAGTTATTTATTTTTAGAGTTCAACACACGAATTCACACAAATCACATAAATTGTAAGCGATGTATGGATATTTGCGACACTCACGTTTCATACTCCGCAAATGGCCGCTTATGGCGCCGTAAATGGCATTGGGTAGTTGATTATTTATTTATTTAGATGATTGGGTTATTTGTGTATTGTGATGATGATTTTGTGATATTTAACATGTTAGAAATGTTAATATTAAACTAATAGATTAAACTGGACAAAATAATCATTCATATATTGAACAGTGAAAATTGTTTAGTTAGAAAAATAATTTGAACCAAATTAGAATTGGTTAAATTTACTAACCAATGATTTATTTAAATAGACTGTTTCTGTTTGAAAACCCCACATGAGTATTGCGATGATATTTAACATACACTGATCCCAATAATTAGTGGTATGTCAATCGATGGGTTGATAGGTTGTGATGAGCGTTATTTATTTTAATGCTTATACAGTGGTAGAATGCACTCTGGATAACGTTTGAATGTGTAATGATTATTTATCATTATTGTTGAATACATGCAATGCATGAAATCCATATAACTGAAATTATATGATAATTGATTGAGTCACATTCCAATTCAGAAATAACGAATATTTTAAAATAATATTCAGTGAAGAATTGAAATATGATTTTGATGTCTGATTTGGATGGACACGAAAATATTGGAATATATGAAGCCGAGTGAGTAGCTAAATGCCATTTTAATCCGAACGGGTTTATCAATCGATTTTATTCATTTTATAATGAATATCGAAAAGAAATGATTTCAAAATCAAATATTTTGAAAATAATATCATTTTAGTATTTTGATGATACGGAATATTCAATTTTGCTTTAAATTTGAAAATGAAGTTGGAACCAATTTAAAACGAATTTATAAATGATTTATAAAATACATTTAAATGAAAATCGATGATATATATATATATATTTAATGGCTTGAGTAAAATGCACCGCACAGCGACCGTTCGTGAATTTCGACCACTAACTTCAAATTGATGTAACGGGAGATCCAACTGTCGGATTCTCCTAAAACTAGAACCGTTGGGTTCGTATGGAAAAGATCTTTCCAATGAATATAAGAGATTTATATTTGAATGGTTGGATTTCATGATATGTCCAAACCAGTTTTGGAAAAGGTCGCTATGGATTCAGTTCGGTGGCTGTTATTGGAAACCGACTGAAATGGCGATATTAAAATTATTAAAAATATGGAAAAAATTATGTAAAATCTTGATAAATGATGTGGAAAGAGTTTGGATGAAAAATTTCAGTTTTGAAAAGATAAAAATATATTTTTATCTAAATGAGCTAGTTAATAACTAGAATAATAAATTGGATTGAAAATGGTTTTAAAACAACTAGAATTTTCAAACAGATAAATTGGAATGGATTTGTATGGAAATAATCTTTGGAATATTTCGATATTGAATTCCGTGATTATATGGATATTGTTGAGGAATTTGGAATATATAAATATCATTATTCCCAATACGACATTTGTTGGTTTCAGAATTTGATATTGAATATAAGCCAATAAAATTTCTATTCAGAACCTTGTATTTAATATCAAATTGGATTTTGCGTTTGTCGCGAATGGTGCCTTAAATAACACTGTTCTTAAACCCAGTTGAGAAAAGAATAAATCTTTTAATTAAGATTTAGAGAATTTTACCAATTAATTAATATTTAATTGGAATTGAATTGAAATTGGATTTTTGGGTTTATCATGAACGGTGTTTTAAATAACATTTTTTCTTTAACCCAGTTAACAATATAGTTATGATTTGGAATTTATAAATCTGTTTATTAAGATTTAATGGAAATTTTCCAAAGTTTTCCAGTTTAATAGATTAAATTGGAATTGAATGGAATTTTATTTGGTAATAATCGAGATGAGCTTCTATGAATGAAGACCGTTACTATATATGGAATTTAAAAGGCTTTGCCGCTATTCCATTTATATTATTAGTCTGATACATAAATTTATATCAATTATACACTGTTATGACTTCCGTATAGATTCCATTTTGATGGAAGATGATTTTGGGTTTATCGTGAATAATGTTTTAAAGGACATTTGTTCTTTAACCCAGTTAAGACGAGATTTATTTCCTAAATTTGAATAATCGTTAAATAATATTTTCTGGAGATTAAAACTAAGCGGAGTTTTAATGAATCTTTAATTAGATTGAAGAGTTAATATGGTAATTAAATTTGCTAAATTTGAGAAGTGATCGAGAATGGAGTACCACCAGTTTTACTCCAGGCGATAGTTAAATGTTTAATTAGACATGAACATCAAATGGTAATTAAATTTACCAATAACACAGTGGGTGTTAGATATGGAGTACTACCAGTTTTGCTCCATGGGATGAATAGGTTGGGATAGGGATTAATAAATAAATGATTAATTCGGTAAAACTCGCTAATCCCGACTAGTTGATAAACCTTAATTTGGTTTAGTATTGATAAAGGATAAAATCAAATCTTTTGAAATGATATCCAAAGGAAGAATAAAGAATAAACTTTAAAGAATTTATCTTTGATAAAATTAATGGGAACCTTTCCCTAAAAATTGGATATTTGAATGAAAGAATATTCTGAATTGGAATGAGGCATATGACGTGTTTTTATAGCACATGATTATTGATTATAAATTACGCGAGTTATTCGAAAAGACCAGGTTTATCCCATTCTGAATAACTGATACGACGACTAAAAGTCGACGATGAAGACGGTGGTTAAAGACCGGGGATCTTCACTTCGTTTGGATGATTACTGATGTCTTGATTAGGCTATACACCCAAGACAAAGTAATAAGTGGTGATCGTCCAGACGTACTTGGAGATCGATCGGATATGCGAGGGCCTCTCTCCTGTATTGGATATATGAGACAAGGAATAAGGTACCTCTAGTTTCGTTTAGACCCAGAACGGACTTGTAAATGGATGTGTGTCTGACATTGGATTTCATTCTGTGTTGATTGATTTCTATTGAATATATATATATCTGTTTAGTGGCAGAGAATTTATTCTCTTGCTTAACACCCTTCTCTGAGATGTACGAGCTTAGAGGTTACGTATTGATAGACATCAGTTGTATGGCGTAAATTGTCAATGTCGCATGCTAAGATGCAAATGATCAAGGCTTTTGTTAAAAAGCGGAGTCTTGTGGTTGATGATGAAAGCACAACTTTAAATAGCATAGCTTTGTGTACAACATTAATTCATGAGCCTCACACCCGGTATGAGTCAAAAACGAGATCGTTAATGCAGGGAGTGCACAGCGTTTCTTTCTATCTAGGAGTGGTGTCATGGTATGAAGCATAGAAATTTTTACTTATGCGGATGATGGAATGAGGCGCCTCGGATATTGAGTTCCTAGTGGCTCAGAGATAGGTCCGATAGGACCGAGAAACGTGTGTTCAGGAATAACCAATCCACTAAAGTAAGTGTGGACCGGCCTTGAAGATCCAAGGGTTTCCCAAATTGTGTAATCCTAAGGCATTTGCTAGAGTGTCTTGAATCGGGAGGAGCCATCCCTTGCCTCGACTCAAATATGGAATTCAAATTCCAATACGCGACTTTTCGGTTTTAGTTGTAAACCTAGTATGGCGGCATAATATATGGTGCCTAAATCGTCTATGATTGATACATTTATATTTGAAGTTGTTTTTGACACTACGCACTTATAGTAATATCAAAAAGATTTGTTTTAAACATACCAAGCATGTTTGGCTATTATAAGGGAAAACTCTATACTCCGGCTTGCGTTGCATTGTGTGATAGGACCTGAGCCTTATAATAGCTTCATTTTTCAAAAAGCATTGCGTTGTTTTATTTTAAATTGAGATTCATGTGGACTAAACCCCGTTTTGTGTTATACGGTGTGGTCCCATGATTTCCCCACTTTTAAAATAAAGATTTAATAATTGTTTTAGTTCTCACAAAAGTCCCATGACTGACTCAGAGTTTATTGTTTGTACCTAAACTCTGGGTGCCCATATTTTCCACACGGGCAGCTAGTAGTTTCAGTTTTGCAGATATTTCTTTACACAGGATCCTGGATTTACAGCCGGAGCTATACTCGGAAAGCTTTGTATCCTTGTTTTTCTTTCAGTTGTGGTAGTTGATGTATTTTCCACTGCACATTGTATTTTATTCTCTGATATTATTTATCCACTGTGTATTATTTATTCATACTCTGGTATATTCTTATACGCTGATGTAATTTTTGTAATAGCAATGAAATGTTCTACTGTCTGTGTTCTACTGCATCGTGTTCTCAAACTATTCGCTATTTCTCTTCTCTTCGGAGACCGGGGGATTTCGAATCGTCACAGTATGGATGTGTTCCGACGGAGTAATGAGCATGCATGTGTCCAATGGAGCAAGATAAGACGCTGTAACACTGGCAGATAGGGTTTATGTCTTTTAAAGTTGATGGGTTCGGGACTGATATCTCCGACTGACATGGTTTGTACAGGTTATTCGCATTTGTAAGGAGCCGATCACTAGGTAGTAATTAGTGTAAAACCTAATCATATTATTCTAATAGTTGGTGCAGAAATTCTATTCTGGGATATGAATGAGAAGCTTATTCGATCTTTAATTTATCTCGTTTATTTCGTACTTGTATGTTTTACTGTATTTTCATGTCCAATATAATTGATCTGTCTTGATAGTTACCTTATGCTTATGCTAAAAATCACTGGAACTCGCCAGTCTTACATCTAACCTATTTTGTTTTTCCTTCTTTCTCTTCCTTTCCCTAGGGTTCTTAGGTTGGTGGATTGCAGCATTGATCGTGATTCTTTGGTTCAACTTGGACTTGGATTATTTCTCACTTGATGTATTCTTTCAGTTTCTTTTCTATGCTTATTGTTATGGCTCGTGAGGGATATGATTTTTATGGTTTTGTACTTGTACTTTGATGGCTTATGTTTCCATAAGACAAATGTTTTGTTTGTTACAACTTTATGGTATTTGAAAACTGAAATATTGTACTTGGTTTGAATAATAACAGTTTGAAAAGTTTTTTCCGAAGCATTTTATATTCTCTCTTGTGAAATTAGCCTCTTCTGTTATTACTTTATTCCTATTGCGCATCACTAAACTTAATGCATCCTCATATGGTGAAATTAGAGGATGTGATGTTTCACATTTGGTATCAAGGCTTAAGGTTACAAGATCGAAGGAAAATTTCTGAAAAAAAAGTATTTTGAAAGAAAATATTTTTAAATAAATCCCATTTTTCAAAAATATATTCCCTCAAGTCATTTACAATATTCCTTAGATCTCTTTTCAACATGTCTAAGATTCCTAACTTCTCCAAAGTCATTCCCATTCGACATGGTTCCGTAGATACGTAGAGGCTTTAGCACCTGCGGAAGTGCAAGGAAATTTCCCACCCCAACTGTAGTCATGGTAGTTCCACCCAATCCTATAGTCAACTTCTCTAAGCTTTGTAAGGAATTCTGTGTGATTGGAAGCAAGCTGTTTCGTGGTACCGAGAGTTTTGTGGAGGTGTGCAATTAGCTTAGAGAGATGGAGAATGTGTTCGATTTGTTGGAGCTAGGCGATAGGAGGAAGATTCAGTTGGCTGATTGGCAACTGAAAGAGGAAGCATCATATTGGTGGAAGGTGACTCAGGCAGGGCAAGCGGGGGCCACTTGGAATGAGTTTAAGAATGGATTTGAGATGAAGTTCTGGTCGCAAGCCGAGGAAGGAATGCAAATGGAGAAGTTCTTAAGTTTGAAGCAAGTATGACGATAAAGAAATATATCAATAGCTTTAATCAATTACCGAGATCTGGCTTGGATTTAGTAAGCGCTCCTCACAAAAAGGCTTTAAGATTCACAAGAGGGTTGAATCATCTTTTCAAAGGATTGACAACGACACTATCTCGATGGGAGCGACTTTGGAGAGACTTGTGGATATGGCTTTGATGCATGAGGACAGGAAAGAGGAGAAGAAAGAAGTTAAGACCGAAGAGGATAAGCATAAGACTAAGAAGAAGAAGTGGTGGCCAAAGAAGGGCATAGTAAAGAAGGGAGGAAAACCTGATAAGGCTCAAATCAAGACAAAGGTTATGTGCCATGGATGTAGGAATAAGGGGCACTTTGTTGGAGACCATAGGAAGACCAATAATGCATGTTTTAGTTCTGGACAATTTGCACACTTTACCAAGCAACGCCCCAACAAGCAAGGTCGGAAAGCGAGATCATCTGGAGGGGAAATTCATGCGCTGGTGGAAGTTCAGGCTTGTGGACCGGATCGAGGTAGGAAAGTCACCGTAGAAGGTTTGATTCCTCCTTTATATTCTCCTATTAGGACTCTGTTTTATTCTGGTGCTTCTCATTCATTCATATACAATTTTGTGGTAGATGGTCTGCAACTTGACACTTGTATAGTTTCTGATCCTATAGTGGTCCCAAACCTCATAGGAGGTAAGTCTCAATTATCTATGATATGTAGGGTTTTGAGAATTTCTGTTATGGGGATCGAGTTTGAGTGCGACGAATATGTTCTTCGCTTTACAGGTTAGGGGCTTATTCTAAGAATGGATTGGCTAGCCATGTATGGTTCCATTCTAGATTGTAAGAGGAGAGTTGTTAGGCTTCTGACTGCCACGGGAGAACTCTCGAGATTTCTTGTGACCCACAGGGTACAGTTATGCTTAGTTTCCTAGCTTCCCTTGATGCTTCGGTTAACGATCTTAGATCAGTACCCATAGTCAGAGATTTTCCGAACGTGTTCGATGAGGTAAGAGGATTACCTCCCATACGAGAGATGTATTTCAGGATTTACTTGGTGGAGAATGTGAAACCTATCGCTTTACCGGTGAGCCACATGGTTCCTAGAGAGACTAGGGAGCTCAACAAGCAAGTGGGGGAGTTATTCGAGAAGGGATTCATTAAAGGGAGCATTTTTGAGTGGGGAGCTCCAGTCGTCTTTACGACTAAGGCAGACGTCTCTCTCTATACAAGCGTGTATTATAGGGAGTTGAATAAGCTCACCAAGAAGAATAGGCACCCAATCTTGAGGATATATGACTTGTTTAACCGGTTAGTGGGCGCTTCAGTTTTCTCACAGTTGGATCTAGCCATCAGTTTTCATTAGTTGACGGTAGCAGATGACAGTATAAACAAGACTACTTTCAGGACACCACACAGATTTTTTGAATGGTTGGTCATGCCTTTTGGGAAGACCAATGCACCTGCGTGCTTTGTGGATTTGATGAGTCAGGTGTTGTGGGAGTACCGGGTAATTTTGTAGTGGTTTTCATGGATGACCCTGCAGATCACCTATATGTTGGTGGGAGTCTACGGACAGACTTCTACCTGGGCCTGAGATTGTTAGAGAAACTTCTAAGAAGATAGACCTAATCCGCGGATGGATGAAAGCAGCTCAGGGCATGCAAAAGTCATATGCTGATCACAGGAGGGCTGACTTAGAGTTCGAGGTAGGAGATATAGTCTTTATAAAGGTGCCACCTTTGAGGAACGTTGTTCACTTTAGCTCGGTAAGGAAGTTGGCACCGAGGTTTGTAGGGCCATTCCCCATAGTTGAGAGGATATGTCGGATGGCCTTTAGAGTTAGACTACCAGAGCGGCTAGTAGGAGTTCGTGATGTGTTCCATGATTCTCACATGAGGAAGTGACTACATGATTCTGCAGAGGTAGTAGAGCCAAGTACCCTTGAGGATGTTGAAGTTGAAAGGAGACATCAGTTATAAAAGTTCCTACCCGTATTATTAGATCGAAAGTTAAGAAGCTACGCGATAAGGAGATCTAGTTGGTGAAAGTGCAATGGGAACAAGATCATTAAAATGCAACATGGGAACCCGAAGACAATATTCGCGCTTCTTACCTTTTTCTCTTTGAGAGTGCAATCTTAATTCATTTCTAAGCTTTTGAATTCGAGTTTGTTTTTCCTATCATTTGAATTTAGATCCTTATGTAGAAGCCTATGTTTGAAAACATGTGTTTGAGATATGTTATGTTTGATGGTTGTAAGTGTTTGCTAATGGATGCAGTGGATGCACAGACACACACATTAGCCACTAGATCGGCTTAAGCACTTACATATTGCATATGGATGTGTGCGCATTTTAAGTTTCAATGGATGAAAATGGTTGAATCATCACATGGATGTTGCATTTTGGTGAATGATTATTACACACATATATAATTTATAATTTTTATTAGGATTCTTTTGCATACATATTGGATACACGGCACAAACACATATATTGCATTAAGGAGGTCAACTAAATCAGTAGACCGCTTGATTTTCACATTAGCTTAGGGACATATACACAACACCTTTACATATGTTCATAAAAAGCATTGGAAATTTTAAGGGCAATGGATGCCAGTGGTTGATGGATGAGTAGATGGGTGTAGGTTTTGATTCATTGATAATATTCTTCTTAACTTGAAGACTTCAGGGATGAAATTCTTTAACGAGGGGATAATGTAACACCCCATAATTTAATACACCATAATTACATAAAGAAGATAATAAAATAAATATTAATTAATAAAATATTCTGAATTGGCTAAAGTGAACATTACCTTATGTTCGTTATGAAATTTTAATTCAGACAGACTTTTGGTTTTCTTAAATCGGACTAAATATGAAGAAGCTATGAGCTAAGAAAGTTTGAACTAAATTTAAAATAATTTAAATAATTAAACCCAGAAAAGCAACCGTAATGAGTCGACCTAACCCTACATGAGTCGACCCATGGATCGACACTGGTGTCAACCAAAAGGTAGTAAGTGGGTCAACCCACCTTCGACCAGGCTGGAGCCTGAACCTGGACTGTTTTATTTGTTTTATTCCTTGCTGACTCAACGTGAAGTGTCTTTAACGGTTTGATTTTAAAACTTAATATCCTATGGTTTATGTTACCCTAGCATATCTTTAAATATGCTAGCAACCTCATATTTTTTTCACAAACATTTCTTCGTCTTCTTCCTCCTCCAAGTTATGTTTTGAAATAAAAATTAAGAAAATGTCGGGGTGCTATCAAAACATAGATTAAAAGGATAATTCTTCTACTACTATTTCTAAGACTGTTTCTGGATCTAGTGTAAATCACCGTGAGTTTCACGTTATTTTTAGATCTATAATTTAAAAAGGATTTTTGACAGTAATTATATATTGGATCTGAAAAGTAATAGTGTTTATAATATGTTATCGTTCTTTTAATACTGCCAAGTATATGTTCATTTTCAGTTATTATCGGTCTATAAGTACATCTATCTTTCTTATCCCTTTTCCGTCACTGTTTTATTTACAGTCTTATTATGCCTATTTATCAATTTTTTCATATCTAAGTTTGATTATATTTCTCCTTTTCCTTTTTATTTTGCGCTGAGCCCAGACCATCGAGAGCCTAGACCTTTTTCCATAGAATTGTGTAAAATTAGGTTAAACTGCGATAATATGTAATGACAATAAAAAGGAGTTTAGGCATATTGGAAAATGAGAACCATTGACTGTATAATTTGGATAATTATAAAGAAAGAATTGGAAACATGTTAATCTGAATAGGTTGGACTTAATTTTATATTAAGTAGAACATGTCATGAGAATATATATGTGGATGAGATGTAAGTAAAACATGTTACTGTAATCTATATGCATCTAAGCTGAAGCCTGTATGATTTAGGGAAGGGTTGTTGCATTTAATAAATGTTATTTACAACTGGGAAATATAACATATGGTTGCTTATTAATGAACTTATACCTGTTAAGTTAAACCTGTTTGATTAATAAGCTAAAAGATTCCATGTCTGTTGTTAATATATCTTGGGGGAACTCTTAAAATCTAATTTAGTTGGGGGAACAAGCCAAAGGGTGGCTTATGTCAATCTGTTGTAACTTGGAATCCTTATCAATCAGTACCCTCCCACGAGTGGATATGGAGCGGGGCTGGGCTGGCCTGGCCTGGGCTGCAACCCATGGTTAGAAAAAAGAATTTGCAGAAGAAATATACTCCATTCCTGATTCCATGGAAAATCCTAGCACCACTTCCTATTTCCACGCCTGGGCAAGCAGTAAATAGTTTTTCAGTTTCCAATAACGTGCCCATTTACTCCACTCCCATATATCTTTTAGTTTTCCAACCTAGAACAGCTTGGAATTTAGAAATCAAATTTAATGGAAACCCTTCAATCTCAAATCAAAAGCTCACGATCTCGTATATATTCAATCTGCGCCCATTCAAATCGATCGACCAATTTTGGTTTTCGAAATTTACTTCTGACGGTGGTTCGCTGGCTGTGCATACTTCCAGTGGTGTTGCTTTGTGCGGAATTGGCGAAGTTTAGTTCGACTCCTTCCTTCCTCGAGTTTTGGGTGCAACTAGCAGACTTACTTTGTTCAGGCTTGAGAAATTTAGGTTTTTTTCCAGTTGATTGCTGTAAATTAAATGATATTGCTAATTGTTATTGTTCCTTGGTTGGAGTTCCTATTTCAAAAGTACTAAAAAGTAAAAACGAAGATATCGTAGTCTGCTAGAAATTGTTCACCCTGTTTCCCATGCCTTAATCCATTAACAATAGAAGGTAAGTCTGAATGAACAGCAAGCAATAGGAATTTTGGGAAGTCTCATTTAATCTTATTTTTTTAGTGCTATTAGCGAGTTTAAAGATCACCAGCTTTGAGATTCTGAGACTTCAGGCTTCCCAAAATTCCTTAATTAACATTGAATTGATTTAAAGTTCACTTGAGTCTATACTACTTGAGTCTTTATTTGGAGGAGCGTGATCTCACTTGGAATATTGATTTACATTCTGTAGTTAAGGAATTTGATTCTGTGAAGACCCGTCGAGTACAATTAAGCTAAATGTTTTGTACTAAAACAAGAATTGTGTATTGGTGCTTGCTACTAAGTGTTTCCTTTTTCATTTTCATATATGTATTATAGCAATAATATTGAAAACATTACAAATAAAAAGTTAAAATTAAAATATGAAAATCGGCCCACCCCTTTGATAATTCCTAGATCCTCTCTTGTACCCTCCTGTTATTAAACGAGTCTCGCATTAGGTAGGGACTAGGGCACGCTTTACTGATTGATGATTGTAAGAGATTCAAATTCTGGAAGTGGGTATCGGTGCGTTCCGACGGAATCATGAGCGTGCATGTGTCCGATGGTGGAAGATAAGATGTTGTAACACCAGCGGATTGGGCTGTGTCTTTTAAAGTTGATGGGTTTGGGACTGATATCCCCGATTGCCATGGCTGGCACAGGCTATTCGCGTCTATAGGGAGCCGATCACTAGGTAGTAAAAAGGGTAAAACTTAATCATGTTATTTTGATAGTTGGTGCAGAAATTCTGTTCTGGGATATAAATGAAAAGCTTATTCGATCTTACCTTATCTCGTTAATTTCATACTTGTATGTTTTACTGTATTTTCATGTCTAGTATAACTAATCTATCTTGATACTTCTTTACCTTATGCTTATGCTAAAAATCACTGGAACTAGCCATAATTTATGTCTGACCTATTTTGTTTTTCCTTCTCCCTCTTCCTTCCCCCGTGGGTTCTTAATTTGGTGGATTGCAGCATCGATCGTGATTCTTTGATTTAACTTGGACTTGGATTATTTCTTACTCGATGTATTGTTTCAGTTTCTTTTCTATGTTTATTTTTATGGCTCATGAGGGATATGATTTTTATGTTTTTGTACATGTACACTAATGGCTTATGTTTCCACGAGATAGATGTTTTAATTGTTATGACTTTAAGGTATTTGAAAACTGAAATGTTGTACTTGGTCTGAATAATAACAGTTTGAAAAGTTTTCTTTCCGCTGCATTTTATATTTTATCTTGTAAAATTAATATCTGCTGTTATTACTTTATACCTATTGTGCTTTACAAAACCTAATGCATCCTCATATAGGTGACATCAGAGGATGTGCACAACATCTTTGGGAACATCCCTTTGCTCTACAACTTCTAATGATTCATCCCTAGTTTGGGAAGGTTAAAATTCTGATTGATCGCCCTATTTTGCAATAAAATAAGATACAATTACTCATAAGTTCTATTTATACAAAATGGTACTAATAAAAGTATACTTTTCATTATCATAAGAACTTATTACAAAACTTTTAAATCTTTTTAACCAAATTCTGAACTGTTTTGGTAATACACACGCTAAAGATTACAAAGGACGATCATGTCTATCAGTATACCTTCTGTTTAGGTTACATATCAATTCAGCATGACAGGTCCAAAGTCTCCTTAAAATTATTTCCTAGTCATCACCCAAAAAGTTAAAAGGAAGTTGAGTGTATTTCATGTAAACACGTTGAAGGTCTTCTAGAAAATGGTTCCTTCCAAATTTAGATGTTGTTTGAGAAACAATTTTTGTCGAGTATTATCTCCTTAATCTAAAAAAATAAATGCAAAGCATCTTTAGGAACTACATCTTTGTAGAGAATATGATTTTGCCATAACATGAAATGAAATTAGAAGTCATGAGTATAAAAGTTCACTATCAGAAGTATACATTCATAATTCTACAGTTTTACATATATTTATCTAGTGCGTACAATATTGACTTTTTGGATAACTCGGAGATAAATCTATTCTTGTTATACTTGAACTTTTTTGAGGGCAAATCCCTGGGAATTGAATGAACCCTTGGCAGGTTCCAGCAAACCCCAGGGTGGAGGTCAACTCAACGATCATCTAAGCATCAATTGTGGAGACGTCGAAGTAAACCACCACTAAGCTCCCCCCCCCCCCCCCCCCGCAAAGATAAATCTGCTATTTTAAATCGATTATAGACCTTATACAAAAAATCTATAAAAATATCACATCTTCTATCAACATCCAGAATAAAGTCTCATCAACTCTTCGTTTTCTTTAAAAATTATCTCTCCTCGAAGTTCTAATGCACTTAACCTAAACCGGACCTCATGTTCTTTAAAGGACATCAGTTTGGAAGCACTTTTATCAAGATCATAGTATTTTTGAGATAAAACATTATAATCTTTCAGCAACTTGTCCTTCTTTATATGATATCGGATTATTTCCTTTTGTTTCTTATCTAACTCTGCCTTATAAACTGAGGCAATGCTTTTCCTTGTCTATAAAGTATAGGGAATCAGTTACCGTGAATTCAAGAGGGAAGAAAGCATTTCAAAAGTAAAAGCTATACCTGAGAAATGGGGACGTCAGGCTGAGAAGGTTTGTTCATTTTGCCCTTTATCAGAGGGACCACCAACCATGGTTGAAGTTTTCATTGGATCCTGAGTAGTGGGACCATCCGAAGGATCAAGGTAAGCATCCTCGGAGCCATGGGTGCCACCAGCAAAAGGAGGAGGGTTGTCATCTCCTCCGTCAAAGTCATCGTAACGGCCCTTGTCTTTGGGCCTATTGCCGTCCTCGTCATGGTCGATAGCAGCATAATTACCTTCCTCCTCTCCTTCATACGGATCAAGATCTTCAGGAAGATCTTCAATGTACAGAAGCTTCGTACGCTCTATTATATCTCTCTCAGGAACTTGAATCCCCTGCTTGACTTACTCAATTTTGTTCATAACTTTGCCCGTAATTGAAGGATCAACTGAAGGGAATTCAATCTCGAGATATTTTTGATAATTGTCAGAGTACGCTAAGAGAATAACATCTTCAAAAGAGTTCAGATCACTTTTGGGAAATGGGAGTCTAAGGAATAAGAAATTCTTTGTTTGGCCATAAAAATTTGTAATGTCCTGTATTTTTGGTGGTCAGTATTTAATTTAATTTATTTTTTTAAATATTATATTTGGAATATTAATGGATTTTAATATTGAATTCATTTATTAAAACGAAGTCTAAACATTAAATTTATATATAATTATAAATGAGCTCGAAATGGCGTAGTAGTTTGTAATATTGAGTTTTAAACTTCAAATGAATATACGGAATCCGTTTTAAGATCGAATTCTGTGGAACAAGAAATGTTGGAATCCTGTTGATTATTGTTTTCATATGGAAGAGAAAAAACAGGATTTCATGTTATAGATTGTTGGTTAAGTCCAAATCGAATTTTAAAATAGTCGCTATGGAAATCGTTATTAACTTATAACGTTTATTTAATATATTTAAAAGGGTTTTAATATAATTTGGACATCGTTTAACTCGAAATTTATGATATTGAGTTGTATAATTTATATTTGAAGCTATATGATATTTTCAGTTGGGTATTTATGATAATAATACTTTATTATTATTTTGTTTGATTATTTTGGATTTTTACAATTTTTTATTGATATTATTATAATCCTTAAAGTGGCCATTTTGCAAATAGAGTCTATTTTCAATGAAATTAGCTTCACTGGAACCGTAAAGTTAAATTATTATACGGTATTAAATTTCATGGCAAACCGATGTCATACGTGACAATGGCAACCGTAAACGCATAGTCATTTTCTATAGCGCGTAACTAAATTAATTTAATAGAGGGGTATTTATGTATTACTTTAGCAGACGAATGAATTAAGCCACAAAACCGATTCCGTTGAATTTGTATCGACGTTTAGAGTCAGAATAGGCATTGCTTGACATCTAAAAATAGCGTACTGGGAAACAGTCTCGGAATGCGATGTAATTTATGTCGTTAGATTCGTATTAATTAATTATTATAAGATTTCGATTTACGTGTCAATCGGACTTACCGTTTGATCGTGGCAACGATAAACGTCTCTATTTTGATTTAGTTGTTTATATTATTTGATAGAGGTAACTTTAAAGGAATAAACGACTAGCCAAACGAACTCCGATTTTAACGAAACAAATTTTGTTGGATCCGTAAGGAAGAGGTCTAGTATAATTGTAAGGTTTCAAGTTTATTGAATTTATTTTGTGATCATGGGAAATTTAAACGCGTGATTTTTAGCCTATGATTTATAAAGGAGTTTTTACAAACGACCTCGGAATTTGACGAAACCTGTTCCAATGGGTCCGGAATATTTTTTTATGCTAGGATTAGGAGTTTCGTCTCGATTGGAGATCGTACGCGATAATTTCAATGCAGTACTTCATGACGAAGTTTCGAATATAAATAAAATAATATGGCATATTCATTATAAATACACGTATACACCAGAACCGTAGTTTTGGTCAAAAAATATAACGCATGGTCAATGCGTTATTTTAGCCGCCACCCACACGAACTGAACGGTAGGTAATCTTCCAAATTCTTCATCAATTTTTCTTAAAATCCACAATTCAATTTGCCATAATTTCAACTATAAGTATAAAGAGGGTGCCGAGGCCTTTCAGACTGACGGTGATGATCTTATATTTCGAAGCAGGCTGGCAATTATCAACTCGAAGACCACACCGGTTTTTGGAGCAAAGCATGGATTCACCATGAAGGACGGGGATAGGATCGAAGGCGATGGGGGCAGCGGTGCGTCCTCCGAGCGGTTAGGATCGAGGTTCGATCGACTCTGACTGGCGTGGCAACGTTGTTGAAGTCTGTGGAGTGGGGTTCTTCAAGTCAAAGTGAAGCACAACTGGACGAGGCAAAAAAAAAACACTATCATTCTGTATAATTTACTAATTAACGTATGTTAATTTTAATTTTAAGGGTTTAATAATTTCAGATTTAAAACCGTAAACTAAATAATTTAAACAGGTGTAGGAATCAGTGAAAGTTTGAGTTGCATAAGATGATGCAGAAACAAGGATCGGGGAGGAACAATTGTGAATGCCAAAAACAGTAATATCGACCCTGGTTATAAATTTAAAAGTAATTAGTTTAATATATATACATCGGTTATGGAATTAAGTTATTAGTATAAATCATGAACTGGTTCTAATTTAAATTCATGTAGCCCAACAGGCATTGAGAACGAAGGAGCATAGCAGTATAAACCCAAATGATTGCTAAGCCAAAATTAATTTATTTAGATAACAATTAGTTAGTTTAAGGTTAATGAGTTTTAAATTGAATCGTGAATACTTATAATTGCTATAACTCTTGCATATGCCGACAGAATCGATAGAAATAAATTACACTGGAACCATGGTCATGGATACAACCTAGAGCAGTTTGGACGCAGCCGGAAGTTAATGGGATTTTCATCTAGATTAAACATTAGTTTAATTTAACAAAAACGAACTGTTTCAGAAATAAATGGAATCATGGTGAGTTAAACTCACTCAGTTCTTCCCACTTATATTTTATATAAGTTAGGTTTTTATAATTATGTGCTATGGTTGCTAATGATTGACTGGTTGTTAAATATACTCATATATTGATTGAACCGATGGAATTAAACGTTTGTTTAATTTCAGTAAAAACACCAAATTGTTATTTTAACGGCTAGATCCAATGGAGTTAACTTACCTTATTGGTCACGTTTATATAAATAAACGTGTTTAATTTAATGAATTGTTTGTTGTGTTAAATAAATTAGTTGATGTTAAATAGTCGTTATGTAACGACCCGCATTCTACATATCGAAGGATCGTACAATATTTATTTCATTCACATACGAAGTCGTATGGTCATGTAACTTTGGGAGACGACTATTGGGGTCATTTCCCATGTTCATGATTTTTGTCGATTTTTAAATGACCGTTTTGCCCCTAGCCGAAACTGTTTTGGCCATAACTTTTGATTGGAAAGGAGTTTTGACCTGAAACTACTTCCATTGGCTCCGGATGATGGTTTACAATTCCGTAAAGTGGTCACATTAGCCAAATTGACTTACCGTTTGGGAGATATGGCTGAAACAAGTTTCAGATGGTGTAAAACAGCTTAACCGGGCCTAATTAGGGTGACTAGCAAGAGGGCCCATAACCCATTTCGGGATTAGGGTTATGAGGAGGCTGAAATCAGTTAGAAAACTATCTTATTTTCATTTTTCAGCCGCTACTTTCATTCTTAAAACCCTAGCAATGGCCTCCAACACCCAAATCAACTTCTAATCAAGGATTGAGCTTAGCAACATCAAATCAACGAGAAATAGCACCAAATCAGTATAAGAGCTGCTGTTAGACATCAGTATTAGCCCAAATCAGCGAGGTTTCAGTTCTGAAAATTTTAATTGTGGCCAAGGTGAGTGATTTGCATAGTTCCTCACTAATTACGGTTAATTAAGGTAATTAGTGTTGATTAGCGAAGAATTTATACACTAATAAATTCTTGAAAAATATTTATAAATTCTTAAATAATGTTTTAGACCTCTGTCAGAAGTTTGGTTTAATTCGATTAAGTTTTGCTAATCATATCATTAGTTTTGCCTAAACATGCTTAAGGGAAAATATGTGATTTTGGGTATGTTTGATCCATTTTACATGTTAAGATTGTTGTTTTGGTGTTTGCGGTTGATTATACATGTCGCTATGACTGTATGGTATGTTTTGTGATTGATTAGAACTGTTAGATTGCTCGAAAACGCCGTCGTATGGCGTAAAACAGTCGCTGGAAAGTCGTAGAAAATATGCAGGGTTTCGAACCGGATCGGATCGGGTAATTGGGCTCGGATCGGATAGGAGAACCGGGCAAGTGGACTCGATTCGGATTGCATAAGGGGCTTGGCGAGAAGGAAGGTCATTTGCTTAGAATCAGAGTTGGGCAGGGGATCGGATCGGAGAGACCAACAGGGGATCGAATTGGAAGCAAGGGCGTAGGGACCAGATCGGACTGGAGCTAGGGGCGGGATCGGATCAGAGTACCAAGCTTGGAGCTGGAGTTGGAGCGAAGCACTGGATCGGATCGGGACATCTAGGAGGGAGCAACCACCGAACCTGGCATAGGACATCTGAACCGAACCAGGGCTGGAGGACCGAACCGAGGAGGGATGAATCAGGGCATGAGTCAGAACTACCGAACCGAACCGGATCAGGACCACCGAACCGAACCAAATATATACTTTTACTTCGTCGTGACGACTCTTTTGAAGACCAGCTCCAATTCGACCAAAACCCGAGAAGCAAAGGAAGTCCAAATGAAGATCTTTGACTCAGGATCCAGTTGGGAACCATTGAGTGAGCTTCATGATTGGGCTTCGCTGCGGGACGTGTGCTAAGGTGTTGTCGATGTCTGTAACTTTGAATCACTATGTGTAGGGAGTACGTGAATGGATTCAGGGCCACAGTGGCCTAGGTACGACTAAAGGGCTATAGACCAATGAAGTGGGGTCATTTATAAAGATTGGTCATGACTCCATGTGGTAAGCTTGGTAGTAGCAGTAGTTGTACAAGTCGAACTCCGTCACTACTTCGATGGGTCTAGTGATTGACAGTGGTGGACATCGTATGCTTTACGCACTGAGTGAGAGATGTGAGGATGGCTGTTATGGTTGATTTGTTTGCCATCATTATGACATGCACACCCCCACCCCCGTTATCTTTACACCATTTGTTCAATGGCACCTTAGAGTATTTGTACGGTATGTAGTGCTAACTCTTTGGTTGCAGGTCCAGGTTCAGGTATGGTTTAGTATACCTGTTATTGTTCTGTTTAGCTGCTTATCGCTCATACCAGACTTTTTGTCTGACCCATAGTTTTATGTCTCTTCTTATTACTCTGGGCGCTCTCACGAGCAGACTAGAGACAGGTTAGCTGGGTATGCACGGGTAGCTGATCCGGAGACGAGCAGGAGGCTTTCACGTATGATACATATAGTATTATCCCTATGTTTTTGAAGATCACTACTTGAGCATTAGTAGTGCATCTTTTACTTTAGTTTTCTTTTGTTTTAGAGATAGTAACTTGGGAAGTTGTAATAAGCTGTATCTAGATTTCCGCTGCTATGTTGTTTTAGTTTTCAGCTTATGCACTGTCTCGCCTGTTTTATGTCAAGATTATGTTATTATTATGTTTTGTTCCATGCGCTATGAGGCATTCTACAGGTTCCTTGTTAGTTCATTCTCTTCTTTCCTTTCTTTGGCCACCGTTCCATGCTAGTCGGGCATGTGTATAGCGCACCTTCGGAGGAAAAGCAGGCTGGTGCAGGGCGGGCCATCACATTTGGTATCAGAGCTCTAGGTTGCGTAGTTAACCTAGGGAAGTCATCAGGGAGAGATAGTATATGTATATGAGAGCGCGTATTTGTGATTATTTTGATTTTTAAAAGCTATATATATATATATATATACACTATTAGTATAACTAAGGATGAATGTAACGACCCAGATTTTTAAGGACTTTGGTTATCGACATAAGCACGATGTCGATAACCAAAACATCGAAAAATCCCGGTAATTAATGAAAGAAATTAGAAGGTGAGAATAGATAAGATAGAAACTTAGAATAGAAGAAGAAGAAGAACACAACATCAGAGTAACACGAACCTCACAACGGAACGAATAACATATAATAGATAACCTAACTTTGAAATATAACAGTTATGTATACAATAGCACTTATCAGAGTACAGCACTTACAACACAGCGGAAATAACTATAGCTATATGATCTTGAAGCCTCCTGCTCCAAGCTCTCCAAATATATCTGCAAATTCCTGACTACTTGACTGCCCGTACAAATTAGGCACCCAAGAGTTTAGGGAAAACAACAAAGTAAACTCCGGGTCAGTCATGGGACTGGTATGAGTAAAACAGTTTAAACAGGTATATGAACAAGTAAATGATATCTCATAAGACCACGTCGCAGAACGGAATGGGTTTTTCCCTTATGAGAATCCAGAATATCTTTATATCAAAAACCTTTTGATATTATAATAATGTCTATGTACAAATAGATATCGACTAGCAGAAACGCTTTCATCTCACGTTCTACATATATAGTATACAATCAAAATCGCAAGCACGTATTGGATAATGGATTTCCAACTATGACAAGGTATGGAACCACCTTCCGATCAGTGTACTCTAGGAACGATACACTGGAGTTCAACAAGAACATCTTGTAACTCAGCCACACATGACCGACCACTCATTTCGCTTGAGTGTATCGAATGTACATCACCAACGGTTGGTATCAGCAACCGTTCCTGTATATATATGGGACAGCATTGATAGATTTAAGAAACAAATGAATATTCTCTAGATAGGTGATTATACACCCTACTTCGGTGCGACCGACTTAGCCATGCTGTCTGCCCGATTTCTGTCATTTACCGGTTGATGAGGCTAGAAGCTACGCTTTATCATTATATCAGATTCACTTCGAATGCTACATTGTCAAATCCATCGAAATCACTAATTGACGTTTACAATAGTACATTACGTGTCCGCTAAAAGAAGTTTCCTTCTCCGCTTCCACTCTTGGTACGGTTGAAGAAATCAATGTACGTGACCTTTCTGGAAATACTCTGTCAGACATCCATCTTCATTCACTTAAAATGTCACATCGTCATACCCGCCAAATCACAAATTGACTTATCCAAAAATAACACGGGTATACAGCTTAGAGAAACGAATTCCTCCGCCACCAAACGTGAATACGTTTGAATAGATCAACTTATGTGATCCATTGGATATACTCTGTCAGACATTCATCCATACAAGTTGTCCTGGGACTGGACAAATCGAAGGCACTATTCTGTAAACAGGATAGCCCTTGCATTTTACTCCGTCTTCAATTATCTTTGGCATATATGATTCGCGACACTTATGCCAATACAGAGTGGTTCTTCGGATAATAATCCAACCGGTCTCTCCATATTAACAACGTTAAAATGGTCAAAACTTCGATAGTCGGTGAGTTAACTATCAAAGAAACAAGTGTGCAAAACAACGATATTATTTCCAAATGGAAATTATATCGAACAAACATCATTTAACATAAATCTCTTTAGTTCATTTATTTACTTATCTCATGTTTCCCTATATTCTAAATTCTTATTTTTCTTTTATCAGAAAACATTTCTGATTCTCGTTTGGAAAACATTTCCAAAACTCCTTTACGATCAAACCTTACCATTTCTTAGTTAAGAAGGAAGTCACTCAAGTTGGAGTATAATTACCTCTCAGACCTTAACTGAACAACGTTATAACTTCAAAATGGTCAAAGTTTATCTTTTAATCTTTAACAACTTCTTTACGCCTTTCTCAGATTCAATTTTACTAATCCACTTCTATATTTAAAACATTGGTTATAACGATAACGTTATAATCCCTACTTTTGAATTATCTAACTTTAATTATAACTTGCTAACTTAACTCGATTATCTTAACTCGATTATCTTAACTTAATCACTTAACTCAATCATCTTGACTTGATAACTTAACGTGATAACTCATATCGAATAACTAATATTCGATTTAACTCCATTCGCTTGAATCTAGATCGCAGCGATCACAATGGTTGCGCCTGACTCCCTCAGGAAACATCCGACCGCCGTAGGCTATTTACAGCCCTGCGAATTACGCTAGTAGTCGTACGAGATGGCAACTTATCCTGAATAACTATGTTTGATTAACTCTATCTCAAATAACTACACTTGATTTACTCTTGTTCGTTTTAACTCTAATCGATTAACTCTAACTAATTAACTCCAACTGGTTAACTCTAACTGATTAACTCTAACTGGTTAACTCTATTTGACTAACTCGACTTGACTAACCCCTTTCGAATAACATATTCGATTAACTAACTTTCGAATACCATATTCGATTAACTAACTTCGAATACCATATTCGGTTATCTCCTTTCGAATGTCTATATTCGATTAACTAACTTCGAATACCATATTCGATTAACTAACTTCGAATACCATATTCGATTATCTCCTTTCGAATGTCTTCGATTAGCTACCTTCGAATACCATATTCGATTAACTAACTTCGAATACCATATTCGATTATCGCCTTTCGAATGTCTATATTCGATTAACTAACTTCGAATACCATATTCGATTAACTAACTTCGAATACCATATTTGATTAACTAACTTCGAATACCATATTCGATTAACTAACTTTGAATACCATATTCGATAACTAACTTCGAATACCATATTTGATTTCTAACTTCGAATACCATATTCGATTTCTAACTTCGAATACCATATTCGATTACTAACTTCGAACACAATATTCGATTTCTCCTTTTTATAACGTTTATCCATTTTTAAAAGATCCCCTTTTTAACACGTTTAGTCATTTATAAAGATTTACTATTAGTAACGGTTCTTCACTTTATAAATGTCCTTTTAATAACGTTTTCCTTTTTATAACGGTTTCCTTTATAAACCAATTTCCTTTTTATTAACTCTATTTATTTTCTAAATATTCCCCTTTCAATTCTATTTGTAAATGGTTTACAAATATTTCTTTTCTCTATTTTATTCTATTTGCAAATGGTTTGCAAATATTCCCTTTTTCAAATTTATTCTTAAAAATATTCTAACTCCTTAAATTCCCGTGAAAATTCGCCATAACCTCCTTTGTATCGGGAGCATCGGGAAAATCCCCAAACTCGCCACACAGGCCTTTCCATTCAAAAAGAAATGTTTTGAATTTATTTCCTTTTCAAATATCTCC
The DNA here is from genome assembly GCA_030737875.1 of Allium sativum. NCBI lineage: Eukaryota > Viridiplantae > Streptophyta > Magnoliopsida > Asparagales > Amaryllidaceae > Allium > Allium sativum. Next base: position 911,608,590 of record CM060926.1, read on the forward strand.
TATTTATAAATATTCCAATTTATAAACATTTCTTATTTATAAATATTCCATTTTTATAAATATCTCTTATTTATAAATATCCCATTTTATAAATATGCTATTTTCAATATCACTTTGAAAATTCCCTTATCTACATTCCGGTATGTTATGGTATTTTAACATATCAAATTACGATGTCTAATCTCGTCCATACACACACAATCAACAACAGGTTATAATTCACATCATATATTAAAATATATGAAAAACAATAAAATAACTGTTGAGGAATCCAGTCGGATTCCTCCAACCTGTTTCCCTGCATCACAGATGTTAGACAATAGAATAACATCGATTTCACTTCACTGTTAAATATTCTGATAAACAGAATCGACATATAGATATTTAACATTATATATATATATATAATATTTCTACTAACTGACTAGCAGTTCAATCAATCAACCAACACACAGCAATCAACAGATGATTAACAGTTATAAAAATACATTATAAAAATATAACTGTTCAGGGTTGGTGAGTTTTACTCACATTGGACGATCATCATTAATAACGATAACCATCTTTGATTCTGAAGGACAATTTATTTTGCTATAAATTGTAACGGACTCTGATTGACTCGCGGTCAGTTCCAATGTGGAGCTCCCGTCCATACGATCACATCGGATCTTGTTTCGCTCAATTCTGATATCGTATCACAAAGTTATACACTTTAAAAGATCGTATACAATTTTAAATTAAAATAAATTAAATTTCTTATTTTCATAAATGGGCTTAACTTGTTTAAATCGGCCCACCTCTCTATGAATCTGTGTGAAAATGAAATGCGCTCACCCTCCTTTTCCCAACAGTATTGGAACCCGACTCCTCTTCAAATGCCATAGCCATCCGTTTGATCTTTTATTCATATCAGTTCGTTCACCAAAAGAAAAACCAAGTCCAAAATACCATGGACAAACCCGTTATTTCTGCTGACCCCACATATATGTTCACAGCTCCTACCTTCTTCCACTTCAACAAACCACAAAGCTACAGTGAGCCACTCACCATTTCTGATCATTTCGATCCTCCCTTTTTCCACTTAATACAAATCCAAACAAAAAAAATCACCCTTTATACTAATCACCTCATTAAACAAATCATGTGGTTTTACCTATAATACGCCTGCTCATCTACCTTCTCCCTCCCAATGTTCTCACGCCACTCCCAGTTAAAAGCCATGGCCGAATCCTTTCTAACCTTCAAACTCCCTTGTTTCTTCACGGTTCAACATTTCGACCTCACCAACCTTTCCTTGGACTCCTGCTCCATCCTCTCATGGTTCTCTTTGCAAGCTCGACGCCTGCCTCAACTCGCGAACTCTACGTCTTCCCGAAGAAACACGACCCAAAACTTACATCGCACACCACACAAAGAAACGAGGTAACTGCTATTTGCCATCCCAAACTCGATTACAACTCAGATTCAACTTCCGCTCAACTCATTCGCGAAAATCCTGAACCCTACCTCACTTGCTCTTTACGCAGTTCGATGAAAAAGGGGGCCGAGCTCCATGAAAATAAAACGGAAGTGGAGCTACTTGAAATTGAAGAAGAACGAATCAAAAGTGGAACCATTTCATTTTGATTTGGATTTTAAATGCTTTTAGGAAGTTGCTATTTTGTTTGAGGAGTAAACCGGCGGCCTTATTTTTGGTTTACTGGAGAAATTAATCTAGGTCTTAAGAAAGAAATGTTAAGGGCATTATATAGTGTAGAATTTGGCTTGGTGTACAAACCTTGTCCATTCATTTTTATTCATTTGTTTTTCATCGATTTATAATTTCCTCTGACCACATACGATACCCAAAAATCACCAAACTGGACATACACCTTCAGTTCGACATTACGGTCCCAACGAAACTGGTTTCGTCGAATTCCGACTTTATATGCTCACACAGCGTATTTTTAAAGGTCAAAATACTAACTGTTTTTCACTCTAAAAATCCGTACGGTCACATAGTGACTCTAAAAATCACGAAACTGGAAATCTAACAACTATTTGATATTGCGGATCCAACAAAACTGGTTTCGTTGAATTCCGACTTCGTTTGCAAAACCGGCTATTTTTAAAGCTTTGGATGACCCATTTAAATATATAAATATATTTAAATATAATTAAATTAAATATAAATAAACTTATATTATCGTATATCGCCACATATGATATCGTACAGCTCCAGAATATCATATCAGAATTTACAGTTTGATATTTCAGATTTTAGATTTATCGATATTCAGTTTATATCGAAAATCCTTTTATAACGTATATAAAGCGTCGCAAATTATAAAGGAAATCCACAGCGACTTTTCTGAAATTTGATTTGGACGTGAATCAAAATCTACACGACGAAATCCCGATTTTTCTCTTCCACTAGAAAGATATACTCTACCAGCTCCACACGTTTCTTGTTTCACAGAAATCCGGCTTAAAACGAATCATGTACATTCAGTTGAAGTTCAAATCGCCAAATAGCGAACTGCCACGCCATTTCAAGCTCTATTTTAATTATATTATAATTATACGTTCAAACTGTCGTCGATTGAATATATTCGTCACTATAATTCAAATCTAAGCTGAATTAAATCTAAGGGACGACCCCGTTCACAGAATATTGTGATTTCCAATGTTTTTGATTATTTCTGAATTAAATATATTATTCTGTTTTTTTATTTAATTAATTATTCCATATTATTTAATTAAACCTCTATTTAATTCACTACATCACGATATATATAATTAAATAAATTAATTATAATACCCCTGACAATGCGGGTCATTACATTCTTCCCCACTTAAAATAATTTCGTCCTCGAAATTGCTAAGGTAGAGAACGACCCTATCGACTGGTTATAACTTATCTGTTCACTTCCTAACTCCGGTTTCAACTGGACCCATTTAATTTCTTTTAATTTCAATTAAATATTTATTTATTTTTATCAACGAAAATTTTCAAAAATCCTGAAAATTTTCTAATGCCTTAACTCTTCAAAAAATTTCGCCAGCACCTCCTTTGTACTGGTCAATAGGTCAAACTCCAACTCGCCTCTCTGGGCCTTCTTCAACCCAAAAGAAAATCAAACAGCCAACGGCTTGCCAATTCGGCTCATAAATTCCAAACTCATATATAAAATAGACTTGTACCTTTTTGTCGGGCATATCCTTATATCCCTTCCATCTGTTATCATTCCAACATATACCCATGTCATCCCAATCAAACTCAATCACTTTTATATCGTCAAACCAAATCATTCGCTTATACTCAAGTCGAATCCCATTGTAAATCTCAAGTTTCATTCTTGATTTTCAAATTCTAAGTCTAGCTAAATTTCAAATTCTTGATTCATCCATTCAATTCTATTTAACTTAGTACAAGTTAAATTTCAATTTATTTTTACCATCTCATTCGAATTAACTTCACAAGTTAAATTTTTATTTCTAGAACTTAAATTCCTGGGTAAATTTCAAATCAATTTGAAATCATACTGCCTATTCAAAACCTTTGAATTTCTAAACAACTTGTTTTCTCAAAAACAATTCAAATTAAAATCTTTGGTAGTAATCCACCACTTAGAAACTCGAAAATCACACCGATGATACTGCGCAGTCATCATCGGAATTATTTTCCAGCGACCCAAGTGATTTCAATACTATATCATTTCAAAACCCTTACTAAATACATCCATTTTGAAAACATCTCAAAATTTCCCAGGAACTTGAAATTTCCTTATTTTAATTCCAAATCTGATTTAAATTCATATTTAATTCATCTTATTTCATATACTTTACTTATATGATTCTGATTGGTCAGATATAACCTTTTCACATTTTATAATCTCATCTTATTAACATCACTACCAACACATCCTATATGTGATAATATATCACATATCCATACTGTGTCGGTCCATCGTATTCAAGGGTTTATTTACTCCTACCGATACAGTGGATCAAACTGATCGACCAGAACTCATAAACAACTCAGCCAACGAATCTCCACAATATAAAACCATTTTTATATCAAATACAAATACGCACTCGTATATATACACTCAACTCAATCTAGGGTATTACTAACCCTATCTCTACCGAGTCACGCCACAGAGACAAGGTAATTCTTAACTTAAGCTCTGATACCAACTGTAACGACCCGGATTTTTAAGGACTTTGGTTATCGACATAAGCACGATGTCGATAACCAAAACATCGAAAAATCCCGGTAATTAATGAAAGAAATTAGAAGGTGAGAATAGATAAGATAGAAACTTAGGTTAGAAGAAGAAGAACACAACATCAGAGTAACACGAACCTCACAGCGGAACGAATAACATATAATAGATAACATAACTTTGAAATATAATAGTTATGTATACAATAGCACTTATCAGAGTACAGCACTTACAACACAGCGGAAATAACTATAGCTATACGAACTTGAAGCCTCCTGCTCCAAGCTCTCCAAGTATATCTGCAAAGTCATTACTACTTGACTGCCCGTACAAATTAGGCACCCAAGAGTTTAGGGAAAACAACAAAGTAAACTCCGGGTCAGTCATGGGACTGGTATGAGTAAAACAGTTTAAACAGGTATATGAACAAGTAAACGATATCTCATAAGACCACGCCGTAGAACGGAACGGGTTTTTCCCTTATGAGAATCCAAAATATCTTTATATCAAAAACCTTTTGATATTATAATAATGTCTATGTACAAATAGATATCGACTAGCAGAAACGCTTTCATCTCACGTTCTACATATATAGTATACAATCAAAATCGCAAGCACGTATTGGATAATGGATTTCCAACTATGACAAGGTATGGAACCACCTTCCGATCAGTGTACTCTAGGAACGATACACTGGAGTTCAACAAGAACATCTTGTAACTCAGCCACACATGACCGACCACTCATTTTGCTTGAGTGTATCGAATGTACATCACCAACGGCTGGTATCAGCAACCGTTCCCGTCTATATATGGGACAGCATTGATAGATTTAAGAAACAAATGAATATTCTCTAGATAGGTTATTATACACCCTACTTCGGTGCGACCGACTTAGCCATGCTGCCTGCCCGATTTCTGTCATTTACCGGTGGATGAGGCTAGAAGCTACTCTTTATCATTACATCAGATTCACTTCGAATGCTACATTGTCAAATCCATCGAAATCACTAATTGACGTTTACAACAGTACATTACGTGTCCGCTAAAAGAAGTTTCCTTCTCCGCTTCCACTCTTGGTACGGTTGAAGAAATCAATGTACGTGACCTTTCTGGAAATACTCTGTCAGACATCCATCTTCATTCACTTAAAATGTCACATCGTCATACCCGCCAAATCACAAATTGACTTATCCAAAAATAATACGGGTATACAGCTTATAGAAACGAATTCCTCCGCCACCAAACGTGAATACGTTTGAACAGATCAACTTACGCGATCCATTGGATATACTCTGTCAGACATTCATCCATACAAGTTGTCCTGGGACTGGACAAATCGAAGGCACTATTCTGTAAACAGGATAGCCCTTGCATTTTACTCCGTCTTCAATTATCTTTGGTATATATGATTCGCGACGCTTATGCCAATACAGAGTTGTTCTTCGGATAATAATCCAACCGGTCTCTCCATATTAACAATGTTAAAATGGTCAAAACTTCGATAGTCGGTGAGTTAACTATCAAAGAAAAACAAGTGTGCAAAACAACGATATTATTTCCAAATGGAAATTATATCGAACAAACATCATTTAACATAAATCTCTTTAGTTCATTTATTTACTTATCTCCTGTTTCCCTATATTCTAAATTATTATTTTTCTTTTATCAGAAAACATTTCTGATTCTCGTTTGGAAAGCATTTCCAAAACTCCTTTACGATCAAACCTTACCATTTCTTAGTTAAGAAGGAAGTCACTCAAGTTGGGGTATAATTACCTCTCAGACCTTAACTGAACAACGTTATAACTTCAAAATGGTCAAAGTTTATCTTTTAATCTTTAACAACTTCTTTACGCCTTTCTCGGATTCAATTTTACTAATCCACTTCTATATTTAAAACATTGGTTATAACGATAACGTTATAATCCCTACTTTTGAATTATCTAACTTTAATTATAACTTGCTAACTTAACTCGATTATCTTAACTCGATTATCTTAACTCGATTATCTTAACTTAATCACTTAACTCAATCATCTTGACTTGATAACTTAACGTGATAACTCATATCGAATAACTAATATTCGATTTAACTCCATTTGCTTAACTCTAGATCGCAGCGATCACAATGGTTGCGCCTAACTCCCTCAGGAAACATCCGACCGCCGTAGGCTATTTACAGCCCTGCGAATTACGCTAGTAGTCGTACAAGATGGCAACTTATCCTGAATAACTATGTTTGATTAACTCTATCTCAAATAACTACACTTGATTTACTCTTGTTCGTTTTAACTCTAATCGATTAACTCTAACTAATTAACTCCAACTGGTTAACTCTAACTGATTAACTCTAACTGGTTAACTCAATTTGACTAACTCGACTTGACTAACCCCTTTCGAATAACATATTCGATTAACTAACTTTCGAATACCATATTCGATTAACTAACTTCGAATACCATATTCGGTTATCTCCTTTCGAATGTCTATATTCGATTAACTAACTTCGAATACCATATTCGATTAACTAACTTCGAATACCATATTCGATTATCTCCTTTCGAATGTCTATATTCGATTAACTAACTTCGAATACCATATTCGATTAACTAACTTCGAATACCATATTCGATTATCTCCTTTCGAATGTCTATATTCGATTAACTAACTTCGAATACCATATTCGATTAACTAACTTCGAATACCATATTCGATTAACTAACTTCGAATACCATATTCGATTAACTAACTTCGAATACCATATTCGATTAACTAACTTCGAATACCATATTCGATTACTAACTTCGAATACCATATTCGATTTCTAACTTCGAATACCATATTCGATTTCTAACTTCAAATACCATATTCGATTACTAACTTTGAACACAATATTCGATTTCTCCTTTTTATAACGTTTATCCATTTTTAAAAGATCCCCTTTTTAACACGTTTATTCATTTATAAAGATTTACTATTAGTAACGGTTCTTCACTTTATAAATGTCCTTTTAATAACGTTTTCCTTTTTATAACGGTTTCCTTTATAAACCAATTTCCTTTTTATTAACTCTACTTATTTTCTAAATATTCCCCTTTCAATTCTATTTGTAAATGGTTTACAAATATTTCTTTTCTCTATTTTATTCTATTTGCAAATGGTTTGCAAATGTTCCCTTTTTCAAATTTATTCTTAAAAATATTCTAACTCCTTAAATTCCCGTGAAAATTCGCCATAACCTCCTTTGTATCGGGAGCATCGGGAAAATCCCCAAACTCGCCACACAGGCCTTTCCATTCAAAAAGAAATGTTTCGAATTTATTTCCTTTTCAAATATCTCCTATTTATAAATATTCCAATTTATAAACATTTCTTATTTATAAATATTCCATTTTTATAAATATCTCTTATTTATAAATATCCCATTTTATAAATATGCTATTTTCAATATCACTTTGAAAATTCCCTTATCTACATTCCGGTATGTTATGGTATTTTAACATATCAAATTACGATGTCTAATCTCGTCCATACACACACAATCAACAACAGGTTATAATTCACATCATATATTAAAATATATGAAAAACAATAAAATAACTGTTGAGGAATCCAGTCGGATTCCTCCAACCTGTTTCCCTGCATCACAGATGTTAGACAAAAGAATAACATCGATTTCACTTCACTGTTAAATATTCTGATAAACAGAATCGACATATAGATATTTAACATTATATATATATATAATATTTCTACTAACTGACTAGCAGTTCAATCAATCAACCAACACACAGCAATCAACAGATGATTAACAGTTATAAAAATACATTATAAAAATATAACTGTTCAGGGTTGGTGAGTTTTACTCACATTGGACGATCATCATTAATAACGATAACCATCTTTGATTCTGAAGGACAATTTATTTTGCTATAAATTGTAACGGACTCTGATTGACTCGCGGTCAGTTCCAATGTGGAGCTCCCGTCCATACGATCACATCGGATCTTGTTTCGCTCAATTCTGATATCGTATCACAAAGTTATACACTTTAAAAGATCGTATACAATTTTAAATTAAAATAAATTAAATTTCTTATTTTCATAAATGGGCTTAACTTTTTTAAATCGGCCCACCTCTCTATGAATCTGTGTGAAAATGAAATGCGCTCACCCTCCTTTTCCCAACAGTATTGGAACCCGACTCCTCTTCAAATGCCATAGCCATCCGTTTGATCTTTTATTCACATCCGTTCGTTCACCGAAAGAAAAACCAAGTCCACAATACCATGGACAAACCCGTTATTTCTGCTGACCCCACATATATGTTCACGGCTCCTACCTTCTTCCACTTCAACAAACCACAAATCTACAGTGAGCCACTCACCATTTCTGATCATTTCGATCCTCCCTTTTTCCACTTAATACAAATCCAAACAAAAAAAATCACCCTTTATAATAATTACCTCATTAAACAAATCATGTGGTTTTACCTATAATACGCCTGCTCATCTACCTTCTCCCTCCCAATGTTCTCACGCCACTCCCAGTTAAAAGCCATGGCCGAATCCTTTCTAACCTTCAAACCCCCTTGTTTCTTCACGGTTCAACATTCCGACCTCACCAACCTTTCCTTGGACTCCTGCTCCATCCTCTCATGGTTCTCTTTGCAAGCTCGACGCCTGCCTCAACTCGCGAACTCTACGTCTTCCAGAAGAAACGCGACCCAAAACTTACATCGCACACCACACAAAGAAACGAGGTAACTGCTATTTGCCAATCCCAAACTCGATTACAACTCAGATTCAACTTCCGCTCAACTCATTCGCGAAAATCCTGAACCCTACCTCACTTGCTCTTTACGCAGTTCGATGAAAAAGGGGGCCGAGCTCCATGAAAATAAAACGGAAGTGAAGCTACTTGAAATTGAAGAAGAACGAATCAAAAGTGGAACCATTTCATTTTGATTTGGATTTTAAATGCTTTTAGGAAGTTGCTATTTTGTTTGAGGAGTAAACCGGCGGCCTTATTTTTGGTTTACTAGAGAAATTATTCTAGGTCTTAAGAAAGAAATGTTAAGGGCATTATATAGTGTAGAATTTGGCTTGGTGTACAAACCTTGTCCATTCATTTTTATTCATTTGTTTTTCATCGATTTATAATTTCCTCTGACCACATACGATACCCAAAAATCACCAAACTGGACATACACCTTCAGTTCGAGATTACGGTCCCAACGAAACTGGTTTCGTCGAATTCCGACTTTGTATGCTCACACAGCGTATTTTTAAAGGTCAAAATACTAACTGTTTTTCACTCTAAAAATCCGTACGGTCACACAGTGACTCTAAAAATCACAAAATTGGAAATCTAACAACTATTTGATATTGCGGATCCAACAAAACTGGTTTCGTCGAATTCCGACTTCGTTTGCAAAACCGGCTATTTTTAAAGCTTTGGATGACCCATTTAAATATATAAATATATTTAAATATAATTAAATTAAATATAAATAAACTTATATTATCGTATATCTCCACATATGATATCGTACAGCTCCAGAATATCATATCAGAATTTACAGTTTGATATTTCAGATTTTAGATTTATCGATATTCAGTTTATATCGAAAATCCTTTTATAACGTATATAAAGCGTCGCAAATTATAAAGGAAATCCACAGCGACTTTTCTGAAATTTGATTTGGACCTGAATCAAAATCTACACGACGAAATCCCAATTTTTCTCTTCCACTAGAAAGATATACTCTACTAGCTCCACACGTTTCTTGTTTCACAGAAATCCGGCTTAAAACGAATCATGTACATTCAGTTGAAGTTCAAATCGCCAAATAGCGAACTGCCACGCCATTTCAAGCTCTATTTTAATTATATTATAATTATACGTTCAAATTGTCGTCGATTGAATATATTCGTCACTATAATTCAAATCTAAGCTGAATTAAATCTAAGGGACGACCCCGTTCACAGAATATTGTGATTTCCAATATTTTTGACTATTTCTGAATTAAATATATTATTCTATTTTTTTATTTAATTAATTATTCCATATTATTTAATTAAACCTCTATTGAATTCACTACATCACGATATATATAATTAAATAAATTAATTATAATACCCCTGACAATGCGGGTCATTACAATGAAGTCGCACACCACTAGCACCACTATGGAGATGGTTAATCGTTTTCTCTTTACAGATTGAACGATGAGCCGATACGCAAGAGGTGCTGGTAGAGGAGCCAATAATGGGAATGCTTCTGACATGAGGACGATGTTTACTGACCTCATGAGGGAAATGCTTAGGGATGTGCAAAGGGCAGCTCCCAATGGTGGAAATGGTGGTGGTCCAATAGTGCAGGCGCCTAGGGCCGATTTCGCCAAGCCGAACGAGGATTATACTAGTCTTGGTGGGAAGCCGTTCCACGGAACGGAGTCGGCCACGGATGTTCGGGATTGGTTGGATAGCTATGAGCGTATCTTCGAAGATTTAGGTATCGAGGATGCGATGAAGAGAAGGCTAGCATCCTGTCAGCTGCAAGGACGGGCAATGAATTGGTGGAAAGATATAAAGGAAGCTACTCCCGAGGATCAGATTACTTAGGAGCAATTTAAGGCTCGCTTTAGTGAGAAGTTCATTCCAGCTGCTCAGAAATCAGTGTTGTTTAAGAAATTTTTGGAGCTCAAGCAGAATGGCAGAGCTGTCTCAGAGTATATTGCTGAATTCTACACTTTATCGAAGTATGGTTTATCTCTTATTGATACTGCCGAGAAGAAGAACGAGAAGTTCATAACTAGTTTGGATCAGTACTTGGGGGAAAGGCTCATTAACCACATCGATGAGACATTTGAATCGATAGTGGGGAAAGCATTGAGGTTAGAAAGTCTTTACTTAAGTCAAAGACTGAGGTTGCATCTGCAGAGGAGCCAAAACCACAAGCAAGTGGTGGAGGCAAGAGTGGTTCTCAGAATAGAAGGAAGCAGAACCAGAATAAGGATGGCCAGAAAAAGAATAAGAAAGAGGTTGAGTGCTTCAGCTGTGGTAAGAAGGGCCATTATGCTAGTAATTGTCGAGCCAAGCCAGCGGTTAGGAAGTGCTTCAACTGTGGCCAAGTGGGACATCACAAGGACAAGTGTCCGCAACCCCCTAAAGAAAAGCAGATGGTGAAAGCATATGCCCTTAATGCTATTCTTTCTTTATCGAATGCCCCAACCGCGACGGAGAAGGGAAAGAATGTCATCATTCAAGGTATGCTTTCTGTTTATGATGTTCCTGTTAGAGTTTTGTTTGATACCGGGGCTTCCAGTACTTTCATATCTAGTGACCTGGTAGATAGGTTGAGAATGAAGCCCGAGATTGTCGATAGACCTTCAGTAGTGACAAACCCGATTGGTGGTTCAACTACCTTAGCATGATTTGTCGTAATGTGGTCTTATCGAGTCATGGATGCATGTTTGTTTGTGATTGCTTTGTTTTGGGCTTTACTGGCTTTGGCATTATTTTGGGAGTCGACTGGCTCCAAAGATACGGGGTGGTGGTAGACTGTGAGGGCTTTTTGGTGACAGCTAGAGCGGATGATGGGCAGAGGGTAGTGTTTGGTGGTCTACCCGGTGATGGGGTAATGGCTAGTTTTCTAAATTCCCTTGACATCCCGCATAGTGAGTTGTCAGGTTTGCACGTGGTTGGCCAGTATCCGGACGTCTTCGAGGAAGTGACCGGGTTTCCGCCACACCGACAGATTGAGTTCCGTATTGATTTAGTGAAATATGCCAGACCTATAGTGATGCCACTTCGTCGTATGGCACTAAGGGAGCAGCGAGAGCTCGGGGTGCAAGTCAACGATCTTTTGAAGAAGGAATTTATCAGGAGGAGTGTCTCTGAATGGGGAGCACCTGTTGTGTTTGCTACAAAGGCGGATGGTTCCCTTCGTTTCTGTGTAGACTACCGCGAGTTGAATAAAGTGACGAGGAATAACAAGTATCCTCTACCGTGGATAGATGATTTGTTTGATCAGTTGAATGGCGCGAGAGTATTCTCTCAGTTGGATCTCACGACAGGTTTTCATCAGCTTAGAGTGGAAGCTGAGAGTATAGCTAAAACGGCATTTCAGACGCCGTCTGGGTTTTATGAGTGGTTGGTCATGCCATTCGGGCTGACCAATGCCCCAGCATATTTTGTGGATCTTATGAATAGGGTATTCAGAGATCAGTTTAATAAGTTTGTCCTTGTGTTCGTGGATGATATTTTGATCTATTCGAGGACAGAGGAAGAACACAAGGAACATTTAAGGATAGTGATGGATGTGTTGAGAAAACATCAATTGAAAGCAAAGTTTTCTAAGTGTCACTTCTGGAGGAAGGAAGTGAGATTCTTGGGCCATGTCGTTTCAGAGAATGGTATTGCCGTGGATCCTGCGAAGGTGGCTACGGTACAAGATTGGTCTACGCCCAAGAATGCAACGGAGATAAGAAGTTTCTTGGGGTTAGCTGGATATTATCGTAAGTTTATCCAAGACTTCTCCAAGATAGCAGCACCGTTAACTCAGTTGACCAAGAAAAATCAAGCTTTCGTCTGGGACAAAAAGTGCGAGAATGCATTCAGGAGTCTAAAGGACAAATTGACATGTGCACCAGTGTTAGTCATTCCTAAGGGGAATGAAGAGATGACGGTATACACAGATGCATGTGGTACCGGACTGGGTGCTGTATTGATGCAAGGAGGTAGGGTTGTAACTTATGCAAGTCGGCAATTGAAACCGCACGGGAGAAGATACCCTACCCATGATTTGGAACTGGCAGCGATCGTGTTCGCATTGAAGATGTGGAGACTTATCTCTTGGGAGAAAGATTCGAGATGTTTGCCGATCATAAATCATTAAAGTATCTCTTCTCTCAAAGGGATCTAAACCTCCGACAACAAAGATGGTTAGAATTTTTAGCTTCCTATGATTTCGACATCGCATATACACCAGGAAAGGGCAATGCGGTGGCTGATGCATTGAGTAGAAGACATGCCAGTTTAGGGGCTACGTTTCTAGAATGGAAGCAACTGGAGTACATCGCTGGGTATGATTTCAGACCAAAGTGCGAATTGGATCCAGAAATGTTAGCAAGTTTGACAATCAGACCCACCTTGATTGAGCGGATTGGTTCCTGTCAGAGGAGCGATCTTAACCTACTGAAAATCATCTCAAATTTAGAGATGGGAATCGACGAAGAGATGAACAAGTATGGGCTTGATCGAGATGGAAGGCTTAGAAATAATGGAAGACTAGTTGTACCCAATGTCAATGGATTGAGAGATGAAGTGCTTAGAGAATGTCATCACTCAAAACTGACTATACACTCCGGTGGTAACAAGATGTACCGAGACATGAAGCAAACCTACTACTGGGAAGGGATGAAAAGAGACATTGGGAAATTTATATCCAAATGCATGAATTGCGAACCAGTTAAAGCTGAGCAAAAGAAGCCTAGTGGTTTGTTGCAAACATTAGAAATTTCAGAATGGAAATGGGAACAAGTGTCAATGGATTTCATTGATAGGTTACCAAGGACTAGATTGGGCCATGATAGCATTTGGGTGATTGTGGACCGATTGACCAAAAGTGCAAGATTTATACCTGTCAAGTCAAACAGGACGGCAGCTAAATTAGCAGAACTGTATAAAAAGTGGGTAGTGAGATTTCATGGAATACCCAAAGGCATTGTGAGTGACCGAGATCCGTTGTTCACTAGTGGATTTTGGAAGAGCTTACAACAAGCGTTAGGATCAGAACTACATCTCAGTACCGCATATCACCCTCAAACCGACGGATAGACAGAGAGGGTGAATCAAGTGTTAGAAGATCTCTTGAGAGCTTGCATATTGGATTTTGGTGGATCATGGGATGACCATTGCATCTAGTAGAGTTTGCATATAATAATAGCTATCAATCCAGTATGGTATGGCTCCATTTGAAGCTTTGTACGGAAGACCGTGCAACTCACTGTCATGTTGGGTAGAAACTAATGAGAAGTTTGTGCTTGGACCCGATGTGATAAGAAAAACTTCAGCTGCGATTAGGACTATCCAACAACGAATGAAGGCTGCCTAAGAGAGGGAGAAAAGTTATGCTTATAAAAGGAGAAGTGAGTTGAAGTTCTCTATTGGCGACTTGGTGTTTGTCAAGATTTCTCCGTTGAAGAGCGTGATGCGATTTGGCAGGAGAGGCAAGTTAGCACCAAGATTTGTTGGTCCATTCCCAGTTCTCGAGCAAATTGGGAATTTGGCATACAAAGTTGAATTACCAGAGAAGATGGAAGGAGTTCACAACGTATTTCATACTTCCCAGTTAAGGAAATTCGTACACGACCCAGATGTGACTATTTCACCTGATCAGTTGGATGATATCAAAGTTAAACCCGAAGCGGTTGGGAACCGCAAGCCTATGCGTATTGTTGGGAACGATACGAAGCAACTTCGAAGAAAAGCGGTGAATCAAGTCAAAGTTCAGTGGGGCGAGAATAAGAATGACTGTACTTAGGAGATAGAGGAGAGCAATAGAAAGACGTATCCAGAACTCTTCGCATGGTAAGATTTCAGGTTCGATTTAGTCTTTCCGCATGTTAGGATAGGCTTGCTTGTTTGTTTTGCATGTTTGATTATTGTATGTGGATGGTAGGCATGCGGGATCCTTTGTATGTTTTGGATTAAAGAATTTCGGGGACGAAATTTCTTAAGGGGGGAGAATGTAACGACCCACATTCTACGTATCGAAGCATCGTAGAATATTTATTTCTTTCACATACGAAGTCGTATGGTCATGTAACTTTGGGAGACGACTATTGGGGTCATTTCCCATGTTCATGATTTTTGTCGATTTTTAAATGACCGTTTTGCCCCTAGCCGAGACTGTTTTGGCCATAACTTTTGACTGGAAAGGAGGTTTGACCTGAAACCGCTTCCATTGGCTCCGGATGATGGTTTACAATTCCGTAGAGTGGTCACACTAGCCAAACGGACTTACCGTTTGGCAGATATGGCCGAAACAAGTTACAGATGGTGAAAAACAGCTTAACCAAGCCTAATTAGGGTGACTAGCAAGAGGGCCCATAACCCATTTCGGGATTAGGGTTACGAGGAGGCTAGAATCAGTTAGAGAACGATCTTATTTTCATTTTTCAGCCGCCACTCTCATTCTTAGAACCCTAGCATTGTCCTCCAACTCCCAAATCAACTTCTAATCACTTTCTAATCAAGGATTAAGCTTAGCAACATCAAATCAAGGAGAAATAGCACCAAATCAGTATTAGAGCTACTGTTAGACATCAGTATTAGCCCAAATCAGCGAGGTTTAAGTTCTAAAAATTTTAATTGTGGCCAAGGTGAGTGATTTCGATAGTTCCTCACTAATTACGGTTAATTAAGGGTAATTAGTGTTGATTAGCGAATTTATACACTAATAAATTCTGGAAAAATATTTATAAATTCTTAAATAATGTTTTAGACCTCTGTTAGAAGTTTGGTTTAATTTGATTAAGTTTTGCTAATCATATCATTAGTTTTGCCTAAACATGCTTAAGGGAAAATATGTTTGGGTATGTTTGATCCATTTTACACGTTAAGATTGTTGTTTTGGTATTTGTGGTTGATTATAGATGTTACTATGACTGTATGGTATGTTTTGTGATTGATTAGAACTGTTAGATTGGTCGAAAACACCGTCGTATGGCGTAAAATAGTCGCTGGAAAGTCGCAGGAAATATGCAGGGTTTTGAACCGGATCGGATCGGATAATTGGGCTCGGATCGGATAGAAGAACCGGGCAAGTGGACTCGATTCAGATTGCATAAGGGGCTTGGCGAGAAGGAAGGCCATTTGCTTAGAATTGGAGTTGGACAGGGGATCGGATCGGAGAGACCAATAGGGGTTCAGATTGGAAGCAAGGGCGTAGGGATCAGATCGGACTGGAGCTAGGGGCGGGATCGGATCGGAGTACCAAGCTTGGAGCTGGAGTTGGAGCGAAGCACTGGATCGGATTCGGACATCTAGAAGGGAGCAACCACCGAACCTGGCATAGGACATCCGAACCGAACCAGGGCTGGAGGACCGAACCGAGGAGGGATGAAACAGGGCATGAGTCAGAACCACTGAACCGAACCGGATCGGGACCACCGAACCGAACCGGATCGGGACCACCGAACCAAACCAAATATATACTTTTACTTCGTCGTGACGACACTTTTGAAGACCAGCTCCAATTCGACCAAAATCCGAGATGCAAAGGAAGTCCAAATGAAGAGCTTTGACTCAGTATCCAGTTGGGAACCAATGAGTAAGCTTCATGATTGGGCTTCGCTGCGGGACGTGTGCTAAGGGGTTGTTGATATATGTAACTTTGAATCACTATGTGTAGGGAGTACGTGAACGGATTCAGGGCCACAGTGGCCTAGGTACGACTAAAGGGCTATAGACCAATGAAGTGGGGTCATTTATAAAGATTGGTCATGACTCCATGTGGTAAGCTTGGTGGTAGCAGTAGTTGTACAAGTCGAACTCCGTTACTACTTCGATGGGTCTAGTGATTGATAGTGGTGGACATCGTATGCTTTATGCACTGAGTGAGAGATGTGAGGATGGTTGTTATAGTTGATTTGTTTGCCATCATTATGACAGCACACCCCTGCCCCTGTTATCTTCGTTGTTTATGATTATTTAATTTAAACATTAACTCTTCGCTTTAACTTTATTTCGCAGTTCTATTCATACTTCTTTACAAGGACCCAGTTAATCTAATAATCATTTTTCAATTAAACAGTTGATATAAATCAACTTCATTCCATCAGTAAATTCGTTAACTGATTTTTAATTACCTCTCACCATTAGATTAATATATTTAATCTAATAACATTTGTAAATAATTATCCAAATATTTAATCGTAGGATAATTTCTACTTTATACTTATTTAAATGTCAAAAATCGTTTTTATTTATTTATAAAAACGAAATCTAAAATATTGGTTTATAATAGAACTTCTATTATAAATTTAAATCTTTTCTTTAATTATAAAAATATAATTTTTATAATTAACTTCGTTGGTTTGCCTGACGGCCAATCAACTTCTTAACAAACCGATGGGTTTACGATCGACTGTTATCACCTTCTCAATTGATATCGTTTATTTATTTATCAAAGCAAATGCTGAATTTTCATTCAACGTCAATTATTCACACGGGGCTTTAATTGTAATTCGGGTTCGAACAGTGCATACAAAACAAACAGTCCATATAAATATCAAGGAATCCGGTCAGATTCCTCCAACCGGTTTCCGCATCCACAGATGTTAGTCAACACAATTAACACTGATTTCATACTAGGGAATATTTTAAATTGACGGAATCAGTATCCAACATATGCAATGATATATATTTCAACCAATTTAATTGTGATCTACCTAAACGACCATCACACAGTATTCAACCAACATTAAAATATAATTAAAATATTTTAAATAGATCAGAGCGAGTGAATTTACTCACCTTGGCGCGTTAACCGTTAAATAACGATTTGCGTCAGATGGTTAAACCGACGTTCAATTTTGCTGTTCCAATAAACTATTATTGGTAGCCGCCCCTTTCATTTCCTGATGCTCCATTTGTTCTTGCCATTTCTCTTCCAATACAAAGCTCCACGTTTTCCAATCATTGTACTCCATCCACTTGTCAAAACGTGAACGTGAGCCATTCAAAAATACCCCTTTAAACACTTTGATCTACACGCAAATTCCATGAACCCAGATCCCAAACAATAACGCCTTCCTTATATCATGCTTCACACGCCCTGTACCCATTCATGCACCCAAACGCAACCTCCTTTACACAACTAGACCATCATTGCCACACACGCTCAACAAGAAGCTTCGACTGCTTCTTCCTTTCGTTGTGTAGCCAGTGCGGAAACCAGATGCTCTCCGCCTCTTTCCTAGAAATCACGTCTCCATTCACATGCTCATTTCGTTCACCATGCATGCAGATCCAACAACGCGCGTGAAGCTCCTCTACATGCTGTACAAACTGTTTCCACTAGCCTTTTCTCTCGCGCTCAAACTTCCACACAGAAGAACACCCATCCGAGCTCAGCTCGACCCCACCAGAAAACCCACTTCAGCTCCTTAGCTCCATATGTGTCAAGAATAAAGAAAAGAAAGAGGAATGGGGGAGAGAAGACGGTGAGAGCTTGTTGTAATATATTTGGATGCAAATAGAACTAGAGATTTGGACCGATATTTATAAGCAAGTTACCCTTAGTAGCGAAGTCTTAGGGGATGTATTGTTTGTAGGGTAGGTTATATAGGGTATGGGCTGTGCATATTATTATAAGTGTTCCTTAACAAGTAAGGCATAGGAAACTTTAGAGTTAAGTCTCTGTTGAATTAAACAATTCGATGTTCTTTGTCCTTCGTGTAATATTATATGGAGTATGGTATGCATTCATAGGTAGGTAGAGTAGCTTGAGGGGGAATGGCCAAAGTGTCTGCAATGATTTCTTAGATTATGATGTCCGCTGATATTTTATTATTGTTTTATCGAAAGTTACTAGGTCAGTAGGTGTAATGTTACTTGAACTAGTGGTCCTTTAGAGCCTTATGTGCATTATCACCATTCTGATTGGTAAACATGGTCAAACAGACGTGTGAGTAGATCGTTGAAGAAAACATCTCAAACGTTAAAGTCATCTACTTCGGGCCATGTCATTTCATCTTTATCCAAGCCGTTGCGGACAGAAGTAAGAACACGGTTGTGTCCAGCGAGGTGCCACGATCCTAAAAATATAATAATACCGGTAGGTTAACTCATTCTGTGAAACCCTGAAATACTGATACAGGGTGCACAATACTCCAAATATAAAGTTGCGTATTTAAATAAATTAAAAATTACAGTAAAATTCTAAAAATTGGATTATCATTACGCCTCAAAAGAATCTTGTTCAGATTTGCAACCGGTATCTAGTTATATCAAATAAACTGTTACGGTCGATAAACGATTATTTAGCGACTTTCTGAATATTTGATTTGGGCATATCTTGCAATATATAATCCGAAATCTCGATTTTTCACTTTTGTTAGAAAGATACAGTTCAACAGATCCCAATGCTTCTTGTTTCGAAGAAATCCGACAAATAACGAGTCCTGTGCACTCAGTTGAAGTTCAGAACGTTAAATTTCGAACTGCAGCGTCGTTGTGAGCTCGATTATAATTAATATATATTTTTATACGTTCAACTTCGTTTTAATTAATATATAAATTCACTTATATTCTGAATTCAATATTTAAACTGATTTAAATATTCAAATACAAACCGACAAAAAAGCGGGACGTTACAGTCCTTCCCCCTTAAAATAATTTCGCCCTCGAAATTGCTAAGATAGGGAAAATGCTACAATCTCTGTTATAAACAGGTTAAAAAATCTTTTTGGTTCACTTCCCAATTTCAGTTTCAACTAAACTGATTAATTCTAATTAAAATATTAATTTCTTTCTATTACCGAATATTTTCGAAAATTCTGAAAATTTCCTAATAACTTAAATTTTCGGAGAATTTTGCCAGCATCTCCTCTACACGGCTTATTTGGTACTACAACAACTTGCCACTCTGGGCCTTCCACGTGTAACACCTAATTACTAACGAATGATTACTACACTGCACCGCACATTACTACACTGCACCACACCAGTCACCCTATTGTTTGATATCACTTACTTCACACAGAAACTTTATAAATAGCCTTACGTACCCCTAGCTGACTACATAGGTGCCGTCTTCCCCTATCTCCACTAGGTGTACCCCACTACCCACTTTTGATCGGCTCCCTACTCATAATTCTAATTCTCTAACACCCAATAATTTTATAACATTAAAATTCACAAATTAAAGTATACTTAATTTTTAGAAAAGAATTAAGTGAAATGGGTTGCGCAGAGATATATATATATATATATATATATATATAGATTAAAAATTAAATAAATGAATATGCGAAAGATTCAAAACAGCGAATTGGGAGGGGGAATAGTCGAACCGGCCCATTTTTGAGGTCGACCCAAGCCCCGGTGGGTCGACTAGGGGTTAATCCAGGGTGTTTGGCTGTCAACCCGTGGGCCGATTCGCTCAAATACAGATTTTGCATTTGATTGGTTCTCATGGTTCAGGGTTAATCTAATGGTCCTAAATAACTTCCTACACCTATAAATACATCCTAATGCTAACCCTAAACCTAATTAAAATAGAATAGTTACCGTCATACCATCGCCATGGAAATCAATGGAGCCGCCGCCAACTAAGAAAGAAGAAAAGCAAATTCAATTCTAATTCTCTCAACCCAAAAGAAAAGCAAAACTCTCTCTTTTCTTCTCTAAATTGTGAGTATGATGATCTTAACAAGATTATTATCATTTTAATTAGGTTGAGTTATGAATGGATTATGAGTAGATGATGTGAATTATCATATATGTTGTTGTAAACCCCTTTTGCTATCATGTATATTGTAAATCCAATGTTATGTGATGATGATATCTTACATGTTGTAAATCATGCTATGATGATGTTATGTATGTTGAAAGTTTCTATGCTAAGTTGTAATGAATCATACATGTTAAAAAGGCCATGATGTTACCATCTATGCTAGTTAGTTCATATTAATTAAATCATCATGTTTGGGTTATGTTGATCTATATGACAAGTCACATATGCAAGTTAGATTGATTAGAAAAGTTATGAACATATGCCAAGACATCTATTATGACATCTAGAATTATGCTATGACATATGTGATATCCTATGCTAGTTCACACCATCATTATGTTGCCTAAAAACCCCATATGCAAGTTTATGTATAGATTTGGGCTATGATCATATCATATAAATTGAGACATTTAACAAGTTGACACCTTTTGATCCTTAACATGTGTAGTTTATGCAAGTTTCACCCCTATTATGATTAGATTTATTTTAATTGTCTATATGTTGTGATAATTTATCTTTGTGCTAGGTGTTAGACTACACAAGTCCAGCCTATATAATGCGTTGAATAAGCGAACGTATAAACGTGGGGTAGGGGTAATATTAAGGATTTAATATTAAAAAGTTGGGGTGCAATTGATATGATTTTGCATGCCATAAGTGGATGGCCATAATTGAGTCAATTATGGACATCATTAAAAGTTGACTTAATTAATAATTTGAATAGGGAATTATTAAAACTGGGGTAAAAGATTTTAAGTGTTAGTCAATGCTTAGGACACGAGGTTGGACTCGCTTGTGACGTAAACCTGCCCAGACCCGCCCGACAAATCCAGTGGTCACAAATGTCAGCCCAATGTGAGAGGTCCTAGGCCTAAACTAAAGCATAACGGTTGTAAAGACACGAGGTTAGACTCTTTTATGGTGTAAGACTGCCCGGACCCGCCCGGCAAATCCAGCTGCCATAAATGCCACTCTAATGTGAGAGGTCTTTATGAGGTTATGGCCTAAATGAATTAAACCAGATAAACATGTAAGGTGGGACATGGGGGTTAAGTAGGTGCCTTGGGTGGCATGAGGAATCTAGGGGGTGCCCTTAGTGGCACGTGAAATACGATTAGTAAGACTTAACCAAACACACATGTAAATGAACATGACTAAGAGGGTTAAGTGGGATATACTAGTGACAAGCTTAGGTGGGTAGCTTGTGGGGGCCCATTTTGACCAGTATCCCAAACGTATCTTTGTGGGCTCGACCCAAGTCGAGGACGGGACACGCATGCTGGGTTTGACTGTAAGAGGCCAAAATGGGGAGTGGTGGCAACGCAAGTCCAACGGGTTTCATATGCGTGTGTGGACCCGGGCTGGTAGGTAAGACGTTGTTGCATCGTGTAGGTATAAGCCGTGCATTCTCAAGTTGTATCGGGTTGCCACTTTAGGGGAGTGATACACCCCACTGTGGGGCCAGCACGGGTATCTACGAGTAGGGAGTCGATCGAAAGTGGGTAGTGGGGTACACCTAGTGGAGATAGGGGCAGACGGCACCTATGTAGTCAGCTAGGGGTACGTAAGGCTATTTATAAAGTTTCTGTGTGAAGCAAGTGGGATCAAACAATAGGGTGACTGGTGTGGTGCAGTATAGTAATGTGCGGTGCAGTGCAGTAATCATTCGTTAGTAATTAGGTGTGCCTTTACCGTTATCTTTAACGTTATCTTAAACGTTATCTTTATCTTCCTAAGAGTTCATAGATATTTACTTGTCTTCCAGCTTATGCCTTAGTCTAGTTATTTTGATAATAGTATTGTTAGAATTATCATACTCGCCAGACTTTATGTCTAACCCCTCTATTTCAATCTTTTTTCCCCCTCCAGGTCCTCAGGTTGGGCCCAGCTCTAGTGGAGTTTGATTGAATTGCTTCATCTCTCTTTGGAAAGCTTGGACCGTTGAAGTAAAGTCCAGCTTGTTATCTTTTTAATGGCTATTTATTTAATGGGATTATGTATTTTGTTTTTATGAAGATGGATATTGTACTTGGTTATGATCTATGGTTTTATGATGTAACAAACATGTTTAATTTCCGCTGCAATAAAATGAAGTTTTAGATTTCCAAGTACTATTTATTATCTGTCTTGTTGTAATTTTTTTGTTCTATATTCACTTATAACCTCTACGGAAGTTAATGCATTCCCTTCGTGAGTGACATTAATGGACGTGGGGTGTTACACGTGGTATCAGAGCTTAAGGTTACCAGAACAGATAAAAATACTTTAGAAAAATAGTTATTTTTGGAAGAAGTGTTTTCAAAAACATGTTTTAATGAGAAATTTAAAGAGAAAAGTTTTTAAGAAAAACATAATCCCCAATAGCCACATATCTTTATCTTTCGAATTCTCCATTTTGAATCTTTCCTTTTTCGTTTCAGCATGGCTGAAGATCTTAATCTACCCGACAGTGTAACGATACCAGGATGGTATAGGAGGCTATTTGAGGCTAGGGCTGCTGTAGGTCCAGCCAATGTTCCACCACCACCAGTTGCACTCGTTCCTCCTCCTCCTCCTCGCGTAGATACTTCTGCAAAGACGTGCAAGGAATTCAAGGCTATGGGTGGGAAACCATTTCAAGGGTCAGAAACGTTTGTGGAAGCTAGAGATTGGCTTAAGGAGGTGGAAGAATTGCTAGAAATCTTTGAAGTAGAAGAAGGGAGGAGAGTTCGTTTAGCAGCTTGGTTGATGAAGGGAGAGGCCTCGTTTTGGTGGGATGTCACGAAAGGGGAGCGTCCTGTTGACTCTTGGGCGGATTTCAGACGTAGGTTCGAGGCGAAGTTTCTCTCAAAGGCGGAAGAAAATCTATATATGGAAAGATTCTTGACATTGAAGCAAGGAAGCTCATCAGTGAAAGAATATGTCAATAAATTTAATCAGTTAGCAAGGTTTGGCTTGGACTTAGTAAACACGCCGGAGAAGAAGGCTCTAAGGTTCGTGAATGGCTTGAATGAACCATTGCAAGGGTTGGCTATGACCCACATCCCGATGGGGCCAACCTTTGAGAAGTTAGTAGAAATGGCGCTCATGCATGAGGAGAAAAGCGCTAAAGCTGATAAGGCACCCGAGAAGAAGGGGGATCAGAAGAAACCACAACAGCAAAACAAGAAGGGTGGAAAAGACAATAATGGCAAGGGAAAGAAGAAGTGCTTTAACTGTGGAACCCCAGGCCATCTCAGCAAGGATTGCCGAAAGAAAAAGAAGACAGGCTGTTTTCATTGTGGCGATGCGGGACATTTAGTGAAGGACTGCCCAAAGAAGGGGCAGAGGGCAGGAGCTACCTCGGGAGGACAGGTGCAGGCTCTTATGGCACCAGGGCAGGCTAGGGGACAAGTTCAGGCTCTCGCGGTCCCACCGCTGCAAGAACGAGGTAGAACCATTTCTGTTGAAAGCTTAGTTTTTCTGTTTGATCATCCTGTCCGTACCTTATTCGATTCGGGCGCATCACATTCGTTTATCTCTACATCATTAGTTGAATCGCTGCACTTAAACACCAGTTTAGTAGAGGATCCCTTAGTTGTTTCGAATCCAATTGGGGGCTCAGCTTATTTGTCTATGATGTGTTTGGATTTGAAAATTTCCATACTTAGCGTTGAATTAAGATGTGATGCTTATGTGTTGGGCTTCACGGGCTATGGGCTAATTTTAGGAATGGATTGGTTATCCAGAAATGGGGCCGTTCTTGATTGTGAAAGGAGAGTAGTTAGGCTCGTGACTCGCCTTGGAAACACTCTCGAAATCTTCTGTAATCCCATAAATTCAGTTATGCTAAGTTATCTAGAATCGCTTGACGCGTCTGAGGAAAATCTATGATCTGTTAGAGTGGTCCGAGAATATTCGGATGTGTTTGAGGAGGTGAAGGGCTTACCTCCGAAGCGGGAGATAGATTTTCGAATATATCTTGTGGATAATGCGAAACCAGTATCTTTGCCAGTACGCCACATGACTCCACGTGAAAGGAGGGAACTCGATAAGCAAGTGAAGGAGTTGCTTGAGAAGGGGTTCATAAGACGAAGTATATCAGAGTGGGGTGCTCCAGTAGTATTTGCCACGAAGGCGGATGGGTCCCTTAGACTGTGTGGACTATAGAGAACTTAATAAACTTACTAAGAAGAACAAACACCCACTGCCGAGGATTGACGATCTCTTCGATCAGTTAGTTGGCGCCTCAGTGTTTTCGCAGTTGGACTTAGCCACTGGGTTCCATCAGTTGAGAGTGGCCAAGTATAGCATAGACAAGACTGCCTTTAGGACTCCGGACGGTTTCTATGAATTGCTAGTGATGCCCTTCGGTTTGACAAACGCCCCCGCATACTTTGTTGATTTGATGAGTAGGGTGTTCAGGGAGTACCTTAACAAATTTGTGATAGTCTTTGTAGATGACATCTTGATCTTTTCTAAGGATGAAGAAGAGCATGCCGTACATCTTAGGGAAGTGTTTGAGACTCTTCGAGTGCATAAGCTTAAAGCTAAATTTTCTAAGTCACTTTTGGAGGAAGGAAGTACGGTTCTTAGGACACGTGGTTTCCAAAGAAGGGATAGTCGTGGATCCCGCGAAGGTGGTGGCCATCCAAGATTGGAAGATCCCTAAAAATGCTACCGAAGTGAGAAGTTTCTTGGGGTTGGCTGGCTACTATAGGAAATTTATCAAAGACTTCGCAAAGATATCAGCTCCATTGACACGCTTGACGAAGAAGAACCTAGTTTTCACATGGGACGTAGATTGTTATGATGCGTTCCAACGTTTGAAGAGAGCTTTGACTTCAGCCCCAGTCTTAGTATTGCCAGACGGGAGTAAGCCGTTTACCGTTTATACTGATGCTTGTGGGACATGACTAGGCGCGATCTTAATGCAAGAGGGTAGGGTAATAGCCTATGGTGGAAGGCAGTTGAGAGCGCATGAGAAAAATTATCCTACACATGACCTAGAATTGGCCGCTATAGTTTTCGCGCTTAAGTCTTGGCGTCATTATCTTCTTGGCGAGAAATTCGAATTATTCACTGACCACAAGTCTTTAAAATACCTATTCTCTCAAAAGGACTTGAACTTAAGGCAACAAAGGTGGATGGAGATCTTAGCGTCCTACGACTTCGAAATAGCCTATACCCCTGGCAAGGGTAACGTGGTGGCAGACGCCTTAAGTAGAAAAAGATTATCCTTAAGTCCTTTGTTTGTTGGGCGGCGAAGTTTAGAATTCATTTCGATGTTTGACTTTAGACCTTCCGGTGACTTCGTACCCGGTTTGCTAGCATCCTTGGAGGTCAGACCTACGCTTTTGGGACGGATTGGCGAGGCACAGCGAGACGACCCACAGTTGGTTGAGTTAGTAGAAAAACTCAAAAGAGGGGAGTCATCAAGCCATCTCCGTAGGTATACCCTAGACGATAAGGGTTGGTTACGTAGGGACGGTAGACTTTGTGTACCAAAAGACGATGACCTAAGGAAGACTATTCTTGACGAAGCACATCATTTGAAGATGACCATTCATCCCGGTGGGGACAAGATGTACAAAGACATGAAGAGAGTTTACTTTTGGGCCGGCATGAAGAAAGACGTGGCCGAGTATGTCGCTAGATGCTTGGTATGCCAACAAGTAAAAGCGGAGCAAAAGAAACCCGGTGGGTTGCTTCACCCATTGGAGGTTCCACTATGGAAGTGGGAGAGTATCTCGATGGATTTTGTGGATGGATTACCGCGATCGAGGAGGGGTAATACGGGGATTTGGGTTATAGTAGATAGACTTACTAAGAGCGCCCATTTCATTCCCGTGAAGAGTAAGAGGACTGCTCCATGGTTAGCTTCTGTATATGTCCGAGAAATAGTTCGTTTGCACGGTGTTCCTTCTAGCATAGTGAGCGACCGCGATCCTATTTTCACTAGCGAATTTTGGAGAAGCTTACAAGAGGCGGTAGGGACTCAGTTATGTTTGGGCACCGCATATCATCCTTAGACGGACGGCCAGACCGAGAGGGTGAATCGCATTCTAGAGGATCTGTTGAGGCTATGTATCCTAGACTTTGGGGGTACGTGGGAAGAGCATCTTCCATTGGTGGAGTTCGCATATAATAACAGCTTTCAGTCCAGCATTGGTATGGCACCACTCGAAGCTCTTTATGGACGACCATGTCGTTCACCTACATGTTGGTGGGAATCTACGGATAAGATCTTACTTGGGCCCGATATGATTAGGGAGACTTCGGAGAAGATCGACTTGATTCGAAGGAGGATGAAAGCAGCACAGCATAGGCAGAAATCTTATGCGGATAAGAGGAGGACAGATCTCGAGTTTGAAGTTGGGGACATGGTCTTTGTCAAAGTGTCTCGATTACGAAACGTTGTTCGCTTTGGGTCCGTTGGGAAATTAGCACCAAGGTTTGTAGGGCCGTTTCCTATTAAGGAGAAAATTGGATAGATGGCGTATAGAGTGGAGTTGCCCGAGAGACTTAGTGGTGTACGCGACGTATTCCATGTGTCACATTTGAGGAAGTGCTTGCACGAGACCGCGGAAGTGGTGGAGCCGAGCTTGCTTAGAGAGGTGGAGATAGAGCGTGATGCGACAATTCGACGAGCTCCTACGCGCATTCTTGGGTCGGAGATCAAGAGGTTGAGGAATCGAGAGGTCAGACTAGTCAAAGTGCAATGGGGAGATGATGAGAGCAACGCTACTTGGGAGACAGAAGAGAAGATGCGTTCACGATACCCTTTTCTTTTTGAGGGTATGTCTTTTAATTTCTCCTTTATCGCTTAGCTTATACTTATCTTATCTTTAGTATATCCTCTCGCTAGTATCTTTGACCTTTAGTTCGGATAATCCTATGGTTGAAACATGTGTTTGAGACATGTTATGTATGGTGGATGCAAAGTGGATGCAAATGTTTTCTAGTGGTTGCTCGTGGATGCATATACACACACTATTAGGCACCAGATCGGCTCAGTCACTTCATATTGCATATTGCATATATATGGATGTATTTAGTAAAATGGATGTATTATCATATAGTTGCTGCATTCGGGTGGATGGTTGTGCACGCATATAGAATTAATATGTATCATTAGGAATCTTTTGCATACATATTGGACGCATGGCACTATCATGAATTGCACTAAGGAGGTCGACTGAGTCAGTAGACCGCCCAATTTTGCATTAGATATGGACATATACACACACTGTGCACATAAACATTAAAGCATTAGAAGTCTTTTAAGGAAAATGGATGCTGGTGTTTGATGGTGAGTAGATGGACGATTAGATGGTAGGATATACATTCTTCTTGACTTGAAGATTTCGGGGACGAAAACCTTTAAGGAGGGGAGAATGTAACACCCCGTAATTTTATAACATTAAAATTCACAAATTAAAGTATACTTAATTTTTAGAAAAGAATTAAGTGAAATGGGTTGCGCAGAGAAATATATACATATTGATATATATATATATATATAAATTAAAAATTAAATAAATGAATATGCGAAAAGGTTCAAAACAGCGAATTGGGAGGGGGAATAACCGAACCGACCCATTTTTGAGGTCGACCCGAGCTCCGCTGGGTCGACTAGGGGTTAATCCAGGGTGTTTGGCTGTCAACCCATGGGCCGATTCGCTCAATTGCAAAATTTTCATTTGATTGGTTCTCATGGTTCAGGGATATTCTAATGGTCCTAAATAACTTCCTACACCTATAAATGCATCCTAATGCTAACCCTAGGTGCCTCCGGTTTCGTTCAGACCCAGAACGGACTTGTAAATGGACTGTGTGTCTGACACTGGATTTTAGTCCGTGTGATTGATCTCTATTAAATATATATCTGTTTGGCGGCGGAGAATTTATTCTCTTGCTTAACGCCCTTCTCTGAGACGTACGAGCTCAGGGGTTATATACTGATGGATATCAAACGCATTGTGACGGCCCGTCCCGCACCAGCCTGCATTTCCTCCGAAAGTGCGTTGTACACATGCCCAGCTAGCACAGAACGGTCGTCAGAAGAGTAGAAAGAAGAGAATGAACTAATCAAGGAACCTGTAGAATGTCTCACAGCGCATGGGATAA
This sequence comes from Allium sativum, assembly GCA_030737875.1. NCBI lineage: Eukaryota > Viridiplantae > Streptophyta > Magnoliopsida > Asparagales > Amaryllidaceae > Allium > Allium sativum. Next base: position 911,637,413 of record CM060926.1, read on the forward strand.
AATATAATAACAACATACTTGACATAAAACAGGCGAGACAGTGCATAAGCTGATAACTAAAATCAACATCAATCATCAGAGCAGCGGAAATCCATATACAGCTTATTACAATTTTCCAAATTTACTGTCTCTAAACAAAAGAAAGCTAAAATAGAAGATACACCAACAATGCCCAAGCAGTGATCTTCAACAACACAGGGAGAATATTATGTATATAGTACGTGGAAGCCTCCTGCTCGTCTCCGGATCATCTACCCGTGCATCACCAACTAACCTGTCTCTAGTCTGCTCGTGTGAGCACCCAGAGTAATAAGAGGAGACATAAAACTCTGGGTCAGACATAAAGCCTGGTATGAGCGATAAGCATCTAAACAGAATAATAACAGGTATACTAAGCCATACCTGAACCTGGACCTGCAACCAAAGAGTTAGTACCACATACCGTACAATACTCCAAGGTGCCATAATAAATAGTGTAAGAATACGGGGGTGGGTTTGCATGTCACAATGATAGCAAGCAAATCATCCATAGCAACCATCCTCACATCTCTCACTCAGTGCGTAAAGTATACGACATCTACCACTTTGGAACACTAGACAAACTGAGGTAACGACGAATCCCGACTTGTAGAAACCCTGCTGTGACCAAGCCAAACACTTGGAGTCATGACCAAACATTTCAATGACCCACTTCATTGGTCGTAGCCCTTGGTTCTACCGATGCCATAATGGCCCTGAATCCGCCTTCGTACCTCCTACCATAGTGGTCCTAAGCTATAGACATCGATAACCCCTTAACACGCGTCCCGCAGCAAAGCCCAACCATGAAGCGAACTCGTTGATTCCCATCTGAATCTTGAGCTCTAACTTCTCATTTGGACTTCCTTTGCATCTCGGGTTTGGTCGAATTGGAGTTGGTCTTCAAAAGAGTCATCGCGTAATCGCAGCTCCAATCCGGTTCGGTGCTCCTTTGGTTCGGGTCCTCCACTCGGTTCGGTTCGGGTCACAGTACTCCATCCGGTTCGGTGCTCCTTCGGTTCGGATTCTCCCCTCGGTTCGGTTCGGGTGTCTTGCTCCTGCTGTCGTTTCTTCAACTACCTCCGAGTCCTTCAGAGTCGCGGTCCGGGTCTCCCTTGTTGTCCCTGAAGTTCCATGCTGCTGGAGATGCCACCACCTTGGTTCAGTTCGGCTACCCGACCCGATCCCACTCTCTTTAGCTTACTCCGATCCGATCCCACTCTCTAGCTTATTCCGATCCGATCCGGTTCTACTCCATAGCTCCGATCCGATCCTCTGTCCAACTCCAACCCTAAGTAAACGGCCTTCCTTCTCGCCAAGCCTCCTCCAGTGACAAGTTCCAATCCAGTTCGAATCCCCTTGGTCAGTTCACAAATCCGATCCGACCCCTTTCTCCGATCCGAACCGGTTCGGAACCTGCACACTTCTACAACTTTCCAGCGAGCTTTCTACGCCATTTGACGACGTTTTCGACCAATCTAACTATTCTAATCAATCATAAAACATACCATAGAGTCATAGCAACATGTAAGAACAACCACAAACACCTAACAACAATTCAAATGAACCTAAATGGATCAAAAGTGGCTAAAACCTCACATTTTCCTATAATCCCTCTTAATCATGTTTAAGCATACGATTAGCAAAACACGTCGAAATTAACCCAAATTTCTAACAGAGCCTTAAAACATTATTTTAGAATTTTAAGAATTTTTCCAGAATTTATTAGTGTATAAATTCGCTAATCTTCACTAATTACCCTTAATTAACCGTAATTAGTGTCAAAATGATGCTATCACTCACCTTGGCCAAATATGAAACACCAAATCTGAAATACTCTCTGTTTGGGTCGAATTCCTACGTATAGCAGCAGCTCCAACCTTGCTTTGTTGCTATTTGGCCTTGCTTTGATGTAGTTTAGGCTTAATCTTCACTAAAAATGTGTTTTGGAGTGGTTTTAGAGGATGGAAACCATTACTAAGGTCTCAAGGAGGTTTGTGGCGGCTCAAAACTGAAATGAAAGTGATAACCTAACCCTAATCAGTCCTCCTACACCTCTAAACCCGAAATTCCCCTTGGGCCTAGCTGCTAATCACCCGGTTAAGCCCAATTAAGCTGTTTTTTTCACCATCTGAAACTTGTTTCAGCCATATCTCCCAAACGGTAAGTCCGTTTGGCTAATGTGACCACTCTACGGAAAGAGAAACCACCATCCGAAGCCAATGGAAGTTGTTTCAGGTCAAAATCCATTCCCAGTCAAAAGTTATGGCCAAAACAGTGCCAACTAGGGGTAAAATGGTCATTTAAAAATCGGGAAAAATCATGAACATGGGAAATGACCCCAATAGTCGTCTCCCAAAGTTACATGACCATACGACTTCGTATGTGAAAGAAATAAATATCCTACGATCCTATGATGCGTAGAACGCGGGTCATTACACTCTCCCCCCCTTAAGAAATTTCGTCCCCGAAATTCCTTAACCCAAAACATACAAGGGATCCCGCATGCCTAACAACCATATACAACATTCAAATATGCAAAACAAGCAAACAAGCCTATCCTAGCATGCGGAAAACTAAATCGAAGTCAAAATCTTACCAGGCAAAGAGTTCTGGGTGTGACTTCCTAATGTTCTCCTCTGTCTCCCAAGTACAATCATTCTCGTCCTCGCTCCACTGTACCTTGACTAGCTTCACCGCCTTCCTTCGAAGTTGCTTCATGTCGTGCGCGACAATACGGGCCGGCTTGCGGTTCCCAACCGCCTCGGGTTCTACTTCGAAGTCCTCTAACTGATCAGGTGAAATAGTCATATCTGAGTCGTGAACGAACTTCCTTAGTTGGGAAACATGAAATACGTTATGAACTCCCGCCATCTTCTCTGGTAAGTCAATTCTATATGCCAAATTCCCGACTAGTTCAAGAACAGGGAATGGACCAACAAATCTTGGTGCTAATTTGCCTCTCCTTCCAAATCGTATTACGCACTTCAACGGAGAAATCTTGACAAACACCAAGTCACCAACGGAGAATTTTAGGTCTCTTCTCCTCTTATCAGCATAACTCTTCTGCCTATCTTGGGCAGCCTTCATTCGTTGTTGAATGGTCTTGATTTTATCTAAAGTTTCCCTAACCACATCTGGTCCAAGCATAAACTTCTCGCCAGTCTCTATCCAACATGATGGTGAGTTGCACGGTCTTCCATACAAAGCTTCAAACGGAGCCATACCGATACTGGATTGGTAGCTATTATTATACGCAAACTCTACTAGATGCAAATGGTCATCCCATGATCCACCAAAATCCAATATACATGCTCTCAAGAGATCTTCCAAAATACGGTTCACCCTCTCCGTCTGACCGTCGGTCTGAGGATGATATGCGGTACTGAGATGCAACTCTGACCCTATAGCCTCTTGTAAGCTCTTCCAAAACCCACTAGTGAACAACGGGTCTCGGTCGCTCACAATGCTTTTAGGTACTCCATGAAATCTCACTATCCACTTCATATACAATTCTGCTAACTTAGCTGCCGTTCTGGTCGATTTAACTGGTATAAATCTTGCACTTTTGGTCAATCGGTCCACAATCACCCAAATGCTATCATGTCCCGATCTAGTCCTTGGTAAACCATCGATGAAATCCATCGAGACTTGCTCCCATTTCCATTCGGGAATCTCTAAAGGCTGTAACAACCCACTAGGCTTCTTTTGCTCGGCTTTAACTAGCTGACAATTCATGCATTTGGATATAAACTTCCCAACGTCTCTTTTCATTCCTTCCCAGTAGTAAGTCTGCTTCATATCTCGATACATCTTGTTACCACCGGGGTGTATAGTTAGCTTTGAGTGATGACATTCTCTAAGCACTTCATCCCTCAATCCGTTGACATTGGGTACAACAAGCTTTCCATTCTTTCTAAGCCATCTATCTCGATCAAGCCCATACTTGTTCATCTCCTCATCGATACCCATCTCTAACTTGGAGATGATTTCCAATAGGTTAGGATCGTCCCTCTGACTAGAGCCGATCCGCTCAATCAAAGTGGGTCTGATCGTCAAACTTGCTAACATTTCTGGATCCAATTCGCACTTTGGTCTGAAATCAAACCCCGCGATAAACTCCAGTTGCTTCCATTCAAGGAACATAGCCCCTAAGCTGGCATGTCTTCTACTCAATGCATCAGCCACCGCATTGCCCTTTCCTGGTGTGTATGCGATGTCAAAATCATAGGAAGCTAAGAACTCTAACCATCTCTGCTGACGGAGATTCAGATCTTTCTGAGAGAAGAGATACTTTAACGACTTATGGTCTGTAAACAGCTCAAATCTTTCTCCCAAGAGATAGTGTCTCCACATCTTTAACGCGAACACGATCGCTGCCAATTCTAAATCATGGGTAGGGTATCTTCTCTCGTGCGGTTTCAATTGCCGACTTGCGTAAGCTACAACCCTACCGCCTTGCATCAATACAACACCCAGTCCGGTACCACAGGCATCCGTGTATACCGTCATCTCTTCATCCCCCTTAGGAATGACTAACACTGGTGCGCTTGTCAACTTGTCCTTTGGACTCTTGAATGCATTCTCGCACCTTTCATCCCAGACAAAAGCTTGATTCTTCTTGGTCAACTGGGTCAATGGTGCTGCTATCTTGGAGAAACCTTGGATAAACTTACGATAATATCCCTCTAACCCCAAGAAACTTCTTACATCTGTTGCATTCTTGGGCGTAGGCCAATCTTGTACCGTAGCCACCTTCGCTGGGTCCACGGCAATACCATTCTCTGATACAACATGGCCCAAGAACCTCACTTCCCTCTTCCAGAAGTGACACTTAGAAAACTTTGCTTTCAATTGGTGTTTTCTCAACACCTCCATCGCTACTCTTAAATGTTCCTTGTGTTCTTCCTCTGTCCTCGAATAGACCAAAATATCATCAACGAACACAAGGACAAACTTATTCAACTGATCTCTGAATACCCTATTCATAAGATCCACAAAATATGCCGGGGCATTAGTCAGCCCAAATGGCATAACCAACCACTCATAAAATCCAGACGGCGTCCGAAATGCCGTTTTAGCTATACTCTCAGCTTCCACTCTAAGCTGATGAAAACCTGTCGCGAGATCCAACTGAGAAAATACTCTCGCGCCACTCAACTGATCAAACAAATCATCTATCCGCGGTAGAGGATACTTATTCTTCCTCGTCACTTTATTCAACTCGCGGTAGTCCACACACAAACGAAGGGAACCATCCGCCTTGGTAGCAAACACAACTGGTGCTCCCCATTCAGAAACACTCCTTCTGATAAATCCCTTCTTCAAAAGATCGCTGACTTGCACCTCGAGCTCTCGCTGCTCTCTTGGTGCCATACGACGAAGTGGCATCACTATAGGCCTGGCATCTTTTACCAAATCAATACGAAACTCAATCTCTCGGTGTGGTGGAAGTCCGGTCACTTCTTCGAAAACATCCGGATACTGGCCAACCACGGGCAAACCTGACAACTCACTATGCGGAATGTCGAGGGAGTTTAGAAAACTATCCAATACCCCCTTACTGGGTAGACCACCAAACACTATCCTCCGCCCAACATCCGCTCTAGCTGTCACCAACAAGCCCTCACAGTCTACCACCACCCCGTATCTTTGGAGCCAATCTACTCCCAAAATAATGCCAAACCCAGTAAAGCCCAAAACAAAACAATCACAAACAAACATGCATCCATGACTCGATAAGACCACATTACGACAAATCATGCTAAGGCTAGTCGAACCGCCAATCGGGTTCGTCACTACTAAAGGTCTATCGACAATCTCGGGCTCCAATCCCAACTTATCTACCAGGTCACTAGATATGAAAGAACTGGAAGCTCCGGTATCAAACAAAACTCTAACAGGAACATCATAAACAGAAAGCATACCTTGAATGACGACATTCTTTCCCTTCTCCGCCGCAGTTGGGGCATTCGACGAAGAAGGAATAACATTAAGGGCGTATGCTTTCACCATTTGCTTTTCCTAAGGGGGCTGTGGACACTTGTCCTTGTGATGTCCCATTTGGCCACAGTTGAAGCACTTCCTATCCGCTGGCTTGGCCCGACAATTACTAGCATAATGGCCTTTCTTACCACAGCTGAAGCACTCCACATCTTGCTTATTCTTTTTCTTCTGGCCGTCCTTAGCCTGATTCTGCTTTCTCTTATTCTGAGAACCACCTTTGCCTCCACCACTAGCTTGTGGCTTTGGCTCATCTGCGGATGCAACCTCAGTCTTCGACTTAGGGTAGAGACTTTCCGATCTTAACGCTTTCCCCACAATCGATTCAAATGTCTCATCGATGTGGTTAATAAGTTTTTCCCCCAAGTACTGATCCAAACCAGTTATGAATTTCTCATTCTTTTTCTCGGCAGTATCAATAAGAGATAACCCATATTTTGACAAAGTGTCAAATTCAGCAATATACTCCGAGACAGCTCTACCATTCTGCTTGAGCTCCAAGAACTTCTTAAACAACATTGACTTCTGAGCAGCTGGAATGAACTTCTCACTAAAGCGAGCCTTAAACTGCTCCCGAGTAATCTGGTCTTCGGGAGTAGCTGCCTTTATAGCATTCCACCAATTCATTGCCCGCCCTTACAGCTGACGGGACGCTAGCTTTCTCTTCATCGCATCCTCGATATCCAAATCCTCGAAGATACGTTCGCAACTATCCACCCAATCCTGAACATCCGTAGCCGATTCCGTTCCGTGGAACGGCTTCCCACCAAGGCTAGTATAATCCTTATTCAGCTTGGCGAAGTCGACTCTTGGCGCCTGCACCATTGGACCACCACCATTTCCACCATTGGGAGCTTCCCTCTGTACATCTCTAAGCATCTCTCTCATGAGGTCAGTAAACATCGTCCTCATGTCAGCAGCATTCCCATTATTGGCTCCCCTACCAGCACCTCTAGTATATCGGCTCATCGTCAATCTGGAAAAAGGAAACGATTAACGACTCCATAGTGGTGCTAGTGCAGTACGACTTCATCCTTATACTACTAATAGTATATATATAGCTTTTAAAAACCAAAGTAATCACAAATACGCTCTCTTGTATACGTGTATTATCTCTCCCTGATAACTTCCCTAGGTTAACTACGCAACCTCGCTCTGATACCAAGTGTGACGGCCCGTCCCGCACCAGCCTGCATTTCCTCCGAAAGTGCGCTGTACACATGCCCAGCTAGCACAGAACGGTCGTCAGAAGAGTAGAAAGAAGAGAATGAACTAATCAAGGAACCTGTAGAATGTCTCACAGCGCATGGGATAAAATATAATAACAACATACTTGACATAAAACAGGCGAGATAGTGCATAAGCTGATAACTAAAATCAACATCAATCATCAGAGCAGCGGAAATCCATATACAGCTTATTACAATTTTCCAAATTTACTGTCTCTAAACAAAAGAAAGCTAAAATAGAAGATACACCAACAATGCCCAAGCAGTGATCTTCAACAACACAGGGAGAATATTATGCATATAGTACGTGGAAGCCTCCTGCTCGTCTCCGGATCATCTACTCGTGCATCACCAGCTAACCTGTCTCTAGTCTGCTCGTGTGAGCACCCAGAGTAATAAGAGGAGACATAAAACTCTGGGTCAGACATAAAGCCTGGTATGAACGATAAGCATCTAAACAGAATAATAACAGGTATACTAAGCCATACCTGAACCTGGACCTGCAACCAAAGAGTTAGTACCACATACCGTACAATACTCCAAGGTGCCATAATAAATAGTGTAAGAATACGGGGGTGGGTTTGCATGTCACAATGATAGCAAGCAAATCATCCATAGCAACCATCCTCACATCTCTCACTCAGTGCGTAAAGTATACGACATCTACCACTTTGGAACACTAGACAAACTGAGGTAACGACGAATCCCGACTTGTAGAAACCCTGCTGTGACCAAGCCAAACACTTGGAGTCATGACCAAACATTTCAATGACCCACTTCATTGGTCGTAGCCCTTGGTTCTACCGATGCCATAATGGCCCTGAATCCGCCTTCGTACCTCCTACCATAGTGGTCCTAAGCTATAGACATCGATAACCCCTTAACACGCGTCCCGCAGCAAAGCCCAACCATGAAGCGAACTCGTTGATTCCCATCTGAATCTTGAGCTCTAACTTCTCATTTGGACTTCCTTTGCATCTCGGGTTTGGTCGAATTGGAGTTGGTCTTCAAAAAAGTCGTCGCGTAATCGCAGCTCCAATCCGGTTCGGTGCTCCTTTGGTTCGGGTCCTCCACTCGGTTCGGTTCGGGTCACAGTACTCCATCCGGTTCGGGTTCTCCACTCGGTTCGGTTCGGGTGTCTTGCTCCTGCTGCCGTTTCTTCAACTACCTCCGAGTCCTTCAGAGTCGTGGTCCGGGTCTCCCTTGTTGTCCCTGAAGTTCCATGCTGCTGGAGATGCCACCACCTTGGTTCAGTTCGGCTACCCGACCCGATCCCCTTATCCGATCCGATCCCACTCTCTTTAGCTTACTCCGATCCGATCCCACTCTCTAGCTTATTCCGATCCGATCCGGTTCTGCTCCATAGCTCCGATCCGATCCTCTGTCCAACTCCAACCCTAAGTAAACGGCCTTCCTTCTCGCCAAGCCTCCTCTAGTGACAAGTTCCAATCCAGTTCGAATCCCCTTGGTCAGTTCACAAATCCGATCCGACCCCTTTCTCCGATCCGAACCAGTTCGGAACCTGCACACTTCTGCAACTTTCCAGCGAGCTTTCTACGCCATTCGACGACGTTTTCGACCAATCTAACTATTCTAATCAATCATAAAACATACCATAGAGTCATAGCAACATGTAAGAACAACCACAAACACCTAACAACAATTCAAATGAACCTAAATGGATCAAAAGTGGCTAAAACCTCACATTTTCCTATAATCCCTCTTAATCATGTTTAAGCATACGATTAGCAAAACACATCGAAATTAACCCAAATTTCTAACAGAGCCTTAAAACATTATTTTAGAATTTTAAGAATTTTTCCAGAATTTATTAGTGTATAAATTCGCTAATCTTCACTAATTACCCTTAATTAACCGTAATTAGTGTCAAAATGATGTTATCACTCACCTTGGCCACGAATGAAACACCAAATCTGAAATACTCTCTGTTTGGGTCGAATTCCTACGTATAGCAGCAGCTCCAACCTTGCTTTGTTGCTACTTGGCCTTGCTTTGATGTAGTTTAGGCTTAATCTTCACTAAAAATGTGTTTCGGAGTGGTTTTAGAGGTTGGAAGCCATTACTAAGGTCTCAAGGAGGTTTGTGGCGGCTCAAAACTGAAATGAAAGTGATAACCTAACCCTAATCAGTCCTCCTATACCTCTAAACCCGAAATTCCCCTTGGGCCTAGCTGCTAATCACCCGGTTAAGCCCAATTAAGCTGTTTTTTTTACCATCTGAAACTTGTTTCAGCCATATCTCCCAAACGGTAAGTCCGTTTGGCTAATGTGACCACTCTACGGAAAGAGAAACCACCATCCGAAGCCAATGGAAGTGGTTTCAGGTCAAAATCCATTTCCAGTCAAAAGTTATGGCCAAAACAGTGCCAACTAGGGGTAAAATGGTCATTTAAAAATCGGGAAAAATCATGAACATGGGAAATGACCCCAATAGTCGTCTCCCAAAGTTACATGACCATACGACTTCGTATGTGAAAGAAATAAATATCCTACGATCCTTTGATGCGTAGAACGCGGGTCATTACACGCATGGAGTGAATTGCCTGTGTGGCATGCCTAAGTGGCAAATGATCAAGGCTTCTGTTGTAAAGCAAAGTCTTGTGGTGATGATCGAAGCACGGCCTTTGTGGTGTAGCTTTGTGTAACGTTTACTTCGCGAGTTTCGCACCCCGGTTGTGAAACAGAAACGGGAGAGGACATCAGGGAGGGCATGCGTTTCCTTCTAGCTAGGGTGGTGTCAGTGACTTACCAGCCCTGACATTTATATACTTTTCACCTGTGTGGTTGTTGCTGTTGCGAGGCGCCTCGGTTTGATCGGACGATCCGGGTCCGATGGAGTCATTTTTTGGCTCATTGACGCCCCAAAGGGCGGGGAGACGTATTGTTCAGGCATAATAATCCACATCGGTGGACCGGCCCTGACGATCCAAGGGGCAGTTGCGGCTGTTCCTGAGACACGGGCTAGAGCGTCTCGAATCGGTAGAGGACGATCCCTGGCCTCGGTTCATAGATGGAAATCCAATTTCCAAATACGTGACATTTGCGGTTTTGTTTGTAAACCTATAAATGGCGACATAGTGGCATGGGACGCTTATGCCGTCTATGATTGATACTTATGATTTGAAGTTGTTTTATACACTATGCACTTATTATAGTATCAAATGATTTCTTTTAAACGTATCAAGCATTCTTGGCTATTATAAGGTAAAAACCCTATCCCCCGGCTTGCGTTGCATTGTGTGATAGGACCTGGGTCTTATAATAACTTCATTTTTCTTTATGTAGCATTGCGCTATTCGTTTTATGCACTGGTATTCTTGGGAGGAAACCCGTTTCGTGTTATACGGCGTGGTCCCTTGATTTACCTAACTTTAAATAAAGATTAATAACTGTTTTAGTTCTCACACCAGTCACATGACTGACCTGGAGTTTATTGTATTAACCTAAACTCTGGGTGCCCCTATTTTGACACGGGCAGCTAGTAGTTTTGGTTTTGCAGATTTATATTCGCAGGATCCTGGTTTACAGCTGGAACGATATCTGGAAAGCTTTGTATCCGTATATCTCTTCTAGTTGTGTATTGTATTATTTTCCGCTGCTGTGTATTTAAATGTAATTTAAATCTCTGATATTTTTCTGTGTAATATTCATTTATACTCTGTATATTCTTGTAATCTGATGTATTGTTGTAATATACGATGAAATGTCCTTCCGTCTGCGTTCTGATTTGTCGTGTTCTCAAAACAATTCGTTCTTTCTCTCTCTCTTCGGGGACCGGGGAAGTTCGGGTCGTCTCATTGTGGTATCAGAGCTTTGGTTTACAAAGCAGAGAACAAGACACATTAGAACCATACGAAAGAATTCATCAGATATTGGATTAGCAATATCCAATGAGAATGACTCGTTAGAGATGGGATCAGTAGTATCCTAGAACGAGTGTGAAGAGTATATTTTTAAAATTGTAAACCAATTTTGTTTTGAAAATTTAAATCAATTATTCGTAGTTGATTATTTATTTGTATTGATTTGGGTAGTCCAGTATATAAAGAATTTGCATATACGCCTTGCAAACGTATATTCAAAGTTTTAATATATTGGATAGATATAGCATCACACTCTAGTCGCCCGGAGATGATATTGATGATAGCGACCGCATCATCAACATTTATGTTCGAGTTTCGAAGGTGGGCTTTCTATATATTTCCTATTGACTGGTGTGAAAACCAAAACTAGATAGCACTTATTGTTGTGATTTGGCATCAAAAATGTGATTTTTGACTATATATCAAAGTTATGAATTTGAAACGTTAATCCACTAATTGATTGATGTTTGTGTTGTATGTTTATTTGTTTGATAATTTTAACCATTTATGCCTAATTGAATCAAATATTGAATTATATTGAAATTGGTCGCATTTGCTTGCATGTACATATACTTACATTGAACAGGTCATAGCAAGGAGGCTAGAGCAGAGAATAAAATTTGTTTGCCCGACAAATAGGTACATGTTTACTACATAATTTACTATTTTGTTTGGGTGATGATGATTTTATGAGCCTATTAGCTAGCCGCTTGGCTTTTTCTTTTTCTTTTTGAGATCAGAAGGCCTATATGGCAATTTCGGGATTTTCCCGTGGCTCCCGGTGCAGGGGAGGTTATGGCGAAATTTTTCGAAAATTTAGGGTGTTAGCCAAATTTTTAAAGAATTTGAAAATTATCAAAAACTGAAAAGTTGGAGAATGAAAGCCAGATCGAACGTAGAGTTGATTAATCAAACCACTTTCGACTTTGTTCCTTTTCGGGGATGAAAAGTTTTAAGTGGGGGAGATTGTAACAACCCGAAAATCTGGGCCGGTTTAAAATTTTTATTTTGCCAATTTTGGCGAACTTTGAACATTTAAAATAGATTATTTTAAATAATATCGACGAGAAATTTATTTTGAATATAATTCGAACGTATATATTATATACGTCGTCGTTAGAATATAAATAATTATATATAATTATAAAAGGAATTGAAATGGCGCGGTAGTTCGATAATTCGATTTCAAACTTCAATTGAATATACCGGGTGCAAAACAATCCGGATTTTAGTGAAACCAAAAACATTAGGATCTAATTGGTAATATCTTTCCAACGAATCTGAAAAATAAAAATTTCATAGCGGGGATCAAAAGATATGTCCAGTTGAAAATTCTAAATAGTCGCTATGGAATTCAGGCCCTTAAAATGGAAATTTTGCAAATGACCTCGGATTTCGACGAAACCACTTTTGTTGGGTCTGTGATGTCAAGTCATTGCTAGGTTTCAAATTTCATAATTTTTCGAATCAATATGTGAGCGTGGCAAAGGAAAACGCGTTTGACCAGTTTCAGTTGATTTTAATCGATTGGAAAATGGCCATTTTTCAAACGGTCTCAGAATTTGATGTAACTAGTTTTGTTAGGACCGTACCGCCAATATGAAGCTAGAAAATATTTTTCTGGAATTTTTCGAGTTAGTATGTGACCCCGGTAAATTGAAATGCGCGTTCAAATTCAATATATGGAGTTATATGTTGATTTTGACGAAAACTGATCGAAACGATCGAATCAGCCTACAACACATATCCCATTGTGTTCGGAATGGGGGTAATTAGTTATGGGCGATAGTCGGTGGGTTCGATTTCGAGCTTGAAATAAAAAGTTGCTTTTTGAAATTAATTAAAGAAAATAAAATAATATAAATTATTATATACTCCCTTTATCTCCATTCTAAGTCAACCCTATCCCCTTTTCCCTCTTCTCTCCCACTGTTTAACAGAAGAAAAAAGAAAAAAAAACTAAGGAAGGCCGCATCGATCCTCCCCACGCTGCCCATAGGAGCCGCCACCGCCCTCTACCGACGCGCCTCCCCTGCCTTCACCGCCACTTCGGCTTCGTTCCCCCCCTCCTCAGTTCGAAATCCGCTCCCCCAAGAACCCGAGCCCCAAATCGAGGAGAACCCCGCTGCCGCGACCCCCCCCCCCCCCCCCCCGCCCCTCCCCAACGTGCTGCGCCCCTTTTCCTCCCTCTCCTCTTCCATCCGACGCCCTATGACACCCCCACCCCCCCCCCCAACAGCTGCAACAATGAATCGGAGCTCGCCAGAGTTGAAGATGAGGTCATGGATTCGAGCGACTTCGTACAGGAAAGAGGAGGAGCGCAGTTTAAGGTAATGAAATTAATTTTAAATTTATAAATATGTGATCTTTATATAGCTAATATAAAGATGCGATTTTCTTTATTTTAGCAAATATAAAAATGTGATTTTTATATATATATAATAAGATTATATTTTTCTCTTTTGTTATAAAAAGGTTCGATTTTTCTAATTAAAAAGGTGAAATTTTTGATTATTTTAATATATATGCGAAAGAAGTGATTTTTGTATACATAATAGCAAAGTAAAAATTTGATTTTTATATATTGAATAGCATAGTAAAAATTCGATTTTTATATATTGAATAGCATAGTAAAAATTCGATTTTTTATATATTGAATAGCATAGTAAAAATTCGATTTTTATATATTGAATAGCATAGTAAAAATTCGATTTTTATATATTGAATAGCATAGTAAAAATTCGATTTTTATATATTGGATAGCAAAGTAAAAATTCGATTTTTACATATGTAGAGAATACGGGCAACGAAGGTGATAAAAATGTGATAACGATGAAGATTTCTATCAAAGAAGAGTCAAGATGGTTGGATAGCTATCGGTGAGAACTTCTCACTCTTCAATTTCTTTTTCTAGTTATATATATACTAGGATGCAGACGGTGTTTAGTAGCACCCGACACCCGTCATCCACAGACCATGGATGGCTTGTTTGTTAAATTGTTTGGTTGTGTAGTTGGTTAGATTATTTAGTTTGAATTGAATTGTTGGGTGAAATGAAATTGATTTGATTGCTGTGTGAATGGCGTGGGCCTTCACTAGACCGGGGATAAGGCTAGGCCTTATCCCGTTTCTAGTATCGTGCCGTTATGCCGCCAAAATTTTCTAAAATATGTTAGAAAAATAAAAATATCATTTTTATTCTGTAAATGAACCGAAATAGAAATTCATGTGTTGAAATAAAATATTTTATCATTAAAAATATAATTTTTAACGTGAATGTGAATAAATAAATATTCATTTACAAACCGGACGGTTTGTTTATGTACACCTATTTGAAGGACATTGATTGAGACGATAAATTTTACACATCGCCCAACTACACAAATAAAAATCTGTGTTTGATTGCTTGAAACCCCACACGGGTATTGGGATGATATTTGACGTACACTAATCCCGATTGTTTAGTTGTATGTCGATCGATTGATTGACAGGCTGTTATAAGCGTTGAATATTTATCTTTGATGCTTATACAGTGTAGAATGCACTTTGGATGATGGTTGATTATTCATCGTTGTTGATATATACATGTGTTGTAGAAAATCCATATAATTAACATTATATGGTAATTGATTGGGTCTCATTCCAGTTTTGAAATAGAAATATTTGAAATAGAAATATTCGAAATGGAATATTTGAAAATATCAATATATGAAGCCGTGTTGATTAGATTGATGCCATTTTGACGTGAACGATATTTATATCGATTTTATTCATTTTATAATGAATATCGAAAGTGATTTCAAAATCTAATATTTTGAAAAGAAAAGAAATTCGAATTGAAACTGAATAGAATTGAATTCGAATTGAAATTGAATATAAACGGATTCGAATTGAAATTGAATATAAACGAATTCGAATTGAAATTGAATATAAATGAATTCGAATTGAAATGGAATAGAAATGAATTCGAATTGAAATTGAATTGAATTGAAAACGAACTGAAATTGAATTAGAAATCAATTTAAATTAAAATCGATTTGAAATGAATTTAAAACGAATTTATATTGGAATATTCAATTTTGATTTAGAATTGAATATAAAGTTGAAACCGTTTTGAAAATGAATTTAAAACGATTTATAAAATTCGTTTCGAAAGGAAATCGACGAAGTATATATTATATATATTATATATATAATATAATGGCCTAAATAGAACGCGCCGCGCCACGACAGTTCGCGAATTTCGACCATTAACTTCGAACGAATATTACAGGAGATCCGACAGTCGGATTCTCCTAAAACTGGAACCGTTGGGTTCGTATCGAAAAGAGCTTTCTAACGAATATTAGAAATTTGAAATCTAACGGTTGGATTTGGAATTATGTCCAAATCAAATTTGAAAAAGGTCGCTGTAAGTGCAGTTCGATGACCGTTGATGGAAATCGACTGTACGGGCCTTAATAAAATTATTAAAAATAGTAATAATTTGTGTAAAATCATAAGAAATGATTTAGAAAGAATTGGGATGAAATACTCCATATTTGAAAAGATAAAATAGATTTTTATCGAAATGAACTAGTTTTGAACTAGAATTATAATTCTATTTATTTTTAAATAAATAAATTGAATTTGAAAAGGGTTTTAAAAATAACCAGAATTTCCAATGATTGCATTGGAGTGGATTTGAATCGAAATTGTCTTCGGAATATTTCGATGTTGGAATTCGTGATTATACAGATGTTGTTATGGAAATTTGAAAGATATATATTTATATCGTTATTTCCAATACGACATTTGTTAATCGTAGAATTTGATATTGAATATAAGCTGATATATTTTCTATTCAGAGCCTTGAATTGAATATCAAATGTGATTTGGGTTTGTCGTGAATGGTGTCTTCACTAACACTGTTCTTGAACCCAGTTGAGAAAAGATTAAATCTTTTTATTTAGATTTAATGAAGTGTACCAATTAAATAATATTTATTTGAAATTGAATTAATATTGATTTTTGGGTTTATCGCGGACAATGTTTTAAATAACACTCGTTCTTTAACCCGATAATTAATGGAATGTGGTTTTGGGTTTATCGTGAACCGTGTTTTTAAATGACACTGATTCTTTAACCCAGTTAACGATTAAAACTAAGTGGAGTTTTAATGAATCTTTAATTAGATTGAAAATATCGAGAATGGAGTATCACCAGTTTTGCTCCAGGCGATAGTTAAATATTTAATTAGATTTAAACGTGAAATGGTAATTGAATTTACCGATAACACCGTGGTGTTCGATATGAAGTATTGCCAGTTTTACTTCATGGGATGAATAGGTTGGGATTGGAAAATTAAAACAAATGATTACTTCGGTAAGGTTCGTTAATCCCGACTAGTTGAATCGAAATTCAAAAGTATATTAAAGAATAAATTAAAGAATTTATCTTTGATAAAATTAATGGGAACCTTTCCCTATGAATGTGAAATTTAGAAACTAACTGTCGGTTAGCTAAGCAGAATGGTTTCCTGGATATTGAGCTGATGTTGGTTTCGGCCTTCGGGGTTAATATTTGGGGAATTATTCTCTTGATTAATTTACGGTTAGTGACTGATGAATTGGAATGAGGCGTATGTTGTGTTTGTGTAACACTTATTTAAAATATACGCGAGTTATTCGGAAAGACCGGGTTTATCCCATTCCGAATAACTGATACGACGATAAGTCGAAGATGAAGACGATGGTCGAAGACCGGAGGTCTTCACGTCGTTTGGGTGATTACTGATGATCTTGATTGGGCTGTACACCCAAGAAGATGGAAACAGTTAGTGATCATCCAGACGTGCTTGGAGATCGATGGATATGCGGGATACTAGGTGCCTCCGGTTTCGTTCAGACCCAGAACGGACTTGTAAATGGACTGTGTGTCTGACACTGGATTTTAGTCCGTGTGATTGATCTCTATTAAATATATATCTGTTTGGCGGCAGAGAATTTATTCTCTTGCTTAACGCCCTTCTCTGAGACGTACGAGCTCAGGGGTTATATACTGATGGATATCAAACGCATGGAGTGAATTGCCTGTTTGGCATGCCTAAGTGGCAAATGATCAAGGCTTCTGTTGAAAAGCAAAGTCTTATGGTGATGATCGAAGCATGGCCTTTGTGGCGTAGCTTTGTGTAACGTTTACTTCGCGAGTTTCGCACCCCGGTTGTGAACCAGAAACGAGAGAGGACATCAGGGAGGGCATGCGTTTCCTTCTAGCTAGGGTGGTGTCAGTGACCTACCAGCCCTGACATTTATATACTTTTCACCTGTGTGGTTGTTGCTGTTGCGAGGCGCCTCGGTTTGATCGGACGATCCAGGTCCGATGGAGTCATTTTTTGGCTCATTGACGCCCTAAAGGGTGGGGAGACGTATTGTTCAGGCATAATAATCCACATCGGTGGACCAGCCCTGACGATCCAAGGGGCAGTTGCGGCTGTTCCTGAGACACGGGCTAGAGCGTCTCAAATCGGTAGAGGACGATCCCTGGCCTCGGTTCATAGATGGAAATCCAATTTCCAAATACGTGACATTTGCGGTTTTATTTGTAAACCTATAAATGGCGACATAGTGGCATGGGACGCTTATGCCGTCTATGATTGATACTTATGATTTGAAGTTGTTTTATACACTATGCACTTATTATAATATCAAATGATTTCTTTTAAACGTATCAAGCATTCTTGGCTATTATAAGGTAAAAACCCTATCCCCCGGCTTGCGTTGCATTGTGTGATAGGACCTGGGTCTTATAATAGCTTCATTTTTCTTTATTTAGCATTGCGCTGTTCGTTTTATGCACTGGTATTCTTGGGAGGAAACCCGTTCCGTGTTATACGGCGTGGTCCCTTGATTTACCTAACTTTAAATAAAGATTAATAACTGTTTTAGTTCTCACACCAGTCACATGACTGATCTGGAGTTTATTGTTTTAACCTAAACTCTGGGTGCCCCTATTTTGACACGGGCAGCTAGTAGTTTTGGTTTTGCAGATTTATATTCGCAGGATCCTGGTTTACAGCTGGAACGATATCCGGAAAGCTTTGTATCTGTATATCTCTTCTAGTTGTGTATTGTATTATTTTCCGTTGCTATGTATTTAAATGTAATTTAAATCTCTGATATTTTTCTGTGTAATATTCATTTATACTCTGTATATTCTTGTAATCTGATGTATTGTTGTAATATACGATGAAATGTCCTTCCGTCTGCGTTCTGATTTGTCGTGTTCTCAAAAAAATTCATTCTTTCTCTCTCTCTTCGGGGACCGGGGAAGTTCGGGTCGTCTCATAAACTCAATTCACAAATCATTTTTATTCCAATTACAAAATATAGTTTGAAACTCTAGTAATCTTAATTAAAAGATTTATTCTTTTCAACTGGGTTTAAGAAAGGTGTTATTGAAGACACCATTCACGACAAACCCAAAATCCAATTTATTTAATTTAATTTCAATTAAATATTCACTAATTGGAAAACTTCATTAGATCTTAATTTAATGATTTATTCTAGTTAATAACTAGTTCATCAAATAAAAATATATTTTTCTAAAATATATTCTTTTTCTAAATATACTTAAAATATTCTTCTTCTAGAATATTCTTTCTTGGAATGTGGCCCAATCAACAACCATATATTGCATATAATCAACAACCACGATAAATAATTATCACACGTCCAAACAACAACCAGAGTGGATTCTACACTAAATATTGGGACTAGTGTAGATCAAATATCATCCCAACACCCGTGTGGGGTTTCATCCAACAAACAAATAATAAATTATTTGTGCACTTGGGCGACGTGTAAAAATTATCATCCCAATCACATAAACAAGTCGGATGACTTGTAAATGGCAGTGTAATATTCAGCTAACAATATATTTAACACATCAAACATTTCAATATCATAAACATGTATTTCAGTTCTTTTATTTGTGAACAAATGACAACAAAAATCTTGACTCTTATTTATTTACCAAGATGTATATTTTCAGTCTCACTCATTTTTAAATGACAAAATGAATATTTTACTTCATCTTTTTTTAAAATGACAAAAATGTCTTCTTTATTCTAATTCTTTTTAAAGTGACCAAATGAATGTTTTCTTATTCATTCTTATAAAGTGAGACTAAATGAATGAATTTACTTCATTCTTTTCAGGTGTCAAAAAAAATGTTTATTTTTGACTAAGCCTTTTCAATGGGTAAAAATGTTCATTCTCTATTTCACTAACATGTTTAACACAGAAAGATTATTTTATCTCAATAATCATGTTTTGACAAACATGTTAATTTTGCTTAACGTAACCTAATTAACAAAACACGTTAATTTTGCTTAACATAAACTAATTAATAAAACATGTTAATTTTCTTAACAAAATCTTCTTAACAAAACATGTCAATTTTGTTCTTTATAATCTAATTAACAAAGATGTTAATATTGTCCTTTTTATCTATATTAACATTCCTAATGAAAAATTTTCTTACTATTTACAAACAAATTTCATTTCAAAATTGTTATTTTCATTTGCAAAACCTATTTCAAATAAAAGGTTGTTTTTATTTTCACTAATCATTCTTTGACCAAAATATGTTATTCTTTTCACTAATCATATTTGACCAAAAATGAATATTTGGTGAAATTCATTCTAAAGGACAAAATAAATATTTTTAATATCACATAGAAATGAAATCTTTTATTTCTTTTACTACATGAAAATGTAACCTTTTCTTTTCATTCTTTGATTACATTAAAAATGTAATCTTTTTATTTCATTCTTTGATTACGCACAAAAATTGTAATATGTTATTCTTTAATTACAATAAAAATGTAGTCCTTTATTTCATTTCTAATTACATTGGGAAAATGTATCTTCATAATTTATCTCTAATTACATTGAAAAGTGCAATTCTTTTTAATTACATTGAAAAATGTAATTCTTTTAATTTATCTATAATTACATTGAAAAAGGTAAGTCTTTTAATTTATTTCATATATAACATTAATAATATGATTTATAATGTTAACATATTTTTGTTCCTAAAACATGTAATTTTGATTTCAATATTTGTTTGCATTTATAATCGCAAACAAAATGTAATTTTAATTCTAATATTTGTTTGCATCTAAAATTGCAAACAAAAATGCAATTTAATTGTAACAACCCGGAAATTCTGAACCAATTTAAAATTTTTATTTTACAAATTTTAATGAATTTGTAATAAAATTTTTTTTACTTTAAATACATAATCTTATGTCAGTCCACTTTTTGTTCTTACTTGATCTATGCTTTTAATTTTGTCTGTACCGTTACTTAATAGGTTATGAACATTTCATAGGAAGAACTCATTGACTATGATCAAAATTTTGGTGATCATATACAATGATGAATCGCTTTGGTTAACGTGACTTTTTTCGTAATTAACTACATTTAAGTAAGAAGAATCATATCAAAATTTGTTAACATCCAATAAATAAAAGTAAGTAATTTCTTTAAATTTGAGTCAGTAAGAATTCAAATTAATTTCAGAATTAAGCTATTTATGAAATTGACACGTGTAAATAAATGCTAATTAGTCATATGATATTTATGGTGTGGTAAAATCAGAGTATAACAATTCATTAGAAATTTAATTATAATCAAATGGGGATTGTTTCTAATGCGAATGTTAAATTTAAGGTAATATATAATTAGTGAGATAAACATAAATATAATTTAATGTTAAATTGCATAATAAAAGTGATTGTAAGAAAAATTGGAAATAACGGAACTATAATAAATGTTGAATTAATACAATAAAACAAACCAGTTAATTTTATAATTGAAATATAATGTTGGAATTTAGTATAATGAAATTCTCCTAATAGTATATTTCGAGTATAAAAAGAAATTTGAATTGAGACATTATGATAACTTTGTCATGTTTGGAAGGAAGGATTAATTAATTGATTGTTTTAAAAACATTAATTGCTCAATTAAAAATGTTAGAAAATTGAATTTGAGATATATGACACAGGTAATTTATTCCTATGTTGGATTAGGATTAGATGGGTAATTGAATCAAGGATAAATGAAATTGAATACTGCATCCATTTAATTAACCTTTGAAATTTGAATAAATAAAAAGGAAAGTGAAAAAAAACCATGTGAACTTAATATCTATATTTTTCTTTATTTTGAAATCAATGTGTACCATTTAAAGTTTAACGTTCATTCATTGATATCATTTCTTTACTTAAACGTTCGTCAAAAAAAAAAAAAAACCGTTTATACCTTTAATTTATTTCATTGGTTCATAAGATTTTGGATTATTCTTATTGGGGTTAGTGGAATATTATGAGTTAAGGCAGCTACTTAAGTTTAGTTTCTGAAGCGTTTCTCATGCGTGAATAAATAAAGTAGTCCTCCTCTTCCTTCCTCATTCCTTCTTACATCTCAGATTCCTTGTAACGACCCGCATTCTACGCATCATAGGATCGTAGGATATTTATTTCTTTCACATACGAAGTCGTATGGTCATGTAACTTTGGGAGACGACTATTGGGGTCATTTCCCATGTTCATGATTTTTCCCGATTTTTAAATGACCATTTTACCCCTAGTTGGCACTATTTTGGCCATAACTTTTGACTGGAAAGGAATTTTGACCTGAAACCGCTTTCATTGGCTCCGGATGATGGTTTCTCTTTCCGTAGAGTGGTCACATTAGCCAAACGGACTCACCGTTTGGGAGATATGGCTGAAACAAGTTTCAGATGGTGAAAAACAGCTTAATTGGGCTTAACCGGGTGATTAACAGCTAGGCCCAAAGGGGAATTTCGGGTTTAGGGGTATATAGGGGCTGATTAGGGTTAGAAAACATTTCTTTAGACATTTTCCAGTCGCCACTTTCATCCTTAGACACTCTAACAATGGCCTCCTACATCTAAAACACCCCAAATCACTTTCTAATTGAAGATTAGGCTATGCAACACCAAATTAAGAAGAAAAAGCACCAAAGCAAGGTTAGAGCTGCCGTTGGACATCAGTATTCGCCCCAAATCAGAGGAGTTTCGGTTCTGAGAATTTTAGTTGTGGCCAAGGTGAGTGATAGCATCGTTTTGACACTAATTACAGTTAATTAAGGGTGATTAGTGAAGATTAGCGAATTTATACACTAATAAATTCTGGAAAAATGTTTAGAAATTCTTAAATAATATTTCATGCCTCTGTTAGAAAATTTAGACGATTTGATTAAGTTTTACTAAGTATGCGCTTAAACATGATTAAGAAGGATTATAGGAAAATGTGAGGTTTTAGCCACTTTTGATCTATTTTGATTCATTTGGATTGTTGTTTGGTGTTTGTGGTTGCTCTTACATATTGCTATGACTCTATGGTATGTTCATGATTGATTAGAATAGTTAGATTGGTCGAAAGCGTCGTCGAATGGCGTAGAAAGCTCGCTGGAAAGTTGCAGAAATGTGCAGGTTCCGAACCGGATCGGATCGGAGTAGGGGGTCGGATCGGATTTGTGAACTGACCGAGGGGATTCGAACTGGATTGGAACTTGTCACTGGAGGAGGCTTGGCGAGAAGGAAGGCCGTTTACTTAGAGTTGGAGTGGACGAGGGGATCGGATCGGAACTATAAAGAGCGGATCGGATCGGAGTAGGTTGAAGAGCGGATTGGATCGGGGTAAGCTAGGGAGCGAAGCGGATCAGAGCAGATTAGGGGGTGGGATCGGATCGGGCTATGGAGCAGGATCGGATCGGAGTAGGCCAGGGGACGAGATCGGATCGGAGCAGGCAAGCTGGAGGAGGGACGAACCGAACCGACTGGAGCGTGACATCCGAACCGAACCGACGTCTAAGGGGAAGGATCACCGAACCGAACCACATGCAGGAATACACCATGGAGCATTGCACCGAACCGAACCGTGTTATACGTATATATCCGAACCGAATCGAATTCAGGACCACTTCTATGCGACGACTCTTTTGAAGACCAACTCCAACTCGATCAAAACCCGAGATGCAAAGGAAGTCCAAATGAGAAGTTAGAGCTCAAGATTTAGATGGGAATCAACGAGTTCGCTTCATGGTTGGGCTTTGCTGCGGGATGCGTGCCATGGAGTTATCGATGTCTATAGCTTTGAACCACTATGGTAGGAGGTACGAAGACGAATTCAGGGCCATTATGGCATCGGTAGAACCAAGGGCTACAACCAATGAAGTGGGTCATTGAAATGTTTGGTCATGACTCCATATGTTTAGCTTGGTCATAGCAGGGTTTCTACAAGTCGGGATTCGTCGTTACCTCAGTTTATCTAGTGTTCCAAAGTGGTAGATATCGTACGCTTTAGGCACTGAGTGAGAGATGTGAGGATGATTGCTATGGATGATTTGTTTGCTATCATTGTGACATGCACACCCCACCCCCGTATTCTTACACTATTTATTATGGCACCTTAGAGTATTTCACGGTATGTGGTACTAACTCTTTGGTTGCAGGTCCAGGTTCAGGTATGGTTTAGTATACCTGTTATTATTCTGTTTAGATGCTTATCGCTCATACCAGGCTTTATGTCTGACCCAGAGTTTTATGTCTCCTCTTATTACTCTGGGTGCTCACACGAGCAGACTAGAGACAGGTTAGCTGGTGATGCACGGGTAGATGATCCGGAGACGAGCAGGAGGCTTCCACGTAATATATATAATATTCTCCCTGTGTTGTTGAAGATCACTGCTTGGGCATTGGTGGTGCATCTTCTACTCTAGCTTTCTTTTGTTTAGAGACAGTAAATTTGGAAAATTGTAATAAGCTGTACATGGATTTCCGCTGCTCTGATGATTGATGTTGATTTTAGTTATCAGCTTATGCACTGTCTCACCTGTTTTATGTCAAGTATGTTGTTATTGTATTTTATTCCATGTGCTGTGAGACATTCTACAGGTTCCTTGATTAGTTCATTTCCTTCTCCCCTTTCTTTGGCGACCGTTCCGTGCTAGTCGGGGCATGTGTACAGCGCACTTCCGGAGGAAATGCAGGCTGGTGCGGAGCGGGCCGTCACACTTGGTATCAGAGCTCTAGGTTGCGTAGTTAACCTAGGGAAGTTATCAGGGAGAGATAATATACTTATACGAGAGAGCGTATTTGTGATTATTTTGGTTTTCCAAAGCTATATATATATACTATTTACTAGTATAAGGATGAAGTCGTGCTGGACTAGCACCACTATGGAGTCGTTAATCGTTTCCTTTTTCAGATTGACGATGAGCCGGTATACTAGAGGTGCTGGTAGAGGAGCCAATAATGGGAATGCTGCTGACATGAGGACGATGTTTACTGACCTCATGAGGGAGATGCTTAGAGATGTACAGAGGGCAGCTCCCAATGGTGGAAATGGTGATGGTCCAATAGTGCAGGCGCCAAGAGTCGACTTCGCCAAGCTGAATAAGGATTATACTAGTCTTGGTGGGAAGTCATTCCACGGAACGGAGTCGGCTACAGATGTTCAGGATTGGTTGGATAGTTGCGAACGTATCTTCGAGGATTTGGATATCGAGGATGCGATGAAGAGAAAGCTAGCGTCCCGTCAGCTGCAAGGACGGGCAATGAATTGGTGGAATGCTATAAAGGCAGCTACTCCCGAAGATCAGATTACTTGGGAGCAGTTTAAGGCTCGCTTTAGCGAGAAGTTCATTCCATCTGCTCAGAAGTCAGTGTTGTTTAAGAAATTCTTGGAGCTCAAGCAGAATGGCAGAGCTGTCTCGGAGTACATTGCTGAATTTGACACTTTGTCAAAATATGGGTTATCTCTTATTGATACTGCCGAGAAAAAGAATGAGAAATTCATAACTGGTTTGGATCAGTACTTGGGGGAAAGACTTATTAACCACATCGATGAGACGTTTGAATCGATTGTGGGGAAAGCATTAAGGTCAGAAAGTCTCTACCCTAAGCCCAAGACTGAGGTTGCATCTGCGGAAGAGCCAAAACCACAAGCAAGTGGTGGAGGCAAGGGTGGTTCCCAGAATAAGAGAAAGCAGAATCAGACTAAGGATGGCCAGAAGAAAAAGAATAAGCAAGATGTTGAGTGCTTCAGCTGTGGTAAGAAGGGCCATTATGCTAGTAATTGTCGGGCCAAGCCAGCGGATAAGAAGTGCTTCAACTGTGGCCAAATGGGACATCACAAGGACAAGTGTCCACAACCCCCTAAAGAAAAGCAAATGGTGAAAGCCTACGCTCTTAATGCTATTCCTTCTTCGTCGAATGCCCCAACTGCGGCGGAGAAGGGAAAGAATGTCGTCATTCAAGGTATGCTTTCTGTTTATGATGTTCCTGTTAGAGTTTTGTTTGATACCGGAGCTTCCAGTTCTTTCATATCTAGTGACCTGGTAGATAGGTTGGGATTGGAGCCCGAGATTGTCGATAGACCTTTAGTAGTGACGAACCCGATTGGTGGTTCGACTAGCCTTAGCATGATTTGTCGCAATGTGGTCCTATCGAGTCATGGATGCATGTTTGTTTGTGATTGCTTTGTTTTGGGCTTTACTGGGTTTGGCATTATTTTGGGAGTAGATTGGCTCCAAAGATACGGGGTGGTGGTAGACTGTGAGGGCTTGTTGGTGACAGCTAGAGCGGATGATGGGCGGAGGATAGAGTTTGGTGGTCTACCCAGTGAGGGGGTATTGGCTAGTTTTCTAAACTCCCTAGACATTCCGCATAGTGAGTTGTCAGGTTTGCCCATGGTTGGCCAGTATCCGGATGTTTTCGAAGAAGTGACCGGACTTCCACCACACCGAGAGATTGAATTTCGTATTGATTTGGTAAAAGATGCCAGACCTATAGTGATGCCACTTCGTCGTATGGCACCAAGGGAGCAGCGAGAGCTCGAGGTGCAAGTCAGCGATCTTTTGAAGAAGGGATTTATCAGAAGGAGTGTTTCTGAATGGGAAGCACCAGTTGTGTTTGCTACCAAGGCAGATGGTTCCCTTCGTTTGTGTGTAGACTACCGCGAGTTGAATAAAGTGACGAGGAAGAACAAGTATCCTCTACCGCGGATAGATGATTTGTTCGATCAGTTGAGTGGCGCGAGAGTATTTTCTCAGTTGGATCTCGCGACAGGCTTTCATCAGCTTAGAGTGGAAGCTGAGAGTATAGCTAAAACGGCATTTCGAACGCCGTCTGGATTTTATGAGTGGTTGGTCATGCCATTCGGGCTGACCAATGCCCCAGCATATTTTGTGGATCTTATGAATAGGGTATTCAGAGATCAGTTGAATAAGTTTGTCCTTGTGTTCGTTGATGATATTTTGGTCTATTCGAGGACATAGGAAGAACACAAGGAACATTTAAGAGTAGCGATGGAGGTGTTGAGAAAACACCAATTGAAAGCCAAGTTTTCTAAGTGTCACTTCTGGAAGAGGGAAGTGAGGTTCTTGGGCCATGTTGTATCAGAGAATGGTATTGCCGTGGACCCGGCAAAGGTGGCTACGGTACAAGATTGGCCTACGCCCAAGAACGCAACAGATGTAAGAAGTTTCTTGGGATTAGCCGTATATTATCGTAAGTTTATCCAAGGTTTCTCCAAGATAGCAGCACCATTGACCCAGTTGACCAAGAAGAATCAAGCTTTTGTCTGGGATGAAAGGTGCGAGAATGCATTCAAAAGTCTAAAGGACAAGTTGACAAGCGCACCAGTGTTAGTCATTCC
This sequence comes from Allium sativum, assembly GCA_030737875.1. Classification (NCBI taxonomy): domain Eukaryota; kingdom Viridiplantae; phylum Streptophyta; class Magnoliopsida; order Asparagales; family Amaryllidaceae; genus Allium; species Allium sativum. The sequence continues at coordinate 911,664,279 of CM060926.1, forward strand.
TAAGGGGGATGAAGAGATGACGGTATACACGGATGCCTGTGGTACCGGACTGGGTGATGTATTGATGCAAGGCGGTAGGGTTGTAGCTTACGCAAGTCGGCAATTGAAACCGCACGAGAGAAGATACCCTATCCATGATTTAGAATTGGCAGCGATCGTGTTCGCGTTAAAGATGTGGAGACACTATCTCTTGGGAGAAAGATTTGAGCTGTTTACAGATCATAAGTCGTTAAAGTATCTCTTCTCTCAGAAAGATCTGAATCTCCGTCAGCAGAGATGGTTAGAGTTCTTAGCTTCCTATGATTTTGACATCGCATACACACCAGGAAAGGGCAATGCGGTGGCTGATGCATTGAGTAGAAGACATGCCAGCTTAGGGGCTATTTTCCTCGAATGGAAGCAACTGGAGTTTATCGCGGGGTTTGATTTCAGACCAAAGTGCGAATTGGATCCAGAAATGTTAGCAAGTTTGACGATCAGACCCACTTTGATAGAGCGGATTGGTTCTAATCAGAGGGACGATCCTAACCTATTGGAAATCATCTCCAAGTTAGAGATGGGTATCGATGAGGAGATGAATGTGTATGGGCTTGATCGAGATGGATGGCTTAGAAAGAATGGAAAGCTTGTTGTACCCAATGTCAATGGATTGAGAGATGAAGTGCTTAGAGAATGTCATCACTCAAAGCTGACTATACACCCCGGTGGTAACAAGATGTATCGAGGTATGAAGCAGACTTACTACTGGGAAGGGATGAAAAGAGACGTTGGGAAGTGTAAAGACCCGCAAATCCCCACCCTTTGGATCGACCATAAACCACACAGGTCTGATCCAAAAAGTGGAAACCTACGAATACTTTAACTTTGGGCATACAACAAATTAAAACAACAACAGGAGACTTTTATAACACTATAATAAATGTTACATCAGAGTACAGAATATACATATCAGAGTACATTGGAATATAATTACAACGGAAGATAAATACAAAAAAAAGTAATATACTGCAACGGAAGAACACAGCGGAAGACTTTCTATCTCTGGACACAGCTTTAAGCTTCAACCCAGAATCCTGTTTAATATATCTGCAAAGAAATAGCTACTCGACTGCCCGTGTGGAAAATATGGGCACCCGAGTTTGCCAGTGGACAAAACTACAGGTCAGTCATGGGACTGGTGTGAGAATTCTACCTAACCTATAAAATATAATAAGGCTAATCTCAGGACCACGCCACTTTCGCGGAACGGGTTTTCTCCTATGGATTGCCAGTGCATGACTAAAGTAAATCGTCAAAATAGCGCAATGCTTTTTAGAAAAATGAAACCATTATAAGACCCAAGTCCCATCACACAATGCAACGCAAACCGGAGGATAGGGTTTTACCTTATAATGATCAAAAGATGCTTGATACGATAAACACGGTATTATATAATAATAGTGTGCAACCAATTTGAAATACATCAAAGTAAATGTATTAATCCTAGACGGCATGAGTGCCCCATCCCACTATGTCGCCATATATAGGTATACAATCAAAACCGCGTGATGTCGTATTGGAAATTTGGGTTTCCATCTGAGTCAAGGCTAGGGAGGAGATCCTTACCGATTCGAGACACTCTAGCAATGCCCCAGGATTGGTACTCTGTCCAACCCTTGGATCCTGCAGGGCCGGTCCACACTTACTTTTGTGGATTGGTAATTCCTGAACACACGCTTCCCGGTCCTTTTGGACCTATAATACGGCCAGTAGCGACCGCATAAACCGAGGCCTCGAACAATCCAACAACCACAATGAATAAATGCCAGCGCTGGTAGGTCCCTGGCACCACTCTAGCTAGAAAGAAACGTGCGCACTCCCTGCGTTCCCTTCTCCCGTTTTAGACTCTACCGGGCTGTGAGGCTCGTGAAGTCACGTAACACAAAGCTATGCCTAAATAGACTATGCTTTGATCATCCCACAAGGCTCTGCTTTGCAACAATAAGCCTTGATCAAGTGCAACTTGGCATACCACATCAACAACTCATATCATGCGATCGGTAAATATTTAACATACAAAAGGGTGTTAAGCAAGAGAATAAATCCTCCGCCACCATGCATTTATATATTAAATAAAAACCAATTTAATTACATGAAATAAATTTCAATGTCAGGCATGCTATCCATTTACAAGTCCGTTCTGGGTCTGAACGAAACAACGTATCCGTCGATCTCCAGTACGTCTGGAAGATCATCACTTTTACCTTGCCTTGGGGGATCAGTCCCAATTCAAGATATCAGTCACCATCAACCAAACGATGTGAAGCTCTCCGGTCTTCAGTCACCGTCTTCATCTTCGACTCTTGATCGTCGTGATGATTATTCAGAATGGGTTAGACCCGGTCTTTCTGAATAACTCGCGTATTTGTAATTAAAATCAACCATACGCCACATTCCAACTTTGAATATCCTTTTAAATAAAAATTATTATTTATGTTAAAAGGTTCTCATTAATTTTATCAAAGATAAAATAAATTAAATTTTTAATCTTTCTAAAAAGATGTATTAATATTCCAATTTTGATTTAATTTATAAAATAGATTTATAAATTTCAAATAGTAATTTCAATGTAAATTGGATTAAAGGATAAATGTTATTTAAAACATCGTCCACTACAAATCCTTTCTACATATCAATCACCAACATAATGGCTAAAATCTAATAATCTTAAATAAAAGTTTATCTTAAAGATATTAATTCATTACTATAAAAAAAAAACACATTTTAAAATAATCAACGAAATATTCTATATATAAAAGATTCTGAATGTAAAATATTCTTTATAATACAAAATCTTTTATTTTACAAAGATCCTTTCATTATATAAAAATTCTTTATTTAAAAAGAAATTCTGCATTGGAATGCAACTCAACCATGTACCATATAATTTGGGTCATATGGGTTTCATACATTTCATATATAGGGTAATAACAGGAAATAATCCTCAATCCATTAACAACCAGAGTGACAATGTCAACTGTGTGAGCATTAAAATAAAACAATAACGCTCATCGCAGCCTGTCGATCAATCGATAGACATATAAATAACATTGGGATTTGTGTCAGTCAAGTATCGTCCCAATACCCGTGTGGGGTTTTCATCCAACAACAGTTCATATAAATAAATAAATAAATAGAATTGGTTAATAGGTTTAACCAATTTCTACTGTATATTATGCAAATAAAAGTAATCCTTATATTTGCACATAAAATTGTGTTTCCTACCAAGATGAGTGAAGGTGATATACTCATTTTGTTAGCAATTCTATTTCAACAAATACAGTGTAGATAAAAGTGTGTTTCCAATTTTGTACTTTTATTTATACATAAAACACAAATAAAAGTGTACCTCATGTATTTGTCTTTTTATTTGACAAACAATGTCAATAAAAATGTTCTTTTATATCTTGTACTTTTATTTAACACAACAATGGTAAACAAAATGTCTTTTTAACTCTTTTACCTTTATTTAACAAAACAATGACAGATAAAAGTATAATTTGCTTTCTATGCTTTATTTGCATCTAAAAATGCAAATAAGAAATATAACTCTCTTTTTACTTTTCTTTACAATAGAAAATGTAAAAATGGTTCACACAATTTTGTTATTTTTCTTTACAATAGAAAATGTAAATAAAAAGATTCTCATTATTTTGTTCTTTTTTTTTTATCACAACTAAAAGACGATAGAAATGTACTATTAACATCGCTATTTATATCGCATAAAAAAAAATGTCGAATAAAATGAATCACTAACATTGTCTATTTTTATCGCACTAAAAATGTCGATAAAAATGAATCACTAACATTGTCTATTTTTATCGCACCAAGAATGTCGATAAAAATGAATCACTAACATTGTCTATTTTTATCGCACTAAAAATGTCGATAAAAATGAATCACTAACATTGTCTATTTTTATCGCACTAAAAATGTCGATAAAAATGAATCACTAACATTGTCTATTTTTATCGCACCAAGAATGTCGATAAAAATGAATCACTAACATTGTCTATTTTTATCGCACCAAGAATGTCGATAAAAATGAATCACTAACATTGTCTATTTTTATCGCACTAAAAATGTCGATAAAAATGAATCACTAACATTGTCTATTTTTATCGCACCAAGAATGTCGATAAAAATGAATCACTAACATTGTCTATTTTTATCGCACCAAGAATGTCGATAAAAATGAATCACTAACATTGTCTATTTTTATCGCACCAAGAATGTCGATAAAAATGACAGCATTAACTATTCTATTTTCACCGCGTTCAAAATGACGATAAAATATCCAACATTAACAATTCTATTTTTACCGCATTCAAAATGACGATAAAATATTCAACATTAACAATTCTAGTTTTTACCGCATTCATAATGACGATAAAATATTCAACATTAACAATTCTATTTTTACCGCATTCAAAATGACGATAAAATATTCAACATTAACAATTCTAGTTTTTACCGCATTCAAAATGACGATAAAATATTCAACATTAACAATTCTATTTTTACCGACTATAGAAAATGTAAATAAATATATTTCTAAATTCTATTCTTTTTATTTACATAAGAGAATGTAAATAATCGCATTTTCAATTTCTATTCTTTTACTTACATAAGAAAATGTAAATAAATATATTTCTAAATTTTTATCATACCGTTATAACTCATATATAAATTACATAGAAAAATGTCATTTTTATTTTATCGTTCTAATTCACCTCTAAATTACATAGAAAAATGTAATCTTTATTATGCGATGGGAATTCATATTTTAATTACATAGAAAAATGTAATTCCTATCATACGACATAAATTCATATTTAAATTACATCTAAAAATGTAGTTTTTATCCTACAATGCAAATTCACATTTTAAATACAAGTAAAAATGTAATTTTCATTCTACCGTTATTATTCATTTCTAAATTGCATTGAAAAATGTAATTTTAATCATGCAATGTAAATTTACATTTTTATATCATAGAAAAATGCAATTTTGTCATACGGTGCAAATTCATATATAAATTACATGTAAAACTGTAACTTTTGTTATGCAAAGTAAATTCACCTTTTTAATTACGTCTAAAAATGTAATTTTATTCATACGGTGGAAATTCGTTCATAAATACATATAAAGATGTTGTTTATTTCATACGATGAAAAATCATTCATAAATAACATATGAAAATGTTATTTATTTTATGCGATGAAAAATCATTCATAAATAACATATAAAAATATGTTTCATTTCATACAATGTAAAAAAACATCTTCTTCTTTTTTTATGTACAATGCAAAACTATCATCTTTTTATATTATAATATATTGGCTTTACTATTTTACGACGTAAAAATATGATCTTTTATATTTTACAAAGTAAAAATATCAACTTTACTATTTTACAATGTAAAAATATCAACTTTACTATTTTACAATGTAAAAATATCAACTTTACTATTTTACAATGTAAAAATATGATCTTTTATATTTTACAAAATAAAAATATCTACTTTACTATTTTACAATGTAAAAATATCAACTTTACTATTTTACAATGTACAAATATTCATTTCCCTATTTTGCAATGTAAAAATATGACTTTTTCTATTTTACAATGAAAAATAATAACTTCTTCTATTTTAAATATAAAAAGATTGTCTTTTTATTTTCATCGTCAAAATTTCATCTTTTTGTTTTCAATATAAAAAGATTGTCTTTTCATTTTAAACATAAAAATATTGTCTCCTTATTTTCAACATAAAAAGATTTAGTTTTTTTTTATAATCAAAAACAAAGTTGTAATTTTTGTAACCAAAATCAAAGTTGTAATCTTTGTTAACAAATTCAAAGTTGCAATTTTTGTTGACAAAACCAAAGGTTCAATTTTTATAAAGTTGTAATCTTTATAAATAAAAATAAAAGATTTCATGTTTACAAATAAAACAAAGATTCATTTTATACAAACAAAAACAAAGATTCATTTTAAAGATCGAATCTTTATTAACGTCATTCATTTCAAAATCAAAATCAAAACTTTGATTTGTCAATCATGATAAAAGATTAAACTTCATTTACAAATCATAACCAAAGATTAAACTTTTTATTATAACCTTTCTACTTGTCATCGAATAACAATTTCCACAATCAATTCCAACACCAATCATACAACACATCAATAACAATATAGGCCACAATCATCAATTTCCACCATACAACAATTTAATCCATACAACATCCATTTTGCATAATGACAACATAATTAAATTAAATTAATTATATATATATAAAAAAAAAAATATAGAATCTCACCTTGCTTGTTTCTGAAATGAAGCGATTTAAATTAGATCTCGTGTTTGGCGTCACATCGGTTACGGATCTGAAAGATTGCAAATTGAAATTTATGCATAAATTAGAATTCTGGCCTTTAACAACTGACACAGTGACGCTTAAAAGCGTGACAAAATCTGAAGCTATGTACCTCAAATTTTCAGAAATGTTCAAAACTTTGAATGCGGATTTCGGGAGCTATAGTCGACGGTTTTACGAACGGTTTGCGGGAGATTGAAGAGCTACGAGAGGGCTATCTTCACCGAGAAAATGGAGGGGTGCGGCTGCAAGCACAGGGGGCGGCGGCAGCATAATGGCGGCGGGTTCGGGAAGGTAGATCGAGAGCTACGGGCAACGGTTTGACGTGAGGTTTGTTGGAGAAGAAAGAGGAAGAGAAGAGCTTCAAAAAGTTTAACTACGGCATGGTCTAATTCTTAGTGGTTTGGGAGATAGGGAGGAGAGAAGTTTCGGCCATTATGGGTTCAAGGGTGCGGCTACATCACGTTGAGGAAGAAGAAGGATCCGATTATTATAATATTATAATATTAGGTTAATCTAATTATTATTTAATTAGCCCGTTTAAGCCCGTTTTGGCCCGAACTCCGTTTTAGGCCCAACGACTGTTGTTCCTACCATTTAGCCCCCATTTCAAACTCATCTAGACATGTCTTGACAGCCCAAACTATCATCTAGGCCTCCGTTTTGCAGTTTTAAAATTTAAGTCTTTATTTCTAATTTTTCCGTACATATAATTTTACCGGGGACACAAATTAACTCAGAAAAATCCAGAAAAATTATTTTTGGCTTTCTTATGTCAATACGGTTCTAACAAAATTTATTTCGTCGAATTCTGAGACTTTTTTGAAAAATGGCTATTTTTAAGGCATTTAAATTTAACTGAAATAGTCAAAACACATTTTCTTTTCCCACGTTCACATATTAATTCGAAAAATTCTAAAAATTGAAACCTAGCAATAATTTGACATTCCGGTTCCAACAAAAGTGGTTTCATCGAAAACAGAGGTCGTTTGAAAAATGACTATTTTTAAGGCCAATATATTTAATATTAAAAATATATTTTTAAACAAATAAATCCCAAAACTCAAAATATATAAGTGTTTACTGTTTTTCAATGTAGAAACATCATTCTGAACTCAATGGAAGTGGTTTCGAGTTCAAATTCCTTCGTATGCAAAAAGTAGCATTTTGACCTTTATAAGTTTCATAGCGACCTTCTAAAAATTGAATTGGCCACAACTTTTGATTCCCGTTATGAAATTTCGATTTTTCGGATTCGTTGGAAAGATATTTTTAAATAGTTTCTAATATTTTTGGTTTCACTAAAATCCGTTAAATTTTGCATCCCGTACGGTCAGTCAAAGTTCAAGTTTGACTTTTCAAACTACCGTGTTATTTCTAACTCTTTTTATAATAAAAATTAAATCATTCATTCTAACTTCGATTTAAATCAAATTTGTGATCATTATTATTTAAATAAATATTTTATATATCAAACTTATTAAAATCACTTAAAATAAATTTTTAAATTGGCCCCAAAATTCCGGGTTGTTACAATCGCCCCCACTTAAAAACTTTTCGTCCTCGAAAAGGAACGTACCTAAAAATTGTAAAATTAACTATCTTAATTTTAAATTTTAATGGTTAATTATCTTTTCAAAATATACATAACTTTATATCTATGAAAATCATATTTCACAAAATATATTATAAATATCAAAAATACGTTAATTATAAATTCGTAACTCTGAACTCGTTCTAAGGCATTACTAACCCCATCTCTAACGAGTTTACTCATTCTAGGATACTACTGATCCTATCTCTAATGAGTATTCTTATTGGACATTACAAATCCAATCTCTGATGAGTCTTCTATTCAGTTCTAATGAGTTGTACCCCAAAGATTTGAGCTAACCAGAGCTCTGATACCAACTGTAAAGACCCGCAAATCCCCACCCTTTGGATCGACCATAAACCACACAGGTCTGATCCAAAAAGTGGAAACCTACGAATACTTTAACTTTGGGCATACAACAAATTAAAACAACAACAGGAGACTTTTATAACACTATAATAAATGTTACATCAGAGTACAGAATATACATATCAGAGTACATTGGAATATAATTACAACGGAAGATAAATACAAAAAAAAGTAATATACTGCAACGGAAGAACACAGCGGAAGACTTTCTATCTCTGGACACAGCTTTAAGCTTCAACCCAGAATCCTGTTTAATATATCTACAAAGAAATAGCTACTCGACTGCCCGTGTGGAAAATATGGGCACCCGAGTTTGCCAGTGGACAAAACTACAGGTCAGTCATGGGACTGGTGTGAGAATTCTACCTAACCTATAAAATATAATAAGGCTAATCTCAGGACCACGCCACTTTCGCGGAACGGGTTTTCTCCTATGGATTGCCAGTGCATGACTAAAGTAAATCGTCAAAATAGCGCAATGCTTTTTAGAAAAATGAAACCATTATAAGACCCAAGTCCCATCACACAATGCAACGCAAACCGGAGGATAGGGTTTTACCTTATAATGATCAAAAGATGCTTGATACGATAAACACGGTATTATATAATAATAGTGTGCAACCAATTTGAAATACATCAAAGTAAATGTATTAATCCTAGACGGCATGAGTGCCCCATCCCACTATGTCGCCATATATAGGTATACAATCAAAACCGCGTGATGTCGTATTGGAAATTTGGGTTTCCATCTGAGTCAAGGCTAGGGAGGAGATCCTTACCGATTCGAGACACTCTAGCAATGCCCCAGGATTGGTACTCTGTCCAACCCTTGGATCCTGCAGGGCCGGTCCACACTTACTTTTGTGAATTGGTAATTCCTGAACACACGCTTCCCGGTCCTTTTGGACCTATAATACGGCCAGTAGCGACCGCATAAACCGAGGCCTCGAACAATCCAACAACCACAATGAATAAATGCCAGCGCTGGTAGGTCCCTGGCACCACTCTAGCTAGAAAGAAACGTGCGCACTCCCTGCGTTCCCTTCTCCCGTTTTAGACTCTACCGGGCTGTGAGGCTCGTGAAGTCACGTAACACAAAGCTATGCCTAAATAGACTATGCTTTGATCATCCCACAAGGCTCTGCTTTGCAACAATAAGCCTTGATCAAGTGCAACTTGGCATACCACATCAACAACTCATATCATGCGATCGGTAAATATTTAACATACAAAAGGGTGTTAAGCAAGAGAATAAATCCTCCGCCACCATGCATTTATATATTAAATAAAAACCAATTTAATTACATGAAATAAATTTCAATGTCAGGCATGCTATCCATTTACAAGTCCGTTCTGGGTCTGAACGAAACAACGTATCCGTCGATCTCCAGTACGTCTGGAAGATCATCACTTTTACCTTGCCTTGGGGGATCAGTCCCAATTCAAGATATCAGTCACCATCAACCAAACGATGTGAAGCTCTCCGGTCTTCAGTCACCGTCTTCATCTTCGACTCTTGATCGTCGTGATGATTATTCAGAATGGGTTAGACCCGGTCTTTCTGAATAACTCGCGTATTTGTAATTAAAATCAACCATACGCCACATTCCAACTTTGAATATCCTTTTAAATAAAAATTATTATTTATGTTAAAAGGTTCTCATTAATTTTATCAAAGATAAAATAAATTAAATTTTTAATCTTTCTAAAAAGATGTATTAATATTCCAATTTTGATTTAATTTATAAAATAGATTTATAAATTTCAAATAGTAATTTCAATGTAAATTGGATTAAAGGATAAATGTTATTTAAAACATCGTCCACTACAAATCCTTTCTACATATCAATCACCAACATAATGGCTAAAATCTAATAATCTTAAATAAAAGTTTATCTTAAAGATATTAATTCATTACTATAAAAAAAAAAACACATTTTAAAATAATCAACGAAATATTCTATATATAAAAGATTCTGAATGTAAAATATTCTTTATAATACAAAATCTTTTATTTTACAAAGATCCTTTCATTATATAAAAATTCTTTATTTAAAAAGAAATTCTGCATTGGAATGCAACTCAACCATGTACCATATAATTTGGGTCATATGGGTTTCATACATTTCATATATAGGGTAATAACAGGAAATAATCCTCAATCCATTAACAACCAGAGTGACAATGTCAACTGTGTGAGCATTAAAATAAAACAATAACGCTCATCGCAGCCTGTCGATCAATCGATAGACATATAAATAACATTGGGATTTGTGTCAGTCAAGTATCGTCCCAATACCCGTGTGGGGTTTTCATCCAACAACAGTTCATATAAATAAATAAATAAATAGAATTGGTTAATAGGTTTAACCAATTTCTACTGTATATTATGCAAATAAAAGTAATCCTTATATTTGCACATAAAATTGTGTTTCCTACCAAGATGAGTGAAGGTGATATACTCATTTTGTTAGCAATTCTATTTCAACAAATACAGTGTAGATAAAAGTGTGTTTCCAATTTTGTACTTTTATTTATACATAAAACACAAATAAAAGTGTACCTCATGTATTTGTCTTTTTATTTGACAAACAATGTCAATAAAAATGTTCTTTTATATCTTGTACTTTTATTTAACACAACAATGGTAAACAAAATGTCTTTTTAACTCTTTTACCTTTATTTAACAAAACAATGACAGATAAAAGTATAATTTGCTTTCTATGCTTTATTTGCATCTAAAAATGCAAATAAGAAATATAACTCTCTTTTTACTTTTCTTTACAATAGAAAATGTAAAAATGGTTCACACAATTTTGTTATTTTTCTTTACAATAGAAAATGTAAATAAAAAGATTCTCATTATTTTGTTCTTTTTTTTTTATCACAACTAAAAGACGATAGAAATGTACTATTAACATCGCTATTTATATCGCATAAAAAAAAATGTCGAATAAAATGAATCACTAACATTGTCTATTTTTATCGCACTAAAAATGTCGATAAAAATGAATCACTAACATTGTCTATTTTTATCGCACCAAGAATGTCGATAAAAATGAATCACTAACATTGTCTATTTTTATCGCACTAAAAATGTCGATAAAAATGAATCACTAACATTGTCTATTTTTATCGCACTAAAAATGTCGATAAAAATGAATCACTAACATTGTCTATTTTTATCGCACCAAGAATGTCGATAAAAATGAATCACTAACATTGTCTATTTTTATCGCACCAAGAATGTCGATAAAAATGAATCACTAACATTGTCTATTTTTATCGCACTAAAAATGTCGATAAAAATGAATCACTAACATTGTCTATTTTTATCGCACCAAGAATGTCGATAAAAATGAATCACTAACATTGTCTATTTTTATCGCACCAAGAATGTCGATAAAAATGAATCACTAACATTGTCTATTTTTATCGCACCAAGAATGTCGATAAAAATGACAGCATTAACTATTCTATTTTCACCGCGTTCAAAATGACGATAAAATATCCAACATTAACAATTCTATTTTTACCGCATTCAAAATGACGATAAAATATTCAACATTAACAATTCTAGTTTTTACCGCATTCATAATGACGATAAAATATTCAACATTAACAATTCTATTTTTACCGCATTCAAAATGACGATAAAATATTCAACATTAACAATTCTAGTTTTTACCGCATTCAAAATGACGATAAAATATTCAACATTAACAATTCTATTTTTACCGACTATAGAAAATGTAAATAAATATATTTCTAAATTCTATTCTTTTTATTTACATAAGAGAATGTAAATAATCGCATTTTCAATTTCTATTCTTTTACTTACATAAGAAAATGTAAATAAATATATTTCTAAATTTTTATCATACCGTTATAACTCATATATAAATTACATAGAAAAATGTCATTTTTATTTTATCGTTCTAATTCACCTCTAAATTACATAGAAAAATGTAATCTTTATTATGCGATGGGAATTCATATTTTAATTACATAGAAAAATGTAATTCCTATCATACGACATAAATTCATATTTAAATTACATCTAAAAATGTAGTTTTTATCCTACAATGCAAATTCACATTTTAAATACAAGTAAAAATGTAATTTTCATTCTACCGTTATTATTCATTTCTAAATTGCATTGAAAAATGTAATTTTAATCATGCAATGTAAATTTACATTTTTATATCATAGAAAAATGCAATTTTGTCATACGGTGCAAATTCATATATAAATTACATGTAAAACTGTAACTTTTGTTATGCAAAGTAAATTCACCTTTTTAATTACGTCTAAAAATGTAATTTTATTCATACGGTGGAAATTCGTTCATAAATACATATAAAGATGTTGTTTATTTCATACGATGAAAAATCATTCATAAATAACATATGAAAATGTTATTTATTTTATGCGATGAAAAATCATTCATAAATAACATATAAAAATATGTTTCATTTCATACAATGTAAAAAAACATCTTCTTCTTTTTTTATGTACAATGCAAAACTATCATCTTTTTATATTATAATATATTGGCTTTACTATTTTACGACGTAAAAATATGATCTTTTATATTTTACAAAGTAAAAATATCAACTTTACTATTTTACAATGTAAAAATATCAACTTTACTATTTTACAATGTAAAAATATCAACTTTACTATTTTACAATGTAAAAATATGATCTTTTATATTTTACAAAATAAAAATATCTACTTTACTATTTTACAATGTAAAAATATCAACTTTACTATTTTACAATGTACAAATATTCATTTCCCTATTTTGCAATGTAAAAATATGACTTTTTCTATTTTACAATGAAAAATAATAACTTCTTCTATTTTAAATATAAAAAGATTGTCTTTTTATTTTCATCGTCAAAATTTCATCTTTTTGTTTTCAATATAAAAAGATTGTCTTTTCATTTTAAACATAAAAATATTGTCTCCTTATTTTCAACATAAAAAGATTTAGTTTTTTTTTATAATCAAAAACAAAGTTGTAATTTTTGTAACCAAAATCAAAGTTGTAATCTTTGTTAACAAATTCAAAGTTGCAATTTTTGTTGACAAAACCAAAGGTTCAATTTTTATAAAGTTGTAATCTTTATAAATAAAAATAAAAGATTTCATGTTTACAAATAAAACAAAGATTCATTTTATACAAACAAAAACAAAGATTCATTTTAAAGATCGAATCTTTATTAACGTCATTCATTTCAAAATAAAAATCAAAACTTTGATTTGTCAATCATGATAAAAGATTAAACTTCATTTACAAATCATAACCAAAGATTAAACTTTTTATTATAACCTTTCTACTTGTCATCGAATAACAATTTCCACAATCAATTCCAACACCAATCATACAACACATCAATAACAATATAGGCCACAATCATCAATTTCCACCATACAACAATTTAATCCATACAACATCCATTTTGCATAATGACAACATAATTAAATTAAATTAATTATATATATAAAAAAAAAAAAAATATAGAATCTCACCTTGCTTGTTTCTGAAATGAAGCGATTTAAATTAGATCTCGTGTTTGGCGTCACATCGGTTACGGATCTGAAAGATTGCAAATTGAAATTTATGCATAAATTAGAATTCTGGCCTTTAACAACTGACACAGTGACGCTTAAAAGCGTGACAAAATCTGAAGCTATGTACCTCAAATTTTCAGAAATGTTCTAAACTTTGAATGCGGATTTCGGGAGCTATAGTCGACGGTTTTACGAACGGTTTGCGGGAGATTGAAGAGCTACGAGAGGGCTATCTTCACCGAGAAAATGGAGGGGTGCGGCTGCAAGCACAGGGGGCGGCGGCAGCATAATGGCGGCGGGTTCGGGAAGGTAGATCGAGAGCTACGGGCAACGGTTTGACGTGAGGTTTGTTGGAGAAGAAAGAGGAAGAGAAGAGCTTCAAAAAGTTTAACTACGGCATGGTCTAATTCTTAGTGGTTTGGGAGATAGGGAGGAGAGAAGTTTCGGCCATTATGGGTTCAAGGGTGCGGCTACATCACGTTGAGGAAGAAGAAGGATCCGATTATTATAATATTATAATATTAGGTTAATCTAATTATTATTTAATTAGCCCGTTTAAGCCCGTTTTGGCCCGAACTCCGTTTTAGGCCCAACGACTGTTGTTCCTACCATTTAGCCCCCATTTCAAACTCATCTAGACATGTCTTGACAGCCCAAACTATCATCTAGGCCTCCGTTTTGCAGTTTTAAAATTTAAGTCTTTATTTCTAATTTTTCCGTACATATAATTTTACCGGGGACACAAATTAACTCAGAAAAATCCAGAAAAATTATTTTTGGCTTTCTTATGTCAATACGGTTCTAACAAAATTTATTTCGTCGAATTCTGAGACTTTTTGAAAAATGGCTATTTTTAAGGCATTTAAATTTAACTGAAATAGTCAAAACACATTTTCTTTTCCCACGTTCACATATTAATTCGAAAAATTCTAAAAATTGAAACCTAGCAATAATTTGACATTCCGGTTCCAACAAAAGTGGTTTCATCGAAAACAGAGGTCGTTTGAAAAATGACTATTTTTAAGGCCAATATATTTAATATTAAAAATATATTTTTAAACAAATAAATCCCAAAACTCAAAATATATAAGTGTTTACTGTTTTTCAATGTAGAAACATCATTCTGAACTCAATGGAAGTGGTTTCGAGTTCAAATTCCTTCGTATGCAAAAAGTAGCATTTTGACCTTTATAAGTTTCATAGCGACCTTCTAAAAATTGAATTGGCCACAACTTTTGATTCCCGTTATGAAATTTCGATTTTTCGGATTCGTTGGAAAGATATTTTTAAATAGTTTCTAATATTTTTGGTTTCACTAAAATCCGTTAAATTTTGCATCCCGTACGGTCAGTCAAAGTTCAAGTTTGACTTTTCAAACTACCGTGTTATTTCTAACTCTTTTTATAATAAAAATTAAATCATTCATTCTAACTTCGATTTAAATCAAATTTGTGATCATTATTATTTAAATAAATATTTTATATATCAAACTTATTAAAATCACTTAAAATAAATTTTTAAATTGGCCCCGAAATTCCGGGTTGTTACAGGAAGTTTATATCCAAGTGCATGAATTGCCAGCTAGTTAAAGCCGAGCAAAAGAGGCCTAGTGGGTTGTTACAGCCATTAGAAATTCCCGAATGGAAATGGGAGCAAGTCTCGATGGATTTCATCGATGGTTTACCAAGGACTAGATCGGGATATGACAGCATTTGGGTAATTGTAGATCGACTGACTAAAAGTGCAAGGTTTATACCAGTCAAATCGACCAGAACGGCAGCTAAGTTAGCAGAATTGTATATGAAGTGGGTAGTGAGATTTCATGGAGTACCTAAAGGCATTGTGAGCGACCGAGACCCGTTGTTCACTAGTGGGTTTTGGAAGAGCTTACAAGAGGCTCTAGGGTCAGAGTTACATCTCAGTACCGCCTACCATCCTCAGACCGACGGTCAGACGGAAAGGGTGAACCGTATTTTGGAAGATCTCTCTTGAGAGCATGTATATTGGATTTTGGTGGATCATGGGATGACCATTTGCATCTAGTAGAGTTTGCATATAATAATAGCTACCAATCCAGTATCGATATGGCTCCATTTGAAGCTTTGTATGGAAGACCGTGCAACTCACCATCATGTTGGATAGAGACTGGTGAGAAGTTTATGCTTGGACCAGATGTGGTGAGGGAGACTTCAGATAAGATCAAGATCATTCAACAACGAATGAAGGCTGCCCAAGATAGGCAGAAGAGTTATGCTGATAAGAGGAGAAGAGACCTAAAATTCTCCGTTGGTGACTTGGTGTTTGTCAAGATTTCTCCGTTGAAGAGCGTAATACGATTTGGCAGGAGAGGCAAATTAGCACCAAGATTTGTTGTTCCATTCCCTGTTCTTGAACTAGTCGGGAATTTGGCATACAGAATTGACTTACCAGAAAAGATGGCGGGAGTTCACAACGTATTTCATGTTTCCCAACTGAGGAAGTTCGTTCACGACTCAGATATGACTATTTCACCTGATCAGTTAGAGGACTTCGAAGTAGAACCCGAGGCGGATGGGAACCGCAAGCCGGCCCGTATTGTCGCGCACGACATGAAACAACTTCGAAGGAAGGCGGTGAAGCTAGTCAAGGTACAGTGGAGCGAGGACGAGAATGATTGTACTTGGGAGACAGAGGAGAACATTAGGAAGTCACACCCAGAACTCTTTGCCTGGTAAGATTTTGACTTCGATTTAGTTTTCCGCATGATAGGATAGGCTTGTTTGCTTGTTTTGCATGTTTGATTGTTGTATGTGGTTGTTAGGCATGCGGGATCTTTTGTATGTTTTGGGTTAAGAAATTTCGGGGACGAAATTTCTTAAGAGGGGGAGAGTGTAACGACCCGCATTCTACGCATCATAGGATCGTAGGATATTTATTTCTTTCTCATACGAAGTCGTATGGTTATGTAACTTTGGGAGACGACTATTGGGGTCATTTCCCATGTTCATGATTTTTCCCGATTTTTAAATGACCATTTTACCCCTAGTTGGCACTATTTTGGCCATAACTTTTGACTGGAAAGGAATTTTGACCTGAAACCGCTTTCATTGGCTCCGGATGATGGTTTCTCTTTCCGTAGAGTGGTCATATTAGCCAAACGGACTCACCGTTTGGGAGATATGGCTGAAACAAGTTTCAGATGGTGAAAAACAGCTTAATTGGGCTTAACCGGGTGATTAACAGCTAGGCCCAAAGGGGAATTTCGGGTTTAGGGGTATATAGGGGCTGATTAGGGTTAGAAAACATTTCTTTAGACATTTTCCAGCCGCCACTTTCATCCTTAGACACTCAAACAATGGCCTCCTACATCTAAAACACCCCAAATCACTTTCTAATTGAAGATTAGGCTTAGCAACACCAAATTAAGAAGAAAAAGCACCAAAGCAAGGTTAGAGCTGCCGTTGGACATCAGTATTCGCCCCAAATCAGAGGAGTTTCAGTTCTGAGAATTTTAGTTGTGGCCAAGGTGAGTGATAGCATCGTTTTGACACTAATTACAGTTAATTAAGGGTGATTAGTGAAGATTAGCGAATTTATACACTAATAAATTCTGGAAAAATGTTTAGAAATTCTTAAATAATATTTCATGCCTTTGTTAGAAAATTTAGACGATTTGATTAAGTTTTACTAAGTATGCGCTTAAACATGATTAAGAAGGATTATAGGAAAATGTGAGGTTTTAGCCACTTTTGATCTATTTTGATTCATTTGGATTGTTGTTTGGTGTTTGTGGTTGCTCTTACATATTGCTATGACTCTATGGTATGTTCATGATTGATTAGAATAGTTAGATTGGTCGAAAGCGCCGTCGAATGGCGTAGAAAGCTCGCTGGAAAGTTGCAGAAATGTGTAGGTTCCGAACCGGATCGGATCGGAGTAGGGGGTCGGATCGGATTTGTGAACTGACCGAGGGGATTCGAACTGGATTGGAACTTGTCACTGGAGGAGGCTTGGCGAGAAGGAAGGCCGTTTACTTAGAGTTGGAGTAGACGAGGGGATCGGATCGGAACTATAAAGAGCGGATCGGATCGGAGTACGTTGAAGAGCGGATCGGATCGGAGTAGGTTGAAGAGCGGATCAGATCGGGGTAAGCTAGGGAGCGAAGCGGATCGGAGCAGATAAGGGGGTGGGATCGGATCTGGCTATGGAGCAGGATCGGATCGGAGTAGGCCAGGGGACGAGATCGGATCGGAGCAGGCAAGCTGGAGGAGGGACGATCCGAACCGACTGGAGCGTGACATCCGAACCGAACCGACGTCTAAGGGGAAGGATCACCGAACCGAACCACACGCAGGAATACACCATGGAGCATTGCACCGAACCGAACCGTGTTATACGTATATATCCGAACCGAATCGAATTCAGGACCACTTCTATGCGACGACTCTTTTGAAGACCAACTCCAACTCGATCAAAACCCGAGATGCAAAGGAAGTCCAAATGAGAAGTTAGAGCTCAAGATTTAGATGGGAATCAACGAGTTCGCTTCATGGTTGGGCTTTGCTGCGGGACGCGTGCCAAGGAGTTATCGATGTCTAAAGCTTTGAACCACTATGGTAGGAGGTACGAAGACGGGTTCAGGGCCATTATGGCATCGGTAGAACCAAGGGCTACAACCAATGAAGTGGGTCATTGAAATGTTTGGTCATGACTCCATATGTTTAGCTTGGTCATAGCAGGGTTTCTACAAGTCGGGATTCGTCGTTACCTCAGTTTGTCTAGTGTTCCAAAGTGGTAGATATCGTACGCTTTAGGCACTGAGTGAGAGATGTGAGGATGATTGCTATGGATGATTTGTTTGCTATCATTGTGACATGCACACCCCACCCCCGTATTCTTACACTATTTATTATGGCACCTTAGAGTATTTCACGGTATGTGGTACTAACTCTTTGGTTGCAGGTCCAGGTTCAGGTATGGTTTAGTATACCTGTTATTATTCTGTTTAGATGCTTATCGCTCATACCAGGCTTTATGTCTGACCCAGAGTTTTATGTCTCCTCTTATTACTCTGGGTGCTCACACGAGCAGACTAGAGACAGGTTAGCTAGTGATGCACGGGTAGATGATCCGGAGATGAGCAGGAGGCTTCCACGTAATATATATAATATTCTCCCTGTGTTGTTGAAGATCAATGCTTGGGCATTGGTGGTGCATCTTCTACTCTAGCTTTCTTTTGTTTAGAGACAGTAAATTTGGAAAATTGTAATAAGCTGTACATGGATTTCCGCTGCTCTGATGATTGATGTTGATTTTAGTTATCAGCTTATGCACTGTCTCACCTGTTTTATGTCAAGTATGTTGTTATTGTATTTTATTCCATGCGCTGTGAGACATTCTACAGGTTCCTTGATTAGTTCATTTCCTTCTCCCCTTTCTTTGGCGACCGTTCCGTGCTAGTCGGGGTATGTGTACAGCGCACTTCCGGAGGAAATGCAGGCTGGTGCGGAGCGGGCCGTCACATTCCTTATCTCCTTCTCCCTCTCTGAAATTCTCAACAAGCGAAATCATGGTAAGATTTAAATCTTTTCATTCTTAACCTATGTCTTATTTTCATATCTAATTTATTTTATTTTTCCTTCCTTTCTAAAATCAAACTCTAAGTCTCAATTTCAAAAGCTAGATCTACATCAAAATTTTCATGGAGACATTTCTCAAACCAAGGTGAGAATTCTGTTTTAAATTAAAATTATTTATTTATTTATTTCACTCTAAATTTTATCATTGTATATAAAATTCATGTTGATGTGTGAGAAATCATATTCTCTTATTTAATTAAGATTTGTTAATTTGATCTGTTTGGCTGATTTGATCTGTTTGTGGTATGTTTGGTAAATTGTTGAAGTTAACAATCATGTTCATTAGAGAATCATATTAAAACTATCATTCTGTTTAGTATACGTCATGTTAAAACAAATATTCCATTTTGTTATTTTAGAATTGATGTAAACGAATATGTCATTTTGGTATGTATGAAAACTAATATCTTATTTTGTTATGACAAAAGATTGAAACCAAAAATACATCATTTTGTCGTGGCATAACATCTGTAGTATAAAAGGGTATATTGGATAAAAAAAATGTTGTAGTAAAAATAAGAATCAACCTTTTTGTCAAATTTGATTAGCAAAATCAAGAATCGCTAAATTATGTTAACATATTTTTATTTACATATTATGTGTAAATAAACAGACAAACTTATTTTATACCTTTTTATTTATATCCTTGGTGTAAATAAAAAGGCAAATTTGTAAAGTCACTTTTATCTACATTTCATTCGTAAATAAAAGAGCTAAAATGAAATTTAGTATTTTTTTTTGTAAATTCATTACAATAAAAAGGATGGGCATTAAAGATTTTGTTTTATTTATAATTTTGTTTAAATTTTACATTAAAGGCTATATCTTATGTATTCCTATTTTGAATAAAAGTTTATGATAAAAGAACATATTCTTTTGTTGTAACTTGGTAGAATCAAATGAAATGTTTTAGTGTCATTATATATTTAGACTTAAAGATTTACATCTAGTGTTATATTAAATAAAAAGAAGAAAAATTACATTTTCCTTAAATGTAATAAAAAGAAAATTACAATTTTCTTAAATGTAATAAAAAAAAGTAGGAAAATTCACATTTTTGCTTAATCAAAGAAGAAGAAATTTACATTTCTGGTTTATGAAAATCAAATAGAAAAAGAACCATTCTTTTATTTGCGTTTTCAACATAAATATATACATAGAAATGAATTATTATTTTTATTTGTGTTTTTTCAACACAAATATAACTCAGCAAAAGAATTATTTTTTTTATTTGTGTTTTTCAACACAAATAAAACTTAGAATATGAATTATCTATTTATTTGCATTTTGCAATGCAAATATTACATAGAAAATAAGATCACTCTTTTTATTTGCATTTACCATGCAAATATCACATAGGAAATAAGATTACAAATGAATTATCTTTATATTTGTGTTCTTAACACAAATAAGAACATAGAAAAATGAATCATCCTTTTTATTTGTGTTATTAACACAATATACACATAGAATTGAATCTTCCTTTTTATTTGTGTTCTTAACACAAATATGAGCATTGAAAAATGAATCATCCTTTTTATTTGTGTTTTCAACACAAAAACACACATAGAAACGAGTCGCCCTTTTTATTTGTGTTCTTAACACAAGAACAAACATAGAAATAAAGTTTATTCTTTTATTTACATTCACAAATGTAAATATACATTGAAATTAAAGCTCATTCTTTTATTTACATTCACAAATATAAACATACCTTGAAATTAAAAGTTTATTCTTTTATTGACATTCACAAAGGTAAATATGCATTGAAAGCAAAGTTTATTCTTTTATTTGCATACATAAATGCAAACACATATTGAAATTAAAGTTTTGATCTTTTATTTGCATTCACAAATGCAAACATAAATTGAAAATATAGTTTTGTTCTTTTATTTGTATTCACAAATGCAAACATATTTTGGAAAATAAAGTTTGTTCTTTCTTTTTATATTCACTAATACAAAATATACACTTTTGTCAATTTTCATTAGTTAAAACAAAATAAACACTTTTGTCAATTTTCATTAGCTAAAACAAAATTCACTCTGGTCAATTTACACTAGTTGAAACAAACAAGCACTTTTGTTAATTTATACATTTTGTTGAAATAAAATTCATATGTAAACATAATAATTGTTTTTATTTGCATAACATGTAATAAGATTTGTAAGTAAAAATAAAAATCAATCTTTATTTGCAAATTTACATTAGAGATCATATTCAAATATAAGAATCATATTATTGGTCAAAACATACATTAGAATATATAGGTAAGTAAAGTATTATCTTTTGGTGTTTATGCATACATTAGAATTTGTATGCAACGTAAATAAATACTGTTATATGTTAGGATATGCATTGAAACATATACACATAAGATTATTTCTTTTATGTGTTAAAGTTAAAGACATTTGCATACAAATAGAAGAAAATAGGAATTATCCTTTCCATTCATCATCAACAATAATAACCTGGGAATAAATTACAGTTTATTTGACCTTAGAAATGAATAGGCAAGTTATACGAATAAAAATGCATTTTTATTCGGCATTAAAAGTAAGTAACATGTTAGTTCATTCACACCAACGTGTTAGTAGTATTAAATTGGTTAAATTCTTTAACCAATCATTTATTTTTATGAACTGTTATTGGCTGAAAACCCCACACGGGTGTTGGGATGAAAATTTGACACACTAGTCCCAATATTTGGTTGTATGTCGATCGATAGATTGATAGGCTGCGATGAGTGTTATTATTTCATTTTAATACTCACACAGTTATAAACTTCACTCTGAATGTGAATGGATGTTTGATAATTATGTATCATTTGTTGTCATATTCATACGATGTATGAAATCCATATAACCAAAGTTATATGGTAACTGATTGAGTCACATTCCACTTCAGGATTTCCTTTAAATAAAGAATATCTTTTAAAAATAAGGGATGTTTGGAATAAAGAACATTATAAAATAATATCTTTTAAAATAAAGAATACTGCACTTTGTAGGATATTTTATATAAAGAATCTTTTTATAAAGAATAATTTTAAGATAATGAATATTTTAAATAATATTTAACAAAGAATAAAATAATGATTTCTTTGTCCATTTTTTAATGGACAAATGATAAAAAGATATTTCTATTGAAGTGAATTAGTTAATTAACTAGAATCAATCTTTCAGTTAAGATTTTTAGAGTTTTCAATTATATTTTGTAATTGAAGTAAAATGTTATGTGAATTGGGTTTATCGTGAACTATGTTTTAAATAACATTTGTTCTTTAACCCAATTTACAGTGAAAATATGATTTAGAAATTATAAATCTTTTTATTAAGATTTAAAAGAAATTTTCTAAAGACAAGTTTTCCAATTTAATAAATTAAATTGGAATTGAGTGGAAATTCGGTTTGATAATACTCAAGATAGGTTTCTGTAAAAGAAGACTGATACTATACATGGAATTTAAAAGGCTTTGCCGTTATTCCATTTATATTGTCGGTCTGATACAGAAATTTATATCGATTATATTTTGACTTGATTTCTATGAAAATTCCATATTTAATGGAATATGACTTTGGGTTTATCATGAACAATGTTTTTAAATGACATTGATTCTTTAACCCAAATTAAAGACATGATTAATTCCTTAAGAATTGAATAGTCATTGAATAATGATTTTTGATATTAAAGATCAAGTTAGCGTTGTAATGAATGTTTGAAAGGGTAAATTTATAAGAATTTATCTTTGATTTAATTTATGGGAACTTTTCCCTAGTAATATGAATATTCTATTAAAAGAATATCATGAATTGGAATGAGACGTTGGATGTGTTTATAACACTTGATTTTCAATTATAACATACGCAAGTTATTTGAAAAAACCGGGTTTAACCCATTTCAAATGATTATACGACGATCTAGGTCGAAGAGTCGAAGACGGTGATTGAAGACCGACGATCTTCACATCGAATAGATGAAGACTACTGACGCCCTGGACTGATTTGCACCCAGGACAGGGATAAAGTGGTAGTTATCCGGACGTAGTGTTGATTTGTACGGATTTGGCTTTCGCTCGGACCCAGAGCATAAGCTGATAAATGAATGCATGTCTGACGTTGAATTTCATTTATTGTAAATTGATTTCTATTAATATACAACCGTTGGTGGAGGAGAATTTATTCTCCTACTTAACACCCTTAGTGGTTGTGTATTAATAGTTATGAATTGCATGGCGTGAAATGTCAACATGGCACGCCAAGATGCAAATGATCAAGGCTTTATTGCAAAGCAGGCCTTGTGGAATGATCAAAGCATAGCCTATTACGGCATAGCTTTGTGTATATCGTGACTTCGCGAGCCTCACACCCCGGTATGAGTCAAAAACGGGATATGGACCGTAGGGAGTGCACACTTTTCTTTCTAGCTAGAGTGGTGTCAGTGACCTACCAGCCCTGACATTTTACTTATGTGGATGATGGATTTTGAGGCGCCTCGGATTTTTATAGGCCGATAGTGGTCATATTATAGGTTCAAAGGAACCGGGAAACGTGTGTTCAGGCATAACCAATCCACTGCCGATAGGCGGGGACCGGCCCTACCGCATCCAAGGGTTCACTGCGGGGGATCCTGAGGCATTTGCTAGAGTGTCTCGAATCGGAGAGGAGCTTGCCCCTAGCCTCGACTCATGATGGAAATCCAATTTCCAATACGACCTTGCAGTTTTGATTGTAGAACTAGTATGGCGACATAGTAGGATGGGGTACTATGCCGTCTATGATTGATACATTATGATTGAAATGTTTATTATATATATACCCAAACATATATACACTAATAATAATATCGTTTTACGTATTTATCATCTTTTGACCATTATAAGGTAAAACCATATCCTCCGGCTTGCGTTGCATTGTGTGATGGGACCTGGGTCTTATAATGGTTTCATTTTTTCCAAAAAGCATTGCGCTGTTTGACGATTTCTTTTATTATTATGCATAGCAATCCATTGGAGTAAACCCGTTCCGCGTTAGCGGCGTGGTCCTTGGATTTGCCTTATTACTATTAGTTAAACTAGTTAAGAATTCTCACACCAGTCCCATGACTGACCCGTAGTTTGTTTCACCTTGCGAACTCGGGTGCCCTCTTTCCACACGGGCAGTCGAGTAGTTTTTTGCAGATATCTTTATCTCTTTAGCAGGATCTTGGATCGAAGCTTAAAGCTGTGTCCTAAGCATTGAAGTCTTCCGCTGTGTATTGTATTAATTTCTTGTAATATAATCTTCCGCTGTAATATATTTATTCGATGTACTCTGATATTTTGTACTCTGATGTAACGTGATTATAATGTTATAAAAGTCTTTGTTATCTGTTCTGATGTTGTTGTATTCCCAAAGTTAACGTACGCGGGATTTGAACGGTCTTGGTCGATTTTGTGATCGATCGGGTCGGGCAAAATCCGTGTCGTTATAGTTGGTATCAGAGCTCTGGTTAGCTCAAATCTTTAGGGTACAACTCGTTAGAACTGGACAAAAGACTCACCAGAGATTGGATTGGTAATATCCAATAAGAATACTCATTAGAGATAGGATCAGCAGTATCCTAGAATGAGAAAACTCATTAGAGATGGAGTTAGTAATGCCCTAGAATGAGTCAGAGTGGAAAGTTTATAAATAACGTATTTGTAATCATATATATAATTAGAATTTAGAAAATATGATTTTTAATATATAAAGTTATATATACTTGAAAATTTAATCAACTAATTGATTGATGATTGTGTTGTGTGAATATTAGTTTAACTAATAAATTTTTGAAAATAATAAAGGAGTATAAAAGGAATAGAAAATTAAATTAGTAAAATAAACAACTTTCATCTCATTTTCTTTTCGAGGACGAAAATATTTTAAGTGGGGGAGACTGTAACAACCCGGAAATTCTGAACCAATTTAAAATTTTAATGAATTTGTAATAAAATTTTTTTTTACTTTAAATACATAATCTTAAGTCAGTCCACTTTTTGTTCCTACTTGATCTATGCTTTTAATTTTGTCTGTACCGTTACTTAATAGGTTATGAACATTTCATAGGAAGAACTCATTGACTATGATCAAAATTTTGGTGATCATATACAATGATGAATCGCTTTGGTCAACATGACTTTTTTCGTAAGTAACTACATTTAAGTAAGAAGAATCATATCAAAATTTGTTAACATGCAATAAATAAAAGTTACTAATTTCTTTAAATTTGAGTCAGTAAGAATTCAAAGTAATTTCAGAATAAAGCTATTTATGAAATTGACACGTGTAAATAAATGCTAATTAGTCATATGATATTTATGGTGTGGTAAAATCAGAGTATAACAATTCATTAGAAATTTAATTATAATCAAATGGGGATTGTTTCTAATGCGAATGTTAAATTTAAGGTAATATATAATTCGTGAGATAAACATAAATATAATTTAATGTTAAATTGAGTAATAAAAGTGATTGTAAGAAAAATTGGAAATAACGGAACTATAATAAATGTTGAATTAATACAATAAAACAAACCAGTTAATTTTATAATTGAAATATAATGTTGGAATTTAGTATAATGAAATTCTCCTAATAGTTTATTTCGAGTATAAAAAGAAATTTGAATTGAGACATTATGATAACTTTGTCATGTTTGGAAGGAAGGATTAATGAATTGATTGTTTTAAAAACATTAATTGCTCAATTAAAAATGTTAGAAAATTGAATTTGTGATATATGACACAGGTAATTTATTCCTATGTTGGATTAGGATTACATGGGTAATTGAATTAAGGATAAATGAAATTGAATACTGCATCCATTTAATTAACCTTTGAAATTTGAATAAATAAAAAGGAAAGTGAAAAA
Source organism: Allium sativum (assembly GCA_030737875.1). Taxonomy (NCBI): domain Eukaryota; kingdom Viridiplantae; phylum Streptophyta; class Magnoliopsida; order Asparagales; family Amaryllidaceae; genus Allium; species Allium sativum. The sequence continues at coordinate 911,690,749 of CM060926.1, forward strand.
AAACAATGTGAACTTAATATCTATATTTTTCTTTATTTTGAAATTAATGTGTACCATTAAAAGTTTAACGTTCATTCATTGATATCATTTCTTTCCTTGAACGTTCGTCAAAAAAAAAAAAAAACGTTTATACCTTTAATTTGTTTCATTGGTTCATAAGATTTTGGATTATTCTTATTGGGGTTAGTGGAATATTATGAGTTAAGGCAGCTACTTAAGTTTAGTTTCTGAAGCGTTCCTCATACATGAATAAATAAAGTAGTCCTCCTCTTCCTTCCTCATTCCTTCTTACATCTCAGATTCCTTATCTCCTTCTCCCTCTCTGAAATTCTCAACAAGCGAAATCATGGTAAGATTTAAATCTTTTCATTCTTAACCTATGTCTTATTTTCATATCTAATTTATTTTATTTTTCCTTCCTTTCTAAAATCAAACTCTAAGTCTCAATTTCAAAAGCTAGATCTACATCAAAATTTTCATGGAGACATTTCTCAAACCAAGGTGAGAATTCTATTTTAAATTAAATTTATTTATTTATTTATTTCAATCTAAATTTTATCATCGTATATAAAATTCATGTTGATGTGTGAGAAATCATATTCTCTTATTTAATTAAGATTTGTTAATTTGATCTGTTTGGCTGATTTGATCTGTTTGTGGTATGTTTGGTAAATTGTTGAAGTTAACAATCATGTTCATTAGAGAATCATATTAAAACTTTCATTCTGTTTAGTATACGTCATGTTAAAATAAATATTCCATTTTGTTATTTTAGAATTGATGTAAACGAATATGTCATTTTGGTATGTATGAAAACTAATATCTTATTTTGATATGACAAAAAGATTGAAACCAAAAATACATCATTTTGTCGTGGCATAACATCTGTAGTATAAAAGGGTATATTGGATAAAAAAAAAGGTTGCAGTAAAAATAAGAATCAACCTTTTTGTCAAATTTGATTAGCAAAATCAAGAATCGTTAAATTATGTTAACATATTTTTATTTACATATTATGTGTAAATAAACAGACAAACTTATTTTATACCTTTTTATTTATATCCTTGGTGTAAATAAAAAGGCAAATTTGTAAAGTCACTTTTATCTACATTTCATTCATAAATAAAAGAGCTAAAATGAAATTTAGTATTTTTTTTTTGTAAATTCATTACAATAAAAAGGATGGGCATTAAAGATTTTGTTTTATTTATAATTTTGTTTAAATTTTACATTAAAGGCTATATCTTATGTATTCCTGTTTTGAATAAAAGTTTATGATAAAAGAACTTATTCTTTTGTTGTAACTTTGTAGAATCAAATGAAATGTTTTAGTGTCATTATATATTTAGACTTAAAGATTTACATCTAGTGTTATATTAAATAAAAAGAAGAAAAATTACATTTTCCTTAAATGTAATAAAAAGAAAAGAAAATTACAATTTTCTTAAATGTAATAAAAAAAAGTAGGAAAATTCACATTTTTGCTTAATCAAAGAAGAGGAAATTTACATTTTTGGTTTATGAAAATCAAATAGAAAAAGAACCATTCTTTTGTTTGCGTTTTCAACATAAATATATACATAGAAATGAATTATTATTTTTATTTGTGTTTTTTCTACACAAATATAACTCAGCAAAAGAATTATTATTTTTATTTGTGTTTTTCAACACAAATAAAACTTAGAATATGAATTATCTATTTATTTGCATTTTTCAATGCAAATATTACATAGAAAATAAGATCACTCTTTTTGTTTGCATTTACCATGCAAATATCACATACGAAATAAGATTACAAATGAATTATCTTTATATTTGTGTTCTTAACACAAATAAGAACATAGAAAAATGAATCATCCTTTTTATTTGTGTTCTTAACACAATATACACATAGAATTGAATCTTCCTTTTTATTTGTGTTCTTAACACAAATATGAGCATTGAAAAATGAATCATCCTTTTTATTTGTGTTTTCAACACAAAAACACACATAGAAATGAGTCGCCCTTTTTATTTGTGTTCTTAACACAAGAACAAACATAGAAATAAAGTTTATTCTTTTATTTACATTCACAAATGTAAATATACATTGAAATTAAAGCTCATTCTTTTATTTACATTCACAAATGTAAACATACCTTGAAATTAAAAGTTTATTCTTTTATTGACATTCACAAAGGTAAATATGCATTGAAAGCAAAGTTTATTCTTTTATTTGCATACACAAATGCAAACACATATTGAAATTAAAGTTTTGATCTTTTATTTGCATTCGCAAATGCAAACATAAATTGAAAATATAGTTTTGTTCTTTTATTTGCATTCACAAATGCAAACATATTTTGGAAAATAAAGTTTGTTCTTTCTTTTTATATTCACTAATACAAAATATAAACTTTTGTCAATTTTCATTAGTTAAAACAAAATAAACACTTTTGTCAATTTTCATTAGCTAAAACAAATTATTCACTCTGGTCAATTAACACTAGTTGAAACAAACAAACACTTTTGTTAATTTATACATTTTGTTGAAATATAATTCATATGCAAACATAATAATTGTTTTTATTTGCATAACATGTAATAAGATTTGTAAGTAAAAATAAAAATCAATCTTTATTTGTAAATTTACATTAGATATCATATTCAAATATGAGAAACATATTATTGGTCAAAATATACATTAGAATATATAGGTAAGTAAAGTATTATCTTTAGGTGTTTATGCATACATTAGAATTTGTATGCCACGTAAATAAATACTTTTATATGTTAGGATATGCATTGAAACATATACACATAAGATTATTTCTTTTATGTGTTAAAGTTAAAGACATTTGCATATAAATAGAAGAAAATAGGAATTATCCTTTCCATTCATCATCAACAATAATAACCTGGGAATGAATTACAGTTTATTTGACCTTAGAAATGAATAGGCAAATTATACGAATAAAAATGCATTTTTATTCGGCATTAAAAGTAAGTAACATGTTAGTTCACCAACGTGTTAGTAGTATTAAATTGGTTAAATTCTTTAACCAATCATTTATTTTTCTGAACTGTTATTGGCTGAAAACCGCACACGGGTGTTGGGATGAAAATTTGACAGACTAGTCCCAATATTTGGTTGTATGTCGATCGATAGATTGACAGGCTGCGATGAGTGTTATTATTTCATTTTAATACTCACACAGTTATAAACTTCACTCTGGATGTGAATGGATGTTTGATAATTATGTATCATTTGTTGTCATATTCATACGATGTATGAAATCCATATAACCAAAGTTATATGGTAACTGATTGAGTCACATTCCACTTCAGGATTTCCTTTAAATAAAGAATATCTTTTAAAAATAAGGGATATTTGGAATAAAGAACATTATAAAATAATATCTTTTAAAATAAAGAATACTGCACTTTGTAGGATATTTTATATAAAGAATCTTTTTATAAAGAATAATTTTAAGATAATGAATATTTTAAATAATATTTAACAAAGAATAAAATAATGATTTCTTTGTCCATTTTTTAATGGACAAATGATAAAAAGATATTTCTATTGAAGTGAATTAGTTAATTAACTAGAATCAATCTTTCAGTTAAGATTTTTAGAGTTTTCAATTATATTTTGTAATTGAAGTAAAATGTTATGTGAATTGGGTTTATCGTGAACTATGTTTTAAACAACATTTGTTCTTTAACCCAATTTACAGTGAAAATATGATTTAGAAATTATAAATCTTTTTATTAAGATTTAAAAGAAATTTTCTAAAGACAAGTTTTTCAATTTAATAAATTAAATTGGAATTGAGTGGAAATTCGGTTTGATAATAATCAAGATAGGTTTCTGTAAAAGAAGACTGATACTATATATGGAATTTAAAAGGCTTTGCCGTTATTCGATTTATATTGTCGGTCTGATACAGAAATTTATATCGATTATATTTTGACTTGATTTCTATGAAAATTCCATATTTAATGGAATATGACTTTGGGTTTATCATGAACAATGTTTTTAAATGACATTGATTCTTTAACCCAAATTAAAGACAAGGTTAATTCCTTAAGAATTGAATAATGATTTTTGATATTAAAGATCAAGTTAGCGTTGTAATGAATGTTTAAAAGGGTAAATTTATAAGAATTTATCTTTGATTTAATTTATGGGAACTTTTCCCTAGTAATATGAATATTCTATTAAAAGAATATCATGAATTGGAATGAGACGTTGGATGTGTTTATAACACTTGATTTTCAATTATAACATACGCAAGTTATTTGAAAAAACCGGGTTTAACCCATTTCAAATGATTATACGACGATCTAGGTCGAAGAGTCGAAGACGGTGATTGAAGACTGACGATCCTCACATCGAATAGATGAAGACTACTGACGCCCTGGACTGATTTGCACCCAGGACAGGGATAAAGTGGTAGTTATCCGGACGTAGTGTTGATTTGTACGGATTTGGCTTTCGCTCGGACCCAGAGCATAAGCTGATAAATGAATGCATGTCTGACGTTGAATTTCATTTATTGTAAATTGATTTCTATTAATATACAACCGTTGGTGGAGGAGAATTTATTCTCCTACTTAACACCCTTAGTGGTTGTGTATTAATAGTTATGAATTGCATGGCGTGAAATGTCAACATGGCGCGCCAAGATGCAAATGATCAAGGCTTTGTTGCAAAGCAGGCCTTGTGGAATGATCAAAGCATAGCCTATTACGGCATAGCTTTGTGTATATTGTGACTTCGCGAGCCTCACACCCCGGTATGAGTCAAAAACGGGATATGGACCGTAGGGAGTGCACACATTTCTTTCTAGCTAGAGTGGTGGCAGTGACCTACCAGCCCTGACATTTTACTTATGTGGATGATGGATTTTGAGGTGCCTCGGATTTTTATAGGCTGATAGTGGTCATATTATAGGTTCAAAGGAACCGAGAAACGTGTGTTCAGGCATAACCAATCCACTGCCGATAGGCGGGGACCGGCCCTACCGCATCCAAGGGTTCACTGCGGAGGATCCTGAGGCATTTGCTAGAGTGTCTCGTATCAGAGAGGAGCTTGCCCCTAGCCTCGACTCATGATGGAAATTCAATTTCCAATACGACCTTGCAGTTTTGATTGTAGAACTAGTATGGCGACATAGTAGGATGGGGTACTATGCCGTCTATGATTGATACATTATGATTGAAATGTTTATTATATATATACCCAAACATATATACACTAATAATAATATCGTTTTACGTATTTATCATCTTTTGACCATTATAAGGTAAAACCCTATCCTCCGGCTTGCGTTGCATTGTGTGATGGGACCTGGGTCTTATAATGGTTTCATTTTTTCCAAAAAGCATTGCGTTGTTTGACGATTTCTTTTATTATTATGCACAGCAATCCATTGGAGTAAACCCGTTCCGCGTTAGCGGCGTGGTCCTTGGATTTGCCTTATTACTATTAGTTAAACTAGTTAAGAATTCTCACACCAGTCCCATGACTGACCCGTAGTTTGTTTCACCTTGCGAACTCGGGTGCCCTCTTTCCACATGGGCAGTCGAGTAGCTTTTTGCAGATATCTTCATCTCTTTAGCAGGATCTTGGATCGAAGCTTAAAGCTGTGTCCCGAGCATTGAAGTCTTCCGCTGTGTATTGTATTAATTTCTTGTAATATAATCTTCCGCTGTAATATATTTATTCGATGTACTCCAATATTCTGTACTCTGATGTAACGTGATTATAATGTTATAAAAGTCTTTGTTATCTGTTCTGATGTTGTTGTATTCCCAAAGTTAACGTACGCGGGATTTGAACGGTCTTGGTCGATTTTGTGATCGATCGGGTCGGGCAAAATCTGTGTCGTTACATTAATTCTACTATAAATTTGAATGAAAAATGTACTTTTTCATTTTCAACAAAATGACGGTGAAAAAATGTTGTTTTTAATTTCAACAAAATGACGGTGAAATAATGTTGTTTTTAATTTCAACAAAATGACGTTGAAATAATGTTGTTTTTAATTTCAACAAAATGACGGTGAAAATAACCTTTTTGTTTCTAAACAATTGACGGTGAAAATAACCTTTTTGTGTACGACTCTATTTAATCCAAAAAAATTACAAAATAATATTATATATTGAATTTACAATCCTATTTCAATTTAATAAAAATGATAAGATAATGTTTTATATTGAATTGACAATTATATTTCAATTCACTAATATGAACGAAATGATATATTTTATTTGAATCGACAAACAAATTCAATTCAATACATATGACAATCCATTTTGTTTAATATATATATTATCCAACAAAATATATACAAGAGTGATTTATTTTTATTATCCTATCACATTCAGATTTATATCAACAAAACATCTCAATCAACAGATCTATCAATACATCACAAACTGATCACATCAACAATACATCACAGATCTATTTTTTTTACATACGACTATTAAACAGTGAGAAAAATAAAATAATTAAATTGATTAATTATCTAAAATCAGAAATCTCACATTTGATTTTGTCTGAATTTCCACAGTGTTAAGTTTTGGTCCTAGTAATTCCATATTATAGAGTTTTTCACCACGATCACAACGCTTCTGAAATCATTGCGTTTGGACCTCGTATGAAAGAGGTACGATGTTATTAACATTTGATTACATAAGAGAACAATTAATTAATTAATTAGATTACAACCTTAATCCTTCTTCCTCTTTACATCGTTGTTTCCTGACCAATATCGAACCCATCTTCAAACTGTAAATCACCATCGCCCCCTCGCCTGGAGTGTCAAGAAGCCGATCAGAGCCCGTCACCTTGAAGCCGCCGATATCCTTCACCGTCGCCCTGAGCATGGCTGAGCTCGGTGGGCCCCCGATGGCGGAATCCGGCTGCGAGCACACCTACTTTGGGTGCTGAAATTCCTCGAACCATTACAGTAAAACCAATCTCAACCACACACTCTCTAGATCTCATTGCACTCTCGAATTTTCCCCTTAGATGCTATTGAAATCGATCGATGGATTGAGAGAATTTGGGATTTTGTTTTCGGAGCATAGTGGCCGTTGGTAATAAGGGATGGCGGCTGGCTCTATTAGGGTTTAGGTATATACTGGTATTTATACGCGTATTTTATTATTTAATAATTCTTTTAATGTGAAAATTCTTGTTTAATGACACGTACTCCAAATCAAACCAAACGAGTGTCGTCCCTAGCTAAATACCCCCGTCCCGGACACAATGGAATATGTTTCATAACCCAATTCAGTTGTTACGATATGTTTTTCTTTAATTTAAAATATAAATCAATTTATATTTAATTTAAACATACATTTTAAATTACCGGGGCCACATACAACCTCTAAAAATTACAGAAAAATTATTTCTAGTTATGTTTTGACGATGCGGTTCTAACAAGACTAATTTCTTCGAATTCTGAGACCGTTTGAAAAATGGCTAGTTATGTTTTGACGATACGGTTCTAACAAGACTAATTTTGTCGAATTCTGAGACCGTTTGAAAAATGACTATTTTTAAGTTGTTTAAATTTGACCGAAACTGAAAAAACACGTTTTCTTTTGCCACGTTCACATATTAATTCGAAAAATTCTGGAAAATTAAACTTAACAATAATTTGACATTCTGATTCCAACAAAAGTGGTTTCGTCGAAAACTGAGGTCGTTTGCAAAATGATTATTTTTAAGGCCAATATATTAAATTAATATATATATAAATTCTACAGCGAAATTTTCAAATTTTAAACTGGACATAACTTTCAAATTATAATGTGAAATTTCAGTTTTTCGGATTCGTTAGAAAGATATGATCAAACAGATTCAAATATTTCTCGTTTTGCTTAATTCTGTTTTAAAATGAATCCTGTACAATCAGTTAAAGTTCAAATTCAAATTTTCAAACTGCAGCGCTGTTTTAAACTCCTTTTATATTTAAATTGAATTTATTTATTTTAAAATAAATTCTTAGTCGTTATTATTTAAAATAAACTATTTTAAATATTAAAATCCATTAAAATTTCTAAAATATAAATTTAAATTGGCCCCAAAATTCCGGGTCGTTACAATCGCCCCCACCTAAAATCTTTTCATCCTCGAAAAGGAACGTAGCTAAAAGTTGTTTAATTTAACCATCTCAACTTTATTGGTTTCCATAATTTTGTTAGTTAAATTAATTATCATTTCTATACTTTTATTAGTTAAATTAACAATCAAACATCACAACCAGCAATCAATTAGGTGATTAACTTTTCAAATATATATATAACTTTTATATATAGCCAAAAATCATATTTTTAGTGCAAATCACAGCAATGTGTCCTAACTAAGTTTTGGTTCTCATACCAGTCAATGGAAACATATAGAAATCCCACATTCGAGGCTCGAACATAAATACCGGTGATGGTGCACCGATCATCAGAATTATCTCCGGGCAACTAGAGTGTGATTCTATATCTATCTAGTATATTAAAACTTCCAATATCCGTTAATTACTCGTATATTCGAAATCTTTACATACTCGATTGTCCACATTAAAATATAATAATATACTCAAATACGTATATTTAGATAAAATTTTCAAATCTGAATTTGTTTTTATTTAAAAGAAAATAATACTCTTCACACTCGTTCTAGGATACTACTGATCCTATCTCTAACGAGTTATTCTCATTGGATATTACTAATCCAATCCCTAATGAATTCTTTCGTTCGGTTCTAATGTGTCTTTTCTCGAGCTTTGTAAACCAAAGCTCTGATACCAAATGAAACGACCCAAACTTCCCAGTAAAGGAAAGGCTGGATTGCTTTGAGAACAATACACATAGGAACACAAACTAAAGAACATTTTATTGCTGATTACAACAATTACATCAGAGTACAAGAAATCACAGAGTATGAACACTTATATTACATAATAAAAATACAATAATATCAGAGATTTAAATTACATTCAAATAGCAGCGGAAAAATATTACAAATATACAACTGAAAGGAATACACGGATACAGAGCTTTCCGAATACCGCTTCAGTTGTAAACCAGGATCCTGTAAATATATCTGCAAAAAGCTACTCGATTGCCAGTGTGGAAAAATATGGGCACCCGAGTTTGCCAGTGAAACAAACTACAGGTCAGTCATGGGACTGGTATGAGAAATCTTAACTTAACTTATCTAATAATAAGGCTAATCGCAGGACCACGCCGCTAACGCGGAACGGGTTTACTCCATTGGATTGCCAGTGCATAAAATAAAGTAAATCGTTAAACAACGCAATGCTTTTTAAAAAAAATGAGACCATTATAAGACCCAAGTCCTATCACACAATGCCACGCAAACCGGAGTATAGGGTTTTACCTTATAATGGTCAAAAGATGCTTGATAAGATAAAAACAGATTTAATATTAGTGTGTATATGTTCTAATAAAAACATTTCAATCATAATGTATCAATCATAGACGGCATGGGTACCATATATCATGTCGCCATACTAGTTCTACATTCAAAACCACAAGGTCGTATTGGAAGTTGGATTTCCATCATGAGTCAAGGCTAGGGGCAAGCTCCTCTCCGATTCGAGACACTCTAGCAAATGCCTCAGGATCCCCCGCAGTGAACCCTTGGAGCAGTAGGGCCGGTCCCCGCCTATCGGCAGTGGATTGGTTATGCCTGAACACACGCTTCCCGGTTCCTTTGAACCTATAGTATGAACAATAACGGTCTATAAAAATCCGAGGCGCCTCAAAATCCATCATCCACATAAGTAAAATGCCAGCCAGTTTAAGCACTGACACTACCACTAGCTAGAAAGAAACGTGTGCACTCCCTACGGTCCATATCCCGTTTTTGACTCATACCGGGGTGTGAGGCTCGCGAAGTCACACTATACACAAAGCTATGCCGTAATAGGCTCTATACTTTGATCATCCCACAAGGACCTGCTTTCCAACAAAAGCCTTGATCATTTGCATCTTGGCATGCCACATTGACAATTCACGCCATGCGATCGATCACTATTAATATATACCAGTGTGTTAAGTAGAGAATAAATCCTCCACCACCAAATAGATATACATTAATAGAAATCGATTTAATTCACATGGAATGAAATCCAATGTCAGACACGCATCCATTTACTAGCTTATGCTCTAGGTCTGAGCGAAAACCAAATCCGAACAATCAACAATAGTCCAGACGGCCACCACTGAAGCCCCTTCAAGGTAGCAACTCCCATCATGGGTCTCAGTAGCAACACATCCATTCGATGTGAAGATCGTCGGTCTTCAACCACCGTCTTCATCTTCGACTCTTCATCGTCTTAGTAATTATTCGGAATAGGTTACACCGGTCTTCCCGGATAACTCTCGTATTTTATAATTAAAAATCAAGTACTATTAAAACACAACCAACGCCTCATTCCAATTCAGAATATTCTTCTAATAAAATATTCGTATTAATCTATCAAAGATAAATCCTTTAAGTTTATTCTTAAATCTTTCTTTTAAAGATTTATTAAAAACCCAATTTGGTTTTTGTAACGACCCGTCTTTCAGCCTGATTCTCGCCGGTAATTAAACCAACTTAAACCGTTCACAAAGATGAATTGTTATGGGTACATAACAAATCTTATATAATTTATAAATACCATTAAAATTTATCAAAACAATTAAAATAATAATCATCATTCTTGTAAAAATCATAAAATAAATTATCCTTTACCAAATTCATATTTTACAAATCAATATTATCAAAACAGAAATTATCATTACTTACATAAATCTTATAAATAAAATATAACTTGTAAAATAAGTTTTTCTCTTAAAAAAATCATATTTAATAAAACAAGATACTTATTCAAAGTAAAATTTATATTCAAACCCAAAAAAATAATTTTATATTCAGGAAAATCCAAATTTATAATAAAAATCCAAATCAAACTTGGTTAAATTTTTGGGATGTTACATTCACCCCCCCTTAGAAACTTTTCGTCCTCGAAAAGGAAGTCGAGTAAATTTAAACTCCTTAACCAAATTTTAAATTCCCATTTCTATCTCACATATCAGAATGTAATGGTCAGAATCACGGCTCATATCATTCTCAGGGTACTCTGTCAGATTCTCGCTAAAGGTAGAGTCTAAGGAAACTTCTATGATCTAGTAATTACTAGGGTCGTCACCGGTCTTGCTTAAAATCGAATTCTCTGAGTTAGACTCGGAGCTGCTACCGCTACCACTAAGGAGAACTAGGATAGATATCGTTAAGTACTTAGAGGTCTACAACCCTAAGAAAATTTTAAAGTTTGGAAATTATCATTCTAACTTACTCTTACATCACCCATGATTTTCTTATCAATTATAAGCGTAAGTGTTTAAATATGAAATTTAAATCCAAGATCTCAAATAAATTTTCCTAATCATTCAATTATCCTGCAAAATAACATCTTGGCTAAATTCAGTATTATAAATTCTATTGCTCTTAATACATATACAAGTTCAATTTTAGAGATAATTCAAAATACTGGTTTCAAATCTAAATTAATTCACTTGTCCATGGCTTTATCAGAGCAGGGCAAAAGGAAGAATTCAGAGATAAAGTTGGATAGCTAAATTTCAAGCACGACAATTCGGGTGATATTCAAAAGATGACAATGGGTCGAGCAAAACCCAGTGACAAGGAAAGGAATAGAATTATATTCCCGAAATACTTATTCTATTTCAAATTTTTATTCCAATCGTTTCCCGTCTCATATTAACTCATTTATAAGTTAAATTTATACCCATTTAATATTCATGTTTTAGTTGTCATATTCACCTAATCGAATAACATTTTTCTAAATCCACTTTAAATTCAAAATATATATAACTCTTTTTATTCCTGTTTAAATATCAAATCTTGTTTAGAAAGTTTTTCTTTCTTACTCAACTAGCCGGAAAATCTCTTAAACAGTTTTATTTAAAATACCATCATGCTTCCTCTGCGCACTCTGATTACGCGTACACAGGTTCAAGATAGGGTTGTTCAAATATTGATCTTAACATTTCCAGAACTCACATCTTTCAACTTAATACTTCAAAGATCCAAATTTTTCTACTTCGATGTTTGTTACGATTTAGAATAACTTTTTAAACTCATTTCTAACTTAGGTCAAACTCATCACTTTAAACAAATTCTTAACTTAAGTCTAAAGCATCTTCAAATTCCTTAAGGGGTTCTGATAGCTAAATTATTCTTGGATATTCCCATTTACAATTCATGTTAAGGATTTATCCAAATCTATTGCTTACATTAACATTCTTTGAGAAATATAATATCTTTTTCTGATTACAACTTATTAGATCATATTCTAACATTTGTTATGACTTGTTTAACTTGAAGTATGGGTGCTATTTTTGATATATTTTCTTAATGAAATTTCACACTTACGTGCCCTTCCAAATTCTTAAGTATAGTTTACTTCTACAATATCCCCTTTTGTTATTATCAAAATAATTGCTTCTGCATCTATAACATATTGGCTTACATTATATTCATAACATATCGAAGTGGTTCAAGTATTCCTCAACGTGTTAATTGAAACCATGCAATCATCCCACTTTCGAAACTCGAAAATAATTACTGATGGTGCCATGGTCATCAGTAAAAATCATCCTCGAGCGACTAGAGTGTGACCCTACATCTACCTAGTATATATTGGACTTCGCATACACGTTGATCAGACGTATATTAAAAATCCTTACATACTCGATAGTCTAATTGTGACGTCGAATAAAACACTCGAAATCTTTATTTCAAATTATATTTCAAATAATCATTGTTTCAAAATGATTTACTGGTTCAAAAATACCTTATATAGGTTTCAAAAATATACGCTCTCTCGTCATAATATTCCGAGATCTCATTCTAGGGTATTTCTAACCCTATCTCTAATAAGATAATGTAACCCTGAGGAGTCCTATTCTTTGTCCAAATATGTATGTACCCTATAGCTTTGTATAACCAAAGCTCTGATACCAACTGTAACGACCCGTCTTTCAGCCCGATTCTCGCCGGTAATTAAACCAACTTAAACCGTTCACAAAGACGAATTGTTATGGGTACATAACAAATCTTATATAATTTATAAATACCATTAAAATTTATCAAAACAATTAAAATAATAATAATCATTCTTTTAAAAATCATAAAATAAATTATCCTTTACCAAATTCATATTTTACAAATCAATATTATCAAAACAGAAATTATCATTACTTACATAAATCTTATAAATAAAATATAACTTGTAAAATAAGTTTTTCTCTTAAAAAAAATCATATTTAATAAAACAAGATACTTATTCAAAGTAAAATTTATATTCAAACCCAAAAAAATAAATTTATATTCAGGAAAATCCAAATATATAATAAAAATCCAAATCAAACTTGGTTAAAATTTTGGGATGTTACATACTGTAACGACCAGCCTTTTTGCCCGATTCTCACCGGTAATTAAACCGACTTAAACCGTTCACAAAGACGAATTGTTATGGGTACATACATATATTAAACAAAATAACAGGACTTTCATTGCAAATTACACTGTTACATCAGAGTTACATAGAATATCAGAGTTACAAATATATACACAGCGGAAGAAAAGAAAATAACTTTACTCTCAGCGGAAGATCAAAACACAGCGAAAGCTTCAATTCTAACGTGGACTCCAACTCTAAAAGCGCTCTAAATCCTGCTCCAGCGATCCATAACTGCAAAACTAAACTACTGGTTGCCCCTGCGAAAAATCATGGGCACCTAGAGTTTAGGTGAGGGAACAATAAACTCCAGGTCAGTCTTCCAAACTTTAAAATTTTCTTAGGGTTGTAGACCTCTAAGTACTTAACGATATCTATCCTAGTTCTCCTTAGTGGTAGCGGTAGCAGCTCCGAGTCTAACTCAGAGAATTCGATTTTAAGCAAGACCGGTGACAACCCTAGTAATTACTAGATCATAGAAGTTTCCTTAGACTCTACCTTTAGCGAGAATCTGACAGAGTACCCTGAGAATGATATGAGCCGTGATTCTAACCATTACATTCTGATATGTGAGATAGAAATGGGAATTTAAAATTTGGTTAAGGAGTTTAAATTTACTCGACTTCCTTTTCGAGGACGAAAAGTTTCTAAGGGGGGGGGGGGGGGGTGAATGTAACATCCCAAAATTTTAACCAAGTTTGATTTGGATTTTTATTATATATTTGGATTTTCCTGAATATAAATTTATTTTTTTGGGTTCGAATATAAATTTTACTTTGAATAAGTATCTTGTTTTATTAAATATGATTTTTTTTAAGAGAAAAACTTATTTTACAAGTTATATTTTATTTATAAGATTTATGTAAGTAATGATAATTTCTGTTTTGATAATATTGATTTGTAAAATATGAATTTGGTAAAGGATAATTTATTTTATGATTTTTACAAGAATGATTATTATTATTTTAATTGTTTTGATAAATTTTAATGGTATTTATAAATTATATAAGATTTGTTATGTACCCATAACAATTCGTCTTTGTGAACGGTTTAAGTTGGTTTAATTACCGGCGAGAATCGGGCTGAAAGACGGGTACGTTACAGTTTTAAATATCAAAAATCATTATTCAACGATTATTTGAATTTAAGAAATTAGCCTTATCTTTCACTGGGTTAAAGAACTAATGTCATTTAAAACATAGCTCACGGCAAACCCAAAACCATCTTCCATAAAATATGGAATCTTCATAGAAATCAAATCAATATATAATCACTATAAATTTCTGTATCCGACCCATAATATAAATGGAATAACGGCAAAGCCTCTTAAATTCCATATGTAGTATCGATTTTCTTTTACAGAAGCTTATCTCGGTTATTATTAATTCGAATTCCATTCAATCCCAATTTAATATATTAAATTGGAAAACTTTACTTTTGGAAAATTCCCATTTAAATCTTGATAAAAGATTTATAAATTCCAAATCATATTCTTACAGTTAATTGAGTTAAAGAACAGATGTCGTTTAAAAACATTATTCACGGTAAACTCAATTCACAAATCATTTTTATTCCAATTACAAAGTATAGTTTGAAACTCTAGTAATCTTAATTAAAAGATTTATTCTTTTCAACTGGGTTTAAGAAAGGTGTTATTGAAGACACCATTCACGGCAAACCCAAAATCCAATTTATTTAATTTAATTTCAATTAAATATTCACTAATTGGAAAACTTCATTAGATCCTAATTTTTATTCTAGTTAATAACTAGTTCATCAAATAAAAATATATTTTTCTAAAATATATTCTTTTTCTAAATATACTTAAAATATTCTTTTTCTAGAATATTCTTTCTTGGAATGTGGCCCAATCAACAACCATATATTGCATATAATCAACAACCACGATAAATAATTATCACACATCCAAATAACAACCAGCGTGGATTCTACACTAAACATTGGGACTAGTGTAGATCAAATATCATCCCACCACCCGTGTGGGGTTTCATCCAACGAACAAATAATAAATTATTTGTGCACTTGGGCGACGAGTAAAAATTATCATCTGTAACGACCCAGAAAATCTGAACCAATTTAAATTTTTTAAATTGGCTAAAATAATGGATTTTAAATATTTAATTAGTAAAACCAAAAATATTTAAATCTGTTAGTGAATACCTTTCTAACGAATCTGAAAAATCGAAATTTTATAGCGGGAATCAAAAGATATGTCCAGTTGAAATTCTGAATAGTCGCTATGGAATTCAGGCCCTTAAAAATGGGAATTTTGCAAACGACCTCGGATTTCGACGAAACCACTTTTGTTGGATCCGTGATGTCAAATTGTTGCTACGTTTCAAATTTCATAATTTTTCGAATCAATATGTGAGCGTGGCAAAGGAAAACGTGTTTTGACCATTTCAGTTGAATTTAATCGACTGGAAAATGGCCATTTTTCTAACAATGTCAGAATTCGACGAAACTAGTTTTGTTAGGACCGTATCGTCAATACGAAGCTAGAAAATATTTTTCTGGAATTTTTAGAGTTAGTATGTGACTCCGGTAATTTGAAATGTACGTTTAAAATTCAATATAGTGATTTAAATGTAAATTCAACGGAAATTGATTGTAACGATCAAATCAGCTTGCGATACATATCCCATTGTGTTCGGAATGGGGGTAAAACGCTATGGACGACAGACGGTGGGCCTCGTTTCGAGGTCGTGGGTAAAAGTCAACTTTATGCAATTAAATTAATTAATAAAATAAAAAAAATATCTCCTTCCCTTTTTATCTTTCTGCCCCCCCCCCCCCCCGATTTCATTAAATCAGAAATCAAAATAAAATAAAAACTAAACTAAACCCGCCGCTTCCCCGATCATCCGCCTGCCGCTGCCTCAGGCGAGGCGCCGCCCATCACCGCATCCCCCTCCCCCTCGTCCGTCGATCCCGCCAGTAACATCGCCCCCCCTGAAGCCATCGCGACGCCCCAATTCGCGAGCCCCCCCATCAGTTCGAGACCATTGAAGCCACCGCCCTGACGACCTCCGACGCATCCACCCCCCTCCCTCTTCATAAGCAACGATGTGAGTTTCTTCCTCTTTTTTTTTTTTTTTAAAATCTATTTTTGTTCTTTCTTTGTTTAATTTTAATGTAAGTAAATTGCAAATAAATAAATCAGTTTTACTTATGATGGTTGTGAATAAAAAAATTAGATTTTTATTTGTATATTAGTTTAGAATAAATTAGATTTTTAATTGATATATATGTTCTTTGTTAAAAGAGTTGACTTTTAAACAAGATCAAAGCTTTGATTTTTTAAATCATAAAGTAGTGATTTTATAAATATGAAAGGTTTGATTTTTATAAAACATAAAAATATGATTTTTATATAGTGAATAGCATAATAAAAATTCGATTTTTATATATTGAACATCGAAGTAAAAATTCGATTTTTATATATTGAACATCGAAGTGAAAATATGATTTTTATATATTGAACATCGAAGTAAAAATTCGATTTTTATATATTGGGTAACGAAGAAAAAATTCGATCTTTACATATGTAGTGAATACGGGCAACGAAAGCGACAAAAGGCGAGAACGGTGAAGATTTATGCAAAGAAGAGTCGTGGGATTGAATTAGCTATTCGGTGAGAATTTCTCACTCTTCAATTTCTTTTTCTAGCCATATATATATGTGTGGAAATAAAAGTGAATTGCTATATATAAATATAAATATATATATATATACGCCCCTCGTCCACAAACCATGGACGATATTTATTGATTGAAATTGTTGTGAAAATTGATTGATAGCGAATGATTGTTTGGGATTGGTTGTGGTTGATATTGATTGATTGAGGTTGAAAAATACCCGTTTGTGGTTGAGAAATATTTGGTTGAAACCACATAGGATTAGTTTGTGGAAATGAAATAAATATATACATGCCGCCTGCGTGCGAACTAGATGCATGATCCCCATTGTCAAAAACCGCGAGGTTTTAAGGTAGAGCGAGGAGCCGTACTAGGGACGGTCCCGGTTTTAACTACCCTGCCGTTATGTTGCCGAAATTTTGAATAGTATTCGTGTGTTTGAATTATTTTCATTTGCTTAAACTATATTCATTCATTGAATAGAAACCTTCATGTGTTGAATTGATATTCATTCGTTGATTAGAAATTCATGTGTTGAATGGTATTCGCGTTTTAAATATAAAAATCACATTTCTACCTATATATAGAAACTATAGAAAACCTTCTTGTGTTGAATCGATATTCATTCGTTGATTTGAAATTCATGTGTTGAATGGTATTCATATTTTGAAATAAATTGTTTGATAATAAAAAAATCACCTTTTATCGACTATATGAACTGTGTGAAATAATCTCGTAATAAAAGAATTTGTTTTATGACAAAAATCCTATTTTTTTCACCTATATGAACTATATAGAAAAATAGTGTTTTGAAATGAATTGTTTTACAATAAAAATCACATTTTTATTTATATACAGGAATCGTTGAAATGTGAAGTGTTAAAAATAGCCACTTGTTCAAATAAACATATATGAGTTGAAATATTCATTAATTAGCTAATGAAATGATTTGTACCTACGTATGTAACCTTAGAGTGAATGGAGTTTTTAAACCAAATAGAAATCAAATATGAAGTTGAATAGAAAATGATAAATGATAAGAACTATATATATGTACATGCATATTCATTGAACAGGTTATAGCAAAGGGGCTAGAGAAGAGGAATAAAATTTTGTGCCCGACAAATAGGTACACATTTACTGTTTTGTTTGGGTGATGATTTTATGAGCCTGTTGGCTAGCCGCTTGGCTTTTTCTTTTTCTTTTTGAGATTAGAAGGACCGGGAAAGCTATTTGCGATTTTCCGATGCTCCCGGTGCAGGGGAGGTTATGGCGAAATTTTCCAAAATTTTAAGGCGTTAGTGAAATATTTGAAGTGAAAACGAAATTGAAATTGTTGAATGAACCATATTTATATAAGTATATAAATATAAATAAAATTAAAACGAAACGTGGTCGTGCAGTTCGCATTTTGAAACCGTGATTTCAAACAACTAGTACGAGGAATCCGACCATTGGATTTTCCCGAAACCTCAACCGTCGGGTTCGCCTTGGAAATATCTTCCCAACGGCACCAACTTTGTAAAAATCCAACGGTTGGATTGTCTGGAATGTTTAATTCAAATCTGATGAAAAACAGCGCCACGGCCGCGTTATGGCCCGAAGCGTCGTTTTGAATAAATGGGCTATTTTAAAATAAATAAAGATAGCGATAAATCATTATAAAGTACCATAAAAAATATGGAGTGGAAAGAAACTGAATTTGCTCGATTTATGTTGTATTTGATGGTTGAATGCGTTTGGTGTGAAAATTACATTAAAGAACAATATTGGTGTTGTCGAACAATTTAACCATTGAAATAAATTGATTTGAAATTCTAAATATACGTGAATTATTTGAAAAGGCCGAGTTAATTCTCATTTCAAATGATTGACCGACGATTGAAATTCGAAGATGAAGACGACGGTCGAAGACCGGAGATCTTCACCTTGTTTGGATGGTAACTGAGGTCCTGATTGGGTGGCATCCCGAAATATGGATAATGAGTGGTGATCGTCCAGACGTACGTGGTGATCGAAGGGTTTGCGAGGTATTTAGTGCCTCCGGTTTCGTTCAGACCCAGAACGGACTTGTAAATGGACTGTGTGTCTGACATTGGATTTTATTTTGTGTTGATTGATCTCTATTAAATATACATCTGTTTGGCGGCGGAGAATTTATTCTTTTGCTTAACGCCCTTCTCTGAGACGCACGAGCTCAGAGGTTGTATATCGATGGACATCAGTCGCATGGCATGAATTGCCTGTGTGGCATGCTAAGATGCAGTGATCAGGACTTCTGTTGAAAAGCAAAGTCTTGTGGTGATGATTAAAGCACCGCCTGTGTGGCGTAGCTTTGTGTATAACGTGAATTCGCGAGCCTCACACCCTGGTATGAACCAGAAACGGGAGAAGGACCTCAGGGAGGGCATGCGTTTCTTTCTAGCTAGGGTGGTGTCAGTGACCTACCAGCCCTGACATTTATATACTTTTCACCTATGTGGTTGTTGCTGTTGCGAGGCGCCTCGGTTTGATCGGACGATCCGGGTCCGATGGAGTCATTCGTTGACTCGTTTACGCCCCAAAGGGCGGGGAAACGTATTGTTCAGGCATTTTAATCCACATCGGTGGACCGGCCCTGACGATCCAAGGGCCCACCTGAGTCTGGGTCTTGAGGGGCGGGCTAGAGCGTCTCGAATTCGGTAAGGACTATCTTTTGCCTTGGTTCATGACGGAAATCCAATTTCCAAATACGTGACTGTGCGGTTTTGATTGTATACCTTTGTTTTAATGTCGTCTATGATCGATAGTTATGATGTGAAACAGTTTTCAAAACATATAAACACTAGCAATAATATCAAATGCCTTTGTTTTATTCGTATCAATCATATTTTGGCTATTATAAGGTAAAACTCTATCCTCCGGTTTGCGTTGCATTGTGTGATGGGAACTGAGTCCTATAATGGCTTCATTTTTATAAAAAGCATAGCGATATTTAAAAGAAAGATTTGTTTTAAAGCACTGGCAATCCAATGGAGAAAACCCGTTCCACGAAAGTGGCGTGGTCCTGTGATTAGCCATATTATATATGTGTTGAATGGATTTCTCATACCAGTCCCATGACTGACTCGTAGTTTGTTTCACTCTCAAACTCGGGTGCCCCTTTTTCTACACGGGCAGCCTTGTATTCAGGTTTAGCTGGTTCTTTCTGGATAGCTGGAGCTGAAGATGGATTCTATCATTTATCTCTTTTTATGCTGTTCAGCTCCTATTGTACATATTTTGTTTATTTCCGCTGTAGACATTTATGTATAGCTGAACTGTATTTGTACTAAGTAAGATCCTGTATACTGTGTAACTCTGATGATTACTTTTATCCAGTATATTCTATTGTTCATTATCTGGTGTAATTATTTAATTTTTGTTCTGCTATTATCTGTTTCTGTGTTATATTCCAAAGATAACCCTTGTTTCCGTCTGAACGGGATTTCGGGTCGTCTCATCATCCCAGTCACATAAACAAGTCGGATGACTTGTAAATGGCAGTGAAATATTCCGCTAATAATATATTTAACACATCAAACATTTCAATATCATAAACATATATTTCAATTCTTTTATTTGTGAAAAATGACAATAAAAATCTTGACTCTTATTTATCTACCAAGATGTATAATTTCAGTCTCATTCAGTTTTAAATAACAAAATGAATATTTCATCTTTTTTTAAAATGACAAAAATGTCTTCTTTATTCTAATTCTTTTTAAAGTGACCAAATGAATGTTTTCTAATTCATTCTTCTAAAGTGAGACAAAATGAATGAATTTACTTCATTCTTTTCAAGTGTCAAAAAAATTGTCTATTTTTGACTAAGCCTTTTCAATGGGTAAAAAGGTTCATTCTCTATTTCACTGACATGTTTAACACAGAAAGGTTATTTTATCTCAATAATCATGTTTTGACAAACATGTTAATTTTGCTTAATGTAACCTAATTAACAAAACATGTTAATTTTGCTTAACATAAACTAATTAATAAAACATGTTAATTTGCTTAACAAAATCTACTTAACAAAACATGTCTATTTTGTTCTTTATAATCTAATTAACAAAGATGTTAATATTGTCCTTTTTATTTATATTAACATTCGTAATGAAAAATGTTCTTTATTATTTACAAACAAATTTCAATTCAAAAATGTTATTTTTATTTGCAAAACATATTTCAAATAAAAGGTTGTTTTTATTTTCACTAATCATTCTTTGACAAAAATATGTTATTCTTTTCACTAATCATATTTGACCAAAAATGAATATTTGGTGAAATTCATTCTAAAGGACAAAATGAATATTTTTAATATCACATAGAAATGAAATCTTTTATTTCTTTTACTACATGAAAATGTAACCTTTTCTTTTCATTCTTTGATTACATTAAAAATGTAATCTTTTTATTTCATTCTTTGATTACGCACAAAAATTGTAATTTGTTATTCTTTAATTACATTAAAAATGTAGTCCTTTATTTCATTTCTAATTAATCGCAAACAAAATGTAATTTTAATTCTAATATTTGTTTGCATCTAAAATTGCAAACAAAAATGCAATTTAATTCTACTATAAATTTAAATGAAAAATGTACTTTTTCATTTTCGACAAAATGACGGTGAAAAAATGTTGTTTTTAATTTCAACAAAATGACGGTGAAATAATGTTGTTTTTAATTTCAACAAAATGACGGTGAAAATAAACTTTTTGTTTCTAACCAATTGACAGTGAAAATAACCTTTTTGTGTACGACTCTATTTAATCCAATAAAATTACAAAATAATATTATATATTGAATTTACAATCCTATTTCAATTCAATAAAAATGATAAGATAATGTTTTATATTGAATTGACAATTATATTTCAATTCACTAATATGAACGAAATGATACATTTTATTTGAATTGACAAACAAATTCAATTCAATACATATGACAATCCATTTTGTTTAATATATATATTATTCAACAAAATATATACAAGAGTGATGTATTTTAATTATCCTATCACATTCAGATTTATATCAACAAAACATCTCAATCAACTGATCTATCAATACATCACAAACTGATCACATCAACAATACATCACAGATCTAATTTTTTTTTACATACGACTATTAAATAATGAGAAAAATAAAATAATTAAATTGATTAATTATTTAAAATCAGAAATCCTACATTTGATTTTGTCTGAATTTCCACAGTGTTCAGTTTTGGTCCTAGTCAATTCCATATTGTAGAGTTTTTCACCACAATCACAACGCTTCTGAAATCGTTGCGTTTAGACCTCGTATGAAAGAGGTACAATGTTATTAACATTTGATTACATAAGAGAACAATTAATTAATTAATTAATTAGATTACAACCTTAATCCTCCTTCCTCTTTACATCGTTGTTTCCTGACCAATATCGAACCCATCTTTAAACTGTAAATCACCATCTCGCCCTCGCTTGGAGTGTCAAGAAGCCGATCAGAGCCCATCACCTTGAAGCCGCCGATACCCTTCACCATCGCCCTGAGCATGACCGAGCTCGGTGGGCCCCCGAGGGCGGAATCCGGCTGCGAACGCACCTACTTTGGGTGCCAAAATCCCTCGAACCATTACAGTAAAACCATTCTCAACCACACACTCTCTAGATCTCATTGAACTCTCGAATTTTCCCCTTAGATGTTATTGAAATCGATTGATGGATTGAGAGAATTTGGGATTTTGTTTTCGGAGCATGGTGGCCATTGGTAATAAGGGATGGCGGCTGGCTCTTTTAGCGTATTAGGGTTTAGGTATATACTGGTATTTATACGCGTATTTTATTATTTAATAATTCTTTTAATGTGAAAATTCTTGTTTAATGACACGTACTCCAAATCAAACCCAATGAGTGTCGCCCCTAGTTAAATACCCCCGTCCCAGACACAATAAAATATGTTTCGTAACCCAATTCGGTTGTTACGATATGTTTTTCTTTAATTTAAAATATAAATCAATTTATATTTAATTTAAACGTACATTTTAAATTACTGGGGCCACATACAACCTCTAAAAATTACAGAAAAATTATTTCTCGTTATCTTTTGACGATACAGTTCTAACAAGACTAATTTCGTCGAATTCTGGGACCGTTTGAAAAATGACTATTTTTAAGTCATTTAAATTTGACCGAAACTGACAAAACACGTTTTCTTTTGCCACGCTCACATATTAATTCGAATAATTCTGGAAAATTAAATTTAACAATAATTTGACATTCCGGTTCCAACAAAAGTGGTTTCGTCGAAAACCGAGGTCGTTTGCAAAATGACTATTATAAAGGCCAATATATTAAATTAAAATATATATAAATTCTACAGTGACTTTTCAAAATTTTAAACTGGACATAACTTTCAAATTATAAAGTGAAATTTCATTTTTTTAGATTTGTTAGAAAGATATGATTAAACAGATTCAAATATTTCTCGTTTTGCTCAATTCTGATTTAAAATGAATCATGTACAGTCAGTTAAAGTTCAAATTCAAATTTTCAAACTACAACGCTGTTTTAAACTCCTTTTATAATTAAATTGAATTTATTTGTTTTAAAATAAATTCTTAGTCATTATTATTTAAAATAAAATGTTTTAAATATTAAAATCCATTAAAATTTCTAAAATAAAATTTTTAAATTGGCCCCAAAATTCCAGGTCGTTACTGAACTTTCCAGTTTGTAGAACTTCTCCCTGTTTTTACCTTAAGTTCAAGAACATATGATACTATTTAAAATGAAACCATTTTTTTTTAAATGATCTATATCCAATGTCCAACACTTCTGTGTTGAAGGAAAATTCTCAAATATATTTGAATTAAAGTTATGGATTTTCTTTGATTTAAAGCCCTTGTTTGGTTTAAAGAAACAGAGCCTGTGTTTTATACTTTACAGGCTACATATAAATTATTACGTTTATCTCAGTTTTATATGGAGGTAGAAGTTGACAAGATCCATTCATTCAAAGCCATATATACATATATAAAGGATTGCAACATACATATATCATTTTTTAAATGAGTAGGGATGTTTATTCATAAGGTTAATCATTGTTTTATGCTATTCCAGATACATTTTTTTCTCTCTTCTTATTTCCAGTTTTAATCTAGTATGAAAACATATACTATACATTCATATATGCATGCAAAATAAATAAAACAAGGGTTTTTTTTTACTCACATTAAAGAGTCTTTGATTTGGAAGCTAATGTGGTGTTTCTTGAGAACAGAAAACACAGAGGCTATATTTGTCTGCATGCTGTTATATGCTACCTTTCAGTTTCCCTTACATTCAGATCTAATATGAGGGTTGAAATGTTTTCAATACTACATATCCAAAAGCATTCATACTTATATGACAGTTGACACCATCATACATATTACAGCAATAAAATTTAATGAGAGAAATGGAAGTTTACTTCCTTAAAGGTTGTTGTTCTTATGTTATTTTCACAATTTTACATTGTTTCTAAATGAACATATATCTAGATTCAGGCAACTACATATGTACATGTAACACAATCCATGAATAAAATCGGACAGTTCCATTCACATGTTTTATCACTGGTTATGCTCCTAGGTTCACAGGTTCCAATTTCAGTATATGGAAACCACTACACAAATTCACATATACAAGAAAATTAAATAAACAACGGGAAAGTGTACTCACATTATGTTTTCCAGGTTTGTATACAAATAAACACAACATTTTGTATCCTATTCTCCGTTAGTTGGCACGAAAATTTAAATTAATTTATCATATCAAAGTCCGCCGCATCCTCAAGTTCCAAGTTTTTAATTAACTATATATTCGGCCACTTATACATATATTTATGTTAACATGCTTAGTAAATAAAAAAATGGAAAATGGTTTACTCACCTATTATATTGTCTCATGCATTCCAGTTTTCCTTTGTTCTATTGTTTTTATTTCATTCTTAGTCAGTATGAAAATTTATACAACCAGATCCACAAATTCATATGCGGTATATACGTATAATTATAAATCAGTAAGAAGATGGGTATCCTACCCACCGGCTTGTTCACAGTTTCGGGCCACCTACAGGTTTTGTTCACAAAGTTTGCACTCTGTTCTTTTTATTTCTAGGTCTTGTTCATTATTTCTTTTCTTTCTTACCAGGTTTTTAAGTCTCATATTGATATGAAGATTTGAATTGTTTTATACATTCAGTAACACACAAACATATATATGATTCCATAAAAATTAATAACAAATGAGGAAAAGTTTACTCACTATGCTTCCTGTCCTTAGTTTTCCTTCCTGTTTTCAGTTCTTGGCTGCCTTTCTAGTTCGAATGCTTGATGAAGTAATTTGTGCATATGGTCCTCTATTTATATGTTTTTTAAATTATAAAATATTGGTGACATCCATAGGTGATTGAGACACACTTATATATATAGTTGTAGAGTAGTGCAGCCTCTTTTTGTTGATTGAAACATGATGTTAAGGCCAAACACATTAATGTTCACCCAGCTATATTTCTATACACATCTATGCAAGGGTTTAGGCTAGGATAGTCTGTCTTCTATATTGATTGAATGGGAGGTGGAAGTCATTTCTACATTTCCCCCTACCATGCTATATGCAATGTATGGCCATATCAACACACACATGCAGATTGTCAACAGTTATGTGTTTGTAGAGTCTAGGCTGCACATGTTTTCTACATTTTTGATTGAATGCATACTGTTTTTGATCACTTCCTTTGCTTCTACTAGGATTTACATATACAGCCATGTACTTGTATATGTTAAAAAAACTTACTTAGCTTTAAAGCAACACATGGTGTCTAATCTTTGGTAGGAAATTGTTAGACTGGCATTTTGATTGACAAGGGTGCAAGGGCTTAGGGTATACTTAGACTGTCTTATCTATATACATAGCATGTGCTTGTTGTTAGTACAAATCTAGACTTGGTTCCTTAACCAAAAGCCCTTGCTGTACAATATCTACATAGTGTTAGAAGCTTAGTCCTTAAGGCATTGATGCTAAAGTTTGTAGATTTTTTACTCTATGTGTTGGAAATGAAAGTTGCTGCACCCTAAAAATGCTATGATAGGCTATCCATTTTAGCATACACATATCACATATGTATACTCATGTAAATATTATTAAAACTAAACCTGGCTTCCGAGTAGTAAGATGTTTTTGATCATATGCTTATTTATATCAATTTGAATATTAAATCTCTTTTTAAGCTTTGGATGAGATGTAAATCTAGATTTATTTTAAATATTCTTAGTAGTTTAAGAACCAAAATTATATTCACATGTGTTAATAACAAATTTATTTGCAAACAAAATGTTAAACAACCCTTACGTATGTGTATTTACATATAAAAATATACACATAGTATTTTTAAATAATTATTAGTCTATTTCCTAAAATATTCAAATCTTATATTCAACAAGAGTTTTTGCAATACAACTAAAAATATAAAACAAATGACAAAACATTACTTACTGGTTTTATGTCCGTATATGTACTGATCAAGAATTTTAAATCATTTAATATATATACACACGTATATTTGAAATTCCTCATAAATATTATTCATAATTTATCATGTCAAATAAATAAATTCGAAATAAATTGTGTTATAATATTAGCCAAAAACCAGGACGTTACAGTTATTTTAAATAAATAGTTTTACTTGTCTACATTGTTTAAATTAATAGTTAAAACACCGACTATCAAATAATATTCCTTGCGCGTTAATTCGAAGAGACCGGGATGGGAACTGGAACCAAAACAACTTCGAACTAATATGATGATTTTCAAACTAACGTGCAGGATACTTATATAAATGAATTTGAAGAGTGTAGATTTTCTTGAGCGAAAAGAATTAATTGTTACATTCTGTGTTTGACTCCAGAGTTATTATAACATGTAATTCCTTCGTGATTGAAATCTTCGGATTTGCAAGGACTATTCGCTACTGATCCATGAGGTGATTCTTATATTAGATGCAGTAGGAAAGTACCTTCAGTTCATCCTATTCCTGGAAGACTTGTATGGACAAATGTCTGACAGGGTATTCCCTAAAAAGCACATACATTGATTTTTACAAATATAACAAGTCGATGGCAAAGAATGGCCATTCTTTTACATCCAGGGTATATTTGTGGACGTCAATTAGTGATTTGACGGATCTGACAATGTGACATTCAAAGAAAATGTTGATTGGATGTTCTAAAGATAAATTCTAACCTCGAACCCCACAAACTGGGAAATGATAAAAATCGGGCAGGCAACATGGCTTTGTGGGTCGCTCCCATGGCTTTGGGGGTCGCTCCCAACTGGGAAGTGATATACATTCGATACACCCAAGCAAAATGAGTGGCCAATCATGTATGGGCCGGGTTGCAAGACGTTTTTGTTGAACCAGTGTATTCCCTTCTAGAGATACACTATCGGCAAGTGGTTCCATACCTTGTCATAGTCGGAATCCGTTATCCAATAAGCGCCTACGGTTTTGATTGTATACTAAATATGTGGAGCGTGAGATGCAAGCGTTATGCTAGATTAATATTTGTTTCTGTTTAGACACTATTATAATATCAGGTAATATATATGATCTCAAAAATGTTTTTGGGTAATCATAAGGTAAAAACCATCTATATTTATGTGTGGATCGGTCTTACGATTATCATTTATTTCAAAAGGGTTTTTGAACGTTAAATCAATTTGTTTTAAATCATTTACTCACACTAGTCCCATGACTGACCCAGAGTTTATTTTTCTGTGTTTTCCCTAAACTCTTGGGTGCCTAAATTTGTACCGGCAGTTAAGAGGTTTCAGAGTTTTACAAATTCACTGAAGGAGCTGGGAGCAGGAGGCTTCATCTGTTGATTTATATAGTTTATTTCCATTGTGTTGTGTGTGTGTGTATATATATATATATATTGTACTCTGATTTATAAGCGAATACAAATTTTGCATTTCAAGATGTTATAATATATTTATTCAGTTTCGTGTGAGATTCGTGATACTCTGACTTTGTTGTATTCAGTTCTTCTTTTTTCTTCTATTCTAACTTTCTTTCTTTCTATTTCTCACCCACTAACTTCTTTCTATTAATGATCTTCTAATTTCTATTGCTTGATCGTCGATATATGGTACATGATATGTATTTGGGTCGACAATCAGGAACGAAACTTTACGGGTCGTTACAGTTGGAAACTGCGTGCAATACGAGGCATTAGAGCATGATCCATCAGCGCCACGATGATCGTCGTCGTCCCTTCATCCGCGCCCAGACCACGGCGAACTCCCCTCCCCCCTCTCCTCCAAATTTGGTCGAAAGTTGGCCCCTTTCCAATGGAAAATCGAGCACCATTCCTCATGAAATTCCATAAAACTAGTATGGATTTGAAGATCTCAGAACGTTCTATGATTTTTCTTTAGAAGTTTGCCAAATCCTTCTGTGGATCGATCGGATTTTGAGTGGAAAAATTCGAGCTATTTTGGGCCATCCGTTTTGTTTCTGGCAGCGGGTTTCATTTTGTGTTTAGGGTTTAGGAGATTTTTATATTTTTATATATTATTTATTATTTTTAATTCATAAATTAAATGTTTAACGTTCCAACCTCCAAACCAACCCCAACGACTGTCGCCCTTAGCTAAATACCCCTATTCTGGACACAATGGGATATATGTCGTAAGCGAATTTGACTGTTTCAATCATTTTTCATCAAAATTAAAATATAAATCAATATATATTAAATGTAAACGTACATTTTAATTTACTGGGGCCACATACCGACTCCAAAAATTACAGCAAAATAAATCTAACTATGTTTTGATGATACTGTAACAACCCGGGAAATCAATACCAATTTAAAATTTTTATTTTGGCGGTTTGAATGAATTTTGAATATTTAAAAAGATTTATTTTAAATAATAACGACTAAAATTTTATTTTCGACAAAGTTAGAACGTACATATTTATTTTAATCGAAATTAGAATATAAATATTTATTTTAATTATAAAAGGAATTGGAAATGGCACGGTAGTTTGAAAATTCGATATCAAATTTCAAATAATGTACAGGATTCAAAATAAACCGGATTTTAGTAAAACAAAAATATTGAATCTATTTGAAAATATTTTCCCAAGGAATCTGAAAAATCAAAATTTGATAGCGGAAATAAAAAGTTATGTCCAGTTGAAAATTTAGAATAGTAGCCACGGAAATATAGCCCGTAAAAATGGTGATTTTGTAAATAAACTCCATATTCGATGAGAGCACTTTTGTTGGATCCGGAATGTCAAGTTATTTCCTGATTCCAATTTTCATAATTTCTGAAATCAATATGTGAGCATGGCAAAGTAAAACGTGTTTTGACAGTTTTAGTAAATTTGGATCGACCAGAAAATGACTGTTTTTCAAACAGTCTCCAAATTCGATGAAATTAGTTTTGTTAAGACCGTATCATCAAAACATAGCTAGATTTATTTTTCAGGAATCTTTAGAGTTCGTATGTGGTCCCAATAAATTGAAATGTACGTTTAAATTAAGTATATATTGACTTATAATGTAATTTAAATGAAAACTGATTGAAACGACCGAACTAGGTTACGAAACATATCCCATTGTGTTCGGAATGGGGGTGATTAGCTTGGCGCAATAGTGGCTGGGTCTCGTTTGGAGTTCGTGTTAAAAAGTTACTTTATCAGGATATTTAATATAAAATTTAATGAAATAAAAGGGAGAGGGTCAACCCTTTCTCCCCGTCATTATCAAATCGACAATTATTAAATAAAAAAGGGGAAAACGCGCCTCCATAGCGCAGTGGACCGCCGCGCTGCCCCTCCTCACGATCGTCGCCTTACCTCA
Organism: Allium sativum; assembly: GCA_030737875.1. Lineage (NCBI taxonomy): Eukaryota > Viridiplantae > Streptophyta > Magnoliopsida > Asparagales > Amaryllidaceae > Allium > Allium sativum. The sequence goes on from CM060926.1 coordinate 911,720,868, forward strand.
GACCGCCTTTCTCCGCCCCCTCCTCCTACTATGCCTTCTCTCCTCACTCGGCTAAAAACTGAACCCCCCAAAGCTCCTTGGCCCAAATCAAGCCACCACCGTGCCGGAGAACCGGCATCCACCCTCCGCCGCCACTGCAAGCCTAGAGCAGCACCCCCGCCTCCTCGATCGACGCAGCGCACTCCCCTCCTCCGATTAACGCAGTGAGTTTTCTAATTTTGTTTTCTTTTTGTTTTATTTTATAAATAAAAATATGATTTTTAAATTATAGAAAGTTAGGATTTTTCTATACGAAAATATACGATATTTCTATATGGAAAGATATGATTTTTATATATGAAAAATAGGATTTTTATGTATGTAAATGAATGATTTTTACATATGAATGACAAAAACATAGAAAAGGTGAGATTTTTTTTAAGATAGAAAAGTTTAGACTTTTATATGAAGAAAGTTATGATTTTTATAAATATATAAAAGATTCGATTCTTAATATATAAAAGATATGATTTTTATATTTTAAAGATATGACTTTTATATTTGAAAAGATATGATTTTTATATATATTAAGTAGCGTTAAAAATTTGATTTTTATATATATGAAGTAGCGATAAAAATTCAATTTTTATATATATGAAGTAGCGATAAAAATATGATTTTTATTATTCAATAGAGAAATAAAAATATAATTTTTATATATGTAGCAAAGTAAAAATATGATTTTTATTACATGTATAGCGACATCAAAATATGGTTTTTTTAAAATATAAGCATCGATGGAAAAATATGATTTTAATTAGATAAAAATATATAAACATCATATTGAGAATGTGATTTTCAATATGAACAGCGTGGAAAAGACTACGTTGAATTTCGGGCAAATCCAAGCTATTCATAAATTCAGAAATGAATGGAGAAGTGGATACCAACGGTGAGAACTTCTCACTTTAATTTATTTTCTAATTAGAAATATATACTAGGATGTAGACGGTGCTTAGCAGCACCCGACACCCGTCGTCCATAGACCATGAATGACTTGTTTGATTTGATTATGTTGTGAAAATTGTTTGTGATGTGAAATGGACTATATAAAATATTCACGTGTTGAAAAAAATATTTTATCGTTAAAAATATAATTTTTAACCTGTATATGAATAAAATAAATATTCATTTACAAATCGGATGATTTGTTTATGTACACCCATTTGACTGATATGAATTAGGACGATAAATTTTACACATCGCCCAACTGCACAAATAAATTATGTGTTTGTGGATTGAAACCCCACACGGGTGTTGGGATGATACTTGAGGTACACTAATCCCAACTATTTAGTTGTATGTCAATCAATAGGTTGACAGACTATTGTAAGCGTTAAATATTTATATTTAATGCTTATGCAGCATAGAATGCACTCTGGATGATGGTTGATTATTTATCATTGTTGTTCTATACATGTATTGTATGAAATCCATATAATCACATTATATGGTAATAGTCTGTATTTGATTCCAGTTCAGAAAGAATGAATATTTTAAAAATAACGATTATTTTAAAATAATGAACATTTTAAAATAATATTCAGTAAAAGATCAAAATCTGATTTTGATGTCCGATTTGGGGTGGACATGAATATGTTTAAATATATAAAGCCCTGTTGATTAGATTAACGTCATTTTGACATGAACGATATTTATATCGATTTTATTCATTTTTATAATGAATATCGAAAAGGAAGCGATTTCAAAATCTAATGTTTTGAAAATATTATCATTTATATATTAATGATATGGAATATTCAATTATGATTTGAAATTGAATACGGAGTTGAAATCGTTTTGAAAACGAATTTAAAATGATTCATAAAATATGTTTTAAATGGAAGTCGATGAAATATACATAATATATGTATTATATATACTTAATGGCCTAAATAGAACGCGCCACGCCGTGGTAGTTCGCGAATTTCGACCATTGACTTCGAACGGACATTACAGGAGATCCGACCATCGGATTCTCCTAAAACCAAGACCATTAGGCTCGTATCGAAAATAACTTTCCAACCAATATAAGAGATTTGAAATCTAACGGTAAGATTGGGATTTATGTCCGAATAAAATTTGGAAAAGGTCGATGTAAGTGCAGTTCGATGGCCATTTATGGAAATCGACTGTACGGGCCTTGATAAAATTATTAAAAATATTAATAATTTGTGTAAAATCATGATAAATGATTTGAAAGGAATTGGGATGAAAAATTCCATTTTTGAAAAGTTAAAAACATATTTTTATCGGAATGAGCTAGTTATGAACTAGAATTATAATCCAATATTTTTAAATAAATAAATTGGATTTGAAATGTTTTTAAAAATAACCAAAATTTCGAATATATGAATTGGAATGGATTCGAATCGAAATTATCTTCGGAATATTTCGATATTGGATTCCGCGATTATACGGACATTGTGGAGGAATTTGGAAGATATATATATATATATATATATATATATATATATATATATATCGTTATTCCAATACGAAATTTGTTGATTTCAGAATTTGATATTGAATATAAGCTGATATATTTTCTAATCAGAGCCTTGTATTTAATATCAAATGGTATTTTGGATTTGTCGTGAACGATGTCTTCACTAACACTGTTCTTTAACCTAGCGGAGGAAAGATTAAATCTATTTATTAGATTTAATGAAGTTTACCATTTAATTGGAATTAAATTGAAATGCGATTTAAGGTTTATCGTGAATGGTGTTTTAAATAACACTTGTTCTTTAATCCGATTAACAATGGAATGTGATTTTGGGTATATCGTGAACGGTGTTTTAAATAACACTTGTTCTTTTACCCATTTAACAATGGAAAGTGATTTTGGGTTTGTCGTGAATGGTGTCTTAAATAACATTGTTCTTGAACCCCGTGTGAAAAGAATAAATCTTTTAATTAAGATGATTAGTGTTTCCAATTAATTAACGTTTATTTGGAATTGAAAATGGGAGGTGAATTGAGTTTATTGTGAACTGTGTTTTTAACGACATTCGTTCTTTAACCCGATTTACAGTGAAATGAGATTTGGAATTTATAAATCTTTTTATTAAGATTTAACGAGAATTTTCCAAAGTAAAGTATTCTAATCTAATATATTAAATTGGAATTGAATGAAATTCGATTCGATAATAATCGAAGTGAACTTCTATGAGGAAGACTATTAGTACATATGGAATTTAAAAGGATTTGTCGTTGTCCCTTTTATATTATTAATCGGATACGGAAATTGATATCGATTATATATTGATTTGTTTTTCCGTGAAGATTCCATAACTAATGGAATTTTATTTAGGTTTATCGTGAACTGTGTTTTAAATGACAATGGTTCTTTAACCCAGTTAAAGGCGGGATTACATGTCGGTCATTGTATTTTGAACTGTATGGTTGATCTCTGCTAAATATATATCTGTTTGGTGGCGGAGAATTTATTCTCTTGCTTAACACCTTGTCTAAGACGTACGAGCTTAGAGGTTATATATCGGCAGAAATCAATAGTACGGAGTAGATTGTCGATGCAACATGTTTATGCTTCCATAGTTAAATAATCATTAACATTGATTTTTGGAAAGATTAAAATTATGTGGAGTTTTAATGAATCTTTAATTAAATTGAAATGGAAATTGATAATTTAAATTATCAAATTTGGGAAATGATCGAGAATGGAATATCACCAGTTTTGCTCCTAGCAATTGTTAAATCTTTAATTAGATTTGAATAAGAAATGGTAATTAAATTTACTGATAACACCGTGGTGTTTGATATGGAGTATGACCAGTTTTGCTCCATAGGATGATAAATGATTACTGCAGTAAGGATCGCTAATCCCGACTAGTTTGGAAAACCTTAATATGGTTTGAATGATATCCAAAGGAAGATTAAAGAATAAATTTTAAAGAATTTATCTTTGATAAAATTAATAGGAACATATCCCTAAGGATGTGAATATTTAAGTAAAAGAATATTCGGAATTGGAATGAGGCGTATGTTGTGTTTGGAATTAAATTGAAATGCGATTTAAGGTTTATCGTGAATGGTGTTTTAAATAACACTTGTTCTTTAATCCGATTAACAATGGAATGTGATTTTGGGTATATCGTGAACGGTGTTTTAAATAACACTTGTTCTTTTACCCATTTAACAATGGAAAGTGATTTTGGGTTTGTCGTGAATGGTGTCTTAAATAACATTGTTCTTGAACCCCGTGTGAAAAGAATAAATCTTTTAATTAAGATGATTAGTGTTTCCAATTAATTAACGTTTATTTGGAATTGAAAATGGGAGGTGAATTGAGTTTATTGTGAACTGTGTTTTTAACGACATTCGTTCTTTAACCCGATTTACAGTGAAATGAGATTTGGAATTTATAAATCTTTTTATTAAGATTTAACGAGAATTTTCCAAAGTAAAGTATTCTAATCTAATATATTAAATTGGAATTGAATGAAATTCGATTCGATAATAATCGAAGTGAACTTCTATGAGGAAGACTATTAGTACATATGGAATTTAAAAGGATTTGTCGTTGTCCCTTTTATATTATTAATCGGATACGGAAATTGATATCGATTATATATTGATTTGTTTTTCCGTGAAGATTCCATAACTAATGGAATTTTATTTAGGTTTATCGTGAACTGTGTTTTAAATGACAATGGTTCTTTAACCCAGTTAAAGGCGGGATTACATGTCGGTCATTGTATTTTGAACTGTATGGTTGATCTCTGCTAAATATATATCTGTTTGGTGGCGGAGAATTTATTCTCTTGCTTAACACCTTGTCTAAGACGTACGAGCTTAGAGGTTATATATCGGCAGAAATCAATAGTACGGAGTAGATTGTCGATGCAACATGTTTATGCTTCCATAGTTAAATAATCATTAACATTGATTTTTGGAAAGATTAAAATTATGTGGAGTTTTAATGAATCTTTAATTAAATTGAAATGGAAATTGATAATTTAAATTATCAAATTTGGGAAATGATCGAGAATGGAATATCACCAGTTTTGCTCCTAGCAATTGTTAAATCTTTAATTAGATTTGAATAAGAAATGGTAATTAAATTTACTGATAACACCGTGGTGTTTGATATGGAGTATGACCAGTTTTGCTCCATAGGATGATAAATGATTACTGCAGTAAGGATCGCTAATCCCGACTAGTTTGGAAAACCTTAATATGGTTTGAATGATATCCAAAGGAAGATTAAAGAATAAATTTTAAAGAATTTATCTTTGATAAAATTAATAGGAACATATCCCTAAGGATGTGAATATTTAAGTAAAAGAATATTCGGAATTGGAATGAGGCGTATGTTGTGTTTGTATAAAGAATTTATCTTTGATAAAATTAATAGGAACACATCCCTAAGGATGTGAATATTTGAATAAAAGAATATTCAGAATTGGAATGAGGCATATGTTGTGTTTTTATAGCACTTCTTTATTATATACGCGAGTTGTTCGGAAAGGCCGGGTTTATACCCATTCTGAATAATTGATTCGACGATAAGTCGACGATGAAGATGGTGGTTGAAGACCGGAGGTCTTCACATCGTTTGGATGATTAATGATGTCTTGATTGGGCTGTACACCCAAGACGAGGTAATAAGTGGTGATCATCCAGACGTACTTAGAGATCGACCGGATATGCAAGGACTTTCTCCTGTATTGGACATATGGGACGAGGAATAAGGTGCCTCCGGTTTCGTTCAGACCCAGAACGAACTTGTAAATGGATGTGTCTCTGACATTGGATTTTAATCTGTGTTGATTGATTTCTATTAATTATACATCTGTTTGGCGGCAGAGAATTTATTCTCTTGCTTAACGCCCTTCTCTGAGACATACGAGCTCATAGGTTATATATCGATAGACATCAGTCGCATGGCGTGAATTGCCTATGTGGCATGCTAAGATGCAAATGATCAAGGCTTCTATTGAAAAGCAGAGTATTGTGGTTGATGATCAAAGAACGGATTTAATATATCATAACTTTTTGTATAGCGTTAATTCGCGAGCCTCACAACTCGGTATGAGTCAAAAACGGGATAAGGGACCTAATGAGACCATAACGTTTCTTTCTAGCTGTAACGACACGGATTTTGCCCGACCTTAATCGATCGCAAAATCGACCAAGACCGTTCAAAACTCGCATACGTTAACTTTGGGAATACAAAACATCAGAACAATAACAGCAGACTTTTATTATATTACAATAATATAGCATCAGAGTACAGAATATCAGAGTACAAATGAAGTAAACTACAGCGGAAGATAAATTACAACAGATTTAATACATTAAACAGCGGAAGACTTCTAAGCTCTGGACACAGCTTTAGGCTTCGATCCAGGATCCTGCTAAAGAGAGAGATGTCTGCAAAAAGCTACTCGACTGCCCGTGTGGAAAAGAGGGCACCCGAGTTTGCAAAGTGAAACAAACTACGAGTCAGTCATGGGACTGGTGTGAGAATTATAAACTAATTTAACTAATAAGACAAATCCAAGGACCACGCCGCTAATGCGGAACGGGTTTTATTCCAATGAATTGTCGGTGCATAAACTAAAGTAAATCGAGAAATAACGCAATGTCTTTTTGGAAAAATGAAACCATTATAAGACCCAGGTCCCATCACACAATGCAACGCACACCAGAGGATAGGGTTTTACCTTATAATGGTCAAAAGATGCTTGATACGTATAAAACGGATTTGATATTATTATTAGTGTATATATGTTTTAATAAAATGATTTGAATCATAAGTATCAATCCTAGACGGCATGGTTACCATATAGCATGTCGCCAATACTAGTTCTACAATCAAAACCGCAAGGGCGTATTGGAAATTTGGATTCCATCATGAGTCGAGGCTAGGGGCAAGATCCTCTCCGATTCGAGACACTCTAGCAAATGCCTCAGGATTCCCCGCAGTGAACCCTTGGAAGCGGTAGGGCCGGTCCCCGCCAATGGGCAGTGGATTAGTTATGCCTGAACACACGTTTCCCGGTCCCTTTGGACCTATAGTATGACCACCAACGGCCTATAAAAAAAACGAGGCGCCTCAAAATCCATCATCCACATAAGTAAAATGTCAGGGCTGGCAGGTCGCTGACACCACTCTAGCTAGAAAGAAACGTGTGCACTCCCTACGGTCCATATCCCGTTTTTGACTCATACCGGGGTGTGAGGCTCGCGAAGTCACGATATACACAAAGCTATGCCTAAATAGACTATGCTTTGATCATCAACCACAAGGCCCTGCTTTTCAACAAAAGCCTTGATCAATGCATCTTAGTATGCCACATTGTCAGTCCATACTATACCATTGATTTCTACCAATATATAACCTCTAAGCTCGTATGTCTCAGAGAAGGGTGTTAACCACCAAACAGATATATATTAAGAGAGATCAACGAATGTAGTATAAGGGACTACAACGTCAGACATACATTCCATTTATAAACTTATGCCCTGGGTCTGGGCGAAAGTCAAATCCGTGCAATCAACACTACGTCCGGACGGCTACTACTGTCGCCCCTTCAAGGTAGCTACTCCCATCATGGGTCTCAATAGCAACACACCCATTCGATGTGAAGATCGTCGGTCTTCAATCACCGTCTTCAACTCTTCGAACTTCGTTTCATTATTTGGAATGAGAGTAAACTCGGACTTTCCAAATAATTCTCGCATATATAAATTTGCAAACCATTCTATATCGTTATTTATTCTTTTATAAATATAAATATCGTCCATTCATTTCATGTATATATATCGTCCATTCATTTCATGCATATAAATATATCGTCCATTCATTTCATGCATATAAATATATCGTCCATTCATTTCATATGCAGTAATACTACTCTAAACATGAATTTTTATTTCATATGCGGTTTCTTGATTATGCATTTCATATGCGACTTCATGCTTTTTAAAACATGTTAAATTTTCATATGCGGTTCATGCTTCTAAATCATGTTTCATTTCATATTTATATCTTTTTATTCGCATGTGAAATGTAAATAAAAATTCCCTTCTTATTTTCATCTTTTTATTTACATATGAAATGTAAATAAAAGTTTCATTACTTTTATTTATATAAAATATATAAATAATATAACCATTTCATGTTTTCATTCATTTATTCATTTATAACATGAAAATATTCATTGCTTTATTGTTCATTTCCCATTTTCGATCACTTTCTTAATTCAATGATTTTAACTAATTAATTCCCTTTCCAATCTAATTAAAGATTTAATTAAAATCTTATTTAGTTTTAATCTTCCAAAGTCATTATTAAATGATTATTCAATTTTTAGGGAATTAATTCTATCATAAATTCGGGTTAAAGAATAAATGTTATTTAAAACATAATTCACGATAAACCCAAATTTAAATTTCATAAATTTCCCATTTAATATATATAATTAGACATCATTTATTTCAGAGTATTTCATTTAATCTAAAATAAAATATTAATCATCTTCGATTTCCTTTATAAAATGTATAACATAATTTATACGGGTTAAAATGGAGTTACTATTTTAAAATGGACTGAATAGCCCAATTCATTTTCCTTATCCATTTATTATGTTTATCTTTACATTTTATTATTTAATAGCGGGCCAGACCTCTCACATTAGGCCTACAACTTGTGGATGCTGGATATGCCGGTTGGTTCCGGGCAGACTTCTACCACAGGTTGGGCTTAACCTCGTGTCTTGACCCAATTCGTATTTGCGCACTTGGACCTCTCACATTAGGCCCAACATTTATGGCTGCTGGATATGCCGGTTGGTTCCGGGCAGACTTCCGCCATAAATGTGACCTAACCTCGTGTCCAAGTACAATTAAAAAAATTTATTTATAAATATTATCCAAGAATATTATTTTAAAATATTTTATATTTTAAAATATCCTACTACTTAATATCATTCCTTACTTGAAATATTCTTTCATATAAAGCTTTATTATTCCATTTCAATACATATTAACTTTCCATATTATTATGATATTATAATAATAATAATTATAAAAAAAATGGTTTTAATTTGTGATATTAAAACCTACCATTTCAATATTAAAATGAAATCAATTTAAAAACATTTCAAATTTTGAAATCCATCTTCTATTTTTAATGTTAACATAAAAAGTAATCTTTTTAATTTATAATCTTCTTAATATAATTGGAATGTGATTTACTAATTCCAATAATTTGTTTATAACCTTCCAAATGTTAAAGATTTTTATCTACTTAATTCAAGCGTCAATTAATATCATTAATTGAATAATAAATGGGCATTTATTTCCTTCATTCGAAGGAAATATTGTCAATTCAAAAGCTTCTTTATTATTTCCTTTTTAAATGGAAAATTAAATCATCTAAATACTTCAACTTCCAATTTATTTCATTAATTTACATATTTATTACTTTACTCAAAATTGGAATGAGACCCACCATTTCCATATAATTTAATTATACGTAAAATCAAACATTAATTACATAACAATTTCAGAACATCCATCCAAAGTGCATTTCTAATTATTCCAAGGGTGACGTGTATTCAAAAGTCAACCCTTGACCCGTGTGGGGTTTCAGCCAACACAATTCACATATTTAAAATAAACTGTGCTTCTGGACGATGTGTAAAAATTGATCGTTCACTCACATAAACAAGCCAGGGTCGCTTGTAAATGGCAGTGTATACAGGTGTATAAATGGAACATAGACAATTTGCACAATTTAACAATGTTCACATATTGGGTATTGCCCTTTTTATTTCATTTGATTTAATGACACAAATTCACCATAAAATATATTCCTTTATCTAACTTAAAATAAAAATAAAATCTTTTATTAAAAGTCAAAATTTTAATTATTCTAAAATAAAGATCAAAACTTTATTTATTATAATCGTCTCAAAATAAAGATGAAATTTTTATAACCAAAACAAAGTTTTAATCTTTATAAACAAAACAAAATTTCAGTCTTTTATAAGCAAAAACAAGGTTTTAAATCTTTACCAACAAAACAAAGTTTTGTTCTTTTTAAACAAAACAAAATAAGGTTTGAACTTTTATTCAATAAACAAAACAAAGTTTTGTTCTTTTTCATAAACAAAATAAAGTTTGTTCTTTTCAAAAACAAAATAAAGTTTCAATTTTATATATAAAAAAAACGCAAACAAAGTTGTAATTTTTTTTAGAACAAAAACAAAGTTGTAATCTTCTTAATCCCATTCAAAGTTATAATCTTTGTAAACATAAACAAAGTTTCATTTTTTCTGAACAACAATGAAAATTGTAACTTTTATTTAAATATAAATTTCCATACATTTTAAATAAATAAATAAAAATGAATTTATCATTTACATCATGTACATCGTTTCTATTGATTCAACAAATTTCATCAACAGTGTATGCAACAACAATTTGTCCATAATAACCCAAACAACTATCACCAATTCTCAAACAGACATCATACATCATCAATCCACAATCATGTACATACAAACATCAAAACCACAAGAAAAATAATTTAAATTTAATAAATTATAAAATAGAATCTCACATTGATTTTTTTTGCTGAAAATTTGACTGTCTCGGATTCAGCTCTGGTCTGCGCCATCACGAAGAGCTCGGAAAGACGAGTCCAACGCAATTTACGGTTCGTCAATCGGACCTCGTACGAGAGAGTTATGATTTATTAAAGTTGGACATAATTAAATAATTAATTAATATTCGTGAAAAATACCTAAAAATTTCACTGTCTCAGAATTGGACAAAATTAGTGTCCACGCGTCCATCTCGTCGCCACGATCCCAACGCACCTGAAATCGTCGATTTTCGACTTCGTATGAGTGAGTTATGCAATTTTAAAGTTCTGGAAATTAATTAAATAATTTAAAAATAAAATAGAAAATACCCTCAGCCCGTTGACCGAAAAACACTGTTCACCGCCGAACTTTGACCGCACTTTGCCGCTGCCTCGGGCCACCTGACGCCACGGGACCACCGCCAATGTCTTCGTCTTGGCGAGACGCACCACCACCAGAAAGAGCCGCCCCTAAAGCTTCTTCGATCATCGGGAAATCGCCTAGAAAGGATTTCGCCTCGCGGGTCCCACAGGCCGCCTCACACCTCCAAACTGCCTGAAATTTTCTGAGCATCTTCGTCTTGCGTAGACGAAGAACTTCCGTGTTCGTGACTTCGTCTAATTCTTCCTCGATTCACGGGAATTTCTTGATTTACGTTTTGAGTTTCTGAATTTCGAAAACAGCGAGCTTTAAGACGAGATTCCGGCGAATCCGAGCGCTGTTTGACAAAACCGACCACACCATTAGCTTCGTATCGTCGAGACCTTCGAGAAAACATATAATTTGTTATGGTTTGAAGAGATTTTATTTTCGACAAATTTTAGAGAAAGAGAGAGCCGCCATGGAAATTGAGAAAAAATGATGGAAAAGAGAGTGGCTGCTATGTATTTCGAATTTCAGCCCTAAATTCTGAGGAAAAAGATAATATATACCATGGGTTTAATTTTGGTTTGGGCCCAAATATCATTATGTGCCCAATTACCCAATTTTCAACTGTTTTCTTCAGTTCAAAAATTCTTATAAATACATGCTGATTTCAAAATTAATAAAATTTTAAACATAATTATTTCAGGTCATTACGAATCCAACGAACCTGATTTCGTAATTTTCCGATTCCGTATGAATTTATTATAAATTTCCGAAGTCTGAAAATAGGCTGTATTTCCACTGTAAAAATTATACAGGCAACAAAATAATTCCAAAAATTATAAATTTTAGAATTTTACCTTAATTTAATATTCCGAATCCATAGAAACTGGTCTCGTCAAATTCGGAGTTCGTTTGCAAAAATTCCATTTTTCAGGCGTATATTTTTAATATTTAAAAATACCAAAAATAGTGGAATTTTTCCGAAACTCAAAAATATAAGTTCTTATAGTCATTTTTATATGTAAACAACATTCTAAAACCAATGGAGATGGTTTCGGGTCCTAATTCCTTATTCTGCAAAATGTAGCATTTTGGCCCTTATAAATTTCATAGCGACCATTCTAGATTTTAATTTTGACATAACTTTTGATTCCCGTTATGAAATTTCGATTTTTCGGATTCGTTGGAAAGATAAATTTAAATAGATTCTAATATTTTTGGTTTCACTAAAATCCGTTAAATTTTGCATCCTGTACGGTCAGTCAAAGTTCAAGTTTGACTTTTCAAACTACCGCGTTATTTCTAACTCTTTTTATAATAAAAATTAAATCATTCATTCTAACTTCGATTTGAATCAAATTTGTGATCATTATTATTTAAATAAATTATTTTATATCGTCAAAATTCATTAAAATTTTCTAAAATAAAATTTTTAAATTGGTCCTGATTTTTGCGGGTTGTTACAATCGCCCCCACTTAAAATCTTTTCGTCCTCGAAAAGGAACTAAGGTAAAAGTTGTTTAATTAACTAACTAAATTTTAATTTCTCTTATTAATTTCATTTGTTGACTAACTTATCAAATATACATACTCTTTTATATATTTAAAAATCATATTTTCAAAACTAGATTATATAATCAAAAATGCGCTAATCATAAGCTTATCACTCTGAACTCATTCTAGGGCATTACTAACCCCATCTCTAATGAGTTTTCTCATTCTAGGATACTGCTGATCCTATCTCTAATGAGTATTCTTATTGGATATTACTAATCCAATTCTCTGATGAGTCTTTTGTTCAGTTCTAACGAGTTGTACCCCAAAGATTTGAGCTAACCAGAGCTCTGATACCGCCTGTAACGACACACAGGCAGTGGGTTAACCTCCCACCGTGACATACAGATGATCTCCCAGACACCTTGTTTTACGGCCAGCCTCTCGACTGCAATAACCAACCCTAATAAATAAGGGACATGTAAGGGTAAGAGCCCACTGTTCGCCACCAAACAACATGGTGAGAACCCCCTATCATGCGTAACCAGCTCCCTAGCCAGCAACAAGGACTGGTGTGAGAATTCTTAACTAGTTTAACTAATAGTAATAAGGCAAATCCAAGGACCACGCCGCTAATGCGGAACGGGTTTTATTCCAATGAATTGTCGGTGCATAAACTAAAGTAAATCGAGAAATAACGCAATGTCTTTTTGGAAAAATGAAACCATTATAAGACCCAGGTCCCATCACACAATGCAACGCACACCAGAGGATAGGGTTTTACCTTATAATGGTCAAAAGATGCTTGATACGTATAAAACGGATTTGATATTATTATTAGTGTATATATGTTTTAATAAAATGATTTGAATCATAAGTATCAATCCTAGACGGCATGGTTACCATATAGCATGTCGCCAATACTAGTTCTACAATCAAAACCGCAAGGGCGTATTGGAAATTTGGATTCCATCATGAGTCGAGGCTAGGGGCAAGATCCTCTCCGATTCGAGACACTCTAGCAAATGCCTCAGGATTCCCCGCAGTGAACCCTTGGAAGCGGTAGGGCCGGTCCCCGCCAATGGGCAGTGGATTAGTTATGCCTGAACACACGTTTCCCGGTCCCTTTGGACCTATAGTATGACCACCAACGGCCTATAAAAAAAACGAGGCGCCTCAAAATCCATCATCCACATAAGTAAAATGTCAGGGCTGGCAGGTCGCTGACACCACTCTAGCTAGAAAGAAACGTGTGCACTCCCTACGGTCCATATCCCGTTTTTGACTCATACCGGGGTGTGAGGCTCGCGAAGTCACGATATACACAAAGCTATGCCTAAATAGACTATGCTTTGATCATCAACCACAAGGCCCTGCTTTTCAACAAAAGCCTTGATCAATGCATCTTAGTATGCCACATTGTCAGTCCATACTATACCATTGATTTCTACCAATATATAACCTCTAAGCTCGTATGTCTCAGAGAAGGGTGTTAACCACCAAACAGATATATATTAAGAGAGATCAACGAATGTAGTATAAGGGACTACAACGTCAGACATACATTCCATTTATAAACTTATGCCCTGGGTCTGGGCGAAAGTCAAATCCGTGCAATCAACACTACGTCCGGACGGCTACTACTGTCGCCCCTTCAAGGTAGCTACTCCCATCATGGGTCTCAATAGCAACACACCCATTCGATGTGAAGATCGTCGGTCTTCAATCACCGTCTTCAACTCTTCGAACTTCGTTTCATTATTTGGAATGAGAGTAAACTCGGACTTTCCAAATAATTCTCGCATATATAAATTTGCAAACCATTCTATATCGTTATTTATTCTTTTATAAATATAAATATCGTCCATTCATTTCATGTATATATATCGTCCATTCATTTCATGCATATAAATATATCGTCCATTCATTTCATGCATATAAATATATCGTCCATTCATTTCATATGCAGTAATACTACTCTAAACATGAATTTTTATTTCATATGCGGTTTCTTGATTATGCATTTCATATGCGACTTCATGCTTTTTAAAACATGTTAAATTTTCATATGCGGTTCATGCTTCTAAATCATGTTTCATTTCATATTTATATCTTTTTATTCGCATGTGAAATGTAAATAAAAATTCCCTTCTTATTTTCATCTTTTTATTTACATATGAAATGTAAATAAAAGTTTCATTACTTTTATTTATATAAAATATATAAATAATATAACCATTTCATGTTTTCATTCATTTATTCATTTATAACATGAAAATATTCATTGCTTTATTGTTCATTTCCCATTTTCGATCACTTTCTTAATTCAATGATTTTAACTAATTAATTCCCTTTCCAATCTAATTAAAGATTTAATTAAAATCTTATTTAGTTTTAATCTTCCAAAGTCATTATTAAATGATTATTCAATTTTTAGGGAATTAATTCTATCATAAATTCGGGTTAAAGAATAAATGTTATTTAAAACATAATTCACGATAAACCCAAATTTAAATTTCATAAATTTCCCATTTAATATATATAATTAGACATCATTTATTTCAGAGTATTTCATTTAATCTAAAATAAAATATTAATCATCTTCGATTTCCTTTATAAAATGTATAACATAATTTATACGGGTTAAAATGGAGTTACTATTTTAAAATGGACTGAATAGCCCAATTCATTTTCCTTATCCATTTATTATGTTTATCTTTACATTTTATTATTTAATAGCGGGCCAGACCTCTCACATTAGGCCTACAACTTGTGGATGCTGGATATGCCGGTTGGTTCCGGGCAGACTTCTACCACAGGTTGGGCTTAACCTCGTGTCTTGACCCAATTCGTATTTGCGCACTTGGACCTCTCACATTAGGCCCAACATTTATGGCTGCTGGATATGCCGGTTGGTTCCGGGCAGACTTCCGCCATAAATGTGACCTAACCTCGTGTCCAAGTACAATAAAAAAAATTTATTTATAAATATTATCCAAGAATATTATTTTAAAATATTTTATATTTTAAAATATCCTACTACTTAATATCATTCCTTACTTGAAATATTCTTTCATATAAAGCTTTATTATTCCATTTCAATACATATTAACTTTCCATATTATTATGATATTATAATAATAATAATTATAAAAAAAATGGTTTTAATTTGTGATATTAAAACCTACCATTTCAATATTAAAATGAAATCAATTTAAAAACATTTCAAATTTTGAAATCCATCTTCTATTTTTAATGTTAACATAAAAAGTAATCTTTTTAATTTATAATCTTCTTAATATAATTGGAATGTGATTTACTAATTCCAATAATTTGTTTATAACCTTCCAAATGTTAAAGATTTTTATCTACTTAATTCAAGCGTCAATTAATATCATTAATTGAATAATAAATGGGCATTTATTTCCTTCATTCGAAGGAAATATTGTCAATTCAAAAGCTTCTTTATTATTTCCTTTTTAAATGGAAAATTAAATCATCTAAATACTTCAACTTCCAATTTATTTCATTAATTTACATATTTATTACTTTACTCAAAATTGGAATGAGACCCACCATTTCCATATAATTTAATTATACGTAAAATCAAACATTAATTACATAACAATTTCAGAACATCCATCCAAAGTGCATTTCTAATTATTCCAAGGGTGACGTGTATTCAAAAGTCAACCCTTGACCCGTGTGGGGTTTCAGCCAACACAATTCACATATTTAAAATAAACTGTGCTTCTGGACGATGTGTAAAAATTGATCGTTCACTCACATAAACAAGCCAGGGTCGCTTGTAAATGGCAGTGTATACAGGTGTATAAATGGAACATAGACAATTTGCACAATTTAACAATGTTCACATATTGGGTATTGCCCTTTTTATTTCATTTGATTTAATGACACAAATTCACCATAAAATATATTCCTTTATCTAACTTAAAATAAAAATAAAATCTTTTATTAAAAGTCAAAATTTTAATTATTCTAAAATAAAGATCAAAACTTTATTTATTATAATCGTCTCAAAATAAAGATGAAATTTTTATAACCAAAACAAAGTTTTAATCTTTATAAACAAAACAAAATTTCAGTCTTTTATAAGCAAAAACAAGGTTTTAAATCTTTACCAACAAAACAAAGTTTTGTTCTTTTTAAACAAAACAAAATAAGGTTTGAACTTTTATTCAATAAACAAAACAAAGTTTTGTTCTTTTTCATAAACAAAATAAAGTTTGTTCTTTTCAAAAACAAAATAAAGTTTCAATTTTATATATAAAAAAAACGCAAACAAAGTTGTAATTTTTTTTAGAACAAAAACAAAGTTGTAATCTTCTTAATCCCATTCAAAGTTATAATCTTTGTAAACATAAACAAAGTTTCATTTTTTCTGAACAACAATGAAAATTGTAACTTTTATTTAAATATAAATTTCCATACATTTTAAATAAATAAATAAAAATGAATTTATCATTTACATCATGTACATCGTTTCTATTGATTCAACAAATTTCATCAACAGTGTATGCAACAACAATTTGTCCATAATAACCCAAACAACTATCACCAATTCTCAAACAGACATCATACATCATCAATCCACAATCATGTACATACAAACATCAAAACCACAAGAAAAATAATTTAAATTTAATAAATTATAAAATAGAATCTCACATTGATTTTTTTTGCTGAAAATTTGACTGTCTCGGATTCAGCTCTGGTCTGCGCCATCACGAAGAGCTCGGAAAGACGAGTCCAACGCAATTTACGGTTCGTCAATCGGACCTCGTACGAGAGAGTTATGATTTATTAAAGTTGGACATAATTAAATAATTAATTAATATTCGTGAAAAATACCTAAAAATTTCACTGTCTCAGAATTGGACAAAATTAGTGTCCACGCGTCCATCTCGTCGCCACGATCCCAACGCACCTGAAATCGTCGATTTTCGACTTCGTATGAGTGAGTTATGCAATTTTAAAGTTCTGGAAATTAATTAAATAATTTAAAAATAAAATAGAAAATACCCTCAGCCCGTTGACCGAAAAACACTGTTCACCGCCGAACTTTGACCGCACTTTGCCGCTGCCTCGGGCCACCTGACGCCACGGGACCACCGCCAATGTCTTCGTCTTGGCGAGACGCACCACCACCAGAAAGAGCCGCCCCTAAAGCTTCTTCGATCATCGGGAAATCGCCTAGAAAGGATTTCGCCTCGCGGGTCCCACAGGCCGCCTCACACCTCCAAACTGCCTGAAATTTTCTGAGCATCTTCGTCTTGCGTAGACGAAGAACTTCCGTGTTCGTGACTTCGTCTAATTCTTCCTCGATTCACGGGAATTTCTTGATTTACGTTTTGAGTTTCTGAATTTCGAAAACAGCGAGCTTTAAGACGAGATTCCGGCGAATCCGAGCGCTGTTTGACAAAACCGACCACACCATTAGCTTCGTATCGTCGAGACCTTCGAGAAAACATATAATTTGTTATGGTTTGAAGAGATTTTATTTTCGACAAATTTTAGAGAAAGAGAGAGCCGCCATGGAAATTGAGAAAAAATGATGGAAAAGAGAGTGGCTGCTATGTATTTCGAATTTCAGCCCTAAATTCTGAGGAAAAAGATAATATATACCATGGGTTTAATTTTGGTTTGGGCCCAAATATCATTATGTGCCCAATTACCCAATTTTCAACTGTTTTCTTCAGTTCAAAAATTCTTATAAATACATGCTGATTTCAAAATTAATAAAATTTTAAACATAATTATTTCAGGTCATTACGAATCCAACGAACCTGATTTCGTAATTTTCCGATTCCGTATGAATTTATTATAAATTTCCGAAGTCTGAAAATAGGCTGTATTTCCACTGTAAAAATTATACAGGCAACAAAATAATTCCAAAAATTATAAATTTTAGAATTTTACCTTAATTTAATATTCCGAATCCATAGAAACTGGTCTCGTCAAATTCGGAGTTCGTTTGCAAAAATTCCATTTTTCAGGCGTATATTTTTAATATTTAAAAATACCAAAAATAGTGGAATTTTTCCGAAACTCAAAAATATAAGTTCTTATAGTCATTTTTATATGTAAACAACATTCTAAAACCAATGGAGATGGTTTCGGGTCCTAATTCCTTATTCTGCAAAATGTAGCATTTTGGCCCTTATAAATTTCATAGCGACCATTCTAGATTTTAATTTTGACATAACTTTTGATTCCCGTTATGAAATTTCGATTTTTCGGATTCGTTGGAAAGATAAATTTAAATAGATTCTAATATTTTTGGTTTCACTAAAATCCGTTAAATTTTGCATCCTGTACGGTCAGTCAAAGTTCAAGTTTGACTTTTCAAACTACCGCGTTATTTCTAACTCTTTTTATAATAAAAATTAAATCATTCATTCTAACTTCGATTTGAATCAAATTTGTGATCATTATTATTTAAATAAATTATTTTATATCGTCAAAATTCATTAAAATTTTCTAAAATAAAATTTTTAAATTGGTCCTGATTTTTGCGGGTTGTTACACTAGCTATGGGTGGTGTCAAGGTTTTGCACGCCCTGACATTGTTATATTTTTACCTATGTGGTTGTGGATTGCTAGGTGCCTCGGTTATATCGGTCTCTACGGAGCCAATGGATCGGTCTGATAGGACCGGGAAACGTGTGTTCAGGAATAACCCATACACTAACGTAAGTGTGGACCGGCCTTAGAGGATCCAGGGGTTGCCCAGAGTGTGCAGTCCCAAGACATTTGCTAGAGTGTCTCGAGGTGGAAAGGAGTACATCCCTTGCCTAGACTCATGACAGAAATCAAATTTCCAATACGTGACATTTCGGTTTTATTTGTAGAGCCTAGTATGGCAACATAGTGGGATGGGGCACTATGCTGTATATGATTGATACATTTATATTTGAAGTTGTTTTCATACACTTTACATTATAATAGTTTCAAAATGATTTGTTTTAAACGTACCAAGCATGTTTGGCTATTATAAGGTAAAACTCTATCCTCCGGCTTGCGTTGCACTGTGTGATGGGACCTAAGTCTTATAATAGCTTCATTTTCCAAAAAAGCATTGCGCTGTTTGTCTTATGCACTGGTATTCTTGCGAGGAAACCCGTTCCATGTCATACGGCGGGGTCCCTTGATTTGCTTTATTTTTAAAGTAAAGTTTTAAATAGCTGTTTTAGTTCACACACCAGTCACATGACTGACCTGAAGTTTATTATTTTAATCTAAACTCTGGGTGCCCCTATTTTCCATATGGGTGGCTAGTTGTTTTGGTTTTGCAGATGTATATTCACAGGATCCTGGTTTACAACTAGAACGATATTATGAATGCTCTGTATCCGTGTATCTCTTTCGGTTGTGTTTTGTTATTATTTTCTGCTGCATTGTAATTTGTAAATCTCTGATATTTATCAATTGTATAATATTTATTCATACGTTGTATATTCTTGTACTCTAATGTAAACTGTTGTAATAAGCAATGAAATGTTCTTCTGCTTGTGTTCGGATTTGTCGTGTTCTCATTACAATCCGGGCTTTCCTTTACGGGAAAGTTTGGGTCATGTCAGATACGGTCCTAACAAAACTAATTTCATCGAATTTGGAGGCCATTTGAAAAATGGCCCTTTTCCAGTCGATTAAATTCAAACTAAAATTACTAAACACTTTTAAATTTACTACGCTCACATATTAATTTAAAAAATTATGAATTTTTAAATCTAGTTATAATTAGACATTCTGAATCCAACAAAATTGGTTTTGTCGAAAACCGAGGTCGTTTGCAAAATGGCTATTTTTAGGGGGCTATATATTATATTAAAATATATATAAATTCCACAGCGACTATTTTAGATTTTTAAACTGGACGTAACTTTCAATTTATATTATGAAATCCGAATTTTTCAAATTCGTTAGAAAGATATCATTAAACAGATTCAAATGTTTCTGGTTTTACTGAAATCTGATTTATTTTGAATTCTGTACATTCATTTGAAATTTAAAATCGAATTTTCAAACCATCACGCAATTTCAGGCTCGTTTTATAATTAAAATAAATTTATACGTTCTAACATTGATTTAAATAAATTTTTAGTTGTTATTATTTAAAATAAATCATTTTAAATATTCAAAATACATTAAAATAGCTAAAATGAAAATTTCAAATTGGTTTAGAAATTCCAGGTTGTTACAATCTCCTCTACTTAAAATCTTTTCGTCCTCAAAAGGAATGGAGCTGAAAGTTGTTTAACCAACCAACTCAACTTTCATTCTTCAACTTTTTAGTTTCTAAGAATTTTCTAATTTTTCAAAAATTTGGCTAACACCCTAAATTTTCGAAAAATTTCGCCATTACAGAGTGATCGGTAAAACCGGAACTTGCCTCACAAGGCCCTCACCAATCGAAAAGGAAAAAAGCCAAGTGGCTAGCCAATCCGCTCATAAAATCATATCAAACCCAATGAATATAGTAAACATGTACTTGTTTATCGAGCATACAATTTTATTCCTCTTCTTAGCTTCCATGCTATGACCTGTTCAATATATATACATGTACATGTATGCAATTCTAATCAATTTTCAATTTAGTTCAATATTAATTCAATTTGGCTTATTTTTTACCTTTCATACTCATATTGGTTTGAATAATTTTGTTAGTTAACTAATAATCACACATCACAATAAGCAATCAGTTAGTTGATTAGCTTTTCAATCATATATAACTTTTATACACTCGAAAATCATATTTCAAGGCCAAATCACAAACATTACATTCTAACTAAGTTTTGGTTCTCATACCAGTCGATTGAAATCATATAGATATCCCACTTTCGAAACTAGAACATACATACTGATGATGCGATCACTATCATCAGAACCATCCTCGGGCGACTAGAGTGTGATTTTATATCTACCCAGCATATTTGAGACTTTGCATACACGTTTGCAAGGCGCATATTCAAAATCTTCTTATACCCAACAGTCCCAATTCAATATAAAATAAAATATTCAAATACGCATAATATGATATAAAATTTTCAAAACTAAATTCATTTTTAAAAATAATATTCTTCTAACTCATCCTTAGGCGTTACTTACCCTATCTCTAACGAATGATTCCTATAGGATATTACAAATCCTATCTCCGATGAATTCCTTCGTTCAGTTCTAAAGTGTCTTGTTCTCGAGATCTGTAAACCAAAGCTTTGATACCAAACTGAGACGATCCAAACTCCCCCTTACGGGAAAGCCTAGATTGAATTGAGAACACGACGCATCAGAACACAAAAAATAGAATATTTGATTGCTATTAGAACAATTTACATTTGAGTTTAAGATATCAGAGTAAGAATAATTATATTACATAAAAATATCAGAGATTTAAAATACAAAGTGATGAAAAATTTAAAAATATAAATACAATGTACAGCAGAAAATACATCTACAACACAACTGAATGAAATATACGGATACAAAGCTTTCCAAATATAGCTCCAGCTGTAATCCAGGATCCTGGGAAAAGAAATATCTGCATAAACCAAAACTACTAGCTGCCTGTGTGGAAAATATGGGCACCCAGAGTTTAAGTGAAAACAATAAACTCCGAGTCAGTCACGGGACTGGTGTGAGAACTAAAACAGTTATTAACTTGATTTTAAAGTTAGGTAAATCAAGGGACCACGCCGTATAACACGGAATGAGTTTACCCCCAAGAATACCAGTGCATAAAACAAACAACGCAATGTTAAATAAAAGAACAATGAAGCTATTATAAGACTTAGGTCCATCACACAATGCAACGCAAGTTGAAAGATAGAGTTTTACCTTATAATAGACAAATAAGCTTGGTACGCGAAATTTATCTTTTATTATTACCATAAGCGAAGAAATCAACTTCAAATATTAATGTATCAATCATAGACGGCATGAGCGCGTCATCCCACTATGTCGCCATATATAGGTTTACAACTAAAACTGAAAAATATCGTATTGGAAGTTTGGATTTCCATCATGATGACTACTGATCCAAAAGATCGATCACGTAGTGTAATTCCCCATGACTTACGTCCCACGCATAACGCCGTAATGTACATCAGCACTATATCCAGGATATCGAGTATCTCTGCGACTTACGTCCCATGCATGAGAAAACGCCACTTACTCTATCATTCTGGGAATCGAGGTGTGTGCCCTATCCCTACCAGGTGTGGAGCGTCCACACCCAGCCTATCTCGGTCGACCGAATCCATCCTCCTCTCAAAAGTATACTGATCTAAACATCAGTTCACCATCATACCGATGTGTTAGGCTCGTGAATTAATGCTACCCAAATCTATGCTAATTGAAGCTATGATTTGATCATTATCCACATGGCTCTTCTTTTCAATAAAAGCCTTGATCCATGCATCTCATCATGTCACATCGTCAATCCTAGTCTCACAGAAGAGTGTTAAGCAAAAGAATAAATTCTACCAATATATAACCTCTAAGCTCCTAGTCTCACATAAGAGTGTTAAGCAAAAGAATAAATTCTCCGCCATCAAACAGATATATATTTAGTAGAGCATAACGAAATACAATGTCAAACACACCATCCATTTGCAAGTCCGTTTTGGGTCTAAACGAAGCCGGAAGCATCTTATTCCTCATCCCATATGTCCAATAAAGGAGAGAGGCCCTCGCATATCCGAACAATCAAAAAATACGTCCGGACGGCTACCACTATAGCCCCTTCAAGGTAGCTACTCCAATCATGGGCATCAGTAGCAACCAATCCGTTCGACGTGAAGATCGTCGGTCTTGCACCATGTGATAGCCCGTAACTTCCCCAGTAAGGAAAGCTCGGATTACCTTGAGAACACGACAAAATAGAACGCAAACAGAAGAACATTTCATTATTATTAGAACAATTCCATCAGATACAAGAATATACAGAGTATACATGAATAAAATACATTCGATAAATATCAGAGATTACAATACATTACATAGCAGCGGAAAATAAGACAAAACACAACTGAAAGTAATGCACAGATACAGAGCTTTCCGAGCATCGTTCCAGCTGTAAATCAGGATCCTGTGAATATAAATCTACAAAACCAAAACTAAAAGCTGCCCGTGTCGAAAATAGGGGCACCCAGAGTTTAGGTTAAAACAATAAACTCCAGGTCAGTCATGTGACTGGTGTGAGAACTGAAACAGTTATTAAAACTTTACTTTAAAAGCGTAATTCAAGGGACCACGCTGTATAACATGGAACGGGTTTCCTCCCAAGAATACTAGTGCAAATAACAAAACAGCGCAATGCTTTTTGGAAAAGTGAAGCTATTATAAGACCAAGGTCCCATCACATAATGCAACGGAAGCCGGAGGATAAGGTTTTCCCTTATAATAGCCAAACATGCTTGGTACGTTTAAAACAAATCATTTGATACTATTATAAGTGTATAGTGTTAAAACTATTTCAATCATAAATGTCAATCCTAGGCGGCATGGGTACCATATGTCATGTCGCCATACTTGGCTCTACAAATAAAACCGAAATACACGTATTGGAAATTGGATTTCCGTCATGATTCGAGGCAAAGGGCAAGCTCCTCTCCACTTCGAGACACTCTAGCAAATGCCTCAGGACTACGCACTCTGGGTAACCCTTGGATCTTCAGGGCCGGTCCACACTTACGTTAGTGGATTAGTATTCCTAAACACACGTTTCCCGGTCCTTACAGACCTAAAATCGAGGCGTCTCATCCAACAACCACATAGGTGAAAAGTATATAAATGTCAGGGCTGGTAAGTCACTGACACCACCAAAGCTAGAAAGAAACGTCATGCTCTACACGCAGTCCTTATCCCGTTTTTAACTCATACCGAGGTGTGAGGCTCGCGAATTCACGTTATACACAAAGCTATGCCACAAAGGCCGTGCTTTGATCATCAACCACAAGACTTTTCTTTTCAACAGAAGCCTTGATCAATTGCCACTTAGTCGTGCCACACAGGCAATTCATGCCATGCGACAGATGTCCATCGATATACAACCTCTGAGCTCGTACATCTCAGAGAAGGGCGTTAAGCAAAAGAATAAATTCTCCGCCGCCAAACAGATGTATATTTAATAGAGATCAATCAACACAGAATAAAATACAATGTCAGACACACAGTCCATTTACAAGTTCGTTCTGGGTCTGAACGAAACCGGAGGCACTTTCCTCGCATATCCATCAATCCCGAAGTACGTATGGATGATCACCAACTGATTCCCTCATCTTGGGTGTACAGCCCAATCAAGATCATCAGTAATCACCCAAACGATGTGAAGACTTCTGGTCTTCAACCACCGTCTTCGTCTTCGACATATCGTCGAATCGGTTATTCAGAATGGGTATAAACCCGGCCTTTCCGAACAACCCGCGTATATTAAAAACGAATGTTACACAAACACAACATATGCCTCATTCCAATTCAATAGCCACTAATCGTAAATCTGCAAGAGAACAATTTCCCAAATATTAACCCCGAAGGCCGAAACCAACATCAGATCAATACCCAGGAAACCATTCTTCTTAGCTAACCTACAGCTAGTTTCTAAATTTCATATTCTTAGGGAAAGGTTCCCATTAATTTTATCAAAGACAAATTCTTTAAAATTTATTCTTGAATCTTCCTTTGGATGTTATTTCAAACCATGTTAAGGTTTTCCAAACTAGTCGGGATTAGCGAACCACACCGAAGTAATTATTTATTTTATTTCCCAATCCCAACCTATTCATTCCATGGAGCAAAACTGTTATTACCCCATAACTAACACCATGGTGTTATCGGTAAATTTAATTACCATTTCACGTTCAAATCTAATTAAAGATTTAACTATCGCTTAGAGCAAAACTGGTGATACTCCATTCTCGCTCATTTTCCAAATTTGATAATTTAAATTATCAATTCACATTTCAATCTAATTGTAGATTCATTAAAACTCTCTTTACTGGGTTAAAGAACTAATGTCATTTAAAACACAGTTCACGATAAACCCAAATCACATTCTATTTCTTATCGGGCTAAAGAACAAGTGTTATTTAAAACACCGTTCACAATAAACCCACAAATCAGTTCTAATTCAATTCCAATCAAATATATTAGAAATTTCGATTATTTAAAACCCCTTTTTAATCCAATTTATTTATTTAAAAATAATTGGGTTTTAAATTTAGTTCAAAACTAGTTCATTTCGATAAAAATCCATTTTTATCTTTACAAATCTGGGATTTTTCATCCCAGTTCTTTACAAATCATTTCTCTTGATTTTACACAAATTACTAATATTTTTAATAATTTTATCAAGACCCGTACAGTCGATTTCCATCAACGGTCATCGGACTGCACTTACAGCGAACTTTTCCAAATTTGATTTGGACGTATCTCAAAATCCAACCGTTAGATTTCAAATTTCTAATATTCGTTAGAAAGCACTTTTTGATACGAACCCAACGGTTCCGGTTTAGGAGAATCCGACGGTCATATCTCCCGTATTGTCCGTTCGAAGTCAATGGTCGAAATTTATGAACTACCGCGGCGCGACGCGTTCTATTCAGGCCATTATATAATATATATATATATATATATATATATATATATATATATAAATTTCATCGATTTCCCTTTTAAAACGAATTTTATAAATCGTTTCAAATTTGTTTGAAAAACAATTTCAACCTTCTTTTCTAATTCAAATCAAAATTGAAATTTCCCTTATAAATTCTTTTTATATTCATTTCTATTTGATTTCAATTCAAATCGGTTTCAATTCCGTTCAATTAAAATTTGTTTTCTATTCAATTCAAATTCAAATTCGTTTTCAATTCAATTCAATTCAAATTCGTTTTCTATTCAATTCAATTCGAATTCGTTTTCTATTCAATTCAAATCAAATTCGTTTTCTATTCAATTCAATTCGAATTCGTTTTCTATTCAATTCAATTCAAATTCGTTTTCTATTCAGTTCAATTCGAATTCCTTTTCAATTCAATTCAATTCAAATTTGTTTTCTATTCAATTCAATTCGAATTCGTTTTCTATTCAATTCAATTCGAATTCGTTTTCTATTCAATTCAATTCGAATTCCTTTTCTATTCAATTCAATTCGAATTCGTTTTCTATTCAATTCAATTCGAATTCGTTTTCTATTCAATTCAATTCGAATTCGTTTTCTATTCAATTCAATTCGAATTCGTTTTCTATTTAATTTTCATTACAAAAACGAGTATAATCTATATAAATATCGTTCACGTCAAAATAGTGCATCTCTAATCAACACGGCTTTATATATTTCAATAATTCCGTTATTCTATTCAACAAATGAATATTTATCCTATTCAATACATGAATCTATATTTTTGTCAACACATGACTAATCTCAACGAATGAGTACTGTCCACGTGTGACTATTTTTGTTATTTAATATATTATATAAAAAAAAATTATGGTATCTATCGTTTGATTTCAAATTCGACTCCAACCGTAAATTAGTAAGAGAACGATTCCCTAAATATTAACCCCGAAGGCTGAAACCAACATCAGATCAATATCCAGGAGTCCACTCATCTTATCTATTCTCCAGTTAGTTTCTAATTTTATATATGATAAAGATGTAAATTTTATTGTTAAAATATTTCGTTCACCACATGACTAATCTCAACGGATGAGTACTGTCAACACATGAACCTTTATTTTATAAAGAAGTTAGTTTCTAATTTTATATATGATAAAGATGTGAATTTTATTGTTAAAGTATTTCGTTCAACACATGACTAATCTCAACGGATGAGTATTGTCAACACATGAACCTTTATTTTATAATATTCTTTATTTTCTAAATCAGAATGAGACCCAATCAATTACCATCTAATGTTAATTATATGGATTCCATACAACACATGTATAAAATAGCAACGATAAATAATCAACCATCATCCAAAGTGCACTACACAACTGCATAAGCACCAAATATAAATAATTAACGCTCATACAGTTTGTCGACCAATCGATCGACATACAAATAAATAATTGGGATTAGTGTACGCCAAATATCATCCCAACACCCGTGTGGGGTTTCAAACAATCAAACACATATTTTATTTGTGCAGTTGGGCGATGTGTAAAATTTATCGTCCCAATCAATATCAGTCAAATCATTGTATATAAACAAATCGTCCGATTTGTTTATAAATGTTTATTTTATATACACGTTAAAAATTAAATTTTTAATCATAAAATATTTTCCACTATAAAATATTTTATTTCATTCTACATCACACAATCATATTTCACAACATAGCAACCAAACAAACAAGTCGTCCATGGTGTGTGGACGATGGGTGTCGGGTGCTGCTAAGCACCGTCTGCATCCTAGTATATATATTTACTAGAAAACAAAATTAAAAGGTGAGAAGTTCTCACCAAAGCTACCCCAACTCCACGACTCTTCAAATGTAGAAGTCTTCGCCGTTCTCGCCCTTTGTCACTTTCACTGTCCGTGTTCACTACATATTTAAAAATCACATTTTTATATTCTCTATTATATAAAAATCATATTTTTATAACTACGCCACATTGATGAAAATTCCATTTTTACATCGCCACTATATAGATAAAATTTCTATTTTTACATTGCTATTATATAGATAAAAATTCCATTTTTACATTGCTACTATATAGATAAAAATTCCATTTTTACGTTGCTACTATATAGATAAACATTCCATTTTTACGTTGCTACTATATAGATAAAGATTCCATTTTTACGTTGCTACTATATAGATAAAGATTCTATTTTTACATTGCTACTATATAGATAAAAATTCCATTTTTACATTGCTACTATATAGATAAAAATTCCATTTTTACATTGCTACTATATAGATAAAAATTTCATTTTTACATTGCTACTATATAGATAAAAATTCCATTTTTACATTGCTACTATATAGATAAAAATTCCATTTTTACCACGCTATCCTCTATATAAAGATTTCGCCTTTTCAAATATAAAGATTTCTCCTTATCAAATATAAAGATTTCGCCTTTTCAAATATAAAGATTAAATCTTTACTATCAATATAATATAAAAATCATATTTTTAACCTTTCTATATCATAAAAATTATATTTTTAACTTCTACATATAATAAAAATTATATCTTTATTCTTAAAAATCATATGTTTATACTTTCAAAAATCTAGCCTTCCTATTTTTAAAAATTCGATCCTTTCATTGTATAAAAAATATAATCTTTTTATGCATATAAATATGAACTTTTCATATCTAAAAATCTTAACTTTTCGTATGTAAAAATTTAATCTATAAATAAAAATCTCGGGTTTTTCCTATGCATAAAAATATAAACTTTCAGCGTTAAAAAAAAACAGGGTTTTATATAATAAAATAAAACAAAGTATAGAAAACTCACAGTTGAGGGGGGGGGGGAAGACGAAATCGAACTGGAGACTGGGGAGAGGGAGACGCGGGTAGGGGTGCTGAGGTGGAAGGGGGGCGGCATCGGTCGGGATATGGCCAGTGGTGGCCGGGTTTTGGTCGAACGGGGTAGGGTTTTTATTTGGGGTTGGGCGCAAATGGGGAGGGAGGAGCATCAGGGAGGCTCGCTGGAGGGGGGTGGTGGTGCGACCGACGTGGGGGAAGAACCGCCGGAGGTGCGGTGGCCTGGCGGCGTCAGGCGGCGGCGGATTTTGAGGAGCGTTCATCTCTTTTTTTTTAACTGAATCGGGTTTGACTTAGGGAAGAAGAGAGAGGCTAGGGGATTATATAATAATTTATATATATTTAATTTAATTTTATCTCCAAAAAGCAACTTCTTAATTCGAACTCGAAACGAGACCCACCGACTGTCGTCCCTAGCGTTTTACCCCCATTTCGAACAAAATGGGATATGTATCGTAAGCTAACTCAATCGTTTCGATCAGTTTTCGTCGAAATCAACATATAACTCTATATATTGAATTTGAACGCGCATTTCAATTTGCCGGGGTCACAGACGAACTCTAAAAATTCCCGAAAAATATTTTCTAGCTTCGTATTGACGATACGGTCCTAACAAAACTAATTTCGTCAAATTCTGAGACTGTTTGAAAAATGGCCATTTTCTAGTCGATTGAAATCAACTAAAACTGGTCAAACACATTTATCTTTGCCACGCTCACATATTGATTCGAAAAATTATGAAATTTGGAATCTAGCAATAACTTGACATCACGGATCCAACAAAAGGGGTTTCGTCGAAATCCAAGGTCGTTTGCAAAATTCCCATTTTTAAGGGCCTGAATTCCATAGCGACTATTCAGGATTTTCAACTGGACATATCTTTTGATTCCCGCTATGAAATTTTGATTTTTCGGATTCGTTGGAAAGATATTCTCAATTAGATTCAAATATTTTTGGTTTCGCTAAAATCCGGTTTATTTTGCACCTGGTATGTTCATTTGAAGTTTGAAATCGAATTATCGAACTACCGCGCCATTTTCAATTCCTTTTATAATTTAAAACAAATATTTATATTCTAACGACGAACTATATAAATATATGCGTTCGAATTATATTCAAAATAAATTTCTCGTCGTTATTATCTAAAATAATCCATTTTAAATATTCAAAATTCGCTAAAATTACCAAAATAAAAATTTTAAATTGGCCCGCATTTCCGGGTTGTTACACACCATGTTCAATCTCTTCGACTATTAGTCGTCGTATCAATTATTCAGAATGGGTTAAAACCGGTCTTTCCAAATAACTCGCGTCTCTTATAATCAAGTGCTATAACAACACATCATATGCTTCATTCCAATCCAAAATATTCTTTTATTCGTATTTCTTTATTCTGGAAAGGTTCTCATTAATCTTATCAAAGATTTATCTCTTTTAAATACACTGTTTAGTCCATTTCTTTGGAAATCATTTCAAAAAAAATTATAGTCTCTTTTCAAAATTTAAACCAAATTAAGGTTTATCAAACTAGTCAGGATTAACGCCTTACTAAAGTAATCATTCATTTTACTATCTCATCCCAACCTATTTATCCCATGGAGAAAAACTGGTAGTACTCCATATCTAACACCACTGTGTTATCGGTAAATTCAACTACCATTTCACGTTCAAATCTAATTAAAGATTTGACTATCGCATGAAGTAAAATGGGTGATACTCCATCTTCGAACACTTTTCAAATTTGGCAAATTTAATTACCACATTAACATTTCAATCTAATTAAAGATTCAATAAAACTCTACTTAGTTTTAATCTCCAAAAATCATTATTTAATGATTATTCAAATTTCGGAAATAATCATGTCTTTACGGGGTTAAAGAACCAATGTCATTTAAAACATCGTTCATGATAAACCCAAAATCATCTTCCATCAAAATGAAATCTTAATGGAAATCATAACAGTGTATAATCGATATAAATTCCCATATCAGAATAATAATATAAATGGAATAATGGCAAAGCCTTTTTAAATTCCGTATATAGTAATGGTCTTCCTTTAACGAAGCTCGTTTCGATTATTACCAAATCGAATTCCATTCAATTCCAATTTAATATAATAAATTGGAAATTTTTACTTTCGAAAATTCCATTAATCTTAATTAAAAGATTATAAATTCCAAATAATATTCTTCACTGTTAATTGGGTTAAGGAACCAATGTTATTTAAAACACCGTTCACAATAAACCCAAAAACCCAGTTCTATTATTCAATTCCAATTAAATATTAATTAATTGGAAAACTTCATTAAATCTTGAATTAAATATTTATTCTTTTCTCAACTGGGTTTAAGAACAGTGTTATTTAAGACACCGTTCACGACATACCCAAAATCCAATTTGATATCAAATACAAGGCTCTGAATAGAAATTATATCGGCTTACATTCAATATCAAATTCCGAAACCAATGGGTATCGTATTGGGAATAACGATATTTATATCTTCCAAACTCCTCAACAATATCTGTATAATCACGGAATCCAATATCGAAATATTCTGAAGATTATTTCCATTCCAAATCCATTACAATTTATTCAATGGAAAATTCTGGTTATTTTAAAACCATTTTCAATGTCCAATTTATTAATTTAAAAACCATTGAATTTCTAATATAGTTAATAACTAGTTCATTTAGATAAAAATATATTTTTATCTTATCAAATATGGAATTTTTCATCCAAAATCTTTCCAAATTGTTTATTATGATTTTACACAATTTTCTCGTATTTTTAGTAATTTTATTAAGGTCTATACAATCGGTTTCCAATAACGGCCACCGAACACCATCCATAGTGACCTTTTCCAAAACTAATTTGGACATATATTAAAATCCATCCATTAGATTTCAGATCTCTTATATTCATTTTAAAGCTCTTTTCGATATGAACCCAACGGTTCTAATTTTAGGAGAATCCGACGGTCTGATCTCCCATTACATCGATTCTAAGTTAATGGTCGAAATTTGTGAATGGTCGCTGCACGTTCTATTCAAGCCATTAAATATATATAATATATATATCGTCGATTTCTATTCAAAACGTATTTATAAAATATTTATAGATTCATTTCAAAATGTTTCCCACTTCTTTTTTAATTTTAAATCAAAATTAAATATTCTATATCATTATAATATTAAAATGATAATATTTTCAAAATATCAGATTTTGAAATCACTTTTTGATATTCATTATAAAATGAATAAAATCAACAAATTGACGTTTAACTACTTAACACGGCTTCACATTTCAATTTTTTCATGTCCATCAAAAATCGGACATTAAAATCATATTTTGATTATTCACTGAATATTATTTTAAAATATTCGTTATTTCGGAACTGAAATCAAACTCAATCAATTACCATATAATTTTAGTTATATCGATTTCGTGCATCGCATGTATACAACAATAATGACAACAATCATTACAACATCCAGAGGGCATTTCACAACTGTATAAGTATTAAAATAAATAACGCTTATATAGTATGTCAACCCAACGATTGACATACAACTAAACAATTTGATTAGTGCATGCCAAATATCATCCTAATACCCATGTGGGATTTTCAGCCAACAAATATTGTTTATTATTTGTGCAGTTGGGCGATGTGTAAAATTTATCTTTCCAATCTATGTCAGTTAAATGGATATACATAAAAAAACCTTCTGATTTGTAAATGGATATTTATTTTACTTTCTTTTCAAGATAATTTTTAATATACATTTTATATTAATAATTTTATATACAACATTATCAATCAATGACAGTCCTAATCATAGTCCAAACAAACAATCAATCATGGTTTGTAAAAAAAATAGTGTCAGGAGCTACTAAGCCCTATCTGCAACCTATGATATAATAACTGTAAAATAATTTGAGTGAGAGAAAGTTTTCACAATCGGTTTTCACTCCATCATTCTTTATTGGACGGTTTGGATTTATATCTTCCCCAAACTCTAACAAGCTCCAAATTGGACTCAGTTAGTCTTTTTGTGAAGCTCTCGTCACCACGATCACAATGGATCTTATTTCATGTGATTTCGACACCGTATGAGAAAGATATGCTAGTTTATACATTGCATCATTAAATAAGTAATCAACGAAATTAATTAAATTAAATTATTAAACCTTAATAACGTTTAATTAAAAATGTTGTCGCTCCTTCATCATCTTCATCCCAGAAAACTGCTCGCACTCTTGGGTTGTAAACCGCAATATTAGGCACCGGAGCATGATCCATCTACGCCACGATGATCGTCGTCATCCCATCCACCGTCGCCCAAACCGTCGGCGAACTCGCGCCCCTCCATCGCCCCCAAATCTGGTCGAAAGTTGGCCCCTTTCCACCGAAAAATCGAGCTCCATTCCTCACGAAATTCCATAAAACTAGTATGGATTGGAAGATCTCAACGTTCTTTGATTTTGCTTTAGATGTTTGCCAAATTATTGTGTGGATCGATTGGATTTTGAATGGAAAAATTCAAGCTGTTTTGGGCCATCCGTTTTGTTTCTGGCAGCGGGTTTCATTTTGTGCTTAGGGTTTAGGAGATTATATATATATATATATAATTTATTATTTTTAATTCACAAATTAAATGTTTAACATTCCAACCCCCAAACAAATTCCAACGATTGTCGCTCCTAGCTAAATACCCCCATTTCAGACACAATGAGATAGGTGTCGTAAGCTAATTCGACTGTTTCAATTAGTTTTTGTCAAAATTAAAATATAAATTAATATATATTGAATTTAAATGTACATTTTAATTTACTGGGGCCACATATTGACTCCTAAAATTACAGAAAAATAAATCTAGCTATGTTTTGACGATATGGTCCTAAAAAAACTAATTTCATCGAATTTGGAGGCTGCTTGAAAAATGGTCCTTTTCCAATCGATTAAATTCAAATTAAAATTACCAAACACGTTTAAATTTACTAAGCTCACATATTAATTCCAAAAATTATGAATTTTTAAACCTAGCTATAATTTGACATTCCTGATCCAACAAAAGTGGTTTCATCGAAAACGGAGGTTGTTTGCAAAATGGCTATTTTTAAGGGCTATATATTATATTAAAATATATATAAATTCCATAGCGACTATTTTAGATTTTAAACTGGACATAACTTTCAATTTATATTATGAAATCTGAATGTTTCACATTCATTAGAAAAAGATCATTAAATACATTCAAATGCTTCTGGATTTACTGAAATCCAATTTATTTTGAATTATATACATTCATTTGAAATTTAAAATCGAATTTTCAAACTACCGCACCATTTAAGGCTCGTTTTATAATTAGAATAAATTTATATGTTCTAACTTCGATTTAAATATATTTTTAGTCATTATTATTTAAAATAAATCATTTTAAATATTAAATACATTAAAATAGCTGAAATAAATTTTTTAAATTGGTTCAAAAATTCCGGGTTGTTACACTCGGTTAGATTCAGATTATGTTAGATTCGGGGCTTTATTAGATCCAGATTATGTGTATCCTTCTCTTTCTCCTAGGTATGCTTTTGATGTTGTTGGGCTTATATGAGCCTAAAGGTGATCAACCGGAGGTTGAGTCAGCGATGTCCAAGCTTGTCCAGGCTCATGCTCGAGCCCTGATTGGCTCTGTCCGTGGTAGCTCATAGGATGACAACCTTTCCAAAAGGCGGGTCAACGTATCCACTCTTTTAAATCGAGAACAAATGTATTATATTACAGTTTTCAAAAATTCGTGATGCTGAAACTGCTCACAAACATAGCAAAATAGATCTATTTGACAAATATAAACTTATAGATGCATTAAATAAGGTTTTTTTTTTGACAAATACAAACTCTTGAGGCATACAAATTAGTATATACATGTCCAAGTAATACAATAATTGGGGATTTTATTCTAAAGGACAAACTTCATGATTTTTCATGTCTAAGGACAGCCCACCAAAAATTTATTCTCAAAGACAATACACTAATATTTTGAATTCTTTTGTTATTGATGAAGAAATGTTTCTTTTAATCTTTGATTCAACTATTGTTTAGCTTTTTTTTCACTTAGCTACATTATTGACATTAGATTCAATGAAATTGTATTGTGGTGTTTAATTTGTTTTATTTTGTGTAATAACCCGGAAATCTGAGCCAATTTAAATTTTTTATTTTGGCCATTTTAGTGAATTTTGATTATTTAAAATGAATTATTTTAAATAATAACGACGAGAAATTTATTTTGAATAGAATTCAAATGTATATAGTTAATTGAATCGTCATTAGAATATAAATAACTATTTATAATTTTTAAAGGAATTGAAAATGGCGCGGTAGTTCGAAAATTCAATTTCAATATTCAAATGAATGTACAGGATTCAAAATAGACCGAATTTTAGCAAAACCGAAAATATTAGAATCTATTTGATAATATCTTTCCAACGAATCC
The DNA here is from genome assembly GCA_030737875.1 of Allium sativum. Lineage (NCBI taxonomy): Eukaryota > Viridiplantae > Streptophyta > Magnoliopsida > Asparagales > Amaryllidaceae > Allium > Allium sativum. The sequence continues at coordinate 911,756,414 of CM060926.1, forward strand.
GAAAAATTTAAATTTCATAGCGGGGATAAAATGTTATGCCCAGTTGAAATTTCAGAATAGTCGCTATGGATTCTGACCCTTGAAAAATGGGAATTTTGCAAATGACCTCGGTTTTCAACGAAACCACTTTTGTTGCATCTGTGAGGTCATGTTATTGCTAGGTTTCAAAATTTGTAATTTTTCAAATTAATATGTGAACGTGGCAAAGGAAAACGCGTTTGACCAGTATCGTCAATACGAAGTTAGAAAATATTTTTGGAGGATTTTTAGAGTCAGTATGTGACCCCAGTAAATTGAAATGCGCGTTCAAATTCAATATATAGAGTTATATTTTGATTTTGACGAAAACTGATCGAAACGATCGTATCAGCTTGCGATACATATCCCATTGTGGTTGGAATGGGGGTAATTAGCTATGGACGATAGACGGTAGGTTCGATTTCGAAATAAAAAGTTGCTTTTTGAAATTTTAAAATAATAAAATATATAATATTTATATAAAATCCCCCCATACCCTCCTCTCCCAATAGTTAAAACATAAAAGAAAAAAATCGTTGAAGCCCTAATAGCTGCCGCATCTAGTCGCGCGCCACCCACCTGATACCGCCGCCCCTCCATCAGCTCGCACCTCCCCCTGGCCGCCGTCAGCTTTCTCTTCCTCCTCCTCCTAAATCAAAATCCCCCAGATGCCCCAATCCGCACAGGCCTCGACCAAATCAGGCCGCGCCACCCTCTGCTGACCCCCACTGCCGCCCCACCTCCCCATTCCGCAGTCGCCGCCTTCCAGACCACCCTCGAATTAAATTGAAATGAATTGAAATTCGAATCAAATTGAAATTGAATTGAAATCGATTTGAAATGAAATTAAAACGAATTTATATTGAAAAATTCAATCTTGATTTGAATTTGAAAAGGAAGTTGAAATCGTTTTGAAAACGAATTTAAACGATTTATAAAATACGTTTTGAAAGGAAATCAATGAAATATATATAATATATATTTTATATATATAGAATGGCCTGAATAGAACGCGCCGCACCACAGTAGTTCATGAATTTCGACCATTGACTTCGAGTGGACATTGCGGGAGATCCGACCGTCAGATTCTCCTAAAACCAGAACCGTTGGGTTCGTATCGAAAAGGGCTTTCTAATGAATATTAGAGATTTAAAATCTAATGGTTGGATTTGGAATTATGTCCAAATCAAATTTGGAAAAGGTCGCTGTAATTGAAGTTCGATGGCCGTTGATGGAAATCGACTGTACGGACCTTGATAAAATTATTAAAAATAGTAATAATTTGTGTAAAATCATAAGAAATGATTTGTGAAGAATTGGGATGAAAAACTCCATATTTGAAAAGATAAGAGTAGATTTTTATCGAAATGAACTAGTTTTGAACTAGAATTATAATTTTATTTATTTTTAAAATAAATAAAGTGGATTTGAAAATAAACAGAATTTCCAATAATTGAATTGGAATGGATTGGAATCGAAATTATCTTTGGAATATTTCGATGTTGGATTTCGTGATTATACAGATATTGTTATGGAAATTTGAAAGATATATTTATATCGTTATTTCCAATATGATATTTGTTGGTCGTAGAATTTGCTATTGAATATAAGCCGATATATTTTCTATTCAAAGCCTTGTATTTAATAACAAATGTGATTTTGGGTTGTCGTGAACAGTATCTTCAGTAATACTGTTCTTAGACCCAAAGGAGTTAAGAAAATCTGAAACTAACTGGATATTAGTTAAGTTGAATGGTTTCTTGGGTATTGATCTGATGTTGGTTTCGGCCTTTGGGGTTAATACTTAGGGAATTGCTCACTTGCTATTTTACGGTTAAAGATTGATAGAATGGAATGTGATTTTGGGTTTATCGTGAACCGTGTTTTAAATGACATTGATTCTTTAACCTAGTTAAAGATTAAAACTAAATGGAGTTTTAATGAATCTTTAATTAGATTGAAAAGATCGAGAATGGAGTATCACCAGTTTTGCTTCAGGCAATAGTTAAATCTTTAATTAGATCTGAACGTGAAATGGTAATTGAATTTATCGATAACACCGTGGTGTTAAATACGAAGTATTACCAGTTCTTCTTCATGGGATGAATAGGTTGGGATTGGGAAATAAAATAAATGTTTACTTCGGTGTGGTTCGCTAATCCCGACTAGTTTGAAGTGATATTCAAAGGAAGATAAAAGAATAAATTTAAAAGAATTTATCTTTGATAAAATTAATGGGAACCTTTCCCTAAGAATGTGAAATTTAGCAACTAACTGAAGATTAGTTAAGATGAATGGTTTCCTGAGTATTGATCTGATGTTGGTTTCGGCCTTCGGGGTTAATATTTGGGGAATTGTTCTCTTACTAATTTACGGTTAGTGACTGATGAATTGGAATGAGGCGTATGTTGTGTTTGTGTACACTTGTTTATTATATACGCGAGTAATTCAGAAAGACCGGGTTTATCCAATTCTGAATAACTGATTCGACGTGGGCTCGAGGAGGAAGACGGTGGTTGAAGACCGGAGGTTTTCACATCGTTTGGGTGATTACTGATGATCTTGATTGGGCTGTACACCCAAGAGGAGGGAATCAGTTGGTGATCGTCCAGACGTACTTGGAGATCGATAGATATGTGAGGAATAAGGTTCCTCCGGTTTCGTTCAGACCCAGAACGGACTTATAAATGGACTGTGTGTCTGACATTGGATATCATTCTGTGTGATTGATGGGTATCGATTGCATGGAGTGGTTTGCCTATGTGGCATGCTAAGATACAAATTATCAAGACTTCTGTTGAAAAGCAGAGACTTGTGGTTGATGATCAAAGCACGGCCTTTGTGGCATCGCTTTGTGTAGCGTGAATTCGCGAGCCTCACACCCCGGCTGTGAACCAAAAACGGGATAGGACTTCAGGGAGAGCATGCATTTCTTTCTAGCTAGGAGTGGTGTCAGTGCTTGAACTGGCTGATATTTATGTGGATGATGGATAGCGAGGCGCCTCGGTTTGATCGGACGATCCGGGTCCGATGGAGTCATTCGTTGGCTCATTTACGCCCCATAGGGTGGGGAAACGTAGTGTTCAGGCATTTTAATCCACATTGGTGGACCGGCGCTGACGATGCAAGGTGCAGTTGCGGCAGTTCCTGAGACATTGTAGGCTAGATTGTCTCGAAACGGTGAGGACGATCCCTGGCCTCGGTTCACAGACGGAAATCCAATTTTCAAATAAGTGACTTTGCGGTTTTGATTGTAGAGCCTAGTATAGCGACATGATATATGGTACCCATGCCGCCTAGGATTGATACATTTATATTTGAAGTTGTTTTGACACTATACACTTATTATAGTATCAAATGATTTGTTTTAAACGTATCAAGAATGCTTTGGCTAATATAAGGGAAAACCCAATCCTCTGGTTTGTGTTGCATTGTGTGATGGGACCTGGGTCATATAATAGCTTCATTTTTCTTTATTTTGCATTGCGTTTTTGTTTTATGCACTGGTATTCTTGGGAGGAAACCCGTTCCGTGTTATACGGCGTGGTCCCTTGATTTACCTAACTTTAAAGTAAAGATTAATAACTATTTTAGTTCTCACACTAGTCACATGACTGACCTGGATTTTATTGTTTTAACCTAAACTCTGGGTGCCCCTATTTTCCGCATGGGCAGATAGTTTTGGTTCTGCAGATTTATATTCACAGGATCCTGATTTACACCTGGAATGATACACGGAAAGTTCTGTATCCGTGTATTACTTCTAGTTGTGTATTTTATTATTTTCCGCTGCTATGTAATGTATTGTAATCTCTGATATTTTATAATGTATATTATTTGTTAATACTCTATATATTCTTGTATTCTAATGAATTGTTGTCATAAGCAATGAAATGTTCTTCTATTTGTGTTCCGATTTGTCTTGTCCTCAAAGTATCCGCTCTTTCCTTAACGGGGAAGTTACAGGTCCTTTCAGTTGGTGTCAGAGCTTTGGTTTACAAAGTTCGAGAACAAGAGACATTAGAACCATACAAGTGAATTCATCAGAGTTGGATTAGTAATATCCAGTGGGAATGACTCGTAAGAGATGGGATCAGTAGTATCCTAGGACGAGTGTGAAGAGTATATTTTTAAAATTGAAAATATTTTTTTTTTGAAATTTAAATCGTTTTATACGTATTTGAATATTTATTTTAAATTAATTTGGACAATCTAGTATATGAAGATTTTGCATATACGCCTAGCTAGCGTGTATACGAAGTTTAAATCTACTGGATAGATATAGAATCATACTCTAGTGGCCCGAAGATGATTCTGATGGTTAAGTACTCATCGTTAGAATTTATATTCGAGTGACGAAAGTGTGATATTTATATATTTCCAATTGGCTGGTGTGAGAACCAAAGCTAAATAGGATCTATTGTTGTGATTTGGCACCAAAAATGTGATTTTTTGACTATGTATCGAAGTTATGAATTTGAAAAGTTAATCAACTAATTGATTGTTGATTGTGTTGTTTGATTATTGGTTGGTTAATTAAAATGTTGAACACTTTAGCCAAATTGATCAAATAGTGAATTGTATGGAAAATTTGTCGCATTTGCATGCATATACATGTACTTACATTGAACTGGTCATAGCAAGGAGGCTAGAGCAGAAGAATAAAATTGTTTGCCCGACATATAGGTACATGTTTATTGTATTTCTTGGGTTTTGGATGATTTTATGAGCCGATTGGCTAGCCGCTTGGCTTTTTCTTTTTCTTTTGGATTGAAGAAGACCATGGGAGGCTATATGAAATATCCCGAAGTCCAAGGTGCAGGGGAGGTTATGGCGAAAATTTAGGGTGTTAGCCAAATTTTTGAAAAAATTGAAAAGTTCTTAGAAACTGAAAAGTTGGAGAACTTAAGCCGTAAAGAAAATAGTGAAAGTTGAGTTGATTAGTTAAACAACTTTCAGCTTTGTTCCTTTTCGAGGCCGAAAAGTTTTTAAGTGGGGGAGATTGTAATAACCCGGAAATCTAAGCCAATTTAAAATTTCTATTTTGGCCATTTTAGAGAATTTTGATTATTTAAAATGAATTATTTTAAATAATAACGACAAGAAATTTATTTTGAATAGAATTCGAACGTATATATTTAGTTGAATCGTCTTTAGAATATAAATAATTATTTATAATTTTAAAAGGAATTGAAAATGACGCGGTAGTTTGAAAATTCGATTTCAAAATTCAAATGAATGTACAGGATCCAAAATAAACCGGATTTTAGCGAAACCGAAAATATTAGAATCTATTTGGTAATATCTTTCCAACGAATCTGAAAATTTGAAATTTCATAGCGGGGATAAAAAGTTATGCCTAGTTGAAATTTCAGAATAGTCGCTATGGAATTCTGGCCCTTGAAAAATGGGAATTTTCAAATGACCTCAGTTTTCGACGAAACCACTTTTGTTGGATCATGATGTTAAGTTATTGCTAGGTTTCAAAATTCGTAATTTTTCGAATTAATATGTGAGCGTGGCAAAGGAAAACGCGTTTGACCAGTTTCAATTGATTTTAATCGACTGGAAAATGGCCATTTTTCAAACGGTCTCAGAATCCAACGAAATTAGTTCTGTTAGGGACGTATCGTCAATACGAAGTTAGAAAATATTTTTGGAGGATTTTTAGAGTCAGTATGTGACCCCAGTAAATTGGAATGCGCGTTCAAATTCAATATATAGAGTTATATTTTGATTTTGACGAAAACTGATCGAGACGATCGTATTAGCTTGCGATACATATCCCATTGTGTTTGGAATGGGGGTAATTAGCTATGGCCGACAGGTGGTAGGTTCAATTTCAAGTTCGAAATAAAAAGTTGCTTTTTGAAATTTTAAAATAATAAAATATATATTATTTATATAAAACCCCCCATACCCTCCTCTCCCGACAGTTAGAACATAAAAGAAAAAAATCGCTGAAGCCCTAACAGCCGCCGCATCCAGTCGCGCGCCACTTACCTGACACCGCCGCCCCTCCATCAGCTCGCACCTCCCCCTGGCCGTCGTCAGCTCTCCCTTCCTCCTCCTCCTAAATCGAAATCCCTCAAATGCCCCAATCCGCAAAGGCCTCGACCAAATCAGGCCGCGCCACCCTCTGCTGACCCCCACCGCCGCTCCAACTCCGCAATCCGCCGTCGCCGCCTTCCAGGCCACCCCGACCCCTTAGCCCTCCTCCAACGATCGGAAAAGGTGAGTTTTCATATTTAAAATTAATTTAATTTGTTTTTATGTATTGTTTTAAACTTTGTTTTTAAACGCTATAAAAATCCGAAAATTTAGTGAAGATTGCAATAAAAAGTTAATATTTTTTTACACCTGAAAAGATTATATTTTTTATATGAAAATAAAGGTGTTTTCTTTATAGGTAAAATTAAATAATACAAGAATAAAAATATAATTTTTATATTATAGAAAGAATAAAAATGTGATTTTTATATTATAGAAGTATTAAAAATTCGATCTTTATTATGTAGAAGGAGCAAAGATGTGATTTTTATATGAGTGGCGATATAAAAATATAATCTCTATTATATGAACACCGTTATAAAAATAGAACTTTTTTCTATATAGTAGCGATATAAAAGTAGAATTTTTATCCATGTAGCGTAGTTATAAAAATGCGATTTTTATATATGTAGTGGATACGGTCGAACAAAGTGACAAAAGGTGAGCACGTCGAAGATTTCTAAATATGAAGAGTCGGTGAGAACTCCTCACTTTTATTATTATTATTTCTAGTTTGAAATATATACTAGGATGCAGACGGTGTTTAGCAGCACCCGACACCCGTCGTCCACAGACCATGGATGACTTGTTTGTTTGATTGTTGTGTTGTGAAATTTGATTGTGTGATGTGAAATAAAATAAAATAATCTATAGTGGAAAATATTTTATAGTTAAAAATATAATTTTTAACGTGTATATAAAATAAAAATTTATAAACAAATCGGACGATTTGTTTATATACACTGATTTGACTAATATTGATTGGGACGATAAATTTCACACATCGCCCAACTACACAGATAAATTTTGTGTTTGTTGATTTGAAACCCCACACGGGTATTGGGATGATATTAGCCGTACACTAATCCCAATTGTTTAGTTGTATGTTAATCGATGGGTTGACAGACTGTGTAAGCGTTAATTATTTATATTTAGTGCTTATGCAGTTGTGTGGTGCACTTTGTAAGATGGTTGATTATTTATCATTGCTGATATGTACATTTGTTGTAGAAAATCCATATAATTAACGTTATATGGTAACTGATTGGGCTTCATTCCAATTTAGAAAATAAATTCATGTGTTGAATAGAATAAATATTCATGTGTTGAATCAAAGCCGTGTTGATTAGATTGACGCCATTTTGATGTGAACGATATTTATATCATTTTATTCATTTTTCAATGAATGTTGGAAGTGATTTCAAAATTCGAATTAAATTGAAATGAATTGAAATTCGAATTAAATTGAAATGAATTGAAATTCGAATTAAATTGAAATGAATTGAAATTCGAATTAAATTGAAATGAATTGAAATTCGAATTAAATTGAAATGAATTGAAATTCGAATCAAATTGAAATGAATTGAAATTCGAATCAAATTGAAATTGAATTGAAATCGATTTGAAATGAAATTAAAACGAATTTATATTGGAAAATTCAATCTTGATTTGAATTTGAAAAGGAAGTTGAAATCGTTTTGAAAACGAATTTAAACGATTTATAAAATACGTTTTGAAAGGAAATCGACGAAATATATATATTATATATATTATATATTGAATGGCCTGAATAGAACGTGCCGCGCCATGGTAGTTCATGAATTTCGACCATTGACTTCGAGTGGACATTGCGGGAGATCCGATCGTCGGATTCTATTAAAACTGGAACCGTTGGGTTCGTATCAAAAAGGGCTTTCTAATGAATATTAGAGATTTGAAATCTAACGTTTGAATTTGGAATTATGTCCAAATAAAATTTGGAAAAGGTCGCTGTAAGTGCAGTTCGATGGCCGTTGATGGAAATCGACTGTACGGACCTTGATAAAATTATTAAAAATAGTAATAATTTGTATAAAATCATAAGAAATGCTTTGTGAAGAATTGGGATGAAAAACTCCATATTTGAAAAGATAAAAATAGATTTTTATCGAAATGAACTAGTTTTGAACTAGAATTATAATTCTATTTATTTATAAAATAAATAAAGTTGATTTGAAATGGTTTTGAAAATAAACAGAATTTCCAATAATTGAATTGGAATGGATTGGAATCGAAATTATCTTTGGAATATTTCGATGTTGGATTTCGTGATTATACAGATATTGTTATGGAAATTTGAATGATATATTTATATCGTTATTTCCAATACGATATTTGTTGGTTGTTGAATTTGATATTGAATATAAGTCGATATATTTTCCATTCAGAGCCTTGTATTTAATATCAAATATGATTTTTGGTTTATCGTGAACCGTGTTTTAAATGACATTGATTCTTTATCCCAGTTAAAGATTAAAACTAAATGGAGTTTTAATCAATCTTTAATTAGATTGAAAAGATCGAGAATGGAGTATCACCAGTTTTGCTCCAGGTGATAGTTAAATCTTTAATTAGATTTAAACGTGAAATGGTAATTGAATTTACCGATAACACCGTGGTGTTAGATATGAAGTATTACCAGTTCTTTTTCATGGGATGAATAGGTTGGGATTGGAAAATAAAATAAATGATTACTTCGGTGTGGTTCGCTAATCCCGACTAGTTTGAAGTGATATTCAAAGGAAGATTAAAGAATAAATTTAAAAGAATTTATCTTTGATAAAATGAATGGGAACCTTTCCCTAAGAATGTGAAATTTAGTAACTAACTGAAGATTAGTTAAGATGAATGGTTTCCTGGGTATTGATCTGATGTTGGTTTCTTCCTTCGGGTTTAATATTTGGGGAATTGTTCTCTTACTAATTTACGGTTAGTGACTGATGAATTGGAATGAGGCGTATGTTGTGTTTGTGTAACACTTGTTTATTATATACGCGAGTTATTCAGAAAGATCGGGTTTATCCCATTTTGAACAATTGATTCGACGTGGGGTCGAGGACGAAGACGGTGGTTGTAGACCGGAGGTCTTCACATTGTTTGGGTGATTACTGATGATCTTGATTGGGTTGTACACCCAAGAGGAGGGAATGAGTTGGTGATCCTCCAGACGTGCTTAGAGATCGATGGATATGCGAGGAATAAGGTTCCTCTAGTTTCGTTCAGAACCAGGACGGACTTATAATTGAACTGTGTGTCTGACATTGGATATCATTTTGTGTGATTGATGGATATCGGTTGCATGGAGTGGTGTGCCTATTTGGCATGCTAAGATGCAAATGATCAAGGCTTCTGTTGAAAAGCAGAGTCTTGTGGTTGATGATCAAAGCACGGCCTTTGTGACATCACTTTGTGTAGTGTGAATTCGCGAGCCTCCCACCTCGGTTGTGAACCAGAAATGGGAGAGGACTTCAGGGAGAGCATGCGTTTCTTTCTAGCTAGGATTGGTGTCAGTACTTGAACTGGCTGATATTTTACTTATGTGGATGATGGATAGCGAGGCGCCTCGGTTTGATCGGACAATCCGTGTTCGATGGAGTCATTCGTTGGCTCATTTACGCCCCATAGGGTGGGGAAACATAGTGTTCAGGCATTTTAATCCACATCGGTGGACCGGCCCTGGCGATCCAAGGTGCAGTTGCAGCTGTTCCTGAGACATGGTAGGCTAGATTGTCTCGAAATGGTGAGGACGATCCCTGGCCTCGGTTCACAGATGGAAATCCAATTTCCAAATAAGTGACTTTACGGTTTTGATTGTAGAGCCTAGTGTGGCGACATGATATATGGTACCCATGCCGCCTAGGATTGATACATTTATATTTGAAGTTGTTTTGACACTATACACTTATTATACTATCAAATGATTTGTTTTAAACGTATCAAGCATGCTTTGGCTATTATAAGGGAAAACCCTATCCTCTAGTTTGTGTTGCATTGTGTGATGGGACCTGGGTCTTAAAATAGCTTCATTTTTCTTTGTTTAGCATTGCGTTGTTGTTCTATGCACTGGTATTCTTGGGAGGAAACCCGTTCCATGTTATACGGCATGGTCCCTTGATTTACCTAACTTTAAAGTAAAGATTAATAACTGTTTTAGTTCTCACACCAGTCACATGATTGACCTGGAGTTTATTGTTTTAACCTTAACTCTGGGTGCCCCCATTTTCCGCACGGGCAGCTAGTGGTTTTGGTTTTGCAGATTTATATTCACAGGATCCTGATTTACAGCTGGAACGATACTCGGAAAGCTCTGTATCCGTGTATTACTTCTAGTTGTGTATTGTATTAGTTTCCACTGTTGTGTAATGTATTGTAATCTCTGATATTTTATAATGTGTATTATTTGTTTATATTCTATATATTCTTGTATTCTGATGAATTGTTGTAATAAGCAATGAAATGTTCTTCTATTTGCGTTCCGATTTGTCTTGTCCTCAAAGTATCCGCTCTTTCCTTAACGGGGAAGTTACGGGTCGTTTCATTTTGGTTTTTAGATATTAGTCTTTTTGCATTTTAAAGTATCGGTTTTTCAAATTAAGAGTATGTTTGTTTTAAATTTTGGAATTGTAGTTATTATATAATTTGTACTATTGTATTCATCATAATATTTTAATTCAAACTACTTCCTTTTTAATCAAACATTCTATGATATGAATTGTTTTTGTAGTAGTTACGTATCATTTTTTTTAATATAGTAGCAGTTTTTGGGTATCAGATTTATATTATTAGGTATCAGTATATCTTTATGGGTATCTGAATTGTCTAATGTTGGTATCAATTTTAAATATTTGTTTACTTGATTGCTTTTTTTTTATTAAATTTATTTTGTAGTGTTGAACAATAGTCCAATATTTCAATACATTCGTTGTCCACTAGGTTTTTGTGTTCAAATATTGTTGTGCATAACAAAAGTTATTTGAAAGAAATGATGAAGAGAGGTTCTACATTACCCAATTCGATTTTATTGGTTTTTGTTTCAAAGGATTTAATGATTTTACAGGACTTTTAATGGCATAGAAAATTCAAAAGGGATATGATTTTATTGTTGTTTATTTGATAATTTAATTTGTTGATTTAATGTAGTCCTTATGAGAAAATTTTGAAAAGCTTGCCCTTGAGGCTATTGTCACCATAGCAAAATAAATTTAATAAATTAAAAAACAATAAGCAAAACAATATTTAGAACAGATACCTACATTAGACAATTCTGATACCAACAGACACAAAACTTATACCTAATCATATAAAACTACTATAATATTAAAACAAAAATGATACGTAATCACTAATAAACGATTTTTAACATAGAATGTGTAACGGCCCTAAAATTCCTAGCTTTCGAATCGACTATAAAACACACAAGTCCATCCGAACGGCAAAAATCCTTGAGTCGCTTGGGATTACGACTAATAAGAACACTGAACAAAAAAACATTTTCCATTATGATTACAATAACTTTTACATCAGAGTATAGCTTACATCAGAGTACATTAATAAATACAATGCACAATGGAAATGATAATATTAGAATATAATATATGCCCAGCAGAAAACATAAACTCTCAGCGAAAGAAATAAAATATTCTGGACTCAGTTTTAGCTTTAACCCAGCATCTGCTTACAAAATGTATGCAAAACAAAACTATTAGCTGCCCGTGTGGAAAATATGGCACCCAGAGTTTAGGTGAGAAACAATAAACTATGAATCAGTCATGGGACTGGTGTGAGAACTAAAACAATTATTGATCTTTTATTTTAAAATATGGTAAATCACAGGACCACGCCGTATAACACGGAATGAGTTTTCTCAACATGAATACCTATCATAAACAACTCGTAATGCTTTTTGAAAATGAAGCTTTATAAGACTCAAGTCCTATCACACAATGCAATGCAAACCAAGGGAAAAGTTTTACCTTATAATAGTCAAACATGCTTGATACACGGAAAGAGATTTACATCGTTTAAACTCTTGTTTAAATCTTTTCCTTGAAATCATTTCAGATGATTATACAATCTCATTTTGCAAACTTAACTCAAATCGAGTTTTATAAGCCTTATCAGGATTATTTGAACCTTATGAAAAGGTAATTTCTCAAATCGTTATCCCATTACCATCCTACTCATCCCATAGAGTAAAACTGGTGGTACTCCATATCCAACACCCGTCGTGTTTTGTAAGTTTAATTACTTCTTTCATTTCAAATCGAATTAAAGATTTCACTTCAACTAATCTTGGAAAATCATCTTTTCCTTTACATGGGTTAAAGAACAAATGTTATTTAAAACACCGTTCACGACAAACCCAAAATCATACTTCCACTAGAAATGGAATCTTCACGAGGATCATATCAGTTTATAATCAATATAAATTTCTATATCGAACTAATGCTATAAACGAAATAATGGCAAAGCCTTTTAAATTCCTTAAATAGTAAATGTCTAAGTTCACGGAGACACATCTCGATTATCACTAAATCGATTTCCATCCAATTTCAATTAAATTTATTAAATGGAAAACTCAACTTTGGAAAAACTTCATTAAACTTAATTAAAATATTTTATTCCATAATTTCATTTTCAACTGGGTTAAAGCACAATGTTATTGAAGACATCATTCACAACAAACCCCAAACCAATTGATATTAAATATAAGAATTCAAACAGAATTTAGATCAACTTATATTCAACAATGATTCTCGTAATCAACGGATACTATCATTGGAATAACGATATAAATATCTTTCAAATTCCTCCAATAGTAAACGTCTACACAATGGTAATCAATACCAAATTTCCGAAGATCATTTCTATCCAAATCACTATTCCAATTAATCTTAATTAATAGATTTCTCAAAACACATCTTTCAAATCCAATAACGAATATTTGGAAAATTATTAATTTATTTAACTTCAAATTACAAAACGTTGTTTTACCATTTTCTGTTAGTTTGGCTGAAAACACGAATATCGAAAATATAGATCGAAACTTCAGCTTTCTTTTCCAAATCACTTTAAAATCATTAATTATGATTTATCAAAATTTTTGCATATTTTAAATGATTTAAAACTAGCCCGTTTCATTGAAATCCATTTTCGGGTCACTAACGGCTATAGCGATGTTTTTCTCCAAATTTGATTTGAACTTTTCTCAAAATCAAACTATTAATTTTAAAAAAATTCATATCACTGGAAAGCTCTTTTCATTTTGAACCTAACGGTTTTTATTTCGGGATGATCCGACGGTCGGATCTCCTGGTACGTCAATTTGAAGTTAATGGTCGAAATTCGCGAACGGTCGTTGCGCGACACGTCTTATTCAAGCCATATTATTATTTTAAAAAAAAATTCGTCAATTCAGTTCAAACATATTTTATAAATCATTTGAAAATGTTTCAAACTTCAAATTCAACTATATGTCATAATTGAATATTCAATATTATTATAATATTAAAATAATAATACTTTCAAAATATAATAATTTAAAATCCAAATTTTCCTGATATCCATTATAAAAATAAATAATATCATAAAACTAGGGCTATCAATGGATACCCATAAAATCCGAAATCCACTCACATTTTTATCTGAAAAGCAGATAAATATCCAATATTCAGAAAAATGGATGCGGATACGTAGATATCTGCATTTTAAAATTATCCATCCAATTTTTTAACATTATGCTCAAATTATATGTATTTTATAATAATTATTGTTATTTATTATTGCTTTATGAAGTCAAAGGTTTATATTATTCTATATGCGTATTCGGGTGCATTCGGGTGCATGATAGACATTGGTACTCCAGTGCATTTCTCCCTCTGATTCAGAATAAATATGTTTTCGGACCTTCTTTTCAAAATGAAAAGTAGATGTTCCAGAACGAATCTCAGCAATAACCTTTTCAGATTCTACATATTGATTATTTTGAACTATGCACAAAATGCATATTAGCTACTTAAATCTATTTAATTTCATCATATATGTTTATTTTGACACTTTTGTGATCAACGGAATTGAAAAGTATTTATTTTAAGCTAAAAAAATTCATTTATATTTCTTCATTTATCGATCGTTGGCGGATAGGATAATTATCCGATATCTTTCGATATTCGTGGATACAAATATTGATATCCGAAAATGATTTCGGATATGGATACGGATATAATACTATCCGTATCCGAAAAAATCCATTAATAACGCTAATCTGAACAATACGTTCGAGTTAAAAATGTCGTTTATATACCTAACTCGAATTCAAATTTTGAATTATTATTCAAATTCTAATTTGAATTAAAACAAGCCATTTTTAATCCAAACCTCTTTCAAATCCATTTCAATATTTTCAATATTTATTTGAAAATATTTCAGCTTCATTTTCAAAGCATTTTGGGTTAAAAAATCCATATTGCATTTCCATGTCAAACTTCACTTAAATGAATATATAATTTATATAAAAACCCAATGGAACAAAACTTAATCAATACCCGAATTATTTCATATTCGTGGTGTCAATGTGTGTAAACATTTATAATAACACCATAACAGTTAAAATCCATTAATCGGCAGTCATAAGATAAGCGTTATAAATTTCAACGCATAAATGTACAATAAATAGTATATATAAAATTGTAAATAAACGTCCATCGTCCACGAAGCAACCATGGTAATCACAGGCAACAACATATAATCATATAATATTAAAATAACTTTTTAAATCGGCTCAGGGAGTTCTCAAAACGATTTTTCTTGATCGTTGCAATAACGATCAATTTTCGATAGTTCAATAAGGAATTTTATTTTGCCATAAATTGTAACGAGCTCCAAATTGCTCCAAATTTATTTCATTGTGTAGCCTGCATTCATACGGTTCCTACGGATCTTGTTTCGCTGAATTCTGATAAAGTATTGAAAAGTTATATATTTTACAAGTTTGAATACATTTATAAAGTCACTAACATTAATTAACTAATATATAATATGTAAACCTTAATTACCATCATTAGCTTAATCCTTTTTCCTCTTTTAGGTAACGAACTCGTACCCAAAAAATGGCCATTTCCGCCCATTGTCTTCCCTATATCTCCTTCCACACTCAACAAAAATTCGCAAACCCATTATCAACGCGATCTGCTTCCCGAGCTCTACACTGTCATTCACCTGAACTACAACTCGAACCATCCTTGAAGAATGTGACATCCTGTTCCTCCCATCATGCATGCTATAAGGTGCGCATGAAATTGGTACAGAAAACTCTCAAATTTTGCACAAATGTGCTATTTCACACCCTAAATCAAAATATCATCTCCATCTTAATCATTGTTGCATATATTGTCCAAGTACCTGTAACACCCCGATTTTTCTATTAACTGTAACTTAACAAATAAAAGTATAATTAATTCTAAATGATGGAATCAAGGGAAATGGGTTATGCCATTGCGTTCGTCTCAGAATTCTGCTTGAGATAGAGTCCGAGTTCGCGTAAAACGGATACAGTATGAAGAAGATACAAACGAGCGAAGATGGGCAGAAAAACCAGAAACGGGTCAGAATGCACTGGCACACTTGGGAAGTGCGCCAGAACAAAATTGCACCGGCGCACTTGGGAAGTGCGCCAGTACAATTTAGCACTGGCGCACCTGCCAAGTGCGCCCAGGTTAGAAACCCTGATTGGTCAGGCCCTGGCTGGCCTGGTCAGGTTTTGGTCGATTTCTGAGGCTTGGCTGAGTCACTTGGGCTTACATGTCGCTTTCTGATTGGCTTCTCTTGAGATGGATTGTCTGGATTCACTCTAGCTTCATCGACGGCTCTAATCAGATTAAAATTCTTTAAATACAACTCAAGTCTAACCCTAAGCACACACAAATAATATAATACTAAAGCCGTCATGCTGCTGGAAAGAAACTAGGAGTGGCCGTCAGTTAGAAAGCTTAGAGACAAGCCAATACTAAAGTAAAACATGAATCAAAACAACGTTAGTCTACCCAAAGGAAAGCATATCAAATTCAGAATCCAGAATCCAAGTTCGTCGTTCGTTGTAAGTATAGTGATTTTTCCGATGAGAATAAAACTAAGACTTGATTCGATGTAAATTGGAAGTGGAATTGTGCTATTATGTAACGACGATGTTAATTCATATCTATGTATTGAAATGATTGTGTTGCGAATGAAATTGGGATGTTTGTGGTATAATTAAGATTGATGTTGATCCTATTGTACTTTTAGAATGACAACAACAACACAAGCAAGTTGTACAATTCATGTTTATGTGATTATATAGGTGGTTTGTGATTAGAACCTCATGTATATACTTTATGCAAGAATCTTTATGCCTAAATAGTTATGTTCATATACATGCCCCTATGTTTATACAAAAGTTGCAAGTTCCTAATTGGATCCATGTCAATATCCACTTTAGTACATGTTTCATGTTGTAATTAGATATGCGATTGGATCTAGTTCACACCCTTGTCATAAAGTCATACATATTTATGAAAATGTCATACTCTTGTCATGTGCTAGTGATGTTCGATGTTATGCATAGATCCAAAAACAAGTTTAGACTTATGTTGTCTAAATCATATGCTAATTCATGTGACACCTATTTGGTTAGACCCTTATTTCAATGCAAATTCACATATATATAAATTGATCTAGGCTAGGTTGCAAATTCACATATATGTATATTGACTATTTTGCAAGTTCACGTCTATGACATTCATGTTGGCTATTTTGCAAGTTCACACCTATGATGTTCATATTGACTATGCCAAAAATGCCAAGTTTACACCTATGTCATGTTTATGTCTATGAATTCCCTTATGCCTATTTATGTGCGCAAAATTAGGCTAAGTTTTTAGCCTAATATTATGTGTTAAAACTATGCGAACGAAAATTAGGCTAAGGTATTTAGCCTAATGTTTAATTGGGGTAACGTTGGGAATATTAGTAAAACTTGACATAAAATATATGGAATTGGCATGTTTGTCACATGCCAAAATTGGTGGCATTTAAACGGTATAAATTCTTATAACAAAAATGTTAAACTTGGAATGTGGGCCATAACATTTAATTGTTGACAAATTTACATATATTCTGTAATAAAGACAAATATGTAAGTTAGAAAATACGAATATGCTTAACACGAGGTTGGATTGAGTTGTGATGTAAATCTGCCCGGACCCGCCCAGCTGTCCAGTAGTCACAACAATACCTATCCAATTTGGGTGGTTAAGCATTGAGCCCAATAAGGACCCGAGGTTAGACCGAGTTACGGTGTAAATCTGCCCGGAACCGACCGGCACATCCAGTAACCGTAACAATATCCGTCTAATGTGAGTGGTCGGTGCTTTAAAAATGCTAAAGACAGACAAGTCAGGATGGTAGGGTTAAGTTAACTAAAACACTTAACCAATTCAACATGTTAATGAAATTGATGGGTGGGGTTAGGTAAATACAGACACTTAACCGCTTAACATGTTTGACTAGAAAACCCTAGTAACGGGGACCCATTTCAGCAGTAACCCAATTAGGTATCATGGTACCCTAAAACTAGGCAGGGTGGGGCATGATTACTGAGCTGATTGTAAGCTGTCAAAAGCGATGACGGTGGGTGCAACAGTGTGGGTTCTAATGGAGTGCGGGTGTGCATACACTTCGGAGCAGACAAACAGGGCACTGGGGGCACCAGTAGTATAACCAATGCATTCTAAGTATTGTGTCAGGTCGCCACCATGAGACTTGATACACCCCATGGTGGGGCCAGCATAGGTATCTATAATATTTGGAGGTCGTAAGACACATGTAATTATGCGAGTAGGAGCCGATCGTTAAAATAAGGGGATCACTTCACCCTCAGCATGGGGTGCCAGTTTAGAACTAATGCATGTAGGTGCAGAGATATAGTGTGGGGTGCGATAGTATATTCGATTCAAACTGCTTAGTCTTAGTTTATGACACTCTCCTATTTCCAGTTTATACTTATCATGCCCTTATTCTTATTCTCATACTGAAGAGTCACTAGACTTACCAGGCTTTATGTCTGACCTTATTTTCTTTCGTCTTCTTTTCTTCCGTTTCCCCCCTAGGTCCACAGGGAGGAAACAACCCAACTTAGTCAGATTCTTTAAAAGCTTCAAGATAGTAAATGTACGGTTTGGACTCTCTTGCTTTGGCTATGGCTGTTGGACACAATCATGGGGATTTATGCAGTTTTAATCACGTTTTATGCTTCTTTATTTAAAAACCAAGACAGAAATGATGTTGTAATGTTTTGGAAGTTGTTATGAGACCATTATGGAAATATTTGTATGAACAAGTATTTTATGAAATAAAAGTCTGATGTTTTCCGCTGCTTATATATATATGTGTGTTTATATCTGTCTTGTGTTTTATCTGTGACTTTTACTTACAAACCTCCACCAAAGTTAAGGCAGTCCCTTGTGAGTGACCTTAATGGAGGGCGGGGTGTTTCACTTGGTATCAAAGCATAGATTTACCAGACTAGATAAACAAAAATTGAAACTATTTTCAAAAAGAAGTTTAAAGAAGCATCTTTTTCAAGAAAAAGTGTTGTTTTTAAAAGGCATAATTCCCCCGAGCCATATGCACTATCTCTCTATCCTATTTTCTTGAATCTTTCCTTTTCGTTTCAGCATGTCTGGGGACCTTACTCCCCAGCTACAGACGCTTTTACTCCTCCTCCTCCTCTACATGAAACAGCAAGCGGAAGAATCGCAGAACAAGAAGGCGGATAATAGTCAAGGAGGAAAGGACCACAACAATAATGACAAGACACGTGAGAAAAGGAAATGTTATTTCTGTGGCATTGTTGGGCATATAGTCCAAGATTGTAGAAAGAAGAAGATGAAGATGGGGGCATGCTTTCAGTGTGGTGATATTGGACATATCAGCAAGAACTGCCCTAAGAAGCAAGGGCAAGGCCCGCAAGCAGGACCTTCTGGGGGTACCTCTTTAATTTTTTCCCCTAGATGCTTTATTTTATCTTGCTTATCTTCTCAATCCTATCTTGAGAACCTTAGATAGAAATATTTCTGTAAAAAGCTTAGTTTATCTATATGATCATCCAGTTCACACTCTCTTTGATTCTGGTGCATCACACTCCTTTATTTCATCTGCTTTAGTAGAATCTCTGCACCTAAACAATAGTATGGTAGAAGATCCCTTGATTGTTTCAAATCCAATTGGGGGCTAGGCTTATTTGTCGATGGTTTGCTTGGATTTGAAAATCTCTATTCTAAGTGTTGAATTTAAATGTAGTTCCTTTGTTTTGGGCTTCCCAGCGTATGGATTGATCTTAGGTATGGACTGGTTATCCAGTAATGGTGCCATTCTTGATTGTGAGAAAAGAGTGGTTAGGCTCTTGACTCGGCTCGGTAACACTCTAGAAATTTCTTGTAATCCCTTGAATGTTGTTATGCTTAGTCATCTAGAGTCGCTTGACGCTTTTGTTGAGAATTTGCAGTCAGTTAGGGTGGTCCGGAAATATCCGGATGTCTTTGAAGAAAGTTTTCTATTGGAATGGCATGAAGAAGGACGTGGCGGATTTCGTTTCTAAGCATGTGACATGCCAACAGGTCGAGGCGGAATAAAAGAAACCTGGAGGACTGCTTCATCCTCTAGAAGTCCCGCAATGGAAGTGGGATAGCATTTCAATGGACTTCATTGACGGGTTGCCTAGGTCAAGAAGAGGCAATACTAGCATTTGGGTGATAGTGGACATGCATACTAAAAGCGCCCACTTTATACCTATCAAGAGTAGAAGGACTGCTTCGTCTCTAGTTTCTCTTTATCTCAAGGAAATAGTTCGACTCCATGGAATACCCTCCAGAATAGTGAGTGACAGAGACCCCATCTTCATGAGAGAATTTTGGCGGAGTCTGCAAGAAGCTGTCGGCACGTAGTTATGCTTGGGCACGACCTATCACCCCCAAACAGATGGTCAGACAGAAAGGGTGAATAGAGTACTAGAAGATCTTCTAAGACTGTGCGTTCTTGACTTCGGAGGGACTTGGGAGGATCACCTTCCTTTAGTGGAATTCGCCTACAACAACAGTTATCAAGCCACCATCGGTATGGCGCCCTTCGAAGCTTTGTATGGAAGACCATGCTAATTGCCAACTTGTTGGTGGGAGTCCACTGACAAGATTATACTTGGGCCAGACATGATTAGAGAGACTTCAGAAAAAGTGGAATTGATACGAAGGAAAATAAAGACTGCCCATGACAGACAGAAATCCTACGCCGACAAAAAAAGGACCGACCTTGAGTTTGAGGTTGGGGACAGGGTTTTCCTTAAGGTATCCCCTTTAAGGAATGTTGTTCGCTTTGGATCCGCAGGAAAGCTAGCACCAAGATTTGTAGGACCATTCCCTATCATCGAGAAGATTGGGAAGATGGCTTATAGAGTAGAGCTGCCTGAAAGATTGGCTGGAATTCACAACGTCTTTCACGTTTCTCATCTCCGGAAATGTCTACATGAATCAGCGGAAGTGGTGGAGCCAAGCATTTTAGAAGAAGACGAAGTGGAACGCGAAGCAATTGTGAGGAGAGTTCCAACCCGAATAGTAGGAACTGAAATCAAGAAGCTACGCAACTGCGAAGTCAAGCTCGTTAAGGTTCAGTGGAGCGACGCCGAGGAAGACGCGACTTGGGAAACTGAGGATAGAATACGCGCGACCTACCCTTTTCTTTTTGATGGTACATCTTTGACCTCTCTTTTTCCTTAAGTTGTGCTTGTATCTATCTTTTTAGGTATATCTTCTCGATATGATCCTTTATCCTTAGGTAGAAACCCCTTTGGATGTAAACATGTATTTAAAACATGTTATGCTTGATGGCTGCAAGTGGTTGCTAGTAGTTGCTCGTGGATGCATATACGCACACAACCTAGGTTTTAGATCGGCTCAGTCACTTCATACTGCATATGCATATATGTATTCATATTTGTATGTGGTTGAAACTTGATATGTTGTCATATGGATGTCGCATTTGTATTAATGGTTGCGCACTCATGTGGAATTATGAGTAAGGACAAATTTGCATACATAATGGATTCATGACACTTACATGATTTGCATTAAGGAGGTCAACTGGATCAGTAGACCACCTGATTTTGCATTAGTTAAGGACATATACAAACACTGTGCATATAATCATAAAGCATTAGAAGTCTTTTAAGGACAATGGACGCCTGTGTTTGATGGTTGAGTAGATGGACGATTGGATGTTAGGACTTACGTTCTCCTAGACTTGAAGATTTCGGGGACGAAATCCTTTGAGGAGGGGAGAATGTAACACCCCGAATTTTCTGTTAACTGTAACTTAACAAATTAAAGTATAATTAATTCTAAATGATGGAATCAAGGGAAATGGGTTATGCCATTGCGTTCATCTCGGAATTCTGCTTGAGATAGATTCCGAGTTCGCATAAAATGGATACAGTATGAAGAAGATACAGACGAACGAAGTTGGGCAGAAAAACCAGAAACGAGTCTGAATGCACTGGCGCACTTGGGAAGTGCGCCAGAACAAAATTGCACTGGCGCACTTGGGAAGTGTGCCAATACAATTTAGCACTGGCGCACCTGCCAAGTCCGCCCAGGCCAGAAACCCTGCTTGGTCAGGCCCTGGCTGGCCTGGTCAGGTTCTGGTCGATTTCTGAGGCTTGGCTGAGTCACTAGGGCTTACATATCGCTTTCTGATTGGCTTCTCTTGAGATGGATGGTATGGATTCACTCTAGCTTCATCGAAGGATCTAATCAGATTAAAATTCTATAAATACAACTCAAGTCTAACCCTAAGCACACACAATAATAATACTAAAGCCGTCATGCTGCTGGAAAGAAACTAGGAGTGGCCGTTAGTTAGAAAGCTTAGAGACAAGGCAATACTAAAGTAAAACACGAATCAAAACTACGTTAGTCTACCCAAAGGAAAGCATATCAAATTCAGAATTCAGAATTCAGAATCCAAGTTCGTCGTTCATTGTAAGCACAGTGATTTTTCTGATGAGAATAAAACTAAGACTTGATTCGATGTAAATTGGAAGTGGAATTGTGCTATTATGTAACGACGATGTTAATTCATATCTATGTATTGAAATGATTGTGTTGCGAATGAAATTGGGATGTTTGTGGTATAATTAAGATTGATGTTGATCCTATTGTACTTTTAGAATGACAACAACAACACAAGCAAGTTGTATAGTTCATGTTTATGTGATTATATAGGTGGTTTGTGATTAGAACCTCATGTATATACTTTATGCAAGAATCTTTATGCCTAAATAGTTATGTTCATATACATGCCCCTATGTTTATACAAAAGTTGCAAGTTCCTAATTGGATCCATGTCAAGATCCACTTTAGTACATGTTTCATTTTGTAATTAGATACGCGATTGGATCTAGTTCACATCCTTGTCATAAAGTTATACATATTTATGAAAATGTCATACTCTTGTCATGTGCTAGTGATGTTCGATGTTATGCATAGATCCAAAAACAAGTTTAGACTTATGTTGTCTAAATTATATGCTAATTCATGTGACACCTATTTGGTTAGACCCTTATTTCAATGCAAATTCACATATATGTAAATTGATCAAGGCTAGGTTGCAAATTCACATATATGTATATTGACTATTTCGCAAGTTCACATCTATGACATTCATGTTGGCTATTTTGAAAGTTCACACCTATGATGTTCATATTGACTTTGCCAAAAATGCCAAGTTTACACCTATGTCATGTTTATGTTTATGAATTCCCTTATGTCTATTTGTGTGCTCTAAATTAGGCTAAGTTTTTAGCCTAATATTATGTGTTAAAACTATGCGAACGAAAATTAGGCTAAGGTAGTTAGCCTAATGTTTAATCGGGGTAATGTTGGGAATATTAGTAAAATTTGACAAAAAATATATGGAATTGGCATGTTTGTCACATGCCAAAATTGGTGGCATTTAAACGGTATAAATTCTTATACCAAAAATGTTAAACTTGGAATGTAGGCCATAACATTTAATTGTTGACAAATTTACATATATTCAGTAATAAAGACAAATATGTAAATTAGAAAATACGAATATGCTTAACATGAAGTTGGATTGAGTTGTGATGTAAATCTGCCCGGACCCGCCCGGTTGTCCAGTAGTTACAACAATACCTATCCAATGTGGGTGGTTAAGCATTGAGCCCAATAAGGACCCGAGGTTAGACTGAGTTACAGTGTTAATCTGCCTGGAACCGACCGGTACATCCAGTAACCGTAACAATATCTGTCTAATGTGAGTGGTCGGTGCTTTAAAAAGGCTAAGGACAAACAAGTCAGAATGGTAGGGTTAAGTTAACTAACACTTAACCAATTCAACATGTTAATGAAATTGATGGGTGGGGTAAGGTAAATACAAACAATTAACCGCATAACATGTTTGAATAGAAATCCCTAGTAACGGGGACCCATTTCAGCAGTAACCCAATTAGGTATCATGGTACCCTGAAACTTGGCAGGGTGGGGGCACGATTACTGGGCTGATTGTAAGATGTCAAAAGCGACGGCGGTGGGTGCAACAGTGTGGGTTCTAACGGAGTGCGGGCGTGCACACACTTCGGAGCAGACAAGCAGGGCACTGGGGGGCACCAGTAGTATAACCTACGCATTCTAAGTATTGTGTCGGATCGCCAACATGGGACTTGATACACCCCATGGTGGGGCCAGCATAGGTATATACATTATTTGGAGGCCGTATGACACATGTAATTATGCGAGTAGGAGCCGATCGTTAAAATAAGGGGATCACTTCACCCTCAGCATGGGGTGCCAATTTAGAACTTATGCATGTAGGTGTACAGATATAGTCTGGGGGTGTGATAGTATATTCGATTCAAATTTCTTAGTCTTAGTTTATGACACTCTCCTATTTCCAGTTTATACCTATCATGCCCTTATTCTTATTCTCGTACTGAAGAGTCACTAGACTTACCAGGCTTTATATCTGACCCTATTTTCTTTCATCTTCTTTTCTTCCGTCCCCCCCCCGGTCCATAGGGAGGAAACAACCCAGCTTATTCAGATTCTTTAAAAGCTTCAAGATAGTAGATGTACGGTTTGGACTCTCTTGCTTTGGTTATGGCTGTTGGACACAATCATGGGGATTTATGCAGTTTTAATCACGTTTTATGCTTCTTTATTTAAAAACCAAGACAGAAATGATGTTGTAATGTTTTGGAAGTTGTTATGAGACAATTATGGAAATGTTTGTATGAACAAGTATTTTATGAAATAAAAGTCTGATGTTTTCCGCTGCTTATATATATATATATATGTGTGTGTGTGTGTGTGTGTGTGTGTGTGTGTGTGTGTTTATATCTGTCTTGTGTTTTATCTGTGACTTTTACTTACAAACCTCCACCAAAGTTAAGGCAGTTCCTTGTAAGTGACCTTAATGGAGGGTGGGGTGTTTCAGTACCCGAGCCCTAACAACATAAATGCACATTGCTCTTTGTTTTTAACAAACAAAAATTTTGTTCAACCCCATAGACCTATACTAGATTAAAGAGCACACTCATACGATCACATTGAATCAAAAACGCTTGATTCCATTTAAGTTTGGATTTGTAATGAATTTTTAAAGACTAATTTCCTTACGTTGGAATTAACTGGTGGCAGCTCCTCTTGTTGACCAGAGAAACATGTTAGGTTTAGGGGAGAATGAGATGCTATATAGGGTAGGATAGCTTACAGTGTAAGCTTCCTATTTTATTTTATTATTTTCTTAGTTATCACTACTCTGATCATCGTTTAAAAATTTGCACGGGTGCATACTTACTTCGTTCAGGTTGAAAATTGATATACATGTATGTTACATTATTACAGTCCTAGTGAAACTTGATTCATCGAATTCCGAGTCCGTTTGCTCAAATAGCTCCCGTTCTAGCTTAAAAATTATTGATCAATTATTTACATTGGACATTTATATCTCACAAGGCCACACTAAATCCGAATGGCGTAAATTTGATATCTAGCAATAATTTACTATTCTGGATCAGATAAAATTGGTTTCGTTGAAAACAGAGGTCATTCGCAAAAAGGCTATTTTTAAGACCTATGTAATATTATTATAATATAATTTAATTCTAAAACTATTCAATTTAATAATAAACAAATTATTATTATCATATATATATATATCCAAATAGAATATCATATAGCTTCAGAATAAACTGTAGTGGATTTAATGCTCAATATCTCATATTTTTTAGCAAAATCGATGTCATTTATTATGAAAACCTTGTTATATATTAAATAAATTGTACAACCCGAAAATTCAGAACTAATTAAAAATTTTTATTTTAGCTATTTTAATGTATTTTGAATATTTAAAATGATTTATTTTAAATAATAAAAACTAAAAATTTACTTTAATTGAAGTTAGAACGAATAAATTTATTTTAATTATATAACGAGCCTAACATAGCGCCGCAGCTTGAAAATTCGATTTCAAATTTCAAATGAATGTACAGGATTTAAAATAAATCGGATTTTAGTAAAACCAGAAATATTTGAAGCTAGTTGAAAATATATTTCCAACGAATGTGAAAAATCCAGATTTCATAACGGGAATAAAAAGTTATGTCCAGTTGAAATTCATAATAGTCGCTATGGAATTTTATATAATATATAGCCCTTAAAAATAGCCATTTTGCAAATGACCTACGTTTTCAACGAAACCACTTTTGTTGGATCCGAAATGTCAAATTATTGCTTGATTCCAATTTTCATAATTTTTAGAATTAATATGTGAGCGTGGTGAAGTTAAACGTGTTTGGTGATTTCAGTTTGAATTTAATCGACTGAAAAATGACCATTTTCAAACGGTCTCCAAATTCAATGAAATTAGTTTTGTTAGGACCGTATCATCAAAACATAGTCAGATTTATTTTTTTGGAATTTTTGGAGTCAATATGTGGGCCTGGCAAATTAAAATGTACGTTGAAATTAATTTTGAACATTAAATTATTTTATATTTTAATTTAATAAAAACGGATCAAAATGGTCGAATTGGCTTACGGGACATATCCCATTGTGTTCGGAATGGGGGTAATTAGGTAGGGGCAATAGTCACAAAGTTCAGATTGGAGACGAAATGAAAATTTAACTTTTTGGAATTTAAAATAATAAAATAAATTATTATATAGGCTTGGTCAAACCCCCTCTCCCCCCCTCACTTCTCTCTCTGTTCGATTTGGAAATAAAGAAAATAAAAAAATCCCCATCACAGTTCATCGTCGCGCCCCCTACCTACGTCGCCGCCCACCTCGACGGAGCCCCACCACCGCTACAACCTGGCATCGCCGCCTCCCTCCCCCTTCAACTCCCCAGGCGATCGAAATCCCTCATTCCTCTCCCTAATTAAAGCCCTAGCCCCACAAACCATGAAGCCGTCTCTCCCCAACGCTCCACCGCAAACCACCACCAGACTGCAACCACAAACATCCCCTCCTTCTTGTGATAACCCCAAACCTCCGTAGAACGAAAGCTGAGATGATCATTGGGATACAACATAAATATAGCAACACATAACACAGATAACAACATAAATATAAGAATCTATAAAACAACAACATCAACATAGCAGCGGAATATGGATGTTATCATAACACAGAATCCCAGTCACAGAGTCCTACTTATTACATCAAAATCCCAACAAAAGGAAACAAATACATAATGTCAAAAGTACAGTTTGAAATGAAATGGAATACGATCAAAATGTCTCAAAGTCTAAGCAGGAATAAAGATAAAGATGAGGGTCTGCATAGTCCAGCAAAGCACCTCGATAAGCAGCAATCACCAAAGAAAATAAGCAAGCTCCAAGATCAGCAACCCCAAGGAAGCAAACTAACAACCTGTCAATTGGCTGCCCATGTGGAAAGAGGGCACCCGAATTTGCAAGTGAAACAAAATTCGAGTCAGTCGTGGGACTGGTATGAGAAATCTTTCTATGCTAACTAATCATATGGCGAATCACAGGACCACGCCGCTAAGGCGGAACGGGTTTACTCCATTGGATTGCCAGTGCATAATTAAGTAAGTCGTTTAAATAACGCTATGCATTTAAAGAAAAATGAGATCGTTATAAGACCCAAGTCCCATCACACAATGCAACGCACACCAGAGGAAAGGGTTTTTCCTTATAACGGTCAAAAGATGATAAATACGTCAAACGTATTACTATTAGTGTGTGTATGTTTTCATAAATCATTCAATATAAATGTATTAATCCTAGACGACATAGGTACCATATATTGTGCCGCCGTATATAAGTATACAACTAAAATCGTATTGTCGTATTGGAGAATTGTTTTCCATCATGAGTCGAGGCTGAGGGCAAGCTCCTCACCGATTCGAGACACTCTAGCAAATGCCTCAGGATCCCCCGCAGTGAACCCTTGGATCTTCAGGGCCGGTCCACACATATGTGTATGGATTAGTTATGCCTGAACACACGCTTCCCGGTTCCTTTGAACCTATAATGTGACCACCAACGGCCTATAAACAACGAGGTACCTCAAATTCCATCATCCACATAAGTAAAATGTCAGCGCTGGTAGGTCTCTGACATCACTCTAGCTAGAAAGAAACGTGTGCACTCCCTGCAGTCCGTATCCCGTTTTGACTCATACCGGGGTGTGAGGCTCGTGAGGTTACGCTATACACAAAGCTACGCCTAAACAGGCCGTGCTTTGATCATTTTTCACAAGGCCTGCTTTTCAACAAAACCTTGATCATTCGCATCTTAGCGGGCCACATTGACAATTCGCGTCATGCTATCGATGGTTACTAACATATACCAGGGTGTTAAGCAGAGAATAAATTCTCTACCACCAAACAAGCATACATTAATAAAAATTGATTTAGTTACACGAAACGAATTCCAACGTCAGACGCGCGTCCATACAAGTCCGTTCTGGGTTTGAACGAAACCGGAGATACCAGAGAGGTTCTCGCTTATCCGGACAATCAACCCATATGACCGGCCAACTACTACATCAACCCTTTCCTGGGAGCAAGTCAGTCCAAGGTCTCAATAATCGTTGTCCGTTCGACGTGAAGATCGCCGGTCTTCAACATCGCCTTCTATTATTTCGATTTAAATCGTCGTTTGATTATTTGAAATGAGTTAAACTCGGCCTTTTCAAATAACCATCGCATAATTATTCTTTTAAAACATTTCACGTCGTTCATATTTATTTATAACGATTTATCGCTATTTTTATTTATTTAAAATAGCTCATTTATAATTAAACGGCGTTTCAGGTCATTGGGCGACCCTGGCGCTGTTTTTACTAAAATTTGATTTACACATATTTTGAAATCTAACCGTTGGATTTTGATGAAATTCATATCGTCGGGAAGATCTTCCCAAAGCGGTCCTAACGGTTCCAGTTTTGGGAAAATCCGACGGTCGGATCTTTCGGTATAACCGTTTAAAGTTACGATTGGCGATATGCGAACTACCGCGCGCGTTTCATTTTATTTTAGTTTATATTATATATATATATAAATATATATAAAAACCCTTTGGCGATTCCTACTATTTAAATTCCATCCTTTTATTTTATAAAATTTGATATTTTTGTCCGCCAACTCTAATGCGACAAAAACAATGTATAATCTTATATTTAATAAAAATGATATCTTTGTCCGCCAATTCTAATGCGACAAAAACAATGGTTTTAACATTGTATATTTTTATATTTAATAAAAATGTAAATGTCCCTTATTCTTTTATTTACATATAAAATGTAAATGTCTTTTATTTTATATTGAAAATGTAAATCCTTTCTTTTTAATTCTTTACATTGAAAAATGTAAATGTTTTTTTTCCTTTATATAGAAAAATGGAACTCTTTTCTTTTATTTTCCTTTACATTGAAAATGTAACTATTTTCTTTTATTCTCCTATTTTCTTTTATTCTCCTTTACATTGAGAATGTAAATCGTTTCTTTTACATAGAAAAATAATGTTTCTCCTTTTCTATTTTGCATTACATAGAAAAATAATGTTTCTATTTCTATTTTACTTTACATAGAAAAATAATGTTTTCTTTTTCTATTTTACTTCTCTACATTGAAAAGTAAACTCTTTCTTTTACATAGAAAAGTAAAGTTTTCTTTCTTTCTTTTACATTAAGAAATGTAAATGTTTTCTTTTTTTATTCTCTTACATAAAGAAATGTAAATGTTTTCTTTTATTTCTTTTACATTGAAATCAATGTTTTCTATTTCTTATGTAAACATCTTTCCTAGTGTCAGCATTTCTAAAATAACTATATTTTCTAATGCCAAAATTTGATTTATTTCAATTATATAATATGACGATGAAATTTAATGTCATTTTAACTAAATTAACACGACGATGAAATTTGGTGTCATAATACTCAAATTAAGACAACGATGAATTTTTTTTTTTTTTGGTGTCATTACCACTACATTCACATGACGATGGGTTTGTGTCTTTATAACTAAAATTAACAACATGACGATGGGTTTGTGTCATTATAACTAAAATTAACACAATGATGTTTTTGTCCCACCATTTCAATGAATTACCCAATGTCACGATTTCAATGTCAACAAACACAATAATATGATTTGGTGTACACTTTTGGTGAATCACAAATAAAGGTCTCATCTTATTTGTAAATGAAAATAAAGATCTTTAAACTTACATTCTGTTATATGTAAATGAAGACAAAAATAGAAATTGTCCCTTTACTTATGTTGACAAAATGAGCACAAAATTTTGTTCTTTATTTATGTTCACAAACAACATAAAAATTTGTCTTTTTATCATGTTAACAAAATGACATAAAACTTGTCCTTTTTATTTTTACAAACAAAATTATGTAAAAATTGTCTTTTATTTTACAAACAAAATTACATAAAAATTGTCTTTTATTTTAACAAACAAAATAAATGTTAAAAATTGTCCCTTTTTAATTGTTAACAAAAATAATGTTAAAGATTGTCCTTTTTAATTGTTAAAACTTGTCCTTTTAATTTGTTAACAAAATAATGTTAAAACTTGTCCTTTTAATTTTAACAAACAAAATTATGTAAAGATTGTCTTTTTAACTTGTTAACATTTTCTATTTACAACTATATTGTGAAAAGATATAAATAAATAAATAATAAAGAATTTGTTTATTTCCAATAATCACAACTAACTAAAATTAGAAAGGTCACTTCGTTTTCTATATACGATTCACCCAAAATATGTGATTCATACAGATCTGAATTAACAGCATAAACAAGCAGATAAAAGAAAGCATCATCCATCAACATATGAACATTCAACCACATCATCACATAGTAGATCTGATTTATGTAACAATAGCAAATAAATTATTTAAATAATTTATTAAAATTCAGAGATCTCACATTATTCAACTCAGATCAAAAATTCCAAGAAGTCCAGAATCAATTCCAATTAGTTCTAAAGCGTAGTACTCCGAATCACGATTTCACAGCTTCCGAAATCACCGAATTCCGAGCAAGGACGAAAGAGTTATGATTAATTTAAGTTAGAGAATAATTTATTTTAATTAATTAAATAAATTTAAATAAGAAATACCCTTCCTTCCTCCTTGTTCAGATTCGGCCGTGCCCCTTTTCTACTGCTCAAGACTAGGGCTCGAATTTTCTCGGAATACGTGTAGCCAGAGGCCGATCAGGGTCCGGGGCGTCGAAGAGGGGGGTGTGGCCTTTGTTCGCCGGCGTTGGGGGTGGCTCGGTGGTGCCACGTGGGTGTGGCGACGGTCCAATTGCGGCGACTTTGGGGGTTCGAGGCGAGGCCTACGGGCGATTATAGGGATGGTGGCGGGTATGGTTGGAAAGAGGAGAGAAAGCTCTTCGGAATGGTAATGGAGTTGGGTGGTAATTCGAGGAGTGGAGGGAGAAAAAGGGAGAGGAAGGATCGAACGAAATAGAGGGTGGCGGCGGCTTTCAAAGACGATGAACAGTGATAATGAAATTAGGGTTTTTGATTTTTTTTTTTTGATTTTTATAATAGTTTAAGTGTAAATTTACAATTAAATCCATACGTTTCAAATTAAACCAAATCCAGTCCAAGCCAAGTTGACCCTAGCCAATAGCCTATGTCCCGGACCCAATGGACCAGGTCCCGTCAGCCCAAACGGTTGTCTGTGGCCTGTATTATTTATTTTAATATTTAAATCCTTTATAAATTAAATTCTGTCGTACAACTAAATTCACTGAGGACCCATACGGACTCAGAAAAATCCAGAAAAAATATATTTGGCTTCGTTATGGAGATACGGTCCCAACAAAATTAATTTCGTCGAATTCTGAGACCGTTTAAAAAATGGCCATTTTTCAGTCGATTAAATTTGACTGAAATGAACAAAACACATTTTCCTTTGCCACGCTCACATATTAATTCGGAAAATTCTAAAAATTGAAACCTAGCAATAATATGATATTCCGGTTCTAATGAAATTGGTTTCGTCGAAAACAAAGATCGTTTGAAAATTGACTATTTTCACTGGCTTTAATATTATTTAAAGATGGAATTTTTTATATCTGCCACATTTTTCCACCAAATAATTTAAAATTAAAAATTTTAAATTGATTCGGATTTTCCGGGTCGTTACAATCTCCCCCACTTAAAAGCTTTTCGTCCTCGAAAAGAAAATAAAAGTAGGAAACGACGGAAATGTAAATTGTGGTAAATGTACCTTAACACAAGAATCATTTGGAGATGTCCTCTCTGCAGTGGGGGTAAGCCCTTTTGAAGCTATCCTCTGTCTCCCAAGTACAGTCCCTAGGATCCCCACTCCACTGCACCTTGACTAGGTGAATCTTCTTATTCCTCGGAACCCGGGTTTCTTTGCCAATGATCTTCATCGGATCCTTTCTCACTGTCAGATTAGGAGTAATATCCAAGACCTGTTGATTCAATTCATCCTCAATCAAATCAGGATCGTGCACATGCTTGCGGAGTTGAGACACATGAAAGACATCATGCACCCCAGGCAACCAGTCGGGCAACTGCACTCGATAAGCAAGCGTACCAATCCTTTCGAGGATAGGAAATGGACCAATGAACCTTGGCGCCAATTTCCCAGTCTTCCCAAAACGAATCACGCCCCTCAATGGAGAAACCTTCAGATATACTCGATCACCAACAGAGAATTCTAAGTGTCTTCTTTGCTGATCTGCATAACTCTTCTGTCGGCTCTGAGCAGCCAACAGGCGCTTCTTAATCAAATCAACCTTGTCCGATGCTTCACGAACCATGTCGGGACCCAAGACTAATCGATTGCCTGGCTCCACCCAACATGCCGGGGACCTGCATGGTCTGCCATATAGTAACTCAAACGGTGACATTTCCAAACTGGCTTGGTAGCTATTATTGTAAGAGAACTCTACCAAGTATAAATGGTCCTCCCATGAACCACCATAGTCAAGAATGCACGCTCGCAACAAGTCTTCTAAAATGTGGTTCACCCTCTCAGTCTGGCCATCTGCCTGAGGGTGATAAGCTGTGCTCACATTCAACTTAGTACCGAGTTCTTCTTGGAAGGCTTCCCAGAATTTGCTCGTAAATATTGGGTCCCGATCACTGACAATGCTTCTTGGGATCCCATGCAGTCTGACAATCTCTTTAAGATAAAGCTGCGCCAAACTCCGAGTTGTTCTGTTGGTCTTGACAGGGATAAAATGGGCAGACTTTGTTAAGCGGTCAACAATTACCCATATAATATCGTTCCCTTTTCTGGTACGGGGCAAACCATCAATAAAGTCCATATAAATTTCCTCCCACTTCTAGCCTGGAACTCCTAGCGGTTGCAATAGACCTGCTAGCTTCTGCTGATCACTTTTGACTTGCTGACAAGTGGGACATCTAGAAACATAAATAGAAATATCTCTCTTCATGGATCTCCACCAGAATGTGCGCTTGAGGTCTTGATACATCTTGCTCACCCCTGGATGAATACTAAGCTTAGATTTGTGGCACTCATCCATAACTTCCTTCTGAGCTCAGGAATGTACGAAACACAAATTCGACCAGAAAGCCTCAGAACCCCTCTGTCGTCTATTTGGAAGCTAGTGGATTCGCCATCCTGAATTCTTTTGATAATCCTCTGAATAAATTTATCATTCTTCTGGAGAGCAGAGATTTTATCAATCAGAGTAGAAGTTATAATGAGGTTGGCGAGAAGGAGTTTGTCGCCCTCGGCATTCTTTCTACTGAGCGCATCGGCTACAACGTTGGCTTTCCTTGGAGTATATAGGATAACAAAATCATATGATGCAAGAAATTCAACCCAGCGTTGCTGCCTCATATTCAAATCTCTTTGGGTAAAAAGATGCTTCAAGGATTTGTGATCCGTGTATACTTCGAACTTCTCACCCAAGAGATAGTGCCTCCATATTTTAAGAGCAAATACAATGGCCATTAGCTCAAGATCATGAGTGGCGTAATTCTTTTCATGTGGTTTCAATTGGCGGCTAGCATATGCGACTACTTTGCCTTGCTGCATCAGCACCGCACCAATACCTTAAATAGGTAAAGGAATAACATGTTAAAATGAGATTAAAAGAAAATGTTATCTCTGACATGTTGATTTTTGTATAAAAGAAACAACCTTGCTTAGAAGCGTCGGTCCAGACTGTCAAATCCTGATTGCCATCTATAATGGTCAACACAGGAGCATTGGTCAACCTCCCTTTTAGATCTTGGAAAGCTTTCTCGCATTCGGGCGTCCAAATAAATTTTGTATGCTTTTTGGTCAGGTTTGTCAATAGACAAGCTATCTTCGAAATATCTTTGACAAATTTCCGATAATAGCCAGCCAGCCCTAAGAAACTTCTGACCTCTGTGGGAGTTCGAGGCTGCTTCCAGTCTTGGATGGCTGAGATTTCTCCTGGATCAACTGAAATGCCTTCTTTTGATACGACATGTACGAGGAATTTCACCTCTTCTTGCCAGAATATGCATTTGGAGAATTTGGCTTTCAACACATTTCTACGCAAAATCTCCAAGACTTCCCTCAGATGTTGTTCGTGCTCAGCAGTGGATTTAGAAAAGATGAGGATGTCATCGATGAACACGAGCACAAATTTATTTATAACATCTCTGAAAACCCTATTCATCAGATCAACAAAATATGCTAGAGCATTACATAGACCGAAAGGCATTACCAGCCATTCATAAAAGATATCTGGCCCTCTGAAAGCAGTTAGAGGCACACATTCTTCTGCGATGCGAAGTTGATGGAAGCCTGTAGCTAGGTCCATTCTAGAGAAAACTCGCGCCCTATGCAAGCGGTCGAGCAAGTCATCAATACGAGGCAGTGGGTATTTGTTCTTCAGAGTTTGTTTGTTGAGATCACGGTAGTCCACACATAACCTAAGGGTACCGTCTGATTTTGGGACGAACACCACTGCTGCGCCCCATTCTGAGAAGCTAGGCCTGATCAGACCCTTAAACAAAAGTTGGTTGGTTTGATTTCTCAGTTCTTCTTTTTCTTTGGGTGACATTCTCCCAATAGGATGTACAACAGGCCTTGCATTCGGAGCCAAGTCAATTCTGAAGTTGATTTCTCTGCGTGGGGGTAAGCCTTCAACTTCCTTGAACACATCAGCATAATCTCTGACAATAGGAATTTCTTCAATAGAAGTAGGAGTGACTTCTAGAGAGGACCAGAATTCTTTTCTGTCAGTGGCTGAGCCGTGGCAGGGTATGGTGATATTGCCAAGCTTAGTTTTGACTTTGATAATCCTCTTAGCACATACCAACTCAGCCTCAAATTTGGTTAGCCAATCCATCCCCAATATAATGTCATAACCAGAGAAATTCATGACAATCAGATTAAAGGGGAACTGATAACAAGAATAGGAGATCGACACTCTACAGTATTGATCTAGAATAAGGGAACCTCCTATCGGACTATGAGCTCTAATTAATTCCTTAAGTTTCCTTGGATTAAATTTTAGCTTTTTAATGGTGTCAGAAGAAATAAAACTACGTGCTGCACCGGTGTCAAATAGGACAGTAATAGGGATATTTTTAATGTTAAAAGTACCACTTAAAACATCAGGTGTACCTGGGCCCTCGGTAGGAGCTGGTGTAGTCGTACCCTCATATACATGTGCCACCTGAGCATTCTTCAGCAATGGGCAGTTTGGCTTGATATGCCCCTTCTGATGGCAGTTGTAGCAATCCAGGTTGCGGTGAGGATTCTGGCCACTATTCTGAGAATTCTGACCCCGATCCTGAGAGCTCTGACCACGGTTCTGACTGGGGCCTGAATCATTTCTATTGACTCTTTTAGGCACTTTACACTCGTAATCAAAGTGCCCGGTCTTGCCACAATTAAAGCATGTCAACTTGCTCCGGTCTCTCTTCTTCCCCTGTGGCTTTGAAGCTGAAGAATTTCCTGTCTCTGATTTCTTGCTAGTCTGCTCCTTCTGGCTATTATTCTGATTCTTTGCTCTCTCTTGTTGGGCAGACTCATCATTTTCTTCGTAGCGGCTGGCAAAGGTGATAACTTCATGGAAGGGAAGATCGATATGAGCTGTAACCCTATTCAGATACTTTGTAGCGAGGCCCTTAATGAATTTCTTGTTCTTCTCAGTTGGGTCCTGAATTAGGTTAGGGGCATAACGGGAAAACTCATTAAATCTCATCGCATATTCAGCAACTATCATATTTCCTTGTTTCAGATTGACAAATTGTTCACGAAGGCGTTCTCTTGCTTGTGGAGGGATGTATTTCTAATTGAAAAGTTCCTTGAATTTTGCCCAGGACATGTTGGCTACATCATTTCCAGTCTTAACGGTGTCCCACCAGTGCTCAGCTTGATCTTTGAGTTGCCATGCTGCCAGGAAACACTTTCTCTGATCCTCAAGTTCCATCCCTTCGAAGATCTTCTCACAATTCTTGAGCCATGACTCTGCTTCAACAGCAGACTCTCTACCAGTGAAAGGAACTCCGCCCAAGTTTTTGAATTTCTTTGACATCCGTTCTAGGTCGAATGGCTGTGCGACTATAGGGTCGGGCTGCTCATGAATGGGCTCTTCTCTGGGTGGCCCTCTAGCTCCACCTCTCCCACTTCCACGGGTTCTAGCTCTAGTACTCATAATGAATTAGTCTGTAACATCAAGGGGAGAGTCAGACCAACAGAAATGAAAATTTTTCAAAGAAAAGGCTAAGAGGTGAAAATGATGTAACGACTGATAAATATGTGCTATTATGTTATGCTCACTCTAGGACTTTAGTCCTATCTCTAATGAAACGTATTGCTATAAATATGTTATATCCCAAAACTAAGGTTAAACCAAAGCTCTGATACCAACTGTGATAACCCCAAACCTCCGTAGAACGAAAGCTGAGATGATCATTGGGATACAACATAAATATAGCAACACATAACACAGATAACAACATAAATATAAGAATCTATAAAACAACAACATCAACATAGCAGCGGAATATGGATGTTATCATAACACAGAATCCCAGTCACAGAGTCCTACTTATTACATCAAAATCCCAACAAAAGGAAACAAATACATAATGTCAAAATTACAGTTTGAAATGAAATGGAATACGATCAAAATGTCTCAAAGTCTAAGCAGGAATAAAGATAAAGATGAGGGTCTGCATAGTCGAGCAAAGCACCTCGATAAGCAGCAATCACCAAAGAAAATAAGCAAGCTCCAAGATCAGCAACCCCAAGGAAGCAAACTAACAACCTGTCAATTGGCTGCCCGTGTGGAAAGAGGGCACCCAAATTTGTAAGTGAAACAAAATTCGAGTCAGTCGTGGGACTGGTATGAGAAATCTTTCTATGCTAACTAATCATATGGCGAATCACAGGACCACGCCGCTAAGGCGGAACGGGTTTACTCCATTGGATTGCCAGTGCATAATTAAGTAAGTCGTTTAAATAACGCTATGCATTTAAAGAAAAATGAGATCGCTATAAGACCCAAGTCCCATCACACAATGCAACGCACACCAGAGGAAAGGGTTTTTCCTTATAACGATCAAAAGATGATAAATACGTCAAACGTATTACTATTAGTGTGTGTATGTTTTCATAAATCATTCAATATAAATGTATTAATCCTAGACGACATAGGTACCATATATTATGCCGCCGTATATAAGTATACAACTAAAACCGTAATGTCGTATTGGAGAATTGTTTTCCATCACGAGTCGAAGCTAGGGGCAAGCTCCTCACCGATTCGAGAC
The DNA here is from genome assembly GCA_030737875.1 of Allium sativum. Lineage (NCBI taxonomy): Eukaryota > Viridiplantae > Streptophyta > Magnoliopsida > Asparagales > Amaryllidaceae > Allium > Allium sativum. Next base: position 911,793,887 of record CM060926.1, read on the forward strand.
ACTCTAGCAAATGCCTCAGGATCCCCCGCAGTGAACCCTTGGATCTTTAGGGCCGGTCCACACATATGTGTATGGATTAGTTATGCCTGAACACACGCTTCCCGGTTCCTTTGAACCTATAATGTGACCACCAACGGCCTATAAACAACGAGGTACCTCAAATTCCATCATCCACATAAGTAAAATGTCAGCACTGGTAGGTCCCTGACATCACTCTAGCTAGAAAGAAATGTGTGCACTTCCTGCAGTCCGTATCCCGTTTTGACTCATACTGGGGTGTGAGGCTCGTGAGGTTATGCTATACACAAAGCTATGCCTAAACAGGCCGTGCTTTGATCATTTTTCACGAGGCCTGCTTTTCAACAAAACCTTGATCATTCGCATCTTAGCGGGCCACATTGACAATTCGCGTCATGCTATCGATAGCTACTAACATATACCAGGGTGTTAAGCAGAGAATAAATTCTCTACCACCAAACAAGCATACATTAATAAAAATTGATTTAGTTACACGAAACAAATTCCAACGTCAGACGCGCATCCATACAAGTCCGTTTTGGGTTTGAACGAAACCGGAGATACCAGAGAGGTTCTCGCTTATCCGGACAATCAACCCATACGACCGGCCAACTACTACATCAACCCTTTGCTGGGAGCAAGTCAGTCCAAGGTCTCAATAATCGTTGTCCGTTCGACGTGAAGATCGCCGGTCTTCAACATCGCCTTCTATTATTTCGATTTAAATCGTCGTTTGATTATTTGAAATGAGTTAAACTCGGCCTTTTCAAATAACCATCGCATAATTATTCTTTTAAAACATTTCACGTCGTTCATATTTATTTATAACGATTTATCGCTATTTTTATTTATTTAAAATAGCTCATTTATAATTAAACGGCGTTTCAGGTCATTGGGCGACCCTGACGCTGTTTTTACTAAAATTTGATTTACACATATTTTGAATCTAACCGTTGGATTTTGATGAAACTCATATCGTCAGGAAGATCTTCCCAAAGCGGTCCTAACGGTTCCAGTTTTGGGAAAATCCGACGGTCGGATCTTTCGGTATAACCGTTTAAAGTTACGATTGGCGATATGCGAACTGCCGCGCGCGTTTCGTTTTATTTTAGTTTATATTATATATATATAAATATATATAATAGCATTGTAAAAATATGATTTTTAATATAATAGCGGTTTAAAAATATGGTTTTTATTATCTAAATAGCAAAATAAAAATACAATTTTCATATATATATTAGCATTGTAAAAATACGATTTTTAATGTATACAGGACATTGTAAAGATATGATTTTAACACAATATAGCATGATTAAAAATGTGTTTTTTAATATAAACCGCGTGAAACAGATTGCGATGGAACTGGTTGGAAACAAATCCAAATCTAAACCGTTCAGAAATAAAGAATGGAGGAGTGGATCCTAAAGGTGAGAACTTCTCACTATAACTTTATTTTCTAGTTCAATATATATACTAGGATGCAGACGGTGCTTAGTAGCACCCGACACCTTTTTTTGAAACCATGGTTGTTTGGTTGTTTGCTTTGATTTTTTTGTTTGTTTGAATTTGGTTTGGGATGTGAATTGAATTTATTAGAATTAGTATGTGTATGGCGCAAGCCAGCATTAGGCAAGAGATAAGGCTGGACCTTATTCCGGTTCTAGTGTCGCGTCGTTATGCGGCCAAAATTTTCTAAAAATGTTAGAAAAATATAAATAACATTATTATTGTATAAATGAACTGTATAAAATATTAGTGTGTTGAAATAAATATTTTATCATTAAAAATATAATTTTTAGTGAGTATTTGAATGAAAATAAATATTCATTTACAAATCTGACAATTTGTTTATGTACACTCATTTGATTAATATTGATTGGGATGATATATTTTACACATCATCCACCTGCACAAATAAAATTGGTGTGTGTTGATTGAAACCCAACACGGGTATTGGGATGATATTTGACATACATTAATCCCAATTGTTTAGTTCTATGTCAATCGATTGGTTGACAGGCTATTGTAGGCATTAATTATTTATATTTAATGCTTATGAAGTTGTGTAATGCACTCTGAATGATGGTTGATTGTGTTTGATTATTGTTGTGTACATGTGCGTATGTATGAAATCCATATAATAAAATTATATGATAATTGACTGTGTCTGATTCCAATTCAGAAAGAACGAATATTCTAAAATAACGGATATTTTAAATAACTAATATTTTAAAATAATATTAATAAAGGATTAAAATGTGATTTTAATGTCCGATTTGGGATGGACACGAAAATATTGAAATATATAAAGCCGTGTGATTAGAGATGAGCCATTTTGACTCGAACGAAATTTATATCGATTTTATTCATTTTATAATGAATATCGAAAAGGAAATGATTTCAAAATATGATATTTCAAAAATATTATTATTTATATATTATAATGGTACACAATATTCAATTTGGATTTAAAATTGAAAATGAAGTTGGAATCGTTTTTAAAACGAATTTAAAACGATTTATAAAATACGTTTTAAATGGAAATCAATGAAATATATATTATATATATATTATATATTTAATGGCATGAATAGAATGCGCTGCGCTGCGTCTGTTCGCGAATTTTGACCATTGACTTCGAATTGATATTACGGGAGATTCGGCCGTCGGATTCTCCTAAAACCGTAACATTTGGTTTCGTATCGAAAAGAGCTTTCAAATGAATAGAAGAGATTTGAAATCTAACGGTTAGATTTGGAATTATGTCCAAATCAAATTTAGAAAAGGTCGATGTAAGTGCAGTTCGATGACCATTTATGGAAATCGACTGAAAGGGCCTTAATAAGATTATTAAAAATACTAATAATTTGTGTAAAATCATAATAAATGATTTGGAAATAATTGAGATGAAAAATTCCATGATTATAAAGATAGAAATATTTTTTTATCAAAATGAACTAGTTATTAACTAGAATAATGCTCCAATATATTTAAATAAATAAACTGGATTTGAAATGGGTTTAAAAATAACCAGAATATTCCAATACATAAATTGGAATGATTTGGAATGGAAATAATCTTCGGAATATTTTGGTATTGGATTCCGTGATTATACGGATACCGATATGGGAATTTGGAAGATACATATATCGTTATTCCCAATACGATATTTGTTGATTTCAGAATTTGATATTGAATATAAGCCGATATAATTTCTTTTCAGAGCCTTGTATTTAATATCAAATGAGATTTTGGGTTTGTCGTGAATGGTGTCTTAAATAACACTGTTCTTAAACCCCGTGTGAGAGGAATAGATCTTTTAAATAAGATTATTAAAGTTTCCAGTTATATTTAGTAACTAGAATAAAATGGAACGTGAATCGGGTTTATTGTGAACTACGTTTTTAACGACATTCGTTCTTTAACCTGATTTACAATGAAATATGATTTGGAATTTATAAATCTTTTTTTTAAGATTTAACGGGAATTTTCCAAAGTAAGGTTTTCCAATTTAATATATTAAATTGGAATTGAATGGAATTCGATTTGATAATAATCGAAACGAGCTTCTGTGGAGGAAGACTTAATATTTATGGAATTTAAAAGGCTTTGTCGTTATTCCATTTATATTATTAATCGGATACGGGAATTGATATCGATTATATATTGATATGTTTTCCATGAAGATTCCATAATCAATGTAATGTGATTTTGGTTTATCGTGAATTGTGTCTAACATTGTATTTTGAACTGTATGGTTGATCTCTGCTAAATATATATCTGTTTGGTGGTGGAGAATTTATTCTCTTGCTTAACACCCTTCTCTAAGACGTACAAGCTTAGAGGTTATATATAGGCAGAAATCAATAGTACGGTGTAGATTGTCGATGCGACATGTTTGATTTCCCAAAGTTAAATAATCATTAATATTGATTTTTGGGAAGATTAAAAAAAGTGGAGTTTTAATGAATCCTTAATTAGATTAAAAGGTGAATATGATAATTTAAATTAACAAGTTTGGGAAATGATCAAGAATGGAGTATCACCAGTTTTGCTCCAAGCGATAGTTAAATTTTTAATTAGATTTTAATGTGAAATGGAAATTAAATTTACCGATAACACTGCGGTGTTAGATATAGAATAAAGTGTTACAAGTTTTACTCCATGGGATGAATAGGTTGGGATTGGGAAATTAAACAAATGATCACTTTGGTATGGTCCGTTAATCCCGACTAGTTTGGATAAAGCTTAATTTAGTTTAAAATTGAAATCCAAAGGAAGATTAAAGAATAAAATTAAACGAAATTATCTTTGATAAGTTTAATGGAACTTATTCCCAAAGTATAAGAAGATTTGAATAAAAGAATATTCTGAATTGGAATGAGGCGTGTATGTGTTTTTATAGCACTTGTTTATTAAATACGCGGGTTCTTCGGAAGGCCGGGTTTATACTCATTCTGAATAACTGATTCAACGATAAGTTGACGATGAAGACGGTGGTTGGTGCCAAGACCCATAACTTCCCCGGTAAGGAAAGAGCGGATACTTTGAGAACGACACACAAAAGGACGCAGACAGAAGAACATTTCATTGTATATAACAACAATTCCACCAGAATACAAGAATATACAGAGTAAGGATAAATATTACATAGAAAAATATCAGAGATTTAAATTACATTTAAATACATCGCAGCGGAAAATAATACAAAACACAACTGAAGGAGATATACGGATACAAAGCTTTCCGGATATCATTCTAGCTGTAAACCAGGATCCTGTGAATATAAATCTACAAAACCAAAACTAGCTGCCCGTGTCAAAATAAGGGCACCCAGAGTTTAGGTTAAAACAATAAACTTCAGGTCAGTCATGGGACTGGTGTGAGAACTAAAACAGTTATCAATCTTTATTTTAAAGTTAGGTAAATCAAGGGACCACGCCGTATAACACGGAACGGGTTTCCTCCCAAGAATACCAGTGCATAAAACAACAGCGCAATGCTAAATATAGAACAATGAAGCTATTATAAGACCGAGGTCCCATCACACAATGCAACACAAGCCGGAGGATAGGGTTTTACCTTATAATAATCAAAGAATGCTTGATACACTAAATTTCATTTTTTATTATTACTATAAGTGTATAGTGTTAAAACAATTTCAATCATAAATATCAATCATAGACGGCCTGGGTACCATATATCATGTCGCCATACTAGGCTCTACAATCAAAACCGCAAATGTCACGTATTTGGAAGTTGGATTTTCATCTGTGAACCGAGGCAAAAGATAGTCCTCTACCGATTCGAGACGCTCTAGCCCGTGTCTCGGGACCCAGACTCAGGTGGGCCCTTGGATCGTCAGGGTCGGTCCACCAATGTGGATTAAAATGCCTGAACACTGTGTTTTCCCACCCTTTGGGGTGTTAATGAATCCAATGACTCCATCGGTCCCGGATCGACCGATATATCTATGGCGCCTCGCAACAGCAACAATCACATAAGTCAAACTCGTCAGGGTGTGTAAAACCACTTACGCCACTTCTAGCTAGAAGGAAACGCATGCCCTCCCTGATGTCCACTCCCGTTTCTGGTTCACAACCGGGGTGTGAGGCTCGCGAATCAACGTTACACAAAGCTATGCCACATAGGCCGTGCTTTGATCATCACCCACAAGACTCTGCTTTTCAACAGAAGCCTTGATCATTTTCCACTTAGGCACGCCACACAGGAAATTCACTTCATGCGATTGATATCCATCGATATATAACCCCTGAGCTAGTACGTCTCAGAGAAGGGCGTTAAGCAAGAGAATAAATTCTCCGCCGCCAAACAAATATATATTTAATAGAAATCAATCACACAGACTAAAATCCAATGTCAGATACACAGTCCATTTACAAGTCCGTTCTGGGTCTGAACGAAACCGGAGGCACCTAGTACCCCGCATATCCATCGATCTCCATGTACGTCTGGATGATCACTAACTGATTCCCTCCTCTTGTGTGTACAGCCCAATCAAGATCATCAGTAATCACCCGAACGACGTGAAGACTTCCGGCCTTCAACCAGCGTCTTCGTCTTCGACACCACGTCGAATCAGTTATTCAGAATGGGATAAACTCGGTCTTTCTGAATAGCTCACGTATATAATAAACAAGTGCTATAAAAACACAACATACGCCTCATTCCAATCCAAAATATTCCTTTACTCAAATACTCTTATACTTTGGGAAAGGTTCCCATTAATTTTATCAAAGATAAATTCTTTAAATTATTCTTTAATCTTCCTTTGAATATCACTTCAAACTAGTCGGGATTAGCGAACCATACCGAAGTAATTATTTATTTTATTTCCCAACCACAACCTATTTATCCCATGAAATAAAACTGGTGATACTTCACATCTAACACCACGGTGTTATCGGTAAATTCAATTACCATTTCACGTTCAAATCTAATTAAAGATTTAACTATCACATGGAGTAAAACTGGGGATACTCCACTCTCGATCATTTCAATCTAATTAAAGATTCATTAAAACTCTACTTAGTTTTAATCTTTAACTGGGTTAAAGAATCAATGTCATTTAAAACACGCTTCACTATAAACCCAAAATCACATTCCATTAATTATCGGGTTAAAGAACAAGTGTTATTTAAAACATTGTTCACGATAAACCCAAAAATCAATAAAAATTATATTCCAATTAAATTCCATTTATTTGGTACACTTCATTAAATCTAAATAAAAAGATTTAATCTTTTTCTCAACTGGGCTGAAGAACAGTGTTAATGAAGATATCATTCACGACAAGCCCAAATCACATTTGATATTAAATACAAGGCTCTGAATAGAAAATATATCGGCTTATATTCAATATCAAATTCTACGACCAACAAATATCGTACTGGAAATAACGATATAGGTATATCTTCCAAATTCCCATAATAATATCTGTATCATCACTAAATCCAACATCGAAATATTCCGAAGACAATTTTGATTCAAATCCATTCCAATTCACTTATTGGAAATTCTGGTTATTTTCAAAATCATTTCAAATCCAATTTATTTATTTTAAAAATAAATAGAATTATAATTCTAGTTCAAAACTAGTTCATTTCGATAAAAATCTAATTTTATCTTTTCAAATATGGAGTTTTTCATCCCAATTATTCACAAATCATTTCTGATGATTTTACACAAATTATTACTATTTTTAATAATTTTATCAAGGCCCGTACAGTCGATTTCCACAAATGGCCATCGAACTGCACTTACAGCGACCTTTTCCAAATTTGATTTGGACATAATTCCAAATCCAACCGTTAGATTTCAAATCTCTAATATTCATTAGAAAGCTCTTTTCGATACAAACCCAACGGTTCCGGTTTTAGGAGAATCCGACGGTCGGATCTCCCGTGATATCCATTCGAAGTCAATGGTCGAAATTCACGAACTACAACGGCGCGGCGTGTTCTATTCAGGCCATTATATTATATATATAATATATATAATATATACTTCGTCGATTTCCTTTTAAAACGTATTATATAAATCGTTTTAAATTCGTTTTCAAAACGATTTCAACTTCTTTTCAAATTCAAATCGAAATTTAATTTTTCCTTATAAATTTATTTTAAATTCTTTTCTAATTGATTTCAATTCAAATCGATTTTTAATTCAATTTCAGTTCGTTTTCAATTCAATTCAATTTCAGTTCGAATTCATTTCTATTCAATTTCAATTCGAATTCATTTCTATTCAATTTAAATTCGAATTCATTTCTATTCAATTTCAATTCTTTTCAAAATATCAGATTTTGAAATCACTTTCGATAATCATTATAAAATGAATAAAATCGATATAAATATCGTTCACTCAAAATGGCGTCAATCTAATCAACACGGCTTCATATATTTCTATTTCAAATATTCTACTTCAAATATTTCTTTTTCAAATATTTCTATTCAAATATTTTATTCAAATAGTTCCCTTCAAATATTCTATTTCAAAACTGGAATGAGGCCCAATCAATTACCATAGATTTTATTTCTATGGACTTCCATACAACGCATGTATATATCAACAACGACAAATAATCAACCATCATCCAAAGTGCATTCTACACTGTATAAGCATCAAATATAAATATTCAACGCTTACAACTGTCTGTCAATCAATCGATCGACATACAACCAATTATTGGGTTTAGTGCATGTCATATATCATCCCAATACCCGTGTGGGGTTTCAAACAATCAAACACAGATTTTATTTGTGCGGTTGGGCGATGTGTAAAATTTATCGTCCCAATCAATATCAGTCAAATGTGTGTATATAAACAAATCGTTCGATTTATTTATATTTATTTCATTTTAAATACACGTTAAAAATTCTATTTTTAACTATAAAATATTTTCCACTATAAAATATTTTATTTCATTTCACATCACATCACACAATCAACTACACATCAAAATCAAACAAACAAGCATACAAGCCGTCCATGGTCTGTGGACGACGGGTGTCGGGTGCTACTAAACACCGTCTGCATCCTAGTATATCTATTTTAACTAGAAAAATAAATTAAAAGTGAGAAGTTCTCACCGAGGGTTCCACTCCTCTTGGTTTATTTCTGAATTTCTGAACATCTGGATTTTCCCGTACTTCCAACATAATCTTTGTCACGTTGTTCACATTAAAAATCACATTCTTATTCCAACGCTTTATGGATAAAAATCAGATTTTTATTTCGCTATATATATATATATAAATCGTATTTTTATATTCTCTACCTTATAAAAATTATATTTTTATAATATTTACTTTATAAAAATCATATTTTTATTTCACTACTCCAACTATATAAAGATTCAAACTTTTCTAATATAAAAATCCATCCTTTCGCATATGATAAAAATCTAATCTTTTCGCATTCAAAAATCTAATCTTTATACTTCATTCACATATAGAAAAATTGGATTTTTGTACTTCCTTTACATATATAAAAATTCGGTTTTTATACTTAAAGATCAAATATTTTTATTTTATAAAAATCTAATCTTTCCTCACATTAAAAATCAAACCTTTCCACTCATACAAATCCAATCTTTCCCCTTAGAAAAATCTAATCCTTATCGCCATAAAAATTTAATTTTTAAAAGAGAAATGAATAAAATAAAGTAAAAAGAAACTCACAGCAAAGAAGGGGGCTTGCTGTTCGAACGGAGGGGGCTCAAGGTGGCGTCGCTGCAGGTCGGCGGTGCGGGTGAGGCGATGGGGGAGCAGCGGCGGAGGCCGTCCGGTGGTCGAACTAGGGGTGGGTGCGAGGGTTTTTTTTCCTGACTTCGAATGGGCGTCACGGTTCTGGGATGGTGGGAGTTCGAAGGTGGCATAACGGGTTTGAGGCGGCGGTGAGGAGAGAGAACGAAGGCCGGAGACGAGAGGGGAGGTGCGATGGCTGACGCGAGGTCGACGACGGAGGCTGGAGCAGTGGGGCGTGGCGATGGCAGTCGCCACTTTTAATTCCCGATCGATTTTTGGTTTGAGGGTGGTTTAGGGAAAATGAATTGGGAGAGGGGGTTTTAAGTGCAAATATATATTTTATTTTCTTTTTAATCCACCAAAAAGTTGACTTTTATTTCGAAGTCCAAATGAGACCCAACGACTGTCGCCCCTAGCTAATTACCCCCATTCCGAACACAATGGGATATGCTTCGTAAGCCAATTCTACCGTTACGATCAGTTTTCATTAAAATTAAAATATAACTCTATATATTGAATTTGAACGCACATTTCAATTTACCAGGGCCACATACTAACTACAAAAATTCTCGAAAGATATTTTCTAGCTTCGTATTGACGATACGGTCCTAACAAAACTAATTTCATCAAATTCTGAGACCGTTTGAAAAACGACCAATTTCAAGTTGGTTAAATTCAACTAAAACTGGTCAAACGCGTTTTCCTTCGCCACGCTCATATATTGATTCGAAAAATTATGAAATTTGAAACCTAGCAATAATTTGACATCGCGGATCCAACAAAAGTGGTTTCGTCGAAAACCGAGGTCATTTGCAAAATGGCCATTTTTAAGGGCCTGAATTCCATAGCGACTATTCAGAATTTTCAACTGAACATATCTTTTGATTCCCGCTATAAAATTTCGATTCTTCGGATTCCTTGGAAAGATATTCTCAATTAGATTCAAGTATTTTTGGTTTCACTAAAATCCGGTTTATTTTGAATCCTATATATCCATTTGAATTTTGAAATCGAATTATCGAACTACAGCGCCATTTTCAATTCCTTTTATAATTATAAATAAATATTTATATTCTAACGACGATCTATATAATATATACGTTCGAATTCTATTCAAAATAAATTTCTCGTCGATATTATTTAAAATAATTCACTATAAATAATCAAAATTCACTAAAATAGCCAAAATAAAAATTTTAAATTGGCTCAGATTTCCGGGTTATTACAATCTCCCCCACTTAAAACTTTTCGTCCCCGAAAAGCAATGAAGCCGAAAGTTGTTTCACAAATCAACTCAACTTTCCTATTTTCATTACGGCTTAAGTTCTTCAACTTTTCAGTTTCTAAGAACTTTCCAAATTTTTCAAAAATTTGGCTAACACCCTATATTTTCGAAAAAAATTGCCATAACATCCCCTGCACCGGGGACTTCGGGATATTTCATATAGCCTCCCATGGCCTTCTTCAATCCAAAAGAAAAAGAAAAAGCCAAGCGGCAAGCCAATCGGCTCATAAAATCATCATCACCCAAACAAAACAGTAAATTATTGTAAACATGTACCTATTTGTCAGGCAAACAATTTTATTCTCTGCTCTAGCCTCTTTGCAACGACCTGTTCAATGTAAGTACATGTACATGCAAGCAATTGCGATAAATTTTCAATACAATTTACTATTTGGTTCAAATTGGCGATATGGTTCAAATTTAATTAATCAAACAATAATCAAACAACACAATCCGCAATCAATTAGTTGATTAGCTTTTCAAATTCATAATTTTGATACATAATCTAAAAATCAAATTTTTGATGCCAATTCACAATAATAAGCCCTATCTAATTTGGGTTCTCATACTAGTCAATAGGAAATATAAAGATATCACACCTTCGTCACTCGAATATAAATTCTGATGATGATATATCAATCATCAGAATCACCCTCGGGCGACTAGAGTGTAATTCTATATCTACCCAGTATATTAAAACTTCGAATACACGCGGATCAGACGTATATGCAAAATCTTTATATACTGGATAGTCCAAATCAATATAAATGAATACTCGAATACGAATAATCGATTTAAATTTTCAATACAAAATTGTTTTCATTTTAAAGATATACTCTTCACACTCGTTCTAGAATACTACTGATCCTATCTCTAACGAGTCATTCTTAGTTGATATTACAAATCCAATTCTGATGAATTCACTCGTATGGTTCTAATGTGTCTTGTTCTCTGAGCTCTGTAACCAAAGCTCTGATACCAACTGTCAAGACCCGTAACTTCCCTGGTAAGGAAAGAGCGGATACTTTGAGAATAACACACAAAAGAATGCAGACAGAAGAACATTTCATTGTATATTACAACAATTCCACCAGAATACAAGAATATACAGAGTAAGGATAAATATTACACAGAAAAATATTAGAGATTTAAATTACATTTAAATACATCGCAGCGGAAAATAATACAAAACACAACTGAAGGAGATATACGGATACAAAGCTTTCCGGATATCATTCCAGCTATAAACCAGGATCCTGTGAATATAAATCTGCAAAACCAAAACTACTAGCTGCCCGTGTCAAAATAAGGGCACCCCGAGTTTAGGTTAAAACAATAAACTCTAGGTCAGTTATGGGACTGGTGTGAGAACTAAAACTGTTATCAATCTTTATTTTAATTTAGGTAAATCAAGGGACCACGCCGTATAACACGGAATGGTTTCCTCCCAAGAATACCTGTGCATAAAACAACAGCGCAATGCTAAATAAAGAACAATGAAGCTATTATAAGACCCAGGTCCCATCACACAATGCAACACAAGCCGGAGGATAGGGTTTTACCTTATAATAGCCAAAGAATGCTTGATACGCTAAATTTCATGTTTTATTATTACTATAAGTGTATAGTGTTAAAACAATTTCGATCATAAATATCAATCATAGACGGCATGGGTACCATATATCATGTCACCATACTAGGCTCTACAATCAAAACCGCATATGTCACGTATTTGAAAGTTGGATTTCCATTAGTGAACTGAGGCAAAAGTTAGTCCTCCACCGATTCGAGACGCTCTAGCCCGTGTCTCAGGACCCAGACTCAGGTGGGCCCATGGATCATCAGGGCCGTTCCACCGATGTGGATTAAAATGCCTGAACACTGCGTTTCCCCACCATTTGGGGTGTCAATGAGTCCAATGACTCCATCGGTCCCGGATCGACCGATATATCTGAGGCGCCTCGCAACAACAACAACCACATAAGTCAAACTCATCAGGGCGTGTAAAACCACTGATGTCACTTCTAATTAGAAGGAAACGCATGCCCTCCCTAATGTCCTCTCCCGTTTCTGGTTCACAACCGAGGTGTGAGGCTCGCGAATCAACGTTACACAAAGCTATGCCACACAGGCCATGCTTTGATCATCACCCACAAGACTCTGCTTTTCTACAGAAGCCTTGATCATTTTCCACCTAGGCATGCCACACAGGTAATTCACTCCATGCGATTGATATCCATCGATATATAACCCCTGAGCTCGTACGTCTCAGAGAAGGGCGTTAAGCAAGAGAATAAATTCTCCGCCGCCAAACAGATATATATTTAATAGAAATCAATCACACAAACTAAAATCCAATGTCAGACACACAGTCCACTTACAAGTCCGTTCTGGGTCTGAACGAAGCAGGAGGCACCTAGTACCCCGCATATCCATAGATCTCCAAGTACATCTGGACGATCACTAACTGATTCCCTCCTCTTGGGTGTGCGGCCCAATCAAGATCATCAGTAATCACCCAAACGACGTGAAGACTTCCGGCCTTCAACCACCGTCTTCATCTTTGACACCACTTCGAATCAGTTATTCAGAATGGGATAAACCCGGTCTTTCTGAATAACTCGCGTATATAATAAACATGTGTTACACAAACACAACATACGCCTCATTCCATTTCGGAATATTCTTTCATTCAAATATTCTTACACTTTGGGAAAGTTTCCCATTAATTTTATCAAAGATAAATTCTTTAAATTTATTCTTTAATCTTCCTTTGAATATCACTTCAAACTAGTCGGGATTAGCGAACTATTCCGAAGTAATTATTTATTTTATTTCCCAACCCCAACCTTTCATCCCATAAAGTAAAACTGGTGATACTTCACATCTAACACCACGGTGTTATCGGTAAATTCAATTACCATTTCACGTTCAAATCTAATTAAAGATTTAACTATCGCCTGGAGTAAAACTGGGGATACTCCACTCTCGATCATTTCAATCTAATTAAAGATTCATTAAAACTCCACTTAGTTTTAATCTTTAACTGGGTTAAAGAATCAATGTCATTTAAAACACGATTCACTATAAACCCAAAATCACATTCCATTAATTATCGGGTTAAAGAACAAGTGTTATTTAAAACACTGTTCACGATAAACCTAAAAATCAATACCAATTCAATTCCAATTAAATTCCATTTAATTGGTACACTTCATTAAATCTAAATAAAAAGATTTAATCTTTTTCTCAACTGGGCTTAAGAACAGTGTTAATGAAGACACCATTCACGACAAGCCCAAATCACATTTGATATTAAATACAAGGCTCTGAATAGAAAATATATCGGCTTATATTCAATATCAAATTCTACGACCAACAAATATCGTATTGGAAATAACGATATAGGTATATCTTCCAAATTCCCATAACAATATCTGTATCATCGCTAAATCCAACATCGAAATATTCCGAAGACAATTTCGATTCAAATCCATTCCAATTCACTTATTGGAAATTCGGGTTATTTTCAAAAGCATTTCAAATCCAATTTATTTATTTTAAAAATAAATATAATTATAATTCTAGTTCAAAAGTAGTTCATTTCGATAAAAATCTACTTTTATCTTTTCGAATATGGAGTTTTTCATCCCAATTCTTCACAAATCATTTCTTATGATGTTACACAAATTATTACTATTTTTAATAATTTTATCAAGGCCCGTAGAATCGATTTCCACAAACGGCCATCGAACTGCACTTACAACGACCTTTTCCATATTTTATTTGGACATAATTCCAAATCCAACCATTAGATTTCAAATCACTAATATTCATTAGAAAGCTCTTTTCGATACGAACCCAACGGTTCTGGTTTTAGGAGAATCCGATGGTCGGATCTCCCGTAATATCCATTCGAAGTCAATGACCGAAATTCACGAACTACAGTGGCGCGGCGCGTTCTATTCAGGCCATTATATTATATATGTAACATATATAATATATACTTCGTCGATTTCCTTTTAAAACGTATTATATAAATCGTTTTAAATTCGTTTTCAAAACGATTTCAACTTCTTTTCAAATTTAAATTGAAATTGAATTTTTCCTTATAAATTCGTTTTAAATTCTTTTCAAATTGATTTCAATTCAAATCGATTTTTAATTCAATTTCAGTTCGTTTTCAATTCGAGTTCATTTCTATTCAATTTCAATTCGAATTCATTTCTATTCAATTTCAATTCTTTTCAAAATATCAGATTTTGAAATCACTCTCGATATTCATTATAAAATGAATAAAATTGATATAAATATCGTTCACGTCAAAATGGCGTCAATCTAATCAACACGACTTCATATATTAGTATTTCAAATATTCTATTTCAAATATTTCATTTTTAAATATTTCTATTCAAATATTTTATTCAAATAGTTCTCTTCAAATATTCTATTTCAAAACTAGAATGAGGCCCAATCAATTACCATAAATTTTATTTCTATGGACTTCCATACAACGCATGTATATATCAACAACGACAAATAATCAACCATCATCCAAAGTGCATTCTACACTGTATAAGCATCAAATATAAATATTCAACGCTTATAACATTCTGTCAATCAATCGATCGACATAAAACCAATTATTGGGATTAGTGCATGTCATATATCATCCCAATACCCGTGTGGGGTTTCAAACAATCAAACACAGATTTTATTTGTGCAGTTGGGCGATGTGTAAAATTTATCGTCCCAATCAATATCACTCAAATGTGTGTATATAAACAAATCGTTTGATTTGTTTATATTTATTTCATTTTAAATACACGTTAAAAATTCTATTTTTAGCCATAAAATATTTTCCACTATAAAATATTTTATTTCATTTCACATCACATCACACAATCAACTACACATCAAAATCAAACAAACAAGCATACAAGTCGTCCACGGTCTGTGGACGACGGGTGTCGGGTGCTACTAAACACCGTCTGCATCCTAGTATATCTATTTTAACTAGAAAATTAAATTAAAAGTGAGAAGTTCTCACCGAGGGTTCCACTCCTCCAGGTTTATTTCTGAATTTCTGAACATCTGGATTTTCCCGTACTTCCAACATAATCTTTGTCACGCTGTTCACATTGAAAATCACATTCTTATTCCAACGCTATATGGATAAAAATTAGATTTTTATTTCGCTATATATATATATAAATCGTATTTTTATATTATCTACCTTATAAAAATTATATTTTTATAATATTTACTATATAAAAATCATATTTTTATTTCACTACTCCAAATATATAAAGATTCAAACTTTTCTAATATAAAAATCCAACCTTTCGCATAAGATAAAAATATAATCTTTTCGCATTCAAAAATCTAATCTTTATACTTCATTCACATATAGAAAAATTGGATTTTTGTACTTCCTTTACATATATAAAAATTCGGTTTTTATACTTAAAGGTCAAATCTTTTTATTTTATAAAAATCAAACCTTTCCTCACATTAAAAATCAAACCTTTCCTCACATACAAATCCAATCTTTCCCCTTAAAAAAATCTAATTCTTCTCGCCATAAAAATTTAATTTTTAAAAGAGAAATAAATAAAATAAAGTAAAAAGAAACTCACAGCAAAGAAGGGGGCTTGCTATTCGAACTGAGGGAGGGGGCTCGAGGTGTCGTCGCTGCAGGTCGGCGGTGCGGGTGAGGCGATGGGGGAGCAGCGGCGGAGGCCGTCCGGTGGTCGAACTAGGGGTGGGTGCAAGGGTTTATTTTTCCTGACTTCGAATGGGCGTCGCGGTTCTGGGATTGTCGGGGTTCGAAGGTGGCATCGCGGATTTGAGGAGGCGGTAAGGATAGAGAACGAAGGCCGGAGACGAGAGGAGAGGTGCGATGGCTGACGCGAGGTCGACGACGGAGGCTGGAGCAGTGGGGGCGTGGCGATGGTAGTCGCCATTTTTAATTCCCAGTCGATTTTTGGTTTGAGGGTGGTTTGGGGAAAATGAATTGGGAGGGGGGGTTTTAAGTGCAAATATATATTTTCTTTTCTTTTTAATCCACCAAAAAGTTGACTTTTATTTCGAAGTCCAAACGAGACCCAACGACTGTCGTCCCTAGCTAATTACCCTCATTCCAAACACAATGGGATATGCTTTGTAAGCCAATTCTACCGTTACGATTAGTTTTCATTAAAATTAAAATATAACTCTATATATTAAATTTGAACGCACATTTCAATTTATCGGGGCCACATACTAACTAGAAAAATTCTCGAAAGATATTTTCTAGCTTCGTACTGACGATACGGTCCTAACAAAACTAATTTCGTCAAATTCTGAGACCGTTTGAAAAATGGCCATTTTCAAGTTGGTTAAATTCAATTAAAACTGGTCAAATGCGTTTTCCTTCGCCATGCTCACATATTGATTCGAAAAATTATGAAATTTGAAACCTAGCAATAATTTGACATCGCAGATCCAACAAAATTGGTTTCATCGAAAACCGAGGTCGATTGCAAAATGGCCATTTTTAAGGGCCTGAATTCCATAGCGACTATTCAGAATTTTCAACTGGACATATCTTTTGATTCCCGCTATAAAATTTCGATTCTTCGGATTCGTTGGAAAGATATTCTCAATTAGATTCAAATATTTTTGGTTTCACTAAAATCTGGTTTATTTTGAATCCTATACATCCATTTGAATTTTGAAATCGAATTATCGAACTACCGCGCCATTTTCAATTCTTTTTTAATTATAAATAAATATTTATATTCTAACGACGATCTACATAATATATACGTTCGAATTCTATTCAAAATAAATTTCTCGTCGATATTATTTAAAATAATTCACTTTAAATAATCAAAAGTCACTAAAATAGCCAAAATAAAAATTTTAAATTGGCTCAGATTTCCGGGTTATTATAGTTGGAGACCGGAGGTCTTCACATCGTTTGGATGATTACTGATGTCTTGATTGGGCTATACACCCAAGACATGGTAAGAAGTGGTGATCATCCGAACGTACTTGGAGATCGACCGGATATGCGAGGACCTCTCTCCTGTATTGGACATATGGGACGAGGAATAAGGTGCCTCCGGTTTCGTTCAGACCTAGAACGAACTAGTAAAGGGATATGGAGACATTGGATTTTAATCTGTGCTGATTGATCTCTATTAAATATATATTTGTTTAGCGGCCGAGAATTTGTTCTCTTGCTTTACTCCCTTCTCTAAGACATACGAGCTCAGAGGTTATATATCGATAGACATCAGTCGTATGGCGTGGATTGCCAATGTGGCATGTTGAGATGCAAATGATCAAGGCTTCTGTTGAAAAGCAAAGTCTTGTGGTTGATGATCAAAGCACGACTTTAATATAGCATAGCTTTGTGTGTAGCATTAATTCGCGAGTCTCACACCTCCGTATCTATGTATCCAAACTGTTTGGGTCGTTTCAGTTGGTATGAGAGCTTTGGTTTACAGAGCTCGAGAACAAGACATATTAGAACCAAACGAAAGAATTCATCAGAAATTGGATTAGTAGTGTCCAATAAGAACGACTCGTTAGAGATAGGATCAGCAGTATCCTAGAATGAGTCGAAAGAGTTTTATTTATTTTTAAATAAAAATGAAAACAAATTTGTTTTGAAAATTTGAACCATGTTATACGTATTTGAGTATTTTATTTTATATTAAATTTGGACAATCTAGTATATGAAGATTTTGCATATATGGGTTGCAAACGTGTACACGAAACCTTAAATATACAAGATAGATATAGAATCACACTGATGATAGCGATCGCATCATCAACATTTATGTTCGAGTTTCAAAAGTGGGATATCTATATGATTCCAATTGACTGGTGTGAGAAACAGAAACTAGATAGGGTTATTGTTGTGAATTGGCATCAAAAACATGATTTTTGAGTATATATGTTAAAGACATATGATTGAAAATCTAATCAACTAATTGATTGCTGATTGTGTTGATCGATTATTATTTGAACTAATTAACATATTGGAACAATAAAACCAATAAGAGAAATTAAGCGAATTTGAATCAAATGTTGAACTGAATTGGAAATTGTTTGGAAATTTCATACATGTACATGCATATGTATTGGACAGGTCATGGCAAGGAGTCTAGAGAAGAGGAATAAAATTGTATGCCTGACAAATAGTTACATGTTTAATATATTTCTCGGGTTTGGATGATTTTATGAGTCTATTGGCTAGCCGCTTGGCTTTTTCTTTTTCTTTTTGGATGATGAGGGCCCTGCATGGCTAGTTGCGGTTTTAAATGTCTCCCCGTACAACGGAGGTTATGGCAAAAAATTTCAAAAATTTAGGGTATTAGCAAAATTTCTGAAGAATTTGAAAATTCTTGGAAACTGAAAAGTTGAAAAATGAAAGCCATAGTGAAAGATGAGTTGGTTAGTTAAACAACATTCAGATCCGTTCCTTTTAGAGGACGAAAAGATTTTAAGTGGAGAAGATTGTAACAACCCGGAAAATTAGAACCAATTTAAAAAATTTATTTTAGCTATTTTAATGTATTTTGAATATTTAAAATGATTAATTTTAAATAACAACGACTAATAATTTATTTTAATTGAAGTTAGAACGAATAAATTTATTTTAATTATATAACGAGCCTGAAATGGCGCTGCAGTTCGAGTATTCGATTTCAAATTTCAAATGAATGTATAGGATTCAATATTAACCATATTTTAGTGAAACCAAAAATATTTGTGTCTATGAAAATATCTTTCCAACGAATGTGAAAAATCCAGATTTCATAACGGGAATAAAAAGTTATGTCCAGTTGAAAATTCAAAATAGTCGCTATGTAATTTTATATAATATATAGCCCTTAAAAATAACCATTTTGCAATCGACCTCCATTTTCGATGAAACCACTTTTGTTGGATCCGGAATGTCAAATTATTGCTTGATTCCAATTTTCATAATTTTTGGAATTAATATGTGAGCGTGGTGAAGTTAAATGTGCTCGCTAACTTCAGTTTGAATTTAATCAACTGAAAAATGATCATTTTTCAAACGGTCTCAAATTTGATGAAATTAGTTTTGTTAGGACCGTATCATCAAAATATGGCCTAATTTTTTTTTTTAAATTTTGGAGTCAATATGTGGCCCTGGTAAATTAAAATGTACGTTGAAATCAATTTTGAACGTTAAATTAATTTATATTTTAAATTTGACAAAAATGGGTCAAAATGGTCGAATTGGCTTATGGGACATATCCTATTGTGTTCGTAATAGGGGTAATTAGCTGGGGACGACAGTCGTTTGGTTCAGATTGGAGATGAAATGAAAATTTAATTTTTTGGAATTTAAAATAATAAAATAAATTATTATATAGGCTTGGTCAAACCCCCTCTCTCTCCCTCACTGTTCAATCTGGAAAAAAAGAAAAAAAACGTTGTAGTTCATCGTCGTGCCCCCTACCGACGCCGCTACCCACCTCGACGACGCCCCGCCACCACTGCAACCTGGCGCCGCTGCCCACCTCGACGGTGCCCTGCCACCACTTTTACCTGGCGTCGCCGCCTCCCTCCCCCTCCAGCATGCCCTCAGGCGATCGAAACCCCTCATTCCTCTCCCCAATTAAAGCCCTAGCCCTACAACCCCTGAAGACGTCTCCGCCCAATGCTCCATCATGAACCAGCACCTAACTGCGACCACCAACACCCCCTCCTCTGCGATCCGCATAGCAAACCCCTCCCCTTCCCTCTCGGTTCAACATGGAACAGTAAGCTTTTCTATTTTACTTTTTTTGCAGTTATTTTTATTTCTTTCTTATTTATATATAAAGTATATAATTTATTTTCAGTTTTAATGTAATAAAAATATAATATATATATATATAACTTAGTAAAAAGATTTGATTTTTATTTAAAAAAAGACTTGATTTTTTTGTTATACAAAGATATAATTTTTAATTATATAAAATTATGATCTTTATATATATAGAAGTATTATAAAAATATATTTTTATATACGAAGTAGCGCTATAAAAATATAAATTTTATATATTAAGTAGCATTATAAAAATATGATTTTTATAATATAACAGCGGTTTAAAAATATGGTTTTTATTATATGAATAAAAATATAAAAATACGATTTTTATATATATAATAGCATTGTAAAAATATGATTTTCTATATATAAAAATATGATTTTTATGCCGAAAGAGAAGTTAGAAATTTTTTGATTTTTATAATTTAGATTTGAAATAAAAATGTGATTTTTATTTTATAGAATGCATAATAAAAATATGATTTTTATTTTAAAGATAGCGTTAGAAATAAAAATGTGATTTATATATATATGTAGCATTAATAAAGATATGATTTTTTATAATATAAAAATATGATTTTTACATATGTAGTAGAAATAAAAATTCGATTTTTATTATATATGAAGCGAAATAAAAATTCGATTTTTGTTATATATGAAGCGAAATAAGAATTTGATTCTTATTATACACGAAGCGAAAAAATATGATTTTTATATATGAAGTAGCGCTGCAAAAATATAATTTTTATATGTGAAGTAAAATTATAAAAATATGATTTTTATAATATAATAGCGGTTTAAAATATGGTTATTATTATACAAATAAAAATATAAGAATATGATTTTTACATATATAATAGCATTGTAAAAAAAGAATTTTAATGTATACATGGCATTGTAAAGATGTGACTTTTATATAATATAGCATGATTTAAAATATGATTTTTAACATAAACCGCGTGAAATAGATTGCGATGGAATTGGTTGGAAATAAACCCAAATCTAAACCGTTCAGAAATAAAGAATGGAGGAGTGGATCCCAAAGGTGAGAACTTCTCACTCTGCCTTTATTTTCTAGTTAAATATATATACTAGGATGCAAACGGTGCTTAGTAGCACCCGACACCTTTGTTTGAAACCATGGTTGTTTGGTTATTTGCTTTGATTGTTTTGTTTGTTTGAATTTGGTTTGGGATGTGAATTGAATTGATTAGAAGTGTTATGTGCATGGCATGAGCCAGTATTAGGTGAGGGATAAGGCTAGACCTTATTCCGGTTCTAGTATTGCACCATTATGCTGCCGAAATTTTATAAAAATGTTAGAACGATAAAAATATCATTTTTATCGTATAAGTGAACTGTATAAAATATTCATGTGTTGAAATAATTATTTTATCATTAAAAATATAATTTTTAACGAGTATATGAATGAAAATAAATATTCATTTACAAATTGGACGATTTGTTTATGTACATTCATTTGACTGATATTGATTGCGATGATATATTTTATGTAACAACCCGCAAAATCCGAACCAGTTCCAAATTTTTATTTTTGCAATTTTAGTGAATTTTGATTATTTAAAATGATTTATTTTGAATAATAACAACGATAAATTTATTTTGAATAGAGTTAGAACGTATATATTTATTTAGATCGTCGTCAGATGAAACGACCCGAATTTCCGTACCCTTTGAGTTGACTAATAATACCACACGTCCAACCCAAATGACACAGAAATACGAATCATTATAAGAAAGAAGTTAGAGGATGAGAAATAGAAAGAAAGAAATATTAGAATAGAAGAAAAACGAAGATCACAGCTTACAGGGGAACGAATAAAATATATTAAATAACATAACTTTTGAAATACCAATCGGTAACTGTATATACATACCATCATCAGAGCACAACAGTTATTCCTGGAACAGTTATAAACACTTGTTTCTAGATACAACATAGAACACAGCGGAAAATATGATAGTCTATAGCTAACTGGTGAAGCCTTCTACTTCAAGCTCCTCCAAGTGAATCTGTAAAACCCCGACTACTTGACTGCCCGTTCAAATTTGGGCAGCCAAGAGTTTAGGAAAAACAAACAAAATAAACTCTGGGTCAGTCGTGGGACTGGTGTGAGTAAACTCCAACCATTTGTTTAACTTTTAAAATCCTTTTCAAAAGAAATGATAATCGTAAGACCGATCTACACATAAACACGGATAGTTTTTACCTTACGATAACCAAAAATATTTTTGATATCAAATAAAGTGATATTATAATAATGTCTACATCAAATAAATAGAATCTAGCGGAACGCTTGCATCTCACGCTCCATATATAATATAAAATCAAAAACCGCAGGGCTCTTATTGGAGATTGGATTTCCAACATGACAAGGTATGGGACCACCTACCACTGGGTTCAACAAGAACGTCTTGTAACCCGGCCCTCACATGACCGACCACTCATTTCGCTTGAGTGTATCGAATGTATATCACCAACGGTTGGGATCAGCAACCGTTTCCCGAAAGGGACAACATCGATAGATTAAAGAACAAATGGAATTTTCTCTAGATAGGTGATTATACATCCTAATGGGTGCGACCCATATAGCCATGCTGCCTGCCCGATTTTTGTCATTTCCCGGTTGATGAGGCTTGAGGCTGCGATTATCTTCCAGAATATCTGGCCACCATTCATGTAATAACTCGGAAAATGCGAACCAATTTAAAATTTTTAAAATTGGTTATTACCAAAGAATTTGAATAATTGAAATAGCATATTTTAATAAAATAAAGAATTGGGTATTGTAAGGCAGTTTGAAATTTTGAATACAAACTTTGTCTGACAGTACCGAGTGGAAAATATAACAGATTTTAGCGAAACTGAAAATATTTAAATCTGTTTATGAATACCTTTCTAGCGAATCTGAAAAATCGAAGTTTCATAGCGGCAATCAAAAGTTATGGCCAAATGAATTTTCAGAAAGGTCGCTATATAGCTTATATAGCCCCTGAAAATTGATATTTTGCATACGACCTCTGAATTCGATGAAACCACTTTTGTTGGGTCCGGGATGTCAAACTATTGCTAAGTTTCAAATTTCATAATTTTTGAAGCTAGTATGTGAGCGGGGCAAAAGAAAATGTGATTGGTCAATTTCTGTTAAAATGGGTCGACCTAAAAATGGCCGTTTTTCAAACGAGCTCAGAATTCGACGAAACTAGTTTTGTTAGGAGCGTATCGTCAAAACAAAGCTAGATTTATTTTTCTGGAATTTTTCGATTCAGTTTTTGTCCCTGGCAAATTGAAATGTACGTTCAAATTAAATTTTGAATGTTTTATATTTTAATTTGAAAAATAACTGACTATAACAGTCGAATTGGCCAACGAAACATATCCCATTGTGTCCGGAATGGGGGTATTTATCTAGGGGCGACAGTCGTCGGGTTTGATTTTGAGTTCGATTGCAAAAACACTATTTAAAATTTCCTATAAAGTCTCGACCAATAGGATTTTATTTTTTTTAAAAAAAACCTACGAAACCCTAGCCGCCCAGGCGAAATCGACGATCCAGGAAGCTCGAAACTTCCCTTCGACTTTCCCGCCGCCACCGCCACCTATAGGCCGCGCCACCACCACCGTTCGACAACCCTTCCTCCCCTCTCCACATCCGACCAAACCTCACCCGCTACCATCGCCTGTATCGCCCGAACCACCCCCACAAAGTCGCCACCTTTCCGACGCCGCACCGCCTCCCTCCGACCACCGAGCTGACCCTGCTCCTAGGCGCTGGCGCGTCTCTCCAAGCCCGAGGGCATGGCACCACCTGATCGAAGCAACGATCGACAGATTTCACGAATTTTTCAACCCTAGTTTTGAATCAAAAATAAAGGTACGACCTTTATTATTCTGAAATGAAAATAACACTATAAAGCGTTGCAAAACTTTGAAAAATAATGTCTTTTTCGTTCTTTAACGAAATTCGATGAAACAGGAGACACCGTGACTGCAAGGAGGCTCTCTACATTCTAGAAGAAGCCGCGGATTTTTTTGATCTTCCCACGATTTTTAGCACTGCAAAAACCAATGTGAGGAATCTAAACTAAATTGTGTGAATGGAATCGCTTGTATAAATTATATAAGCGAAGTGTAAATTATATACGCATTGTATACCTCATGTACATGTGTTGTATAAGTTATATTAGCGATGTATAAATTATACAAGCGTTGAATGAAACATATATGCTTTGAATTGTGATGAAATGCAAGTGAATTATATAAATAATATATATATATATAAATATATATATATATATATATATATATATACTCCCCTCGTCCACAGACCATGGACGATATTTATTGCTTGTGATTGACGTGATATTATATGTTATAACGAATGGTTGAAAATAATTGTTTGTGGTTGATATTGTGGTTGAAAAATACCTTTGTGGTTGAAAAATACCCTCTTGTGGTTGAAACAAATTAGAATAGGATTGTGGAATTGAAAATAAAACATGCCGCCTACGTGCGAACTAGATGCATGATCCCCATTGTCAAAAACCGCGAGGTTTTAAGGTAGAGCGAGGAGCCGTACTAGGGACGGTCCCGGTTTTAACTACCATGCCGTTATGCTGCCGAAATTTTCTGAAATATACATGTGTTAGAATAATTTTCATTCGTTGAAATAAATTACATATATTGAAACCAATATTCATGTGTTGAGTTGCAATTCATTCGTTGAGTTGAAATTCATGTGTTGAATATTATTTGAATTTAAACAAATGGCTTTAGCGATAAAAATCACATTTTTATATATATACAAACTATAGCGAATATTCATGTGTTGAGTTGAAATTCATTCGTTGAATCAAATTTCATGTGTTGAATATTATTCGAATTTAAACTTATAGCTTTAGCGATAAAAATCACATTTTTATATATATACAAACTATATAGAATATTCATGTGTTGAATTGAAATTCGTTCGTCGAGTTGAAATTCATGTGTTGAATGTTATCGTATTTAAAATAAAATGAATAGACAATAAAAACTACATTTTTATTGTGAATATGAAGTGTTAAAAACATTCACGTGTTGAATAAATATTTTTGATGATAAAAATATTTCTTTTATCATGTATACGCTTTGATAAAAATACACACGTGTTGAAATAAATAATAGTTTGCTGGAAATATTATTATTAGCTTTCTTCTGCATATATATATACATGTGTTGAATAGGAAAAATGGATTAGCTGTAGAGTAAAGAAATTATTTGCGTGCCCGACAAATAGGTAAACCTTGATGAGTTGGCTGCCAATTTTATTTTTATATCAACTCCTATGAATGTCATTGGATGCGGAGTGCTGGTTATTCTGTGTGAAATAATAAACGTCGCCATAGGATAGTAACAATTAATTTTGAACTACACTACATGGCATACTTCTTGATGATAGGCATACTTCATCATATTCCACATAAGCAATTGGAGCTTGTGTGACGAGGTGGAAGATTTACCATACGAGCGAGAGGCTTGTATGGCGATGACTATATACTACAGGTTGAACTGATGACTGATATGGACTATATAAAATATAACGATAAATCGCCAGATTAATAAAAGCCCCACACGGGTCTGGAGTTGACAATAATCATGTCTCTCTAGTTATTAGATATGGCACATGGACTATTTATTTCCACACGGAAACGGGGTGACGAGAATTTATTCCCTGGGGTGATTATCTATACATGCTCCACCGTAAACACCAGAATATATCACTATAAATATGTGGATGCTTTTTAGGATTTATTGGGTACCTAATACGGCCCAATAAATTTCCAAACCCCTCCCCGTACAAAGGAGGTTATGGCGAAATTTTTCGAAATATTAAGGCGTTAGTGAAATATTTGAAGTGAAAACGAAGTTGAAAATATAGAATGAACTATAGTTGGAATTATAGAATGAATTATATTTATATATATAAATATAAATATAATTAAAAGGAATCGAAGCCGTGCAGTTCGTGTTTTGGAATCGTAATTTGAAACGATTAGTACGAGAAATCCGACCATCGGATTTTCCCGAAACCGCAACCGCTGGGTTCGCCTTGGAAATATCTTCCCAACGGCACCAACCTTGTAAAAATCCAACGGTTGGATTGTCCGGAATGTTTAATTCAAATCTAAAGAAAAACAGCGCCAGAATCGTTTATATTTATATATAAATATAAATATAATTAAATTAAATCGAATAACAACGCTGCAGTTTGAATTTTGAAACCGTAACTTCAAACGATTGGTGTGGAAGATCCAACCGTCGGATTTTCACGAAACTGGAACCGTTGGGTTCGCTTTGGGAATACCTTCCCATTGATATAGACTTTGTAGAAATCCAACGGTTAGATTTTCCGATATGTGTAAAACAAATTAGGGGAAAAATAGCGCCAATGCCACGACACGACCTGAAACGTCGTTTAATTAAATATGGCCATTTTTAAATAAATAAAAATGGCGAAAAATCGTTATAAAATATTATAAGCAACATAGATTGCAAATAAACCAATTGGGCTTGAATTGTTTGATATTTGATGGTTGTATGTGCTTGACACGAAAATAACACTAAAGAACTGAAAGATGGATGTCGAATAATATAACCATGGAAAGAATCGAATTAAATTCTAATGACGTGAATTATTTGAAAAGGCTGAGCTAACCCTCATTTCAAATAACTTATCGAGAAATTCGAATTGGAAAACGCAAAGACGATTCAAGACCGACGATCTTCGTATCGGTTGGATGGGCGCTGCTGAGGTTCCTGACCGAAGTAGCTACCGGAAAGGGACGGAAGTAGTAGCCGTCTAAACGTATGTGTTGATTGGACGGATATACGAGGAATTTGACGCCTCCGGTTTCGTTCAGACCCAGAACGGACTTGTAAATGGACTGTGTGTCTGACATTGGATTTTGTTCTATACTGATTGATCTCTGTTAAATACATATCTTTTTGGCGGCGGAGAATTTATTCTTTTGCTTAACGCCCTTCTCTGAGATGTACGAGCTCAGAGGTTATATATCGACTGAAATCAATCGCATGGAGTGGACTGCCTATGTGGCATGCCAAGATGCTGTGATCAAGGCTTCTGTTGCAAAGCAAAGTCTTGTGGATGATGATCAAAGCACGGTCTACGTGGCCTGGCTTTGTGCATAGCGTGGATTCGCGAGCCTCACACCCCGGTATGAGTTAAAAATGGGATATGGACTGCAGGGAGAGCACGACGTTTCTTTCTAGCTATGGTGGTGTCAGTGACTTACCAGCCCTGACATATATATCTATTTTTCACCTATGTGGTAGTTGGAATGCGAGGCACCTCGATTATAGGTCTGTAAGGACCGGGAAACGTGTGTTCAGGAATTGCCAATCCTCAAACGTAAGAGAGGACCGGCCCTGAAGATCCAGGGTTACATAGAGTGTGTAGTCCTGAGGCATTTGCTAGAATGTCACGAAGCGGAGAGGAGCTTGCCCCTTGCCTCGACTCATGACGGAAATCCAATTTCCAATACGAAATAACGGACTCGATTGTAGAACTAGTATGGCGACATAGTGGTATGGGGCACTTATGCCGTCTATGATTGATATTTATGATGCAATTCATTTTTGAAACATATATACACTAGTAATAATATCAACTGATTTTTCTTTATACGTATCAAGCATATTTGGCCATTATAAGGTAAAACTCTATCCTCCGGCTTGCGTTGCATTGTATGATGGGACTTGAGTCTTATAATGGTCTCATTCTTTTTTAAAAGCATTGCGTTGTTTTAAAGAGTACTTTGCTTAAAGTGCACCAGCAATCACGTGTTTGTCTATATAAGAATATACCTTGGGTAAAATTATTTCATTTGCCCTCTTTCAAAACATACTGCGTCGGTTTATCGTACTTGAGTGTTTAGAAATCCCTATCGATACAGTGGATCAAACTAATCGACCAGAACTCTTAAACAACCCAACCAACAAATCTCCACAATATAAATTTTTTTTATAAAATCTACAAATACGTTCACTCGTATATATATACTCACACTCAATCTAGGGTATTGCTAACCCCATCTCTATTGAGTCTCACCACAAAGCCAAGGTTATCTCTAAACCAATAGCTCTGATACCACTGTAACGACCAGGAGATTTTCGGTCCCGAAAATCGACATAAATACCTTTACCATGACTTATGCCGATCCTCCAACACCGAAAACACTCGAACATTTAGAAAGA
The DNA here is from genome assembly GCA_030737875.1 of Allium sativum. NCBI lineage: Eukaryota > Viridiplantae > Streptophyta > Magnoliopsida > Asparagales > Amaryllidaceae > Allium > Allium sativum. The sequence continues at coordinate 911,822,578 of CM060926.1, forward strand.
ATTTAGAGGGTGAGGTAAGAAAGAAAGAAAGTTAGAATAGATGAAGATGTATCAACACAACACAGAGTCTCACATCGCAGCGGAACAAAATATAGTACAGAAATAAATCTTTATTAAGAGCCTTTGAAAATACTTACAATATCAGAGTACAACATATCTCTGGACAGTTTCAATAACCTGTCTCATATACAATACACAGCGGGATAGTAATCGTATCATAAATCTGAACACCTTCAGCTTGTCACTGGACTTCACGGTACCTGATAACCTGAACCTGTACATCCCGGGCTAACCCGAGCATTTACAAAACACCGGGTCAGTCTAGTGAACCAGAGTGAGAAAAACTCGCACAACATAAATGGTATCACATAACTTGATTTTAGAGTTAAAAACCTTTCGAAAGAAAAAGGATAATCGTAAGACCAAATCCACACATAAATACGGACGGTTTTTACCTTACGATAACCCAAAACAGTTTTCGAAATCAATATCTTTCCTGATATTATAATAGTGTCTAAATACAAGTAAATATCAATCTAGTAGAACGCTTGCATCTCACGCTCTACGTATATATATACAATCGAAAACCGCGGGCGCTTATTGGAGATTGGATTCCAACCATGACAAGGTATGGGACCACCTGCCGTTCGTGTATCTCTAGAGGCGAATACACTGGGTTCAACAAGAACGTCTTGCAACCCGGCCCTCACATGACCGACCACTCATTTCGCTTGAGTGTATCGAATGTATATCACCGACGGTTGGACTCAAACCACCGTCTCCCGATAAGGGACAGCATCGAACATAGATTAAGAAGCAATAAGAATTTCTCTAGATAGGTGATGATACATCCTAATGGTAGCGACCCACATAGCCATGCTGCCTGCCCGATTTTTGTCATTTCCCGGTTGATGAGGCTTGAAGTCAGAGCACATCTGGTCATCACACACTTTGAATTCCACATCGTCAGATCCGCCAGATCACACTTGATTGACGTCCACAAACATACTCTAGCTATCTGGCTAGAGAATAACCATTTCTCCGCCATCAACTATGGTACGTTTGGAGAAATCAACGCATGTAAATCCTTTTGGAAATACTCTGTCAGACATCCGTCCATACAAGTCATCCAGGAACAGGATGAACCGAAGGTACTCTCCTACTGCATCCAAAATAGGAATCACCCCATGGATCAGTAGCGATAGCCCTTGCAATCCATAGATCCCAACCACGACAGAACCCCAGTATATCTCTGGCGCGAATCAGAGATTGTAAGCGGTCCTTCCGCTTAATGAAGATCTATGGTCTTCAATGCTCCATCTCGATCATCTTTCGATCTCTTCACGTATTTGTTGGCCGGAATGGTTTTCGAATATTAATTCGATCCCGGTCTTTCCATACCAACAATCGTATTGGTCAAACTTCGATAGTCGGTGATTTAACTATCGAATAACAATAGTGTGAACACAACACTTGGCACAACTCGACCACTTTTAAAATATACTTAACGATATAAAACAATTTTTCTCTGATTAACTCTGCTTGAATTACTTTGATTGGTTAACTTTACTTAACTCACTCGACTTATTTAACTCGATTAACTTGACGTGATTACTCTTATTCGATTCATCTATATTTGACTTAACTCCATTTGCTCGACTCTAGATCGCAGCGATCACAATGGTTACGCCTGATTCCCTCAGGAAACATCCGACCGCCGTAGTCTGTCTGCAGCCCTGCGAATTACGCTAGCAATCGTACGCAATGGAACTTCCCTAGATAACTTGATTTTACTATCTCTAACTATATTCGATCAATTCTAATTGACTAACAAATATCCTATAAAACTTGAAATCAATATTCTTATTCCCTTCGTCCTAATATTGGAATATTGTTTAATATCCCAAGACCCTGCATTACAGCTTGATATTACTCGTATAAGATAAACAAATTTCACACCTTTACTCATTCCAAACTAATACTGTTCCTTGATAATAGTGAGGCCAACCAAGTTAGAGTATTTTAGTTACCTCTCAGACCTTGATCGACCCGTTCTTACCTTAGAAAATATTAGTTTGACCACGAACCTCAAACACCCATTTTCCCTTTTTGATTTCAAATTTGTCTTTAAACCCATTTCTTATCTTTGGAATCCTTGCACACCCTTTTTCTTAATTCCTTTAATCAAGTAAGTCCTTGTTAACAACACACCTTTCACTTTAAAACTCCTTACCCCATACTTCATATGAACTCCAATTAACCCATGGGTTTAATCCTTATTAATTAAAACAAAAAATTATCTTTAAATGTTAACTATGCAAAATATACAGTCGACTTGGTTATTTATCAAAAATATGATAACGGTCACCCTTAAAAAGCTGATTAAGTAATACTTTACTTTATTAACTCTTAACCAATTAAATACTTATTCTGAGTCTTAGTTAATCAAAGATTAACTAAAATGTAACACTAAAACAATCCAAGAAATTCCTTAATTATAGTTAATTAAGGATTTTCAAATTATTTAACACTCCTTGCCGAATATTCAAACCCAATTAATTCTACTTCATATCCAAGTTGAACTCGTTTCCCATTCAAAACGAACACAGTTGATTTTGGTCAACCGTACACCTCAGTTAACCAATAACTGAATTTCATTTGTTATTTTCCCTTTCTAAATTAATTAAATAACTTAATTAATTTAATACACTATTTTCTTGCTTAAAACAATTTATTTCCTTTTTCCAACCCGTAGGGTAAATCCTTGGGTTTCTCTGTTTTAAAAACTGGTAATAACCATTTCAAATAATCCCCTTAAGAAACTCGAAAAAATATATTTCTTTAACCAACTTCAGTCAATTTCTCCCTTAAATTAAATAAAATATAATTAATTTAAATAACCTCATTTAATCGTTCACTTGATGAAATACTTAACACCTAGGTTATCACTTGCTCGTTTATTTATCATCCTTATCAACATGAGAATGTGGTTTATATAAACAATTCCAAAATTCCTTGTGAACATTAAATAAATAAATAGTTTAATATTTATTTCCTCTGTCCATTCTACTCAAAATGGTGGATTTTACCAACCATACACATCAGTTAACTATTAACTGAATTCTAATTGTCATTTCCCCTTTCCGGAATTAATTAATTAACTTAATTAATTAAAGTCACCTTTTAATTGTTTTGCAAACAACTATTTTCCTTTTTACCAACCCATGGAAATTTCTCGATTTCTGCTTCTCAACTGATCTAAACTATTTAACTAAATTTTCTTGATAACTCGATTAAAAATATTTCTTGTGAATTTCAAATTTGAAATCCCATACAAAATAATTTGAAATCTTAATTCAGTTCTAATTAAATTTAAAACTTAAAAAATACGTCAATTCACCTGACGGGTCTAATGACGTTAAAACCTCTCATTTGGCCATTTACTGCCAATTATCAGATCAACTAACATCCAATTCAACAATCCAAATAATTTCAAACATGTTTATAAACGTGACCAACCCAAGGAGTTACTTTTTTATGGGTCGTCCCCAACAGTTAAATTTAAACGATTGATGATCAACAGTACGTATATACCTAACAGTCAACTACTAACAACCAGAACACTCAAAATAAAATTCCCAGTTTATATAAAATATAAACGAGGAGGCTGAGTGAGTTTAACTCACTTGTATTTGATTTGTCAGTCAACAGTCTGGTTTTTGTCGAATTAAACTGACATTTAATTCGAATAGAAATTCCAGTCACTTCAGATCCGAATTTTGCTCCGCTCCATCTCGAAGTACCCGTCTCCACGGTTCCAAAGCAACTGACCGTGCCTGAATCCGAGGTCGTATGAGTGAGAAAACGTATTATGAACTTTATAAACTAATTAAACATGAATTTTCTTTTGAATTTTAAAATCGGGCTTTACCTTTAATTTATCGGCCCAACCATCTCATACCCGACCCGCCTCTCCATATCAAAACCCTACCCACCGAATCATTCTCTTCATTATCAATAGCCGCCTCCCAAAAATCACAATCCAACCGTAATTCCCAAATCGAAAACCCTAATTCCCCTCTGCTTGTTGGCGTCGCAACCTTCCTTTCCCGTCTTCGCTTCTCCTTCTTTCGTTGGTTGGTCCGCTAACCGTACCTCCGATCCGTCTGCTCCCCAACAATGACTTCAACAACCCTGACTTGCACCGCTACAAACAGTAGCGTCCTCTTGCTCCTTATCTCGAGCTTATCCACCTCCCTGCTGCTGCGGATGGATCGACGTTAACCCCCTTAGATCCGGATTTCCCCATGGCCACTACAGTCTCACGACATTTCAGACACCAGAATTTCCGAATCATTTCATCAGAAACCAGTATACGCGATCTAATTACAGATAAGCCCTTTAACTTGTGATGACCCCAAACCTCCACTGGGTGAAAGTAAGGAATAATCATATGGAATACAACATAAATATAACAATACATATCACTGATACAACATAGCAGAGGAAATACCATAGAATAATAACATTATAGCAGCGGAAATATAATGTCATAAACCACATAATCCCAACAGTCACAGAATTCAAATTATTACATCAAGTTTGCAGAAATGAAAATAAGTTCCAACTCCCAAAATATGCAATACGAAATGAAACAAGTCTAATGACTGAACTTAAAGATAGAAAAATGCAATAGAAGTAAATGATAGCTGTCCTCAAAGCTCCAAGTCATCACCTCTCCGCAAAAGCAAATCCAAGCAAAGATAATGAGCAACTCCAAGAAGACTCCAAGCAAAGAATGAACCTGTTTACTTGGCTGCCCGTGTAGAAAAGAGGGCACCCGAGTTTGCAAAAAGGTGAAACAAACTACGGGTCAGTCGTGGGACTGGTATGAGAATTCATAACTAGTTTAGTAATAATAATATGACAAATCCAAAGACCACGCCGCTAATGCGGAACGGGTTTACTCAGTGGATTGTCGTGCATAATTTAAAGTGTCAGAACGTACAACATCGCAATGCTTTTTAGAAAATGGAATCACCATAAGACTCAAGTCCCATCACACAATGCAACGCACACCAGAGGATAGAGTTTTCCCTTATGGTGATTAAACATGCTAAATACGGCAAATACGAGTTTAATATTATTATTAGTGTATAATAAAAACATTTCAAAATAAATGTATCAATCCTAGGAAACATAGTACCCCATCCTACTATATCACCATACTAGTAATACAATCAAAACCGCAGGGTCGTATTTGGAATTTGGATTTCCATCTGAGTCAAGGCTAGGGAGGAGCTCCTTACCGATTCGAGACACTCTAGCAATGCCCCAGGATTGGTACTCTGTCCAACCCTTGGATCCTGCAGGGCCGGTCCATACGTTAACGCTTAATGGATTGGCAATTCCTGAACACACGCTTCCCGGTCCTTTTGGACCTATAATACGACCAGTGGCGACCGCATAAATCCGGGGCCTCGAAAAATCCAACAACCACAATGAATAAATGCCAGCGCTGGTAGGTCCCTGGCACCACTCTAGCTAGAAAGAAACGTGTGCACTCCCTGCGTTCCCTTCTCCCGTTTTAGACTCTGCCGGTGTGTGAGGCTCGTGAAGTCACGTCATACACAAAGCTATGCCTAGACAGGCTATGCTTTGATCATCCCACAAGGCCTGCTTTTCAACAAGAAACCTTGATCATTGCATCTTAGAATGCCACACTGTCACTCCATACCATACCATTGCTTCTCCATCAATACATAAATGGGTGTTAAGTAGAGAATAAATTCTCCACCACCAATATTTATATATTAACAGAAAATCAACAATATGATATATAACGAAGTACGATGTCAGACACACCATCCATTTAAACTTATGCTCTGGGTCGGAACGAAAGTCAAATCCGTGAAACCAACACGTACGTCTGGGAAATGACCCTGACCCATGAATTGGTAGCAAGTCAATTCAGAGTCTCGATCGCTGTCCATTCGAGGGAAGATTTACGGTCTTCATGCGTCGTCTCATGCTTCGATTCTTTAACGTCGTTTGGTTTAATTTGGGATGAGGGTATATCGGACTTCCCAAACAACCTCGCATACTTATTATAGTTTTAGAAAAACTAATTCATGTCATACATTTTTTTTATAACTGCTCATTCTTGTCCTAATTATTTCGAATAATTAAACTTCTTACTTAACGATGCATTTTCGTAATCTTACTTTTATTTACATTAAATAAAATGTAATCTTTCAATTCATTTCACGTTCTTATCTTATTTACATTGAATAAAATGTAAACTTGTACATACGGTGAAATTCATTTATATCAACATTGAAAATAATGTTAACGCTATCCTACGGTCAAATTCTCTTTTTAATTTACATTAAGAATAAAGTAATTCAACCCTACTATAAATCCTCTTTTATATTTGCATTATAAAATAATGTAATTTTATCCTTCGAGGTAATTCACCTAATATTAACATTAAAAATAAATGTTAATCCCTACGGTCAATTCTCTTTTTAATTTACATTATAAAATAATGTAAATCTTGTCCTACGGAGTAATTCTCTTAATATTAACATTTAAAAATAATGTATATTAGTCCTATGGTTAATTTATCCTTTATTAACCTTAAAAATAATGTAATCTCCTCCTATGTTAAATTACTTTGTTACTTTACAATTAAAAATAATGTAGCCCAAACCTACGGTTAAATTGCTCTTTAATTTAACATTAAAAATAAGGTTATTCTCATCATATGGTGCAAATACTTCTTATTTAACATAAAAAAAATGTTGATCATCCTACGATGTAAATTTCTTTAATATTAACATTAAAGATAAATGTTAATTACCCTACGATGTAAATACTTTAAATATTAACATTAGGAATAAATGTTAATTCCATCCCACGGTCCAATTAACTATGCATTAACATTAAGAATAAATGTTAATTATCATACGGTTCAATTCACTATATATTAAGATTAACAATAATGTTAATTATCATACATGTGGTGAAATTATTCTTTATTATTAACATAAAAATGTTATTTTTTCATACGATGCAAGTTACTTAATTATTACATAAAATGCTAATTCCTCATACATTGCAAATTACTTAATTTATATTAACATTATTTTTTTATCCTACGGTGAAATACTTTTTAATTAACATTAAAAATGTTAATTTCATCCTACGGTGAATTCCTATTTTATATTTACAAAAAAAAAATGTAAATTTTGTCTTGCGGTGTAAATTCATATATACGTTCAATAGGAAAATGTAATTCTTATCATATAATATAAATTCACATTTTAATTACACATAAAATGTCAGCTTTATCATACGGTGCAAACCATATCTTATTTTACATTAAAAATAAATGTAACTACCAGTTAAATGTTAATTCATGTTCTAACTTACATTAGAAAAATGAAAATTTTATTTCACCGCAAATTCCTACTTTTTATTTACAATTCAAAATATAAATTTTGGTTCATGTCAACGTCCTACTTATCGTCTACAAATGTGAATCTTGATATACGAGAAAATTCACCTTTTAATTACAAAGAAAGAAAAATGTAATTTTAACAAACCATATAATTTCACTTTATAATTTACATATAAAAATGTAAATCTTGACATACGATGAAATTTCTTAATATATTAACATTAAATAAAATGTTAACTAACATACGAGGAAATTACTTATTTTTAGCATTAACAAAAATGTTAAATTTCTCATACGATGTAATCTCTTATTTTTAACATTAACAAAAATGTTAAATTTCTCCTATAATGTAAATTTCTCTTTTTATATACATTAATAAAAATACGTTGACACATACTTTGCAATCTTTTTTTTAATCAATATTAAAAATGATGTTAAACAATCTTTTCTTTTTATATAACATTAAATAATGTTAATAAATCATACGGTCCATTCCGTTTTAAGATTTACATTAGAATAATGTTAATCAATCTTTTCTTTTTATATAAAATTCAAAATAAATGTCAATGAATCATACGGTGTACATTTTCTAATTTTTAACACTAAATAAAAAAAAATGTCAAACCGACATATGGTGAAAACTTCCTATATCAACATCAACATAATAAATGCCAATGAATCATACGGTGTACATTTTCTAATTTTTAACATTAAATAAAAAAAAATGTCAAACCAACATATGGTGAAAACTTTCTATATCAACATCAACATAATAAATGCCAATGAATCATACGGTGTACATTTTCTAATTTTTAACATTAACAAAATAGATGTTAATTTAACATACAACGTGAATTTTTTTAATTTTTTTTTTATTTCAATGTAAAGAATTCACTCTTTATATTACAATGTAAAGGTATCAACTTTTCTATTTTTAAATTTACATAATAAAATGTAAATTTTGTCACCGCAAATTCCTACCTTATATTTACAGATAAAAATGTGTAAATTATGTCATGCAGTGAAATTCCTCCTTATTCACATTAATTAAAATGTGAATTTTCCTACGGCTGAAATTACCATTTTATTCACCTACAATTTATTCACATTAATAAATATGTGAATTTTTATATACGGTTAAATATCTAATCTATTCACATTTAATAAAAATGTAAAATGTTCATGTCCCATATTTTGTGTCAACAAATTTCATGTCCAATATTTTTTAGTTTACACGGTTGTAAAAATTTGAATGCAACACACCTAAAGGAACCAGTCGTATATATGTATGTATATTTATATATATATAAATCTGAAAAATGAGATTTTGATCGCATTAACCAAACTACAATAATAGAGTTGAGACAAAAGGGAAATACCAACCCACAAAGTCCAAACAACCAACATGATCAAATCAAATAACTAACATCAAGGCAATTTAGCATATGGATAATCAACAAGGCACGATTAAATAAATTAACTCATAATTAATTCGAATTAATCACTAATTCAGATTTAAACTCTAAAATTTCAGATCTAATATCATGTCCTAATAGGCAATTCAGATTCAACATCGTATGGTGTGAATGGTTCAGATCCATGTTTTAAATTTCGTGTCATATTAGATCTACTATTAATAATCATAGAAATGATAATTAAATATATTAAATTATATAAATAAAAAAAATTCTCACCTTGATTGGATAAGAATTTGTCCCAAGCGTTTTCTTTAAAAAAAAAAATTGTATTTGAAGTCACGGTTCTCACGATCGTGGCGCACCTCACATCGACCGCCTTCGACTCGCTAACCCACCGCCCAGGTCTCGGCCAACTCGCCGCTGTCTCCACCCTCAAAAACCAACCCCGAACCTTGCCACTTCATGCTGCCGCCCTGGCCACCGTGTGTCATGAAGAGTTGAACCATTTTTGCGTTGGAATGACTTTCAATTGATGAAGGAATTAGAAGAAAGAGGAGGAAGAATAAGGGAGCGTGGCTGCCATCGATTCAAATTAGTAGTAGCTGTGTATAAGGGGAATTGGGGTTATGTATTTGGGCTATATTTATTACATTTAAATGTGTGTTCACGTTTTAGAAATAGTTATCTACCTCCAATCTTTTTTTTTGACATTATTTCCATTATCTCTCTTTTGATGTCCTTAATTGACATGCATTGGTAATTTAAAGGAAACATTGCCGTTTTAATATTAATTATTTCACTTTCCTGATTTAATCCCTTTCTATCACACACATTTATTTTCCTATTTTATTAAATGAAGTTTGCTAATATGTTATTGTTAATAATCTTCCATTACTTTCAAATTCAAACGCACAATTTTTTTTCTTTTTCTCTTTTTTTTTTTAAAAAAAAAGGAATTAATGTGTGTGTATACTTTCCGATTATTTTATAAAATTTCATTCATTAAATTTCATTCTTTCTTCTGTTTTTATTTAATTATGTATGTTCCATTGTAATGTTTACAATTTCAAACGCACATTACTCCCTAATTAACATTAAAATGTAACTTTCAATTTTTTAATCCTTTTATCGTATTACAAATACAAACAAAATTCAATTTTCCATTATAGCCTTTTCATGTAATTTAACAAAATTGAAAATTTAATCTTTTCAATGTAAAACATTTTCGTTGTAAAATATCAACGTTAAAATTGTATCTTTTTTATAAAACTTTTCTTAGGTAAACCAATGACATTACTTTACTTTTTACTGCATTCATTAACGTCAACTTAATGTCATCTACCATTTTCTAAGAAAGATCTAAATAAATTTTCCTCTTTTCCCACTATTGAATTTTAATTTATTTTCTTTTCAATTTTTACCAACCTTTCTTGTTTAATGGACTTTCCTTTCCCTTTTTCATTTGAATTATTACTTGCCTTTGTTCACCCAATGATTTCCCTACCTTTTATCATTTATTATTCGATTTATATATTGTCCTTGCGTATGTATTTATTTTACATTTAAACTATTATTATTACCTCATTTACAATTCTTTAATTCATTCATATGGATTTGTACATTTTAATGCACTAACATATATCTTTGAATAGTTAACATTATAAATAATTATTTCTTTATTTTCACTCTATTAAACATATAACATAACTATTTGGATTTTGTTTCATGATTATGATACTTAAAGGTCCAAAAACAATGCTCCATACCATACATTGTCTCAAGAATTTTTCTTCTTTCTATCTAGAACATATATGTTTAAATGTACTTTTTTCTCCATTAAGTGCGCTTTTATTCCTTCCTTTAATCCATTGATTTGTTTTACCTTAATCCTATTAATTTCTTTTCTTGCATTTGCTTTTAGTGTCCTCTCTTCGTTGTTTTATTAATACTGCATTCATTGATTTAAATAAAATTAAAAATTGTCATAAATTGCATTTTTAAATTTCTACCTTCCCTTTTTGTCAACTAGTTGGAAAATTTATTGAATCTTTTGGTTTAATGTTTCCCACAGAATAAATTTTATTACATGCAAATTGCATACGCTCCGTATTTTCATTAAAAAGAATATATTTAATTTCTCAAAATAAATTATTTTAAACAACCCAAACACATTAAAATAACTTAAAATAAATTTTTTAAATTGGCCCCAAAATTCAGGGTTGTTACAATCTCCCCCACTTAAAAACTTTTCGTCCTCGAAAAGGAAAAGAGAAATAGAAGAGTAGGAACCAACCTAGAGAACGTAGAATGTTTTAATTTCTAACTTCTTAACCGTGTCGTTGGGAATAAAGCTCCTCAGTTCCAGTAGCGTCTTGCCTCCTTGCTCTAGCTCTACTAGTTCTAGCGGCACGAGTACCCATTTTTAGTTAGTTCTGTACGATCAAGGGAAGAGTCAGAACAACTGTAATGGTGGTTCTAAGAGATAGAAAAGATCGAAGGATGAATGAAAAGATGACGAAAGTGACTGGCTATTATGTATCACATGAAATGTCCGCCATAGAATATTGTGATTCTATGTAAACGAATTTGTTATAAATATGTCAAATTCCAAAGTTAAGTTTAACCAAAGCTCTGATACCAACTGTGATGACCCCAAACCTCCACTAGGTGAAAGTAAGGAATAATAATATGGAATACAACATAAATATAACAATGCATATCACTGATACAACATAGCAGAGGAAATACCATAGAATAATAACATTATAACAGCGGAAATATAATGTCATAAACCACAGAATCCCAACAGTCACAGAATCCAAATTATTACATCAAGTTTGCAGAAATGAAAATAAGTTCCAACTCCCAAAATAAGCAATACGAAATGAAACAAGTCTAATGACTGAACTTAAAGATAGAAAAATGCAATAGAAGTAAATGATAGCTGTCCTCAAAGCTCCAAGTCATCACCTCTCCGCAAAAGCAAATCCAAGCAAAGATAATGAGCAACTCCAAGAAGACTCCAAGCAAAGAATGAACCTGTTTACTTGGCTGCCCGTGTAGAAAAGAGGGCACCCGAGTTTGCAAAAAGGTGAAACAAACTACGGGTCAGTCGTGGGACTGGTATGAGAATTCATAACTAGTATAGTAATAATAATATGACAAATCCAAAGACCACGCCGCTAATGCGGAACGGGTTTACTCAATGGATTGTCGTGCATAATTTAAAGTGTCAGAACGTACAACATCATAAATGCTTTTTAGAAAAATGGAATCACCATAAGACTCAAGTCCCATCACACAATGCAACGCACACCAGAGGATAGAGTTTTCCCTTATGGTGATTAAACATGCTAAATACGGCAAATATGAGTTTAATATTATTATTAGTGTATAATAAAAACATTTCAAAATAAATGTATCAATCCTAGGAAACATAGTACCCCATCCTACTATATCTCCATACTAGTAATACAATCAAAACCGCATGATCGTATTTGGAATTTGGATTTCCATCTGAGTCAAGGCTAGGGAGGAGCTCCTTACCGATTCGAGACACTCTAGCAATGCCCCAGGATTGGTACTCTGTCCAACCATTGGATCCTACAGGGCCGGTCCATACGTTAACGCTTAATGGATTGGCCATTCCTGAACACATGCTTCCCGGTCCTTTTGGACTTATAATACGGCCAGTGGCGACCGCATAAATCCGAGGCCTCGAAAAATCCAACAACCACAATGAATAAATGCCAGCGCTGGTAGGTCCCTGGCACCACTCTAGCTAGAAAGAAACGTTTGCACTCCTTGCGTTCCCTTCTCCCGTTTTAGACTCCGCCGGTGTGTGAGGCTCGTGAAGTCACGTCATACACAAAGCTATGCCTAGACAGGCTATGCTTTGATCATCCCACAAGGCCTGCTTTTCAACAAGAAACCTTGATCATTGCATCTTAGTATGCCACACTGTCACTCCATACCATACCATTGCTTCTCCATCAATACATAAATGGGTGTTAAGTAGAGAATAAATTCTCCACCACCAATATTTATATATTAACAGAAAATCAACAATATGATATATAACTAATTACGATGTCAGACACACCATCCATTTAAACTTATGCTCTGGGTCGGAACGAAAGTCAAATCCGTGAAACCAACACGTACGTCTGGGAAATGACCCTGACCCATGAATTGGTAGCAAGTCAATTCAGAGTCTCGATCGCTGTCCATTCGAGGGAAGATTTACGGTCTTCATGCGTCGTCTCATGCTTCGATTCTTTAACGTCGTTTGGTTTAATTTGGGATGAGGGTATCTCGGACTTCCCAAACAACCTCGCATACTTATTATAGTTTTAGAAAAACTAATTCATGTCATACATTTTTTTTATAACTGCTCATTCTTGTCCTAATTATTTCGAATAATTAAACTTCTTACTTAACGATGCATTTTCGTAATCTTACTTTTATTTACATTAAATAAAATGTAATCTTTCAATTCATTTCACGTTCTTATCTTATTTACATTGAATAAAATGTAAACTTGTACATACGGTGAAATTCATTTATATCAACATTGAAAATAATGTTAACGCTATCCTACGGTCAAATTCTCTTTTTAATTTACATTAAGAATAAAGTAATTCAACCCTACTATAAATCCTCTTTTATATTTGCATTATAAAATAATGTAATTTTATCCTTCGAGGTAATTCACCTAATATTAACATTAAAAATAAATGTTAATCCCTACGGTCAATTCTCTTTTTAATTTACATTATAAAATAATGTAAATCTTGTCCTACGGAGTAATTCTCTTAATATTAACATTTAAAAATAATGTATATTAGTCCTATGGTTAATTTATCCTTTATTAACCTTAAAAATAATGTAATCTCCTCCTATGTTAAATTACTTTGTTACTTTACAATTAAAAATAATGTAGCCCAAACCTACGGTTAAATTGCTCTTTAATTTAACATTAAAAATAAGGTTATTCTCATCATATGGTGCAAATACTTCTTATTTAACATAAAAAAAATGTTGATCATCCTACGATGTAAATTTCTTTAATATTAACATTAAAGATAAATGTTAATTACCCTACGATGTAAATACTTTAAATATTAACATTAGGAATAAATGTTAATTCCATCCCACGGTCCAATTAACTATGCATTAACATTAAGAATAAATGTTAATTATCATACGGTTCAATTCACTATATATTAAGATTAACAATAATGTTAATTATCATACATGTGGTGAAATTATTCTTTATTATTAACATAAAAATGTTATTTTTTCATACGATGCAAGTTACTTAATTATTACATAAAATGCTAATTCCTCATACATTGCAAATTACTTAATTTATATTAACATTGTTTTTTTATCCTACGGTGAAATACTTTTTAATTAACATTAAAAATGTTAATTTCATCCTACGGTGAATTCCTATTTTATATTTACAAAAAAAAAAATGTAAATTTTGTCTTGCGGTGTAAATTCATATATACGTTCAATAGGAAAATGTAATTCTTATCATATAATATAAATTCACATTTTAATTACACATAAAATGTCAGCTTTATCATACGGTGCAAACCATATCTTATTTTACATTAAAAATAAATGTAACTACCAGTTAAATGTTAATTCATGTTCTAACTTACATTAGAAAAATGAAAATTTTATTTCACCGCAAATTCCTACTTTTTATTTACAATTCAAAATATAAATTTTGGTTCATGTCAACGTCCTACTTATCGTCTACAAATGTGAATCTTGATATACGAGAAAATTCACCTTTTAATTACAAAGAAAGAAAAATGTAATTTTAACAAACCATATAATTTCACTTTATAATTTACATATAAAAATGTAAATCTTGACATACGATGAAATTTCTTAATATATTAACATTAAATAAAATGTTAACTAACATACGATGAAATTACTTATTTTTAGCATTAACAAAAATGTTAAATTTCTCATACGATGTAATCTCTTATTTTTAACATTAACAAAAATGTTAAATTTCTCCTATAATGTAAATTTCTCTTTTTATATACATTAATAAAAATACGTTGATACATACTTTGCAATCTTTTTTTTAATCAATATTAAAAATGATGTTAAACAATCTTTTCTTTTTATATAACATTAAATAATGTTAATAAATCATACGGTCCAATCCCTTTTAAGATTTACATTAGAATAATGTTAATCAATCTTTTCTTTTTATATAACATTCAAAATAAATGTCAATGAATCATACGGTGTACATTTTCTAATTTTTAACATTAAATAAAAAAATGTCAAACCAACATATGGTGAAAACTTCCTATATCAACATCAACATAATAAATGCCAATGAATCATACGGTGTACATTTTCTAATTTTTAACATTAAATAAAAAAATGTCAAACCAACATATGGTGAAAACTTCCTATATCAACATCAACATAATAAATGCCAATGAATCACACGGTGTACATTTTCTAATTTTTAACATTAACAAAATAGATGTTAATTTAACATACAACGTGATTTTTTTTTATTTTTTTTTATTTCAATGTAAAGAATTCACTCTTTATATTACAATGTAAAGGTATCAACTTTTCTATTTTTAAATTTACATAATAAAATGTAAATTTTGTCACCGCAAATTCCTACCTTATATTTACAGATAAAAATGTGTAAATTATGTCATGCGGTGAAATTCCTCCTTATTCACATTAATTAAAATGTGAATTTTCCTACGGCTGAAATTACCATTTTATTCACCTACAATTTATTCACATTAATAAATATGTGAATTTTTATATACGGTTAAATATCTAATCTATTCACATTTAATAAAAATGTAAAATGTTCATGTCCCATATTTTGTGTCAACAAATTTCATGTCCAATATTTTTTAGTTTACACGGTTGTAAAAATTTGAATGCAACACACCTAAAGGAACCGGTTGTATATATGTATGTATATTTATATATATAAATCTCAAAAATGAGATTTTGATCGCATTAACCAAACTATAATAATAGAGTTGAGACAAAAGGGAAATACCAACCCACAAAGTCCAAACAACCAACATGATCAAATCAAATAACTAATCAAGGCAATTTAGCATATGGAAAATCAACAAGGCACGATTAAATAAATTAACTCATAATTAATTCGAATTAATCACTAATTCAGATTTAAACTCTAAAATTTCAGATCTAATATCATGTCCTAATAGGCAATTCAGATTCAACATCGTACGGTGTGAATGGTTCAGATCCATGTTTTAAATTTCGTGTCATATTAGATCTACTATTAATAATCATAGAAATGATAATTAAATATATTAAATTATATAAATAAAAAAAATTCTCACCTTGATTGGATAAGAATTTGTCCCAAGCGTTTTCTTTTTTTAAAAAAAATTGTATTTGAAGTCACGGTTCTCACGATCGTGGCGCACCTCACATCGACCACCTTCGACTCGCTAACCCACCGCCCAGTTCTCGGCCAACTCGCCGCTGTCTCCACCCTCGAAAACCAACCCCGAACCTTGCCACTTCATGCTGCCGCCCTGGTGTAACGACCCGCCCTATACTAGCCGACATTTCCTCCGAAAGTGCGCTGTACACATGTCTAACTAGCACGGAACGGTCGTCGGAAGGAAAGAAAGAAGGTGAAGAACTAACACAGAACCTGTAGAATGTCTCACAGCGCATGGAATAAAATATAATAATCACATAACTTTGACATAAAACAGGCGAGACAGTGCATAAGCTGAAAAACTAAATCATGTCTAACATGGCAGCGGAAATCCAAAATACAGCTTATGATCCAACATCCTTATTACAACTTCAAAAATACTGTCTCTAAACAAAAGAAAGGAAAATGTACACTACTAATGCCCAAGCAGTGACCATCGATAACATAGGGAGATAATACATAAATATCATACGTGGAAGCCTCCTGCTCGTCTCCAGTACAGCTACCCGTGCATCCACCTAACCTGTCTCTAGTCTGCTCGTGTGAGCACCCAGAGTAATAAGAAGAGACATAAAACTCTGGGTCAGACATAAAGTCTGGTATGAGCGATAATCATCTAAACAGAATAATGACAGGTATAATCCAATCATACCTGAACCTGGACCTGCAACCAAAGAGTTAGCACTACATACTGTACAACACTCTAAGGTGCCCTTTCAAATGGTGTAAAGATAACGGGGGTGGGGGTGTGCATGTCATAGTGATGTCAAACAATCAAGCATAGCAATCATCCTCACATCCCTCACTCAGTGCGTAAAGCATACGATATCCACTACTTTGGTCACCTAATACTTTGGGCCATGGCGGAATCCAATCCCGTGTAACTATCACTACAAGCCCACTATCCATCTCTCAGTGGTGAACCAAAGTTATGAATACCGACAACTCCTTAGCACACGTCCCGCAGCAAAGCCCAACTATGAAGTGAACTCATTGGTTCCCAACTGGATCCTAAGCTCTAACTTCCCATATTGGACTACCTTTGCATCTCGGGTTATTGGTCAATACTGGGTGGGGTCGGGTTCCTTCTCAAGCCATCGGTTCGGGTCGGGTGTCCTTCATCTGTTCGGGTCGGGTCTTCTCCTGGTGCGGTTCGGGTCGGGTCTTCTCCTAGTGCGGTTCGGGTCGGTTGTCCTCCATCGGTTCGGTTCGGGTGCTTTACCTCGGGTCGGGTCGGGTGTCATCTCCCCTCCAGCTCGTAACTCCGTTCCGATCCGTGCCCTCGTCCTTCACATGCTCCTATCCGATCCATCCTCATGCCTTCACTCCGATCTGTCCTCCTCGATCCGATTCGTCCTCCTCGATCCGATCCGTCCTCCTCGATCCGATCCGATCCCAGTTCAGCTAGCATGGCCTTCCTTTTTGCCATTTTCCCCCAAGTGTTGGGTTCCGATCCGATCGGATTCTTTGCTCAGTTCAACATATCCGATCCGAGCCCTATGTCCGATCCGATCCGAACCCTGCACTGTTTTCTGAGACTGTTCCAGCTAGTGTTTACGCCATTCGACGACGTTTTCGACCATTCTAACTATTGAAATCAATCACAAAGCATTTCATACAGTCATAGCAACATGCATAATCAACCACAAACACCAAAACAACAATATGATAGGTTAAAACGGATCAAACATACCCAAAAATCCATATTTTCCCCTTAAGCATGTTTAAGAACAACTAATGATAGGATTAGTAAAACTTAACCAAATTAGCCAAATTTCCTAACAGAGGTCTAAAACAATATTTATGAATTTCTGAATATTTTTTTCAGAATTTTATCACGCTTAATTTCGCTAATTAACACAAATCACCCCTTAATCCCCTAAATTCCGGGATTAACAAAATTAGTCCAAATTAACCCAAATTCATATCAGAGGCATAAAATGATGTTTTAGAATTTGGGGAATTTTTCTAGATTTTTCTGAGCCATAATTTGGCTAATCTTCGCTAATTACCCTAATTAGCCGTAATTAGTGAAAAAACTAAGCAAATCACTCACCTTTGGCACAATTAAACTTTCAGAACTGAAACTCCTCTGATATAGATCCAATCTCTATGTGTTCCAGCAACTCTCTCTGATTTGGTGCTAATCCCCTTTGGTTTGATGTAGTTCTGCTTAATCTTTGATTAGAAAGTGATTAGAGGTGATTTGGAGTGAAATTAGAAGGTGGAAGTCATGGCTATACTTGAAGGAATGTCTTAGGCGGCTGGAAAATGAAGTAAAAACCGAAATCATAACCCTAGCAGCCCCTAAGTACCACTAATCCCGAAATCCCCCTTTGGGCCTAGCTGCTAATTACCCGGTTAAGCCCAATTAGCTGAAAATAACCCTTTAAACCTTAATTTAGTCATATCTCCCAAACGGTAAGTCCGTTTGGCTATTATGACCACTCTACGGAAAGAGAAACCATCATCCGGAGCTAATGGAAGTGCTTTCAGGTCAAAATTCCTTTCCAGTCAAAAGTTATGGACGAAACAAGATCAACTAGGGGCAAAACGGTCATTTAAAAATTGGCAAAAATCATGAACATGGGAAATGACCCCACTAGTCGTTTCCCAAAAGTACATGACCATACGACTTACCTAGAAAAAGAAATAAATATTCTACGATCCTAGATGCGTAGAATGTGGGTTGTTACATTCTCCCCCCCTTAAGAAATTTCGCCCCCGAAATTCCTTAACTAAGAAACAACAATGGGTCCCGCATGCCTATCAACCAATTTCAAACAATCAAACATACATGATAGTACAACAAGCATATCCTAGCATGCGGTTTTCTAACAAAGGAAGAATCATCGCCGCTAAGATCTTACCAGACAAAGAGCTTCAAATACGACCTTCTTATGTCATCCTCTACTCCCCAAGTACAGTCGTCCTCTCGCCATCGATTCCCATCTTTATCCTAGAGGCGATTTCCAATAGGTTAGGATCGTTCCTCTGACTGGAACTGTTCCACTCAATCCAGATCGATCTAATCATCAAGCTCACTAGCGTTTCTGAATCCAATTCACACTTAGGTCTGAAGTCATGCCCCATGATATACTCTAGTAGCTTCCATTCCAGAAACATAACCTCTAAACTGGCATGTCTCCTACCCAATGCATCAGCTACCGCACCTAGTCCGGTACTACGGCATCCGTCCGTACTGTCATCTTCTTAGGTAATCCAACCATATACGTCAAATTACCAACTACATTCCAAATGTCCTTTCAAGTCTAACCCGAATCTTGCCTACATCCATACTGCACGTCCAACGTATATTCACCTCTTAGAGGCAAACTTGATCCATCCAATGACCCTAGGCACTACATCTATATCCGTACTGTACGTCTAACGTACATTCACCTTCTAAAGGTGAACTAGACTCATCTAATGAATCTAGGTACCTTACCCATATCTGTACTGCACGTCCAACGTACATTCACCTTCTAAAGGTGAACTAGACTCGTCCAATGAATCTAGGTACCCCACCTATGAGTCCAAGTCCAACTTGAATCTCCTATATCCGCGGAATCTCCAAGATCAACGGACGCTCCACAATGCCCAAACATACTTCAAGTCTAACGTAAAGTATCATACACCCATCATCTCGCTATGATCAACAAACCTATCCGATTTCCATTTAACAGGATCCTTACAGGTGATAGTCTAATCAAGAGAAGAAAGGTAGGAACAAACATAGCAACCATAGCATCCATCAAACAAATCCTATCTATCACCTGCTAAATCCTTGAATACATCAACACCTATATGTCTGGTCCAACCAACATCAATAACTAATGGAAGCCCAGCCTCCAAACGGACTACCGTACGTCCAACGCACGTTTATCCTCCAAGGATAACTAGATCACGTCCAACGGATCCAAGGTAACGGGCGTCCCCAGATACCCCTGCTTTTAGTCCGCCTGAAACACTCGAGTCCCACCCAAGCCTATCCATTATCCTGCTGCCCTCTCGAGTCTAACTCGAGCTAATCCAATTCCTTGCAGCCTCCTCGAGTCCAACTCGAGTCAATCTATTACCCATAACTCAGACCCAGTCTTGAGTATCCATTACCTACAAACTCTAGTCCAACGTGAGTCGTCTCCCTATTCGTTGCATCTCTAAGATCAATCGAACATCTATTTTATTTTACGAGTTCAAGTCCAACTTGAATCGTCCTAACCTTCGTTGCACCTTCCTGGACCAACGAACACATCCTATTCTTTCAAAAAGAACATTAACATATGGTCCTAAACGATTCATTACTTTGCATCTTTCTTAAGTCCCACTCGAGTCATCTCATAACCCTATCGAGTCTAACTCGGGGCAGTCCATACCATCGAATAGTCTTATTCTGTCACAACTGCCCATCACTCTTCGAGTAAACCAAGATATCATCCAAATGAAAATCGCAACAACTACTTATCTCTCATGCAGACCATCCTAGTCGACCTCGACATTCCCCGAGCACAAGTCCCAAAGGCCTAAACCAATATCAGACAAGCACCCAAGGAACATCTCCTCCGAGTTCAGACGATCTACGTGAGATGACATGAGCAAAACATCCAAACACTCAAGCATCCATAACTGACTTTGGCTATCCTTGCCAATCTTACTTGAAATTATCATCGACCGCATGACCAAGTCCTGACCAACTACTGTACATCCAATGTACATTTGCTTCTCTAACTCCCGTTATCATTTTCATCATAAGGTAGGCGATCCAATACCACCCTTCATCTATCATCCACTCTAACGGTCATCAAAGGCTCTTCACAATCTACTCTCACTCTATACTTTTGGAGTTAATCAGCTCCCAAAATCAAGCCAAACCTAGTAAAGCTCAAAATAAAGCAATCACAACAAACATACATCCATGACTCGATAAGACCAAATTACGACAAATCCTACAAAGGCTAGTCAAACACCTATCGGGTTTGTCACTACTAAAGGTCTATCGACTATTTCGGGTTCCAATTCCAACCTATCTACCAGGTCACTAGGTACGAAGGAATGGGAAACCTTGTTATTAAAAAAAACTCGAACAGAAACATCTTAAATAGAAAGCATACCTCGAATAACGACACCTTTTTCATTCTGCGCCGTAGTTGGGGCATTCGACGAAGAAGGAATAGCGTTGATAGCATATGCTTTCACGATCTGCTTCTCCCTAGGAGATTGTGGACATTCATCCTTGTGATGTCCCGCTTGGCCGCAATTAAAGCACTTCCTTTCCCCAGGCTTTTCTCGACAATCTCTGGCATAGTGGCCCTTCTTGCCACAGCTAAAGCACTCGCCATCTTTCTTATTCTTCTTACTCTGATCATCCATGGTTTGGTCTTGTTTCCTCTTAGTCTGGGAATTATTCTTGCCTCCGCCGCCTGCTTGCGGCTTTGGCTCCTTTGCAGATGCATTAGCGACCTCAGTCTTAGGCTTAGGGTAAAGACTTTCTGACCTTAATGCCTTTCCTACAATCGATTCAAACGTCTCATCGATGTGGTTTATAAGCCTTTCCCCCAAGTACCCATCTAAACCAGTTATGAACTTCTCGTTTTTCTTCTCGACAGTGTCGATAAGAGATAACCCATATTTCGATAAAGTATCGAACTCAGCAACATACTCTGAAACTGCCCTTCCGTTCTGCTTAAGCTCCAGAAACTTTCTAAACAATTCTGACTTCTGAGCAGCTGGTATAAACTTATCGCAAAAACGAGCCTTAAACTGATCCCATGTAATCTGATCCTCTGGAGTTGCTGCCTTAATAGCATTCCACCAATTCATTGCTCGTCCTTGAAGCTGACAGGATGCTAGCTTCCTCTTCATGGCATCTTCAATACCCAAGTCTTCGAAGATACGCTCACAGCTATCCAACCAATCCTGAACAACCGTAGCCGACTCCGTTCCGTGGAACGGCTTCCCACCAAGACTAGTATAATCCTTGTTAAGCTTGGCGAAATCGACCCTAGGAGCCTGCACTGCTGCACCACCACCGTTAGCAACATTAGGAGCTGCCCTCTGAACATCCCTAAGCATCTCTCTCATGAGGTCAGTAAACATCGTCCTCATCTCAGCAGCATTCCCATTATTGGCTCCACTACCAGTACCCCTCACGTATCGGCTCATCGTTCAATCTGTACAGAGAAAACGATTAAGTATCTTCTTTGTGGTGTCAGTGCAGTGCAGTGCGACTTCATCCTTAGATATACTAATAGTATATATATATATCTATATAGCTTTGAAAACCAGTTTTGAAAAATCAAAATAATCACAAATACGCGCTCTCATATACGTATAATATCTCTCCCTGATGACTTTCCCCAGGTTAACTACGCAACCTAGGGCTCTGATACCAAATGTAACGACCCGCCCTATACTAGCCGACATTTCCTCCGAAAGTGCGCTGTACACATGTCTAACTAGCACGGAACGGTCGTCGGAAGGAAAGAAAGAAGGTGAAGAACTAACACAGAACCTGTAGAATGTCTCACAGCGCATGGAATAAAATATAATAATCACATAACTTTGACATAAAACAGGCGAGACAGTGCATAAGCTGAAAAACTAAATCATGTCTAACATGGCAGCGGAAATTCAAAATACAGCTTATGATCCAACATCCTTATTACAACTTCAAAAATACTGTCTCTAAACAAAAGAAAGGAAAATGTACACTACTAATGCCCAAGCAGTGACCATCGATAACATAGGGAGATAATACATAAATATCATACGTGGAAGCCTCCTGCTCGTCTCCAGTACAGCTACCCGTGCATCCACCTAACCTGTCTCTAGTCTGCTCGTGTGAGCACCCAGAGTAATAAGAAGAGACATAAAACTCTGGGTCAGACATAAAGTCTGGTATGAGCGATAATCATCTAAACAGAATAATGACAGGTATAATCCAATCATACCTGAACCTGGACCTGCAACCAAAGAGTTAGCACTACATACTGTACAACACTCTAAGGTGCCCTTTCAAATGGTGTAAAGATAACGGGGGTGGGGGTGTGCATGTCATAGTGATGTCAAACAATCAAGCATAGCAATCATCCTCACATCCCTCACTCAGTGCGTAAAGCATACGATATCCACTACTTTGGTCACCTAATACTTTGGGCCATGGCGGAATCCAATCCCGTGTAACTATCACTACAAGCCCACTATCCATCTCTCAGTGGTGAACCAAAGTTATGAATACCGACAACTCCTTAGCACACGTCCCGCAGCAAAGCCCAACTATGAAGTGAACTCATTGGTTCCCAACTGGATCCTAAGCTCTAACTTCCCATATTGGACTACCTTTGCATCTCGGGTTATTGGTCAATACTGGGTCGGGTCGGGTTCATTCTCAAGCCATCGGTTCGGGTCGGGTGTCCTTCATCTGTTCGGGTCGGGTCTTCTCCTAGTGCGGTTCGGGTCGGGTCTTCTCCTAGTGCGGTTCGGGTCGGTTGTCCTCCATCGGTTCGGTTCGGGTGCTTTACCTCGGGTCGGTTGTCCTCCATCGGTTCGGTTCGGGTGCTTTACCTCGGGTCGGGTGTCATCTCCCCTCCAGCTCGTGCCTCCGTTCCGATCCGTGCCCTCGTCCTTCACATGCTCCTATCCGATCCATCCTCATGCCTTCACTCCGATCCGTCCTCCTCGATCCGATTCGTCCTCCTCGATCCGATCCGTCCTCCTCGATCCGATCCGTCCTCCTCGATCCGATCCCAGTTCAGCTAGCGTGGCCTTCCTTTTTGCCATTTTCCCCCAAGTGTTGGGTTCCGATCCGATCGGATTCTTTGCTCAGTTCAACATATCTGATCCGAGCCCTATGTCCGATCCGATCCGAACCCTGCACTGTTTTCTGAGACTGTTCCAGCAAGTGTTTACGCCATTCGACGACGTTTTTGACCATTCTAACTATTGAAATCAATCACAAAGCATTTCATACAGTCATAGCAACATGTATAATCAACCACAAACACCAAAACAACAATATGATAGGTTAAAACGGATCAAACATACCCAAAAATCCATATTTTCCCCTTAAGCATGTTTAAGAACAACTAATGATAGGATTAGTAAAACTTAACCAAATTAGCCAAATTTCCTAACAGAGGTCTAAAACAATATTTATGAATTTCTGAATATTTTTTTCAGAATTTTATCACGCTTAATTTCGCTAATTAACACTAATCACCCCTTAATCCCCTAAATTCCGGGATTAACAAAATTAGTCCAAATTAACCCAAATTCATATCAGAGGCATAAAATGATGTTTTAGAATTTTTGGAATTTTTCTAGATTTTTCTGAGCCATAATTTCGCTAATCTTCGCTAATTACCCTAATTAGCCGTAATTAGTGAAAAAACTAAGCAAATCACTCACCTTTGGCACAATTAAACTTTCAGAACTGAAACTCCTCTGATATAGATCCAATCTCTATGTGTTCCAGCAACTCTCTCTCTGATTTGGTGCTAATCCTCTTTGGTTTGATGTAGTTTTGCTTAATCTTTGATTAGAAAGTGATTAGAGGTGATTTGGAGTGAAATTAGAAGGTGGAGGTCATGGCTATACTTGAAGGAATGTGTTAGGCGGCTGGAAAATGAAGTAAAAACCAAAATCATAACCCTAGCAGCCCCTAAGTACCACTAATCCTGAAATCCCCCTTTGGGCCTAACTGCTAATTACCCGGTTAAGCCCAATTAGCTGAAAATAACCCTTTAAACCTTAATTTAGTCATATCTCCCAAACGGTAAGTCCGTTTGGCTATTATGACCACTCTACGGAAAGAGAAACCATCATCCGGAGCTAATGGAAGTGGTTTCAGGTCAAAATTCTTTTCCAGTCAAAAGTTATGGACGAAACAAGATCAACTAGGGGCAAAACGGTCATTTAAAAATTGGCAAAAATCATGAACATGGGAAATGACCCCTCTAGTCGTTTCCCAAAAGTACACGACCATACGACTTACCTAGAAAAAGAAATAAATATTCTACGATCCTAGATGCGTAGAATGTGGGTTGTTACACCTGGCCACCGTGTGTCATGAAGAGTTGAACCATTTTTGCGTTGGAATGGCTTTCAATTGATGAAGGAATTAGAAGAAAGAGGAGGAAGAATAAGGGAGTGTGGCTGCCATCGATTCAAATTAGTAGTAGCTGTGTATAAGGGGAATTGGGGTTATGTATTTGGGCTATATTTATTACATTTAAATGTGTGTTCACGTTTTAGAAATAGTTATCTACCTCCAATCTTTTTTTTTTTGACATTATTTCCATTATCTCTCTTTTGATGTCCTTAATTGACATGCATTGGTAATTTAAAGGAAACATTGTCGTTTTAATATTAATTATTTCCCTTTCCTGATTTAATCCCTTTCTATCACACACATTTGTTTTCCTATTTTATTAAATGAAGTTTGCTAATATGTTAATGTTAATAATCTTCCATTACTTTCAAATTCAAACGCACAATTTTTTTTTCTTTTTCTCCTTTTTTTTTAAAAAAAAAGGAATTAATGTGTGTGTATACTTTCCGATTATTTTATAAAATTCCATTCATTAACTTTCATTCTTTCTTCTGTTTTTATTTAATTATGTATGTTCCATTGTAATGTTTACAATTTCAAACGCACATTACTCCCTAATTAACTCCAATTAACATTAAAATGTAACTTTCAATTTTTTAATCCTTTTATCGTATTACAAATACAAACAAAATTCAATTTTCCATTATAGCCTTTTCATGTAATTTAACAAAATTGAAAATTTAATCTTTTCAATGTAAAACATTTTCGTTGTAAAATATCAACGTTAAAATTGTATCTTTTTTATAAAACTTTTCTTAGGTAAACCAATGACATTACTTTACTTTTTACTGCATTCATTAACGTCAACTTAATGTCATCTACCATTTTCTAAGAAAGATCTAAATAAATTTTCCTCTTTTCCCACTATTGAATTTTAATTTATTTTCTTTTCAATTTTTACCAACCTTTCTTGTTTAATGGACTTTCCTTTCCCTTTTTCATTTGAATTATTACTTGCCTTTGTTCACCCATTGATTTCCCTACCTTTTATCATTTATTATTTGATTTATATATTGTCCTTGCGTATGTATTTATTTTACATTTAAACTATTATTATTACCTCATTTACAATTCTTTAATTCATTCATATGGATTTGTACATTTTAATGCACTAACATATATCTTTGAATAGTTAACATTATAAATAATTATTTCTTTATTATCACTCTATTAAACATATAACATAACTATTTGGATTTTGTTTCATGATTATGATACCTAAAGGTCCAAAAACAATGCTCCATACCATACATTGTCTCAAGAATTTTTCTTCTTTCTATCTAGAACATATATGTTTAAATGTACTTTTTTCTCCATTAAGTGCGCTTTTATTCCTTCCTTTAATCCATTGATTTGTTTTACCTTAATCCTATTAATTTCTTTTCTTGCATTTGCTTTTAGTGTCCTCCTCTCTTCGTTGTTTCATTAATACTGCATTCATTGATTTAAATAAAATTAAAAATTGTCATAAATTGCATTTTTAAATTTCTACCTTCCCTTTTTGTCAACTAGTTGGAAAATTTATTGAATCTTTTGGTTTAATGTTTCCCACAGAATAAATTTTATTACATGCAAATTGCATACGCTCCGTATTTTCATTAAAAAGAATATATTTAATTTCTCAAAATAAATTATTTTAAACAACCAAAACACATTAAAATAACTTAAAATAAATTTTTTAAATTGGCCCCAAAATTCAAGGTTGTTACATAACTCGTTATTATTTTTCTACTTTCTACTTACTGTAATTTTGTTTGATATTTTCCTGGGGTTTCCGAACCATTTGAGGTTGATTGTATTGGTTCGGTTTGCCTTTGAGGTGATGAAACACTTGTGCTAGGATACGTATTTATAATTGCGGTCTGATTGACAGTGGTTGCGAGTTGTTATCTCAATCAAATTTAAATCTGTAGTATAGATTCTTGGTTCGGATTTTGTATAAGATTTTTAGCACTGGTTGATGGGTTCGAAATATATTCTGGTCGATCTGTAGATTAGATAGAACGGAATTCTGAATTTTTAATTCAAATCTGAGATTTAGAATCTGAAGTTTAGATTTTATTTCTAATTAAATTAGTGAATTTGCCTATGAAACCTACTGTTGCCTACATGTGAATTCACTGTTTGTCTTGGCTGTACAGACTTTGTGTATACATAATCCCTTCTTCTAAATGTACCAATGTACATTCCTAGCTGTTTTGGCTAAATAAATTTTTCCATTAGTAGACTTGACAATTCATCTATAGGGTTTCAGCTATTTACCTTAGCTGTTCCCTTGTCGATAGAGTTAGCTGTTTATTGCTGTTTTTATGAGAATATATACTACTTCTAACCATATTCTTTCTCTTTTCCTCCTCCTTTCTTTTTGCAGATTTCGTATGGTGATGGCTGATGGATTTCATGATGAATCTGGTTGATTTTGACACTGTGATAAAGATTTTGCTTAGATTTTAAAATATACGAGATCAGTGGTAGATTCAACTGTGTTTTGGTGTATATATAGTTATAGTATTTTTGCTGCTTTGATTTGTCTAGTTGCAGATTGATGTATATGAACATATGTACATATATTCCTCTATTCATTATATTGTTTATTCGGCCAAAGGTGTACTTAAATTTT
This sequence comes from Allium sativum, assembly GCA_030737875.1. Classification (NCBI taxonomy): domain Eukaryota; kingdom Viridiplantae; phylum Streptophyta; class Magnoliopsida; order Asparagales; family Amaryllidaceae; genus Allium; species Allium sativum. The sequence goes on from CM060926.1 coordinate 911,850,679, forward strand.
ATGCATTGTACCAATCCTAGTTCATGATTTTGACGTTTACTCTACATTTGCCCTTGTTGTTCACTATGTTCGTTGATATGAATTGATGTTTGAATATGTACCTTTGTTTATTTATTTAGTTACATATTTCTGTCCTTACTATCTATATCTTTAGTTGTGCTCTACTATATTCACTTCGCTTAAGGTTTTCAAGTATTTGCCGTGTTTGGATAGAAATCTAACACGAGAAGATCACCTTGTATGAATCAAATTCAACAAACATGAACAATAAATATTCTATTTTAAATAGCCGAAAAATCCGGGACGTTACATTCTTCCCCCCTTAAAATAATTTCGTCCTCGAAATTGCAAAGTAAGAAGAATATTTCGAACCATATTATTTTTTTAAAATTATTTGAATTAAATTCAAACTAATTTTAAACTCTAAAAAATTTACGATAATTTCGCCAGCGCACCTCCTGCATGGCTCGATCGGTACGAGTACCATTGCCACTCTAGGCCTCTATTTCTTTGGAAAGAAACTCAAATTTCGAATGGTAATTCACTTTATTTGAATCCCAATCTATTTATCCATTAGATTTTTAAATCCCTATTCATTTTAATCCATTTTCAAATTAATTTACTTAACCAGGCTCAATTTCGCTTCCATACCTGATTCACTTGACGAATTGATTTCAAATCAGTCCATCTTCATTTAAAAATTCAAATTTGATTTCAAATCAAACAAACACCTAATATCACTATAATATAGAAAATTAATTCTTTTGTCTATATAAGAATATACCTTGGGTAAAATTATTTCATTTACCCTCTTTCAAAACATACTGCGTCGGTTTATCGTACTTGAGTGTTTAGAAATCCCTATCGATACAGTGGATCAAACTAATCGACCAGAACTCATAAACAACCCAACCAACAAATCTCCACAATATAAAACAAATTTTATAAAATCTACAGATACGTTCACTCGTATATATATACCCACACTCAATCTAGGGTATTGCTAACCCCATCTCTATTGAGTCTCACCACAGAGCCAAGGTTATCTCTAAACCAATAGCTCTGATACCACTGTAACGACCAGGAGATTTTCGGTCCCGAAAATCGACATAAATACCTTTACCATGACTTATGCCGATCCTCCAACACCGAAAACACTGGAACATTTAGAAAGAATTTAGAGGGTGAGGTAAGAAAGAAAGAAAGTTAGAATAGAAGAAGAAGAAGTATCAACACAACACAGAGTCTCACATCGTAGCGGAACAAAATATAGTACAGAAATAAATCTTTATTAAGAGCCTTTGAAAATACTTACAATATCAGAGTACAACATATCTCTGGACAGTTTCAATAACCTGTCTCATATACAACACACAGCGGGATAGTAATCGTATCATAAATCTGAACACCTTCAGCTTGTCATTGGACTTCACGGTACCTGATAACCTGAACCTGTACATCCCGGGCTAACCCGAGAATTTACAAAACACCGGGTTAGTCTGGTGAACCAGAGTGAGAAAAACTCGCACAACATAAATGGTATCACACAACTTGATTTTAGAGTTAAAAACCTTTCGAAAGAAAAAGGATAATCGTAAGACCAAATCCACACATAAATACGGACGGTTTTTACCTTACGATAACCCAAAACAGTTTTCGAAATCAATATCTTTCCTGATATTATAATAGTGTCTAAATACAAGTAAATATCAATCTAGTAGAATGCTTGCATCTCACGCTCTACGTATATATATACAACCGAAAACCGCGGGCGCTTATTGGAGATTGGATTCCAACCATGACAAGGTATGGGACCACCTGCCGCTCGTGTATCTCTAAAGGCGAATACACTGGGTTCAACAAGAACGTCTTGCAACCCGGCCCTCACATGACCGACCACTCATTTCGCTTGAGTGTGTCGAATGTATATCACCGACGGTTGGACTCAAACCACCGTCTCCCGATAAGGGACAACATCGAACATAGATTAAGAAGCAATAGTAATTTCTCTAGATAGGTGATCATACATCCTAATGGTAGCGACCCACATAGCCATGCTGCCTGCCCGATTTTTGTCATTTCCCAGTTGATGAGGCTTGAAGTCAGAGCACATCTGGTCTTCACACACTTTGAATGCCACATCGTCAGATCCGCCAGATCACACTTGATTGACGTCCACAAACATACTCTAGCTATCTGGCTAGAGAATAACCATTTCTCCGCCATCAACTATGGTACGTTTGGAGAAATCAACGCATGTAAATCCTTTTGGAAATACTCTGTCAGACATCCGTCCATACAAGTCATCCAGGAACAGGATGTACCGAAGGTACTCTCCTACTGCATCCAAAATAGGAATCATCCCATGGATCAGTAGCGATAGCCCTTGCAATCCACAGATCCCAACCACGACAGAACCCCAGTATATCTCTGGCGCGAATCAGAGATTGTAAGTGGTCCTTCCGCTTAATGAAGATCTATGGTCTTCAATGCTCCATCTCGATCATCTTTCGATCTCTTCACGTATTTGTTGGCCGGAATGGTTTTCGAATATTAATTCGATCCCGGTCTTTCCATACCAACAATCGTATTGGTCAAACTTCGATAGTCGGTGATTTAACTATCGAATAACAATAGTGTGAACACAACACTTGGCACAACTCGACCACTTTTAAAATATACTTAACGATATAAAACAATTTTTCTCTGATTAACTCTGCTTGAATTACTTTGATTGGTTAACTTTACTTAACTCACTCGACTTATTTAACTCGATTAACTTGACGTGATTACTCTTATTCGATTCATCTATATTTGACTTAACTCCATTTGCTCGACTCTAGATCGCAGCGATCACAATGGTTACGCCTGATTCCCTCAGGAAACATCCGACCGCCGTAGGCTGTCTGCAGCCCTGCGAATTACGCTAGCAATCGTACGCAATGGAACTTCCCTAGATAACTTGATTTGACTATCTCTAACTATATTCGATCAATTCTAATTGACTAACAAATATCCTATAAAACTTGAAATCAATATTCTTATTCCCTTCGTCCTAATATTGGAATATTGTTTAATATCCCAAGACCCTGCATTACAGCTTGATATTACTCGTATAAGATAAACAAATTTCACACCTTTACTCATTCCAAACTAATACTGTTCCTTGATAATAGTGAGGCCAACCAAGTTGGGGTATTTTAGTTACCTCTCAGACCTTGATCGACCCGTTCTTACCTCAGAAAATATTTGTTTGATCACAAACCTCAAACACCCATTTTCCCTTTTTGATTTCAAATTTGTCTTTAAACCCATTTCTTATCTTTGGAATCCTTGCACACCCTTTTTCTTAATTCCTTTAATCAAGTAAGTCCTTGTTAACAACACACCGTTCACTTTAAAACTCCTTACCCCATACTTCATATGAACTCCAATTAACCCATGGGTTTAATCCTTATTAATTAAAACAAAAAATTATCTTTAAATGTTAACTATGCAAAATATATAGTCGACTTGGTTATTTATCAAAAATATGATAACGGTCACCCTTAAAAAGCTGATTAAGTAATACTTTACTTTATTAACTCTTAACCAATTAAATACTTATTCTGAGTCTTAGTTAATCAAAGATTAACTAAAATGTAACACTAAAACAATCCAAGAAATTCCTTAATTATAGTTAATTAAGGATTTTCAAATTATTTAACACTCCTTGCCGAATATTCAAACCCAATTAATTCTACTTCATATCCAAGTTGAACTCGTTTCCCATTCAAAACGAACACAGTTGATTTTGGTCAACCGTACACCTCAGTTAACCAATAAATGAATTTCATTTGTTATTTTCCCTTTCTAAATTAATTAAATAACTTAATTAATTTAAAACACTATTTTCTTGCTTAAAACAATTTATTTCCTTTTTCCAACCCGTAGGGTAAATCCTTGGGTTTCTCTGTTTTAAAAACTGGTAATAACCATTTCAAATAATCCCCTTAAGAAACTCGAAAAAAAAATATTTCTTTAACCAACTTCAGTCAATTTCTCCCTTAAATTAAATAAAATATAATTAATTTAAATAACCTCATTTAATCGTTCACTTGATGAAATACTTAACTCCTAGGTTATCACTTGCTCATTTATTTATCATCCTTATCAACATGAGAATGTGGTTTATATAAACAATTCCAAAATTCCTTGTGAACTTTAAATAAATAAATAGTTTAATATTTATTTCCTCTGTCCATTCTACTCAAATGGTGGATTTTACCAACCATACACATCAGTTAACTATTAACTGAATTCTAATTGTCATTTCCCCTTTCCGGAATTAATTAATTAACTTAATTAATTAAAGTCACCTTTTAATTGTTTTGCAAACAACTATTTTCCTTTTTACCAACCCATGGAAATTTCTCGATTTCTGCTTCTCAATTGATCTAAACTATTTAACTAAATTTTCTTGATAACTCGATTTAAAATATTTCTTGTGAATTTCCAATTTGAAATCCCATACAAAATAATTTGAAATCTTAATTCAGTTCTAATTAAATTTAAAACTTTAAAAATACGTCAATTCACCTGACAGGTCGAATGACGTTAAAACCTCTCATTTGGCCATTTACTGCCAATTATCAGATCAACTAACATCCAATTCAACAATCCAAATAATTTCAAACATGTTTATAAACGTGACCAACCCAAGGAGTTACTTTATTATGGGTCGTCCCCAATAGTTAAATTTAAACGATTGATGATCACCAGTACGTATATACCTAACAGTCAACTACTAACAACCAGAACACTCAAAATAAAATTCCCAGTTTATATAAAATATAAACGAGGAGGCTGAGTGAGTTTAACTCACTTGTATTTGATTTGTCAGTCAACAGTCTTGTTTTTGTCGAATTAAACTGACATTTAATTCGAATAGAAATTCCAGTCACTTCAGATCCGAATTTTGCCCCACTCATCTCGAAGTACCTGTCTCCACGGTTCCAACGCAACTGACCGTGCCTGAATCCGAGGTCGTATGAGTGAGAAAACGTATTATGAACTTTATAAACTAATTAAACATGAATTTTCTTTTGAATTTTAAAATTGGGCTTTACCTTTAATTTATCGGCCCAACCATCTCATACCCGACCCGCCTCTCCATATCAAAACCCTACCCACCGAATCATTCTCTTCATTATCAACAGCCGCATCCCAAAAATCACAATCCAACCCTAATTCCCAAATTGAAAACCCTAATTCCCCTCTGCTTGTTGGCGTCGCAACCTTCCTTTCCCGTCTTCGCTTCTCCTTCTTTCGTTGGTTGGTCTGCTAACCGTACCTCCGATCCGTCTGCTCCCCAACAATGACTTCAACAACCCTGACTTGCACCGCTACAAACAGTAGCGTCCTCTTGCTCCTTATCTCGAGCTTATCCACCTCCCTACTGCTGCAGATGGATCAGCGTTAACCCCCTTAGATCCGGATCTCCCCATGGCCACTACAGGCTCATGACATTTCAGACACCAGAATTTCCGAATCATTTCATCAGAAACCAGTATACGCACTCTAATTACAGATAAGCCCTTTAACTCGTTATTATTTTTCTCCTTTCTACTTACTGTAATTTTGTTTGATATTTTCCTGGGGTTTCCGAACCATTTGAGGTTGATTGTATTGGTTCGGTTTGCCTTTGAGGTGATGAAACACTTGTGCTAGGATACGTATTTATAGTTGCGGTCTGATTGACAGTGGTTGCGAGTTGTTATCTCAATCAAATTTAAATCTGTAGTATAGATTCTTGGTTCGGATTTTGTATAAGATTTTTAGCACTGGTTGATGGGTTCGAAATATATTCTGGTCGATCTGTAGATTAGATAGAACGGACTTCTGAATTTTTAATTCAAATCTGAGATTTAGAATCTGAAGTTTAGATTTTATTTCTAATTAAATTAGTGAATTTGCCTGTGAAACCTACTGTTGCCTACATGTGAATTCACTGTTTGTCTTGGCTGTACAGACTTTGTGTATACATAATCCCTTCTTCTAATTATACCAATGTACATTCCTAGCTGTTTTGGCTATGTAAATTTTTCCATTAGTAGACTTGACAATTCATCTATAGGGTTTCAGCTATTTACCTTAGCTGTTCCCTTGTCGATAGAGTTAGCTGTTTATTGCTGTTTTTATGAGAATATATACTACTTCTAACCATATTCTTTCTCTTTTCCTCCTCCTTTCTTTTTGCAGATTTCGTATGGTGATGGCTGATGGATTTCATGATGAATCTGGTTGATTTTGACACTGTGATAAAGATTTTGCTTAGATTTTAAAATATACGAGATCAGTGATAGATTCAACTGTGTTTTGGTGTATATATAGTTATAGTATTTTTGCTGCTTTGATTTGTCTAGTTGCAGATTGATGTATATGAACATATGTACATATATTCCTCTATTCATTATATTGTTTAATCGGCCAAAGGTGTACTTAAATTTTATGCATTGTACCAATCCTAGTTCATGATTTTGACGTTTACTCTACATTTGCCCTTGCTGTTCACTCTGTTCGTTGATATGAATTGATGTTTGAATATGTACCTTTGTTTATTTATTTAGTTACATATTTCTGTCCTTACTATCTATATCTTTAGCTGTGCTCTACTATATTCACTTCGCTTAAGGTTTTCAAGTATTTGCCGTGTTTGGACAGAAATCTAACACGAGAAGATCACCTTGTATGAATCAAATTCAACAAACATGAACAATAAATATTCTATTTTAAATAGCCGAAAAATCCGGGACGTTACAGTAGTGTTCTAAGGCGAGTAGCTCGTTAGAGATAGGATTAGCAATGTCCTAGGATGAGCTAAGCAGATTAGCAAAACAATTTGATCAGTACATCATTACCTTTCCTTATGTTCCCCTGCTTTATCATTTATGAAAATTATCAAATCTGTGAGCTTGACTCTTTTCTTGCTTATACAGTACTCTTTCTGATGGCTACACGAGCAGCAGGTACTGTCAGAACCTAGGAGCAATTCAAAACCATGTTCAATGAGAAGTTTGTACCTGAACAGGCTTTAGAGAGGATGCGAGAGCAGTTTGCTAATCTCCAGCAAGGCGAACTCTCTATCCAGGATTACCTCAATAAATTCACCCAGTTGTCGCGCTATGCTCCAGAGCTTATTATGACCAACAAAGCAAAGAAAAAGAGATTTATATTTGGGCTAAAGCGCAAGTACCATGACAGAGCCATGAGCAACATCAAACTCTCCTTCTCAGAATTAGTAGAAATGGCTTGCAATTATGAAGATATGGATGAAAGGCACGCCAGCCAAGATCGCGCCAAAAGCCAAGCTGGAAATAAGCGCAAGGCTTCAGCAGATCAGCCCGAGTCTAGCATTACAGCGGACGCTACTCAGAAACCTGGAAAGATCCCCAAAGGAAATTGCTACAACTGCGGGAAGTCAGGTCATTTTTCTAATGTGTGCAAAGCCCCGAGGAAGCCTAAGGCATATCCAGACTCAGCCAAATGCTACAACTGCCATAAGAAAGGGCACTATAGCAGGAACTGTCCTCTGAAGCAGAATGCACAAGTGGCTCATGTGTATGACGGGAAGACCCCGCCAGCTACCACCGATGGATCAGGTAAACCCGACGTCTTGGGAGGTACCCTTACCATTAAAAATATTCCTGTTTCTGTACTTTTTGATACTGGTGCATCACGTAGCTTCATTTCTGGTAACATTGTTCACAAGTTAAAATTGAAACAAAGAAGGTTTAAAGTACCAATTAAAGTTCAAAACCCGATAGGAGGTTCGGTTAGTCTCAGTTCGTATTGTAGAGTGCCTGTCTCTTATTCTTGCTACAAGTTCTCTTTTGATTCGATTGTCATGGACCTTTCCGAATTCGATATTATACTGGGGCTAGACTGGCTGACAAAATATAAGGCCGAAGTTAGATGTGCCGAAAGAATCGTCAAAGTTAAAACAAAATTTGGGCATATCACTATACCATGCCATGGCTCAGAAATTAATAGAACAGAATTTTGGTCTTCTTTAGAAGTTACTCCCCCTTCATTAGAAAAGATACCGGTCGTTAAAAACTATGCGGATGTGTTTGAAGAAGTAGAAAACTTACCGCCGCAAAGAGAAATTGAATTTAGAATAGATCTAATTCCTAACGCCCGACCAGTAGTACATCCAATTAGAAGAATGGCCCCAAAAGAAAAAGAAGAGTTAGGTAGTCAAACCCGAGAATTGCTTTGGAAAGGTCTGATCAGACCGAGCTTTTCAGCTTGGGGAGCAGCAGTAGTATTTGTCCCGAAATCAGACGGTACTCTAAGGATTTGTGTTGATTACCGGGATCTCAATAAGCAGACACTGAAGAACAAATATCCCTTGCCACGAATAGACGATCTGTTAGATCAATTAAATGGAGCAACAGTCTTCTCCAGAATGGACCTAGCTACAGGTTTCCACCAATTACGTATAGCAGAAGACTGTGTTCCTTTGACAGCCTTCAGGGGTCCCGATTTATTCTACGAATGGCTAGTAATGTCGTTCGCCTTGTGTAACGCTCCGGCATACTTCGTCGATCTTATGAACAGAGTGTTTCGTGGTGTATTGAATAAATTTGTTCTAGTCTTCATCGATGACATTTTAATCTACTCCAAGTCAGAAGGCGAGCATGCAAAACATTTAGAACAAGTGTTGAAAATTCTAAGGAGAAATGTCTTGAAAGCTAAATTTTCTAAGTGTGTCTTCTGGCAGGATGAAGTTAAGTTCCTAGGCCATGTCGTATCAAAAGAAGGGATTGCTGTAGAACCAAGTAAAATTACAGCGATTCAGAACTGGAAACAACCTACTACCCCCACAGAAGTTCGAAGTTTCCTTGGATTGGCCAGTTACTATCGAAAATTCGTTCAGGATTTTTCAAAGATATCTGGTGTATTGACAAAGCTTACAAAGAAGCATGAGAAATTCAAATGGACTCCCGAATGTGAAGAAGCTTTCCAGGCGCTGAAACTGAAGTTGACAACCGCTCCAGTATTGACAATTATAGAAGGCAACCAAGACTTGACTGTATGGACAGACGCTTCTATTAGAGGGCTAGGCGTAGTATTAATGCAAAAAGGCCAAGTGGTCGCTTATGCCAGCCGTCAGCTGAAGCCGCATGAAAGAAACTATGCAACTCATGATCTTGAGTTATTAGCTATCGTGTTTGCTTTAAGAATCTGGAGGCATTATTTACTGGGCGAGAAGTTCAAACTATTCATCGATCATCAACCCTTGAAATATCTATTCACTCAGAAAGATCTAAATTTGAGACAACAGCGTTGGTTAGAATTCCTTGCAGCATACGATTTTGAAATTCTGTACACTCCGGGGAAGGCCAATGTTGTAGCAGATGCGCTCAGCAGAAGGAATGAAATCATCGCCAGTTTTGTCATCACGTCTTCATTAATAGACAGGATCTCGACCCTTCAGAAAGACGATGAATTTATTCAAAGAGTCAGTCAGAGAGTCAAGGGAGGTGAATCCACAAGCTTCCGACTCGATGACAAAGGAGTTCTTAGATTAAAGGGCAGAATTTGCATCCCAAATCTTCCTGAGCTCAGAAGAGAAATGCTTGATGAGTGCCACAAGTCCAAATTAAGCATCCATCCCGGTATGAGCAGAATGTATAACGATATCAAATGCACCTTTTGGTGGAGAGCTTTGAAAAGAGATATTTCATTATATGTTAGTAGATGCCCCACTTGTCAGCTAGTTAAGAGCGATCAGCAGAAATTAGCTGGACTATTACAACCATTAGAAATTCCAGGATGGAAGTGGGAACAAATTTCGATGGACTTCATTGATGGCTTGCCTCGAACTAAGAAAGGAAACGACAGTATATGGGTAATCGTAGATCGCTTCACGAAGACTACCCATTTCATACCTGTCCGATCCAACAGAACGGCTCAAACTTTAGCACAGATTTACTTCAAAGAAATAGTTAAACTACATGGAGTGCCGCTCAATATAGTCAGTGATAGAGATCCCCTGTTTACTAGCAAATTCTGGGAAGCATTCCAGACAGAATTGGGAACCAAATTAAAATTAAGCACCGCTTATCACCCACAGATAGACGGCCAAACTGAGCGAGTGAATAGAATTTTAGAAGATTTACTACGGGCTCGCATTATTGGTTTTGGAGGCTCATCGGAAGATCACATACATTTAGCCGAATTCTCTTATAACAATAGCTATCAAGCAAGTCTGGGAATGTCCCCATTTGAAGCATTATACGGTAGACCGTGCAGATCTCCCGCATGTTGGGTAGAACCTGGCAAAAGACTTGTGTTAGGGCCCGATATGATTCGAGAAGCATCGGATAAAGTCGATTTCATTAAGAAGCGATTGAAAACCGCACAAAGCTGACAGAAAAGTTATGCTGATGCGAGAAGAAGGGATTTATCGTTTGCCGTTGGCGATTATGTTTATTTAAGAGTATCTCCAATGCGAGGAGTAATCAGATTTGGCAAGACTGGGAAGTTGGCATCGAGATTTATTGGTCCCTTTCCTATACTTGAACGGATTGGAACTCTTGCTTATAGGGTTTCATTACCTGATTGGTTGCCTGGTGTACATGATGTGTTCCACGTGTCTCAACTCAGAAAACATGTTCATGATCCAGATCTTGTTGTGGAAGAAGCAACGCAACAGGATATAGACATAACTCCAGAATTAGCGCTCAGAAGAGAGCCATTAAAGATAGTTGGCAAAGAAACTAGAGAGCTAAGGAGCAAAAAGATTCATTTAGTCAAAGTGCAGTGGAGTAGTGATCCTAGAGACTGTACTTGGGAGACTGAGGAAAGCATTAAACAAGCCTACCCCAAATGCAGAGTGGACATCTCTGACTAACTCCGGTGCAAGGTACCTTTACAACACTTTGCATTTACATTTTATTTCCTACTTAGCTGTTATTTCCTTTTCGAGGACGAAAAGTTTTAAGTGGGGGAGATTGTAATAACCCGGAAAATGCGAACCAATTTAAAATTTTTAAAATTGGTTATTACCAAAGAATTTGAATAATTGAAATAGCATATTTTAATAAAATAAAGAATTGGGTATAGTAAGGCAGTTTGAAATTTTGAATACAAACTTTGTCTGACTGTACCGAGTGGAAAATATAACGGATTTTAGCGAAACTGAAAATATTTAAATCTGTTTATGAATACCTTTCTAACGAATCTGAAAAATCGAAGTTTCATAGCGGGAATCAAAAGTTATGGCCAAATGAATTTTCAGAAAGGTCGCTATATAGCTTGTATAGCCCCTGAAAATTGATATTTTGCATACGACCTCGGAATTCGACGAAACCACTTTTGTTGGGTCCGGGATGTCAAACTATTGCTAAGTTTCAAATTTCATAATTTTTGAAGCTAGTATGTGAGCGGGGCAAAAGAAAATGTGATTGGTCAATTTCTGTTAAAATGGGTCGACCTAAAAATGGCCGTTTTTCAAACGAGCTCAGAATTCGACGAAACTGGTTTTGTTAGGACCGTATCGTCAAAACAAAGCTAGATTTATTTTTCTGGAATTTTTCGATTCAGTTTTTGGCCCTGGCAAATTGAAATGTACGTTCAAATTAAATATTGAATGTTTTATATTTTAATTTGAAAAATAACTGACTGTAACAGTCGAATTGGCCAACAAAACATATCCCATTGTGTCCGGAATGGGGGTATTTAGCTAGGGGCGACAGTCGTCGGGTTTGATTTTGAGTTCGATTGCAAAAACACTATTTAAAATTTCCTATAAAGTCTCGTCCAATAGGATTTTTTCTTTAAAAAAAAATTAAAACCTACGAAACCCTAGCCGCCCAGGCGAAATCGACGATCCAGGAAGCTCGAAACTTCCCTTCGACTTTCCCGCCGCCACCGCCACCTATAGGCCGCGCCACCACCACCGTTCGACAGCCCTTCCTCCCCTCTCCACATCCGACCAAACCTCACCCGCCACCATCGACTATATCGCCCGAACCACCCCCACAAAGTCGCCGCCTTTCCGACGCCGCACCGCCTCCCTCCGACCACCGAGCTGACCCTGCTCCTAGGCGCAGGCGCGTCTCTCCAAGCCCGAGGGCGTGGCACCACCTGATCGAAGCAACGATCGACATATTTCACGAATTTTTCAACCCTAGTTTTGAATCAAAAATAAAGGTACGACCTTTATTATTCTGAAATGAAAATAACACTATAAACCGTTGCAAAACTTTGAAAAATAATATCTTTTTCGTTCGTTAACGAAATTCGATGAAACAGGAGACACCGTGACCGCAAGGAGGCTTTCTACATTCTAGAAGAAGCCGCGGATTTTTCTAATCTTCCCACGATTTTTAGCCCTGCAAAAACCAATGTGAGGAATCTAAACTAAATTGTGCGAATGGAATCGCTTGTATAAATTATATAAGAGAAGTGTAAATTATATACCCATTGTATACCTCATGTACATGTGTTGTATAAGTTATATTAGCGATGTATAAATTATACAAGCGTTGAATGAAACATATATGCTTTGAATTGTGATGAAATGCAAGTGAATTATAGAAATAATATATATATATATATATATACTCCCCTCGTCCACAGACCATGGACGATATTTATTGCTTGTGATTGACGTGATATTATATGTTATAACGAATGGTTGGAAATAATTGTTTGTGGTTGATATTGTGGTTGAAAAATACCTTTGTGGTTGAAAAATACCCTCTTGTGGTTGAAACAAATTAGAATAGGATTGTGGAATTGAAAATAAAACATGCCGCCTGCGTGCGAACTAGATGCATGATCCCCATTGTCAAAAACCGCGAGGTTTTAAGGTAGAGCGAGGAGCCGTACTAGGGACGGTCCCGGTTTTAACTACCCTGCCGTTATGCTGCCGAAATTTTCTGAAATATACATGTGTTAGAATAATTTTCATTCGTTGAAATAAATCACATATATTGAAACCAATATTCATGTGTTGAGTTGCAATTCATTCGTTGAGTTGAAATTCATGTGTTGAATATTATTTGAATTTAAACAAATGGCTTTAGCGATAAAAATCACATTTTTATATATATACAAACTATAGCGAATATTCATGTGTTGAGTTGAAATTCATTCGTTGAATCAAAATTCATGTGTTGAATATTATTCGAATTTAAACAAATAGCTTTAGCGATAAAAATCACATTTTTATATATATACAAACTATATAGAATATTCATGTGTTGAATTGAAATTCGTTCGTCGAGTTGAAATTCATGTGTTGAATGTTATCGTATTTAAAATAAAATGAATAGACAATAAAAACTACATTTTTATTGTGAATATGAAGTGTTAAAAACATTCACGTGTTGAATAAATATTTTTGATGATAAAAATATTTCTTTTATCATGCATACGCTTTGATAAAAATACACACGTGTTGAAATAAATAATAGTTTGCTGGAAATATTATTATTAGCTTTGTTCTGCATATATATATATATATATATATATATATATATATATATATACACACACACATGTGTTGAATAGGAAAAATGGATTAGCTGTAGAGTAAAGAAATTATTTGCGTGCCCGACAAATAGGTAAACCTTGATGAGTTGGCTGCGCAATTTTATTTTTATATCAACTCCTGTGAATGTCATTGGATGCGGAGTGCTGGTTATTCTGTGTGAAATAATAAACGTCGCCATAGGATAGTAACAATTAATTTTGAACTACACTACATGGCATACTTCTTGATGATAGGCATACTTCATCATATTCCACATAAGCAATTGGAGCTTGTGTGACGAGGTGGAAGATTTACCATACGAGCGAGAGGCTTGTATGGCGATGACTATATACTACAGGTTGAACTGATGACTGATATGGACTATATAAAATATAACGATAAATCGCCAGATTAATAAAAACCCCACACGGGTCTGGAGTTGACAATAATCACGTCTCTCTAGTTATTAGATACGGCACATGGACTATTTATTTCCACATGGAAACGGGGGTGACGAGAATTTATTCTCTGGAGTGATTATCTATACATGCTCCCCCATAAATACCAGAATATATCACTATAAATATGTGGATGCTTTTTAGGATTTATTGGGTACTTAATACGGACCAATAAATTTCCAAATCCCTCCCCGTACAAAGGAGGTTATGGCGAAATTTTTCGAAATATTAAGGCGTTAGTAAAATATTTGAAGTGAAAACGAAGTTGAAAATATAGAATTAACTATAGTTGGAATTATAGAATGAACTATATTTATATATACAAATATAAATATAATTAAAATGAATCGAAGCCGTGCAGTTCGTGTTTTGGAATCGTAATTTGAAACGATTAGTACAAGAAATCCGACCATCGGATTTTCCCGAAACCGTGACCGCTGGGTTCGCCTTGGAAATATCTTCCCAACGGCACCAACCTTGTAAAAATCCAACGGTTGGATTGTCCGGAATGTTTAATTCAAATCTGAAGAAAAACAGCGCAAGAATCGTTTATAATTATATATAAATATAAATATAATTAAATTAAATCGAATAACGACACTGCAGTTCGAATTTTGAAACCGTAACTTCAAACGATTGGTGTGGAAGATCCGACAGTCGGATTTTCACGAAACTGGAACCGTTGGGTTTGCTTTGGGAATACCTTCCCACTAATATAGACTTTGTAGAAATCCAACGGTTAGATTTTCTGATATGTGTAAAACAAATTAGGGGAAAAACAGCGCCAGTGCCACGGCACGACCTGAAACGTCGTTTAATTAAATATGGCCATTTTTAAATAAATAAAAATGGCGAAAAATCGTTATAAAATATTATAAGCAACATAGATTACAAATAAACCAATTGGGCTTGAATTGTTTGATATTTGATGGTTGTATGTGCTTGACACGAAAATAACACTAAAGAACTGAAAGATGAATGTCGAATAATATAACCATGGAAAGAATCGATTTAAATTCTAATAACGTGAATTATTTGAAAAGGCCGAGCTAACCCTCATTTCAAATAACTTATCGAGGGATTCGAATTGGAAAATGCAAAGACGATTCAAGACCGACGATCTTCGTATCGGTTGGATGGGCGCTGCTGAGGTTCCTGACCAGAGTAGCTACCGGAAAGGGACGGAAGTAGTAGCCGTCTAAACGTATGTGTTGTTTGGACGGATATACGAGGAATTTGACGCCTCCGGTTTCGTTCAGACCCAGAACGGACTTGTAAATGGACTGTGTGTCTGACATTGGATTTTGTTCTATACTGATTGATCTCTGTTAAATATATATATGTTTGGCGGCGGAGAATTTATTCTTTTGCTTAACGCCCTTCTCTGAGACGTACGAGCTCAGAGGTTATATATCGATGGAAATCAATCGCATGGAGTGGACTGCCTATGTGGCATGCCAAGATGCTGTGATCAAGTCTTCTGTTGCAAAGCAAAGTCTTGTGGATGATGATCAAAGCACGGTCTACGTGGCCTGGCTTTGTGTATAGCGTGGATTCGCGAGCCTCACACCCCGGTATGAGTTAAAAAGGGATACAGACTGCAGGGAGAGCACGACGTTTCTTTCTAGCTATGGTGGTGTCAGTGACTTACCAGCCCTGACATATATATCTATTTTTCACCTATGTGGTTGTTGGAATGCGAGGCGCTTCGATTATAGGTCTGTAAGTACCGGGAAACGTGTGTTCAGGAATTGCCAATCCTCAAACGTAAGAGAGGACCGGCCTTGAAGATCCAGGGTTACCCAGAGTGTGTTGTCCTGAGGCATTTGCTAGAATGTCTCGAAGCGAAGAGGAGCTTGCCCCTTGCCTCGACTCATGATGGAAATCCAATTTCCAATAAGAAATAACGGACTCAATTGTAGAACTAGTATGGCGACATAGTGGTATGGGGCACTTATGCCGTCTATGATTGATATTTATGATGCAATTCATTTTTGAAACATATATGCACTAGTAATAATATCAATTGATTTTGCTTTATACGTATCAAGCATATTTGGCCATTATAAGGTAAAACTCTATCCTCCGGCTTGCGTTGCATTGTATGATGGGACTTGAGTCTTATAATGGTCTCATTCTTTTTTAAAAGCATTGCGAGTTTTAAAGAGTTTACTTTGCTTAAAGTGCACCAGCACTCACTGGAGTAAACCTGTTCCGCGAAAGTGGCGTGGTCTTATGATTTGCTTATTACTGTTGTTTAACTGTTAAATAGATTCCTCATACCAGTCCTCATGACTGACTCGTTGTTTGTTTCACTTTGCAAACGCGGGTGCCCTTATTTTCACACGGGCAGCCTAGTTCATTGGTGACAGGTTGTTTTTGGCTCTGCACTGTTGCATAGAGTGCATTTTGGCTCATGGCGACGCTGACTTCACAGAGACGACTTTGACATTTTCCGCCATTACTGTACTTATATTATGATTCCGCCACAGGCGATGCAGACTGATTTACTTTCCGTACTTATTATCGTATGTATATGTACCGCCTTCGGCGATGTAGACTGATACCCTTATTATGTCTCACTGCATGTATGTATTCTGCGTCTGGCGATGATGACTGATCACTTCCCTTTTTATTTACTAAGTTATATCCTACGCTGTGCTATTCTGATGTTGTTACATGTTGTGATTCCGCTGTCATATCCATGTAAAATTATTCTATTTATTGTTTTTGCTATTATCTGTACTCTGCTATGATGATTAATGTGTTATATTCCAATGATTATCCTTAATACCGCCCCTCGGATTTTGGGATCGTCACAATTCACTTTGAATGCCACATCTTCATACTCGTGAAATCACAATTTGATTTCCCCAAAAATACCACGGGTATAAAGCTAAGAGAAACGAGTTCCTCCGCCACCATATGTAAGTACGTTTGGAGAGATCAAACCACGTGATCCGTTAGATATGCTCTGTCAGACATTCATCCATTTACGTTGCCCTGGGACTGGACAAACCGAAGACGCTATTCTATAAACATGATAGTCCTTGCATAGCTCCGTCTTCAATCATATCTGATCGCAACGCTAACGCCAATACAGAGTGGTTTTCAGATACTGAATCTGATCCCGGTCTCTCCGTATTGACAACGGAGGTATAAAATAAATCAAAACTTTGATAGTCGGTGATTTAACTATCAAAGAAACACCCATACAATCAACGGCCCTATTTCCAATTGGAAATTCTACCTATCAATCATCAACAACATTGGCGCTTTTAAATTAACTCCTTATTATATTATCAACTCCAAATTTCCATCTTTCCTATCTTTTCAAAACACGATTTTCTCTCTTGATTCTTGTAAAATATTTTCAATATCCTACTTTCTTTATTCGAGAAAATATCTCTTATTCTAGTTAGAAGACATTTTAATATACTCACGATTCCTTGTTTTCTATATTCAGAAAATATACCTTATTCCATTCCTTAATTCCTCCTTGACTAATTCATTTCATATTCTATGCATAGAAAATACCTCTCATTTTATTAGGGGGAAACATTTCAAATTCTTTTAAATTAACACGATGTTATAAAACATCGTTACTATAACTCCACCCACTAATCATTTATTAGCTAACCAAGTTCCACCATCGAACCTTAACCATTTCTCCATTAATCATGAAGTCAATCAAGTTGGGGTATATTTACCACTCGGACCTTAATTGAACCACATTCTCACCTTTTGAAATAGTCAAAGCTCACAATTTTAAACAACCCATCGCCTACGTGACTCTCGGATTCGATCTAAGAACCCACTTCCTTTGTAGAAAAATATTGATTATAACGGTAGCGTTACAATCGCTGTTTCCAAATATTTGATTTATAAAACATTGCTTTTAACAACAGCGATACAATCGCTGTCTATGATTATAGAACATTTATTATAGCAATAGCGTTAAGATCGCTGTTTAGATTTACAAAACATTTATTATAACAGCAGCGTTAAAAATTGCTATTTAGAATTTACAAACCATTTATTATAACCACAGCGTTAAAAATCGTTGTTTAGATTTACCAAACATATGTTCTAACTACAGCGCTAAAATCACTGTTTACAATTTACAAAACATTAACCAATTCCTTTATAACCATTTCAGCCTACGAAACACTTTCACACTTTATTTTTATATCCCAAAATTTGGAATAAAAACTCATCGCTTCCATTTTAAACAATTTTCCATTTTCCCTTTCCCATTCAAGATCCAATGTGGATTCATATTTCAGATCTAAATTCATTTATAGATATTTCACTTGCAAAATATTCATTTTAAACCCACTCACTTAAATTGTGAATATAATTCCTTCATATACCATTTGATTCATATTAAAAATACTATCTTAAACCAAATTTTTAGTTATAACTTCCGTTCAAAATTTCTCACATAAGTCTTATTTCTTTTTATTTTAATCTTTTAAAACCTCGTTTAACATTTCCTTGATAATAGCTAAGTTTTAAATCTCATTTCAAATATTGGTTTCAAAACCCATTTCCATATCGCTATGCAAAGTCAATGTATCCAACAAAAATAATTCAATATATATTCTCATTCATAACAAATTCTTGATTCATTCATTCGAACATGTTTTCTATTTTCTACTCTATTCAAAATTTAAATTTCTACTTTTGAAAATAAAATTCCTTTTTAACACTCAAATTTCCCTTTCTATATTTTAAAATATTTTATGGTTTTTAAATACCAAAATTTCTAGGGCCAGTGACAAAATCAATCATAGCATACATACCCATCATATAATGCAATCCTATGAAAACAATAATATAAATGTTGAGGAACCCAGTTGGGTCCCTCCATCCTGTTCCCCTATAACCACAGATGTTAATCATATCAACAATATTATTTCACATCAGTGTGAAATATCGGAACTAATAATCGATCAACAATGTAATCATATCAACCAATTTTATCAACTATTCAACCAAGCAATCATCACACAGTATAAAATAACTTTAAAGGCTCATTTATATAAAAATATAACGAGGCAGAGTTAGTGAGTTTACTCACCTTAATTCGCAGTTGACTGTTCTGCTTTTAAAATCAAACAGGCGTTTGATTTTGTCACGGAATTCCAGTAGCTCCGTTCTCAGTGGAATATAGTTCTACAATGTATACTTCTTTGTCGTGATTCCAACATGACCGATTTCGTCAGATTTTGGTATCATTTGAACAAATTATAACGAACATGACTATTTGATTTAAAATGAAAAATTAATATTGCCTAATTACCTTATTAGTTTTAATTACCCCATTTTTCCATGTCAAATCACGATTAGGCCCTTTCTCCCCATGCATCACTCCCTACAACTGAAACCGCATGCTCTGCTCTCTCTTTACCCATTCTTGCATCCTTCCCAAGTCCTCACGTTTCCTCATCATTCCCTCCACCATTTGAAACTACTTACACAGTAACAACGCGTATGTGCCCCTCCCTTTACCAAACTAAACGTTCCCTTCCCCTTGCCAGTTGTTCGAACACCCTACACATGCCACTAACCCACTCAACTGTACCTCAAACATTATCCCCTCTACCAACTGTCCCCTCCGCTGCACCCTTAAGTCCCTTCCTTTCTTTTTTTTTCTTTTTTAAACACTGCGCCTAACTGAAGCCCAAACTATCGGATCCAAGCTGCACGCACCCAACTCTTTCTCTCTTTTCTCTACCCTGAAGCTTCAAACCCACTCAATTGAATTATACTTCTTTAACCGCACCCTTCTCTTTCTCTCCATCCTATTGATAAACAATCCGCACATTACCTCCTTCACCATCCCATGCGTATCCAACTTCCTAACTCCCCTTTCAAATACATACGCACTCTACTCATGGACGCCCGGCCCCAAAATATACCACCGGAGCATCATCTACGTTCACCAAACTCCTCCTCTTCCCGCGAGCCACCCTTCCGCCATCCAATCTCTGACTCGCACCCTTTCTCGTTCACCTATGCTCTCGGATTTCCTCAAAATCCTCACAGTTTGAGCCGCCGCCGTCATATGATAATGTCACCGGAACATCAGCGCCTCCGGGTAAAGATAGAGCTCGCCAAACTGAAGCAAAACCCTTTAGACCCCATTGCCAAACATAATTCAAGGAGGAGATCAAAGCAAATTTCGCTTGGAAAGTTTCTGGCCACGTATTTTGTTTTAAGAGGGTGGTTTTCGATCGAAGCTGGCTTCAAAGCAAAGAATGGCATACGATTTCTTTTACTGAGTAGATGGGTTCGATTTTTTACTTCCTTTTTGATGCGAGAAAGAAGAGGTACAGGAGATGGTAAAAATTTCAAATATATATAAACAGAATGGACTGAGTAGGGTCATTTTCACCAAGTATTTTCCGTGGGAGGCACGTTTATGTGGGGAGCACGTTTACGTGGGGAGCACTGTATTGTAATTTAATTTTGACAAAATTTTCAGAAAGGTATTAGGTGTAGGTTGACGCAAATAAATATTTTGGGATATGCAAAGTAAATAGGTTGTATGCAATAGTATATTGGTCTTGAAATGTTTGAAGTTTACGTGGTATCTTTATACAGAATTCTATTATTTACGAACTGGTGCGGACAGAAATAAGAGTACGGTCGTGTCCAACGAGGTACCACGATCCCAAAAATATAATAATATCGGTAGTTTGACTTATATTATGAAACCCCAAAATATTGATATAGGGTGCAAATTACTCCAAATAAAAAGTTGCATATTTAATTAAATTTAAATTTCAGTAAAATTCTAAAAATTAAATTATAATTACGCCTCAAAAGAATCTTGTCCAAATTTGAATCCAATATTTAATTATTTTAACTAAACTGTTATGGTCGATAAACGATTTTACAACGACTATTTGAAAATTTGATTTGAATATAACTCACAATCTATAACGCGAAATCTTGATTTTTCACTTCTGTTAGAAAAATACAGTTCAATAGATTCAAACGTTTCTTGTTTCAAAGAAATCCGACTTATAACGAATCATGTATATTCATTTAAAGTTCAAATCGTTAAATTACGAACTGCAGCGACTACTCCGAGCTCTATTTAAATTATATTATATATTATACGTATAAATATCGTTTTATAAATAAATTCATCATAAATTCCTATATATAATTCAAATAAAATATTTAAACCAATTTAAATATTTAGAATTCAACGACTGAAAATCTGGGTCGTTACATTCCTTCCCCCTTAAAATAATTTCGTCCCCGAAATTGCTAAGGTAGGAAAAGATGCTACATTCCCTATTAACTAGGTCCAAATTTCCTTTTTGTTCAATTCTTAACTTCAGTTTAACTAGGCCAATTTTGTTTCAATTAAAATATTAATTTATTCTTACTAACGAAAATTTTCTAACACTTTAAATTCCGAAAAATTTCAGCAGCATCTCCTCTGCACGGCTCAATCAGTAAATGTGACGATCCCAAAACCCCATGACACGGTGTTAAGGATAATCATTGGAATATAACACATTAATCATCATTAGCAGATCACAGATAATAGCATAAACAAAAAATAGAATAATTTACACACATATGATAGCGGAATCATATAGATATCATCACATCAGAGAAGCACAGTACAGGATACAACTTAGTGCATAATGATACATAATCAGTCACCATCGCCTGAGGAGGAATCATACATAAAGAGTACTCAAAATAAATATCAATCTACATCACCAATGGCGGAATCATAATATAGATATAATAATGGTGGAGAAAATCCAAGTCAGCACGGTGTAGTCAAGCCTCGCCATGAGCCAAAAGGTGCGTCAGAAAACTGTAACTAGGCTGCCCGTGTGAAAATGAGGGCACCCGAGTTTGCAAGGTGAAACAAACTACGAGTCAGTCATGGGACTGGTATGAGAAATCTACTTAACTTATTAACAACAATAATAAGGCAAATCAAAGGACCACGCCACTTTCGCGGAACGGGTTTACACCAATGAGTGCTAGTGCATGAAGTAAAATAAATGATTAAATCATCACAATGCTTTTTATGAAATGAAGCCATTATAAGACTCAGGTCCCATCACACAATGCAACGCAAGCCAGAGGATAGAGTTTTTACCTTATAATGGCCAAAAATGCTTCATACGAATTAAACAAAAGTGTTTGATATTATAACTAGTGCATATATATTTCAAAAGCGATTTCAATCAAAATATCAATCATAGGCGGCATAAATGACCCATACGACTATGTCGCCATACTAGTAATACAATCACGTCCGCATATTTCGTATTGGAAATTGGGTTCCTTCATAAGTCGAGGCAAGGGCCAAGCTCCTCTCCCTTCGAGACACTCTAGCAAATGTCCCAGGACCCCACTATGATCCTTGGAATCGGCTGGGCCGGTCCTCTCTTACTTTTGAGGATTGGCAATTCCTGAACACACGTTTCCCGGTCCTTACAGACCTATAATCGAGGCGCCTCGCATTCCAACAACCACACAGGTGAAAAGTATATATAATGTCAGGGCTGGTAGGTCACTGACACCACCATAGCTAGAAAGAAACGTCGTGCACTCCCAGCGGTCCGTCTCCCGTTTTTGACTCATACCGAGGTGTGAGGCTCGCGAATTCACGTTATACACAAAGCTATGTCACACAGACCATGCTTTGATCATCAACCACAAGACTTTTCTTTGCAACAGAAGCCTTGATCATATGCCACTTAGGTGTGCCACACAGGCAATCCACTCCATGCGACTGATTTCTATCAATACATAACCTCCAAGCTCGTACGTCTCAGAGAAGGGCGTTAAGCAAGAGAATAAATTCTCCGCCGCCAAACAGATATATATTTAACAGAGATCAATCAACACAGAACAAAATCCAATGTCAGACACACAGTCCATTTACAAGTCCGTTCTGGGTCTGAACGAAACCGGAGGCACCAATTCCTCGCATATCCGTACAATCAACAGTATGTTTGGACGGCTACTACTTCAGTTCCTTCATGGTAGCTACTCCAATCACGAGCATCAGTAGCGCCTATCCATCCAATATGGAGATCGTCGGTCTTCAACCGTCTTCGACTCTTCGACTTCTAAACGTCGATAGATTATTTGAAATGAGATAAACTCGTCCTTTTCAAATACCCACGTATATTTAGATTTTCAAATCAATTAATCACATGGTTGGACTATTCAACATTCACATTTTAGTTCTTTAGTTATAGTTCTCATGTTAAATACATTCAACCATCACATATCAAGCAAACACAACAAAATGGGATTATTTTCACTCTATATCGTCTATAGTGTTTTATAACGATATATCGCCATTTTTATTTAATTTAAAACGACCAAATTTAATTAAATGACGCTTCAGGTCGTATCGATGCACTGGCGCTGCTTTTCACTAATTTTGTTTTACACATATCTGGAAATCTAACCATTGGATCTTCACAAATTTTATATCATTAGGAGGGTCATTTCAAAATGAATCTAACGGTTTCAGTTTTGGGAAAATCCGACGGTCGGATCTTCCACACTAGCCATTTGAAGTTACGATTTCAATTTACGAACCGCAGCATCGTTATTCGATTTAATTTAATTATATATATATATAATCGTTTCTGGCGCTGTTTTTCTTCAGATTTGAATTAAACATTCCAGACAATCCAACCGTCGGATCTTCACAAAGTTGGGGCCGTTGGAAAGATATTTCCAAGGCGAACCCAACGGTTGCGGTTTTGGGAAAATCCAATGGTCGGATTTCCCGCACTAGTCGTTTGAAATCACGGTTTCAAAACACGAACTGCACGACCATGTTTCGTTTTAATTTTATTTCTTTTTATATATTTATATAAATATAGTTCATTCAAAAATTCCTATATCGTTTCCACTTCAATTATTTCACTAACGCCTTTAAATTTCGGAAAATTTCGCCATAACCTCCTTTGTACGGGAGGGGCTGGGAAAATTCCCAAATGACCACACGGGCGTCTCATGTCAAAAAGAAAAAGAAAAAGCCAAGCAGCTAGCCAACAAGCTCATAAAATCATCACCCAAACAAAACAGTAAATGTGTACCTATTTGTCGGGCACAAAATTTTATTCCTCTTCTCTAGCCCCTTTGCTATAACCTGTTCAATAAATATGCATGTACATATATACAATTTATATCACTTATCATTTTCCATTCAACTTCATATTTGATTTACTTTGGTTTAAAAACACCATTCAAACTAATGTTGAATGCGTAGGCTAAAATCATATCATTAGTTAATTAATGTATACTTCAACTCGTGCATATTTTATTTGAACAGGTGGCTATTTTTAACACTTCACATTTCAAAGATGATAATTTTGGCGAACTAAAATAGATTTCAACACATGACTATTTTATTTAGTTCCTATGCATGTTAAAATAATATTTCTTCACCAATATTTATTTCAACGTCCGCATATCTCTAACATAGCACATATATGATAAAAATGATATTTTTACCATTTAAAATATTTATTCGACAAATGGATGTTTTCAACACTTCATAGTTTCAATAAAAATGTAATTTTTATTGTTCGATCTTTTTATTCAACACATGAACTTTTCCACTACACACACTTCTCAACACGTGAGCGTTTCCACACATGGGTATTTTATTTATGCTGTTCATATAAGAAAGATAGAATTTTTATTGTTGAAACTATTTATATATAAGGCGAATATTTTTCAAACTTCATATGTATTATAAAAATGTGATTTTTATTGTTTAGACACTTCATTCATTCACAAATGAATTTAATTTTCACACATCACTTTTCAACACACAAACATTTTCACACATGGATATAGTTTCAACATATGGCTTTAATTTCAACGCATGAAAATAATTTCAACATATGAAAATAATTCTAACACACAAAGATTATTCCAAATTTCGGCAGCATAACGACAGGGTAGTTAAAACCGGCATCGTCCCTAGTACGGCTCCTCGCTCTACCTTAAAACCTCGCGGTTTTTGACAATGGGGATTCATGCATCTAATTCGCACGCAGGCGGCATGTTTTATTTTTATTTCCACAAATATTTCCACTTCATTTCAATCACCAATGGGTATTTTTCAACCACAACCAAACAATGTCAACCACAAACAATTATTCAACCATTCGTATTTTTCATCCAATATTTCACACCAATTCACAACAATAAATATCGTCCATGGTTTGTAGACGAGGGGAGTATATATATATATATATATTTATATATTTATATATTTATATAATTGCTATATTTCACTTGCATTTCAACACATATATCAATTCTTCTATGCATGTAAAATTCATACTTCGCTTATATAGCTTACACTACGCATGTACATGAGGTATACAACACGTATGTAATTTATATTTTGCTAATATAATTTATACACGACATTTTCCATTCAAATTCATGTAATTTAAATTTCTCACATTGGTTTTCGGAGTGCTAAAAATCGTAGATGACTTAGAAAAATCCGCGGCTTCTTCTATTGGGTAGAGAGCTTCCTTGCGGTCCCGATGTTTCCTGTTTTATCAAATTTCGTCAACACACCAAAAAGATATGATTTTTCAAAGTGTAAACATCAAAAGGAACTCACCTTTCACGATGGTTCAAAACTAGGTTTGAGATTTTCGCGAAATCAGTGGCACGTGGGGACGATCGGGGGTGCTGACGTGGAAGAGGACAGCGAGGGCTTCACGGCGCTGGTAGTTTGAGGGGTTGCGCTGGCAGATCGGAGCGGCGGCGGCGCTGGGAAGTCAATGACTTCCTGGCTTCAATTCAGGCGGAGGAGGCATCGAGCGGGGAGGTGGTGGGGTCGGATCTGACGGGGAGAGGGAGGCGCGTCGAAGGGTGGCGGTCGCGGCGACGGTAGGTGGCTGAGACGGCGGGATTTTGGAGGAGAAGGATCGAACGGTTTTCGCCGTCGGTCGATGGGGGTACGAGGGTTTTTTAGTTTTTTTTTTATTTTTAAAATTATGAATGGCTAATTCTGATTGGCCGAGGACTTTATTAAATTTTTAAATAGTGTTTTCTCAAACGAACTCCTTTTCAAACCCAACGACTGTCGCCCCTAGCTAAATACCCCCATTCCGAACAAAATGGGATATGTTTCGTAGGCCAATTCGACTGTTATAGTCAGTTATTTTTCAAATTAAAGTATAAAACATTTAATTTTTAACTTTGAACGTACATTTCAATTTGCCAGGGCCACAAACTGATTCGAAAAATTCCAGAAAAATAAATCTAGCTATGTTTTGACGCTATGGTCCCAACAAAACTAGTTTCGTCGAATTCTGAGATAGTTTGAAAAATGGCCATTTTCTGGTCGATCCAATTTAACAGAAATTGAGTAAACACATTTTCTTTTGCCACGCTCATATACTAGCTTCAAAAATTATGAAATTTGAAACCTGGCAATAGTTTGACATCCCGGACCTAACAAAAGTGGTTTCGTCGAATTCCGAGGTCGTATGCAAAATATCAATTTTCCAAGGCTATATATTCTATATATCGACCATTCTGAAAATTCATTCGGCCATTACTTTTGATTCCCGTTATGAAACTTCGATTTTTCAGATTCGTTAGAAAGGTATTGACTAACAGATTTAAATATTTTTGGTTTCACTAAAATCCGCTATATTTTCCACCCTGCACAGTCAGTTAAAGTTTGAATTCAAATTTTCAAACTGAATCACTATTTCTAATTCACTATTTTATTGAAATATTCTATTTCAATTGTTCAAATTCCTTTGAAATGACCAATTTAAAAATTTTAAATTGGCTCGTATTTTCCAGGTTATTACAATCTCCCCCACTTAAATCTTTTCGTCCTCGAAAAGGAAACAACAGTAAAGTAGGAAACAAAATGTAAATGCAAAGTATTGTAAAGGTACCTTGCACCAGAGTTAGTCAGAGATATCCCCTCTGCATTTGGGGTAAGCTTGCTTAATGCTTTCCTCAGTCTCCCAAGTACAGTCTCTAGGACCACTACTCCACTGCACTTTAACTAAAAGAACCTTTTTGCTTCTGAGTTCTCTAGTTTCTTTGCCAACAATGTTTAATGGCTCTCTTCTGAGTGCTAATTCTGGAGTTATGTCTACATCCTGTTGCGCTTCTTCTTCTACAACAAGATCCGGATCATGCACATGTCTTCTAAGTTGAGATACGTGAAATACATCGTGCACTCCAGGCAACCAATCTGGTAATTGAACCCTATAATCAAGAGTTCCAATTCGTTCGAGTATAGGAAAGGGACCAATAAATCTCGGTGCCAACTTCCTAGTCTTGCCAAATCTGATTACTCCTCTCATCGGAGAAACCTTCAAATAAACATGATCACCAACAGCAAACGTCAAATCTCTCCTTCTAGAATCTGCATAACTTTTCTGTCGGCTTTGGGCGATTCTCAAACGCTTTTTGATGAAGTCGACTTTATCAGATGCTTCTCTAATAATATCGGGTCCTAACACAAGTCTGTTGCCAGGTTCTACCCAACATGCTGGAGATCGGCAGGGTCTGCCATATAATGCTTCAAATGGCGACATTCCCAAACTTACTTGATAGCTATTGTTATATGAGAATTCTGCCAAATGTAAGTGATCTTCCCATGACCCACCAAAATCGATTATACAAGCCCGCAATAAATCTTCTAGAATTCTATTCACCCGCTCAGTTGGCCATCTGTTTGAGGGTGATAAGCGGTGCTCATATTCAGTTTCGTTCCCAATTCTGTCTAGAAAGCCTCCCAGAATTTGATAGTAAACAGGGGATCTCTATCACTGACTATGCTGATGGGAATTCCGTGCAGCTTAATGGTTTCTTTGAAATATATCTGTGCTAGACTTTGAGCGGTTCTATTGGAACTGACAGGTATAAAATGGGCAGTCTTCGTGAAGCGATCTACGATTACCCAAATGCTGTCATTACATTTCCTAGTTCGCGGCAAACCATATATGAAATCAATGGAAATCTGTTCCCATTTCCAACCTGGGACTTCCAACGGTTGCACAATCCAGCTAGCTTCTGTTGGTCGCTCTTGACCAATTGACAAGTAGGGCATCTGCTAACATACAACGAAATATCTCTTTTCATCGCCTTCCACCAGAAAGTGCGTTTGATATCGTTGTACATTTTACTCACACCAGGATGGATGGAAAATTTGGATTTATGGCATTCATCCAGCACCTCTCTTTTGAGCTCGGGAATGTCGGGAACACATATTCTTCTATTCAGCCTCAGAACTCCCTCACTATCCACTTGCAAACTGGAGCCTTCGCCCCTTTGAATCCTTTTTATCATCTCTTTCACAAAATTGTCACTTTTCTGAAGAGCAGATATTCTATCAATCAATCCTGGCGTAATTATAAGATTGGCAATAATTGTTGTTTTCCTACTAAGCGCATCCGCTACAACGTTAGCCTTCCCCGGCGTATACAGGATATCAAGATCATACGCTACAAGAAATTCTAGCCAACGCTGCTGTCTCAGATTCAGATCTTTCTGGGTATATAAATACTTCAATGATTGATGATCTGTGTACAGTATAAATTTCTCGCCCAATAAATAATGCCTCCAGATTTTCAATGCAAAAACGATGGCTAGCAACTCAAGATCATGAGTCACATAATTCTTCTCATGCGGCTTCAGTTGGCGGCTTGCATAAGCGACTACTTGGCCTCTCTGCATTAACACTGCACCAAGACCTCTAATAGAAGCATCTGTCTAAACCGTTAAATCCTGATTGCCATCAATAATGGTTAACACTGGAGCAGTGGTCAGTTTCGATTTCAATTCCTGGAAAGCTTCTTCACAGTCGGAAGTCCACTTAAACTTCTCATGCTTCTTCGTGAGCTTTGTTAACGGACCGGATATCTTCGAAAAATCCTTAACGAACTTTCGATAATAACTAGCCAACCCCATGAAACTTCTAACTTCTGTGGGAGTAGTGGGTTGTTTCCAGTCTTGAATTGCTGTTATTTTGCTTGGGTCAACAGAAATTCCTTTCTCTGACACGACATGGCCAAGAAATTTGACTTCTTCTTGCCAGAAGACACATTTAGAGAATTTGGCTTTGAAGACGTTCCTCCTTAGAATCTCCAATACTTGTTCTAAGTGTTTTTCATGCTCGGGTTTTGATTTGGAGTAGATTAAAATATTATCGATGAATACGAGGACAAATTTATTCAGAACTCCCCTGAACACTCTATTCATTAGATCGACAAAGTATGCTGGAGCGTTACACAGGCCAAACGGCATTACTAACCATTCATAAAATATGACTGGACCTCTGAAAGCTGTCAAAGGAACACACTCTTCTGTATTCTCAGTTGGTGAAAACCTGTAGCTAGGTCCATTCGGGAAAATACTTTCGCCCCATTCAATTGGTCTAGCAAATCATCGATGTGGGGTAATGGATACTTGTTTTTGAGCATCTGTTTGTTGAGGTCTCGGTAATCAACGCATAATCGAAGAGTACCGTCTGACTTTGGGACAAACACAACAGCTGCACCCCAATTAGAAAAACTAGGTCTGATTAGACCCTTCCACAACAGTTGACGAGTTTGATCGCCTAATTCTTCTTTTTCCTTCGGAGTCATTCTGCGAATTGGATGTACCACTGGTCTGGCATTGGGAATTAGATCGATTCGGAATTCTATTTCTCTTTGCGGAGGTAAGTTTTCAACTTCTTCAAACACATCCGCATAGTTTCTAACAATAGGAATCTTTTCTATGGAAGTGGGGATAAGTTCTAATGCCGACCAAAATTCTTCTCTATTTGGATTCGAACCGTGACAGGGTACCGTAATATATCCAAGCTTCGTTCGAATTTTAACGATTCTTCTGCACAATTCACTTCGGCTTCGTATTTCGTTAACCAATCTAGCCCGAGAATGATATCGAATTCAGGAAAATCCATGATGATCAAATCAAAAGGAAACTTGTATCGAGAAAAAGAAATAGGTACTTTACAATATGAACTGAGAATGAGAGATCCTCCTATCGGATTCTGTACTTCAACCGATTCTTTGAGCTTTCGCTGTTTTAATTTTAATTTATGCATTGTGTTTCTAGCAATAAAACTACGCGATGCACCCGTGTCAAACAATACAGAAACAGGAATATTTTTAATGGTAAGGGTACCTCCCAACACATCGGGTTTACCTGCTCCATCGGAAGCAGCTGGCGGGCTCGACCCCTCAGACGTGAGCTACTGTAGCTTTCTTCAGCAAAGGACAGTCTTTGACTAGATGATCGGTCTTGCGACAGTTGAAGCACGAGCGAGGGTTCTGGGAGCCTTGGCTCGAGCCTTGAGAATTTGTCTTCTGCCTCTTCGGAGCTATGCAGACATTTGAGTAGTGCCCCGGCTTGCCACAGTTAAAGCAGTTTCCTCTTGGCGGCTTGCCAGTCTGAGGTTTTGAAGATGCTGCTTGGCTTGACTCGCCTTGATTTACAGCAGGCTTGCGCTTGTTTCCGGCTTGGCTTCTAGCGCGATCCTGATCCAGATGCCTTTGGTCAAGTTCTTCGTAGTTGCATGTCATTTCCACCAGTTCGTTGAATTCCAGCTTGACATGGGCTATGGCTCTATCATGATATTGACGTCTTAGCCCAAGGATAAACCTCTTATTTTTGGATTTCGCAGTGGCGACGAGCTCCGGAGCATAGGGCGATAACAGTGTAAATTTATTCAGATAATCTTGCACGGAAAGATCCCCCTGCTGGAGATTGGCGAAGTCATCGTGCATTCGTTCTAAAGCTTGTTCTGGGACATATTTCTCTTTGAAGAGTTCTTTGAATCCATCCCATGTTCTTCCAGCTTCTCTATTCCCGGCAGTGAGAGATTCCCACCATAGTTTAGCTTGTTCCTGCATAAGCCAGACGCCCATAATAGCTTTATCTTTGTCTCCAAGCCTTAGGCCTTCAAGAATTTTCTCGCATGTTTTGAGCCATGCAAGGGCCTCTATTACGGTGCCAGTTCCCGAGAAGGTCTTGCCTCCTAAGTTCTTATATCTCTTAGCTACACGGTCTAGCTCGAAGTATTGAGCGGCTGGAGGTTGTATCAAAGGTCCTTCTTGAGCTGGGACTTCTCCCCTTCCTCGGCCTCGGCCGGCACGACCTCCTCTAGCGGCGACTGCTCTGGTAGCCATTTGTCAAATTCTGTATAAGCAAGAAAAGAGTCAGCTAACAGAAATGATAGTTTATTGCATGATTAAGCAGAAAGTTTACGGAAAGATAACGATGAACTGATCAAATTGTTTTTTGCTATTCTGCTCGGCTCATTCTAGGACTTTACTAGTCCTATCTCTAACGAGCGACCCACCTTAGAATACTACTGATTCTATTTTGATGAAGTGTTTAATGCGTTAGACTCCAGAACTAAGGTTAACAAAAGCTCTAATACCAGCTGTGACGATCCCAAAACCCCGTGACACGGTGTTAAGGATAATCATTGGAATATAACACATTAATCATCATTAGCAGATCACAGATAATAGCATAAACAGAAAATAGAATAATGTACACACATATGACAACGGAATCATATAGATATCATCACATCAGAGAAGCACAGTACAGGATACAACTTAGTGCATAATGATACATAATCAGTCACCATCGCCTGAGGCGGAATCATACATAAAGAGTACTCAAAATAAATATCAGTCTACATCGCCAATGGCGGAATCATAATATAGATATAATAATAGCGGAGAAAATCCAAGTCAGCACGGTGTAGTCAAGCCTCGCCATGAGCCAAAAGGTGCGTCAGAAACCTGTAACTAGGCTGCCCGTGTGAAAATGAGGGCACCCGAGTTTGCAAGGTGAAACAAACTACGAGTCAGTCATGGGACTGGTATGAGAAATCTACTTAACTTATTAACAACAATAATAAGGCAAATCAAAGGACCACGCCACTTTCGCGGAACGGGTTTACTCCAATGAGTGCTAGTGCATGAAATAAAATAAATGATTAAAACATCGCAATGCTTTTTATAAAATGAAGCCATTATAAGACTCAGGTCCCATCACACAATGCAACGCAAGCCGGAGGATAGAGTTTTTACCTTATAATGGCCAAAAATGCTTCATACGAATTAAACAAAAGTGTTTGATATTATAACTAGTGCATATATATTTCAAAAGCGATTTCAATCATAAATATCAATCATAGGCGGCATAAATGACCCATACGTATGTCGCCATACTAGTAATACAATCACGTCCGCATATTTCGTATTGGAAATTGGGTTCCTTCATGAGTCGAGGCAAGGGGCAAGCTCCTCTCCATTCGAGACACTCTAGCAAATGTCCCAGGACCCCACTATGATCCTTGGAATCGGCTGGGCCGGTCCTCTCTTACTTTTGAGGATTGGCAATTCCTGAACACACGTTTCCCGGTCCTTACAGACCTATAATCGAGGCGCCTCGCATTCCAACAACCACACAGGTGAAAAGTATATATAATGTCAAGGCTGGTAGGTCACTGACACCGCCATAGCTAGAAAGAAACGTCGTGCACTCCCAGCGGTCCGTCTCCCGTTTTTGACTCATACCGAGGTGTGAGGCTCGCGAATTCACGTTATACACAAAGCTACATCACACAGACCATGCTTTGATCATCAACCACAAGACTTTTCTTTGCAACAGAAGCCTTGATCATATGCCACTTAGGCGTGCCACACAGGCAATCCACTCCATGCGACTGATTTCTATCAATACATAACCTCCAAGCTCGTACATCTTAGAGAAGGGCGTTAAGCAAGAGAATAAATTCTCCGCCGCCAAACAGATATATATTTAACAGAGATCAATCAACACAGAACAAAATCCAATGTCAGACACACAGTCCATTTACAAGTCCGTTCTTGGTCTGAACGAAACCGGAGGCACCAATTCCTCGCATATCCGTACAATCAACAGTATGTTTGGACGGCTACTACTTCAGTTCCTTCGTGGTAGCTACTCCAATCACGAGCATCAGTAGCGCCCATCCATCCAATGTGGAGATCGTCGGTCTTCAACCGTCTTCGACTCTACGACTTCTTAACGTTGATCGATTATTTGAAATGAGATAAACTCGGCCTTTTCAAATAACCCACGTATATTTAGATTTTCAAACCAATTAATCACATGGTTTGACTATTCAACATTCACATTTCAGTTCTTTAGTTATAATTGTCATGTTAAATACATTCAACCATCACATATCAAGCAAACACAACAAAATGGGATTATTTTTACTCTATATCGTCTATAGTATTTTATAACGATATATCGCCATTTTTATTTAATTTAAAACGGCCAAATTTAATTAAACGACGCTTCAGGTCGTATCGATGCCCTGGCGCTGCTTTTCACTAATTTTGTTTTACACATATCTGGAAATCTAACCGTCGGATCTTCACAAATTTTATATCATTAGGAGGGTCATTTCAAAACGAATCTAACGGTTTCAGTTTTGGGAAAATCCGACGGTCGGATCTTCCACACTAGACATTTGAAGTTACGATTTTAATTTACGAACTGCAGCGTCATTATTCGATTTAATTTAATTATATTTATATTTATATATATATATAATCGTTTCTGGCGTTGTTTTTCTTCAGATTTGAATTAAACATTCCAGAAAATCCAACCGTCGGATCTTCACAAAGTTGGGGCCGTTGGAAAGATATTTCCAAGGCGAACCCAACGGTTGCGGTTTTGGGAAAATCCAATGGTCGGATTTCCCGCACTAGTCGTTTGAAATCATGGTTTCAAAACACGAACTGCACGGCCACGTTTCGTTTTAATTTTATTTCTATTTATATATTTATATAAATATAGTTCATTCAAAAATTCCTATATCGTTTCCACTTCAATTATTTCACTAACGCCTTTAAATTTTGGAAAATTTCGCCATAACATCCTTTGTACGGGAGGGGCTGGGAAAATTCTCAAATGGCCACATGGGCGTCTCATGTCAAAAAGAAAAAGAAAATGCCAAGCGGCTAGCCAACAGGCTTATAAAATCATCACCCAAACAAAACAGTAAATGTGTACCTATTTGTCGGGCACAAAATTTTATTCCTCTTCTCTAGCCCCTTTGCTATAACCTGTTCAATAAATATGCATGTACATATATACAATTTATATCACTTATCATTTTCCATTCAACTTCATATTTGATTTACTTTGGTTTAAAAACACCATTCATTCTAATGTTGAATGCATAGGCTAAAATCATATCATTAGTTAATTAATGTATATTTCAACTCATGCATATTTTATTTGAACAGGTGGCTATTTTTAACACTTCACATTTCAAAGATGATAATTTTGGCAAACTAAAATAGATTTCAACACATGACTATTTTATTTAGTTCCTATGCATGTTAAAATAATATTTCTTCACCAATATTTATTTCAACGTCCGCATATCTCTAGCATAGCACATATATGATAAAAATGATATTTTTACCATTTAAAATATTTATTCGACAAATGGATGTTTTCAACACTTCATAGTTTCAATAAAAATGTAATTTTTATTGTTCGATCTTTTTATTCAACACATGAACTTTTCCACTACACACACTTCTCAACACGTGAGCGTTTCCACACATGGGTATTTTATTTATGTTGTTCATATAAGAAAGATAGAATTTTTATTGTTGAAACTATTTATATATAAGGCGAATATTTTTCAAACTTCATATGTATTATAAAAATGTGATTTTTATTGTTTATACACTTCATTCATTCACAAATGAATTTAATTTTCACACATCACTTTTCAACACACAAACATTTTCACACATGGATATAGTTTCAACATATGGCTTTAATTTCAACGCATGAAAATAATTTCAACATATGAAAATAATTCTAACACACAAAGATTATTCAAAATTCGGCAGCATAACGGCAGGGTAGTTAAAACCGGCATCGTCCCTAGTACGGCTACTCCCTCTACCTTAAAACCTCGCGGTTTTTGATAATGGGGATTCATGCATCTAATTCGCACGCAGGCGACATGTTTTATTTTTATTTCCACAAATATTTCCACTTCATTTCAATCACCAATGGGTATTTTTCAACCACAACCAAACAATGTCAACCACAAACAATTATTCAACCATTCGTACTTTTCATCCAATATTTCACACCAATTCACAACAATAAATATCGTCCATGGTTTGTGGACGAGGGGAGTATATATATATATATATATATATATATATATATATATATATATATATATATTTAATCGCTATATTTCACTTGCATTTCAACACATATATCAATTCTTCTATGCATGTAAAATTCATACTTCGCTTATATAGCTTACACTACGCATGTACATGAGGTATACAACACATATGTAATTTATATTTCGCTAATATAATTTATACACGACATTTTCCATTCAAATTCATGTAATTTAAATTTCTCACATTGGTTTTCGGAGTGCTAAAAATCGTAGATGACTCAGAAAAATCCGCGGCTTCTTCTATTGGTTAGAGAGCTTCCTTGCGGTCCCGATGTTTCCTGTTTCATCAAATTTCGTCAACACACCAAAAAGATATGATTTTTCCAAGTGTAAACATAAAAAAGAACTCACCTTTCACGATGGTTCAAAACTAGGTTTGAGGTTTTCGCGAAATCAGTGGCACGTGGGGACGATCGGGGGTGTTGACGTGGAAGAGGACGGCGAGGGCTTCACGGCGCTGGTGGTTTGAGGGGGTGCGGTGGCAGATCGGAGCGGCGGCGGCGCTGGGAAGTCGATGACTTCCTGGCTTCGATTCAGGCGGAGGAGGCGTCGAGCGGGGAGGTGTTGGGGTCGGATCTGACGAGGGGAGGGAGGCGCGTCGAGGGGCGGTGGTGGTGGCGTCGGTAGGTGGCTAAGGCGGCGGGATTTTGGAGGAGAAGGATCGAGAGGTTTCTCAAACGAACTCCTTTTCAAACCTAACGACTATCGCCCCTAGCTAAATACCCCCATTCCGGACACAATGGGATATCTTTCGTAGGCCAACTCGACTGTTACAGTCAGTTAATTTTCAAATTAAAGTATAAAACATTTAATTTTTAACTTTGAACGTACATTTCAATTTGCCAGGGCCAATAACTGATTCGAAAAATTCCAGAAAAATTAATCTAGCTATGTTTTGATGCTACGGTCCCAACAAAACTAGTTTTGTCGAATTCTGAGATTGTTTGAAAAATGGTCATTTTCTGGTCGATCCAATTTAACAGAAATTGACTAAACACATTTTCTTTTGGCACGCTCACATACTAGCTTCAAAAATTATGAAATTTGAAACCTAGCAATAGTTTGACATCCCGGACCCAACAAAAGTGGTTTCGTCGAATTCCGAGGTCGTATGCAAAATATCAATTTTCCAAGGCAATATATTCTATATGGCGACCATTCTGAAAATTCATTCGGCCATAACTTTTGATTCTCGTTATGAAACTTCGATTTTTCAGATTCGTTAGAAAGGTATTGACTAACAGTTTTAAATATTTTTGGTCTCACTAAAATCCGTTATATTTTCCACCCTGCATAGTCAGTCAAAGTTTGAATTCAAATTTTCAAACTGACTCACTATTTCTAATTCACTATTTTATTGAAATATTCTATTTCAATTGTTCAAATTCCTTTGAAATGACCAATTTAAAAATTTTAAATTGGCTCGTATTTTCCGGGTTATTACAGTACAACCACAACTCGCCTTTCTAGGCCTTCTCCAATCCAAAAGAAAATCAAATAGCCAAGCAGCTTGCTCCATAGGCTCATAAAATCATCAGACCCAAGTAATATTTAAACATGTACCTTTTTGTCGGGCATAACTCTATCTCTTGCACTTGCTTCTATTGAATATCTGCTCAACATACATATATTTTCAATCGGTTCCCAAATCAATCCAACCTTCGATCTTTAACTATCTGATTAGTTCACTTCCATTCTATCGATTCCATTTATTTTTTATTTCAGAATCAATCCACATATTCAGTTTGAGTTTCAATTTCAATTCATAATTTAATTCCAAACAACACTATCCAATATATGTTCAACTTGTTTATATCGAATTCACTTAAATGTTCAAATCTCAACATTTCTCTGTACTTAATTTCTTTTGAGATTATCTCCATCCAATCTAATTTCCATTTAACTTAAATTAAATTCCAATCCAATAAAAATTTGCATTCAATCCCAGATTTCTTGCATATTGGGTTTAAACTAGTTTATTCACTTTCAAGGGTTCACACAATTTTGTATGCTTCAATATATGTCCAATGATAATCCAGTTCATATCATTTTCTTATAAACCATTTTTCAGGCCAAGTTTTCCATCTAATTTCAAACAGATTCCATTTCAATGGATTTCGAACAAATTTCGTTTTCTTTAGGGTCGTCTCGCTCCATTTAACTAACTCTAGTTAAATTTAATCCATTCGATTTTACTTTCACCTTTTTAATCTATTAAATTTAGAATTCGAATTCCCAAGGTATATTTCAAATTAGTTTGAAATCATATAGCTACACATATATTTTAAAAAAAAATTGCAAATTCAAAACACATGGATTTTATAGAAATAACTTGTTCCTTTCAAACCAATTTCCAATCAAAGAATTTTCATAGTAGCAATCCACCACTTAGAAACTTGAAAATGAATACTGGTAATGTCGTGACCCATTATCCGAATTATTTTCTCGCCACTAAAGTGATTTCAATGCTTAATCATTTTCAAAATCTATTTAAAACAATTTCTATTGAAAAGTCCTTCAAAATAATGTTATATTACTTTAAAAATACTTCAGAAAATACTTCTAATCACCCGGAATTTGAATTCCCACTCTGGTTTGAAATAAATCTTAGTTTATCTCATTTATGTATATTTCATATACAAGTCATATTTGGTTATATATAACCATTTCAATATTTTATAATTCCACTTGATTGTAATAACAATCAACACATTCAATAATTTCAGAAAATTATCCCTTTTATATCAAAAATATCTTTTGGGGAAAATTATATCATTTACCCACTTTAAAACCATACCGCGTCGAATTGTTCAGTTCGAGGGTTTAGAAACACCTATCGATACAGTTGTACATCCTGTATCGACCAGAATTCATAAACCACTCAACAAACCAGCCAACACAATATAAAACAATTTTCATATCAATATACAAATACGCGCTCATATATATACTCTCAAACTCAATCTAGGTGTAATAACCCGGAAATTTGGGCCAATTTAAAATTTTTATTTTGGCAATTTTAGCGAATTTTGATTATTTAAAATGAATTATTTTAAATAATATCGACGAGAAATTTATTTTGAATAGAATTCGAACGTATATATTATATAGATCGTCGTTAGAATATAAATATTTATTTATATTTATAAAAGGAATTGAAAATGGCGCGGTAGTTTGATATTTCGATTTCAAACTTCAATTGAACATACCGGCTGCAAAATAAACCGGATTTTAGTGAAACCAAAAATAGTGGGATCTATTTGAGAATATCTTTCCAATGAATCCAAAAAATCAAAATTTCATAGCGGGAATCAAAAGATATGTCCAGTTGAAAATTCTGAATAGTCGTATGGAATTCGGGCCCTCAAAAATGGAATTTTTGCAAACGACCTCGAATTTCGACGAAACCACTTTTGTTGGGTCCGCGATGTCAAATTATTGCTAGATTCCAAATTTCATAATTTTTCGAATCAATATGTGAGTGTGGCAAAGGAAAACGCGTTTGACCAGTTTCAGTTGATTTTAATCGATTGGAAAATGGCCATTTTTCAAACGGTATCAGAATTCGACGAAACTAGTTTTGTTAGGACCGTATCGTCAATACGAAGCTAGAAAATATTTTTCGGGAATTTTTCTAGTTAGTATGTGACCCCGGTAAATTGAAATGCGCGTTCAAATTCAATATATAGAGTTATATGTTGATTTTGACGAAAACTAATCGAAGCGATTGAATCAACTTACGGTACATATCCCATTGTGTTCGGAATGGGGGTAATACGCTATGGATGACAGTCGTTGGGCCTCGTTTGGGGTTCGAAAGAAAAGTAAACTTTAAGTGGATAATTAAATAATTAAAATTTCAATAAACCCCCCCAAAACTCTCTCCTCCCCCATACCTCAGATCGGAAAAAAAAAGAAAAAAAAACGACGCTGCCCTAATCCACCCCCCAATCGTCGATCACTCCACCACCCCACAAGCCGCGCCGCCGCTCCCCCTTCTTCTTCTTCCTCCTGTCGCAACCCCCCCTCCTGCTGCCGACCGCGCAACCCCTCCTTTTCCTGCTGCCGACCGCGCACCCCCCTTCAGCCTCCCCTCGCGTCACCGAACCCCCCCTCTCTCGCTAGGTCACTGTAAGTTTTCTTCTTTGTTTATTTATTTATATTTATATAAAGTAATTGGCTTGTGAAAGTAAAAATCAGTTTTTGTTTGAACATAATTTACGTAGAAAAAAATATAATTT
Source organism: Allium sativum (assembly GCA_030737875.1). NCBI lineage: Eukaryota > Viridiplantae > Streptophyta > Magnoliopsida > Asparagales > Amaryllidaceae > Allium > Allium sativum. The sequence continues at coordinate 911,890,216 of CM060926.1, forward strand.
TGTCATCTGAAAGGTTTGATTTCTAAAACATGAAAAGTTATAATTTTTAGATTAAGAAAAAAAAAGACTCGATCTTTGTTTTCAAGAAAAATTCGATTTTAATATATTGAATAGCAAAGTAAAAATTCGATTTTTATATATTGAATAGCAAAGTAAAAAAATTCATTTTTTATATATTGAATAGCAAAGTAAAAATTCGATTTTTAAATATTGAATAGCGAAGTAAAAATTCGATTTTTATATATTGAATAGCAAAGTAAAAATTCGATTTTTATATATTGAATAGCGAAGAAAAATCCGATTTTTATATATTGAATAGCGAAGTAAAAATTCGATTTTTATATATTGAATAGCAAAGTAAAAATCCGATTTTTATATATTGAATAGCGAAGTAAAAATTCGATTTTTATATATTGAATAACGAAGTAAAAAATGTGATTTTTATATATGTAGTGAATACGGGCAAAGAAAGTGACAAGAGGCAAGAACGGCGAAGATTTCTACATAAGAAGAGTTGTGGGATTAGATTAGCTATTCAGTGAGAACTCCTCACCTTTTAATTTTGTTATGCAAACGGTGTTTAGTAGCACCCGACACCCGTCGTCCACAGACCATGGACGGCTTGTATGCTTGTTTATTTGATTTTGATGTGTAGTTGATTGTGTGATGTGATGTGAAATGAAATAAAATATTTTATAGTGGAAAATATTTTATAGTTAAAATAGATTTTTTTAACGTGTATATGAAATGAAATAAATTAATATAAACAAATCGAACGATTTGTTTATATACACACATTTGACTGATATTGATTGGGACGATAAATTTTACACATCGCCCAACTGCACAATTAAAATCTGTGTTTGATTATTTGAAACCCCACACGGGTATTGGGATGATATTTGACATACACTAATCCCGATTGATTAGTTGTATGTCGATCGATTGATTGACAGACTGTTATGAGCGTTAAATATTTATATTTGATGCTTATACAGTGTAGAATGCACTTTGGATGATGGTTGATTATTCATCGTTGTTATTGTATACATGTGTTGTAGAAAACCCATATAATTAACATTATATGGTAATTGATTGGGCCTCATTTCAGTTTAGAAGTAGAAATATTTGAAAATAGAATATTTGAAATAGAAATATTTGAAAAAGAAATATTTGAATAGAAATATTCGAAATAGAATATTTGAAAATATGAATATATGAAGCCGTGTTGATTAGATTTACGCCATTTTGACGTGAACGATATTTATATCGATTTTATTCATTTTATAACGAATATCGAAATTGATTTCAAAATCTGAAATTTTGAAAAGAATTGAAATTCTAATTAAATTGAATGGAAATGAATTCGAATTGAAATTGAATAGAAGTGAATTCGAATTGAAATTGAATAAAATTGAATTCGAATTGAAATCGAAAGGAATTGCATTCGAATTAAATTGAAATTAAATTGAAATCAATTTGAAATGAATTTAAAACGAATTTATATTGGAATATTCAATTTTGATTTGAAATTGAATATGAAGTTGAAACCTTTTTGAAAATGAATTTAAAACGATTTATAAAGCACGTTTTAAAAGGAAATCGACGAAGTATATATTATATATATAATATAATGGCCTGAATAGAGCGCGCCGCACCGCAGCAGTTCGCGAATTTCGACCATTGACTTTGAATGGATATTGCGGGAGATCCGACCGTCGGATTCTCCTAAAACCGGAACCGTTGGGTTCGTATCGAAGAGAGCTTTCTAACGAATATTAGAAATTTGAAATCTAATGGATGGATTTGGAATTATGTCCAAATCAAATTTGAAAAAGGTCGCTGTAAGTGCAGTTCGATGGCCATTGATGGAAATCGACTGTACGGGTCTTGATAAAATTATTAAAAATAGTAATAATTTGTGTAAAATCATAAGAAATTATTTGTGGAGATTTGGGATGAAAAACTCCATATTTGAAAAGATAAAAATAGATTTTTATCGAAATGAACTAGTTTTGAACTAGAATTATAATTCTATTTATTTTTAAATAAATAAATTGAATTTGAAAAGGGTTTTAAAAGTAACCAGAATTTCCAATAATTGCATTGGATTGGATTTGAATCGAAATTGTCTTCGGAATATTTCGATGTTGGATTTCGTGATTATACAAATGTTGTTATGGAAATTTGAAAGATATACATATATATATATATATATCGTTATTTCCAATATGATATTTGTTGGTCGTAGAATTTGATATTGAATATAAGCCTATATATTTTCTATTCAGAGCCTTGTATGGAATATCAAATGTGATTTGGGTTTGTCGTGAATGGTGCCTTCATTAACACTGTTCTTGAACCCAGTTGAGAAAAAGATTAAATCTTTTTATTTAGATTTAATGAAGTGTACCAATTAAATAATATTTAATTGGAATTGAATTGGTATTATTTTTGGGTTTATTGTGAACAGTGTTTTAAATAACACTTGTTCTTTAACCCGACAATTAATGAGATGTGATTTTGGGTTGTCGTGAACGATATCTTCAATAATACTATTCTTAGACCCAAAGGAGTTAAGAAAATTCAGAAACTAACTGGAGATTAGTTGAGTTGAATGGTTTCTGGGGTATTGATCTGATGTTGGTTTCGGCCTTCGGGGTTAATACTTAGGGAACTGCTCACTTGCTAATTTACGGTTAGGGACTGATTGAAATGTGATGTGATTTTGGGTTTATCGTGAACCGTGTTTTAAATGACACGGATTCTTTAACCCAATCAAAGATTAAAACTAAATGGAGTTTTAATGAATCTTTAATTAGATTGAAAAGATCGAGAATGAGGTATCACCAGTTTTGCTCCAGGCGATAGTTAAATCTTTAATTAGATTTGAACGTGAAATGGTAATTGAATTTACCGATAACACCGTGGTGTTAGATATGAAGTATTACCAGTTTTACTTCATGGGATGAATAGGTTGGGATTGGGAAATAAAATAAATGATTACTTCGGTAAGGTTCGCTAATCCCGACTAGTTTGAATTGACATTCAAAAAGGAGATTAAATAATAAATTTAAAGAATTTATCTTTGATAAAAATTAATGGGAAACTTTCCCAAAATATAAGAATATTTGAATAAAAGAATATTCTGAATTGGAATGAGGCGTATGTTGTGTTTGTGTAACACATGTTTTATTATATACGCGAGTTATTCGGGAAGACCGGGTTTATCCCATTCTGAATAACTGATACGACGATAAGTTGAAGATGAAGACGGTGGTCGAAGACCGGAGGTCTTCACGTCGTTTGGGTGATTACTGATGATCTCGAATGGGATGTACACCCAAGAAGATGGAAACAGTTGGTGATCGTCCAGACGTACTTGGAGATTGATGGATATGCGGGGTACTAGGTGCCTCCGGTTTCGTTCAGACCCAGAACGGACTTGTAAATGGACTGTGTGTCTGACATTGGATTTTAGTCTGTGTGATTGATTTCTATTAAATATATATCTGTTTGGCGGCGGAGAATTTATTCTCTTGCTTAACGCCCTTCTCTGAGACGTACGAGCTCAAGGGTTATATACTGATGGATATCGAACGCATAGAGTGAATTGCCTGTGTGGCATGCCTAAGTGGAAAATGATCAAGGCTTCTGTTGAAAAGCAAAGTCTTGTGGTGATGATCAAAGCACAGCCTGTGTGGCATAGCTTTGTGTAATGTTGATTCGCGAGCCTCACACCCCGGTTGTGAACTAAAAACGGGAGAAGGTTCTAGGGAGGGCATGCGTTTCTTTCTAGCTAGGGTGGTGTCAGTGACCTACCAGCCCTGACATTTATATTATTTTCACCTGTGTGGTTGTTGCTATTGCGAGGCGCCTCAGTTTGATCGGACGATCCGGGTCGGATGGGGTCATTCGTTGACTCATTTACGCCCCAAAGGGAGGGGAAACTCAGTGTTCAGACATTTTAATCCACATCGGTGGACCGGCCCTATGGCTCCTAGGTGCAGTCACGGCTGTAGCCTAAGGCTCGGGCTAGAGAGTCTCGAATTCGGTGAGGACTATCTTTTGCCTCGGTTCACAGACGGAAATCCAATTTCCAAATACGTGACATTTGCGGTTTTATTTGTAGAGCCTAGTATGGCGACATAGTGGGATGGGGCGCTTATGCCATCTATGATTGATACTTATGATGTGAAGTTGTTTTATACACTATGCACTTATAATAGTATCCAATGATTTGTTTTAAACGTATCAAGCATTCTTGGCTATTATAAGGTAAAACCTATCCTCTGGTTTGTGTTGCATTGTGTGATGGGAACTGGGTCTTATAATAGCTTCAGTTTTCTTTATTTAGCATTGCGCTGTTGTTATATGCACTGGTATTCTTGGGAGGAAACCCGTTCCGTGTTATACGGCGTGGTCCCTTGATTTACCTAAATTTAAAATAAAGATTTACAACTGTTTTAGTTCTCACACCAGTCCCATGACTGACCTGGAGTTTATTGTTTTAACCTAAACTGTGGGTGCCCTTATTTTGACACGGGCAGCTAGTAGTTTTGGTTTTGCAGATTTATATCCACAGGATCCTGGTTTACAGCTGGAATGATATCCGGAAAGCTTTGTATCCGTATATCTCTTCTAGTTGTGTATTGTATTATTTTCCGCTGCGATATATTTAAATGTAATTTAAATCTCTGATATTTCTGTGTGATATTGATTCATACTCTGTATATTCTTGTAATCTGATGGAATTGTTGTTATATACAATGAAATGTTCTTCCGTCTGCATTCTGATGTGTGTTGTTCTCGAAGTATCCGCTCTTTCCTTCGCGGGGAAGTTACGGGTCCTTACAGTTGGTATCAGAGCTTTGGTTTACAAAGCTCAGAGAACAAGACACATTAGAACCATACGAAAGAATTCATCAGATATTGGATTAGTAATATCCAATGGGAATGACTCGTTAGAGATAGGATCAGTAGTATCCTAGAACAAGTGTGAAGAGTATAATTTTAAAATGAAAATCAATTTTGTTTTAAAATTTAAATCAATTATTCGTATTTGATTATTTATTTGTATTGATTTGGACAGTCCAGTATATAAAGATTTTGCACATACGCCTTGCAAACGTGTATTTGAAGTTTTAATATACTGGATAGATATAGAATTACACTCTAATCGCCCAGAGATGATGATGGAGCTCCATCATTAGAATTTATGTTCGAGTGACGAAAGTGGGCTTTCTATATATTTCCTATTGACTGGTGTGAGAACCAAAATTAGATAGGGCCTATTGTCGTGATTTGGCATCAAAAATCTGATTTTTGACTATGTATCAAAGTTAGGAATTTCAAAAGATAATCAACTAATGGATTGATGTTTGTGTTGTTTGTTTATTTGTTTGATAATTTTGAACCATTACGCCTAGTTGTATCAAATAGTGAATTGTATTGAAAATTGGTCGCATTTGCTTGCATATACATGTACTTACAGTGAACAGGTCATAACAAGGAGGCTAGAGCAGAGAATAAATTTTGCTTGCCCGACAAATAGGTACATGTTTACTATAATTTACTGTTTTGTTTGGGTGATGATGATTTTATGAGCCGATTGGCTAGCCGCTTGGCCTTTTCTTTTTCTTTTTGAGATCAGAAGGCCTGTATGGCAATTTCGGGATTTTCCCGTGCTCCCGGTGTAGGGGAGGTTATGGCAAAATTTTCCGAAAATTTAGGGTGTTAGCCAAATTTTTGAAATTTTTGAAAAGTTCTTAGAAACTGAAAAGTTGAAGAACTTAAGCCATAATAAAAATAATGAAAGTTGAGTTGGTATTTAAAATAACTTTCGGCTTCGTTCCTTTTCGGGGACGAAAAGTTTTAAGTGGGGGAGATTGTAATAACCCGGAAATCTGGCCCAATTTAAAAAATTTATTTTGGCAATTTTAGCGAATTTTGATTATTTAAAATGAATTATTTTAAATAATATCGACGAGAAATTTATTTTGAATAGAATTCAAACGTATATATTATATAGATCGTCGTTAGAATATAATTATTTATTTATATTTATAAAAGGAATTGAAAATGGCGTGGTAGTTCGATAATTTGATTTCAAACTTCAATTGAGCATACCGGGTGCAAAATAAACCGGATTATAGTGAAACCAAATGTAACGAACTGGGATTTCTGACTCCGAAAATCGACACAAAACCCAGCGTCGATTGTTTAGACATCGAAAATACCAGGTCATTTATAGAAAGAAATAAGAGGATGAGAGAGATAAGATAGAACTAATAGAATAGAAGAAGAAGAAGAACACAACTGAGTAGAATTAGAGTAAACGCAAATCTCACAGCGGAACGAATAAAATATATTATATAACAAAATTTGAAATGCAAATCTGTTTTGTATACACATATCATTTTTAGAGTACAATACATCTTATCACAGCGGAAATAATCTTTAAATACTAACGGTGAAGCCTTCTGCTTTTAGCTCCTCCAAGTGTATCTGTAAAAGCCTGAAACACTTGACTGTCCGTACAAATTTGGGCACCCAAGAGTTTAGGGAAAACAAACAAAATAAACTCCGGGTCAGTCATGGGACTGGTGTGAGTAAATTCCAACCATACGGTTTAACTTTGAAAATCCTTTTAAAAGCAAAGGATAATAGTAAGACCAACTCACACATAAACATGGACGGTTTTTACCTTACTATAACCCAAAACACTTTGATATCAAAATCCAGTGATACTATAATAATGTCTAATCAAGTAAATAACCAAATAGTAGAACGCTTGCATCTCACGCTCTACATACATAGTATAAAATCAAAAACCGCAGGGCGCTTATTGGAGATTGGATTCCAACTATGACAAGGTATGGGACCACCATCCGATGATGTATCTCTAGAATCAAATACACCTGGGTTCAACAAGAACGTCTTGCAACCCGGTCCACACATGACCGACCACTCATTTCGCTTGAGTGTATCGAATGTATATCACCAACAGTTGGACTCAAACCACCGTTTCCCGAATGGGCAGAATCGATAGATTAAGAAACAAAAGGAATTTCTCTAGATAGGTGATTATACATCCTAATGGGAGCGACCCACATAGCCATGCTGCCTGCCCGATTTTTGTCATTTCCCGGTTATAAGGCTTGAGGCTACGCCTATCTTTTAGAACATCTGGCTACCAATCACTTTGAATGCCACATCGTCAAACCCATCAAATCACTAGTTGATCTTCCCAAAAATATTACGGGTATAAAAGCTAAAAGAAACGAATTTCTCCGCCACCAGACGTAATACGTTGAAAAGAGCGCCTTATGTGATCGTTAGGAATACTTTGTCAGACATTCGTCCATATAAGTTGTCCTGGGACTGGACAAACAGAAAGCACCATTCTGAAACAGGACGACCCTTGCATTTCACTCCGTCTTCAATTTTCTTCAGCATAATCAAATTCGCAGCGCTTATGCCTATACGGAGTGGTTTTCGATAATATATCCAACCGGTCTCTCCGTATTGACAACGATGGTCAAAACAATTTGATAGTCGGTTATTTAACTATCGAAGTAAAAACAAACATCCATTCTAATGTATAACTAAACATCATACAATCACGCTTAAGTTTGGTTAACAGCGCGAATTTATCGTTGTAGTTTAAAACTTATCATACGCTGTAATATTTCCTTTATACTAATCTCGATATCACAGTCACGCTTAAGCTTAGTCAACAGCGTTATTTTATCGCTATAGTTCTAGGACTTGTCATACGCTGTAATATTCTCTTTATAACTAATCTTGACATCCCTTTCCGTTACAAAAATCTTGACATCTTTTTACCAACTCAATAACATCTTAAATGGGATCGGTTTAAGAAACAATTATTTAACTAAAATAATTAAATAATAAGTTACTTCATCATTGCTAAAGTAAAACAGTTTGCTTCATCATTAATTTAAAATATTGTTTAATCCTTTTTGTCTTAAAACGATTATCCTCATATGACAAATTTATAGCTTCCATTGATTAAAAATAATCGCTTATAATTTCTTAATAAAAGTTAACTACAAAATGTTTATAATAGAACTTCTATTATAATCTAGGACTTCGCTTTAATTATAAAAATATAATTTTTATAATTAACTTCGTGGATTTGCCTGACGACCAATCAACTTCTTAACAAGACGATGGATTTATGGTCGACCGTTGCCACTTTCTTAATTGATATCATTTATTGATTAAATCAAAACAAATGTTGAATTCCCATTCAACATGGTTCAAACAGTGCACAAACAATACATAAATATTTAGGAATCCGGGCGAATTCCTCCAACCGGTTTCCGCATCCACAGATGTTAGTCACAATAAATATCACCAATTTCATATCATTATGAGATATAATGGTAAACGGCATCAATGTTCAGTCGACAGTTTAGATATATGATGATTTATATTGTTTCAACCAATTTAATTATAATCTACCTAAACGACCATCATACAGCATTCAACCAATATTAAAATATAATTATAATATTTTAAAATAGATCAGAGTTTGTGAATTTACTCACCTTTGCGCGTTAACCGTTAAATAACGATTTGCGTCAGCCGGTTAAACCAGGCGTTCAGTTCGGCCATAACTTCAACGTGCTTCAAAATCGCTTAAGAACAGTTCCAATGGATTCGGTCGCGTTCGATTCTTTACTTTTGTAATTAGACTTGCTAATTTCCTCCTTCTCCCGTATAACCTTCATCATTGCCCCTTATAATCATTACCAGAGCCTACCTCGTTCGCCTTGCCCTGTCCATTTCCGTTCACTTTAATACCCACCCTCACTTCTTTCTTCGTTGTCAACAAAACTTCCTGCTGTGTGTACCCTTCCATGTCATGACCGAGTCCCAACTCCTCCAACCCCACACGGGATGTCAAACCAATGCCACTGTTTATATTCCCATCACATAGTCTACATCAAACTGCCGTGCATCTCCACATATGACACCACACTCCACCACTTTATTCACAAATCCGAACACCACTAACATACTTGGCAGCTTACGCCCTTCCCATTTTCTCACCAACTCAAGCATCCATGCACAACTCCAGTCACGCACCATTGCAATACACAGATCCCCCACAAAGACAACACCACTATGACCGTTCTAGCCTTTCCTTCGTCCTTCAACAAAACGTCTAACCGTATGTACCAAAAAACGTTTGCTTTCCCCTTCTTTTGTTTCGGCCTTAAAAAAACATGTATCCTCATGCTAATCATCCTGTAAAACCGCAACTCATATTTCCTAATTCTCCTTCCATCTTAACATAGATCCTCCTCCAGATTTACACGTGTACCCCACTTCCCTCTCAAATGGCCGACTGCCACCCAGACATGCAAAATACCCCACTTCTTCTTCTTCTTCACGTTCAAGGAAAACATGCTTCCAAAGGTGCCAAACCATTCATACAATCACCCATGTACCCTTACTTTCAACGCCATGGCCACCATATGCCATCCGCCCCTCAACTCCTGTGTATATATGTTTGTTCCTTGCTCCTTGTATTATTTACTGACCCATTTTCTTTGTCATACATGTTCGCTTCACAAATCCTTCTCCAACTCGCTGTGCCGAACGTCCACACCATGATCCGTACTGCCGTCACCATTGTTTGAGGATTGAACAACTTCGACTCTATTATTTGTATTTCATTTTTTTTATTGCAGTTCATTTCATTTCTCTTAACTGGTATTTTGTTTCAGGGGCGAACAAGTGCCTGATGTTATTTATAGAGAGGGAAACTTGGCTTCCACGTATTAGAGGACTAGGATAGCTGAAAATACCGTGTAGGTCTGCTTTGTATTTTTATTCGTATTTTCTTCTCACAGCTTGTTGGATGTTGAAAGCATAGGGGTTGGCATTCGGTCTATGTGATAGCTTAGGGTAGATTTGGTTCTCTGCTTCTTGTCAGCGTATATTACACCAAAGGTCTGTGTTTAGATGAATGATAATTCAATGCCGTAGATAGGTCACTAGCATACGGTCTTACTCAGAGGAGATGGTTTAGGCATATAGGTCTGGCTTTGAAAAGAAAGGAGAACGTACTGTGTTGCTCTGATCTATGGTGGGTAGGTGTGAGGGCTTATTTGGTTTTCATCAGTGTAGGCGTAGTATGTAGGCATGTGGTTTCTTATTAGGCTACAGCTAAAACGGTAGGTTTGCTTTGCTGCTATTTTAATGTGGACATGCGGTCTTTAATGGGATTTGGCATTTCCTTTAGTACAGACATGGGCTTTGCGAAAATCAAGTGTGGCAGAAAGTCGCTAGCTAAATGTAGTAGGAATACTACTAGGAAAGTGATTGAAATATAGGGTGTTGGGTACATTAAGTAAGAGGGGACGTACATATATTTTACATAAGGACAAATACTTAGAAGCTATGTTTTGAATATAGGTAACTGCTCATGTACGTGAGTCTCAAATATAGGGTAGTAAGGTGTCCTGACTTGTTTACATCGTAGAAAAGGAGTAGTGTACGATTCACTTAGCAGGTAAGGTATAAGATTTTTATTTGTATATATATGCTTGGACACTTAAAGGAGAAGTAACCCTCTGTGATGTTTATAGGCAACTAGGATGTGCGAATGACGCTTATGTGCAGACATAAGTAAGAGTACAATCGCGCTCAACGAGGTGTCACGACCCCAAAAATATAATAATATCGGTAGTTTAACTCATATTGTGAAACACCAAAATATTGATATAGGGTGCAAAATACTCCAAATAAAAAGTTGCTTATTTAATTAATTAAAAATTACAATAAAATTCTAAAAATTAAATTATCACTACGTCTCAAAAGAATCTCGTCCAAATTCGAATCCGATATCTAGTTATATCAAATAAACCGTTACGGTCGATGAACGATTTTATAGCGACTTTCTGAATATTTGATTTGGACATATCTCACAATATATAATTCGAAATCTCGATTTTTCACTTCCATTAGAAAATACAGTTCAACAGATTCCAACGTTTCTTGTTTCGAAGAAATCCGACTAATAACGGGTCTTGTACACTCAGTTGAAGTTCAGAACGTTAAATTACGAACTGCAGCGACGTTATGAACTCGATTATATTTAATATATATTTTTAAACATTCAACTTTGTTTTAATTAGTATATAAATCCATTTATATCACGAATTCGATATTAAAACTGATTTAAATATTCAAATACAAACCGATAAAAATGCGGGACATTACACCAAAAATAATGGGATCTATTTGAGAATATCTTTCCAACGAATCCGAAAAATCAAAATTTCATAGCGGGAATCAAAAGATATGTCCTGTTGAAAATTCTGAATAGTCGCTATGGAATTCGGGCCCTTAAAAATGGAATTTTTGCAAACGACCTCGGATTTCGACGAAACCACTTTTGTCGGGTCCGCGATGTCAAATTATTGCTAGATTCCAAATTTCATAATTTTTCGAATCAATATGTGAGCGTGGGAAAGGAAAACGCGTTTGACCAGTTTTAGTTGATTTTAATCGACTGGAAAATGGCCATATTTCAAACGGTCTCAGAATTCGACGAAACTAGTTTTGTTAGGACCGTATCGTCAATACAAGGCTAGAAAATATTTTTCGGGAATTTTTCTAGTTAGTATGTGACCCCGGTAAATTGAAATGCGCATTCAAATTCAATATATAGAGTTATATGTTGATTTTGACGAAAACTGATCGAAACGATCGAATCAACTTACGATACATATCCCATTGTGTTCGGAATGGGGGTAATACGCTATGGATGACAGTCGTTTGGCCTCGTTTGGGGTTCGAAAGAAAAGTCAACTTTAAGTGGATAATTAAATAATTAAAATTTCAATAAACCCCCCCCCCCAAAACTCTCTCTTCCCCTATACCGCAGATCGAAAAAAAAAAAACAACAGACGCTGCCCTAATCCACCCTCCCCCCAATCGTCGATCGCTCCGCCACCCCACAAGCCGCGCCACCACTCCGCCTTCTTCTTCTTCCTCCTGTCGCAACCCCCCTCCTGCTGTCGACAGCGCACACCCCCCTTTTCCTGCAGCCGACCGCGCACCCCCCCTTCAGCCTCCCCTCGCGTCGCCGAACCCCCCTCTCTCGCTAGGTCACTGTAAGTTTTCTTCTTTGTTTATTTATTTATATTTATTAAAAGTAATTGGCTTGTGAAAGTAAAAATCAGTTTTGTTTGAATATAATTTACATAGAAAAAAAAAATTTGTCATCTGAAAGGTTTGATTTCTAAAACAGGAAAAGTTACAATTTTTAGATTAAGAAAAAAAAGACTCGATCTTTGTTTTCAAGAAAAATTCGATTTTTATATATTGAATAGCAAAGTAAAAATTCGATTTTTATATATTGAATAGCAAAGTAAAAATTCGATTTTTATATATTGAATAGCAAAGTAAAAATTCGATTTTTATATATTGAATAGCGAAGAAAAATCCGATTTTTATATATTGAATAACAAAGTAAAAATCCGATTTTTATATATTGAATAGCGAAGTAAAAATTCGATTTTTATATATTGAATAACGAAGTAAAAATGTGATTTTTATATATGTAGTGAATACGGGCAAAGAAAGTGACAAGAGGCAAGAACGGCGAAGATTTCTACATAAGAGAGTCGTGGGATTGGATTAGCTATTCAGTGAGAACTCCTCACCTTTTAATTTTGTTTTTCTAGTTGAAATATATACTAGGATGTAGACGGTGTTTAGTAGCACCCGACACCCGTCGTCCACAGACCATGGACGGCTTGTATGCTTGTTTGTTTGATTTTGATGTGTAGTTGATTGTGTGATGTGATGTGAAATGAAATAAAATATTTTATAGTGGAAAATATTTTATAGTTAAAAATAGAATTTTAAACGTGTATATGAAATGAAATAAATTAATATAAACAAATCGAACGATTTGATTATATACACACATATGACTGATATTGATTGGGACAATAAATTTTACACATCTCCCAACTGCATAAATAAAATCTGTGTTTAATTGTTTGAAACCCCACATGGGTATTGGGATGATATTTGACGTACACTAATCTCGATTGATTAGTTGTATGTCGATCGATTGATTTCCAGACTGTTATGAGCGTTAAATATTTATATTTGATGCTTATACAGTGTAGAATGCACTTTGGATTATGGTTGATTATTCATCGTTGTTATTGTATACATGTGTTGTAGAAAACCCATATAATTAACATTATATGGTAATTGATTGGGCCTCATTCCAGTTTAGAAGTAGAAATATTTGAAAATAGAATATTTGAAATAGAAATATTTGAAAAAGAAATATTTAAATAGAAATATTCGAAATAGAATATTTGAAAATATGAATATATGAAGCCGTGTTGTTTGGATTTACGCCATTTTGACGTGAACGATATTTATATCGATTTTATTCATTTTATAACGAATATCGAAAGTGATTTCAAAATCTGAAATTTTGAAAAGAATTGAAATTCTAATTAAATTGAATAGAAATGAATTCGAATTGAAATTGAATAGAAGTGAATTCGAATTGAAATTGAATAAAATTGAATTCGAAAGGAATTGCATTCGAATTAAATTGAAATTGAATTGAAATCAATTTGAAATGAATTTAAAACGAATTTATATTGGAATATTCAATTTTGATTTGAAATTGAATATGAAGTTGAAACCGTTTTGAAAATGAATTTAAAACGATTTATAAAGCACGTTTTAAAAGGAAATCGACGAAGTATATATTATATATATAATATAATGGCCTGAATAGAACGCGTCGCGCCGCAGTAGTTCGCGAATTTCGACCATTGACTTCGAATGGATATTGCGGGAGATCTGACCGTCGGATTCTCCTAAAACCGGAACCGTTGGGTTCATATCGAAGAGAGCTTTCTAACGAATATTAGAAATTTGAAATCTAATGGTTGGATTTGGAATTATGTCCAAATCAAATTTGAAAAAGGTCGCTGTAAGTGCAGTTCGATGGCCATTGATGGAAATCGACTGTACGGGTCTTGATAAAATTATTAAAAATAGTAATAATTTGTGTAAAATCATAAGAAATGATTTGTGAATATTTGGGATGAAAAACTCCATATTTGAAAAGATAAAAATAGATTTATATCGAAATGAACTAGTTTTGAACTAGAATCATAATTCTATTTATTTTTAAATAAATAAATTGAATTTGAAAAGGGCTTTAAAAGTAACCAGAATTTCCAATAATTGCATTGGATTGGATTTGAATTGAAATTGTCTTCGGAATATTTCGATGTTGGATTTCGTGATTATACAGATGTTGTTATGGAAATTTGAAAGATATATATATATATATATATCGTTATTTCCAATACGATATTTGTTGGTCGTAGAATTTGATATTGAATATAAGCCGATATATTTTCTATTCAGAGCCTTGTATGGAATATCAAATGTGATTTGGGTTTGTCGTGAATGGTGTCTTCATTAACACTGTTCTTGAACCCAGTTGAGAAAAAGATTAAATCTTTTTATTTAGATTTAATGAAGTGTACCAATTAAATAATATTTAATTGGAATTGAATTGGTATTGATTTTTGGGTTTATCGTGAACAGTGTTTTAAATAACACTTGTTCTTTAACCCGACAATTAATGAGATGTGATTTTGGGTTGTCGTGAACGGTATCTTCAATAATACTGTTCTTAGACCCAAAGGAGTTAAGAAAATTCAGAAACTAACTGGAGATTAGTTGAGTTGAATGGTTTCTGGGGTATTGATCTGATGCTGGTTTCGGCCTTCGGGGTTAATACTTAGGGAACTGCTCACTTGCTAATTTACGGTTAGGGACTGATTGAAATGTGATGTGATTTTGGGTTTATCATGAACCGTGTTTTAAATGACACCGATTCTTTAACCCAGTCAAAGATTAAAACTAAATTGAGTTTTAATGAATCTTTAATTAGATTGTTAAGATCGAGAATGGGGTATCACCAGTTTTGCTCCAGGCGATAGTTAAATCCTTAATTAGATTCGAACGTGAAATGGTAATTGAATTTACCGATAACACCGTGGTGTTAGATATGAAGTATTACCAGTTTTACTTCATGGGATGAATAGGTTGGGATTAGGAAATAAAATAAATGATTACTTCGGTAAGGTTCGCTAATCCCGACTAGTTTGAATTTATATTCAAAAAGGAGATTAAAGAATAAATTTAAAGAATTTATCTTTGATAAAATTAATGGGAACCTTTCCCAAAATATAAGAATATTTGAATAAAAGAATATTCTGAATTGGAATGAGGCGTATGTTGTGTTTGTGTAACACATGTTTTATTATATACGCGAGTTATTCGGGAAGACCGGGTTTATCCCATTCTGAGTAACTGATATGACGATAAGTCGAAGATAAAGACGGTGATCGAAGACCGGAGGTCTTCACGTCGTTTGGGTGATTACTGATGATCTTGATTGGGATGTACACCCAAGAAGATGGAAACAGTTGGTGATCGTCCAGACGTACTTGGAGATCGATGGATATGCGGGGTACTAGGTGCCTCCGGTTTCGTTCAGACCCAGAACGGACTTGTAAATGGACTGTGTGTCTGACATTGGATTTTAGTCTGTGTGATTGATTTCTATTAAATATATATCTGTTTGGCGGCGGAGAATTTATTCTCTTTCTTAACGCCCTTCTCTGAGACGTACGAGCTCAGGGGTTATATACTAATGGATATCAAACGCATAGAGTGAATTGCCTGTGTGGCATGCCTAAGTGGCAAATGATCAAGGCTTCTGTTGAAAAGCAAAGTCTTGTGGTGATGATCAAAGCACGGCCTGTGTGGCATAGCTTTGTGTAACGTTGATTCGCGAGCCTCACACCCCGGTTGTGAACTAAAAACGGGAGAAGGATCCAGCGAGGGCATGCGTTTCTTTCTAGTTAGGGTGGTGTAAGTGACCTACCAGCCCTGACATTTATATTATTTTCACCTATGTGGTTGTTGCTGTTGCGGGGCGCCTCGGTTTGATCGGACGATCCGGGTCCGATGGGGTCATTCGTTGACTCATTTACGCCCCCAAAGGGCGGGGAAACGCAGTGTTAAGGCATTTTAATCCACATCGGTGGACCGGCCCTATGGCTCCTAGGTGCAGTCGCGGCTATAGCCTGAGGCTCGGGCTAGAGAGTCTCGAATTCGGTGAGGACTATGTTTGCCTCGGTTCACAGACGGAAATCCAATTTCCAAATACGTGACATTTGTGATTTTATTTGTAGAGCCTAGTATGGCGACATAGTGGGATGGGGCGCTTATGCCGTCTATGATTGATACTTATGATGTGAAGTTGTTTTATGCACTATGCACTTATAATAGTATCCAATGATTTGTTTTAAACGTATCAAGCATTCTTGGCTATTATAAGGTAAAACCCTATCCTATGGTTTGTGTTGCATTGTGTGATGGGAACTGGGTCTTATAATAGCTTCAATTTTCTTTATTTAGCGTTGCGCTGTTGTTATATGCACTGGTATTCTTGGGAGGAAACCCGTTCCGTGTTATACGGCGTGGTCCCTTGATTTACCTAACTTTAAAATAAAGATTTACAACTGTTTTAGTTCTCACACCAGTCCCATGACTGACCTGGAGTTTATTGTTTTTAACCTGAACTCTGGGTGCCCTTATTTTGACACGGGCAGCTAGTAGTTTTGGTTTTGCAGATTTATATCCACAGGATCCTGGTTTACAGCTGGAATGATATCCGGAAAGCTTTATATCCGTATATCTCTTCTAGTTGTGTATTGTATTATTTTCCGCTGCGATATATTTAAATGTAATTTAAATCTCTGATATTTCTGTGTGATATTGATTCATACTCTGTATATTCTTGTAATCTGATGGAATTGTTGTTATATACAATGAAATGTTCTTCCGTCTGCGTTCCGATGTGTGTTGTTCTCGAAGTATCCGCTCTTTCCTTTGCGGGGAAGTTACGGGTCTTTACACTAGGGTTTTACTAACCCTATCTCTATTGAGTCACGTCACAGAGCCAACGTTACTTCTCAACCTTCAGCTCTGATACCAAATGAAACGACCTGAATTTCCGTACCCTTTGAGTTGACTAATAATACCACACGTCCAACCCAAATGACACAAAATACGAATCATTATAAGAAAGAAGTTAGTGGATGAGAAATAGAAAGAAAGAAATATTAGAATAGAAGAAAAATGAAGATCACAGCTTACAGCGGAACGAATAAAATATATTAAATAACATAACTTTTGAAATACCAATCGGTAACTGTATATACATACCATCATCAGAGCACAACAGTTATTCCTGGAACAGTTATAAACACCTGTTTCCAGATACAACATAGAACACAGCGGAAAATACGATAGTCTATAGCTAACTGGTGAAGCCTTCTACTTCAAGCTCCTCCAAGTGAATCTGTAAAACCCCGACTACTTGACTGCCTGTACAAATTTGGGCATCCAAGAGTTTAGGAAAAACAAACAAAATAAACTCTGGGTCAGTCGTGGGACTGGTGTGAGTAAACTCCAACCATTTGTTTAACTTTTAAAATCCTTTTCAAAAGAAATGATAATCGTAAGACCGATCCACACATAAACACGGATGGTTTTTACCTTACGATAACCAAAAATATTTTTGATATCAAATCCAGTGATATTATAATAGTGTCTACATCAATTAAATAGAATCTAGCGGAATGCTTGCATCTCACGCTCCATATATTATATAAAATCAAAAACCGCAGGGCTCTTATTGGAGATTGAATTTCCAACATGACAAGGTATGGGACCACCTACCGATAGTGTATCTCTAGAGGCGAATACACTGGGTTCAACAAGAACGTCTTGTAACTCGGCCCTCACATGACCTACCACTCATTTTGCTTGAGTGTATCGAATGTATATCACCAACGGTTGGGATCAGCAACCGTTTCCCGAAAGGGACAGCATCGATAGATTAAAGAACAGATGGAATTTTCTCTAAATAGGTGATTATACATCCTAATGGGTGCGACCCACATAGCCATGCTGCCTGCCCCATTTTTGTCATTTCCCGGTTGATGAGGCTTGAGGCTGCGATTATCTTCCAGAATATATGGCCACCATTCACTTTGAATGCCACATCGTCATACCCGCCAAATCACAATTTGATTTCCCCAAAAATACCACGGGTATAAAGCTAAGAGAAACGAGTTCCTCCGCCACCATATGTAAGTACGTTTGGAGAGATCAAACCACGTGATCCGTTAGATATACTCTGTCAGACATTCGTCCATTTACGTTGTCCTGGGACTGGACAAACCGAAGGCACTATTCTATAAACAGGATAGTCCTTGCATAGCTCCGTCTTCAGTCATATCTGATCGCAACGCTAACGCCCATACAGAGTGGTTTTCAGATACTGAATCTGATCCCGGTCTCTCCGTATTGACAACAGAGGTATAAAATAAATCAAAACTTTGATAGTCGGTGATTTAACTATCAAAGAAACATCCATACAATCAAAGGTCCTATTTCCAGTTGGAAATTCTACCGATCAATCATCAACAACACTGGCCCTTTTAAATTAACTCCATATTATATTATCAACTCCAAATTTCCATCTTTCCTATCTTTTCAAAACACGATTTTCTCTCTTGATTCTTGTAAAATATTTTTAATATCCTACTTTCTTTATTCGAGAAAATATCTCTTATTCTAGTTAGAAGACATTTTAATATACTCACGATTCCTTGTTTTCTATATTCAGAAAATATACCTTATTCCATTCCTTAATTCCTCCTTGACTAATTCATTTCATATTCTATGCATAGAAAATACCTCTCAATTTATTAGGGGGAAACATTTCAAATTCTTTTAAATTAACACGATGTTATAAAACATCGTTACTATAACTCCACCCACTAATCATTTATTAGCTAACCATATTGCTTAACCAAGTTCCACCATCGAACCTTAACCATTTATCCATTGATCATGAAGTCAATCAAGTTGGGGTATATTTACCTCTCAGACCTTAATTGAACCACATTCTCAACTTTTGAAATAGTCAAAGCTCACAATTTTAAACAACCCATTGCCTACGCGACTCGCGGATTCGATCTAAGAACCTACTTCCTTTGCAGAAAAATATTGATTATAACGGTAACGTTACAATCGCTGTTTCCAAATATTTGATTTATAAAACATTGCTTTTAACAACAACGATACAATCACTGTCTATAATTATAGAACATTTATTATAGCAATAGCGTTAAGATCGCTGTTTAGATTTACAAAACATTTATTATAACAGCAGCGTTAAAAATTACTATTTAGAATTTACAAACCATTTATTATAACCACAGCGTTAAAAATCGCTGTTTAGATATACCAAACATATGTTCTAACGACAACGCTAAAATCGCTGTTTACAATTTACAAAACACTAACCAATTCCTTTATAACCATTTCAGCCTACGAAAACACTTTCACACTTTATTTTTATATCCCAAAATTTGGAATAAAAACTCATCGTTTCCATTTTAAACAATTTTCCATTTTCCCTTTCCCATTCAAGATCCAATGTGGATTCATATTTCAGATCTAAATTCATTTATAGATATTTCACTTGCAAAATATTCATTTTAAACCCACTCACTTAAATTGTGAATATAATTCCTTCATATACCATTTGATTCATATTAAAAAATACTATCTTAAACCAAATTTTTAGTTATAACTTCCATTCAAAATTTCTCACTTAAATCTCATTTCTTTTTATTTTAATCTTTTAAAACCTCGTTTAACATTTCCTTGATAATAGCTAAGTTTTAAATCTCATTTCAAATATTGGTTTCAAAACCCATTTCCATATCGCTATGCAAAATCAATGTATCCAACAATAAATAATTCAATATATATTCTCATTCATAACAAATTCTTGATTCATTCATTCGAACATGTTTTCTATTTTCAACTCTATTAAAAATTTAAATTTCTATTTTTGAAAATAAAATTCCTTTTTAACACTCAAATTTCCCTTTCTATATTTTAAAATATTTTATGGTTTTTAAATACCAAAATTTCTAGGGCCAGTGACAAAATCAATCATAGAATACATACCCATCATATAATGCAATCCTATAAAACAATAATATAAATGTTGAGGAACCTAGTTGGGTCCCTCCAACCTGTTCCCCTGCAACCACAGATGTTAATCATATCAACGATATTATTTAACATCAATGTGAAATATCGGAACTAATAATCGATCAACAATGTAATCATATCAACCAATTTTATCAACTATTCAACCAAGCAATCATCACATAGTATAAAATAACTTTAAAGGCTCGTTTATATAGAAATATAACGAGGAAGAGTTAGTGAGTTTACTCACCTTAATTCATAGTTGACTGTTCTGCTTTTAAAATCAAACAGGCGTTTGAATTTGTCATGGAATTCCAGTAGCTCCGTTCTCAACGGAATATAGTTCTACAACGTATACTTCTTTGTTGTGATTCCAACATGATCGATTTCGTCAGATTCTGGTATCATTTGAACAAATTATAACGAACATGACTATTTGATTTAAAATGGAAAATTAACATTGCCTAATTACCTTATTAGTTTTAATTACCCCATTTTTCCATGTTAAATCACGATTAGGCCCTTTCTCCCCATGCATCACTCCCTACAACTGAAACCGCATGCTCTGCTCTCTCTTTACCCATTCTTGCATCCTTCCCAAGTCCTCGCGTTTCCTCATCATTCCCTCCACCATTTGAAATTACTTACACAGTAACAACGCGAATGTGCCCCTCCCTTTACCAAACTGAACGTTCCCTTCCCCTTGCCAGTTGTTCGAACACCCTACACATGCCACTAACCCACTCAACTGTACCTCAAACATTATCCCCTCTACCAATTGTCCCCTCCGCTGCATCCTTAAGTCCCTTCCTTTTTTTTAAACACTGCGCCTAACTGAAGCCCAAACTATCGGATCCAAGCAGCACGCACCTAACTCTTTCTCTCTTTTCTCTACCCTAAGCATCAAACCCACTCAATTGAATTATACTTCTTAAACCGCACCCTTATCTTTCTCTCCATCCTACTGACAAACAATCCGCACAGTACCTCCTTCACCATCCCATGCGTATCCAACTTCCTAACTCCCCTTTCAAATACATACGCACTCTGCTCACGGACGCCCCAGCCCCAAAATATACCACCGGAGCATCATCTACGTTCACCAAACTCCTCCTCTTCCCACGAGCCACCCTTCCGCCATCCAATCTCTGACTTGCACCCTTTCTCGTTCACCTATGCTCTCGGATTTCCTCAAAATCCTCACAGTTTGAGCCGCCGCCGTCATATGATAATGTTACCGGAACATCAGCGCCTTCGGGTAAAGATAGAGCTCGCCAAACTGAAGCAAAACCCTTTAGATCCCATTGCCAAACATAACTCAAGGAGGAGATCAAAGCAAATTTCGCTTGTAAAGTTTCTGGCCGTGTATTTTGTTTTAAGAGGGTGGTTTTCGATCGAACCTGGCTTCAAAGCAAAGAATGGCATACGATTTCTTTTACTGAGTAGATGGGTTCCATTTTTACTTCCTTTTTGATGCGAGAAAGAAGAGGTACAGGAGATGGTAAAAATTCCAAATATATATAAACAGAAGGGACTGAGTAGGGTCGTTTTCACCAAGTATTTTCCGTGGGAAGCACGTTTACGTGGGGAGCACGTTTACGTGGGGAGCACTGTATTGTAATTTAATTTTGACAAAATTTTCAGAAAGGTATTAGTTGTAGGTTGGCGCAAATAAATATTTAGGGATAAGCAAAGTAAATAGGTTGTACGCAACTGTATATTGGTCTTGAAATGTTTGAAGTTTACGCGGTATCTTTATACAGAATTCTGTTATTTACGAACTGGTGCGGACAGAAATAAGAGTACGGTCATGTCCAACGAGGTACCACGATCCCAAAAATATAATAATATCGGTAGTTTAACTTATATTATGAAACCCCAAAATATTGATATAGGGTGCAAATTACTCCAAATAAAAAGTTGCACATTTAATTAAATAAAAATTTCAGTAAAATTCTAAAAATTAAATTATAATTACGCCTCAAAAGAATCTTGTCCAAATTTGAATCCAATATTTAATTATTTTAACTAAACCGTTATGGTCGATAAACGATTTTACAGCGACTATTTGAAAATTTGATTTGAATATAACTCACAATCTATAACGCAAAATCTTGGTTTTTCACTTCTGTTAGAAAAATACAGTTCAATAGATTCAAACGTTTCGTGTTTCAAAGAAATCCGACTTATAACGAATTCTGTATATTCATTTAAAGTTCAAATCGTTAAATTACGAACTGCAGCGACTATTCCAAGCTCTATTTAAATTATATTATATATTATACGTTTAAATATCATTTTATAAATTAATTCGTTATAAATTCCTATATATAATTCAAATAAAATATTTAAACCAATTAAAATATTTAGAATTCAACGATCGAAAATCCGGGTCGTTACATCAGAATATAAATATTTATTTTTAAATATAAAAGGTATTGAAAATGGCGCGGTAGTTTGAAAATTCAATTTCAAATTTCAAATAAATGTACAGGATTCAAAATAAAATGGATTTTAGCAAAACTAAAAATATTAGAATTAATTTGAAAATATCTTTCCAACGAATCTGAAAAATTGAAATTTCATAGCGGGAATAAAATGTTATGCCTAGTTGAAAATTCAGAATAGTCGCTATGCAATTTCGGCCCTTAAAACTGGAAATTTTGCAAACAACCTCCGTTTTCGATGAAACAACGTTTGTTGGATAGGGGATGTCAAGTTATTTCTAGATTCCAAAATTCATAATTTTTGGAGTTAATATGTGAGTGTGGCGCAGGAAAACGTGTTTGAACAGTTTTAGTCAATTTGGATCGACCAGAAAATGACCATTTTTCAAACAGTCTCCAAATTTGATGAAATTAGTTTTGTTAGAACTGTATCGTTAATAAGAAGCTAGAAAATATTTTTTAGGAATTTTTAGAGTCTGTATGTGGCCCCGATAAATTGAAATGTATGTTCAAATTCAATATATAGATTTATATTTTGATTTTGACGAAAACCGATCGAAATATCCAAACTGGCTTACAATACATATCTCATTGTGTTCGGAATAGGGGTAATTAGTTATGAATGACAGTCGTTGGGTCTTATTCGGAGGTCGAACGAAAGTCAACTTAAATGGAGAATATAATATTAATTTATTATATATATTTTATAAAACACCCTCTCCCTCTTCTCTCTGATATTCAGATCGAAATAAAGAGAAAAAGAAAGCAAACGACGGGGGGGAGGGGATCGCCGTCGCGCCTAGATGTCGCCGCCCCCTCAGACATCGCCTCTGATCCCCCTTCCCCCATCTTCTTCCCCTCCGCCTTCTTCTTTTCCCCCTTTCCTCCATTTAAACCGCAGCCCAAATCGCGATCCACCCACCGACGATGCCGACCCCGGCGAACTCCCCCTACCACGCCTCCCCTTATTCTCCGCCCCCGCCTCTCCCCCTCTTCCACGAGACCCAAACCCCCTAAGCCCTAACGCCACCAGCACCCTCCGACGCGTGATGAGCAGTCCCCTTTCTCCGACGATGGAGTGAGCACCAATCCCCTGCTCTGCTGAAGGAATAATGCAGTAAGTTTTTAATTCATTTTATTTAATTCTCCTTTTAAAAATACAATTTTTGTTTGTTTAAAAATACGATCTTCATTAGTTCAGGAAGAAAGATTTTTAAAAAGTATGAAAGAATGATTTTTTAAACGTAGAAAGCTATGGTTTTTGTTGTAAAAAAGATTATATTTTTGTTTATCAAGAAGATGACAATTTAGATTTTTAAAAAAGAAAAAGGATAGATTTTTAAAAAGAAAAGAAGTAGATTTTTTAAAAAGGAAAAGAATTGATTTTTATAGCGAAAAGGATTTGATTTTTATTTAGGTAAATAGCCTACTTTTTATATATATAACTTCGTGATGAAAATGCGATTTTTATTCATATAAAAATTCAATTTTCATATGTATGAAGCGAGAATAAAAATACGATTCTTATTATGAAGTTAGCAAAGTTAAAATACGATTTTTATTATGAAGTTAGCAAAGTAAAAATACGATATTTATCGTTTGAATGGCAATGTAAAACGTGATTTTTATCTATGTAGCGTTGTTATAAAAATATGATTTTTATAATCGAAATAACGATATAAAAATTAGATTTTTATATATGGATTAGCTGCATAAAAATATAATTTTTAATGTATAAACATCGGATTAAAAATGTGATTTTTACTATTAACTGCGGGAAAAGGTCCAATCGGAATTTTGGGCATATCCAAACCATTCAGAAATAAGGAATGGAGGAGTGGAACCCAAAGGTGAAAACTTCTCACTTTTATTATATTTCTAGTTAAAATATATACTAGGATGCAGACGGTGCTTAGCAGCACCCGACACCCGTCGTCCACAGACCACGGACGACTTGTTTGTTTGATTGATTGTGTTATGAAAATTGATTGTGTGATGTGGAATGGAATAAAATATTTTATAGTTAAAAATATAATTTTTAACGTGTGTTTGAATAAAATAAATATTCATAAACAAATCGGACGATTTGTTTATGTATATACTTTTGGCTGATATTGATTGGGTAGATAAATTTTACACATCGCCCAACAGCACAAATAAAACCTGTGTTTGATTGTTTAAAACCCCACATGGGTATTGGGATGATACTGGACATACACTAATCCCAATAATTAGTTGTATGTCGATCGATTGGTTAACAGGCTACTGTAATCGTTAAACATTTATATTTGATGCTTATGCAATGTAGAATGCACTTTGGATGATGATTGACTGTGATTTATTATTGTTGTGTACATGTATTGTATGAAATCCATATAAATCACATTATATGGTAAATGACTGTGTCTGATTCCAGTTCAGAAAGAATAAATATTTTAAAATAACGAATATTTTAAAATAATATTCAGTAAAAGATCAAAATCTGATTTTGATGTCCGATTTGCGATGGACACGAATATATTTAAATATATAAAGCCGCTGTGATTAGATTGATGCCATTTTGACGTGAACGATATTTATATTGATTTTATTCATTTCTATAGTGAATTTCGAAAAGGAAATGATTTCGAAATCTAATGTTTTGAAAAACTATCATTTATATATTGATGATATGGAATATTCAATTTTGATTTGAAATTGAATATGAATTTGAAATCGTTTTGAAAACGAATTTGAAACGGTTTATAAAATATTTTTTAAAAGGAAATTGCCAAAATATATATTATATATATAATATAATGGCCTGAATAGAACGCGCCGCGCTGCGGCTGTTCGCGAATTTCGACCATTAGCTTCGAATGGACATTACGGGAGATCCGATCGTCGAATTCTCCTAAAACCGGAACCGTTGGGTTCGTATCGAAAAGAGTTATCTAATGAAAACAAGAAATTAGAAATCTAACTGTTGAATTTGGAATTATATCCAAATCAAATTTGGAAAAGGTTAGTGTAAGTGCAGTTCGATGGTCGTTTATGGAAATGGACTTTACGTGCCTTAATAAAATTATTAAAAATATCAATAATTTGTGTAAAATCATAATAAATGATTTGAAAAGAATTAGGATGAAAAATTCTATATCTGAAAAGGTAAAAAAAATTTTATCGAATTGAACTAGTTTTGAACTAAAATTATAATCCAACATTTAGAAATAAATAAATTAGATTAGAAATGGTTTTAAAATAACCTAAATTTCTAATATATGAGTTGGAATGGATCGGAATCGAAATTACCTTTGGAGTATTTCGATATGGGGTTTCGTGATTATACGGATATTGTAGGGGAATTTGGAATATATATATATATATATATATATATATATCGTTATTCCAATACGATATTTGTTGGTTTCAAAATTTGATATTGAATATAAGCCGATATATTTCTACTCAGAGCCTTGTAATTAATATCGAATTGAATTTTGGGTTTGTCATGAATGGTATCTTTAATAATATTGTTCTTAAACCCAATGGAGTTAAGAAATTTAGAAACTGACTGGAGATTAGTTAGTTGAACGGTTTCCAGGGTATTGATCTAATGTTGGTTTCGGCGTTCGGGGTTAATACTTAAGGATTCTTCTCTTGCTAATTTACGGTTAGAGACTAATGAAATGGAATGTGATTTGGGTTTGTCGTGAATGCTGTCTTCGTCAGCACTATTCTTAAACCCAGTTGAGAAAAGATTAAATCTTTTTATTTAGATTTAATAAAGTATACCAATTAATTAATATTTAATTGGAATTGAATTGAAATTGATCATTGGGTTTATCGTGATCGGTGTTTTAAAATAACACCTGTTCTTTAACCCGATTAGCAATGGAATGAGGTTTTGGGTTGTCGTGAATGGTATCTTTAACAATACTATTCCTAGACCCAATGGAGTTAAGAAAATCAGAAACTAACTGGAGATTAGTTAAGTTGAATGGTTTCCTGGATATTGATCTGATGTTGGTTTCGGCCTTCGGGGTTAATACTTAGGGAATTGTTCACTTGCTAATTTACGGTTAGATGCTGATGGAATGGAATGTGATTTTGGGTTTATCGTGAACCGTGTTTTAAATGACATTGGTTCTTTAACCCAGTTAAAGACAGGATATTGATTTTTGGGAAGATTAAAACCAAGTGGAGTTTTAATGAATCTTTAGTTGGATTATAATGATCGAGAATGGAGTATCACCAGTTTTGCCCCTAGCGATAGTTAAATCTTTAATTAGATTTGATCGGGAAATGGTAATTAAATATACCGATAACACCGTGGTGTTAGTTATGGGGTAATACAGTTTTCTTCTGTGGGATGAATAGGTTGGGATTGGGAAATTAAATAAATGATTACCTCGGTAAGGTGCGCTAATCCCGACTAGTTTGGAAAACTGTAACATGGTTTGAATTGACATCTAAAGGAAGATTAAAGAATAAATTTAAAAGAATTTATCTTTGATAAAATTAATGGGAACCTTTCCCAAAGAATGTGAATATTTGAATAAAAGAATATTCAGAATTAGAATGAGGTGTATGTTGTGTTTTTATAGGACTTGTTTATTATATACGCGAGTTATACGGAAAGGCCGGGTTTAAACCCATTTTGAATAACTGATTCGGCGATATGTCGATGATGAAGACGGTGGTTGAAGACTGGAGGTCTTCACATCGTTTGGATAATTACTGATGTCTTGTTTGGGTTGTACACCCAAGACAAGGTAATAAGTGATGATCGTCCATATGTACTTGGAGATCGACGGATATGAGAGGACCTGTCTCCTGTATTTGACATACGGGAGAGGAATAAGGTGCCTTTGGTTTCGTTCAGACCCATAACGGACTTATAAATGGATGGTGTGTCTGACATTGGATTTTATTCTGTGCTGATTGATTTCTATTAAATATATATATCTTTAGGCAACAGAGAATTTATTCTCTTTCTTAACGCCCTTCTCTGAGACGTACGAGCTCAAAGATTGTATATCGATAGATATCAGTCGCATGGCATGAATTGCCTGTGTGGCATGCTGGGATGCAGTGATCAAGGCTTTTGTTGAAAAGCAGATTCTTGTGGTTGATGATCAAAAAACGACTTTAATACAGCATAGCTTTGTGTATTGCGTTAATTCGCGAGCCTCACACTTCGGTATGAGTTAAAAACGGGACTGGGCCGTTGGGACAACACGACGTTTCTTTCTAGCTATAGGTGGTGTCAGTGTTTTATCAAGGCCTAGCATTTAATATTTTTACCTTTGTGGATGTTGGATTGCGAGGCGCCTCGGATATATCGGTCCCTTTGGAGCCGATGGATAGGTCCGATTAGATCGGGAAATGTGTGCTCAGGAATAACTAATCCTCAAACGTAGCGGAGGACCGGTCCAACCGATTCCAAGGGCTACCCAGAGTGCGTAGTCCTAAGACATTTGCTAGAGTGTCTCGAAGTGGTGAGGAGCCATCCCTGGCCTCGACTCATGACGGAAATCCAATTTCCAATACATGACATTTCAGTTTTGATTGTAGAGCCTGGTATGGCGACATAGTGGGATTGAGCACTATGCCGTCTATGATTGACACATTTATATTTGAAGTTGTTTTCATACACTTTACATTATAATAGTATCGAAATGATTTGTTTTAAACGTACGAAGCATGATTGGCTATTATAAGGTAAAACTCTATCCTCCGGCTTGCGTTGCATTGTGTGATGGGACCTGGGTCTTATAATAGCTTCATTTTTTAAGAAGCATTGCGTTGCTTATAACTGTTTGTGCACTATTATTCTTGGGAGGAAACCCATTCCGTGTTATACAGCGTGGTCCCTTGATTTACTTTATTTTTAAAGTAAAAATTTAATAACTGTTTTAGTTCTCACACCAGTCACATGACTAACCTAGAGTTTATTGTTTTAACCTAAACTCTAGGTGCCCCTATTTTCCACATGGGCAGCTGGTAGTTTTGGTTTTGTAGATTTATATTCACAGAATCCTGGTTTACAGCTGGAATGATATTCAGAAAGCTCTGTATCCGTTTATCTCTTTCAGTTATGTTTATGTATTATTTTCCGTTGTTTGTATTGTATTGTAATCTTTGATATTTTTCTGATGTATTATATTTATTCATACTCTGTATATTCTTGTATTCTGATGGAATTGTTGTAATAAGCAACGAAATGTTCTTTTGTTTGTGTTCTTATTTGTTGTGTTCTCAAAGCAATTTGTTCTTTCCTTTACGGGTAAGTTTGGTTTGCCACATTTTGGTATCAGAGCTTTGGTTTACAAAGCTCGAGAACAAGACACATTAGAACCGAACGAAAGAATTCATCAGAGATCGGACTAGCAATATCCCATGGGAATGACTCGTTAGAGATGGGATCAGTAGTATCCTAGAACGAGTGTGAAGAGTATAAAATAAAAATGAAAACAAGCTTTGTTTTGAAAATTTAATCTTTATACGTATTTGAATATTTTATTTGTATTGAATTTGGACAATCCAATATATAAAGATTTTGCATATACGCCTTGCAAACGTGTATTCGAAGTTTTAACATACTGGATAGATATAGAATCACACTCTAGTCGCCCGGAGATGAAACTATTATTGACTATATTGCATCAGTAGTTTGTGTTCGAGTTTCGAAGGTGGGATATTTATATATTTCCAATTGGCTGGTGTGAGAACCAAAAACCAGATAGGGGGCTGTTGTGTGAATTGGCATCAAAAACATGATTTTCTGTATATGAATCAAAATTATGAATTTGAAAAGTTAATTCACTAATTGATTGATGGTTGTTTTGTATGATTATTCATTTAAACCAACATATGAAAGAAAGGTAAAATTCAAGCCAAATTTAGTCAAATTTGAACTGTATTGAAAATTGCTTGAATTTGCACGCATATACATGTATGTACATTGAACAAGTCATAGCAAGGAGGCTAGAGAAGAGGAATAAAATTATTTGCCCGACAAACAGGTATATGTTTATTGAATTTCTTGGGGGTTTTGATGATTTTATGAGCCGATTGGCTAGCTGCTTGGCTGTTTCTTTTTCTTTTTGGATTGGAGAGGCCTGTATGGAAATTTCGAGATTTTCCCGGTGCTCCCGTACAGGGGAGGTTATGGCGTAATTTTTTGAAAATTTAGGGTGTTAGCCAAATTTTTGAAGAATTGGAAAATTCTTAGAAACTGAAAAGTTAAAGAACTTAAGCCATAATGGAAATAATGAAAGTTGAGTTGGTTTGTAAAACAACTTTCAGCTCCGTTCCTTTTCGAGGACGAAATTCTTTTTAAGTGGGGGAGATTGTAACAACACGGAAATTCCGAACCAATTTAAAAATTTTATTTTGGCAATTTTAATGAATTTTGAGTATTTAAAATGATGTATTTTGAATAATAACGACGAGAAATTTATTTTGAATAGAGTTAGAACATATATATTTATTTAGATCATCGTTAGAATATAAATACTTATTTTTAATTATAAAAGGAATTGAAAATGGCGCGGTAGTTTGAAAATTTGATTTTAAATTTCAAATAAATGTACAGGATTCAAAATAAACCGGATTTTAGCGAAACCAAAAATATTAGAATCTTTTTGAAAATATCTTTCCAACAAATCCGAAAAATTGAAATTTCATAGAGGGAATAAAAAGCAATGCCCAGTTGAAAATTCAGAATAGTCGCTATGGAATTTTGGCCCTTAAAAATAGAAATTTTACAAATGACCTCCATTTTCGACGAAACCACTTTTATTGGATCCAGGATGTCAAGTTATTGATAGATTACAAAATCCATAATTTTTGGAGTTAATATGTAAGCGTGGCGCAGGAAAACGTGTTTGAGCAGTTTTAGTCAATTTGGATCAACCAGAAAATGGCCATTTTTCAAACGGTCTCCAAATTTGACGAAATTAGTTCTGTTAGAACTGTTTCGTCAATATAAAGCTAGAAAATATTTTTTGGGAATTTTTAGAGTCCGTATGTGGCCCCGGTAAATTGAAACTGCGTTCAAATTCAATATATAGATTTATATTTTTGAAAATTAGCCTCACATCCTTAAAATTAAAGTTAATTAGGCTCACATCCTCCCCTTTGAAAACATATAAATTTCATCCCTGTTTTTAAAATAGCGCCTAGTAATTTCCACTTTTGCCCATATTGATATCTGCGTCTTTAATTTCGGATCTTATCCGATATTTCTTATATGCGATTACATTTTTATATCGCGTTTTTTTTCCTGCTAATGGCGGCGGCTACTTCTTTCTTATTTGCGATTAAATTTTCATTCGTTTTTTCCTGCTAATGGCGGCGGCTGCTGTAACAACCCATATTTTGAATAACAAGATATAACATAAATCAAGACAGAATTAAATTGTAAAATCTGAATCAAGGGAAAAGGGCTGTGCCATTGCGTTCGTCTCGGAAAAATATGTGAAATAGAGTCCGAGTTTTCGAAAAGCGGAGTCCGTATGACCAAGTTATGGCCCAATGAAGTTTTCAGAAAATTCCAAGCCCGAAAACAGTTCAAATTCGAATTCAGGTTTGAATTTCAGCCAAAACAGGATAGGCGGGAATTCTCCCGCCCCAGGCAGGGTCGACACAGGGGTCGACACCAGTGTCGACCCCCCCCCCCAATGGGTCGACACCCATGTCGACCCATGGGTCGACACCCCCGGTCGGACCAGTTTTTCTGATGCACCATTTGTGACATGTTGAGTCTTGCTCTAGAAGTTTCTGATGGGATTTGACGGACCTGATGTGTTTTAGGGTTAATCTATGGTCTAAACTAACCTAATCATCTATAAAAAGACCCCTAGACCTAGCCTAAACCCTCACCAATCATGGCCTCCACCTTCTTCATGAGAGCATGAGTGTCTCAAATCAATCTATGTCATAAAAGAGCCATCTTTCTTAAGTAAAAGAGCCTTCTTTCTTTGTCTTTGGGGTTATTCCTTCTTGTTCTCAAGTCTTGAAGTGGAGTTTATCGTCTTTAGTTGTGGATTTGCTAGTGTGGCTTCGTCTCAATCTTATTTTATATTAATTCTAGTCTTCATAGCATTGTAAGCCCTATACTACTCTTAGATTCTAGCTATGAAGTTAAATATGACATGTTGCAAGTTGAGTTTGGGCCTAAGTATGATATGTGCTTTGATCCTATCATGTTATGCATAAGTTTAATTCTATGCATGTTTGTAAAGCTATCACGTTGACCTTGTAGGCTAAAAGCTATAAGCTTTATGTTGAAATATTGCATTATGCAACATGGGGACCCTCATAACCTTTATGATAACTTGCATATAATGTTATATGCGAACTTCTAGCCACCATCCTATGTCATTTATGATCATGTTTCACCTATTTGCTTAAGTTGATATTATGCATGTTTTGAGGCCCATGATGTAATATGCAAGCTTATGAACATATTTATGCCTCATATGCCACCATGTTTAACTTGTGGCCAACCTTATTACCTTATGCCCTTTTGTCATGCCTTTGCCAAGTTCCCTCTTTTGATCTATGTTATGTTATGCGAAACGTACATGCGATGGGAATGCGTTGGGTTGGGTAATATTAATGACATGAAACATGATTTTAAAATATGACATGAACATTGACTTGTGATTATGTTTGTAAACATAATGATGGACATGACACTTAGAAAATATGAGTGTGGCCAACTCGAGGTTGGGTTGAGTTTGTAGCATAAATCTACCCGGAACCGACCGGCTTAACTAGTGGCTACAAACAATAGGACCCAATGTAAGTAGTTGGTCATGTCGCACTTGAAACTCGAGGTTAGACTAAGTTGTGGTGTAAAGCTACCCGGACCCGCCCGGCTTAACTAGTAACCACAACGAGGTCTAATGTGAGAGGTTGGGTGCATTAAATTAATTAATGCCACATAGTAGGGTTAAGTCATGGACCACTTGAATACTTAACCAATTAAACATGATGGGTTGACGCGGTTAAGTCATGAACCTTGGGTACACTTAACCAACTTGATACTTGATTGGGTAGGGTTAACCACATTTAACCCGCTAGAAACCCTAGTTACGGGGTCCTTTTCACCAGTAACCCTCTTGATTGTATCATGATACCCTAGGGACTAGGCTAGGGTGGGGCACGATTACTGGGCTGACATGTAAGCGACCAAAACGACGGCTGAGTAAGTGCGCCGGTGTAGGTTCAGGCGGACTATGGTCGTGCACATGGTCCGGAGTTGAAAAAGCAGACACGGGCACCCGTAGGTTTAGACTGTGCGTGCTTGATTTGTGTCCGTGGTTGGCACCCTAGGGCTTGATACACCCTAGGGTGGACCTAGCACAGTTGACTACACTTCGTGATTGGGCCGTATGACACCGATACACGACGAGTTAGGCTTATAGGGAGCCGATCGACTAGACCGAGTAGTTGGACCTCGATTTAGGTCATTTCATGATGTGGGCCAGCTTTGGGCTAAGGGATCATTTCTTGATTATACTTGACATGGATTGGAATACTAGTACACTCCCGGTGCAACTTAACCTTGTATATGCGTTGCCACACTTGATCTATCTTGTTAACTTTTCACCATGCCAGTTATCACCCTACATCTCATCTCTGTTTTACATGTTCAGTTAACTTTATTAGTTTTTATACTAATAGCAGATAGGACTTACCAGTCTTTTTGACTGACCCGTTTTCTTTCGCCTCTTTTCTTCCGTCCCCCTCCCCCCCCCCCAGGTTTGCAGGGTGGGAACACTGTTACCTAGCTGGATCTTTAGCTGCTTTTCTGGATAGCTCACGTATGGTTTGAGCATGCTATGGCCTTATGCTACTTTGGGGATAGTTACTTTATGTTTCTTTTTCAGTTTTCAGTTTATGTTCTAGACTTTGTTTAATGGGAAAATAATGACCAAGTACTTTGATGTAACTTGACTATGGTTTTGAAATGCTAGTTTTATCCGCTGCTTTATTTACTCTGTTTTTACTTATATGTTCTGTCTTGTGATATCCGCATGCATGTTTACCTCGTTTAACGCCCCTCCAAAGCTAGTGTCCTTGCAAGAGTGGCACTGGCGGAGGTGGGGTGTTACATTTGGTATCAGAGCATAAGTTTTACAAGATTTGAGCAAAAGGTTTTTAAAACTTACCTTTTGAAAAACTATTTTCAAAACCAATTAAGTATTTTCCAAGAAAAGTCTAGTTATTTTAAAAGGCTATTCCCCAAATGCCATTGGCACCATCCTTCGTTTCCTTGTTCTAAAGCTATCTTTTCCTTTTTCAGTATGGCCGATCTTAACCTTCCCGAGGGAGTGACCATTCCCGGATGGTTCCGGAGGTACTTGGAAGCTAGGGCCAACAATGTTGGCCCAGCAAACACCCCCACCGTAACTGAGGTCCCTCCTCCTCCTCCTCAGAATCCACAAGCAGATTTCGCTAAGGTTTGCAAGGACTTTAAGGCGATGGGTGGCAAAAAAATTATTGGGACGGAGACTTTTGTGGAGGCGAGAAATTGGTTGAAAGAAACTGAAGATCTTTTCGCTATCTTTGATGTGGAAGACCATAGAAAGGTTTTATTGGCAGCATGGTTATTAAAAGAAGAAGCTGCTTATTGGTGGGAGGTCACCAATGCAACTAGACCCATAGAGACTTGGGCCGACTTTAGGACGAGATTTGGGCTTAAGTTTCTATCATCAGCTGAGGCGAATCTGCAATTGGAGAAGTTTATATCTTTGAAGCAAGGGGACATGACAGTGAGGGAGTATGTGAATAAGTTTAGCTAGCTCGCTCGATTCGGTTTGGACATGGTTAATACCCCCCAGAAGAAGGCTTTACGCTTTGCACGAGGATTGAATGAGCCATTACAAGGTTTAGCCCTATCTCATATACCCATGGGAGCCACTTTTGAAGGCCTAGTAGACATGGCATTGCTTCAAGGAGACGATAAGAATGGCAAGAAGGAAGTCAAGGCTAATGAGACTCAAGCCAAGAAGACAGACTCCAAGTGGGGAGGAAATCAGAGCAATCTGAACAACAAGAACAACAAGGGCAACAAGGCCAAGGCAAAGGACCCAAGAAAATGCAACTTCTGTGGGATTGTTGGGCACATAGCCAAGGATTGCAGAAAGAAGAAGAGGAAACAGGGCGAATGCTTTCATTGTGGAGAGACTGGACACTTTAGCAAGGTTGCCCCAAGAAGCAAGGACAAGGGCAAGGGCAGAATCAGCGTGCAGGACCTTCTGGAGGGCAAGTGCAAGCCCTCAACACTGCTCCAGTTCAGGACCGAGGTAGTATTTCTGTAGAAAGTCTTGTTTATATTTCTGATTATCCTGTTCGCACCTTATTTGATTCTGGCGCATCGCATAGTTTTATTTCTTCTGACATTGTTGAAAGTTTGCACCTAAGTACTAGTCTAGTTGAGGATCCCGTTTGTGTTTCAAATCCAATTGGGGGTTCCGCCCATCTATCTATGATTTGTGTGGATTTGAAGATTTCTATCTTGACCATAGAATTCACGTGTAATGCTTATGTTCTCGGGTTCACGGGATACGGGTTGATCTTGGGCATGGATTGGTTGTCCAGTTATGGAGCCATTCTCGAATGTGAACATAGGGTGGTGAGGCTCATGACTCGCCTCGGTAATACCCTAGAAATTTCTTGTAGCCCTAGAGGTCCCGTCATGTTATGTTATCTTGAATCTCTTGACTCGTCCATCGATGATCTGCAATCTGTAAGGGTGGTCCGAGACTATCCTGATGTCTTTGAAGAAGTTAAGGGGTTACACCCTAAACAAGAGATAGATTTTCGCATTTATCTTGTTGATAATGCCAAGCCAGTATCATTGCCCGTTAGGCACATGGCCCCACGAGAAAGAAGAGAGCTCAGTAAGCAAATCAAGGAGCTGCTTGAGAAAATTTTTATTAGGCGAAGCATTTCTGAATGGGGTGCTCCTGTGGTATTCGCTACTAAGGCGGATGGTTCGCTTCGTCTATGTGTTGATTATCGAGAATTGAACAAGCTGACAAAGAAGAATAGGCACCCGTTACCGAGGATTGATGATCTCTTTGACCAACTTGTTGGTGCTTCTGTTTTCTCTCAGCTCGATTTAGCCACCGGATTCCATCAGCTTAGAGTGGCTGAGGATAGTATTGATAAGACTGCGTTTAGGACTCCAGATGGATTCTTTGAATGGCTTGTCATGCCATTCGGTTTGACTAATGCACCCACCTACTTCGTAGATTTGATGAGTAGGGTGTTCAGGGAGTTCCTTAACAAGTTTGTGGTCGTCTTCGTGGATGATATTTTGATCTTCTCAAAGGATGAGGAAGAACATGCCAGACATCTCAAGGAAGTGATGAGTATGCTTAGAGCGCATCAGTTGAAAGCCAAGTTCTCCAAATGTCATTTTTGGAGAAGGGAAGTTCGGTTTCTTGGACATATAGTTTCTAAGCAAGGCATAGCGGTGGATCCCGCGAAAGTGGTTGTGGTTCAAGACTGGAAGACTCCTAGGAATGCAACCGAAGTAAGAAGCTTTCTCGGTCTGGCGGGCTACTATAGGAAGTTCATCAGGGACTTCGCTAAGATTTCGGCCCCTCTTACTAAGTTGACGAAGAAGAACTTAGTCTTTGCATGGGACTTGGAGTGTGAGCTCGCTTTTCAAAGGCTCAAGAGAGCCCTTACCACAGCTCCAGTTTTGGCATTACCCGATGGCGGTAAGATGTTTACCGTGTACACCGATGCATGTAGCACGGGGTTAGGTGCTGTTCTAATGCAAGAGGGAAGAGTGATATGTTATGGGGGTAGGCAACTTAAAGTTCATGAGAAGAACTATCCCACTCATGATTTGGAGTTGGCGGCGATCGTCTTTGCACTCAAATCCTGGCGCCACTATCTTCTAGGCGAAAGGTTTGAGTTGTATACTGATCACAAGTCACTCAAGTACCTCTTCTCGCAGAAAGATCTGAATCTAAGGCAGCAAAGGTGGATGGAATTTTTGGCATTATATGACTTCGAGATAGCTTATACCCCTGGCAAGGGTAATGTTGTGGCAGACGCACTAAGCAGAAGGAGGTTGACTTTGAGTCCTTTGTTTATTGAGATGAAAAACTTAGAGTTCTTGGCAACCTTTGATTTCACGACGGCTGTTGAGTCGATGACGGGTTCTTTAGCATCCCTTGAGCTTAGACCTATGCTTCTTGATCAAGTTGGGGCTTCCCAGAAAGGAGACCCGCAGATAGTTGATGTCATGGACAAGTTGATTCGTGGTGAGACGTCTAGTCACCTTCCTAGATATACTATTGATGACAAGGGTTGGCTAAGGCGTGATGGAAGGCTATGCGTTCCCCAAGTAGGAGACTTGGTGCATAAAGTTCTCGGAGAAGCACATCACTCGAAGATGACTATACATCCTGGAGGAGATAAGATGTATAGAGATATGAAGCGCATTTTCTTTTGGGCCGGAATGAAGAAAGATGTAGCAGAGTATGTTTCAAAGTGCATGGTGTGCCAACAAGTGAAAGCCGATTCAAAGAAACCAGGTGGGCTATTACATCCATTGGAGGTCCCGCAATGGAAGTGGGAGAGTATTTCTATGGATTTTGTGGATGGATTGCCTAGGTCAAGAAAAGGGAACACGAGCATATGGGTCATAGTTGATAGACTTACGAAGAGTGCTCATTTCATTCCAGTAAAGAGCAAGAGGACCGCATCATGGCTAGCATCTATTTATCTTCGAGAGATAGTGCGGTTGCATGGAGTTCCTTCTAGCATAGTTAGCGATCGTGACCCAATTTTCACTAGCCAGTTCTGGAATAGTTTGCAAGAAGCGATGGGTACGCGATTGAATCTGAGTACAGCCTATCACCCCCAGACGGATGGCCAAACCGAAAGGGTGAATAGAGTGTTAGAAGATCTTTTGAGGCTTTGTGTTCTTGACTTTGGT
Source organism: Allium sativum (assembly GCA_030737875.1). Lineage (NCBI taxonomy): Eukaryota > Viridiplantae > Streptophyta > Magnoliopsida > Asparagales > Amaryllidaceae > Allium > Allium sativum. Next base: position 911,927,800 of record CM060926.1, read on the forward strand.
GGTACTTGGGAAGACCACCTTCCTCTTGTAGAGTTTGCTTATAATAATAGCGATCAAGCCAGCATAGGGATGGCACCATTTGAAGCTTTGTATGGGAGGCCGTGTAGGTCACCATCTTGTTGGTGGGAGACAACAGATAGGCTTATACTTGGGCCCGATATGATACGGGACACATTCGAGAAAGTTGAACTAGTGAGAAGACGGATGAAAGCGGCCCAAGATAGACAGAAATCCTATGCTGACAAGCGAAGGGCAGATTTGGAATTCGAAGTGGGAGACATGGTTTTCGTGAAGGTTTCTCCTTTGCGTAATGTGGTACGTTTTGGAGCAGTTGGGAAGCTGGCACCAAGGTTCGTAGGACCCTTCCCTATCATAGAGAGAATTGGAAAGATGGCCTATAAGGTGGAATTGCCCGAGGAGCTAGCCAGAGTGCATAATGTCTTTCATGTCTCGCATCTCCGAAAGTGCCTTCATGAGTCCGCTGAGGTGGTTGAACCAAGCATTCTTGAAGACATTGAGGTAGAGAAAGAGGCAACCTTGAGAAGAGCTCTGATTCGTATCTTGGGAACAGAGATCAAGAAGTTAAGGAATCGAGAAGTCAAATTGGTGAAAGTTCAATGGAGTGAAGCTGATGAAGATGCAACTTGGGAAACCGAGGAGAAGATGCGTTGGCTTTATCCATTGCTTTTTGAGGGTACATTCTCAATCTCCTTTCCTAATTAGCATATCTTTCTTTTGCTATCCATGTTTACCTTGTTTATCTTGTTATCTCGTAATCGTGTCATGAGAACCTTAGGTAGAAACCCTTTGGATGAAACATGTATTTGAAACATGTTATGCTTGATGTTTGCCAGTGGTTGCAAGTGTTTGCAAGTGGATACTCGTGGATGCATGATACACATTAGGCACTAAGATCGGCTCACACACTTTCATGTTGCATATGCATGAGTGTTTATTCATGGAATGAAACTTGTTGTGCTATCACGTGGATGTTGCATATGAATGAATGTTGTGTACACTCATGTAGAGATTATAAATTATGTTAGAAATTTGCATACATATGGACTCATTTCACTAACATACTTTGCATTAAAGAGGTTTACTGAATCAGTAACCGCCTGATTTTTGCATTAGATAAGTACATATACACACACACCTTTTGCATATGTTCATATAGCATTTAGAATCTTTTTAAGGACAATGGTTACTTGTGGATGATGTTTTGAGTAGATGGATGATGGATGGTAGGATACGTTCTTCCTAACTTGGAGATTTCGGGGACGAAATCCTTTAAGGAGGGGAGAATGTAACAACCCATATTTTGAATAACAAGATATAACATAAATCAAGGCAGAATTAAATTGTAAAATCTGAATCAAGGGAAACAGGCTGTGCCATTGCGTTCGTCTAGGAAAAATACGCGAAATAGAGTCCGAGTTTTCGAAAAACGAAGTCCGTATGACCAAGTTATGGCCCAATGAAGTTTTCAGAAAATTCCAAGCCCGAAAACAGTTCAAATTCGAATTCAGGTTTGAATTTCAGCCAAAACAGGATAGGCGGGAATTCTCCCGCCCCAGGCAGGGTCGACACCAGTGTCGACCCCCCCCCAATGGGTCGACACCCATGTCGACCCAGGGGTCGACCCCCCCCCGGTCGGACCAGTTTTTCTGATGCACCGTTTGTGACATGTTGAGTCTTGCTCTAGAAGTTTCTGACAGGATTTGATGGACTTGATGTGTTTTAGGGTTAATCCTATGGTCTAAACTAACCTAATCATCTATAAAAAGACCCCTAGACCTAGCCTAAACCCTCATTAATCATTCCTACAACTAAATGCTGTCCAAATGTTCACCAATCATGGCCTCCACCTTCTTCATGAGAGCATGAGTGTCTCGAATCAATCTATGTCATAAAAGAGCCATCTTTCTTAAGTAAAAGAGCCTTCTTTCTTTGTCTTTGGGGTTATTCCTTCTTGTTCTCAAGTCTTGAAGTGGAGTTTATCGTCTTTAGTTGCGGATTTGCTAGTGTGGCTTCGTCTCAATCTTATTTTATATTAATTCTAGTCTTCATAGCATTGTAAGCCCTATACTACTCTTAGATTCTAACTATGAAGTTAAATATGACATGTTGCAAGTTGAGTTTGGACCTAAGTATGATATGTGCTTTGATCCTATCATGTTATGCATAAGTTTAATTCTATGCATGTTTGTAAAGCTATCACCTTGACCTTGTAGGCTAAAAGCTAAAAGCTTTATGTTGAAATATTGCATTATGCAACATGGGGACCCTCATAACCTTTATGATAACTTGCATATAATGTTATATGCGAACTTCTAGCCACCATCCTATGTCATTTATGATCATGTTTCATCCATTTGCTTAAGTTGATATTATGCATGTTTTGAGGCCCATGATGTAATATGCAAGCTTATGAACATATTTATGCCTCATATGCCACCATGTTTAACTTGTGGCCAACCTTATTACCTTATGCCCTTTTGTCATGCCTTTGCCAAGTTCCCTCTTTTGATCTATGTTATGTTATGCGAAACGTACATGCGATGGGAATGCGTTGGGTTGGGTAATATTAATGACATGAAACATGATTTTAAAATATGATATGAACATTGACTTGTGATTATGTTTGTAAACATAATGATGGACATGACACTTAGAAAATATGAGTGTGGCCAACTCGAGGTTGGGTTAAGTTTGTAGCATAAATCTACCCGGAACCGACCGGCTTAACTAGTGGCTACAAACAATCGGACCCAATGTGAGTAGTTGGTCATGTCGCACCTGAAACCCGAGGTTAGACTAAGTTGTGGTGTAAAGCTACCCGGACCCGCCCGGCTTAACTAGTAACCACAACGAGGTCTAATGTGAGAGGTTGTGTGCATTAAATTAATTAATGCCACATAGTAGGGTTAAGTCATGGACCACTTGAATACTTAACCAATTAAACATGATGGGTTGACGTGGTTAAGTCATGAACCTTGGGTACACTTAACCAACTTGATACTTGATTGGGTAGGGTTAACCACATTTAACCCGCTAGAAACCCTAGTTACGGGGTCCTTTTCACCAGTAACCCTCTTGATTGTATCATGATACCCTAGGGTAGGGCACGATTACTGGGCTGACATGTAAGCGATCAAAACGACGGCTGAGTAGGTGCGCCGGTGTAGGTTCAGGCGGACTTTGGTCGTGCACATGGTCCGGAGTTGAAAAAGCAGACACGGGCACCCGTAGGTTTAGACTTTGTATGCTTGATTTGTGTCCGTGGTTGGCACCCTAGGGCTTGATACACCCTAGGGTGGACCTAGCACAGTTGGCTACACTTCATGATTGGGCCGTATGGCACCGATACACGACGAGTTAGGCTTATAGGGAGCCGATCGACTAGACCGAGTAGTTAGACCTCGATTTAGGTCATTTCATGATGTGGGCCAGCTTTGGGCCAAGGGATCATTTCTTGATTATACTTGACATGGATTGGAATACTAGTACACTCCCGGTGCAACTTAACCTTGTATATGCGATGCCACACTTGATCTATCTTGTTAACTTTTCACCATGCCAGTTATCACCCTACATCTCATCTCTGTTTTACATGTTCAGTTAACTTTATTAGTTTTTATACTAATAGTAGATAGGACTTACCAGTCTTTTTGACTGACCCGTTTTCTTTTGCCTCTTTTCTTCCGTTCCCCACCCCCCCTCACCCCCAGGTTTGCAGGGTGGGAACACTGTTACCTAGCTGGATCTTTAGCTGCTTTTCTGGATAGCTCACGTATGGTTTGAGCATGCTATGGCCTTATGCTACTTTGGGGATAGTTACTTTATGTTTCTTTTTCAGTTTTCAGTTTTCAGTTTATGTTCTAGACTTTGTTTTATGGGAAAATAATGACCAAGTACTTTGATGTAACTTGACTATGGTTTTGAAATGCTAGTTTTATCCGCTGCTTTATTTACTCTATTTTTACTTATATGTTCTGTCTTGTGATATCTGCATGCATGTTTACCTCGTTTAACGCCCCTCCAAAGCTAGTGTCCTTGCAAGAGTGGCACTGGCGGAGGTGGGGTGTTACAACTGCTTCTTACTGGCGTCATCTTCATCAAGGTATTTTTTTGTCCTTGTATTCTTTCGTTTTTACTTTTAAATTATCTGATTCATTTTTTTCTTCCTTGTTAATGGCGACAAATTCTTCCGCGTTTTAATCTGATGGAGCCATCATTTAAAACAAGGACGTTTCTTCTGACAGGTGTTTTATAATTGTTAGTATTTTTTGTGCACGGATTTCATTTTTCAATCTAAGTGTAAACGTATGAAATTAGTGTTAGAACACTTCGATTGTAAATTTACTCAGAAAAATTGAGTATAAGTATGCATATATTCTACATATATGCATACAAATATGCATCTATTTGTATATTAGTCTCATATACTGTCAAAAATTTGCATACAAATGTTCATATATTCTTAATTTGTTCATATCTGTATGCATCTTTTTATAATTCATGCAGGAAAACAGATTTTTAAAAATATATTCATATATGTATGCATATATATAGAAAACTTGCATATAAATCTGCAGAATTATTGATATTTCGCTGAATTGTTTTATCATACGTGCAGGAAAACATATTTTTTTTAAATATAATTCATATATGTATGCATGTATATAGAAAACTTGCAAATAAATATGCAGAATTATTGTTATTTTGTTGAATTGTACGTATGTATTTATATTAAACTGAAGCTGTTTATGTAATTTGATTATTGCACATTATGCTTATTAACGGTTATTTTTTTTAATATCACTTCTCCTCCAAAAGGTAGAAGAATGCCTGGTCCTCCATCTTCGTCCAAAATTTCGAAATCTGCAGTTGATTTTACGGAGACTACTAGCTGATGTTCGTGCAATAAGCCGGGTCTTAGCTAAAGAGCTTGTTCTTGAAAAGACCATTAGATCTTCTTTGTTTATTTTATTTTATTTTTAAGACACTTGGTTTTAGTGTTTACTTTTACCATTTGTTGTAAACATTTATGTGATGTAATAAAACTAGTTCAGTATTTGCTGTAAATTTGTTTATAATTTCCAGTTTTCGTTTTGATCTGAAATGTATTGGCAGCAGTTAGTATTAATATTAATATTGGCAGCAGTTTCTTCTCAACCACTTATGCAAATTTATGTATTAATATATGCAGTTAATCTACATAAATGCATAAATGTATGCAACTATGAAAATTATATGTACGCAATTAGTATTTGTATTGTTTGCATATTTGTATGCAACTAATAATAATATTTTCATATAAGTATTCTAGTATTTAACTTCTGCAATTAAATTTGCAAATTTCCAAAATATTTGCATACAATGATGCTAATATTTTGAATAACTGCATACCAATAAGTAAAAATTCCAGGTTATCATATAGAAATAAAATAACTTGAAACCCTACATAATTTTTCCCAGTGATTCATTGTTGAAAATAATAATCAACAACCCGTAGTTTTAAAACAAAATAACAGTACAAATATTCACAAAAAATCTTGTACTAAACGTACATAATCAAGAAACTTTTATAACAAAATTTATTTGTTTATGCAAGAATTAAAACTTTTATGAATAAATAATTGCACACTTTTATACAACACCTCTAATTATCTGCATACAAATATGCAAATATCTGCTGATATTTGCAAACTTTCCATCAACACAACACAACATTTCATATTTGGTTACAATAATCCGCAATTAATCTGACTAACTAAATTCCAGTCAGGGGCAACGGCGGTTCTCACTTTGCCGTTGGATGCAGTCTTGTGTGGCTGTAGATGTTTGGTGGGGGTCGGATTGGGGAAGGAAGATGAAGAGGAGGGTTTGTCGACGGCGGTGGGTCCATCGGTGGGTGGTGCGGCGTCTGGTGGAGGGGGAACGGCGGCGATGTCAAATCGTAGGAGGTGGACGACAGGAGTGATCGAACGGTTTGCAAAATAGTGGGATTAGGGCTTCAAGCGAGATATAAGGAAATATCGACTGAGTAAATGATGCGTATCGTTTTGGATAGTTTTTCAATTTCATAAGGGTACATCTGGTATTTTTTCAGCGGAAGTTCAAAAACAAGGATCTATTTTATATTCTTTTTATCAGCGGGTTTTTTTTAATATTTTTAAACTTAATAGGGACTTGTAAAAAACGCACCCTTTATATTTTGATTTTGACGAAAACGATCGAAATAGCCAAACTGGCTTACGATACATATCCCATTAATAGAGGTAATTAGTTATGGACGATAGTCGTTAGGTCTCGTTCGTAGGTCGAAAGAAAAGTCAACTTAAATGGAGAAAATAATATTAATTTATTATATATATTTTATAAAATACCCTCTCCCTCTTCTCTGTAATATTCAGATCCAAATAAAGTAAAAAACAAAACGCGAACGACCGGGGAGGAACCCGCCACCGCCGCGCCTAGCTGTCGCCCCCCCTCAGACATTGCCTCCGCCCCCATCTTCTACCCCTACGCCTTCTCCTTTTCCCTCTTTCCTCCATTTAAACCCTAGCCCAAACCGCGAGCCACCCACCGACGATGCCAACCCCGGCGAACTCCCCCCTACTTCACCTCCCATTCTTCTTCCCCCTCCCTATGCTCTCCCCCTCTTCCATGAGACCCAAACCCCCCACGCCCGAACCCCAAGCCCGACGCCACCAGCACCCTCCGACGCGTGACGAGCAACCCCCTTTCTCCGACGATGGCGTGAGCACCAATCCCCCACTCCGCTGAAGGAATAATGCAGTAAGTTTTTGATTCATTTTATTTAATTCTCCTTTTAAAAATATGATTTTTATTTCTTTAAAAATACGATCTTCATTAGTTCAAAAAAAGATTTTTAAAAAGTATGAAAGAATTATTTATAAAGCATAGAAAGCTATGGTTTTGTAGTCAGAAAGATTGTATTTTTGTTTATCAAGAAGATGACATTTTAGGTTTAAAAAAAAGAATAGATTTTTAAAAAGAAAAAGAATAGATTTTTAAAAAGGAAAAGAATTGATTTTTATAGCGAAAAGGATTTGATTTTTATTTAGGTAAATTGCCTACTTTTTATATATATAACTTCGTGATGAAAAGGCGATTTTTATTCAAATAAAATTTCGATTTTCATATGTATGTAGTGAGAGTAAAAATATGATTTTTATTATGAAGTTAGTAAAGTAAAAATACGATTTTTATTATGAAATTAGCAAAGTAAAAATATGATTTTTATCGTTTGAATGGCAATGTAAAAATGTGATTTTTATCTATGTAGCGTTGTTACAAAAATATGATTTTTATAATCGAAATAACGATATAAAAATTAGATTTTTATATATGGAATAGCAGCATAAAAATATAATTTTTCATGTGTAAACATCGAATTAAAAATGTGATTTTTACTATGAACAGCGGGAAAGGGCACATCAGAATTTTGGGCATATCCGAACCGTTAAAAAATAAGGAATGGAGGAGTGGAACCCAAAGGTGAGAACTTCTCACTTTTATTTTATTTCTAGTTAAAATATGTACTAGGATGCAGACGGTGCTTAGCAGCACCCGACACCCGTCGTCCTTAGACCATGGACGCCTTGTTTGTTTGATTGATTGTGTTATGAAAACTGATTGTGTGATGTGGAATGGAATAAAATATTTTATAGTAAACATATAATTTTTAACGTGTGTTTTAATAAAATAAATATCCATAAACAAATCGGACGATTTGTTTATGTACACACATTTGACTGATATTGATTGGGACAACAAATTTTACACATCGCCCAACAGCACAAATAAAAACTGTGTTTGATTGTTTGAAACCCCACACGGGTATTAGGTTGATATTGGACATACATTAATCCCAATAATTAGTTTTATGTCGATCGATTGGTTGACAGATAGCTGTAAGCATTAAATATTTATATTTGATGCTTATGCAGTGTAGAATGCACTTTGGATGATGATTGACTGTGTTTGATTGTTGTTGTGTACATGTGTTGTATGAAATCCATATAAATCACATTATATGGTAATTGATCCTATCTAATTCTAGTTCAGAAAGAATAAATATTTTACAATAACGATTATTTTAAAATAACGAATATTTTAAAAAAATATTCAGTAAAAGATCAAAATTTGATTTTGATGTCAGATTTGGGATGGACACAAATATATTTAAATATATAAAGCCGTGGTGATTAGATTGACACCATTTTGACATGAACGAAATTTATATCGATTTTATTCATTTCTACAATGAATATCGAAAAGGAAATGATTCTGAAATCTAATGTTTTGAAAAACTATCATTTATATATTGATGATATGGAATATTCAATTTTGATTTGAAATTGAATATGAAGTTGAAATCTTTTTGAAAACGAATTTAAAATAATTTATAAAATACATTTTAAAAGGAAATCGACGAAATATATTATATATTATATATATAATATAATGGCCTGAATAGAACGCGCCGCGCTGTGGCAGTTCACGAATTTCGACCAATGAATTCGAATGCGCATTATGGGAGATCCGACCATCGGATTATCCTAAAACTCGAACCTTTGGGTTCGTATCGAAAAGAGCTTTCTAACGATTATTAGAGATTTGAAATCTAACGGCTGGATTTGGAATTATGTCCAAATCCAATTTGGAAAAGGTCGCTGTTAGTGCAGTTCGATGGCCGTTTATGAAAATCGATTGTACGGGCCTTGATAAAATTATTAAAAATAGTAATAATTTGTGTTAAATCATAAGAAATGATTTGGAAAGAATTGGGATGAAAAACTCCAAATTTGAAAAGATAAAAATAGATTTTTATCGAAATGAACTAGTTTTGAACTAGAATTATAACCCATTTATTTTTGAAATAAATAAATTGGATTTGAAAGGGTGTTAAAAGTAACCAGAATTTCCAATAATTGAATTGGAATGGATTTGAATCGAAATCGTCTTTGGAATATTTCAGTGTTGGATTTCGTGATTATACAAATATTGTTGTGGAAATTTGAAAGATATATTTATATCGTCATTTCCAATACGATATTTGTTGGTCGTAGAATTTGATATTGAATATAAGCCGATATATTTTCTATTCAGAGCCTTGTATTTAATATCTAATGGGATTTGGGTTTGTCGTGAATGGTGTCTTCATTAACATTGTTCTTAAACCCAGTTGAGAAAAAGATTAAATCTTTTTATTTAGATTTAATGAAGTATACCAATTAAATGGTATTTAATTGGAATTGAATTTAAATTGATTTTTGGGTTCATCGTGAACAGTGTTTTAAATAACACTTGTTCTTTAACCCGATTGACAGTGAAATGTGATTTGGCAAAGTAAAGTTTTCCAATTCATTAAAATAAATTGGAATGGAATGGAATTCGATTTGGCAATAATTGAAGTGAATTTCTGCGGAGGAAGACAACTAATATATCTGGAATTTAAAAGGCTTTGCCGTTACACAATTTATATTATTAGTCGGATATGGAAGTTTATATTGATTATATATATCGATTTGTTTTCCATGAAGATTCCATTGTAAATGGAATGTGATTTTCGGTTTACCGTGAGCCGTGTTTTAAATAACATTGGTTCTTTAACCCAGTTTAAGACAAGATATGATTTCCCAAGTTAAGCAATCATTAATATTGATTTTTTGGGAAGATTAAAACCAAATGGAGTTTTAATGAATCTTTAATTAGATTGAAATGATCGAAAATGGAGTATCACCAGTTTTGCTCTAGGTGATAGTTAAATCTTCAATTAGATTCGAACGTGAAATGGTAATTGAATTTACCGATAACACCGTGGTGTTAGATATGAAGTATGACCAGTTTTACTTCATGGGATGAATTGGTTGGGGTTGGGAAATTTAACAAGTGATTACTTCGGTAAGGTTCGCTAATCCCGACTAGTTTGGATAAACCATAATTTGGTTTGAATTGATATTTAAAAGAAGATTAAAGAATAAATTTAAAGAATTTATCTTTGATAAAACTAATGGGAACCTTTCCCAAAGTATAAGAATATTTGAATAAAAGAATATTCTGAATTGGAATGAAGCGCATGTTGTGTTTGTGTAACACTTGTTTATTATATACGCGAGTTATTCGGAAAGGCCGGGTTTATCCCAGTCTGAATAACTGAATCAACGATGTGTCAAGGATGAAGATGGTGGTTGAAGACCGGAGGTATTCACATCGTTTGGATATTTACTGATGATCTTGATTGGGCTGTACACCCAAGAGGAGGGAATCAGTTGGTGATCGTTCAGACGTACTTGGAGATCGATGGATATGCGAGGAATAAGGTTCCTCCGGTTTCGTTCAGACCCAGAACGAACTTTTAAATGGACTGTGTGTCTGGCATTGGATTTTATTATGTGTGATTGATTTCTATTATATATATATATCTGTTTGGCGGTGGAGAATTTATTCTCTTTCTTAATACCCTTCTCTGAGACGTACGAGCTCAGAGGTTGTATATTGATGGATATCAATTGCATGGCATGAATTGCCTATGTTGCATGCCTAAGTGGCAAATGATCAAGGCTTTTGTTGAAAAGTATAGTCTTGTGGTTGATGATCAAATCACGGCCTTTGTGGCATCGCTTTGTGTAGCATTAATTCGCGAGCCTCACACCCCGGTGTGAACTAAAAACGGGAGAGGACGTCAGGGAGGGCATGCGTTTCTTTCTAGTTAGGAGTGGTGTCAATGTTTTACTCGCTCTGGCATTTTACTTATTTGGATGATGGATAGCGAGGTGCCTCGATTAGATTGGACGATCCGGGTCCGATGGAGTTATTTGGCTCATTTACGCCCCAAAGGGCGGGGAAACGCAGTGTTCAGGCATTATAATCCACATCGGTGGACCGACCCTGACGATCCAAGGGTCACTCGAGCTCTGATCCTGAGGCTCAGGCTAGAGAGTCTCGAATAGGTGAGGACTATCTTTTGCCTCGATTCATAGACGGAAATCCAACTTCCAATACGTGACTTTTCGGTTTTGATTGTAGAACCTGGTATTGGCAACATGATATATGGTACCCATGCCATCTAGGAATGATACATTTATATTTGAAGTAGTTTTATACACTATGCACTTATAATAGTATCAAATGATTTGTTTTAACGTCCCAAGCATGTTTGGCTATTATAAGATAAAACCCTATCCTCCGACTTGTGTTGCATTGTGTGATGGGACCTGGGTCTTATAATAGCTTCATTGTTCTTTATTTAGCACTGCGCTGTTGTTTTATGCACTGGTTTTCCTGGGAGGAAACCCGTTCCATGTTATACGGCATGGTCCCTTGATTTACCTCACTTTAAAATGAAGATTAATAGCTGTTTTAGTTCTCATATCAGTCACATGACTGACCTGGAGTTTATTGTTTTAACCTAAACTCTAGGTGCCATTATTTTAGACACGGGCAGCTTGTAGTTTTGGTTTTGCAGATTTTTATTCACAGGATCCTGGTATACAGCTGGAATGATATCCGGAAAGCTCTGTATCCATATATTCTTTTCAGTTGTGTTTTGTATTATTTTCTGCTTTTATGTAATGTATTGTATTCTCTGATATTTATCAAATATATTTTATTCATTCATACTCTGTAATATTCTTGTATTCTGATGGAATTGTTGTAATAAGCAATGAAATGTTCTTCTGTTTGTGTTCCGATGTGGTTTGTTCTCAGTACAATTTGGGCTTTCCTTCATGGGGAAGTTCGGGTCGTTACAGCATGGTCTCAGAGCTTTGGTTTACAGAGCTCGGAGAACAAGACACATTAGAACCGAACAGAAGCATTCATCAGAGATTGGATTAGTAATATCCAATGAGAATGACTCGTTAGAGATGGGATAAGTAGAATCCTAGAACGAGTGTGAAGAGCGATGTTTTTAAAATAAAATTGAAAACAAGTTTTGTTTTGAAAATCTAAACTTTATTATTCGTATTTGAATATTTATTTTAAATGGATTTGGACAATCGAGTATATAAAGATTTTGCATATACGTCTGATCTGCGTGTATTTGAAGTTTTAATATACTGGATAGATATGGAGTCACACTCTAGTCGCCCGGACATGGTCCTGATGATGAAGTATACCATCACCAGTATTTATTTTCGAGTGACAAAAGTGGGATTTCTATATATTTCCAATAGACTGGTGTGAGAACCAAAACTAGATAGGGCCTGTTGTTGTGATTGGCACTAAAAATGTGATTTTTGACTATATATCAAAATTATGAATTAGAAATGTTAATTAACTAATTGATTGCTGATTGTGTTGTTTGATTATTGGTTGATTAATTAAAGTTTGAACCATTTAGCTAAATTGTACCAAATATTGAACTGTACTGAAAATTGTTTGGAAATGCATATATGTACATGTATATACATTGAACCGGTCATAGCAAAGAGGCTAGAGAAGAGGAATAAAATTGTTTGCCCGACAAATATGTACATGTTTATTGTATTTCTTAGGTTTTGGATGATTTTATGAGCCGCTTGGCTGTTTCTTTTTGTTTTTTGGATTGAAGAGGCATGTATGGCAATTTCGGGATTTTCCTGGTGCTCCCGTGCAGGGGAGGTTATGGCGAAATTTTTCGAAAATTTAGGGTGTTAGCCAAATTTTTGAAAAATTTGAAAATTTTTTAAAAACTGAAAAGTTGAAGAACTTAAGCTGTAATGAAAATAATTAAAGTTGAGTTGATTTGTTAAACAACTTTCAGCTTCGTTCCTTTTTTGGGGACGAAAAGTTTTAAGTGGGGGAGATTGTAATAACCCGGAAATCTGAGCCAATTTAAAATTTTTATTTTGGCAATTTTGATAAATTTTGAATATTTAAAATGAATTATTTTAAATAATAATGTATTTTGAATTGAATTAGAATGTATATATTTATTTGAATCGACGTTAGAATGTAAATATTTTTAATTATAAAAGGAATTGAAAATGGGGCGGTAGTTCGAAAATTCGATTTCAAATTTCAAATGAATGTACAGGATTCAAAATAAACCGGATTTTAGCGAAACCAAAAATATTTGAATCTATTTCAGAATATCTTCCCAACGAATCTGAAAAATCATAATTTCATAGCGGGAGTAAAAAGATATGCGCAGTTGAAAATTCAGAATAGTCACTATGGAAAATATAGCCCTTAAAAATGGAAATTTTGCAAACGGCCTTCGTTTTCAACGAAACCACTTTTGTTGGATCCGTGATGTCAAGTTTTTGCTAAATTCCAAAATTCATAATTTTCTTAATCAATATGTGAGCGTGGCGAAAGAAAACGTGTTTTGACAGTTTCTATCAATTTCGATCGACCAGAAAATGGCCATTTTTCAAACGGTCTCAGAATTTGATGAAATTAGTTTTGTTAGGACCGTATCATCTATACGAAGTCAAAAATAATTTTTTAGGAATTTTTAGAGTCTGTAGGTGGCCCCAGTAAATTGAAATGTGCGTTCATATTCAATATATAGATTTATATTTTGATTTTGATGAAAACATATCAAAACGATCGAATCAGCTTACGATACATATCCCATTGTGTTCGGAATGGGGGTAATTAGTTATGGACGACAGTCGGTGCGTTTGGTTTCGAGTTCAAAATAATAAGGTACCTTTTTGAATTAAATAATAAAAAAATACCTCTCTCTATATTCTCTCTCTCAGCCCCCCCCCATTTACTTATTTTTCAAATCAAATAAAAGAAAAGAAGAAAAGGGGGAAGAACCCCGTCGCCCCCACCTCCCTCCACCACGACCACCATCGCGCCGCCGGAGCAGGCGCTGCTCCATCACCCCCTCCAACTCTCGCCTCTTTCTCTCTCCCTCCTTCTTTGAAGAAAACCCGAACCCGTTTAGCCCCCTCTGAAACCTAAGCCGCCATTACCTGCTGCCCCAGCCGCGCGCCTCACCACCGAACGTCGCCCCACACCTACAACTCCGGCGCACCCCCCTTAGGCTCCTCCCTCCTCTTCTCCTTCCACTAAATCCACTCCTCCGCCCACAAACAACCCCAAACCAGAGAAGAACCTGCTGCCACTGCGCCTGTGCCACCCTCTCCGACCATCTGATCTCCTCTGCGCCAACAATCCCAACTTTGTTTTAGCCTGGTGAGCTTTTACTTTATTTTGATTCATTTAATCGGATAAAAATAGTATTTTAATCGGATAAAAATGAGTTTTTTTAATCGTGAAAAGGTAGGATTTTTATATATAAAATTGACAAATATTTGATTTTTATTTATCAAAAGGATTGATTTTTGATTTGTAGGAAAAGTTTGATTTTTATATAATCAAAGATGTGATTTATATAGATAATAAAAATATGATTTTTATATTATAGAAAGAATAAAAATATGATTTTTATATTAGTAGAGTGTTAAAAAATATAATTTTTATTATATGTAGAGAGTAAAAATATAATTTTTATTATGTGCGAAGAATCAAAATATGATTATCATATATGGAAAAACGATATAAAAATATAATTTTTATTTGAATAGCAAGATAAAAATTCGATTTTTATATATATGAAGTAGAAATAAAAATATGACTTTTATGTACATGTAGTGATAATAAAAATGTGGTTTTTACTATGAATAGCGTGTAAAAGATTGCATTGAATTCGGGAAAACCCCGACTATTCAGAAATTCATAAATGAAATGGCGGAGTGGAACCCTCGGTGAGAACTCCTCACTTTTAATTTGTTTTCTAGTTGAAATATTTACTAGGATGCAGACGGTGCATAGCAGCACCCGACACCCGTCGTCCACAGACCATGGATCACTTGTTTGTTTGATTGATATGTTGTGAAAAAATGATTGTGTATAGTGGAATGAAATAAATTATTTTATGGTTAACAATATAATTTTTAACGTGTATATAAAATAAATAGTTATAAACAAATCGGACGATTTGTTTAGGTACACACATTTGACTGATATGGATTGGGATGATAAATTTTACACATCGCCCAACTTCACAAATAAAACCTGTGTTTGATTGTTTGAAAACCTCACATGGGTGTTGGGATGAAATTGGCCATACACTAGTCCCAATAATTAGCTGTATGTCGATCAATTAATTGACAGGCTGTTATAAGCGTTAAATATTTATATTTGATGCTTATGCAGTGTAGAATGCAATTTGGGTGATGGTTGACTGTGTTTGATTGTTGTAGTGTACGTGTGTGTATGAAATCCGTATCAATCACATTGTATGGTAATTGATTGGGCCTCATTCCAATTTGGAAAATAAAGAATATTATAAAATATATATTCATGTGTTGAATAAAAGAAAATTCATGTGTTGAATAAAATATATATTCATGTGTTGAATAAAATAAAATTCATGTGTTGAATAGAACATATATTCATGTGTTGAATAAATTAAAATTCATGTGTTGAATAAAATAATATTCGCGTGTTGAATAAAAATATATATTCATGTGTTGAAGAAAATATTCATGTGTTGGATAGAATAACGAAGTTATTGAAATATATAAAGCCATGTTGATTAGATATGCGCCATTTTGACGTGAATGATATTTATATCGATTTTATTAATTTTTATATTGAATATCGAAAAGGAATTGATTTCAAAATAGAATATTTTGAAAATATTATCATTTATATATCGATGATATGGAATATTCAATTTTGATTTGAAATTGAATATGAAGTTGAAATCGTTTTGAAAACGAATTTAAAACGATTTATAAAATACGTTTCAAAAGGAAATCGAAGAAATATATAATATATATTATGGCCTGAATAGAACGCGCCGCGCTGTTGCAGTTCGCGAATTTCGACCATTTACTTCGAATGGACATTACGGGAGATCTGACCGTCGGATTCTCCTAAAACTGGAATCGTTGGGTTCGTATCGAAAAGAAATTTCTAAATAATATTAGAGATTAGAAATCTAATGGTTGTATTTGGAATTATGTCCAAATCAAATTTGGAAAAGGTCGTTGTAAGTGCAGTTCGATGGCCGTTTATGGAAATCGACTGTACGGGCCTTGATAAAATTATTAAAAATAGTAATAATTTGTGTAAAATCATAAGAAATGATTTGAACAGAATTGGGATGAAAAACTCCAAATTTGAAAAGATAAAAATAGATTTTTATCGAAATGAACTAGTTTTGAACTAGAATTATAATCCATTTATTTTTGAAATAAATAAATTGGATTTGAAAGGATGTTAAAAGTAACCAGAATTTCCAACAATTGAATTGGAATGGATTTGAATCGAAATTGTCTTTGGAATATTTCGATGTTGGATTTCGTGATTATATAGATATTGTTATGGAAATTTGAAAGATATATTTATATCGTTATTTCCAATATGATATTTGTTTGTCGTAGAATTTGATATTGAATATAAGCCGATATATTTTCTATTCAGAGCCTTGTATTTAATATCAAATGGGATTTGGGTTTGTCGTGAATGGTGTCTTCATTAACACTGTTCTTAAACCCAGTTGAGAAAAAGATTAAATCTTTTTATTTAGACTTAATGAAGTATACCTATTAAATGGTATTTAATTGGAATTGAATTTGAATTGATTTTTGGGTTTATCATGAACGATGTTTTAAATAACACTTGTTCTTTAACCCGATGTACAGTGAAATGTAATTTGGAATTCATAAATCTTCTGTTAAGTTTTAAAGGAGATTTACCAAAGTAAAGTTTTCCAATTTAATAAAATAAATTGGAATGGAATGGAATTCGAATTGGTAATAATCGAAGTGAATTTCTGTGGAGGAAGACAACTAATATATCTGGAATTTAAAAGGCTTTGCCGTTATTCCATTTATATTATTAGTCGGATATGGAAGTTTATATCGATTATATATATCGATTTGTTTTCCATGAAGATTCCAATGTAAATTGAATGTGATTTTGGGATTATCGTGAACCAAGTTTTAAATGACATTGGTTCTTTATCCCTGTTAAAGACAGGATATGACTTCCTAAGTTAAACAATCATTAATATTGATTTTTTGGGAAGATTAAAACCAAGTGGAGTTTTAATGAATCTTTAATTAGATTGAAATGATCGAAAATGGAGTATCACCAGTTTTGCTCCAGGCGATAGTTAGATCTTTAATTAGATTCGAACGTGAAATGGTAATTGAATTTACCGATAACACCGTGGTGTTAGATATGAAGTATGACCAGTTTTACTTCATGGGATGAATAGGTTGGGGTTGGGAAATTTAACAAGTGATTACTTCGGTAAGGTTCGCTAATCCCGTCTAGTTTGGATAAACCATAATTTGGTTTAAATTGATATTCAAAAGAAGATTAAAGAATAAATTTAAAGAATATATCTTTGATAGAATTAATGGGAACCTTTCCCAAAGTATAAGAATATTTGAATAAAAGAATATTCTGAATTGGAATGAGGCGTATGTTGTGTTTGTGCAACACTTGTTTATTATATACGCGAGTTATTCGGAAAGGTTGGGTTTATCCCATTCTGAATAACTGAATCAACGATGTGTCGAGGATGAAGACGGTGGTTGAAGACCGAAGGTCTTCACATCATTTGGATAATTACTGATGATCTTGATTGGTTTGTACACCTAAGAGGAGGGAATCAGTTGGCGATCGTCCAAACGTACTTGGAGATCGATGGATATGCGAGGAATAAGGTTCCTCTGGTTTCGTTCAAACCCAGAACGAATTGTAAATGATTGTGTGTCTGACATTGGATTTTATTCTGTGTGATTGATTTCTATTATATATACATATATATATATATATTTGGCGGCGGAGAATTTATTCTCTTGCTAAACGCCCTTCTCTGAGACGTACGAGCTCAGAGGTTGTATATTGATGGATATCAATCGCATGTCATGAATTGCCTAAGTGGCCTGCCTAAGTGGCAAATGATCATGGCTTTTGTTGAAAAGCATAGTCTTGTGTTGATGATCAAAGCGCGGCCTTTGTGGCATCGCTTTGTGTAGCATTAATTCGCGACCCTCACACCCCGGTGTGAACCAAAAATGGGAGAGGACGTCAGGGAGGGCATGCGTTTCTTTCTAGCTAGGAGTGGTGCCAGTGTTTAACACGCTCTGGCATTTTACTTATGTGGATGATGGATAGCGAGGCGCCTCGGTTAGATTGGACGATCCGGGTCCGATGGAGTCATTTGGCTCATTTACACCATAAAGGGCGGGGAAACGCAGTGTTCAGGCATTATAATCCACATCGGTGGACCAGCCCTGATGATCCAAGGGTCACTCGAGCTCTAATCCTGAGGCTCGGGCTAGAGAATCTCGAATCAGTGAGGACTATCTTTTGCCTCGGTTCATAGAAGGAAATCCAACTTCCAATACGTGACTTTGCGGTTTTGATTGTAGAACCCAGTATTGTCGACATGATATATGGTACCCATGCCGTCTAGGATTGATACATTTATATTTGAAGTTGTTTTATACACTATGCACTTATAATAGTATCCACTGATTTGTTTTAACGTATCAAGCATGTTTGGCTATTATAAGGTAAAACTCTATCCTCCGGCTTGTGTTACATTATGTGATGGGACCTGGGTCTTATATTAGCTTCATTGTTCCTTATTTAGCATTGCGCTGTTGTTTTATGCACTGGTATTCTTGGGAGGAAACCCGTTCTGTGTTATACGGCGTGGTCCCTTGATTTACCTAACTTTAAAATGAAGATTAATAACTGTTTTAGTTCCCACACCAGTCACATGACTGACCTGGAGTTTATTATTTTAACCTAAACTCTGGGTTCCCTTATTTTCGACACGAGCAGCTTGTAGTTTTGGTTTTGCAGATTTATATTCACAGGATCCTGGTTTACAGCTGGAATGATATTCGGAAAGCTCTATATCCGTATATTCTTTTCAGTTGTGTTTTGTATTATTTTCCGCTGCTATGTAATGTATTGTAATCTTTGATATTTATCAAATGTATTTTATTCATTCATACTCTGTAATATTCTTGTATTCTAATAGAATTGTTGTAATAAGCAATGAAATGTTCTTCTGTATGTGTTCCGATGCGGTTTTTTCTCAGTACAATCCGGGCTTTCCTTCACGGGGAAGTTTGGGTCGTTACATTATCACATCATTGTTTCGAAAACATACGATGCATATGATAACATGCTAACATATGCTATAAAGAATCAAACAAGTTCAAACAGTCCATAATGTATATGATTAGATGAAATTATAGGCAAATAATCCAAATTTGTCAACAAAGTCAATAACGGTCAACTCTAATTCATTTGTTAGTAAATTATAGAATATGGATTTAAATATATGTGTATAACCATATTGATTTGGTCGAGGATAGATTTTATTGATTCAAACAGTTAGCACTTGATCCATCAGTGCTTATAGATAGATTGAGTTGTCTGAGTTTGATCATCCAAATTGACACGAGTTCGGATATATGAATAGCTATGTAGAAGAAGGTAGAGAGAACATGCTGAAGGGTTATGTAATTGGGGACTACAATCCCATATCTATTAAATAATAGTAAAGAAGACCTTTTAAAGCTCTCTACTTAATTTCAGGAATTTTCTCCTTTCTCCGTAATTCTCTCTGGGTATTTCATTTTTAAATTAATTTAAAACTTTACACTTATTTAATATTTCTTTTATATTAGTTTACTTCTTTAATCATTTTACATTTTGATATAGACATTTCAAAATTTACATAATTATTGACTAAGACTTGGCTCCTAAGCATTTTATATTTAAGTCCACATATTTAAATTTATCACAAAACCCAAAATTTACTTAATTTAAATAAATTTAATTAACTTGTATTTTCTAAAATACTAAAAATGACAAAACTATGTTTTTAGCTCCAGATATCTATACTTCAAATTTTATATAATCATTTAGTCTCGCTCAATTCTTTTCTAACATTTTACATTTAGTACCATATTTTATAATTAATTATATAAGATTAAAACTATTTAAATAACTTAAGCAAACTTTGATTATCCTCATAAATGGCATCAAGATTAACCATATTCATATTGAAAAAAAATTAGATATATAAATACATAAATCGCATAATATAAATTATACCATAAATAGCTATCGTAGGTTCAAAGTTGAACTCATTTATGTTAATATATTTACTTTTTATTGCAATGTTATATTAATGTCAAATGCCTGCACTTTAAAGTTTAATTAGTTATTTACAAAACACTGAATAATATCGCTTAACATTGCACACTTAAGTCAATATATTTAAATTATGTGCTTTTGAATTTAACAAATGAATTCAATCAATAAATTGTTGTTAATTCATCTAAGTAACGCTAAGTGTGATATTTCAAAATGTACGTTCATATCAACAAAAATGGCAAAATTAGTTTTTCTTCCAAATATGAAGTTAGATCAGTCACATAGTTTAAAAAATACATGTAAACAATAATAAAAATTTAATATATTAGATACTTGTCTCAATATGTTTGTCATAAATTGAAGAATTTTTTTAGCTTTAGACACTTACATTTTTAACATTTCTGCAATTATTTTATGAACCTCCTCGATTCTTTCACAATATTGCATATTTAAATCCATACGTTTAAAGTGCTCATGAAATATTAAAATTTTAATCATTCAAATAACCTTAGAGTGTATTTAGTTCATTTTTCTAATAGTACATAAAAATATAAGTCAATTTTACTATGTATATTCATATTAAAAAAGGTAGTTTTCCATGCATCGACAAAGGTGTATAAATCACATAACATGAACTATGTATATCAACAATGAGAAAAAGGATAATTTATAAATTAGTTATGATTTATTTATATCAAGAATTTACCATGTATTATATCATGTTACTAAAAGATTTCGACACCAAAACCAAAGTGAGGCAAAGGGGTATTAGAATGAAGCCGACACTATAGTAGAAACCAGGGAAGTCTTCGGTCGACACTAAAGCACAAGGTAGAGCCAGAACTAGAAGCAAAAGGACTAAAAGAACCAAGCTGATACCCAAAGAAAGAGGGGTGGGAGTAGAAAGACGACACCAGAACAAGGGATTGGCACATATGGTACTGGCACCAACTAAGGGAAGAACTTGTTGCCGATACCAAGAAAATAACAATAAAGACACGTTATCGAAACCAACATGCACAAGCATTTGGCTTGGTTTTGATATCGGACAATGAATACGGATACATAAGAGATGGTACCAAGGAAGGCAAGGCTAAAGCATGAAACGATACCGGAAGCTAGTACACCAAACAGAAGGACGAAAGTAGATACCCTTGAAGTGGATCGACACCAAGAAACCGTCACCAAAGCTAGGGATATCGAGACCGGAAGCTACTAAAGCAAATCCACACCATGGGTCTGCCAACGAAATCAAGAGCCACAAAGGAGGGCAAATACTAAAGGATTGATGCGGAGCCGAGCTTCCCACCTGACCACTACCAAAAAGGGCCCAAATCTTCTATAAATAAGACCCTAGGGGTCACATTTTAGGAGACTTCTCCTCATTCTAAAATCTCGTACTCATTTCTAAGAGAAAAAACCCTAATTTAGAAATCTGTTTGGTGATTTCTCTTGGAATCTTCTATGCACTAAATCAAGCGATAAATAAAATTGATACTTAGCACTTACTACCAATTGTACTTGTCCTTTTGCCACTAATTCTAATTCAAATCTTCGACTTGGAAATAATTACCGAACAACCCCTAATGATCCATCTGGCTCCAATTAGTATTGAGCTTATGAAGCCCTTATCCCAAGGTAAATGTTGATCCTTAATTCTCGTTCATGTGATACTCAACTCTTGAAGGAAGAGTAACTAATCTTTGGAATTTGGATCTTGATATCCAGAGAACAACAAATTAATTCAGGCTTTGAGGAACTAGATTACCCCCAGGTTCCCCTAGGTCCACAATCATAATCATATATTCGGATTTTGATGATTTTTATAGTTAATATTTTAGCGCTATAAGGAACGCCTGAACCTCCGAACTTTCGGATAACCTAACACATCCCTAGTTATTCCATCTTGTTGGTTAAACGTTGAAGATATAGACCATGGATAAAATGTCTCAACAAGGGTCTTCTGAATCTCGAATGGCTACATCAGGCATTTTTGATCCAAGAGTTATTGAAGAACAGAGGTTAAGAATGGAAGCTTTGTGAATCTTGAATAAGAAAAGGGAAATAAAACAGTATAATCCTAACTATTGGAGCATTAACCATTTCCTTATAGGACCAACTCCATCTTTGCTCTAAGCGGTTCTACATCAAATGAATATAACCTATCATCTCACATAAAACAAGCCATCCATGCACATGTTAAGGGAACTATACTAGAGCAAGGAATAATGAAGGATTTCAACGCTTTATTTCAAAATGGTCTAAGAAAGTTGCACTTCGATCTCAAAATATATTGAAAAGAAAACTTGAACATAAAGATGAAGCAACGAAGCTGAGTAACAAAAGAGTTAAGTTCCGTAGTCAAAAGGGAATCTTTAAGTCAAGATTACCCTTGGAATGCAACCTTACCACATCAATCGAGAATATCTATTTCCCAACCAAACATGGTCTTAACTTTTGGCCATCATTAAAACCAAATATAAAGTAAAATTAGGAGGGTCATACTGCTACTAACATATGATGAATGAACATGAAACCAACCACTGTAAGGTTCTTGAAGGCATGATTATCAAGTTCTTTAGGTAAGGCCAGTTATGCAGATATGTAAAGAAGACTTAACTAGTTCAAACAAAGGATTCCTTGAAGAAAGAATGTCTACACGGTCGGGAGTCTGAGAAACTCCTTAAAACTTGGAATCAGCTGAAACGGGTGAAGCTACCTATGATGGTAGGAAACTCTTGTCCACACCAAGATGGCCAGGCCAAAGCGTCTCCTGAAGCAAGGCGATGTGTAAGCCTTTAGCCATGCCCAAATCAGAAAGGGCCAGGTTGAAGCATCAAAAGAGTAAGCCTCTGTCCCTGGGCCGGAGCATCTAAACCCTTACTCCCGCCTATGATATCCTGGGTAAGGCGACCCTCGGAGTAGGGTGGGTGTAAGCCTTTATCCGCGTCCATATCAGAAAGGGTCAAAGTAAAGCATCAAAATCTCGTATCAACGCCTACGATGGCCAGGGTAAGACACCCCTTGGAGGAGGTGGTGTAAGCCTCTATCACCGCCTATGATGGTCAGGGTAGAGCATCAAAAGAATAAGCCTTTATCTGTGCTAACGATGTCCAGGGTAAAGCATCTAAGCCCTTAACACCGCTTATGATGGCCCTAAGGCACCTCCTGGAGGGAGGTCTGGTAAGTCCTTGGTCCCTGCTTGAGAATAAGCTAGCCAAGCGCACCAGGCAAACAATGCCCAAAGGTTGGCTCACAAGGCTGAAACGGCCAACCAAAGCCTAACAGTGGTTCACACATCAAATTAAAGCCCCGAGAGTGTCCCACAAGGCTGAAACGACCAATCAAAGTCGAAACGGAAATTTAAAGCAGTGATTATATGTACCTGAATCTGGGTTTCGCTTCGGGACTTATATTATTACCAAATGTGAAATTTCTGGTCTTCTATTATTAACTACCAGAACCTGGTTTTCGGTTCGGGACATCTATTATTGTCGGATGTGGATTTATGGTCTTTTATTAAATACCTGGATCTGGGTTTCAGTTTGGAACTTCTATTATTGCTAGATGTGTATTTTTGGTCTTTTATTAAATTCTTGAATCTACATTTCAGTTCGGGGCTTCTGTTATTGCCAGATGTGGATTTTTGGTCTTTATTAAATACCTAAATTTGGGTTTTAGTTCAGGACTTCTGTTATCGCCAGATGTGGATTTATGGTCTTCTATTAGATAACTAAATTTGTGTTTCAGTTCAGGACTTCTATTATTTCCAAATGTGGATTTCCGGTCTACTATTAAATACCAAATCTAGGTTTCAAGATTTCTATTATTGCCAAATCTGAATTTCTGGTCTTCTATTATTAAATACTTGAATATAGGTTTCAAGATTACAATTATTGCCAGAGGTGGACCTCTGGTCTTCTATTGGAAATGCCCAAATATAGGTCTTAAAGCTTCCATCTATGTTTCCAGAAGTGGATTTCTAGTTATCTATTTTAATACCATAATCTGGGTCTCGAGACTATAATTCCTATTTCCTATGACATGGGTTACTAGAATTCTATTACAAAAACTCATATCAGAGTTTTGAACCTTTTCCTCATATTTCCAAATAGATATTCTGGACCTATAATACCTTAAGAAATGAATTCTTGTATTTGCATTATTCTAATACCTGAATCAGGGTTATAAATTTTCCATTCTCATTTTCAAAATAGGGTTTGGTGAATTTCCATTGTCATGCCTAAATATGGAATTCGGGCTTACTATCTTATTTCTGAAAAGCAAATTTTTTAATCAATGCTCGGGTTAGTACCTCGTGTCTTTTATCTGAAACCTTCTAACAAAGGCTATGATTTCTCACCCCTTACATAGGGAGGTCTTCTAAACTTAAATTATGCAAAATTGTTATTCATTATTCCAGTGAAAAATAAAGTATGAATGGACATATTAATCAATCACAAGTTTCATCTATTACTTGGTTTAAATTCAGATGGTATCTCACATAAGACGAGCTAATTATTGTATACATCCTACTCTAAGAGAAAGGATAACACAAAAAAATATTATATGCTGAGATTTTTACAGAATAATGCAGTGGAATTCCTAGATGACGATGTTCTAAACACAAACAAGGATTACACATTAGGCGATATCTACACAATTTACGAATTTAATTACAAAGTCATCCCATAGATGCTCAATTATAAAAGTTGGATCTTAATATTACATTCACAATAAATATCATACACCTCTTTATCTATATTATCATCAGTTAAAGGAGGATTAATAGCATGGCGAATGGTAATACACAAAAGCTCTTTAAGCTTTTGCTCCTTTTTCCTAATCTCGTCGGAGCTGTTTATGGATCTAATTTGAAACTTTAGAGCTCTATTGAATGCTCTACCCATAGCTTTTAAAGTCTTGTTCTCTTTCTACAAATCGAAGACACGCTTCTGCAAATCATATCTCTCCTCATGTAACTGTTTGATTCGGGAGATGTAATAGTTACTACATCGAAGTGTGTCATCATTTCATAAAATTCTTGTTTTCGGCTCTGACTCATCTGCACCACCTAACAACAACTGATTCATCTAATTCATGAGGGGGATTTTCCAAGTGAGGATATTTTTCAATGGTTGAGGTTTTTGACTTAGTCGTGGCCTTGGAAGGCGTAGGTGCAGCTATATTGGGGATAACATTCCCTAAGGCAAATTCCCAAGCCTTACAACTTGCTTTTGGGCTGCCTAACTAATTTTCCAAGTCAGCAATCTGTTGAAACAATCTACTCATCTCTTCGTCAAAATCGATGGAGCGGGTAGCTTTTATCAGTCCCTTTAATTCAAGAATAGTTTTATCCTTTTCTTTCAATCAACTTTCTAAAATAGTTACTTGCTCATTCTAATTCTTGATGGCCAATTTCCGAAGTAAAACTGTTCTTTTTCGAGCAGTAACTGGTACATCTGTAACACCCTATAATTTAATACACTATAATTTTATGAAGAAGATAATGAAATGGTTATTAATTAATAAAATATTCCGAATTGGCTAAATTACACTTTACCATTGCGTTCATTATGAAATTTTGATTCAAATAGAATTTTGGTTTATGTAAGTATGAAAGAGTTATAAGCTAAGGAAGTTTGAACTAAATTTAAATAAATAAACCCAGAAAAGCAATGGTAATGAGTCGACCTAACCCTACATGGATCGACGACCCATGCGTCGACCCAGGTAGTTGGTGGGTCGACCCACCTTCAACTAGGCTGGAGCATGAACCTGGACTGTTTTTTGTGTTTTATTCCTTGTTGACTTAGCGTGATGTGTCTTTAACGGTTTGATTTGAAAACCTAATATCCTATGGTTTATATTATCCTAACATATCTATAAATAGGTTAGCAACCTTACTATTTTCTTACACAGACATTTCTTTATCTTCTTTCTCCACTAAGTTATGTTTTGAAATAAAAATTAAGAAAATTCTAGGGTGCTATCCAAATATAGGTTAAAAGGATAATTCTTCTACAACTATTTTAAAGACCTTTTCTGGATCTAATACAAATCACTATGAGTTTAACTTTATTTTTAGATATGCAATATGAAAATGATTTTTGATAGTAAACACATATTGGATCTAAAAAGTAACAGTGTTTATAATATGTTATTGTTCTTTTAATACTGTCAATCACATGTTCATTTTCAATTATTACCTATCTATATGCACATATATCTAACATATCCCTTTTTTATCACTGTTTTATTTGTAGTTTTATTGTGAATATTTTATCAATTTGTTCATATCTGAGTTTGGTTATATTTCTCCTTTTCCTTAATATTTTGCGCTGAGCCTAGGCCATCGAGAGCCGAGGCTTTTTTCGTTAGAATTACGTAAAACCGGATTAAACTGGAATAACATGTAATGACAATAAAAAGAGATTTGAGCATATTGGAAATATATGAGATCTATTGACTGTATATTTGGATAATTATAAAGGAAGAACTGTAAACATGTTAATTTGAACAGGTTGGACTTAATTTTATATTAAGTAGAACATGTCATGAGATACTTGTGGATCAAACGTAAATTAAGTAAAACATGTTACTGTAATCTGTATACATCTGAGCAAGTGCATGTAAGATTTGAGGAAGGGTTGTTACATTTAATTAATGTCACTTACAACCGCGAAATATAACATAGGTTATATGGTGCTTGTTAATGAACTTAACCCGGCTATGCTAAGCCTCTTTGATTAATATGTTAAGAGCTTCCACGTCTGTTGTTAATATAACAAGGGGGAATTCTTAAAATCCTATTTTACTCAGGGCACAAGCCTAAGGGTGGCTTATGTCAATCCGTTGTTGCTTGGAATCCATATCAATAGGTACCCTCCTGTTATCAAACGAGTCCCACAGTAGATAAATACTAGGGCACACTTTACTGATGGATGATTGTAAGAGGTTCATATTTGGGAGGTGGGTATGTGTAACAACCCAGAATTTATAAACCAATTTAATTTTTTTTTATTTTAGCTATTTTAATGGATTTTGAATATTTTGTGGTTTATTTTAAATAATAACGACTAAAAATTTATTTAAATCGAAGTTAGAAAATATATATTTAATTTAATCATAAAAGGAGTTGGAAATGGGCGATAGTTTGAAAATTCGATTTTAAATTTCAAATAAATGTACAAAATTCAAACAAATCGGATTTCAGTAAAACAAGAATTATTTTAATCTGTTTAATTATTTCTTTCTAAGGATGTGAAAAATTCAGATTTCATAATATAAATGGAAAGTTATGTCAAGTTTAAAATTCAGAATAGTCGATGTGGTATTTATATATATTTTAATATTATATATGGCCCTTAAATATAGTCATTTTGCAAACGACCTCCGTTTTTGATGAAACCACTTTTGTTGGATCCGAAATGTCAAATTATTATTAGGTTTCAAATTTCATAATTTTTGGAATTAATATGTGAGCGTGGTGAATTTAAATGTGTTTTGAAGTTTTAATTTGAATTTAATCGACTTGAAAAAGGCCATTTTTCAAACAGCCTCCAAATTCAATGAAATTAGTTTTGTTAGGACCGTATCATCCAAACATAGCTAGATTTATATTTCTGTAATTTTTGGAGCCCGGTAAATTAAAATGTATGTTTGAATTCAATATATATTGAGTTATATTTTAATTTTGATAAAAACTAATCGAATTGGCTTACGAAACATATCACATTGTGTCCGGAATGGGGGTATTTAGCTAAGGGCAACAGTCGTTGGGTTTGATTTGGAGTTCGGAGCATTATATAAACAACAATTGAATTAAATAATATAAAATTATCTATAAAAAATGGGTCAAAACCCTAATTGCTAGTCCACGTTTATTCCAACAGTCAACCCTTCTTGCAACCGCCGAATTCGTTTCAATGGCTAGCGCTACATGATCCTTCGCTCCCCTTTTTCTCTCAATCTACGGATTAACACTAGGAAGTTTCAAACAAGAAAATGTTTAGCACCTTAAGCTCTTAAACTTCAACGAACATGATCCAATTTAGTGAAGTAAATCACGTGAAATCAAGCCTCAAAACGCCAGAGTTGGAAAGCCATTTGCTGGCCGATGGTGCAACGGTGATAGACCGGATTTTGGTTGTGGGTAGAGCGGAGGAAGGGATTTGTGGTGGTGACATATGATCGGTGGCTGGGGGGTTCATACCGGCGCTTGGTGGAAGGAATTGTTTGCGAGATTGGGATTGACGGGTTTCTGGGAGCACGACGAAGAAGGAGATTGGAGGGATTAGGAGAAAAGTAATTAACTCTTAATTATTTTATTAATTTTAATTACGTACTTAATGTTTAAAAATTCATAACTTGTTCATACAGAAACGAAATTGAATGATTTCAGTTTTGTTGGAACCGGGAAGATGGGAACTAGATTTCAGAACTGATAGGAATAGGATTGGAGCTGATCGGAATTTTTGATTTGATTAAACATGCAGTTTGAATCAATTAAAACCATCGCCCATAAAGACTGACGGAGTGGAACCCAAAGTGAGAACTCTCTTACTAAAATTCTGTATAGTTAGTTATTTTATAACTAAAAAATATATAAAAATTGCCACTATAGATGTTTAACTGTTGTCGATTATTTATTTTTAGAGTTCAACACACGAATTCGCACAAATCACATAAATTGGAAGCGATGTATGGAAATTAGCAACACTCGCATTTCATACTCCGCGAATGGCCGCTTATGGCGCCACAAATGGCATTGGGTAGTTGAGTATTTATTTACTGGGATGATTGGGTGATTTGTGTATTGTGATGATGATTTTGTGAGATTTAACATGTTAGAAACGCTAATATTAAGTTGATAGATGAAAATGGACAAAATTATCATTTATATATTGAACAATGAAAATTGTTTAGTTAGAAAAATAATTCCAACCGAATTAGAATTGGTTAAATTTACTAACCAATGATTTATTTAAATCGACTGTTGTAACAACCCGGAAATGTAAGCCAATTTAAAATTTTTATTTTGGCAATTATAGCGAATTTTGATTATTTAAAATGAATTATTTTAAATGATATCGACGAGAAATTTATTTTGAATAGAATAGAACGTATATATTTATATACGTCGTCGTTAGAATATAAATATTTAATTTTAAATATAAAAGGAATTGAAATGGCGCGGTAGTTCGATAATTCGATTTCAAATTTCAAATGAACATACCGAGTGCAAAATAAACCGGATTTTAGTGAAATCAAAAATATTTGAACCTATTTGATAATATCTTTCCAACGAATCCGAAAAATCAAAATTTCATAGCGGAAATCAAAAGATATGTCCAGTTGAAAATTCAGAATAGTCGCTATGGAATTCAGGCCCTTAAACATAGCCATTTTGCAAACGA
This sequence comes from Allium sativum, assembly GCA_030737875.1. Taxonomy (NCBI): domain Eukaryota; kingdom Viridiplantae; phylum Streptophyta; class Magnoliopsida; order Asparagales; family Amaryllidaceae; genus Allium; species Allium sativum. The sequence continues at coordinate 911,957,394 of CM060926.1, forward strand.
CCTCGGATTTCGATGAAACCACTTTTGGTGGATCCGCGATGTCAAGTTATTACTAGATTTCAAATTTCATAATTTTTCGATTCAATATGTGGGCGTGGCAAAGGAAAACGCGTTTGACCAGTTTCAGTTGATTTTAATCGACTGGAAAATGGTCATTTTTCAAACGGTCTCAGAATTCGACGAAACTAGTTTTGTTAGGACCGTATCGTCAATACGAAGCTAGAAAATATTTTTTTGGAATTTTTAAAGGTAATATGTGACCTCCAGTAAAGAAATGCACGTTTAAAATTGAATATATACTGATGTATGTTTTGAATTTGATGAAAACCTATCGTAATAAGCGAACTGGCTTACGATACATATCCCATTGTGTTCGGAATGGGGGTAATTAGCTATGAATGACAGGCGGTGGGTCTCGTTTCGACGTCGAAATAAAAATACCTTTTCGAAATTAAATAATTAAAACAAAATTAAAATAAAAACCCTCACTCTCTCCTTATACCCTCAGCCCCCCTTGACTTTTCAGAATCAATTTAGAAAAAAAGGGGCGACCGGGGGGGGGTGAACCACCGCCGCCACCACTTCATCGCGGCCCCCTCAGGTGGTGCGCCGCCTCCCCCTTCTTCTTCTTCCTCCTCCACGCAGCAGCGGGTCCCCCTCCCCAGTTCAATCCAAGACGTCGCCCCCCTCTCCTCTTCTACCTCCCCCTCCTCCGCCTCCTTTCTTCTCCTCCTCCCCTTCTTCTCCTCCAACTGCGCACCCAACCTCGAGCCCCTTCCAAACCCTTCTGAAGCCCGCGCACCACCCTCCCTCCGGTGCAAAACGGTTCCCCCTCCTCCCTCATTAAGCTGTAAGTGTTTTTTTTTCAAATACAATACATAGTTTTTATTTATTTATTTTTATGTGGTTTAAAAACTGATTTTTATGTTGATTAAAAACTGTTTTTTATGTGGTTATATAAAACTGATTTTTATATAAACAAAGACGATATTTTTATTTAAACAAATGCGAGGTTTTTAATCGAATAAAGGTTTGATTTTTATAAAACATAAAGATGCGATTTTTATTTCCAAGGAGATGTGATTTTTATATAACGTAGAAGTTAAAAATATGATTTTTATATTATAGAGATTATAAAAATACGATTTTTATATTATAGAGATTATAAAAATACGATTTTTATATTATATAGATAGTAAAGAATTGATCTTTATATTTGAAAAGGCGAAATCTTTATATTTGAAAAGGCGAAATCTTTATATTTGAAAAGGCAAAATCTTTATATAGGGAATAGCGTGATAAAAATATAATCTTTATTATATGAACATCGTTGTAAAAATAGAATTTTTATCTATATAGTTACGATGTAAAAATAGAATTTTTATCTATATAGTAGCAGTGTAAAAATAGAATTTTTATCTATATAGTAACGATGTAAAAATAGAATTTTTATCTATATAGTAGCGGTGTAAAAATAGAATTTTTATCTATATAGTAACGATGTAAAAATAGAATTTTGGTCTATATAGTAGCGGTGTAAAAATAGAATTTTTATCTATATAGTAACGATGTAAAAATAGAATTTTTATCTATATAGTAGTGGTGTAAAAATAGAGATTTTATTTATATAGTAGCAGTGTAAAAATAGAATTTTTACTTATATAGTAGCGGTATAAAAATGTGATTTTTATCCATATAGCATAGGAAGTAAAAATTCGATTTTTATATATTGAATATCGAAGTAAAAATTCGATTTTTATATATTGAATAGCGAAGTAAAAATTCGATTTTTATATATTGAATAGCGAAGTAAAAATTCGATTTTTATATATTGAATAGCGAAGTAAAAATTCGATTTTTATATATTGAATAGCGAAATAAAAATTCGATTTTTATATATGTAGTGGCTACGGGCAACGAAAGTGGCAAAAGGCGAGAACAGCGATGTCTACATAAGAAGAGTCGTGGTATTGGATTAGCTAGTTGGTGAGAACTTCTCACTTTAAATTCCTTTTTCTAGTTATATATATATATATATATATATATATATATATATATATATATAGACTAGGATGCAGACGATGCTTAGCAGCACCCGACACCCATCGTCCACAGACCATGGACGGCTTGTATGTTTGTTTGATGTGTTGTGAAATTTGTTTGTGATGTTGATGTGAAATCGATAATATAGATTAATGTGTTGAAATAAATTAATTATCGTTGAAAATATAATTTTTAACGTGAATGTGAATAAATGAATATTTATAAACAAATCGGTCGATTTGTTTATATACACTGATTTGACTGATATTGATTGGGATGATAAATTTTACACATCGCCCAATTGCACAAATAATATTCAGTGTTTGTTGATTTGAAACCCCACATGGGTGTTGGGATGATATTTGGGCACACTACTCCCAATTATTTAATTTTATGTCGACCGATTGGTTGACAGGCCGTGTAAGCGTTAATTATTTATATTTGATGTTATGCAGTTGTGTGGTGCACTTTGGATGATGGTTGATTGGTTATCGTTGCTATTATATACATGTGTTGTATGGAATCCATATAATTAACGTTATATGGGAATTGATTGGGCCTCATTCCAATAGGGAAAATAATAAATATTATAAAAGAAAATTCATGTGTTGAATATAAAAATAGTCATGTGTTGACGAAGTTTATGTGTTGAAACTATTCATGGGTTGAGTAAAATATTTTAACAATAAAATTTACATCTTTATCATATTTAAAATTAGAACTACTTTACGGTACGAGTCTAATTGAAAATCAAACGATAGATACCATAATTTTATAAAATATTTTACATAACAAAAATAGTCATGTGTCGACAGTACTCACGTGTTGAGATTAGTCGTGTGTTGAATGGAATAAATATTCATTTGTTGAATAGAATAACGAATTTATTGAAATATATAAAGCCGTGTTGATTAGATTAGCGCTATTTTGACGTGAACGATAGTTATATCGATTATATTCATTTTTATAATGAATATAGAAAAGGTAGCGATTTCAAAATATAACGTTTTGAAAATATTATCATTTATATAGTAATGATATGAAATATTCAATTGTGATTTGAAATTGAATGTAGAGTTGAAATGGTTTTGAAAACGAATTTAAAACGATTTATAAAATACGTTTTAAAAGGAAATCGACGAAATGTAATATATATATATATATATGTTATATAAATAATGGCCTGAATAGAACGCGCCGCGCCGCGGTAGTTCGTGAATTTCGACCATTGACTTCAAATTGACATTGCGGGAGATCCGACCGTCGGATTCTCCTAAAATCGGAACCGTTGGGTTCGTATCGAAAAGAGCTTTCCAATGAATATTAGAAATTTTAAATCTAATGGTTAGATTTGGAATTATGTCCAAATCAAATTTGGAAAAGGTCGCTGTAAGTGCAGTTCGATGGCCGTTGATGGAAATCGACTGTACGGGCATTGATAAAAAATATAAAAATATTAATAATTTGTGTAAAATCATAATATATGAATTGGAAGGAACTGGGATGAAAAATTCCACATTTGAAAGGTTAAAAATATATTTTTGTCGAAATGAACTAGTTTTGAACTAGAATTAAAATCAGTTTATTTTTGAAATAAATAAATAGAATTTGAAAGTGATTTAAAAAATAATCAATATTCCCATTACGTGAATTGGACTGGAGTTGAATCGAAATTATCTTCGGAATATTTCGATGTTGGATTTCGTGATTATACAGATATTGTTATGGGAATTTGAAAGATATATTCATATCGTTATTTCCAATACGATATTTGTTGGTTTCAGAATTTGATATTGAATATAAACCGATATATTTTCTATACAAAGCCTTGTATTTAATATCAAATGTGATTTGGGTTTGTCGTGAATCGTGTTTTAGATGACATTGGTTCTTTAACCCAGTTAAAGACAGGATATTGATTTTTGAAAAGATTAAAACTAAGTGGAGTTTTAATGAATCTTTAATAAGATTGAAATGTGAATTGATAATTTAAATTATCAAAACTGGAAAGTGACCGAGAATGGAGTATCACCAGTTTTACTCCAAAGCGATAGTTAAATCTTTAATTAGATTTGAACGTGTAATGGTAATTAACTTTACCGATAACACCGTGGTGTTAGATATGGAGCATTACCAGTTTTGCTCCATGGGATGAATAGGTTGGGATTGGGAAATAAAATAAATAATTACTTCTGCGTGGTTCGCTAATCCCGACTAGTTTGGAAAACCATAATATGGTTTGAAATGATATCCAAAGTAAGATTAAAGAATAAATTTAGAAGAATTTATCTTTGATAAAATTAATGGGAACCTTTTCCTAAGAATGTGAATTTGAATAAAAGAATATTCTGAATTGGAATGAGGTGTATGTTGTGTTTGTGTAACACGTGTTTATTATATACGCAGGTTATATGGAAAGGCCGGGTTTATACCCATTCTGAATAGTCGATTCGACGAGATGTCGAAGATAAAGACGGTGGTTGAAGATCGGAAGTCTTCACATCATTTGGGTGATTACTGATGATCTCGATTGGGCTGTACATCCAAGATGAGGGAAACAGTTGGTGATCGTCTAGACGTACTTGGAGATCGATGGATATGCGAGGAAAGTGCCTCCGGTTTCGTTCAGACCCAGAACGAACTTGTAAATGGATTGTGTGTCTGACATTGGATTTTATTTGTGTTGATTGGTCTCTATTAAATATACATCTGTTTGGCGGTGGAGAATTTATTCTCTTGCTTAACGCCCTTCTCTGAGACGTACGAGCTCAGAGGTTGTATATCGATGGACATCAGTCGCATGGAGTAAATTGCCAATATGGCACACGTAAGTGGCAATTGATCAAGGCTTCTGTTGAAAAGCAAAGTCTTGTGGTTGATGATCAAAGCATGGTCTGTGTGACGTAGCTTTGTGTATAACGTGGATTCGCGAGCCTCACACCTCGGTATGAGTCAAAAACGGGATAAGGACCAAGGAGTGCACGATGTTTCTTTCTAGCTATGGTGGTGTCAGTGACCTACCAGCCCTGACATTTATATACTTTTCACCTGTGTGGTTGTTGGAATGCGAGGCGCCTCGGATATGGGTCTGTAAGGACCGGGAAACGTGTGTTCAGGAATAACTAATCCTCAAAAGTAAGAGAGGATCGGTCTTGGAGGTTCCAAAGGATCATAGTGGGGTCCTAAGGCATTTGCTAGAGTGTCTCGAATCGGAGAGGAGCTTGCCCCTTGCCTCGACTCATGACAGAAATCCAATTTCCAATACGTGATATTGCGGTTTTAATTGCAGAACTAGTATGGCGACATGATATATGGTGCCCATGCCGTCTATGATTGATATTTATGATTGAAATTGTTTTGACACAATACACCTATAATAGTATCAAATGATTTGTTTTAAACGTACCAATTATGTTTGGCTATTATAAGGGAAAACCCTATCCTCCGGCTTGCGTTGCATTGTGTGATGGGACCTGGGTATTATAATAGCTTCACTTTTCCAAAAAGCATTGCGTTGTTTTGTTATATGCACTAGTATTCTTGGGAGGAATCCCGTTCCGTGTTATATGGTGTGGTCCCTTGAATTACTCTCTTTTAAAGTAAAGTTTTGTATAACTGTTTCAGTTCTCACACCATTCACATGACTGACCTGGAGTTTATTGTTTTAACACAAACTCTGCGTGCCCCTATTTTTCACACGGGCAGCTAGTAGTTTTGGTTTTGCAGATTTATATTCACAGGGTCTTGATTTACCGCTGAAACGATGCTCGGAAAGCTCTGTATCCGTGTATCACTTTCAGTTGTGTTTTGTATATTTTTCCACTGCTATGTAATTTATTGTAATCTCTGATATTCATCAAATGTATTTTATTCATTTATACTCTGTATATTCTTGTATCTGATGGAATTGTTGTAATAACAATGAAATGATCTTCCGTCTGCGTTCTATTTTGTCGTGTTCTCAAGGTATCCGGGCTTCCCTTCACGGGGAAGTTACGGGTACGTACAGTGGTATCAGAGCTTTGGTTTACAGAGCTCGAGAACAAGACACATTAGAACCATACGAAAGAATTCATCAGATATTGGATTAGTAATATCCAATTAGAATGACTCGTTAGAGATATGATCAGTAGTATCCTAGAACGAGTGTGAAGAGTATATTTTTCAAATGAAAACGAACTTTGTTTTGAAAATTTAAATCGTTTTATACGTATTTGAATATATTTTTATTTTGAATTTGGACAATCCAATATATAAAGATTTCGTGTATACGCGTCATGAACGTATATTCGAAGTTTTAATATACTGGATAGATATTGAATCACACTCTAGTCGCCCGGAGATAATGTTGATAATGACCATGGCATCATCAATATTTATGTTCGTGTTTCGAAGGTGTGATTTCTATATGATTCCATAGACTGGTGTGAGAACCAAAACTGGATTAGGTTTATTGTTGTGATTTGGCATCAAAAACATGATTTTTTGTATATGTATCAAAATTATGAATTTGAAACGTTAATCCACTAAATTATTTATGGTTGCGTTGTTTGTTTATTTGTTTGATAATTTTGAACCATTATGCCTAACTGAACCGAATATTGAATTGCATTGGAAATTGGTCGCATTTGCTTGCATATACATGTACTTACATTGAACAGGTCATAGCAAGGAGGCTAGAGCAGAAGAATAAAATTTGTTTGCCCGATAAATAGGTACATATTTACTATAATTTACTGTTTTGTTTGGGTGATGATGATTTTATGAGTCGACTGGCTAGCCGCTTGGCTTTTTCTTTTTCTTTTTGAGATCAAAGGGCCTGTATGGCAATTTTGGGATTTTCCCGATGCTCCCGGTGCAGGGGAGGTTATGGCGAAATTTTTCGAAAATTTAGAGTGTTAGCCAAATTTTTGAAAAATTTGAAAAGTTCTTAGAAACTAAAAAGTTGAAGAACTTAAGCCGTAGCAAAAATAATGGAAGTTGACTTGATTTGTTAAACAACTTTCGGCTTCGTTCCTTTTCGGGGACGAAAAGTTTTAAGTGGGGGAGATTGTAACAACCCGGAAATGTGAGCCAATTAAATTTTTTTATTTTGGCAATTATAGCGAATTTTGATTATTTAAAATGAATTATTTTAAATGATATCGACGAGAAATTTATTTTGAATAGAATAGAACGTATATATCTATATACGTCATCGTTAGAATATAAATATTTTATTTTAAATATAAAAGGAATTGAAATGGCGCGGTAGTTCGATAATTTGATTTCAAACTTCAAATGAACATACCGGGTGCAAAATAAACCGGATTTTAGTGAAATCAAAAATATTTGAACCTATTTGATAATATCTGTCCAACGAATCCGAAAAATCAAAATTTCATAGCGGGAATCAAAAGATATGTCTAGCTGAAAATTCAGAATAGTCGCTATGGAATTCAGGCCCTTAAAAATAGCCATTTTGCAAACAACTCGGATTTCGACGAAACCAGTTTTGTTGGATCCATGATGTCAAGTTATTGCTAGATTTCAAATTTCATAATTTTTCGATTCAATATGTGGGCGTGGCAAAGGAAAACGCGTTTGACCAGTTTTAGTTGATTTTAATCGACTGGAAAATGGTCATTTTTCATACGGTCTCAAAATTCGACGATACTAGTATTGTTAGGACCGTATCGTCAATACGAAGCTAGAAAATATTTTTCTGGAATTTTTATAGGTAATATGTGACCCCAGTAAATTGAAATGTACGTTTAAAATTGAATATAACTGATGTATGTTTTGAATTTGATGAAAACCTATCTTAACAAGCAAACTGGCTTACGATAGATATCCCATTGTGTTCGGAATGGGGGTAATTAGCTATGGACGACAGGCGGTGGGTCTCGTTTTGATGTCGAAATAAAAAGTACCTTTTCGAAATTAAATAATTAAAACAAAATTAAAAAAAAAAACCCTCACTCGCTCCTTATACCCTCAGCCCCCCTTGACTTTTCAGAATCAATTTAGAAAAAAAAAGGGGAGACGGGGGGGGGGGGGTGAACCACCGCCGCCGCCACTTCATCGCGGCCCCCCCCAGGTGGTGCGCCGCCTCCCCCTTCTTCTTCCTCCTCCACGCAGCAGCGGGCCCCCCCTCCCCAGTTCGATCCAAGACGTCGGCCCCTCTCCTCTTCTACCTCCCCCTCCTTCGCCTCCTTTCTTCTCCTCCTCCCCCTTCTTCTCCTCCGACTGCGCACCCAACCTCGAGCCCCCTCCAAACCCTTCTGAAGACCACCCTCCCTCCGGCGCACAGCGGTTCCCCCTCCTACCTCATTAAGCTGTAAGTGTTTTCTTTCCAAATACAATACATAGTTTTTATTTATTTATTTTTATGTGGTTTAAAAACTGATTTTTATGTTGATTAAAAACTTTTTTTTATGTGGTTATATAAAACTGATTTTTATATAAACAAAGACGATATTTTTATATAAACAAAGGCGAGGTTTTCAATCGAATAAAGGTTTGATTTTTATAAAACATAAAGATGCGATTTTTATTTCCGAGGAGATGTGATTTTTATATAACGTAAAAGTTAAAAATATGATTTTTACATTATAGAGATTATAAAAATACGATTTTATATTATATAGATAGTAAAGATTTGATCTTTATATTTGAAAAGGCGAAATCTTTATATTTGAAAAGGCGAAATCTTTATATAGGGAATAACGTGATAAAAATATAATCTTTATTATATGAACATCGTTGTAAAAATAGAATTTTTATCTATATAGTAACGATGTAAAATTAGAATTTTTATCTATATAGTAGCGGTGTAAAAATAGAATTTTTATCTATATAGTAGCGGTGTAAAATAGAATTTTTATCTATATAGTAACAATGTAAAAATAGAATTTTTATCTATATAGTAGCGGTGTAAAAATAGAATTTTTATCTATATAGTAACGATGTAAAAATAGAATTTTTATCTATATAGTAGCGGTGTAAAAATAGAATTTTTATCTATATAGTAACGATGTAAAAATAGAATTTTTATCTATATAGTAGCGGTGTAAAAATAGAATTTTTATCTATATAGTAGCGGTGTAAAAATAGAATTTTTACCTATATAGTAGTTGTATAAAAATGTGATTTTTATCCATATAGCATAGGAAGTAAAAATTCGATTTTTTTATATTGAATAGCGAAGTAAAAATTCGATTTTTATATATTGAATAGCAAAGTAAAAATTCGATTTTTATATATTGAATAGCGACGTAAAAATTCGATTTTTATATATTGAATAGCGAAGTAAAAATTCAATTTTTATATATTGAATAGCGAAGTAAAATTTCGATTTTTATATATTGAATAGCGAAATAAAAATTCGATTTTTATATATGTAATGGCTACGGGCAATGAAAGTGGCAAAAGGCGAGAACAGCGATGACTTCTACATAAGAAGAGTCGTGGTATTGGATTAGCTAGTCGGTGAGAACTTCTCACTTTAAATTCCTTTTTCTAGTTATATATATACTAGGATGAAGACGGTGCTTAGCAGCACCCGATACCCGTCGTCCACAGACCATGGATGGCTTGTATGTTTGTTTGATGTGTTGTGAAATTTGTTTGTGATGTTGATGTGAAATCGATAATATAGATTAATGTGTTGAAATAAATTAATTATCATTGAAAATATAATTTTTAACGTGAATGTGAATAAATGAATATTTATAAACAAATCGGCCGATTTGTTTATATACACTGATTTGACTGATATTGATTGGGATGATAAATTTTACACATCGCCCAATTGCACAAATAATATTCAGTGTTTGTTGTATTGAAACCCCACACGGGTGTTGGGATGATATTTGGGTACACTAATCCCAATTATTTAATTGTATGTCGACCGATTGATCGACAGGCCGTGTAAGCATTAATTATTTATATTTGATGCTTATGCAGTTGTGTGGTGCACTTTGGATGATGGTTAATTGGTTATCGTTGCTATTATATACATGTGTTGTATGGAATCCATATAATTAACGTTATATGGTAATTGACTGGGCCTCATTCCAATCGGGAAAATAATAAATATTATAAAAGAAAATTCATGTGTTGAATATAAAAATAGTCATGTGTTGATGAAGTTTATGTGTTGAAACTATTCATGTGTTGAGTAAAATATTTTAACAATAAAATTTACATCTTTATCATATTTAAAATTAGAACTACTTTATGGTTGGAGTCTAATTGAAAATCAAACGATAGATACCATAATTTTATAAAATATTTTACATAACAAAAATAGTCATGTGTCGACAGTACTCACGTGTTGAGATTAGTCGTGTATTGAATGTAATAAATATTCATTTGTTGAATAGAATAACAAATTTATTGAAATAAATAAAGCCGTGTTGATTAGAGTTGCGCTATTTTGACGTAAACGATATTTATATCGATTATATTCGTTTTTATAATGAATATAGAAAAGGTAGTGATTTCAAAATATAACGTTTTGAAAATATTATCATTTATGTAGTAATGATATGAAATATTCAATTGTGATTTAAATCGAATGTAGAGTTGAAATGGTTTTGAAAACGAATTTAAAATGATTTACAAAATACGTTTTAAAAGTAAATCGACGAAATGTATATATATATATATATATATTATAAATAATGGCCTGAATAGAACGCGCCGCGCCGCGACAGTTCGTGAATTTCGACCATTGACTTCGAATTGACGTTGCGGGAGATCCGACCGTCGGATTCTCCTAAAACCAGACCCGTTGGGTTCGTATTGAAAAGAGCTTTCCAGTGAATATTAGAAATTTTAATTCTAACGGTTGGATTTGGAATTATGTCCAAATCAAATTTGGAAAAGGTCGATGTAAGTGCAGTTTGATGGCCGTTGATGGAAATCGACTGTACGGGCCTTGATAAAATTATTAAAAATATTAATAATTTGTGTAAAGTCATAATATATGAATTGGAAAGAACTGGGATGAAAAATTCCTCATTTGAAAGGATAAAAATATATTTATGTCGAAATGAACTAGTTTTGAACTAGAATTAAAATCATTTTATTTTTGAAATAAATAAATTGAATTTGAAAGTGATTTTAAAAATAATCAATATTCCTATTACGTGAATTGGACTGGAGTTGAATCGAAATTATCTTCGGAATATTTCGATGTTGGATTTCGTGACCATACAGATATTGTTATTGGAATTTGAAAGATATATTCATATCGTTATTTCCAATACGATATTTGTTGGTTTCAGAATTTGATATTGAATATAAGCCGATATATTTTCTATTCAAAGCCTTGTATTTAATATCAAATGTGATTTGGGCTTGCCATGAATCGTGTTTTAGATGACATTGGTTCTTTAACCCAGTTAAAGACAGGATATTGATTTTTGAAAAGATTAAAACTAAGTGGAGTTTTAATGAATCTTTAATAAGATTGAAATGTGAATTGATAATTTAAATTATCAAAACTGGAAAGTGACCGAGAATGGAGTATCACCAGTTATACTCCAAAACGATAGTTAAATCTTTAATTAGATTTGAACGTGAAATGGTAATTAACTTTACCGATAACACCGTGGTGTTAGATATGGAGTATTACCAGTTTTGCTCCATGGGATGAATAGGTTGGGATTGGGAAATAAAATAAATAATTACTTTGGTGTGGTTCGCTAATCCCGACTAGTTTGGAATACCATAATATGGTTTGAAATGATATCCAAAGTAAGATTAAAGAATAAATTTAGAAGAATTTATCTTTGATAAAATTAATGGGAACCTTTTTCCTAAGAATGTGAATTTGAATAAAAGAATATTCTGAATTGGAATGAGGCTTATGTTGTGTTTGTGTAACACGTATTTATTATATACGCGGGTTATTTGGAAAGGCCGGGTTTATACCCATTCTGAATAGCCGATTCGACGAGATGTCGAAGATGAAGACGGTGGTTGAAGACCGGAAGTCTTCACATCGTTTGGGTGATTACTGATGATCTCGACTGGGCTGTACACCCAAGATGAGGGAAACAGTTGGTGATCGTCTAGACGTACTTGGAGATCGATGGATATGCGAGGAAAGTGCCTCCGGTTTCGTTCAGACCCAGAACGAACTTGTAAATGGATTGTGTGTCTGACATTGGATTTTATTCTGTATTGATTGATCTCTATTAAATATACATCTGTTTGGCGGCGGAGAATTTATTCTCTTGCTTAACGCCCTTCTCTGAGACGTACGAGCTCAGAGGTTGTATATCGATGGACATCAGTCGAATGGAGTAAATTGCCAGTGTGGCACGCGTAAGTGGCAATTGATCAAGGCTTTTGTTGAAAAGCAAAGTCTTATGGTTTATGATCAAAGCATGGTCTGTGTGACGTAGCTTTGTGTATAACGTGGATTTGCGAGCCTCACACCTCGGTATGAGTCAAAAACGGGATAAGGACCCAAGGAGTGCATGACGTTTCTTTCTAGCTATGGTGGTGTCAGTGACCTACCAACCCTGACATTTATATACTTTTCACCTTTGTGGTTGTTGGAATGCGAGGCGCCTCGGATATAGGTCTGTAAGGACCGGGAAACGTTTGTTCAGGAATAACTAATCCTCAAAAGTAAGAGAGGACTGGCCTTGGAGGTTCCAAAGGATCATAGTGGGGTCCTGAGGCATTTGCTAGAGTGTCCCGAATCGGAGAGGAGCTTGCCCCTTGCCTCGACTCATGACGGAAATCCAATTCCCAATACGTGATATTGCGGTTTTAATTGTAGAACTAGTATGGCGACATGATATATGGTACCCATGCCGTCTATGATTGATATTTATGATTGAAATTGTTTTGGCACTATACACCTATAATAGTATCAAATGATTTGTTTTAAACGTACCAAGCATGTTTGGCTATTATAAGGGAAAACCCTATCCTCCGGCTTGCGTTGCATTGTGTGATGGGACCTGGGTCTTATAATAGCTTCATTTTTCCTAAGAGCATTGCGCTATTTTGTTATATGCACTAGTATTCTTGGGAGGAAACTCGTTCCGTATTATACGGCGTGGTCCCTTGAATTACTCTCTTTTAAAGTAAAGTTTTGAATAACTGTTTTAGTTCTCACACCAGTCACATGACTGACCTGGAATTTATTGTTTTAACCTAAACTCTGGGTGCCCCTATTTTCCACACGGGCAGCTAGTAGTTTTGGTTTTGCAGATTTATATTCACAGGGTCCTGATTTACAGCTGGAACGATGCTCTGAAAGCTCTGTATCCGTGTATCACTTTCAGTTGTGTTTTGTATATTTTTCCGCTGCTATGTAATTTATTGTGATCTCTGATATTCATCCAATGTATTTTATTTATTTATACTCTGTTTATTCTTGTATCTGATGGAATTGTTGTAATAACAATGAAATGTTCTTCTGTCTGCGTTCTATTTTGTCGTGTTCTCAAGGTATCCGGGCTTTCCTTCACGCGGTAGTTACGGGTACTTACAACTGTTGTTGTTTGAAAACCCCCACACGGGTATTAGGATGATATTTGACATACAACAATCCCAATAATTAGTGGTATGTCAATCGATGGGTTGACATGCCGTAATGGGCGTTATTTATTTATTTATTTATTTTAATGCTTATACAGTGGTAGAATGCACTCCGGATGATGTTTGAATGTGTAATGATTATTTATCATTACTTTTGAGTACATGCGATGTATGAAATCCATATAACTCAAATTATACGGTAATTGATTGAGTCACATTCCGATTTAGAAATAACGGATATTTTAAAATGACAAATAGTTTAGAATAACGAATATTTTAAAATATATTCAGTAAAGAATTAAAATAAGATTTTGATGTCCGATTTTAGATGGACACGAAAATATTGGAATATATGAAGCCGAGTCAGTAGCTAAACACCATTTTTGAGTCGGACGGGTTTATCAATCGATTTTAATCAATTTATAATGAATATCGAAAAGAAATTATTTCAAAATCAGATATTTTGAAAATAATACCATTTTAATATTTTAATGATATGGAATATTCAATTTTGATTTAAATTTGAAAATGAAGTTGGAATCATTTTAGAACGAATTTATAATTGATTTATAAAATATGTTTTAAATGGGAATCAATGATATATGTATTATACATATTTAATGGCTTGAATAGAACGCGTTGTGCAGCGTCGTTCGCGAATTTCGACTACTAACTTCAAATTGATGTAACGGAAGATCCGACCATCGGATTCTTCTAAAATTGGAACCGTTGGGTTCGTATCGAAAAGATCTTTCCAATGAATATAAGTGATTTAAATTTGAATAGTTGAATTTCACGATATGTCAAAATCAGTTTTGGAAAAGGTCTATGACACCCCACGTCCGTTAATGTCACTCACAAAGGGAATGCATTAAATTTCGTGAAGCGTTTTAGTAAATAGAATAGAAACATTACAAGACAGATATAAAATTTTTGCAGTAGAATAAAAACAACTTTTATTAATCATAAAGCATGGTTACACCATATGTCTGAAAAAACATAAACTTTGTTCATCATTAAAACATCCATAAAAGAAAAGAAAATGCACACACATCCATATGCAGTATAAGAGTGATTGAGTCGATCTGTGCCTAATGTGTGTGTATATGCGTCCACAGGCAACCACTAGCAAACACTTGCATCCATCAAACATAACATGTCTCAAACACATGTTTACAAACATAACATGTCTCATCCAATCATTTCTTCCATCTTTATTTTCACTTCCTTTCGCAAGTTTGGCCCCACTACCTCGAACTCTATACATTTTATCGCCACTTGGATGAGTAGTCATCTTGGAATGATGGGCTTCCTCAAGGACTGTCTTCAATAGGTTTTCCATCCTGATATGATTCACCTATCAAACCTCTTCTCAAGTAGCCCCGCCACTTTCTTATCAAGCTCCCTCTTTTCTTTTAGGAACTATATGGCGCACAGGTAATGCTACTGGCTTTGCATTGTCCACCAGGTATATACGGAAATCAATCTTGCGCCTCGGGGTAATCCCTGAACCTCGTCTAAGACACCCGGATACTCACGAACTGTTGGAGCCGATCGCAGATCATCGATAGATGCCTCCACAGACTCTAGGAAACTAAGCATGGCAGACCCATGTAGGTCACAAGAAATTTCGAGGGTCCCCCCATGATAAGTTAGAAGCTTAACGACCCTTCTCTCACCCTCCAGAATGCCACCATATGTGGTAAGCCAACCCATCCCTAGAATCAACCCCTAGCCCATGAAACAAGATGTGCATCGTACTCTAACTCGATGCCTAACACAAATATGCTCAAACCCCAACAAATCACGGATAAATGAGCCGAACCACCAATGGGGTTTGAGACAACAACGGGATCCACTATCATACTAGTAATTAAGTGCAGAGATTCAACTACAGAACTAGATATGAACGAATGCGAATGCGCCAGAATCGAAAAGTGTTCTAACCGGTTGATTGCAAAGAGAAATCAAAACCTTCCATGGAAACTTTCCTACCTCTATCTGGTGCACTAACCATGAGAGCATTTGATTTCCCTTCAGAGGTACCTGTCCTTAGACATTGCCCTTGCTTCCTTGGGAATCCCTCAGAATAGTATCCAACCTCTCCACAAACGAAGTAAGCATTCTTCCTTTTCCTACAGTTCTTGGCCAAGTGACCCTCTCGCCCACAACTATGGCACTTCCTATAACAATCGGATTCCGGCAGACCGAACTTTTTTTCAAAAATCCCAATCCATCGAAACCCGAGTTGGTTTGCTCTGGTATCCTGCAAAATAGACAGAGACATAAAACACATCAAATCTCAGAAAAATATCTCACAGTGGAAAGGATAAAATATAGTATCATCAAAACATAGCCTTACCGTATTATTAATATTGCCTAACCAGCATCAAAACTATCATGTCTCTGCCACAATCTAACCTACGAGTGTGTTATGAAGAGGGGGTAGGAACACAAGTTGTGGTGATTGGCTTTAAACTATACACTTTGGATAATCTTACATATACCGTTCAATCATATTTTCTTACTTATTAGGTAACTTGGGTTAACAGCACTCAAGGCTTACACACACGTCGTACCCATTTACTTCCCAGTGAATTAACCTAATACAGTATATGTAGATATCTCTCAATATTGAGATACACCCCATGGTACCCCACTCGCACGGTCTCCACCGTATCATCGCAGGAATATAGCAGTCCTTAATCCTACGTCCGAATGTCGTACAAATTTCTTTATATATGTCAACGCTACATCTGCAAAGAACCACTACTTCTATATTACATAAGCGTTCGGATTACCATCTTTGAACTATTCGATCGAATTAGGTTCCATCCTCAAATAATGCCATCTAATCTTATGATACACCACCTAGAGCGACACGAGTGTACCTAGACTTTCCCACGTACGTATCGTCAATCGTTCTCGATGTCTATTGCACATGTTCTCTATATGTGCGCCCGAGTTCCGTGGCAGGGCTAATCAAGAAACACGGAACTCGGTCGGGAGCTTTCATATATGAAACACCCCACCTCCGGTAGGGTCACTCTCAAAGGGAATGCCCTAATTTAGGTGGAGGTTTATAAGTATAAGTCACGGATACACAAGAAGATATAAATACACATATTTTTGAACAGCGGAAAACAACAGCAACTTTTATTTCATCAAAATACGTGTTACACAAACCATGCCATAATTGTCTTACAATACTTCCAAAAAACATTACATTTTCATAACTGTCTTGATTTCATAACTTAAAGAAGTATAAAAATATAAGTAAACTGCATAAGTCCCCATAATTGCTATCCAAAGCCATAGTCCAAAACGAAAGAGATTCAAGCAATACATTCTTTCTCTTCAAGCTGGATGTGAAAATTGGTCAAGCTGCGGTATTCCCTCCCTGTGGACCTGAGGGGGGGGGACGAAAGAAAAGTAGAGTCAGACATAAAGCCTGAGTAAGTGTAGGACTATTCAGTCTATGAATAAGGAAATGAGCATGATAAGTACAAACTGGAAATGGGAAAGCACCATAAACAAAGTTAAGTTGTCTAGAGTCGAATACACTATCGTACCCCATATTAATCTCTGCACCCCTATAAACTAGTTCCCAACAGGCACCCCATGATCAGGGTGAAGTGATCCATTTCTAATGATCGGCTCCTACTCGCATAGTTACATGTGTCTTACGTCCCCCGATGTTGTAGCTACCTATGATGGTCCCACCATGGGGTGTATCAAGTCCCATGGTGGCGGCCTGACACAATTCTAGAATGCACAGGTATACTACTGGTGCCCAGTGCCTAATTTTTCTGGGCCGGAGTGTGTGCACGCCCGCACCCCGTTAGAACCTACACTGCTGCACCACCGCCGTCGATTTGACCTCTTACAGTCAGCCCAGTAATCGTGCCCCACCCTGCCTAGTTCAGGGTATCCTGATACACTTTGTAGGGTTACTGCTGAAAAGGGTCCCCCGCTACTAGGTTTTCTATTTCTAGCCAACATGCTAAGTTGGTTAAGTGTTCTGTAACCTAACCCCCAATCAGTATGTATAGTTTAGCATGTTCAATTTGATTAAGTATTAATTCAATTTACTTAATCCTATCAATCCTGACTCAGCCTTAATTGTCTTATTAAAGCCTCAACCACTCACATTAGACAGGAATTGTTGTGACTGCATGTTGCCGGTTGGGTCCGGGCAGTCTTACGTCACAACTCAGTCTAACCTCGGGTCTTTATTGGGCTCAATGTTTAACTACCCACATTGGATAGGTATTGTTGTGACTACTGGACAGTCGGGCGGGTCCGGGCAGGTTTATGTCACAACGCAATCCAACCTCGGGTTAAACACATCGTATTTCTAAGTTTACATATTTTGTCTCTTTTCTTTTTATATGTAAATATTTGCAGCCCATTATTCAAATTCATCTTTATTGGGTAAAATTAATTTATACCACTTAAATGTTCTCAAGGTCGTTGGCATGCGTCAAACAAGCCAACACATATGTTTTATATTTTTAACCCAACGTCATTACCCCCGTTTTATACGTTCGCTGTATTATGTTGGGCTTAACATTTAAGCCCAACTTAGCCACATGAAAAAGGGGAGGCTTAGAACATGATGTATATATATTCTAAGTAACATCAAAAAGGGGTGTGTAAACGCATGAACTTGCAACATAGCGGCTTAATTAACATAAATTAGGCACTTGTGAACTTGCATTGTAATAGCATAAAATCTTGACATAAAACATACCTAAACATGGATCATGGTTTTAATCCAATCATGTAAACTTTTATTTAAAGCATGAATCTAACTTAATTATGTGCCACATATATTATCATATGTTTCTTAACAATAACCTAAGCCTAAAACATATTTTGTTTGGGCATAAAGTTAAACTAGCCATGTTCATAAAGTCAACACAAGTTCACAAAGATGCTTACTTTTGTCACTAATACAAAAGTATGGTTTTACACTTGAATCCTGATGCCAATTCCAACATAAATTCATATGAATCATAATACTCAATTGGATCCAACTACACTAAAAGTGATCATAAAAATATACATAGATGGATCTAAAATCATGTTGGCATAATAGTGAATCATATACTTGCATGAGTATCAACTTGGTTGAAATAAACTACCACAAACATATAGTTGTTAACTTTCAACATGAATCATATACTTGCAAATATCCAATAGTTCTAACATCATTATACCACAACATCCCAAATCTATTTATAATTAGAATCATAGCAACATACAATTATGAATTATCATCACCATAAATTAAGTACAATTCCATTTCTCATTTTACACAAATCAAATCTCAATTATTCATTCACATCGGAATAGCACTCTACTTACAACGTATGACGAATCTTCAATTCAGGATTCTGAATTCTGAATTTGGAGATGCTATCCTTTGTTGTAGGCGTTGTTTTGATTTAATTGTTGTTGCTTTAAGCTTTCGAATCAACTCCTAACTTGACGGCTATCCCTAGTCTTTCTTCAGTAGCATGACAGCTCTATTCTCATTTTTATTTGTGTGAATTAGGTGGAGTCTTAGGTTCTTTTTATAGAGTTTGTGAATTGATTAGAGCCGTCGATGGAGCTTAGATTAATATTAGTCGTTCGTTTTAAAGAGAAACCAATCAGGAGCTGACACATATGCCCTAGTGACAGGACAAAGCTCAGAAATTCGGCCAAGCACAGACCTGGCCAGCCAGGAGGGGCTGGGTTCGACCTGGCTCAGGGGCCAGGTCGACCCCCAGGTCGACTACCCAGTCGACCTGGGTGCCTTGGGCGGGAAAATTCCCGCCCAGCCCAATCTGGGTCCGATTTTTGAATTTTGTACTCGTTTCTGAACTGTTTCTGTCTGTTTGAGTTTTAAACTGAATTCTCTCCCTCATATGGAGTCCGTTTTACGCAAACTCAGACTCTATCTCAAGCTGAATTCCGAGACGAACACAATGGCGTATCCCGTTTCCCTTAATTCTTTGATTTGAAATTAATTATACTTTAATTTATGAATTTCACTATTATAGAATATACGTAATGTTACATTCTCCCCCACTTAAAAGGATTTCGTCCCCGAAATCTTCAAGTTTAGGAAGAATGTATATCCTAGCATCCAAACGTCCATCTACTCATCCATCAAACACGAGTGTCCATTGTCCTTAAAAGACTTCTAATG
The DNA here is from genome assembly GCA_030737875.1 of Allium sativum. NCBI lineage: Eukaryota > Viridiplantae > Streptophyta > Magnoliopsida > Asparagales > Amaryllidaceae > Allium > Allium sativum. The sequence continues at coordinate 911,977,183 of CM060926.1, forward strand.
CTTCATGATCATATGCGAAGTGTGTGTATATGTACTTATCTAATGCAAAATCAGTTGGTCTACTGATTCAGTTGAACTCCTTAATGCAAATTATGTAAGTGTCATGAATCCATTATGTATGCAAACCTTCCTATTCATGATTCTACATGAGTGCACAATCATTCATATAAATGCAACATCCATATGACAACACATTAAACTTCAACCATATACGAATATAAAAACATATATGCATATGCAATATGAAGTGACTGAGCCGATCTAAAACCTAGATTGTGTGTGTATATGCAACCACGAGCAACCACTAGCAATCACTTGCAACCACTTGCAACCATCATCCATAACATGCTTCAATTACATGTTTTCATCCAAAGGGTTTCTACCTAAAAGATAAGGTCGAGGAGATATATCGTAAAAGACAGATAAAGCATAACTTAAGGAAAAAGAGAGATCAAAGATGTACCCTTGAAAAGAAAAGAGTATGCTGCGTGTATTCTAGCCTCAGTTTCCCAAGTCGCGTCTTCCTCGGCGTCGCTCCACTGAACTTTGACGAGCTTGACTTCGCGGTTGCGTATCTTTTTCACTTCAGTTCCTAAGATGCGTGTTGGAACTCTTCTCACAGTTGCTTCACGTTCCACTTCGGCTTCTTCTAGAATGCTAGGCTCTACTATTTCAGCAAACTCGTGCAAACACTTCCGGAGGTGAGAAACATGAAAGACGTTGTGAACTCCGGCCAGCTTTTCGGGTAGCTCTAATCTATAGGTCATCTTCCCAACTTTCTCGATGATAGGAAACGGCCCTACGAACCTTGGTGCTAGCTTCCCTGTGGTTCCAAAATGAACAACGTTCCTTAGAGGAGATACCTTAAGAAAAACCCTGTCTCCAACCTCAAATTCATGGTCGGTCCTCCTCTTGTCTGCGTAGGATTTTTGTCTGTCTTGGGCTGTCTCCATTCTTCTCCGTATTAAGTCTACTTTCTCTGAAGTCTCTTGGATCATATCTGGTCCAAGTATGAGCTTGTCAGTAGACTCCCACCAACAAGTGGGCAATCAGCACGGTCTTCAATATAAAGCTTCGAAGGGCGCCATTCCGATGGTGGCTTGGTAGCTGTTGTTGTAGGCAAATTCCACCAAAGGAAGATGGTCTTCCCACGTCCCTCCGAAGTCAAGGATGCACAGTCTTAAAAGGTCCTCCAAAACTCTGTTCACTCTTTCTGTCTGGCCGTCGGTTTGGGGGTGATAGGCTGTACTCAAGCATAACTGTGTGCCTACCGCTTCTTGCAGACTCCGCCAAAACTCACTTGTGAAGATAGGGTCTCGGTCACTAACAATGCTGGAGGGTATCCCATGGAGTCGAACAACTTCCTTGAGATAAAGAGATGTTAGGGATGAGGCAGTCCTTTTACTCTTGACAGGTAAAAAGTGAGCGCTTTTAGTAAGCCTATCCACTATTACCCAAATGCCAGTGTTGCCTCTTCTAGACCTGGGTAGCCCATCAATGAAGTCCATTGAAATGCTATCCCACTTCCACTGCGGGACCTCTAGAGGATGGAGCAGACCGCCAGGCTTCTTTTGCTCCGCCTTAACCTATTGGCAAGTCATACACTTAGAAACGAAATCTGCCACGTCCTTCTTCATGCCGCTCCAAAAGAAAGTTCTCTTTATGTCCTTGTACATTTTATCTCCGCCTGGATGTATCGTCATCTTGGAGTGATGTGCTTCTTCGAGAACAGTCTTTACTAAATCCCTTGTCCGTGGGACGCATAGTCTTCCGTCTCGCCTTAACCAACCCTTATCGTCGATGGAGTATTTGTTGAGGTGACTTGATGTCTCACCCCTAATTAGCCTATCAATCGTCTCCACAAGCTGAGGGTCTTCGCGTTGTGCTGTCCCTATTGAGTCCACTAGAGTCGGGCGTACTTCGAGAGATGCTAGCAAGCCCGGTACAAAATCGGAGGAGGGCCTAAAGTTAAAACTAGCTATAAACTCCAAGTTTTGCCTTTCTATAAAGAGCGGGCTTAGGGTCAGTTTCTTTCAGCTCAACGCGTCTGCCACTACGTTTCCTTTGCCCGGAGTGTAGGAGATCTCGAAATCGTACGTAGCAAGAAACTCCATCCATCTCTGTTGCCTCAAGTTAAGATCTTTATGCGAGAAAAGATATTTCAACGATTTATGGTCAGTGTAAAGTTCGAACTTCTCACCTAGGAGATAGTGTCGCCAAGACTTAAGTGCAAAGACGATGGCGGCTAACTCAAGATCGTGGGTCGGGTAGTTCTTTTCATGAACCTTCAATTGCCTTCCACCATAAGCTACTACCCTCCCTTCTTGCATCAAGACAGCGCCTAGCCCTGTCCTACATGCATCTGTATAAACTGTGAACATCTTGCTTCCATCTGGCAACGTCAGAACTGGGGCTGTTGTAAGAGCCCTTTTTAGTCATTGGAAAGCAAACTCGCAATCCAAGTCCCAGTTGAACACTAGATTCTTCTTTGTCAACCTTGTGAGTGGAGCTGAGATTTTCGTAAAATCCCTTATGAATTTTCGGTAGAAACTTGCTAGTCCTAGAAAACTTCGGACCTCAGTTGCATTCCTTGGTGTCTTCCAATCCTGTACCGCTACTACCTTAGCAGGGTCCACAGCTAACCCTTCCTTGGATACTACATGCCCAAGAAACCTTACTTCCTCTCTCCAAAAGTGGCACTTGGAGAATTTGGCTTTTAGTTGATGGACTCGCAGAGTTTCCATGACTACCCTTAGGTGTTGAGCATGTTCTTCTTCACTCTTTGAGAAGATCAAGATATCGTCTACGAAGACTACTACGAACTTGTTGAGGAATTCTCTGAACACCCTACTCATCAGGTCCACGAAGTAAGCGGGTGCGTTTGTCAAGCCAAAAGGCATGACAAGCCATTCAAAGAAGCCGTCTAGGGTTTTGAATGCTGTCTTATCGATGCTATCTTCAGCCACCCTTAACTGATGAAATCCGGTCGCCAAATCGAGTTGGGAGAAAACTGACGCTCCTACAAGCTGATCAAACAGATTGTCAATTCTGGGGAGAGGGTGCCTATTCTTTTTCGTTAGTTTGTTGAGCTCCCTACAGTCAACACATAGACAGAGTGAACTGTCCGCCTTCGTGGCGAACACCACTGGAGCGCCCCATTCTGAAATACTCCTTCTAATGAACCCCTTCTCTAGAAGCTCTTTAACCTGTTTACTGAGCTCTTTCCTTTCCCGTGGAGCCATGTGTCTAACGGGCAATGCAACGGGCTTTGCATTATCTACAAGATATATGAGGAAGTCTATCTCCCGCTTCGGAGGTAAGCCCTTCACCTCTTCGAAGACATCCGATATTCACGGACCACTCTAACCGATTGCAAACTCTCAACAAAAGCATCTAGCGATTCAAGATAACTAAGCATAACCGCATACGAGGGATTACAAGTAATTTCCAGAGTGTTACCGAGTTGGGTCAGAAGCCTAACCACCCTTTTCTCACAATCAAGGATGGCACCATTATTGGATAGCCAATCCATGCCCAAAATCAAACCATATACCGAGAAGCCCAAAACAAATGCACTACATCTAAATTCTACGCTTAGAATAGAAATTTTCAATCCCACACAGATCATAGACAAATGAGATGGGCCCCCGATTGGATTTGAAACAACTAAGGGGTCCTCTACCATACTAGTTTCTAGGTGCAGAGATTCTAGTAAAGCAGATGAAATAAAGGAGTGTGATGCGCCAGAATCAAATAAAGTGCGAACTGGGTGATCATAAAGATAGACTACACTTTCTACAGAAGTATTTATACCTTGCTATTGCAGAGGTGACGCTTCTAGCACATGAACCTGTGCCCCTGAGGTGGATCCAGCCTTCTGCCCCTGCCCTCGCTTCTTTGGGCAATCCTTAGCCATGTGGCCTGTCTCACCGCAAGAAAAGAACCCACCATTCAACTTGGCCTTCTTTTTCCGGCAGTCTTTCACTAAGTGCCCCACTTTGCCACAGAAATTACACTTCCTCTTCTCTTGGGACTTGTTGTCTTTCCCGCCCTTCTTAAAGTCTGTCTTCTTAGGCTGTAAACCTTCTTTCTTCCCTTGTGAGCTTTCTGCCTTTGTCTCCTTCTTGCCCTTATCCTCTTCGTTCAGCAATGCCATCTGCACTAACCTTTCATACATAGCTCCCATAGGTATATGGGTCATGGCTAAGCTGTGTAATGGCTCAGTCAATCCTTTGACAAAGCGGAGAGCCTTCTTGTGCGGAGTGTTGACTAGGTCCAGCCCGAACCTAGCCAGCTGATAGAACTGATTAACATACTCTTTGACTGTCATATTCCCTTGCTTAAGAAATAAGAATTTTTCCAATTGAAGGCTCCTTTCAGCTTCTGAGAGAAATTTAGACTCAAAACTCGCCCTAAATTCCTCCTATGTTTCCACTGGTCTTTCTGCGTTGGTAACTTCCCACTAGTAGGAAGCCTCGCCTTTAAGTAGCCATACTGCCAGTTGCACCTTCTGCCTATCTTCTACCTCAAAGATGACGAATAAGTCCTCGGTTTCCTTCAGCCAGTTCCTGGCTGCCACGAAGGACTCGGTTCCATGAAAGTCCTTCCCTCCCATAGCTTTGAAATCTTTACATATCTTAGCAAAAGCATTACCACACGGAGGAGTTGGAGGAGGAGGTGTTGCTACAACTGGATGATCTCCCGCAGCTGGATGATTTTCTGCAGCTGGGGAAGGAGGAATAGTGGGACCTGCCTGATTGGCCCTTGCTTCTAAGAATCGTCTGAACCAACCAGGTATTGGTACACTCTCTAGAAAGTTAAGTCCTTCGGACATGTTGAAACAAAAAGGGTAGATTCAAAACAAAGAATAAAGGATAGTACCTATGGCTTTGGGGGACTAAGCCTTTTTAAAATAAAATAACATTTTATCTTTAAAAATGCTTCTTTAAATTTTCTTTTGAAAATAATTTTTCAAAACTTTTTATCTTATCTGGTAAACCTATGCTATGATACCAAGTGAAACACCCCACCTCCGTTACGGTCACTCTCAAAGGGGATGCCCTAGTTTTGGTGGAGGTTTATAAGTATAAGTCACAAATACACAAGACAGATATAAATACACATATTTTTGAACAGCGGAAAACAACAGCAACTTTTATTTCATCAAAATACGTGTTACACAAACCATGCCATAATTGTCTTACAACACATCCAAAAACATTACATTTTCATAACTGTCTTGATTTCATAACTTAAAGAAGCATAAAAACATAAGTAAACTGCATAAGTCGCCATAATTGTTATCCAAAGCCATAGTCCAAAACGAAAGAGATCCAAGCAATACATTCTTTCTCTTCAAGCTGGATGTGAAAACTGGTCAAGCTGCGGTATTCCCTCCCTGTGGACCTGGGGGGGACGAAAGAAAAGTAGAGTCAGACATAAATCCTGAGTAAGTCCCGGACTATTCAGTCTATGAATAAGGAAATGAGCATGATAAGTACAAACCGGAAATGGGAAAGCACCATAAACAAAGTTAAGTTGTCTAGAGTCGAATACACTATCGTACCCCATATTAATCTCTGCACCCCTATAAACTTGTTCCCAACAGGCACCCCATAATCAGGGTGAAGCGATCCATTTCTAATGATCGGCTCCTACTCGCATAGTTACATGTGTCTTACGGTCCCCGATGTTGTAGCTACCTATGCTGGTCCCACCATTGGGTGTATCAAGTCCCATGGTGGCGGCCCGACACAATTCTAGAATGCACAGATATACTACTGGTGCCCAGTGCCTAATTTTTCTGCGCCGGAGTGTGTGCACACCTGCACCTTGTTAGAACCTACACTGCTGCACCACCGTCGTCGATTTGACCTCTTACAGTCAGCCCAGTAATCATGCCCCACCCTGCCTAGTTCAGGGTATCATGATACAACTTGTAGGGTTACTGCTGAAAAGGGTCCCCCGCTACTAGGTTTCCTATTTCTAGCCAACATGCTAAATTGGTTAAGTGTTCTGTAAACCTAACCCCCAATCAGTCTGTATAGTTTAGCATGTTCAATTTGATTAAGTATTAATTCAATTTACTTAATCCTATCAATCCTGACTCGACCTTAATTGTCTTATTAAAGCCTCAACCACTCACATTAGACAGGTATTGTTGTGACTGCCTGTTGCCGGTTGGGTCCGGGCAGTCTTACGTCACAACTCAGTCTAACCTCGGGTCTTTATTGGCTCAATGTTTAACCACCCACATTGGATAGGTATTGTTGTGACTACTGGACAGCCGGGCGGGTCCGGGCAGGTTTCTGTCACAACGCAATCCAACCTCGGGTTAAACACATCGTATTTTCTAAGTTTACATATTTTTTCTCTTTTCTTTTTATATGTAAATATTTGCAGCCCATTATTCAAATTCATCTTTATTGGGTAAAATTAATTTATACCACTTAAATGTTCTCAAGGTCGTTGGCATGCGTCAAACATGCCAACACATATGTTTTATATTTTTAACCCAACGTCATTACCCCCATTTTATACGTTCGCTATATTATGTTGGGCTTAACATTTAAGCCCAACTTAGCCACATGAAAAAGGGGAGGCTTAGAACATGATGTATATATATTCTAAATAACATCAAAAAGGGGTGTGTAAACGCATGAACTTGCAACATAACGGTCTAATTAACATAAATTAGGCACTTGTGAACTTGCATTGTAATAGCATAAAATCTTGACATAAAACATACCTAAAGATGGATCATGGTTTTAATCTAATCATGTAAACTTTTATTTAAAGCATGAATCTAACTTAATTATGTGCCACATATATTATCATATGTTTCTTAACAATAACCTAAGCCTAAAACATATTTTGTTTGGGCATAAAGTTAAACATAAACTAGCCATGTTCATAAAGTCAACACAAGTTCACAAAGATGCTTACTTTTGTCACTAATACAAAAGTATGGTTTTACACTTGAATCATGATGCCAATTCCAACATAAATTCATATGAATCATAATACTCAATTGGATCCAACTACACTAAAAGTGATCATAAAAATATACATAGATGGATCTAAAATCATGTTGGCATAATAGTGAATCTTATACTTGCATGAGTCTCAACTTGGTTGAAATAAACTACCACAAACATATAGTTGTTAACTTTCAATATGAATCATATACTTGCAAATATCCAATAGTTCTAACATCATTATACCACAACATCCCAAATCTATTTATAATTAGAATCATAGCAACATACAATTATGAATTATCATCACCACAAATTAAGTACAATTCCATTTCTCATTTTACACAAATCAAATCTCAATTATTCATTCACATCGGAATAGCACTCTACTTACAACGTATGACGAATCTTCAGTTCAAGATTCTGAATTATGAATTTGGAGATGTTATCCTTTGTTGTAGGCATTGTTTTGATTTAATTGTCGTTGCTTTAAGCTTTCGAATCAACTCCTGACTTGACGGCTATTCCTAGTCTTTCTTCAGCAGCATGACAGCTCTATTCTCATTTTTATTTGTGTGAACTAGGTGGAGTCTTAGGTTCTTTTTATAGAGTTTGTGAATTGATTAGAGCCTTCGATGGAGCTTAGATTAATAATAGTCGTTTGTTTTAAAGAGAAACCAATCAGGAGCTGACACATATGCCCTAGTGACAAGACAAAGCTCAGAAATTCGGCCAAGCACAGACCTGGCCAGCCAGGAGGGGCTGGGTTCGACCTGGCTCAGGGGCCAGGTCGACTACCCAGTCGACCCCCAGGTCGACTACCCAGTCGACCCCCAGGTCGACTACCCAGTCGACCTGGGTGTCCCAGGTCGACTACCCAGTCGACCTGGGTGCCTTGGGCGGGAAAATTCCCGCCCAGCCCAATCTGTGTCCGATTTTTGAATTTTGAACACGTTTCTGAACTGTTTCTGCCTGTTTGAATTTTAAACTTCCGGAGGTCATATCTCCCTCATACGGAGTCCCTTTTACACAAACTCGGACTCTATCTCAAGCAGAATTCCGAGACGAACGCAATGGCGTATCCCGTTACCCTTAATTCTTTGATTTGAAATTAATTATACTTTAATTTATGAATTTCACTGTTATAGAATATACGGGGTGTTACAATATATCTGCTGATTGCAGATGCTAAGGTCTGCTTTTACAGTGGCTATGGTTCCACTAGACCCCTCCCTTAACTAATGAAAGGCACCCAAGAATATCAAGAATGAGAACTTAACCCTAGCCCCCTATGCCCTTCAAACCTATTGGCCAACCTCACCCATAACTAGATAGCAAAGTATATATTCTTTTGGAGTTCTCCGCCTTTCCGCTTTACGTACTGACTGAAGATGGGAAGTAGACGACGAGTTGCTATCACAGGGCACTAACTGGTCTCACCGAATCACGCTAGTCCATCTTAGTCTTTTGATTGGCCCTTATTATTGCTATCAAAGCATACTAATTGGTTCACCCACGCAGACCTAATCTCTGTGAGCACAGGCAGATCATCTGCCACTCACAGAGGAATACCAAGAGTACCTTACGTCCCGGAAGCCTCGTGCTTCTTAACCCAGTTCGTTGGAGCCTACAAGAATATCTAGATGGACATGCGCTCCTCTTTGTGTCCTTTGACGTCCTGATGATCTACCCCTTAGGGTTATTCATCCTCTAACGTATGGACTGGTCCAAGCGCCTCAGTTTTATATGTCATTAGACGCTACGTCTAACCATTAATTACGCGCTTGCGCCTCCTCATGAGTTTTCTCAATTAACTTGGTTATTCTCCTTCACATTGACTTCCTTTTCAAGTTTACCAAGTTACCCTTGCTTATTAATTCAATTTATAACTTAACCCATTTAAGTTTATTAATAATCATACAACATGTTATTCTCTAGATTGTGGCCCAAGGTTTGTGATCCACAATCCCTTTTATATTCTTGTTTGATTTCAATAACATGTTTTAATTAATATGTAATTAAGTATATCCAATTCACATGTTTCCAATTAACATGTCACTTACCATTTATGATTAAATATTACTTATTTCATTTCATAAATTTTCCTCCTCCTTTCTCATTTAATCATAGTCCCACTTTACGTCGTCAATACGACTTACCGTTGTTTACTTATTAAATTAGTTCTATTAAATAAGGCCCATTAATAAGTTTCTCTACCCATTTATTATAACCTATGTTATAATTTCCCCTTGTCCCTAGGACAAGTATAAACATGTTATTCTTACCAACGGGTTTCAGACTCCCAAAATACTTAATTTATAATTAAGTACAATATATATTCCCCCTTTTCTTAGCTGGTTTCATGTTTTCCCCTTTTCTGATTACTTAATTTACAATTAAGTGTCACTTAACTTAATTCACCGGTTATCCCATTCCCTTACTGGTTTATTATAACCTAAGTTATAATATTCACTTGTCCCTAGGACAAGTCTATCAATTATACAACATTTTCATTAATATTATTTACTTATAATAGGTCATTGTAACACCCCACCTCCGCTAGGGTCACTCACAAAGGGAATGCACTAGTTTTGGTGGAGTATTATCTAGGTAAACATACACAGAGATATCACAAGGCATAACATAAATAAAGCAGCGGTAGAAATTAAAAACCAAACTTTTATTACTTTCAATAAAAGAGTCAAAACCCCATATATCCAAGGTACAAATTATTCCATTACATCAAGTTCCAAATAAAGAAACATAAACTTAAGATAACAAAGTAAATTATTCCCCCATAAGTAGCAGAAGCAGCCATAGCATAGCTCAAGACCAAACCTTACATGAGCTGTCAGAAAGCAAGCTAAATCCAAGCTAAGAGCTAGTGTTTCCTCCCTGAGAACCTGGGGGGAACAAAAGAAAAGGAGGCGAAAGGAAAAAGGTCAGTCATAAGACTGGTAAATCCTAGTGACTTTCAGTATAAAAACTAGTAAAGGTAGTATGACATGTGAAAACAGGAGTTAAACATAAGGATGGTAACAGGACTAGTATGACAATTAAGATAACAAGATAAGTCAAGTCTAGCATCGCATATTCAAGGTTCGCTGCACCAACTATACTAGTATTCTAACCCATGTCAAGTATTAATCATGAAATGATCCCTTGGCGTAGTATCATGAAGTGACCCATTACGGGGTCCTACGGTACGATTTACTAATTGATCGGCTCCCTACAAGTTCTAGCTCGTCATGTATCTATATCATACGGCCCTATCCTGAAATGTAGTTACCTGTGCTAGGTCCACCATAGGGTGTATCAAGCCTTATTGTGCCAACCACCGACACGAATAAAGCATGCACAGTGTAAACCTATGGGTGCCCAATGCCTGCTTTTTCAACTCCGAACTACGTGCACGACCATAGTCCGCCTGAATCTACAATGGTGCACCTATTCAGCCGTCGTTCTGGTCGATTACAATCAGCCCAGTAATCGTGCCCCACCCTGCCTAGTCCTAGGGTATCGTGATACATCTAAGTGGGTTACTGCTGAAAAGGACCGCGTAACTAGGGTTTCTAATGGGTTAAGTGTTGTCATTCAAATTCGTGACTTAACCCTATCCAGATCATGTATGAAGTTTGTTAAGTGTGTTCGGGCGGTTCATGACATAACCCTATCAAATCATCGTGTCAAGTTGGTTAAGTATATTCAAGTGGTCCACGACTTAACCCTATCATGTGGCATTAATTCATTAATGCACCTCAACCTCTCACATTAGACTAATTATTGTGGTCACTGGATTTGCCGGGCGGTTCCGGGCAGATTTACACCACAACATAGCCTAACCTCGGGTTTTACGTGCGATATGACCAAATACTCACATTGGATCCTATTGTCTGCAGTCACTGGATTTGCCGGGCGGTTCCGGGAAGATTTACACTGCAAACTCAACCCAACCTCGAGTTGGCCATTTTCAAGTTTATCTAAGTGTCATCTCCAGATTCAAGTTTTCGAGTCTAAATTCATGTCAAGTTTTCAGGTCATGTTTCATGTCAAATCGTGTCAAGTTCATGTCCATATCCAGGTTCAAGTTATAATAACGTTCATGTTCAAAGTCAATTCATGTTTTACCTAATCTACCCAAATCGTATCCCCATCGCACATAAACTCGAATTGATACAAATAAATCTGATTAGGGAATAACATAAAAAGGGACGGGTATAAGGTGGCAAAAGTGATTACTAGCATAGCATGGTATGACTTGAGATAAATGATTATAACATTACTGGCATATGGAATATTGGCCTCAAACATAAAGATTCCAAATCCAGCAAAATAAGGTACTAGTCAAGATAACAGTTGTTGAAACACCCCACCTTCTTTAAGGTCACTCACAAAGGGAATGCCTTAACTTTGGTGGAGGTTTATAAGTAAAAGGCCACAGATAAACTCAAGACAGATATAAATACACATATTTTAAACAGCGAAAACCAAACAGACTTTTATTTCATCAGTACGTGTTCAAAACAAAACATTCCATAATTGTCTCAAAATACTTCCATCATTACAACCTCATAACTGTCTTGATTATTAAAGAAGCATAAAACATAAATAAAGTGACAAAAATCCGCAAAGTGACATCCAAAGCCATAATCCGAGCATAAGAGATCCAAATCATACATTTACGTTCTTGGAGCTTGTAAAGAGTCTGAGTGAGCTGAGTTGTTTCCTCCCTGTGGACCGGGGGGGACGAAAGAAAAGAAGACGAAAAGAAAATAAGGTCAGACATAAAGCCTGAGAAAATCTAGTAACTCTTCGTTATATGAATAAGAAAAGGGGCATGATAGATATATACTGAAAATAGGAAAGTGTCACAAGCTAAGGGAGTGTCGAATTTACTATCGCACCCATACTATATCTCTGCACCTACTTGAGTTTATTCTAACTGGCACCCCATGGTAAGGGTGAAGTGATCCCCATTTTCGAAAGATTGGCTCCTACTCGCGTTAACATGTGTCATACGACCCCCAAGAATTGTAGATACCTATGCTGGTCCCACCATGGGGTGTATCAAGACCCATGGTGGCGGCCCCGACACAAATTCTAGAAGGCATAGGTTATACTACTGGTGTTCCCAGTACCCTGGTTGTCTGCTCTGGAGTGTGTGCACGCCCGCACCCCGTTAGACCTACACTGTGCACCCACCGCCGTCGTTTTGACCGCTTACAATCAACTCGTAATCGTGCCCCACCCTGTCTAGTTTCAGGGTACCGTTGATACCTAACTTGGGTTACTGCTGAAATGGGTCCCTCGTTACCAGGATTTTCTAGTTAAACATGTTAAGTGGTTAAGTGCCTATATTAACCTAACCCCACCCTTCAATTCTTGTTAACATGTTGAATTTGGTTAAGTGTTATAGTTGACTTAATCCTACCACCTGTCCTTAGCCTCTTAGGCGCACCTGACCACTCACATTAGACAGGTATTGCTACAGTTACTGGATATGCTGGTCGGTTCCGGGCAGGTTTACACCGTAGCTCAGTCTAACCTCGGGTCATTATTGGGCTCAATGCTTAACCACCCACATTGGATAGGTATTGTTGTGACTACTAGACAGCCGGGCGGTTCCGGGCAGGTTTACATCACAACTCTATCCAACCTCGGGTTAAGCATATCATGTTTTCTAAATTTACATATTTTATCACTTCTCAATTATATATGTAAATGTCATATCTTTTATTTTTGGGTATAACAATTCATACCACTTAAATGCCATTGTCGTTGGCATGTGCCAACCCTGCCAACATATATTTTCATGTTTTACACCCAACGTTATTACCCCCGTTTATACGTTCGCAACGTTATAACAAATGTTGGGCTCGACACAATTCAGCCCAACTTTAAAAGCGTGAGAAAGGGGGAAATCAAGAACATGTAATATTTTACAACATATAAGGGTGTGTGGGGCATGAACTTGCAATTTAGCGATATTAACATAAATGATGGGTCATGTGAACTTGCATTAAAATCAAAGTATAGCTAAGTAGATGACATATGAAATGGCATAGTTTAGGCTAATACAAACTTGTGTTTAAACATATTTAACTTGGCATAATGTCAAACACAAAACTAGCATGATGTATATCCACCAAAAGGTCCAATTATAACATCTAATCACATTGCCTTTTTCAACATGAACTTGCATAGTTTTTGAAACCCAAACGATACTCAACATAGATCCAATTACACTTGCAAATAAACATGAACTTGCATAGTTTATGAACACAAACGATACTAAACATAGATCCAATTACACTTGCAAATAAACATGAACTTGCATAATTTATGAAACACAAACGAAAACATAGATGCAATTGTCTTGCAAATAAACATGGAAGTGATATCATAGGTTTTGGGTCATGTAGGCATAAAAGGTTTCAAGTCTAAATCATGTTTACATAAGCCTTAATTTAGACTTAGTGAATGTATAAGGTCCATGTCATAGGCATAAACAAAAAGGGATCAATTTCTAGTTTTTGCCACAAACTTACAAGTGCCATTGTTTTCATATACAATTGTTCAATAGGCTTGCATCAATCAATTTATGCCACAAACGTCAATACACAAGTCATGATAGAACCATCACAATACATAGAATTTGTACAATACAATAACACAATTCTATTTTCCTTTACATCGACTCACATCACAATTTTTATTCATATTCTAAAAGGTTACTATACTTACAACGAATGCAGAATCTTGAATTCTGGATTCTGAATTCTGAAATTGAGATGCGCTCCTTTGGGTAGACTAACGTTGCATTGATTAATTTGATTAAACTTTTATCTTCTTCTTAGTTTGATTCGTCTCTTAGGCCTTTCTCTCTTGACGGCTATGTTCAATTCCTCCCTAGCAGCATGACGACTCCTTTCTTATTTTTTTTGTGAATTTTCAGTTGAGACTTAGGGTGTATTTATAGATTTTAAATTTGTTTTGAGCCGTTAGATGAAGACAGGAGGAATCTAGGCCATCCAAAGTTCAAAGAGCCAATCAAGAGGTGACACGTCAGCCCTAGTGACACACAAAGCCATAGAAATTCAAGCCAGAGCCAGACCTAGCCAGCTAGGTCGACCAGGCAGGTCGACACCCAGGTCGACACTATGGTCGACCTGGGGGGACCAGGTCGACACTATTGTCGACCTGGGGTGACCAGGTCGACTTGGGGTGACCAGTTCGACACCATGGTCGACCCTATGGTCGACCTGGTCTCTGGACGGGAATTTTCCCGCCCAGCCCAGTTTGAACCTGAATTTCGAATTTTGAATCTAAAACTGAGCTGTTTGAATTTTAAACTTTATTCTGAAACTTCCGAAGGCCATAACTCCTTCATATGGTGTCCGATTCGCACAAACTCGGACTCTATCTCAAGCAGAATTTTGAGACGAACGCAATGGCGTAACCCATTTCCCTTAATTATTTCATTTAGAATTAATTACACTTTAATTTGCGAAGCTTAACGTTATAGAATTCACGGGGTGTTACATTCTCCCCCTTAAAAGGATTTCGTCCCCGAAATCTTCAAGGTAGGAAGAATGTATATCCTACCATCCAACAGTCCATATACTCAACCAACAAACACAGGCATCCACTGTCCTTAAAAGACTTCTAATGCTTCGTGATCATATGCATAGTGTGTGTATATGTCCTTATCTAATGCAGAACTCAGGCAGTCTACTGATTCAGTTGACCTCCTTAATGTGAATCATGTAAGTGTCATGAATCCATTGTGTATGCAAAATTTTCCTACTCATAATTCTACATGAGTGCACAACTTATTCATACAAATGCGATAACCATATGAAAGCATATCAAGTTTCAACCATATACAAATGATAATACATATATGCATGTGCAATATGAAGTGACCGAGCCGATCTATAACCTAGGGTGTGTGTGTATATGCATCCACGAGCAACCACTAGCAATCACTAGCAACCATTTGCAGCCATCATCCATAACATGTTTCCAAATACATGTTTGCATCCATTTGTTTTCTACCTAAGGAGTTAGGAAAAGGACCGAGGAGATATACCTAAAAAGATTGGTAAGGCATAACTTAAGGAAAAAGAGAGAGATCAAAGATGTACCCTCAAAAAGAAGAGGGTAGGCAGCGCGTATTCTTGCCTCAGTTTCCCAAGTCGCATCTTCCTCGGCATCGCTCCACTGAACTTTAACGAGTTTGACTTCGCGGTTGCGTAGCTTTTTCACTTTAGTTCCTAGGATGCGGGTTGGAACTCTCCTCACAGTTGCTTCACGTTCTACTTCGGCCTCTTCTAGAATGTTAGGTTCCACCACTTCCGTAGACTCATGCAAACACTTCCGGAGGTGAGAAACATGAAAGACGTTGTGAACTCCGGCCAGTCTCTCGGGTAGCTCTAATCTATAGGCCATCTTCCCAACCTTCTCGATGATAGGAAACGGTCCTACAAATCTTGGTGCTAGCTTTCCTACGGATCCAAAATGAACGACGTTCCTTAAAGGTGATACCTTAAGGAAAACCCTGTCCCCAACCTCGAATTCAAGGTCGGTCCTTCTTTTGTCGGCGCAGGATTTTTGTCTGTCTTGGGCTGTCTTCATCCTTCTATATATCAAGTCCACTTTCTCTGAAGTCTCTCGAATCTTATCTGGCCCAAGTATAAGCTTATCTGTAGACTCCCACTAACAAGTTGGTGATTTGCATGGTCTTCCATACAAGGCTTCGAAGGGCGCCATACCGATGGTAGCTTGGTAGCTGTTGTTGTGGGCAAATTCCACTAAAGGAAGGTGATCCTCCCAAGTCCCTCCAAAGTCAAGAACGCAAAGTCTCAAAAGATCCTCTAAAACTCTATTCACCCTTTCCGTCTGGCCATCGGTTTGGGGGTGATAGGCCGTGCTCAAACATAACTGTGTGCCTACAGCTTCTTGCAGACTCCGCCAAAACTCACTTGTGAAAATAAGGTCTCGGTCACTAACAATGCTGGAGGGTATCCCATGAAGTCGAACTATTTCCTTGAGATAAAGAGATGCTAGAGATGAGGCTGTCCTTCTACTCTTGATAGGTATAAAGTGGGCGCTCTTAGTAAGCATATCCACTATTACCCAAATGCTAGTATTGCCTGTTCTCGACCTAGGTAGTCCATCAATGAAGTCCATTGAGATGTTATCCCGCTTCCACCGTGGGACCTCTAAAGGGTGAAGTAGTCCTCCAGGTTTCTTCTGTTCCACCTTGACCCATTGACAGGTCATGCACTTAGAGACGAAATCTGCCACGTCTTGCTTCATGCTGCTCCAAAAGAAAGTCCTTTTTATATCCTTGTACATCTTATCACTGCCAGGGTGTATAGTCATCTTGGAATGATGCGCTTCCTCGAGAACCTTCTTTGTCAACTCCCTTGCTTGTGGGACACATAATCTTCCATCTCGTCTCAGCCAACCCTTATCATCGATGGCGTATGTACTGAGGTGACTAGAGGTCTCACCCCTAATAAGTTTATCAATCACATCCACAAGCTGAGGGTCTTCACGTTGCGCAGCCCCTATTGAGTCTAAGAGAGTAGGGCGTACTTCGAGAGATGCTAACAAACCCGGTACAAAATCTGAGGAGGGCCTAAAGTTAAAACTGGCTATATACTCCAGGCTTTGCCTTTCCACAAAGAGCGGGCTTAAGGTCAGTTTCTTTCGGCTGAACGCATTTGCTACTATGTTGCCTTTTTCGGGAGTATAGAAAATTTCAAAGTCATACGAGGCAAGAAACTCTATCCATCTTTGTTGCCTCAAATTAAGATCCTTCTACGATAAGAGATATTTCAATGATTTATGGTCAGTGTATAATTCAAACTTCTCACCTAGGAGATAATGGCGCCAAGACTTAAGCGCAAAGACGAAGGCGGCTAACTCAAGATCGTGGGTTGGGTACTTCTTTTCATGAACTTTCATGATTTGGGTCATGTAGGCATAAAAGGTTTTGGGTCATGTAGGCATAAAAGGTTTCAAGTCTAAATCATGTTTACATAAGCCTTAATTTAGACTTAGTGAATGTATAAGGTCCATGTCATAGGCATAAACAAAAAAGGATCAATTTCTAGTTTTTGCCACAAACTTACAAGTGCCATTGTTTTCATATACAATTGTTCAATATGCATCAATCAATTTATGCCACAAACATCAATACACAAGTCATGATAGAACCATCACAATACATAGAATTTGTACAATACAATAACACAATTCTATTTTCATTTACATCGAATCACATCACAATTTTTATTCATATTCTGAAAAGTCACTATACTTACAACGAATGTAGAATCTTGAATTCTGATTCTGAATTCTGAAATTGAGATGCGCTCCTTTGGGTAGACTAACGTTGCGTTGATTAATTTGATTAAACTTTTATCTTCTTCTTAATTTGATTCATCTCTTAGGCCTTTCTCTCTTGACGGCTATGTTAAATTCCTCCCTAGCAGCATGACGACTCCATTCTTATTTTTTTTTGTGAATTTTCAGTTGAGACTTAGGGTGTATTTATAGATTTTAAATTTGTTTTGAGCCGTCAGATGAAGACAGGAGGAATCTAGGCCATCTAAAGTTCAAACAGCCAATCAAGAGGTGACACGTCAGCCCTAGTGACACATAGAGCCACAGAAATTCGAGCCAGAGTCAGACCTAGCCATCCAGGTCCACCAAGCAGGTCGACACCCAGGTCGACACTATGGTCGACCTGGGGGGGGACCAAGTCGACACTATGGTCGACCTGGGGTAACCAGGTCGACACCATGGTCGACCGTATGGTCGACCTGGTCTCTGGGCGGGAATTTTCCCGCCCAACCCAATTTGAACCTGAATTTCGAATTTTGAGTCTAAAACCGAGCTGTTTGAATTTTAAACTTTATTCTGAAACTTCCGAAGGCCATAACTCCTTCATACGGAGTCCGACTCACGCAAACTCGGACTCTATCTCAAGCAGAATTTCGAGACGAAAGCAATGGCATAACCCATTTCCCTTAATTCTTTCATTTATAATTAATTACACTTTAATATGAGAAGCTTAACGTTATAGAATTCACGGGGTGTTACAGTTGTCATAAGGTGATAGTATAGTCATGGTAACGATTGACATAAGGTGATAGTCATAAACTTGTGACTAATAGTAGATTCAACACGATAATATGAGGGGTTTCTCTTTTCAATTTACAACATAAATAGGCCCCAAATCCATGTCATAGTGATATACCCAAAAGTCAAGATCCAAGATGAACAAGAATGGATGTAAAACAGTCATCATACACAGGTCCAATTTCAATTTACCACATATTCATATTACATTTACAGTTTAAATCTAAAAGTAACTGGGGCTTACAGATCGTGGTTCGAGAATTAGAAAAAGAGAGTCGATGTTGAATCTTTATATGCTTAATCAAGTCCTAACAGAAATCCCCAAATCAGCAATTCTCTTAGCGCAGTTTCAACGTAGAAGAAGTAGTCCCTTTCTCAAACTTTTCAACCAGAATCAGAGCACCATAAGGTCAGAGAGAATTTTGTGTAGAGAGACTAGTGTTAGGGGCTGTTTATATAGGGTCAGATCAACGAATGTAGATAGAAACGAGGCCGGAAACATCAAAGTGAATCCAGCTTCAAAAGTGGGCTCGGCCACCAGGTCGACCCCCAAGTCGACACTATGGTCAACCTGGTCCTGGGCAGGTCGACTACATAGTCGACCCCTAGGTCGACCTGGTCCTGGGCGGGAAAATTCCCGCCCAGTCCATTCTGAGGTTTGAATTTTGAAATTTGAATTCGAATTCTGAGCTATTTTGAACTTGAAAACTTCTGAAAACTTCGAAAGGTCATAACTTGGTCATACGGACTCCGATTTTCGAAAACTCGGACTCGTTTCCAAGTAGAATTTCGAGACGAACACAATGGCACAACCATTTCCCTTGATTCTTATTTTAAAAATTAATTATGCCTTGATTTATAGTTAAAATACGTTATAAAAATACGGGTTGTTACATTCTACCCTCCTTAAAGGATTTCGTCCCCGAAATCTCTAAGTTAGAAAGAATATATCCTACCATCAAATCATCCATCTACTCAAAGCATCATCCACCAACAACCATTGTCCTTAAAAGATTTCTAGTGCTGTATGAACATATGCAGGAAGTTGTGTATATGTACTTATCTAATGCAAAAGATCAGGCGGTTACAGATTCAGTAAACCTCCTTAATGCAAAATATGTTAGTGTAATGAATCCAACATGTATGCAAATTCCTAGCATAGTTTATAATCTCTACATGAGTGCACAAACATTCATTCATATGCAACATCCAAGTGATAGCATAACAAGTTCCATCCATGTACAAGTATAAGAACTCATGCATATGCAACATGAAAATGTGACTGAGCCGATCTAGTGCCTAATGTGTGTCATGCATCCACTAGCAATCACTTGTAAACACTTGCAACCATTTGCAAACATCAACCATAACATGTTTCAATCACATGTTTACATCCATATGGTTCTACCTAAGGTTCTCAAGATAAGATCGAGAAGATAACAAGACAAACGTAGGTAGTAGAAGCATGATACGAAAAGGTTTTCAAGTTTATAGAAAAATAGATCGAGAATGTACCCTCAAAAAGAAATGGGTAAAGAGCGTGTATCTTCTCTTCGGTTTCCCAAGTTGCGTCTTCTTGGGCTTCACTCCACTCCACTTTAACTAGCTTGACTTCTCGATTCCTTAGCTTCTTAATCTTCGTTCCTAAGATACGAATCGGAACTCGCCTCAATGGTGCCTCTTATTCCACTTCTACGTTTTCAAGGATTCTTGGCTCAACCACTTCGGCCAACTCATGCAAGCACTTTCGGAGATGCGAGACGTGAAAGACATTGTGTACTCCAGTCAGTTTCTGGGGTAAGTCTACCCTATAGGCCATTCGTCCAATCCTCTCAGTGATAGGGAACAGTCCCACGAACCTTGGTGCTAGCTTTCCAACTGCTCCAAAAAGAACTACATTGCGTAATGGAGAAACTTTTATAAAGACCATATCTCTGACTTCGAACTCTAGGTCTATCCTTCTCTTGTACGCATAAGATTTATGTCTATCTTGGGCCATTTTCATCCGTCTTCGTATCAACTCAACCTTCTCAGAAGTGTCTCTTATCATGTCAGGGCCAAGTATAAGCATGTCTGTCGTCTCCCACCAACAAGTTGGCGATTTGCATGGTTTTCCATACAGGGCTTCGAACAGTGCCATTCCGATGCTAGCTTGGTAAATATTATTATATGCAAACTCCACGAGAGGAAGATGGTCTTCCCAAGTACCCGCAAAGTCAAGAATGCATAGCCTCAGGAGATCCTCTAGTACCCTATTTACCCTTTCGGTTTGTCCATCCTTCTGTGGGTGATAGGTCGTGCTCAAGTTCAGTCGTGTACCCATTGCTTCTTGTAGACAATTCCAAAACTGGCTAGTAAAAATCAGGTCACGATCACTAACTATACTAGAGGGAACTCCATGCAACCGTACTATCTCTCGAAGGTAAATAGACGCTAGCCATGATGTGGTCCTCTTGCTTTTCAGTGGAATGAAGTGAGCACTTTTCGTGTGTCTATCAACTATGACCCATATGCTAGTATTTCCCTTCCTTGACCTAGGCAGTCCATCCATGAAATCCATTGAGATACTCTCCCATTTCCATTGCGGAACCTCCAAAGGATGTAATAGCCCACTAGGCTTCTTCGACTCGGCCTTTACTTGTTGGCACACCATGCACTTCGAAACGAACTCTGCCACATCCTTTTTCATTCTAGCCCAAAAGAAAATGTGTTTCATATCCCTGTACATCTTATCCCCTCCGGGATGTATAGTCATCTTCGAGTGGTGCGCCTCTTCGTGAACTTTCCTTACTAGGTCTCCCACTTGTGCGACACATAGCCTTCCATCGCGCCTTAGCCATCCCTTGTCATCTATGGCATACCTACTGAGGTGGCTTGACGTCTCACCACTAATCAGCTTGTCCATGATTTCGACTATTTGTGGGTCTTCCTTCTGGGAAGTCCCTACTTGATCTAGAAGTGTAGGTCTTAACTCAAGAGATGCTAACGTAGCAGTCAATGACTCATTAGCAGGTGTAAAATCAAAGGTTGCTATAAACTCAAGGCTTTTCCTTTCAATAAACAAGGGGCTCAAAGTGAACCTTTTTCTACTTAGCGCGTCCGCCACCACGTTACCCTTGCCAGGGGTATAAGCTATATCGAAGTCATATGATGCCAAGAACTCCATCCACCACTGTTGTCTCAGATTCAAATCTTTCTGCGAGAAGAAGTATGTAAGCGATTTATGGTCGGTATACAGCTCGAACCTCTCCCCTAGAAGATAATGGCGCCAAGCTTTAAGTGCAAAAACAATCGCGGCCAACTCCAAGTCATGTGTGGGATAGTTTTTCTCATGAACTTTAAGTTGTCTGCCCCTGTAGCATATTACTCTTCCATCTTGCATTAGGACAGCGCCTAATCCCGTGCCGCACGCATCTGTGTACACGGTAAACATCTTACCTCCATCGGGTAATGCCAAAACAGGAGCTGTGGTGAGGGCTCTCTTAAGTCTCTGAAAAGCAGCGTCACACTCTATGTCCCATGCAAAAGGTAGGTTCTTCTTTGTTAACTTAGTAAGAGGGGATGAAATCTTAGCGAAGTCCTTATGAACTTCCTGTAGTAGCCCGCCAAACCGAGAAAGCTCCTCACCTCCGTTGCATTCTTAGAAATTTTCCAGTCCTGTACCGCAACTACTTTTGCGGGGTCCACGGCTATGCGTTGCTTAGAAACTACATGCCCAAGGAACCGAACTTCCTTCCTCCAAAAATGGCATTTGGAGAACTTAGCCTTTAACAGGTGTGCTCTAAGTGTTTCCATGACTTCCTTGAGATGTCTAGCATGCTCTACTTCATCTTTTGAGAAGATCAAAATATCATCCACGAAAACTACCACAAACTTGTTAAGGAACTCCCAAAACACCCTACTCATCAAATCTACAAAGTATGCGGGGTGCATTCGTTAACCCAAATGGCATGACGAGCCATTCGAAGAACCCATCTAGACTCCTAAACGCAGTTTTGTCAATGCTATCCTCAGCCACTCTAAGCTGATGGAATCCTGTGGCAAGATCGAGTTGAGAGAAAACAAATGCTCCCACAAGCTGGTCAAACAAATCGTCGATTCTTGGTAGTGCGTGCCTATTCTTCTTTGTCAGCTTGTTTAACTCACGGTAATCTACGCACGGACGAAGCGATCCATCCGCCTTAGTAGTGAATATCACTAGAGCACCCCATTAAGAAATGCTTTGTCTTATGAAATTTTTCTCAAGCAACTCGTTAACTTATTTACTGAGCTCTCTTCTTTCTCGCGGGGCCATGTGCCTAACGGGAAATGAAACTGGCTTGGCATTATCAACAAGATAAATTCCGAAGTCTATCTCGCGTTTAGGAGGTAACCCCCTTACTTCATCAAAGACATCTGGATATTCTCGGACCACTCTTATAGATTGCAAATTATTGTCGGACGAGTCAAGGGATTCAAGATAACACAACATGACCGGACCCTTAGGGTTACAAGAAATTTCAAGGGTATTACCAAGGCGAGTCTTGAGCCTCACTACCCTTCGTTCACAATCGAGAATGGCTCCATAATTGGACAGCCAATCCATACCTAGGATCAAACCGTATCCCATTAATCCGAGAACATAAGCATTACACGTGAATTCTACGCTTAAGATAGAGATCCTCAAATCCACACACATCATAGATAAATGGGCGGAGCCCCCAATTGGATTTGAAACTATGACGGGATCCTCAACCAGACTAGTACTTAGGTGCAGATTTTCAACAATATCAAAAGAAATAAAAGTATGCGTGTGCCAAAGTCAAATAAGGTTCGAGAAGGAAAGTCAGACATGTAAACAAGGCTTTCTATGGAAATATTACTACCTCGGTCAAGAGCTAGAGTGGTGTTAAGAGCATGCAACTGCCCTCCAGAAGGTCCTGCTCGCTGGGTCTGCCCTTGCCCCTGCCCTTGCTTTTTAGGGCAATCCTTGCTGATGTGTCCAGTATCTCCACAATGAAAGCGTTCACCCAAATTCCTCTTCTTCTTTCTACAGTCTTTATCTACATGTCCCGTAATACCACAAAAGTTGCACTTCCTCGTCTCACGTGGTTTGTTGTTGCTCTTGTTATTCTTGTTATTCTTGTTGCTCCTCTTCTTGAAGTCAGCTTTCTTATTCTGAGTCTCATTAGGCCTAACCTCCTTCTTGCTATTCTTGTCTTCCTCATGAAGTAGAGCCATATCCACCAAGCTTTCAAAGGTCGCCCCTATGGGTATATGAGTTATGGCCAAACTGTGTAGTGGCTCGTTCAATCCTCGAGCAAAGCGTACAGCCTTTTTTTGGGCTGTGTTGACCAAATCCAAACCGAACCGAGCAAGCTGATTAAACTTATTTACATACTCCCTAACAGACATGTCCCCTTGCTTGAGTGCTAGGAATATCTCCATCTGAAGGTTCTCTTCGGCTGACGATAAGAATTTAAGCCCAAACCTCTCTCTAAAGTCTGCCCAAGTCTCAACTGGCCTGAGAGCGTTGGTGACTTCCCACCAAAATGTAGCTTCCTCTTTCAACAACCATGCTGCCAACTGAACTTTCCTATGGTCCTCCACATCAAAGATAATAAACAAGTCTTCAGTCTCCTTTAGCCAGTTTCGTGCCTCAACAAAGGTTTCAGTTCCAACGAAGTTCTTGCCGCCCATTGTTTTAAAGTCTTTGCATATTTTGGCAAAGGCGGTACCAGGAGGAGGAGGAACCGTAGCCACTGGGGGAGGAAGAGGAGGGATGTCTGTCGGGCCTGCGCCGTTGGCCCTAGCTTCTAAGTACCTTCGGAACCATCCAGGTACGGGTATTCCCTCAGGCAGGTTAAGATCAGCCATGCTGAAAAACGAAAAGAAAAAGATTCAAACGAGGAAACAAAGGAAAGTGCTAATGGATTTTTAGGGAATAGCCTTTTTAAACATAAAACTTTTCTTGAAAAATGCTTCTTTATAAATGGTTTTGAAAATAGTTTCAGAAGGTTTTTAAAACTTTTGCCCAGCCTGGTAACCTTCTGCTCTGATACCAAAGGTAACACCCCACCTCCGCTAGGGTCACTCACAATGGGAATGCACTAGTTTTGGTAGAGTATTATCTAGGTAAACATACACAGAGATATCACAAGGCAGAACATAAATAAAGCAACGGTAGAAATTAAAAACCAAATTTTTATTACTTTCAAGAAAAGAGTCAAAACCCATATATCCAAGGTACAAATTATTCCATTACATCAAGTTCCAAATAAAGAAGCATAAACTTAAGATAACAAAGTAAATTATTCCCCATAAGTAGCAGAAGCATCCATAGCATAGCTCAAGACCAAACCGTACATGAGCTGTCAGAAAGCAAGCTAAATCCAAGCTAAGAGCTAGTGTTTCCTCCCTGAGAACCCGGGGGGGGGGGGGAGGACGAAAGAAAAAGAGGTGAAAGGAAAAGGGTCAGTCATAAGACTGGTAAGTCCTAGTGACTTTCAGTATAAAATCTAGTAAAGGTAGTATGACATGTGAATACTGGAATTAAACATAAGGATGATAACAGCACTAGTATGCCAATTAAGATAACAAGATAAGTCAAGTCTAGCATCGCATATTCAAGGTTCCCTGCACCAACTGTACTAGTATTCTAACCCATGTCAAGTATTAATCATGAAATGATCCCTTGGCCCAGTATCGTGAAGTGACCCATTACGGGGTCCTATGGTACGATCTACTAATCGATCGCTCCCTACAAGTTCTAGCTCGTCAAGTATCTGTGTCATAGGGCCCTATCCTGAAATGTAGTTACTTGTGCTAGGTCCACCATAGGGTGTATCAAGCCCTATGGTGCCAACCACCGACACGAATCAAGCACGCACAGTGTAAACCTACGGGTGCTCAATGCCTGCTTTTTCAACTACGGACTACGTGCACGACCATAGTCTGCCTGAACCTACAATGGCGCACCTACTCTGTCGTCGTTCTGGTCACTTACAATCAGCCCATTAATCGTGCACCACCCTGCCTAGTCCAAGGTTATCGTGATACATCTAAGTGGGTTACTGCTGAAAAGGACCGCGTAACTAGGGTTTCTAATGGGTTAAGTGTTGTCATTCAAATTCGTGACTTAACCCTATCCAGATCATGTATCAAGTTGGTTAAGTGTGTTCGAGCAATTCATGACTTAACCCTATCAAATCATCGTGTCAAGTTGGTTAAGTATATTCAAGTGGTCCATGACTTAACCCTATCATGTGTCATTAATTCATTAATGCACCTCAACCTCTAACATTAGACTAATTATTGTGGTCACTGGATTTGTCGGGCGGTTCCGGGAAGATTTACACCACAACATAGCCTAACCTCGGGTTTTACGTGCGATATGACCAACTACTCACATTGGATCCTATTGTTTGCATCACTGGATTTGCAGGGCGGTTCCGGGCGGATTTACACTGCAAACTCAACCCAACCTCGAGTTGGCCATTTTCAAGTTTATCTAAGCGTCATGTCCAGATTCAAGTTTTCGAGCCTAAATTCATGTCAAGTTTTCAGGTCATGTTTCATGTCAAATCGTGTCAAGTTCATGTCCATATCCAGGTTCAAATTATAATAACGTTCATGTTCAAAGTCAGTTCATGGTTTACCTAATCTACCCAAATCGTATCCCCATCGCACATAAACTCGAATTGATACAAATAAATCTGATTAGGGAATAACATAAAAAGTGACGGGTATAAGGTGGCAAAAGTGATTACTAGCATAGCATGGTATGACTTGAGATAAATGATTATAACATTACTGGCATATGGAATATTGGCCTCAAACATAAAGATTCCAAATCTAACAAAATAACGTACTAGTCAAGATAACAGTTTTCATAAGGTGATAGTATAGTCATGGTAACGATTGACACAAGGTGATAGTCATAAACTTGTGACTAATAGCAGATTAAACATGATAATATGAGGGGTTTCTCTTTTTGATTTACAACTTGAATAGGCCCCAAATCAACATAGTGATATACCCAAAAGTCAAGATCCAAGATGAACAAGAATGGATGTAAAACAGTCATCATACACAGGTCCAATTTCAATTTACAACATATTCATATTACATTTACAATTTAAATCTAAAAGTAACCGGGGCTTACAAACCGTGGTTCGAGAATTAGAAAAAGAGAGTCGATGTTGAATCTTTATATGCTTAGTCAAGTCCTAACAGAAATCCCTAAATCAGCAATTCTCTTAGCGCAGTTTCAACGTAGAAGAAGTAGTCCCTTTCTCGAACTTTTCAACCAGAATCAGAGCACCATAAGGTCAGAGAGAATTTTGTGTAGAGATACTAGTGTTAGGGGCTGTTAATATAGGGTCAGGTCAACGAATGTAGACAGAAACGAGGCCAAAAACATCAAAGTGAATCCAGCTTCAAAAGTGGGCTCGGCCACCAGGTCGACACTGTGGTCGACCTGGTCCTGGGCAGGTCGACTACATAGTCGACCCCCAGGTCGACCAGGTCCTGGGCGGGAAATTCCCCACCCAGTCCATTCTGAGGTTTGAATTTCGAAATTTGAATTCGAATTCTGAGCTGTTTTGAACTTGAAAACTTCTGAAAACTTCGAAAGGTCATAACTTGGTCATACGGACTCCGATTTTCGAAAACTCAGACTCGTTTCCAAGCAAAATTTCGAGACAAACGCAATGGCGCAACCCGTTTCCCTTGATTCTTAATTTAAAAATTTATTCTGCCTTGATTTATAGTTATAATACGTTATAAAAATACGGGTTGTTATAGTGATTATCATTCCCCTTTTAAACCATTTACTGTTGTAAACCATTATTCTTCATTCTTTGTAATATACGTTCCTTATTATATTAAGGAAAACACTTCATGCACCTTATCAGTTTGATAGAAGGAATCAATGATTTATTTTCATAACGTTTTCCCATTTGAATCCATGGTAGCAAGTAATTTCTTTACTTTTCTATATTTATTGTGGCTTACTTGCAACAACGTTTTTAGAAATAAGTCATCTAGGGAAATACATCACTTTTCCTTCTTATCACACTAACTCAGTTCATTACATCCCTTCCTTTCTTATTTTCTGAGTTAGACATTTAATTACCATCCTTGCCATTTATTCATATCTTGTTATATACATATATTTATTTTTATATATATAAGCATTAGACCTCTCACATTAAGCCTACACTTGTGGACGCTGGATTTGCCGGGCGGGTCCATGCAGACTTCTACCACAAGCTAACTTAACCTCGTGTCTTAGCACATGTTGTTAATTCTTGCACTTAGGCCTCTCACATTAGGTTCAAATTAGTGGCTGCTGGATATGCCGGTCGGGTCGGGGCAGACTTCCGCCACTAATGCAACCTAACCTCGTGCCATAAGTGTATTTACAATTTCTGATTGTAATCCTAGGCATATTCATTTTCATTCAATCACTTATGTTCATATCAAATTGCGCTTCCAAATTAAAATCTCAAAACATAATATATGTTATGTTCATTACATGAAAATTTTGGACATATTATCCTTTTTACTGTAATATAGTTTACAGTAATCTAATTTACATGTCGTCCAATTTTTTCCTATATTTTGTCGCATGTCATTTTCAACATATGTTTAATTCTACTAGGACATGTAAACATTCAATTGGGTAATTATTTTAACATGTCGTTCAATCAATAATATGTCCCAAGTAAAGCATGTAATTACAATCACTGAATTGGTTATTCATATCCTAACAAGTTTATTTTCTCTAACATGTAAACATTCAATAACTAGCCAATTCGACATAGGAATTCCTGACATATTCATATCAACATTTCAATTCGTTACAACGGCAATTTAGGGGAATGCTAAATGATCGTCTTAACATTATCTAAAGGCTATAACTTAAACCCACTCACCTTTATGCTTTCCCCAAATTTTGGATCTGATCTGTTCTATCATCCGTGGTTTTCCTTTTCCCTTTAATTTGATTCACAACCTAACGACCATGGATTTATTATTTCGTGAAAAGAGAAGGGAAAGAGAAATAATTTAAACAAATTGGTTCTTAGAGGTTTACCTTGCTTTTATGATTCAATAATCTTTTTTATTAACGCTGATTCCCTCTTCCAGATCTGAATTCATAATCCTCCTAGGCTAATATTTTAATTTCAGGATAGATTTGAGAAGAGAGAGAGAGAGAGCTATGGCAGAGCTCTGGCATAGCTGCTGAATTATGATGTTCAGGGTTAGGTCTAGGGTCTTATTTATCATACATGCAGCACTGAGTCAGCATTGAACCCAGTTAAGAAAATAGTCCAGATTTGCAGATGAATCTAGCCAAATCTTATCGTACACGCAGTGCTGAGTCAGCATTCGGTCCCGCAAGCTGTGTTGGTACAGAAAATTGAATTTCAAATGTTTGAATTGTTTTGGCGCAGAAATTTGACTTTTGAACTTTTGAATTTCTGGAATTTATTTAACTGTTTTATTCACATGAAATATTCTTATATGGATGCAATTCCTCTACCAACCATTTTACGTGTGTGTATATATATATATATATATATATATATATATATATATATATATATGCACAATTTTCGTTTTATT
Organism: Allium sativum; assembly: GCA_030737875.1. Taxonomy (NCBI): domain Eukaryota; kingdom Viridiplantae; phylum Streptophyta; class Magnoliopsida; order Asparagales; family Amaryllidaceae; genus Allium; species Allium sativum. The sequence continues at coordinate 912,005,925 of CM060926.1, forward strand.
TTCAAAATTCAAACGATGTTGCATCGTTATTTGATTCTTACCATATTTCATTGACTGTAGCCTTATCTTGAATTTTATCTTTTGTATACATATATTTATGTATATATATATATATATCCTCATATATATACATATATTTTCTTTGTTTCCTTATATGTACGTTCTTATCCTTTCAAATTTTGAATTTGTATACGTACATATATTTGCATGTTCAATTGGCCCTCTCTAAAACAAAGATAAGAATTATGTCGTTGTCGGGGTTCGAACCCCCGACCTCCATGTTACAAATCCAATGTCTTAACCAACTGAGCTATGACGTCTTTTGTTAATAAGTCTTAGAACAATGTAATTATTGTTCTCTCCTTACTTCTCTTTTTCATGTTAGTTACAATACTTAAATTAAATCATTGCATGAATCTTTTTCTTTTAGTGTTAATGCATTGTGTTTGCAAATCAGTGCATGCAACATATTTACATTGCATGCAACCAATCCTTTCTTACTTTCAATGCATGCATTACATTTTTTTTCAGTTCATTTATTTATTACATGCAATCCTTATTTGATCCTTTATTTTGCATTTTAATTTGTTTGTATATATATATATATATATATATATATATTTCTCTTGTGTGTATACAAACTTCTAGGCTTAATAACTTCTTCATCTGATGTCTGTTTTACGCAAACCTGGTGTCTATCTTGAACAGAATTCCGAAATGGACTCAATGGCGCAGTCCGTTTTACTTATCTCTCATTATTTAATCAAGTTATTCTTATTTTATTATCTTAAAAATACGGGGTGTTACACTTCCCCTTGTCCTTAATCTTTTCATTTTTTTTCGCCCTTCTTCTGTTGTTGTTGCTGTCCTTTCTTGGGCCATACCTTTTCTCATCCTTAGGTTGTTCTCCTTAGCCCTAACTTCTTATACTCCTTTTTACCTATGTTTGTGTAACAAGCTAACAAGTCTTTCGAAAGTTGCCTCCATCGCACGGAAATCCTTATGAAGTTGAAGAAAATTAACCGTAGGTGAAACCACTGCGGCTACTAATGGAGGTTAGGCACTTCATTGCCTTTCGACATGTGCTAAACATGGCTACGACATCATGCCGGAATGGGGACGCCTTTCGAGAAGAATCGGTTCCCCAGACAAAAAAAGGAAAAAGGAATTAAGCGGAGAATCGAGAGATATTACTTATGGCCTTTGGGAATATGTTTTTCAAAACAGGCTTTTCTTTTGAAGATGCTTTTTTTAAAAACCTTTTTGAAAATAATTTTCAATAACTTTATCCAGTCTAGTAACTTTAAGCTTTCATACCAAGTGTGACACCGTCCGTTAATGTCACTCACAAAGGGAATGCATTAAGTTTCGTGAAGCGTTTTAGTACACAGAACAGAAACATTACAAGACATATATAAATTTTTTGCAGTAGAATAAAAACAACTTTTATTAATCATAAAGCATGGTTACACCATATGTCTGAAAATACATAAACTCTATTCATCATTAAAACTTTTGTCTTGTACTTTAAATATCAGAGTACAATAATAAAGAAATCACAATCCCCAAATCATAAGCCATAGTACCAAAGACAGAACCTTGAGCAATACATCTAGAAGCTCCAAGCAAGATGACAGCAGAATCTTGACTAAGCCTAAGAATTCCCTCCCTTGAGAACCTGGGGGAGAATGGAAGAAAGAAGGAGAAACAAAAAGGGTCAGACAATAAGTCTGGCGAGTCTAGTTACTTTTAGCCAATAGATAAATAAAAGTAACATGATAGGCATATAAAGTGGATAAGGGAGATCACTACATAAATTGCAGGTGTGACAAGGTAAGCAAGATAAGGTGTACATGCCTCACTAATAATTTCTCTACACTGTTACTAGTATATCCAGAAAGAGATGATCCCTCCAACTATAAGGTGGTAGATTTAGGTATACGTCCAAATGTATCCTAGCTACTACGCTGATCGATCGGCACCCTAACCCTCGTAGATACCTTGTGTTTGCCCCATGGTAGGAGGTATCACTTCCTAAAGTAGCAACCCGTCATCGTAACATTGTGCACAACCATATTTATAGGTGTCACGGTCGTCTTAGGCCCTCTACCCGGCGCATGCACGCACATGTTCCCGGTTGGTTTGCGCCCACACCATCCTCCTCGTTTGGATCTCTTATAATCAATCCAGTTAGCGTGCCCCTTCTCCGACCTAGCTCGGAGTATATATTTGATGCCAACTCCGGGTTACTAGCTGAAACTTGTCCTACACAATATGATACAAGCTCTCCCCTTTGTCTTGTATCCCCTACTAGGTTTTTCACTGACTATGTATACCCTTAGGTGTCTTTAATTACATAGCTCTATGCCAGTTATGCTTACCTATAGGTGTCTTTAATACATAACCCTCAATCTTTCTACCGGTTATGCTTACCTGTAGGTGTCTTTAATACATAAACCTACCATTTCTATAAGTTATGCCTACCCTAAAAGGTGTCTTTAATTACATAACTTTATTATTTCCCTCGGTTATGTATACCACTTGGTGTCTTTAATTACATAACCTTATCAGGTTAAGTTTGTTGGGCCTATATATACTAATATTACCCACCTACCCAAGATTTACTTAACCCTCCCACTGATTCAAGCATGTTTATTTAATGGTTAAGTTTGTGGGCCTATATATAATAATATTACCCACCTACCCAAGATTTACATAACCCGCCCTTTTGTTCAACAAAGTTTACTTAACCCCCAGCTTCAATTTAAGTTCATACAATCTCTATGGATTAACATAGGTTAAGTAGTTCAATTAATTATCATGTCCATTTATCGTTTATAATGGGCCATACCTCCCACATTAGGCCTACAACTTGTGGATGCTGGATATGCTATTCGGGTTCGGCCAGACTTATTCCACAGTTGGGCCTAACCTTGTATCATAGCCTGATTCGTATTTACGTACTTAGACCTCCCACATTAGGTTTACCATTAGTGGCTGCTGGATATGCCGGTCGGGTCCGGGCAGACTTCCACCACTAATGTAACCTAACCTCGTGTCATAAGTACAAATACAATTCCTAATTGTAATTACTAAACATTCCATTTTTAATTAATTAATCAATTAATTAACCCTTTCCTTTTATAGATGCTAATACCTATTTTGCCCAATAATTTGAATTACATGTCCATAAATGTTCATATTCAAATTATGCCATTTTTATTTAATTTACCAATTAATTAATCCTTTCTTTTTATAGGTGTCAATACCTCTTTTGCCCAATAATTTGAATTACATGTACATAAATGTTCATATTCAAATTATGCCATTTTTATCCCTTTCCCCCATTTCTTAACTAGCGCCCTCACAAAATTGGGAACATGCCTAGGCTAGACATTAACCTAGTCATAAACGATAACAGGGAAAATAATGGGAATATACTAAAATAATCATCTTGGCATAAACATAAACTTGTAAGATAAAAGGTGAACATACATACTAGCATGGACATGAAATTTTCATCATAAAAAGGTGGACATAAAACTAATGAACTATGATGTCATAATATCTAAATTAGCCATTTTAGATGTCCAGTCGATTTAAATCTAACATGATAACATAGGGTGAAAATTTAGATTACATAAAATAGATCTAACATGAATCATAAAGTGACAAATTTAGATCACATAGGATAGATCTAACATGAATCATAAGGTGACAATTTTAGATCAGATGGGATAGATCAAACATGAATCATAAGGTGACAATTTTAGATCAGATGGGATAGATCAAACATGAATCATAAGGTGACAATTTTAGATCACATAGCATAGATCTAACATGAATCATAAGGTGACAATTTTAGATCACATAGGATATATCTAACACAAATCATAAGGAGACAATTTTAGATCACATAGGATAGATCTAGCACGAATCATAAGGAGACAATTCTAGATCACATAAGATAGATCTACATGAATCATAAGGTGACAACATTAGATCACATAGGATAGATCTAACTTGAATCATAAGGTGACAATTTTAGATCACATAGGATAGATCTAATATGAATCATAAGGTGACAATTTTAGATCACATACGATAGATCTAACATGAATCATAAAGTGACAATTCTAGATCAAATAGGATAGATCTAACATGAATCATAAAGTGACAATTCTAGATCACATAGGATAGATCTACATGAATCATAAGGTGACAATTTTAGATCACACAAGATAGATCTAACATGAAAATTTTAGATCACATAGAATAGAGCTACATACATCTCCATCATAGCATATCATAAAAGTTACAACCCAAGATCCATAATGAAAACATAGTAGAACAAATGAATTGGATCCAAAGAAATAGATCTATCATAATGTAGCATGAGATCTACCAATAACATATATTTAAAGTCTATAATCGTATCCACATCACAGTCTTTCATAGTTTCACTATTATTTATCTAAACCTAAAAGCAACTAGAACTCACTGTGATTGGATTTCTAAAACGATAGAAAAGGGGCTGAGTCTATGCTTGAATCTCAGAATTTGACATGCTTTAGTTGCTAGAAGAAGATAAGAAACGCTAGCTTAGTTCAGAATCCAGCATAGTTCGGCCGCGATGACTTGTAATGAAGAAATATGTGAAATGACCATATATTTATAGTTGTAGAACCATCTGGAACCGATTGTCGCATAAGCCCTAAGGTAAATCAGGTCGCGGGTCACCTCCCACTTGGGCAAAGGTCCAAATACCCTAAAAAACTATTCTGGGTGCACTTTACAGGTGCACCAATGTAAAAATAGATGGGCGCACTTGTCAAATGCGCCGGAAATTTCCGCTTTTTCTGCCAAACTTCTATCGTCCATAACTTCTTCATACAGTATCCGTCATATGCAAACTCGGACTCTACCTCAAGTAGAATGCCGAGACGAACGTAATGACGTAACTCGTTTAACTTAATTCTGAATATTAAATTAATTATTCTTTAATTTATCCTCTTTAATGTCATTAAAAATTTGGGGTGTTACAAGTTCGCTATGGATTTCAAAATGATGTAGTTCGGTGGCCGTTATTGGAAACCGACTGAAATGGCGACATTATAATTAATAAAAATATGGAGAAATTTATGTAAAATCATAATAAATAATTTGGAAAGAGTTTGGATGAAAAATTCTAGTTTTGAAAAGATAAAATTATATTTTTATCTAAATGAGCTAGTTAATAACTAGAATAATAAATTGGACTGAAAATGGTTTTTAAATAACTAGAATGTTCCAACGAATAAATTGGAATGGATTTGAATGGAAATAATCTTCGGAATATTTCGATATTGGATTCCATGGATATTATTGAGGAATTTGGAAGATATAAATATCGTTACTCCCTATACGATATTTGTTGGTTTCGGAATTTGATATTGAATATGAGCCGATAAAAATTTTATTTAGAGCCTTGTATTTAATATCAAATTGGATTTTGGGTCTGTCGTGAATGGTGTCTTAAATAACACTGTTCTTAAACTCAGTTGAGAAAAGAATAAATCTTTTAATTAAGATTTGAGAAGTTTACCAATTAATTAATATTTAATTGGAACTTAATTGAAATTGGATTATTGGGTTTATCGTGAACGGTGTTTTAAATAACATTTGTTCTTTAACCAAATTAACAGTGAAGTTACGATTCGGAATTTATAAATCTGTTTGCTAAGATTTAATGGGAATTTTCCAAAGTAAATTTTTCCAATTTAATAGATTAAATTGGAACTGAATGGAATTCGATTTGGTAATAATCGAGATGAGCTTTTGAGAATGAAGACCGTTACTGTATATGGAATTTAAAAGGCTTTGCCGCTAATCCATTTATATTATTAGTCTAATACGGGAATTTAAATCGATTATACACTGTTATGATTTCCGTGTAGATTACATTTTGGTGGAAGATGATTTTGGGTTTATCGCGAACGATTTTTTAAAGGACATTCGTTATTTAACCTAGTTAGACGAGATTTATTTCCTAAATTTGAATAATCATTAAATAATGATTTTTTGGAGATTAAAACTAAGAGGAGTTTTAATGAATCTTTAATTAGATTGAAGAGTTAATGTGGTAATTAAATTTTCCAAATTTGAGAAGTGATTAAGAATGGAGTACCACCAGTTTTACTCCAAGCAACAGTTAACTCTTTAATTAGATTTGAATGTGAAATTGTAATTAAATTTACTGATAACACAATGGGTGTTAGATATGGAGTACTACCAGTTTTGCTCCATGGGACAAATAGGTTGGGATTGGAAAGATAAATAAATGATTACTTTGGTAAGGCTCGATAATCACGACTAGTTTTATAAACCTTAATTTAGTTTAGAATTGTTAAAGGAAAAAATAAAATCTTTTGAGATTGATATCCAAAGGAAGATTAAAGAATAATTTTGAAAGTATTTATCTTTCATAAAATTAATGGGAACCTTTCCCTAAAAATGTGGATGTTTGAATAAAAGAATATTCTGAATTGGAATGAGGTGTATGATGTGTTTTTATAGCACTTGATTATTGATTATAAAATACGCGAGTTATTCGAAAATACCGGGTTTATCCCATTGTGAATAATTGATACGACGGCTAAAAGTCGACGATGAAGACGGAGGTTGAAGATCGGAGATCTTCACATCGTTTGGATTATTACCGATGTCTTGATTGGGCTGAACGTGAGATAAGTGGTGATCATCCAAACGTACTTGGAGATCGACCGGATATGCAATGGCCTCTCTCCTATATTGGACACATCGGACAAGGACTAAAGTGCCTCCGGTTTCGTTCAGACCCAGAACGGACTTATAAATGGATGTGTGTCCGACACTGGATTTCATTCTATGTTGATTGATTTCTATTAAATATATATCTGTTTGGTGGCAGAAAATTTATTCTCTTGCTTAACACCCTTCTTTGAGACATACGAGCTTAGAGGTTATATATTGATAGATATCAGTTGTATGGCATGAATTGTCAATGTGGCATGCTAAGATGCAAATGTTCAAGGCATTTGTTGAAAAGAAGAGTCTTGTGGTTGATGATCAAAGCATGACTTTAAATAGCATAGCTTTGTGTATAGCGTTAATTCATGAGGATCACACCCGGTATGAGTCTAAAACGGGATCGTGACTATGGGAGTGCATGACGTTTCTTTCTAGCTAGGAGTGTTGCCATGGTATGGAGCCCAGACATTTTTACTTATGTGGATGATGGAATGAGGCGCCTTGGATATTGAGTCCCTAGTAGCTCAGAGATAGGTCCGATAGGACAGGAAAATGTGTGTTCAGGAATAACCAATCCACTAAAGTAAGTGTGGACCAGCCCTGAAGATCCAAGGGTGGCCCAGAGTGTGTAATCCCGAGACATTTGGAAGAGTGTCTCGAATCGGGAGGAGCCATCCCTTGCCTCGACTCATAGATGGAATCCAAATTCCAATATGCGACTTTTCGGTTTTAGTTGAATACCTAGTATGGCAGCATAATATATGGTACCTATGTCGTCTATGATTGATACATTTATATTTGAAGTTGGTTTTGACACTATGCACTTATAGTAATATCAAAAAAAAATGTTTTAAAAGAACCAAGCATGTTTGGCTATTATAAGGGAAAACTCTATCCTCCAACTTCCGTTGCATTGTGTAATGGGACCTGAGTCTTATAATAGCTTCATTTTTCGGAAAGCATTGCGTTGTTCTATTTTAAACTGAAATTCGTGTGGACTAAACCCGTTCTGTGTTATACGGCGTGGTCCCATGATTTCTTTAACTTTTAAAATAAAGATTTAATAACTGTTTAGTTCTCACACTAGTCCCATGACGGACTTGGAGTTTATTATTTCTACCTAAACTCTGGGTGCCCATATTTTCCGCACGGGCAGCTAATAGTTTCGGTTTTGTAGATATTTCTTTACACAGGATCCTGGATTTGCAACTGGAGCTATATTCGGAAAGCTTTGTATCCATGTATTTCTTTCACTTGTGGTAGTTGATATATTTTCCACTGCACATTGTATTTTAATCTCTAATATTATTTTTCCACTGTGTATTATTTATTCATACTCTGATATATTTTGTACTTTGATATAATTGTTGTAATAGCAATGAAATGTTCTACTGTCTGTGTTCTGATGCGTCATGTTCTCAAACAACCCGCTATTTCTCTTCTCTTCGGAGACCGAGGGATTTCGGATCGCCACAGTTGGTATCAGTGCTCGAGAATAAGACACGTCAGAACAAAATGAAAGAATTCAACAGAGACAGGATTAGTAATATCCTATGAGAATAACTCGTTAGAGATAGGATCAGTAGCATCCTAGAAAGAGTTTGAAGAGTATGATATGTTAAAAACAAATTCAGTTTTGAATTTTTTTTCTTGTTATACGTATTTGAGTATATTATTTTATTTCATTTTTTACAATCAAGTATACGAAGATTTTGCATACACGCGTCATGAACGTATATTCGAAGTCTTAAATATACTAGATAGATATAGAATCACGCTCTAGTTAGCCGAAGATGATTCTGATGATTGATGCATCATCATCAGAGTTTATGTTCGAGTTTCAAAACTGGGATGTCTATATATTTCCAATTGACTAGTGTGAGAACCAAAACATAGCTAGAATTTATTGTTTGTGTTTTGGAACTAAAAATACGATTTTTAAGTATATAAAGAAAGATATGTTGTAAAACCCCAAATTTTTAACGATATTAAAGAGAATAAATTAAATAATAATTAATTTAATATTCAGATTTAGAGGAAACAGACTGCACCATTGCATCCGTCTCAAAATTCTGGTCAAGATAGACATTTGGTTTCCGTAGAACGGACACCGTATGAAGAAGTTATGAGGGTTTTAAGTTTGTATACGCACAGAAATATTTTATATATACGCATGAGTCAAAGGTGAGTCAGGGATGAATCAGAATTCTATCCAGAGGATTTAAATTCGAAAAGTTCCTCTGAGCGGAAAAATTCCCGCTTTAGGGGGTCGACCCCCCTAAAGGGATGTCGACCTAGGGGTCGACCGACCCATAGGGGTGTCGACACCCCTAGGGATGATGTGGCACTCAATTTCAGGGGGACTAGGAGCTGTATATAAGTATCCTATTTCTCATATTTTCTTTATTGGAAGTCATGGAGGCCATATGCTGCTGGAGTGCGAACTGAACCGTTTTCTACAACAACATATTTTGCAAACCCAATTCAGAAATTCAAGATCCGTTCTTTCTCAATTCTCTAAACCTAACGCTGTGAGTTGTTAAATTACTTTTAGGTTTCGATAAATGAAAGTAAATTGTGAAAGACTATGACTTGGGTATGTTGTAATGTAAGACTCTATGCAAGTGTTAAATCATATACTATGTCATGATAGATCTAATTCCCTAGATCTAATACAGTTGTGATTATTCTATTATGTTGTCTATGTGGATCTGAACTTGTAACTATATTATAGTGAATGTACATACAGTTGTAACATTGGCTAGATCTAGTTCTTTATGTTAACCACCTTTCACCTACCATATTGTGATCCATTGAGATATGTTGTAAACTTGATATGTGAATCCATCTTTAGATCTAAACATGTTACTATATCACCCTAACTATGTTAGATCTAAATGTCACCCTAACTATGTTAGATCTAAATAATTAGACACCTAATGTTTAATCTAGATCTCATTATGTTTGCTTGAATATCATAGTAATTGCCACAAGTTACTAGTTTGATGTCCACCTTATTATGATATTAATTGCATGTCCATTCACTTTATTATCATGCCAGTTTATGTTCATGTTTATGCCAAAATATGTTGAAACTATCACCCTTGTCATATTCCCTTTCATTGTTATAGCTAGGCTACTTTACAGCCTAGATGCCACCAAAATACCTACGAATACGTTAGAGAGGAAATGGGGAAAAAGGGATTATAATTGGCATAATTTATGTAGTATTTATATGAATTGGACATGTAATTCAAATGGGGAAAACATAGAAATAGTTACCTATAATGACATAGGTGGATTTGGATTAATTTGGAATGTTTAGTAATTTACAATTAGAATTGTAAATTGTACTTATGACACGAGGTTAGGTTATGCTAGTGGGTGGAAGTCTGCCCGGAACCGACCAGCATATCCAGCAGCCACTAATTTTGAACCTAATGTGGGAGGTCTAAGTACGCAAATACGAATCGGGCTAAGACATGAGGTTAGGCCCAATTGTGGAATAAGACTGCCTGGACCCGACCGGCATATCCAGCATCCAAACGTTGTAGGCCTAATGTAGGAGATCTAGCCCATTATAACCATAATTGGACATGGTGATGAAATGGACTACTGAATCTAATTTAATATGAATATGAACTTAAGTTAGGGTTAAGTAAAATTGGATGGGTAATGGGTGGGTTAAGTAGATTAGAGGGAGTGGGTAATATTTACATATAGGCCCATGAACTTAACCCAATAGGGCTATGTAATTAAAGACACCTGATGGTATACATAATCGGCAGAAAATATAGTAAATTTATGTAATTAAAGACACATTTTAGGGTAAGCATAACTGACATAGGGCTATGTAATTAAATACACCTAAGGGTATACATAGTCTGTGGAAAACCTAGTGGGGGATGCAAGACAAAGGGGAGAGCTTGTATCATATTGTGTGGGACCCATTTCAGCCAATAACCTGGAGTAGGTATCAAATAAAGAACTCCGTACTGGGCAGAGAAAGGGGCACACTTACTAATTGATTGTAAGAGATCCAAACGAGGCGGATGGTGTGGACAGTGCAAACCGATCGGGGACATGTGCGTGCATGGGTTGGGTAGAGGGGGCTAAGACGATCGTAACACCAATAGATATGGTTGTGCACACCATAGGTTGCCACTTTAGGAAGTGATACTTTCTGCTATGGGGCCAGCACAGGATATCTACAGGGTAGGGAGTCGATCGATTAGGGTTAGTGGTTAGGGTATACTTGGGCGTATGACCTAAGCCTACCAACTCATAGTGGAAGGGATCATCTCATTTCAGTTATACTAGTAATAATGCAGAGTAATCATTAGTGAGGCACGTACACCTTGTCTTGCTTACCTTGTCACACCTACCATTTATGTAGTGATCTCTCTCTTATCTAGTTTATACACCTATCATGTTGTTTTATTTATCTACTGGCTAAAAGTACCTAGACTGCCAGACTTTATGTCTGACCCTGTTGTTTCTCCTTCTTCCTTCCGTTCCCCCCTCCCCCCAGGTTCTCAGGGAGGAAACACTCAGACTTAATCTGGAATCAAATATCTTCTTGCTAGGAGCTACTTCTGAAGTATGGCTCAAGTTCTTGTATCTACTATGGCTTAACTCTTTTAATTGGGGGAATGATGCTTTTTATTTTTGTATGTACTCTGATGGTGCAAGACAGAAGTTATTTTATTGTAACAGTTTTTGTGACTTATGAAATTGTGGACCGTGGTATTATGAATTATGCTTGAAATAAAAGTTTAAATTTTCCGTTGCTGCCTTATTTATATCTGTCTTGTAATTATTTTGTGTTTGTTTACCTATAGCGCTTCACGAAACTTAATGCATTCCCTTAGTGAGTGACACTAACGGACGTGGGATGTCTCACTTGGTATCAGAGTTGAAGGTTACCAGATTAGATAAAAGATTTTGGAAATTATTTTCAAAAAGGTTTTTAAAGAAATGCATTTTCAAAAGAAAAGTATATTTTGAAAAACATTCCCCAAAAAGCCATATGTAGTATCCTTCGGTCCTTTATCTAAATTTCTTTCTTTTCCCTTTCTCAGCATGTCTGGGGAACAAAACATCCTTAATATCCTAGAGGGCGTCACAATACCCGGATGGTTCCGTAGGTATTTGGAGGCTGCGGCGCTTGCCGAAGGCCAAGAAAATGTTCCTCCCCTAGCTACACCAGTCATTCCTCTTCCTCCTCCCCTCCAAGAGCTGATAACTTTGCCAAGATCTGTAAAGACTTCTGGGCTATGGGGGTAAGGCCATTCCATGGGAACGAGACATTCGTAGAAGCTCAGAATTGGCTTAAGAAGACAGAGGAATTATTCATAATCTTTGAAGTGGAGGACCGAAGAAAAATTCAGTTAGCTGCTTAGCTGTTAAAGGACGAAGCCTCATTTTGGTGGGAAGTCACCCAAGCTGGACGTCCGGTAGAAACTTGGGAAGGTTTTAGACAAAGGTTTGAAATGATATTTCTTTCCCAAGCGGAGAGAAACATACAGATGGAGAGGTTCTTAACACTCAAACAAGGAAATTTGACGGTAAAGGAGTATATAAACAAGTTCAACCAGCTGGCAAGGTTCGGATTAGAGTTGGTAGATACACCGCACAAAAGGGCTTTGCGGTTTGCTAAAGGGCTGAATAAGCCTCTGCATGGTTTTGCCTTGGCCCATATTCCAATGGGGACCATCTTTGAAAACCCTGTAGATATGGCCCTAATGCATGAGGAAGAAAAGGGAGAGAAGAAGGAAGAAAAGATTGAGGGGACATCACATAATAAGAAGGTGTGGCCCAAGAAAGGGCAACAGCAGTAACAACAACAGAAGAAAGGAGGGAAAGGTGACAAAGGCAGGGATAACAGAAAATGTCACAATTGTGGAAAGGAGGGTCATTTGATCAAAGATTGTAAAAGAAGGAAGGCAAGTTGCTTTAATTGCGGAGAGGTCGGACACTTCTCTAAAGAGTGCCCGAAGAAACATGGATCGTAGGGACAAGGGCAAAGTGAAGGGACTTCTGGAGGGCAAGTGCATGCTCTCGCGATTAGTCCTCCTGAAAGAGGTAGAAAAATTTCCGTAGAAAGTTTAGTTTCTCTTTCAAACCATCCAGTTAGAACACTTTTTGATTCTGGTGCTTCACACTCGTTTATATCTAGTTCTGTGGTTGAATCTCTGCACTTAGTTACTAGTGTGGTAGTAGATCTCGTAGTTGTTTCAAACCCCATTTGTCGTTCAGCTTATTTATCGATGATTTGTCAGGATTTGAAATTATCTGTGTTAGGGATTGAGTTTGAATGCGACGCGTATGTGCTTGGGTTTATGGGCTATGGGTTGATTCTAAGAATGGATTGGCTTACCACGTATGGGGCCATTCTAGATTGTGAGAGGAGGGTTGTTAGACTCCTGACTTGTCATAGGAAGACCCTCGAAGTTTCTTGTGACCCTCAAGGGTCTGTTATGCTTAGCTTCCTAGAGTCTCTAGATGCATCCATATATGATTTGCAATCTGTTCCGGTGGTTCGAGACTATTCCGATGTTTTTGATGAGGTATGGGGTTTACCTCCAAGGCGTGAGATCGATTTCCACATATATCTGGTGGACAATGCAAAGCCAGTTGCATTACCAGTGTGCCACATGGCTCCGAGAGAAAGGAGGGAGCTGAGTAAGTAAGTAGGGGAGCTACTTGAAAAAGAGTTTATCTGATGAAGCATATCAGAGTGGGGTGCTCCAGTAGTATTCACAACTAAAGTGGATGGTTCGCTTTGCTTGTGTGTTGACTATATAGAGTTAAATAAGGTCACCAAGAAGAATAGGCACCCGCTTCCAAGGATTGATGATTTATTTAATCAGCTTGTTAGTGCCTCCATATTTTCTTAGTTGGACTTGGCTACGGGGTTCCATCAGTTGAGGGTGGCTAAGGACAACATAGATAAGACTGCTTTCAGAACTCCAGATGGTTTCTTGGAATGGTTAGTTATGCCTTTTGGGTTGAGAAATGCACTGCCTATTTGGTTTATTTAAAGATAGGGTGTTTTGGGAGTTCCTAAGCAAATTCATCATAGTCTTCGTTGATGATATTTTGATCTTCTCCAAAAATGAAGAAGAGCATGCCCAGCATTTGGGAGAAGTTTTGAAAACTCTCCGTGACCATCAGCTAATAGCAAAGTTCTCCAAATGCCATTTCAGGAGAAAGGAGGTGAGATTCTTGGGGGCATGTAGTCTTCAAGGAAGGAATAGTTGTAGATCCCGCGAAGGTGGTTGCAGTGCAAGATTGGCAGATTCCTAAAAATGCAACCGAGGTAAGAAGCTTTCTTGGGTTGGCAGGTTATTATAGGAAGTTCATTAAGGACTTCACGAAGATATCAGCCCCTCTCACCATGCTGACAAAGAAGAATTTGCATTTTAATAGGACATTGACTATTGCGTAGCTTTCCAACGACTAAAAAGGGCTCTAACAACAGCCACCGTCTTGACCTTGCCCGATGGGAGTAAAGTGCTTATTGTTTACACTGATGTGTGCGGTACAGGGTTTGGTGCGGTTCTGATGCAAGAAGGGAAAGTAATATGTTATGGGGGTAACAGTTGAGAGTCCATGAGAAGTACTACCCCACCCATGATCTAGAGCTAGCTGCCATAGTATTCCTGTTAAATACGTAGCGTCATTATTTACTTGGAGAAAAGTTCGAATTATACACCGATCATAAATCTCTCAAATATCTATTCTCACAGAAGGATCTCAACATAAGGCAACAACGGTGGATGGATATAACGACCCAGACTTCTCCGGTCTCCCAAGAGGAGAGAAAGAACGGATTTTATGAGAACACGACAAATCAGAACATAAATAGAAGAACATTTCATTGCTATTACAACAAATTACATGAGAGTACAAGAATATACAGAGCATTAACAAATAATATACATTTGATAAATATCAGAGATTTACAAATTACAATGCATCGGAAAATAACAACTGAAAGGAATACACGGATACAGAGCTTTTCGAATGCACTTCCAGTTGTAAATCCAGGATCCTGTGAATATAATATTTGCAAAACCCAACTACTAGCTGCCCGTGCAGAAAATATGGGTACCCAGAGTTTAGGTTAAAACAATAAACTCCAAGCAGTCATGTGTCTGGTGTGAGAACTAAAACAGTTATTAAATCTTTACTTTAAAATAAAGTAAATCAAGGGACCATGTCGTTTAATACGGAACGGGTTTTCTCCCAAGAATACCAATGCAAATAATAAACAATGCAATTCTTTATGGAAAAATGAAGGTATTATAATACTCAGGAACCATCACACAATCCAACGTAAGCCGGAGGATAGAATTTTACCTTATAATAGCCAAACATGCTTGGTACGTTTAAAACAAATCATTTAATACTATATGTAACACCCCGTATTATCTATAAACATTAACGTAACAAATCAAAGTATACTTAATTTTTAAGAGAAGAATTAAGGGAAACGGGCTACGCCATTGCGTTCATCTCGAAATTCTTCTTAAAATAGAGTCCAAGTTTGCGTAAATCGGACTCCGTATGAAGAAGATATGGCCTTCAGAAGTTTCAACCTAAAATTCAAAACAGACAGGACCCAGGTCGACACTAGGGTCGACCTGAGGATCAACCTACCTACATAGGTCGACACTAAGGTCGACCTGGGGGTCGACCTGGGTATACAGGTCGACACTAGGGTCGACCTTAGGGTCGACCTCCCCTCTGTTTTCCAGATCTGGAGACAGATCCATTTTTCTGCTCCTGGACGCCTTTCTGACCAGACTCGTGACCCCTATGCTATTTAAATTCCCCCAAACTTAGCTTTCTCTCCACACAATTTCATTTTGCCTATACTCTGCCTCTATTCTAATTAAAAATAAAAATAGCATCTCTGCTCTGCTGGAATCAAAACTAGGATTAATGCATCTTCTTCCAAACCGAATAGAAATAAAAGAGAATCAAGTTAAAGCTTCAAGTTGGACCGTAGGCATTCTGCTTCAAGCAATGTCATGTGAATCATAGCAAATTGCCACAATGCTATCTTATTATCCTCTTCTAAATCGATCACTGTAAGTTCGGTTATTCTTTGGATTTGAACGTGTAATTAGAATCGTGAAGGTAATAAATCAAAATATAGAACTGCACCAGTTTGCAAGTTAATTATTTTTGATTCATGCTTATGTCAAATCTAAAGTTATCTATGCCTTTGGATCTGATTCACGACTATGAATATGAAACTGTTGCCCATGAAACTATCGCATATGACTATGATTCATGACAAAGAGACTATTACATATGACTATGACTATAAGACTGTTGCCTATGACTATGACTATGATTCATAATTTTGAGACTATTGCATATGATTTATGACTATGAGACTATGGCATATGACAGTGATTAAGAAACTATTGTGATTAGTCGCCCATGACTATTGTAGTTAATTGCCTATTACTATTGTAGTCAGTGGCTTGTGCCTATTCCCATTAACCTATTTGGTTGTACTTCGAACTGGCATTATGTTGGAACAAATCACCTATGCCTATTCCCTTAATTATGTCGGATCTCATTTTTTTTAGGTGTAACTTGTCTAGTTTATTCCTATTCACTGTTATGTACATCGGACCCATTGGAACCATTATTTTTGTATTTGGTTCATTCTTGCATGGCTATTCTTTTATGTCAATTCTCGTGCTTATCCCCTAATCCTTGCTTTGATACTGTTAGTATCATTTCATGAGTACATAGTAAACTTGTGAAATCATGTTATACGTACGATTATGATGCGGGGATTGGGCGTATCTTAATTAAGTTAGTTTGGCAGAATAAATATGTTGGCATAGTCTAAATTGGCTATAATAGTGAATGATTTACATGCATATTAGACTTGGGCATAAGTTGATAAATTTAATTGGCCGCAAAGGGTGTAATTGGGGTGTAAACCAAGTTTTGGACATAAACAGTAAACTAGAATATTAAATCTAGTTTTTACATAAACCGTAAATTGGAATATTAATCTAGATTGGGCATGAATTGTAAAAGGGGAATATTAAATCAAAAATTGGTATAAAATGCAAGTTGGGCTGATTGATAGCTAAATCAAGTTTTGGGCATAGAATATAAATATGCTAATTTGCATGACAAATAAATATGATCTAGTCTAAATTGATTTACGGAAAATTTACATAAATAGTAAATATGTAAATTTAGTAAAAGACGAATATGCCTAACCTGAGGTTAGACTGAGTTGTGGTGTAAAACTGCCAGGAACCGACCAACACATCCAGTGACCACAACGGTACCTGTCTAATGTGGGTGGTTAGTCCATCAAGCCCAGAAAGACCTGAGGTTAGACTGAGTTGTGGTGTAAACCTGCCCGGAACCGACCAACACATCTAGTAACCACAACAATATTTGTCTAATGTGAGTGGTTGGTGCTTTAATTAATTAAGGCTCATGAATAAATCAAGCTAGAAATGATGAGGTTAAGTCATTAGGGAAACACTTAACCGTATTAACATGTTAACTAGGCAAGTGGGTAAGGTTAAGTAAATTTAGAACACTTAACCGTTGTAACATGTTAATTAAGCAGATGATAGGGTTAAGTTAACTAATGTAACACTTAACCAAAATATATAATGGCATGTGGTGGGGTTAAGTAATATAAGAGGAAAACACTTAACCAATTATATAACATGATTTATGGGAAGGGTTAAGTTAACATGAGAACAACACTTAACCAATATAACAAGATTTGAGGTAGGGTCAAGTCAACACCAGAAGGAAACACTTAACCAACATGACGTGACGGGTGGATGGGTTAAGTTAACTTGAATTGATTATTGACACTTGACCAATGTAACTCGATGAACGAATGGGGTTAAGTTAAGTGGGAAATGCTTAACCAATATAACCTGATGAATGAACAGGTTAAGTTAACAAATCACACTTAACCAATCCAACATGATAAGCAAGAAAGGTTAAGTTAATAAGAACCACTTAACCAACACGACTTGATGAGTAGGAGGTTAAGTACACGTCAGGTAGGGGGGTAATATTAGTAAATATAGGCCCACAAAACTTAACCATTAAATAAACATGCTTAAATCCGTGGGAAGGTTAAGTACATCTCATGTAGGTGGCCAATATTAGTACATATAGGCCTGCAAACTTAACCGTTAAGAAAACATGTTAGAATCGGTGGGAGGGTTAAGTACACTTCGTATGGGTGGGTAATATTTGTATATATAGGCCCACAAACTTAACCAGCAGGAAACCCTAGTAACGGGGACCCATTTCAGCAGTAACCAACATAGATGTATCATGGTACCCTGAAACTAGGCAGGGTGGGGCACGATTATTGGGCTGATTATAAGCGGTCAAAGATAACAGTAGGGGGTACATCATTGTAGGTTCCGATGTTTTACGGGAGTGCACGTACTCCGGAGTGGGAAAAAGCAGGTACTGGGTACCAGTAGTTATACACTGTGCATCTTGAATCGTGTCGGGTTGCTACCATAAGGCTTGATACACCTTATGGTAGGGCCAGCACAGAGTATCTACACGTAAGAGAGGGCCGACTGATACAGACACATGAAAAATTAATACAAGTAGGTAGCATAATCCTTAGTTAGACCTAGATCGCGTAAACCCTGAATCCGAGAAGCATTCAATAGGTAGCATAAACCCCAGTGGCCCTGGGTAGCGTAAACCCTGGTTGAACCTGGTAAACGCTTGATAGTAAACCCTAGATTAGATCTAGGTAATAAATGGAATCCCCATAATAGATGTACACCTGATGCAACCGCAAATACGGAGTTTTGGATCACGTTATCATATGATCATAGATTGCTAGTTTGGACACCAGTTAGGTAGTGTAGAGATATAGAAATTAATATAAACAGGGTATTGTGAAGTAGAGAAGGAGTAGAAGCGCATTCAGTTTATCAGTACATTCAGTTTATCGGTACATTCAGTTTATCTTGCCATATCCCATGCTTATCCCATATTATCTCGTTACTATGGTTTAGTCTTATATTTAGTTTATTCATGTCATGACCCTTTTCCTCGTTTAAATACTAAGAATCACGGCCTTACCATACTTTTGGTCTGACCTAGTTTGCTTTCGCCTCTTTTCTTCCATTCCCCCCTCGCCCCCAAGGTAGTCAGGGAGGGAATAGCTCAGCTTTGTTTGGACCGTTACTCTTTCCAAGCTTGAAGACTCTTTGACATGTTGCCTTGGACTCTCTCTTCTACTGCTATGGCTGGCTCATGCTTTATTTGGGGAAATCATTTTATGCTTCTTTATTTTTTAAGCAAGACAGGATATTTGGTATTGGAAAACAATCTTTGTATAAGTTGTTTATCAATGAAATAAAGTTTTATTTATTTGCCTCTACTTTAATTGTTTGTCTTGTAATTTATCTGCATCATTTACCTATAATGCTCCACCGAAATTAATGCATTCCCTTTGTGAGTGACCTTAACGGAGGTGGGATGTTACACTTGGTATAAGAGCTGAAGGTTACCGGATCATATAAAAGATTTGAAAAATTATTTTCAAAACGGTTTTAAAAGAAGCATTTTCAAAAGGAAAGTTTGGTTTAAAGGCATATTCCCCAAAGCCATATGCACTATCTTTTGATCCCTATTTGAATCCTTGTTTCCTTCTTTCTTGCGTCTCCGGGGATCCTGGCTTTCTGGGAAGTAACCTCATCGCAGCATGGTTTCGTAGGCTCGACAAGACTACGACACTTGTCAAAGGGCAAACAAGTGCCCAACTTCCATCTGTAGTCGTTGCAGTTTCACCTGCAGCTAATTTTCTTTCGAGCTTTGTAGGATTCTCTGTGCGATGGAAGCAGCTTTCGAGAGACATGACAACAAGTTACACAAGGATGGCAAAGTTGAGAATGAGGGGGTCTGGCTACGGAGCACAACACAAGGATGAAGAACCCAGGAATATAGACTTGGTTCACAAAGGAGGGGTGGAAAGAATAGTAAAACCTAAAACAAGAGGAAGTATCTTTATTTTGTTATAACGGGTCTTATAATTAAGGGCAAGGGCAAGAACAAAGGACAATATTTTCCCGAAGGGAAGTGCATGCTCTCACCGCTAGCATACCTGAGAGAGAGGAAGTAAGATTTCTATTGAAAGAGTTTTTCCCTTTGATCATCCTGTTAGTACTCCTTCTGATTTTAGCGCTTCACATCTGTATATATCTGCTTACATAGTTGAGTCTATGCACCCTAGATATCGTATAGTAGAGGATCCCATTATAGTCTCAAATCCAAATTGCTAGTTCAGCTCATTTATCTTTGACTTGTGAGGATTTGAGAATAGCTATATTTATGCTTATGTTTTTGGTTTCATGGGCTGTGGCTTGATTCTAGGCATGGGATGGATAGCTAGTAATTGCGAAAGGGGGGTAATTAGACATTCGACTTGCCTCGGGATTACCCCCGAGATTTCGTGTGATCCTAAGGGATCAGTTTGTCTTAGCTATCTAGAATCACTTTATTTATCTATCGATGATTTTTGATCCGTTGGAGTAGTCCATGAGTACGCAAGATGTTTCGATTATGGTAGGGGTTTTCCCCCTAAAACTCAAGACAGACTTCCGCATATATCTAGATGACACTGCAAAGCCAGTTATGCGATCAACGATAATTTTGGAGCAAGATAGGCGAGGATAGTCAGAGTCGATAAAGTGCTCAATTGTTTGGTTTTTTTGTTAGTATCACCTCACATAAATCGTGCAAATTAGGAGGAGGTATTCCTTGGGTGCTTGTCTGATATTGGTTTAGGCCTTTGGGGCTTGTACTTGAGGGATGTCAAGTTCGACTAGGATGGTTTGCGAGAGAGATATCGAACCTCAGATTTGTGAAATGGTGGATAAGCTAAGTAGAAGAGGGACCTCTAATCATCTTAGTATAAACACTTGGTATCATGATTAACATCTATTTTTCTCGGAAAGATAGTTCGACTACATTGGATACCCTCAAGCATAGTAAGTGATCGAGGTCCTATCTCTACTAATGGGATTTGGAAATGGAGGTCAAGAAGCTTCGCAATTGTGAAGTTGAATTGGTTAAGATACAGTGGAATGAAGCTCAAGAAGACGCGACATGGGAGACTGAAAGACTCAAGCATCATACCCTTTTCTTAAGGGTATATCCTTGATCTCTTTTTCAAAGAATTTTATACATGCTTGTTTCCATCTTTTAGGTATATCCTCTAGGTCATATCTTTGATCCTTAGGTAGAAGCCAATGGATGTAAACATGTATTTGAAACAAGCAAGTGGATGCAAGTGGTTGCTAGTGGATGCATATAAACACACATTAGGTATTATATTGGCTTAGTCACTTCCATACTGCATATGCATATATGTATGTGTTTATGGATTAAAACTTGATGTGTTATCATATGGACGTTGCATTTGAGTGAATGGTTTTGCACTCATATAGAAATGATATGTATCGTTAGGATTGCATACATGATGGACTCATGGCACTGACTAATTCGCATTAAGGAGGTCAACTGAATCAGAAGACCGCCTGATTTTACATTAGATAAGGACATGTACACACACTATGCATAGAATCATGAAAGCATTAGAAATCCTTTTAGGGACAATGGATGCCTTTGATTGAATGTTTGAGTAGATTGATGCTAGATGTTAGGATATATTCTTCTTAACTTGAAGATTTTAGGGACGAAATCCTTTAAGGAGGGGAGAATGTAACACCCCATATTTTCTGTAAATGTTAATGTAAAAAATCAAAGTAAACTTAATTTTTTAGTGAAGAATTAAGGGAAACTGGCTACGCCATTGCTTTCATCTCGAAATTCTGCTTGGAATATAGTCCAAGTTCGCGTAAATCGGACTCCGTATGAAGAAGATATGGCCTTCAGAAGTTTCAGCCCGAAATTCAAAACAAACAGGACCCAGGTCGACACTAGGTTCGACCTGGGGGTCAACCTACCTACACAGGTCGACACTAAGGTCGACCTAGGGTCGACCTGGGTATACAGGTCGACACTAGGGTCGACCTCCCCCTGTTTTCCAGATCTGGAGACAGATCCATTTTTCTTCACCTGGACGCGTTTCTGACAAGATTTGTGACCCCTATGCTATTTAAACACCCCCAAACCTAGCTTTCTCTCCACACAGTTTCATTTTGCCTATACTCTGCCTCTATTCTAATTAAAAATAAAAATGGCATCGCTACTCTGCTGGAATCAAAACTACGATTAATGCATCTTCTTCCAACCCGAATAGAATTAAAAGAGAATCAAGTTAAAGCTTCAAGTTGGACCGTAGGCATTCTGCTTCAAGCAACGTCATGCAAATCATAGCAAATTGCCACAACGCTATCTTATTATCCTCTTCTAAACCTATCACTGTAAGTTTGGTTATTCTTTGGATTTGAACGTGTAACTGGAATCGTGAATGTAATAAATCAAAATATAGAACTGTACCTGTTTGCAAGTTAATTATCTTTGATTCATGCTTATGTCAAATCTGAAGTTATCTATGCCTTTGGATCTGATTCACGACTATAACTATGAAACTGTTGCCCATGAAACTATCGCCTATGACTATGATTCATGCCAAAGAGACTATTACATAAGACTATGACTATAAGACTATTGCCTATGACTGTGACTATGAGTCATAATTTTGAGACTGTTGCATATGATTCATGACTATGAGACTATGGCCTATGACAGTGAATAAGAAACTATTGTGATTAGTCGCCCATGACTATTGTGGTTAATTGCCTATTACTATTATAGTCATTGGCTTATGCCTATTCCCATTAACCTATTTGGTTGTACTTCGAACTGGCATTATGTTGGACCAAATCACCTATGCTTATTCCCTTAATTATGTTGGATCTCATTTTTTTGGGTGTAACTTGTCTAGTTTATTCCTATTCACTGTTATGTACATCGGATCCATTGGAACCATTATTTTTTTATTTGGTTCATTCTTGCATGGCTATTCTTTTATGTCAATTCTCGTGTTTATCCCCCATTCCTTGCTTTGATACTGTTAGTATCATTTCATGAGTACATAGAAAACTTGTGAAATCATGTTATACGTACGATTATGATGCGGGGGTTGGGCGTAGCTTAATTAAGTTAGTTTGGCATAATAAATATGTTGGCATAGTCTAAATTGGCTATAGTAGTGAATGATTTACATGCATATTTGACTTGGCCATAAGTTGATAAATTTAATTGGCCGCAAAGGGTGTAATTGGCATGTAAACCTAGTTTTGGACATAAACGGTAAACTAGAATATTAAATCTAGTTTTGACATAAACCGTAAATTGGAATATTAATCTAGATTGGGTATGAATTGTAAAAGGGGAATATTAAATCAAAAATTGGTATAAACTGCAAGTTGGGCTGATTGATAGGTAAATCAAGTTTTGGGCATAGAATATAAATGTGCTAATATGCATGACAAATAAATATGATCTAGGCTAAATTGATTTACGGAAAATTTACATAAATAGTAAATATGTAAATTTAGTAAAAGACGAATATGCCTAACCCGAGGTTAGATTGAGTTGTGGTGTAAAACTACCCGGAACCGACCGGTACATCCAGTAACCACAACAATATCTGTCTAATGTGAGTGGTTGGTGCTTTGATTAATTAATTAATTAAGGCTCATGAATAAATCAAGCTAGAAATGGTGAGGTTAAGTAATTAGGGAAACACTTAACCGTAATAACATGTTAACTAGGCAAGTGGGTGAGGTTATGTAAATTTAGAACACTTAACCGTTGTAACATGTTAATTAAGCAGATGATAGAGTTAAGTTAACTAAGGTAAAACTTAACCAAAATATATAATGACATGTGGTGGGGTTAAGTAATACAAGAGGAAAACACTTAACCAATTATATAACATGATGTATGGGAAGGGTTAAGTTAACACGAGAACGACACTTAACCAATATAACAAAATTTGAGGTAGGGTCAAGTCAACACCAGAAGGAAACACTTAACCAACATGACGTGACGAGTGGATGGGTTAAGTTAACTTGAATTGATTAATGACACTTGACCAATGTAACTCGATGAACGAATGGGGTTAAGTTAAATGGGAAATACTTAACTCATATAACCTGATGAATGAACAGGGTTAAGTTAATAAATCACACTTAACCAATCGAACATGATAAGCAAGAAATGTTAAGTTAATAAGAACCACTTAACCAACACGACTTGACGAGTAGGAGGTTAAATACACGGCGGGTAGGTGGGTAATATTAGTAAATATAGGCCAACAAAACTTAACCATTAAATAAACATGCTTAAATCCGTGGGAAGGTTAAGTACATCTCATGTAGGTGGGAAATATTAGTACATATAGGCCCGCAAACTTAACCGTTAAGAAAACTTGCTAGAATCGGTGGGAGGGTTAAGTACATCTCGTATGGGTGGGTAATATTTGTATATATAGGCCCACAAACTTAACTAGCAGGAAACCCTAGTAACGGGGACCCATTTCAGCAGTAACCCGCATAGATGTATCATGGTACTCTGAAACTAGGCAAGGTGGGGCACGATTACTGGGCTGATTATAAGCGATCAAAGATAACAGTAGAGGGTACGTCAGTGTAGGTTCCGACGGTTTACGGGTGTGCACGTACTTCGGAGTGGGAAAAAGCAGGCACTGGGTTCCAGTACTTATACACTATGCATCTTGAATTGTGTCGAGTCGCTATCATAAGGCTTCATACACCTTATGGTGGGGCCAGCACAGAGTATCTATACGTAAGAGAGGGCCGACTGATACGGACACATGAAAAATTAATACAGGTAGGTAGCATAATCCCAAATTGGACCTAGGTCGCGTAAACCCTAAATCCGAGAAGCGTTCAATAGGTAGCATAAACCCTAATGGCCCTGGGTAGCGTAAACCCTGGTTGAACCTAGTAAGCGCTCGATAGTAATCCCTAGATTAGATTTAGGTATTAAATGGAATCTCTATAATAGATGTACACATGAAGGCAACCGCAAATACGGGGTTTGGGATCATGTTATCATATGATCATAGATTGCTAGTTTGGACACCGGTTAGGTAGTGCAGAGATATTGAAATTAGTATAAACAAGTTAGTTGCGAAGCAGAGAAGGAGTAGAAGCGCATTCAGTTTATCAGTACATTCAGTTTATCGGTACATTCAGTTTATCTTGCCATATCCCATGCTTATCCCATATTACTCGTTACTATGGTTTAGTCTTATATTTAGTCTATTCATGTCATGACTCTTTTCCTCGTTTAAATACTAAGAATCACTGGACTTACCAGACTTTATGTCTGACCTAGTTTGCTTTCGCCTCTTTTCTTCCGTTCCCCCTCCCCCCAGGTAGTCAGGGAGGGAATAGCTCAGGTTTGTTTGGACCGTTACTCTTTCCAGGCTTGAAGAATCTTTGACGTGTTGCCTTGGACTCTCTCTTCTACTGCTATGGCTGGCTCATGCTTTATTTAGGGAAATCATTTTATGCCTCTTTATTTTTATAAGAAAGACACGATATTTGGTATTGGAAAACAATCTTTGTATAAGTTGTTTATCAATGAAATAAAGTTTTATTTATTTGCCGCTGCTTTAATTGTCGATCTTGTAATATATCTGCATCTTTTGCCTATAATGCTCCACCGAAATTAAGGCATTCCCTTTGTGTGTGACCTTAACGGAGATGGGGTGTTACACTTGGTATCAGAGTTGAAGGTTACCGGATCATACAAAAGATTTGAAAAATTATTTTCAAAATGGTTTTAAAAGAAGCATTTTCAAAAGAAAAGTTTTGTTTAAAGGCATATTCCCCAAAGCCATATACACTATCTTTTGATCCCCTATTTGGATCCTTGTTTCCTTCTTTCTTGTGTCTCCGAGGATCCTGGCTTTCTGGGAAGTAACCTCATCGCAGCATGGTTTCATAGGCTCGACAAAACTATGACACTTGTCAAAGGGCAAACAAGTGCCCAACTTCCATCTGTAGCCGTAGCAGTTTCACCTGCGGCTAATTTTCTTTCGAGCTTTGTAGGATTCTCCATGCGATGGAAGCAGCTTTCGAGAGACATGTCAAGAAGTTACACAAGGATGGAAAAGTTGAGAATGAGGGGGTCTGGCTACGGAGCACAACACAAGGATGAAGAACCCATGAATATAGACTTGGTTCACAAAGGAGTGGAGGAAAGAATAGTAAAACCTAAAACAAGAGGAAGTATCTTTATTCTGGTATAACGGGTCGTATAATTAAGGGCAAGAACAAAGGACAGTATTTTCCGAAAGGCAAGTGCATGCTGTCACCGCTAGCATACCTGAGAGAGAGGAAGTAAGGTTTCTGTTGAAAGAGTTTTCCCTTTGATCATCCTTTTAGTACTCCTTCTGATTTTAGCTCTTCACATCCATATATATTTGCTTCCATAGTTGACTCTCTGCACCGTAGATATCGTATAGTAGAGGATCCCATTATAGTCTCAAATCCAAATTGTTGGTTCAGCTCATTTATCTTTGACTTGTGAGGATTTGAGAGTAGCTATATTTATGCTTATGTTTTTGGTTTCATGGGCTATGGGTTGATTTTAGGCATGGGATGGATAGCTAGTAATTGCAAAAGGGGGGTAGTTAGACTTTCGACTTGCCTCGGGAATACCCCCGAGATTTCGTGTGATCCTAAGGGATCAGTTTGTCCTAGCTACCTAGAATCACTTTATTTATTTATCGATGATTTTCGATCCATTGGAGTAGTCCATGAGTACGCAAGATGTTTCGATTAGGGTAGGGGTTTCCCCCTAAAACTGGAGACAGACTTTCGCATATATCCAGATGACACTGCAAAGCCAGTTATACGATCAACGATAATTTTGGAGCAAGATAGGGGAGGGAAGCCAGAGTCGGTAAAGTGCTCAATTATTTGGTTGTTTTGTTAGTATCACCTCACATAAAACGTCCAAATTCGGAGGAGGTGTTCCTTGGGTGCTTGTTCTATATTGGATTAGGCCTTTGGGGCTTGTACTTGAGGGATGTTAAGTTCGACTAGGATGGTTTGCGTGAGAGATATCGACCCTAAGATTTGTGACATGATGGATAAGCTAAGTAGAAGAGAGACCTCTAATCATCTTAGTATATACACTTGGTATCATGATTAACATCTGTTTTTCTCGGAAAGATAGTTCGACTACACTGGATACCCTCTAGCATAGTAAGTGATCGGGGTCCTATCTCTACCAATGGGATTTGGAAATGGAGGTCAAGAAGCTTCGCAATCGTGAAGTTGAATTGGTTAAGATACAGTGGAATGAAGCTCAGGAAGACACGACATGGGAGACTGAAAGACTCAAGCATCATACCCTTTTCTTAAGGGTATATCCTTGATCTCTTTTTCAAAGAATTTTATACATGCTTGTTTCCATCTTTTAGGTATATCCTCTAGGTCATATCTTTGATCCTTAGGTAGAAGCCAATGGATGTAAACATGTATTTGAAACATGCAAGTGGTTGCTAGTGGATGCATATACACACACATTAGGTATTAGATCGGCTCAGTCACTTCCATATTGCATATGCATATATGCATTGGTTTATGGATTAAAACTTGATGTGTTATCATATGGACGTTGCATTTGAGTGAATGGTTGTGCACTCATATAGAAATGATATGTATCGTTAGGATTGCATACATGATGGACTCATGGCACTGACATAATTCGCATTAAGGAGGTCAACTGAATTAGTAGACCACCTGATTTTACATTAGATAAGGACATGTACACACACTATGCATAAAATCATGAAAGCATTAGAAATCCTTTTAGGGACAATGGATGCCTGTGATTGAATGGTTGAGTAGATGGATGCTGGATGTTAGGATACATTCTTCTTAATTTAAATATTTCGGGTACGAAATCCTTTAAGGAGAGGAAAATGTAACACCCCGTATTTTCTATAAACGTTAATGCAACAAATCAAAGTATACTTAATTTTTAAGAGAAGAATTATGGGAAATAGGTTATGCCATTGCGTTCGTCTAGAAATTCTTCTTGGAATAGAGTCCAAGTTTGCGTAAATCGGACTCTGTATGCAGAAGATATGGCCTTCCGAAGTTTCAGCCCGAAATTTGAAACAAACAGGACCCAGGTCGACACTGGGGTTCAACCTACCTACACAGGTCGACACTAAGGTCGACCGGTGGGTCGATCTGGGTATACAGGTCGACACTAGGGCCGACATCCCTCCCCCCCCCCCCCCCGTTTTCCAGATCTAGAGACAGATCCATTTTTCTGCACCTGGACGCCTTTCTGACCAGATTTGTGACCTCCATGCTATTTAAACACCCCAAAACCTAGCTTTCTCTCCACAAAATTTCATTTTGCCCATACTCTGCCTCTATTCTAATTAAAAATAAAAATGGTGTCGCAACTCTACTGGAATCAAAACTAGGATTAATGCATCTTCTTCCAAACTGAATAAAATTAAAAGAGAATCAAGTTAAAGCTTCAAGTTGGACCGTAGGCATTCTGCTTCAAGCAACGTCATGCGAATCATAGCAAATTGCCACAACGCTATCTTATTATCCTCTTCTAAACCGATCACTGTAAGTTCGGTTATTCTTTGGATTTGAACGTGTAATTGGAATCGTGAATGTAATAAATCAAAATATAGAACTGTACCTGTTTGAAAGTTAATTATCTTTGATTCATGCTTATGTTAAATCGAAAGTTATCTATGCCTTAGGATCTAATTCACCACTATGACTATGAAACTATTGCCCATGAAATTATTGCCTTTGACTATGATTCATGACAAAGAGACTATTACATATGACTATGACTATAAGACTGTTGCCTATGACTGTGACTATGATTCATCATTTCGAGACTATTGCATATGGTTCATGACTATGAGACTATGGCCTATGACAGTGATTAAGAAACTATTGTGATTAGTCGCCCATGACTATTGTGGTTAATTGCCTATAACTATTGTAGTCAGTGGCTTATGCCTATTCCCATTAACCTATTTGGTTGTACTTCGAACTGGCATTATTTTGGAACAAATCACCTATGCCTATTCCCTTAATTATGTTGGATCTCATTTTTTTGGGTCTAACTGGTCTAGTTTATTCCTATTCACTGTTATGTACGTCGGACCCATTGGAAAAATTATTTTTGTATTTGGTTCATTCTTGCATGGCTATTCTTTTATGTCAATTCTCGTGCTTATCCCCTATTCCTTGCTTTGATACTGTTAGTATCATTTCATAAGTACATAGAAAACTTGTGAAATCATTTTATACTTATGATTATGATGCGGGGATTGGGCGTAGCTTAATTAAGTTAGTTTGGCATAATAAATATGTTGGCATAGTCCAAATTGGCTATAATAGTGAATGATTTATATGCATATTAGACTTGGGCATAAGTTGATAAATTTAATTGGCCACAAAGGGTGTATAACTGGCGTGTAAACCAAGTTTCGGACATAAACGGTAAACTAAATATTAAATCTAGTTTTGACATAAACCGTAAATTGGAATATTAATCTAGATTGGGCATGAATTGTAAAAGGGGAATATTAAATCAAAAATTGGTATAAACTGCAAGTTGGGCTGATTGATAGGTAAATCAAGTTTTGGGCATAGAATATAAATACGCTAATTTGCTTGACAAATAAATATGATCTAGGATAAATTGATTTACGGAAAATTTACGTAAATAGTAAATAGGTATATTTTGCAAAAGACGAATATGCCTAACCCGAGGTTAGACTGAGTTGTGGCGTAAAACCGCCCGGAACCGACCGGCACATCCATTGACCACAACAATACCTGTCTAATGTGGGTGGTTAGTGCATCAAGCCCAGAAAGATCCGAGGTTAGACTGAGTTGTGGTGTAAACCTGCCCAGAACCAACCGGCACATCCTGTAACCACAACAATATCTGTCTAATGTGAGTGGTTGGTGCTTTAATTAATTAATTAATTAAGGCTCATGAATAAATCAAGCTAGAAATGGTGAGGTTAAGTAATTAGGGAAAGACTTAATCGTAATAACATGTTAAATAGGCAAATGGGTGAGGTTAAGTAAATTTAGAACACTTAACCGTTGTAACATGTTAATTAAGCAGATGATAGGGTTAAGTTAACTAAGGTAACACTTAACGAAAATATATAATGACATGTGGTGGGGTTAAGTAATACAAGAGGAAAACACTTAACCAATTATATAACATGATGTATGGGAAGGGTTAAGTTAACATGAGAACAACACTTAACCAATATAACAAGATTTGAGGTAGGGTCAAGTCAACACCAGAAGGAAACACTTAACCAACATGACGTGACGGGTGGATGGGTTAAGTTAACTTGAATTGATTAATGACACTTGACCAATGTAACTCGATGAACGAATGGGGTTAAGTAAATTGGGAAATACTTAACCAATATAACCTAATGAATGAACAGGGTTAAGTTAATAAATCACACTTAACCAATCCAACATGATAAGCAAGAAAGGTTAAGTTAATAAGAACCACTTAACCAACACGACTTGACGAGTAGGAGGTTAAATACACGGCGGGTAGGTGGGTAATATTAGTAAATATAGGCCCACAAAACTTAACCATTAAATAAACATGCTTAAATCCGTGGGAAGGATAAGTACATCTCGTGTAGGTGGGCAATATTAGTACATATAGGCCCGCAAACTTAACCGTTAAGAAAACATGCTAGAATCGGTGGGAGGGTTAAGTACATCTCGTATGGGTGGGTAATATTTGTGTATATAGGCCCACAAACTTAACTAGCAGGAAACCCTAGTAACGGGGACCCATTTCAGCAGTAACCCACATAGATGTATCATGGCACCCTGAAACTAGGCAGGGTGGGGCACGATTACTGGGCTGATTATAAGCGGTCAAAGATAACGGTTGGGGGTACGTCAGTGTAGGTTCCGACGGTTTACGAGCGTGCACGTACTCCGGAGTGGGAAAAAGCAGGCACTGGGTACCAGTAGTTATACATTGTGCGTCTTGAATTGTGTCGGGTCGTTATCATAAGGCTTGATGCACCTTATGGTGAGGCCAACACAGAGTATCTACACGTAAGAGAGGGCCGAGTGATACAAACACATGGAAAATTAATACAAGTAGGTAGCATAATCCTTAGTTGGACCTAGGTCGCGTAAACCCTGAATCCGAGAAGCGTTCAATAGGTAGCATAAACCCCAATGGCCCTGGGTAGCGTAAACCCTGGTTGAACCTAGTAAGCGCTCGATAATATACCCTAGATTAGATCTAGGTAATAAATGGAATCCCCATAATGTACACCTGAAGGAAACCGCAAATACGGGGTTTTGGATCACGTTATCATATGATCATAGATTGCTAGTTTGGACACCAGTTAGGTAGTGTAGAGATATAGAAATTAGTATAAACATGGTATTGTGAAGCAGAGAAGGAGTAGAAGCGCATTCAGTTTATCAGTACATTCAGTTTATCGGTACATTCAGTTTATCTTGCCATATCCCATGCTTATCCCATATTATCTCGTTATTATGGTTTAGTTTTGTATTTAGTTTATTCATGTCATGACCCTTTTCCTCGTTTAAATACTAAGAATCACTAGACTTACCAGACTTTATGTCTGACCTAGTTTGCTTTCGCCTCTTTTCTTCCATTCCCCCCCCCCCAAGGTAGTCAGGGAGGGAATAGCTCAGGTTTGTTTGGACCGTTACTTTTTCCAAGCTTGAAGACTCTTTGACGTGTTGCCTTGGACTCTCTCTTCTACTACTATAGCTGGCTCATGCTTTATTTGGGGAAATTATTTTATGCTTCTTTGTTTTTGTAAGCAAGACAGGATACTTTGGTATTGGAAAACAATCTTTGTACAAGCTGTTTATCAATGAAATAAAGTTTTATTTATTTGTCGCTGCTTTAATTGTCTGTCTTGTAATTTATCTGCATCTTCTACCTATAATGCTCCACCGAAATTAAGGCATTCCCTTTGTGAGTGGCCTTAACAGAGGTGTGGTGTTACACTATAATCAGTGTATAGTGTCAAACACAGATTCAAATATAAATGTATCAATCATTGACGACATGGGTACCATCTATCATGTTGCTATACTAGTTCTATAATAAAAACCGCAAAGTCACATATTGGAAGTTGGATTTCCATCTGTGAACCAAGGCAAGGGATCGTCCTTACCGTTTCGAGACTCTCTAACCCGAGCCACAGGACCCAAACTCAGGTGGGCCCTTGGATCGTCAGGGCCGTTCCACACAGAGTGGATTAAAATGCCTGAACAATATGTTTCCCCGCCTTATGCGGCGTAAAACTGGTCAGTATGTCGACCAAACCATCCGTCGGCCCTGTAGTGACCGATATAACCGAGGCGCCTCGCTATCCATCATCCACATAAGTAAAATGTTTGGGCTCCATACCATGACACCACTCCTAGCTAGAAGGAAATGGATAGCTAGGAGTGGTGTCATGGTATTCGTTTCCACCATAAGTAAAATGTCTGGGCTCCATACCATGACACCACTCCTAGCTAGGAGTTGGATTACTATGACACCACATAATTAAAATGTCTGGGCACCTCGCGATCCATCATCTAGACATTTTCAAAATATCATATTTTGAAATCATTTCCATTTCGATATTCATTATAAAAATGAATAAAACTGACATAAATATCGTTCACGTCAAAGTGGCGTTAATCTAATCAACATGGCTTCATATATTTCAATATTCTCGTGTCTATCCCAAATCGGACATCAAAATCATATTTTGATCCATTACTGAATATTATTTTTAAAATATTCGTTAATTTAAAATATTCGTTTTTTCCAAATTGGAATCATACATAGTCAATTACCATATAATTTTATTTATATGGATTTCATACACACATGTACACAACAATAATCAAACATAGTCAACCATCATCCAGTGTGCATTACACAACTGCATAAGTGTTAAATATAAATAATCAATGCTTATAATAGCCTGTCAACCAATAAGCGTGTGGGGTTTCCAAACAACAAACACTGATTATTATTTGTGCAATTGGGCGATGTGTAAAATATATCGTCCCAATCCATATCAGTTAAATGTGTATACATAAACAAATCATCTGATTTATAAATGAATATTTATTTTATTCATATACACGTTAAAAAAAATATTTTTTAACTATAAAATATTTATTTCAACTCATGAATATTTTATATAGTTCATTTATACAATAAAAATGATATTTTTATTATTCTAACATTTTTAGAAAATTTCGGCAGCATAACGATGCGATACTAGAACCAGAATAAGGTCTAGCCTTATCCCTCGCCTAATACTGGCTCGCTCCATACTCATACCAAATTCAATCAATTCATTTCACTTCCCAAACCAAATTCAAACAAATAAACCAATCAACCAAACAACCAAACAAATATGGTTTCAAACAAAGGTGTCGGGTGCTACTAAGCACCGTCTGCATCCTAGTTTATATATTTAACTAGAAAATAAATTAGAGTGAGAAGTTCTCACCTTTGGGATCCACTCCTCCAGTTCTATTTCTGAATTTCTGAACCGTTTGGATTTGCCCGAAATTCCAACGCAATCTTTTCCACATTGTTCATAGTAAAAATCACATTTTTAATATGATGTTTATAAATTTAAAAATCGCATTTTTATTCTTGTACTGTTCATATAAAAATCACATTTTTATACTACTACTTCACATATAAAAATTGCATTCCTATTACGATGTTTACATTTTAAAGATCACATTTTTATGGCGCTATCATATATATAAAAATCATATTTTTATATCGATGTTTGCATTATAAAAATCATAATTTTGTTTTGCTATAATATATATAAAAAACCATATTTTTATTTTGCTACTTCATATATAAAAAGTATATTTTTTTATCGCTACTTTATATATAAAAATTATATTTTTATTTCTATTACATATAGATAAAAATCATATTTTTATTAGATAAAAATCATATTTTTATCGCTACTACATGTAGATAAAAATGTAGATAAAGATCATATTTTTACTGCGCCATTCAAATACAAAAAATCATATTTTTACCGCACCATTCAAATAACAAAAACCATATTTTTACCGTGCCATTCAAATATGTATAAAAACAGACTTTTATATTGTTATTCATATAAAAAAACTGATTTTTTTATTGCTATTCATATAAAAAAGCTTATTTCTTATATTGCTATGCATACATAAAAAAAATCTAATTTTTTTATATTGCTATGCATACATAAAAAAACTGTTTTATATATTTTTAAACTAATTACATAGAAGACAAATAAATAAATAAAATAAAATAAAAAACTCACGTGGTCTGGGATGGGGCGCAGGGCTTCAGGTGTTCGCGAAGGAGAAACTCGCGAGGTGGAAAATTGGTGGCGGTTGTAGTGTTCGGGTGATGGAGAATGGAGCAACGACGTTGGCTTTTCAGGCGAGGCAGATGCGAGAACGAGGTGCTATAGGCGGTGGGGGAGGCGCTCTGATGATCAGCGACGGCTAGGGTTAGTTGGCAAAACGACTATTTTTAAGGGCTATATATTATACTAAATTCTATAGCGACTATTCTGAATTTTCAACTAGACATAACTTTTTATTCCCGTTATGAAATTTGGATTTTTCACATTTGTTGGAAAGATATTTTCAAACATATTCAAATATTTTTGATTTTACCAAAATCCAGTTTATTTTGAATCTTGTACATTCCTTTGAAATTTGAGATCGAATTTTCAATCTTCCCGACTTAATCTTTTCGTCCTCGAAATGGAACGGAGCTAAAAGTTGTTTAACTAATCAACCCAACTTTCATTCTGGCATTCATTCTTCAACTTTTCAGTTTCTAAGAATTTTTCAATTTTTCAAAAATTTGGCTAACACCCTAAATTTTCGACATAACCTCCATTGTACGGGAGACATTTAAAACCGCAACTAGCCACGCAGGGCCCTCATCATCCAAAAAGAAAATGAAAAAGCCAAGCGGTCAGCCAGTCGGCTCATAAAATCATCCAAACCCAATAAATTAATAAACATGTACCTATTTATCGGGCATACAATTTTATTTCTCTTCTCTAGCCTCCTTGCTATGACCTGTTCAATATATATGCATGTACATGTATGCAGTTTCAACCAATTTTCAATTCAGTTCAGTATTTGATTCAATTTGGCTTAATGGTTCAAAATTTTATTTAATCGAAACAATAATCAAACAACAGAATCAGCAATCAATTAGTTGATTAGCTTTTCAATCCTATATCTTTAATATATATACTCAAAATCATGTTTTTGATGCCAATTCATAACAATAACCCTATCTAATTTTGGTTCCCACACCAGACTGTTGGAAACATATAGATATCCCACATTCGGCACTCGAATATCAACTCTGATGATGAGTACTCAATCATCAGAATCATCTTCGGGCTACTAGAGTGTGATTTTATATCTATCCAGTATATTAAAACTTCAAATTTACATTTGCAAGGCGTATATGCAAAATATTTATATACTTGATTGTCCAAATTCAATATAAAATAACTATTCAAATACGTATCATTGGTTTTAATTTTCAAAATTAAAATTGTTTTCATTTTTATTTTAAAAATAACACTCTTTCAACTCATTCTAGGATACTGCTGATCCCATCTCTAACGAGTCATTCTCATTGGATATTACTAATCCAATCTCTGATGAATTCTTTCGTTTGGTTCTAATGTGTCTTGTTCTCGAGCTAAATAAACCAAAGCTCTGATACCAAACTATGACGACCCGAACTTTCCCAGTCTCCGAAGAGGAGAGAAAGAACGGATTATCTGAGAAGGCTTGACAAATCAGAGCATAAATAGAAGAACATTTCACTGCTATTACAACAATTTTCATTAGAGTACAAGAATATACAGAGTATGAACAAATAATATACATTTGATAAATATCAGAGACATACAAATTACAATGCAGCAGAAAATAACACAAAATACAACTGAAAGGAATACACGGATACAGAGCTGTCTGAATATAGTTCCAGTTGTAAATCCAGGATCTTGTGAATATAATATCTGCAATACCCAACTACTAGCTGCCTGTGTGGAAAATAGGGGCACCCAGAGTTTCGGTTAAAACAATAAACTCCAGGATAGTCATATGACTGGTGTGAGAACTAAAACAGTTATTAAATCTTTACTTTAAAATAAAGTAAATCAAGGGGCCGCGCCATATAACACGAAACGGGTTTTCTCCTTAGAATACCAGTGCATATAACAAACAATGTAATGCTTTTTGGAAAAATGAAGCTATTATAAGACTTAAGTCCCATCACATAATGCAACGCAAGCCGGAGGACATAGTTTTAACTTATAATAGCCAAACATGCTTGGTACATTTAAAACAAATCATTTTATACTATAATAAGTGTATAGTGTCAAAAATAGCTTCAAATATAAATGTATCAATCATAGACGGCATGGATATCATCTATCATGTCACCATACTAGTTCTGCAATTAAAACCACAAAGTCACGTATTGGAAGTTGGATTTCCATCTGTGAACCAAGGAAAGGGATCATCCTTACCGCTTCAAGACTCTCTAACCCGAGCCTCAGGACCTAGACTCAGGTAGGCCCTTCGATCGTCAGGGTCGGTCCACATGGAATGGATTAAAATGTCTAAATAATACGTTTCCCAACCCTGTGAGGCGTAAAACTGGTCAGTATGTCGACTGAACCATCCTTCGGCTCTGTAGTGACCAATATAACCGAGGCGCCTCGCTATCCATCATCCACATAAGTAAAATGTCTGGGCTCCATACCATGATACCACTCCTAGTGTAACAACCCGCAAAAATCAGGACCAATTTAAAATTTTATTTTATAAAATTTTAATGAATTTTGACAATATAAAATAATTTATTTAAATAATAATGATCAAAAATTTGATTTAAATCGAAGTTAGAATGAATAATTTAATTTTAATTAACAAAAGAGTTAGAAATAGCGCGGTAGTTTGAAAAGTCAAACTTGAATTTTGACTGACCGTACAGGATGCAAAATTTAACGGATTTTAGTGAAACCAAAAATATTAGAATCTGTTTAAAAATATCTTTCCAACGAATCCGAAAAATTGAAATTTCATAGCGGAAATCAAAAGTTATGGCCAATTCAATATTTAGAAAGGTCACTATGAAATTTATAAAGGTCAAAATGCTACTTTTTGCATACGAAGGAATTTGAACTCGAAACCACTTCCATTGAGTTCATAATGATGTTTCTACATTGAAAAACAGTAAACACTTATATATTTTGAGTTTCGGGATTTATTTGTTTAAAAATATATTTTTAATATTAAATATATTGGCCTTAAAAATAGTCATTTTTCAAACGACCTCGGTTTTCGACGAAACCACTTTTGTTGGAACCGGAATGTCAAATTATTGCTAGGTTTCAAATTTTAGAATTTTTCGAATTAATATGTGAGCGTGGCGAAATAAAATGTGTTTTGACTATTTACAGTTAAATTTGAACGCCTTAAAAATAGCCATTTTTCGAACAGTCTCAGAATTCAACGAAAATAATTTTGTTGGATTCGTATCGTCATAAGAAAGCTAAAAATATTTTTTTTAGAATTTTCTGAGGTCGTATGTGACCCAGGCATATTTAAATGTACGGTAGGAATTAAATAATTAATTTAATATTGTATTTTCAATTAAAACCGAAAATAAAACATGTAGACATCAGAATTGGACCTTGGGACATAGCCCATCGCGTTCAGAAGGCCTTAAAACGTTAAGATCGACAGTAAGCAGGCCCAAATCCGAGAAAGTCCAAAAATCCACTTTATTTCACGAAATTCGGAATTAAATATTAAAATATTATTAAATCCGAAAACCCTAACCCTAATGGCCAGCCGCCGCCCAGAAATTGATGGCCAGAATTGCTCCAACTTCAAATGCTAATATCTCTCAATCCGTTCGACGAAAATTGACGTATGACCTACCAAATCGAAGAGAATTCAGAGACCTTTCAATCTATACGGTCAAGATCGGGTTTTGGTGCACGGATTTCGCGAATTTCGTCCGAGAAGCGGCTGCGGTTTTTATTGGTTTGCGGGCCCTAGGAGAGGCCGAGTTCGCCGGGGTTGGTGGTGTAGGTTGCTCTCGGCATGGCGGTCGCGGTGGTGGTGTTGGATCGGCGAACGGGGGCTTCGTTGGTGGTGCGTGCAGAAAAGGGAGGGAGCGACTATGGGTTATGGTGATGAAGGGAGTGACGCGAGGAAGAAGGTGCGTCTCTTATTTTTTTAATATTATTTTATTATTTAATTATTTAATTTTCCAATCTTTAAAAATCCGTAACTCTCTCATACGAGGTCCGTTTGACAAACCGTAAATTGCGTTGGAATCACAAAATTAAGAGCTTCGCGATGGCGCAGACCGTAGCTGAAAAGGAGACAGTCGAATTTCAGCCAAATTTCAATGTGAGAATTCAAATTTTCATTATTTAATTTATTATTAAATTATTTTCTTGCTCTAAAATAATTGTGTGATGATGTTAATTCAGACCTGAAATGTTGTATGTAAATAAATGGTTGATTGTTGCTTGTGGTGTGTTTATTGTTCATGTTATGATTAGATCCACCTTTAAATTGCATATATTATTGAGTTTCAATTGCTGTTGGGAAATTAAATCTAAATTTAGATTTAAAAACATATTTTATTTAGATCTAGACGTTCTGATTTATTTTATATTATTAAAATATATTATTTTCATTTTTCTGAAATGAACAATAGAAGTTAAACGACAAACAAATTTTTATTTTTATTTGTTGATTTAACAATGGAATTTGGTCGACAATAAATATTTATTTTTATTTGTTGGTTTTATAATAGAAATTGGCACAATGAATAAAATATATCTTTATTTGTTTACATTAAAGAGAATGGACCAAGAAAATATATCTTTTAATGTAAATTTGTTTACATTAAAAAAAAGAATGACTAAAAAGGATATATTTTAATATGAGGTTTTATCATTAAAAAGAATGAAAACAAAAGATTTCATTTTTTTATGTAAAAATAGTTTTCAATCAAAAGTCATAATTTATTTGTCAATTTGATGTTCAATAAAAGTTGCAACATTAAAAATATCATTTTTAATGTAATATTGTTTTCAATAAAAAAAAGAAGCAACATAAAAATTTCATTTTTAATGAAATAGTGTTTTTGTAAAAAGAAGCAACGTAAAAGGTTTTATTTTTATGTGTTCATTGTTTTCAATAGAAAGATTTTACATTAAGAAATTACATTTTTAATGTGATTTGGGTTTCATCGTAAAGATTAGAATAAAAAGATTATATCTTTATTTTCATTTTGTTGAAATGAAGAGTTTATAAAATAAGATTGCATTTTTGTTGAAATTTTGTTCATTGAAATATAATTTGTTCTTTTATTTGTATTCACATATACAAATGAAACATTGAAAATAATCTTTTCTTTTTATTTGTTTTCACAAACACAAGTGAACATAGAAAATAAAGTTTATCCCTTTTATTTGTACTTACATATACAAATAAACCATTAAAATGAAATATGTCATTTTATTTGTATCCTCAAATACAAATAAAACATTGAAAACAAAAGTTCATTTTTTTTATTTGTATTCACAAATACAAATATGCACTGAAAATAAATTTGCTCTTTTAATTGCACTCACAAATGCAATTATGCATTAAAACAAAATTTGTTCTTTATCTTACATTCACTAATGCAAATCTAACATAGGAAATAAGTTAACTTTTTATTATGTTCTTCAATGTGAATGTGACATGAAATAAATAAAATTGGCCTTTTTGTTTGCATTCACAATGCGAACAAAACCTTTAAGAAATTATTTTCAGAAGTTACATTATATTTGTAAATATATTTTGTAAATAAAAAAGTTGTTCTTTTATTTTGCATTCACCAATGCAAAGGTTTATTGAAAATAAAATTATTCTTTTATTTGCATGTACCAATGTAAATATACATTAAAAATAAACTTGTTCTTTTGTTTGCATCTAAAAATGCAAATATATATTTAAAATTAAAACTTGTTCTCTTATTTGTATTTACGAATACAAATATATATTAAAGTAAAGTTTATTCTTTTATTTACATTCACTTATCCAAATACATTTTGAAAATGAACGAACCTTTTTATTTGTGTTCCCAAACACAAATACATTTTAGAAAATGAATGATCCTTTGTGTTTGTGTTCTCAAACACAAATATAACATAGAAAATTAAAATGGTCTTTTTATTCGTGTTCTTAAACACAAATAAAACATTAAAATAAAAGAACATTTTTTTTGTGTTCTCCAACACAAATATAACATGATTTTAAAGTAGTACATTTTTATTTTTAATTGCATTTTCAATGCGAATATCTCATGAAATCAAAAATTCACATTTTTGTTAACATTTCATAATGTAAACAATACAAGAAAATAAAAATTACATTTTTGTTTGCATTCTACAATGCAAACGAAATATAGAAAAGAGAATATGCATTTTTATTTGCATTCTGTCATGCAAATAAAATAAAGGAGATAAAATTACATTTTTGTTTGTAACTTCAGTTGCAAACAAACGAGAAATAAAAATTACATTTTGTTGCAAATTTAGATGCAAACAAATTTATTAAAAACAAATGTTACATTTTTGTTGCATGTTTTAAAGGTGAACAAAGCATTAAAATAAAGGTTACATTTTTATTTATTTATTTACTTCACTTGATGTAAATAAACATAAAATAAAGAGTTGTTCTTTTACTTACATTTCTTGATGTAAATAAAACTAGAAATTTAATATTACACTTTTATTTGCTTTACTCAACGCAAATAAAACAGGAGAATAAATGAAATATTTTTCATTTGCAATCCTTAATGCAAATAAATTATAAAATGAAAAAGTTACAATTTTTTATTTATTTATTTATTTATTTATTTATTTATTTACATTCCTCTATGTAAATAAACATCAAATGAAAAGGTTGAATCTTTATTTGTATTCTCTATTGCAAATAAAGCATGAAATGAATAGTTATATTTTGTGTTATTATTTATATCCCCTATTACGAATGGAATTAAAGGATTACATTTTTCTTTTCATTTATTTACAATGAAAGGAATTGAAATAAAGATTGTATTTTTATCATCATTTTTGATGCGATAAAAGAATAGAAATAAAGATTACATTTTTATTGACATTTTACATGCGATAAAAAGAACAGGAATAAAAGAGATATTTTTATCATCGTGTTATATATTGTGTA
This sequence comes from Allium sativum, assembly GCA_030737875.1. NCBI lineage: Eukaryota > Viridiplantae > Streptophyta > Magnoliopsida > Asparagales > Amaryllidaceae > Allium > Allium sativum. The sequence goes on from CM060926.1 coordinate 912,047,105, forward strand.
TTACACTGCCATAGGCAAGTTACCTGACTTGTTTATGTGATTGGGTCGATAATTTTCACACATCGCCCAAGTGCACAAATAATTTATTATTTGTTTGTTGGTTGAAACCCCACACGGGTGTTGGGATGAAAATTAACATACACTAATCCCAATATTTAGTTGTATGTTGATCGGTAGATCGACAGGCTGTGATGAGCGTTATTATTTAATTTTAACGCTTACATAGTTGGATTTTACACTTTGGATGAAATGGATGATTTGATGATTATATTGTTATTGTCATATATATGATGTGTGTGAAATCCATATAATCCAAATTATATGGTAAATGGTTGAGTCGCATTTCGATTCAGATGTTCTTTTAAATAAGAATATTTTTACATTAGAAATTCTTTTTATTTAAATATATATATAATTTTTAATTAAGTATATGGTAAACAAAGAATATTTGTAAAGGATAAAAATCTTTTGTGTAAAGAATATTTTTAATGATTATTTTAAAATATGTTTCTATAATAATAAATTAATTTTTAAAGAGAAATATTTTATTTAAGATTATTAGAATTTGCAAATCTTATTTTATGAAATAAATTGAGATGTGAAGTGGATTTATCGTGGACGGTGTTTTTAAATGACATTTCTCCTTTAATCCAATTTACATCGAAATTATTATTTGGAATTTCTAAATCTATTCATAGATTTAACAAAAGCATTTTTCTAAAAGTCTAGTTTTCCAATTTAATATATATTCAATTGGAATTAAGTGGAAAATTCGATTGGTAATAATCGAGATGGGCTTCTGTAATAGAAGGCCGATATTATATATGGAATTTAAGAGGCTTTGCCGTTATTCCATGTATATTGTTAGTCCGATACAGAAGTTCACATCGATTATGTATTGATTGATTTCTGTGGAATTCCATATTTTGGAAATTGATTTATGGGTTTATCGTGAACTGTGTTTTAAATGACACGAGTTCTTTAACCCGTTTAAAAGAAGATTTATTCTTTAAAATAAATAATCTTGTGAAAATGATTTTTGATATTAAATCAAATTTAGAATTTTTAATAAATCTTTTAAGGAAGATTTATGATTAAATTTATTAATTTATCTTTGATAAAATTAATGAGAATCTTTTAATATGAATATCTTATTAAAAGAATATTCTGAGTAGGAAATGTGGCGTAATGTGTGATTTTCCAATATTTGATTTTTAATCACAAAATACGCGAGTTATTCAGAAAGACCGGGTTTAACCCATTCTGAATAATCATCACGACGATCAAGAGTCGAAGATGAAGATGGCAATTGAAGACCCAAGGTTTTCACATCGTTGGGATGATGATGACTGGTATCTTGAATTGGGACTGGACACCCCAAGGCAAGGTATTTAGTAATGATCGTCCAAACGCATTTGGAGATCGACGGACACGTTGTTTCGCTCAGACCCAGAGCGGACTTGTAAATGGATTGCGTGTCTGACATTGTATTCTCTTCTACTGTATTTGTTGAACGCTACTGATTATATATTTCTGTTTGGTGGTGGAGAATTTATTCTTCATTTAACCCCCTTCTCTAAGACGTATGAGCTTAGAGGTCATATATATTGGTAGATGATCAATGATATGGTAGAGTCTGACAATGTGGCATGCTAAGATGCAATCGATCAAGGCTTTGTTGAAAAGCAGACCTTGTGGGATGATCAAAGCACAGTCTATTTAGGCATAGCTTTGTGTATATCGTGACTTCGCGAGCCTCACAGCCCGGTAGAGTCTAAAACGGGAGAAGGGAACGCAGGGAGTGCGCACGTTTCTTTCTAGCTAGAGTGGTGCCAGGGACCTACCAGCGCTGGCATTTATTCATTGTGGTTGTTGGATTTTTCGAGGCCTCGGTTTATGCGGTCGCCACTGGCCGTAGTATAGGTCCAAAAGGACCGGGAAGCGTGTGTTCAGGCATAACTAATCCACAAAAGCAAGTGTGGACCAGCCCTGCAGGATCCAAGGGTTGGACAGAGTACCAATCCTGGTACATTGCTAGAGTGTCTCGAATCGGTAAGGATCTCCTCCCTAGCCTTGACTCAGATGGAAACCCAAATTTCCAATACGACATCACGCGGTTTTGATTGTATACCTATATATGGCGACATAGTGGGATGGGGCACTCATGCCGTCTAGGATTGATACATTTACTTTGATGTATTTCAAATTGGTTGCACACTATTATTATATAATACCATGTTTATCGTATCAAGCATCTTTTGATCATTATAAGGTAAACCCTATCCTCCGGTTTGCGTTGCATTGTGTGATGGGACTTGGGTCTTATAATGGTTTCATTTTTCTAAAAAGCATTGCGTTATTTTGACGATTTACTTTAGTCATGCACTGGCAATCCATAGGAGAAAACCCGTTCCGCGAAAGTGGCGTGGTCTTGTGATTAGCCTTATTATATTATATAGGTTAAGTAGAATTCTCACACCAGTCCCACGGCTGACCTGTAGTTTGTTTCACTTTGCAAACTTGGGTGCCCTCTTTCCACACGGGCAGTCGAGTAGCTTATTTGACAGATATATAAAACAAGATCCTGGATTGAAGACTGAAGCTGTGGCCATAATGTTGATAGCCTTCCACTGAGATTAGTTCCGCTGCAATGTATTCATTTATTGTAATTTATTCTTCCGCTGTAATTATATTCCAATGTACTCTGATATGTATATTCTATACTCTGATGTAACATTTATTATAGTGTTATAAAAGTCTTCTGTTATCTGTTGTAATGTGTTGTATGCCCAAAGTTAAAGTATTCGTAGATTTTCACTTTTTGGGTCAGACCTGTGTGGTTTATGGTCGATCCAAAGGGCGGGAATTTGCGGTTCTTTACAGTTGGTATCAGAGCCAGGTTAGCTCAAACCTTTGGGGTACGACTTCTTAGAACTGAACAAAAGACTCATCAGAGATTGGATTAGTAATGTCCAATAAGAATACTCATTAGAGATAGGATCAGCAGTATCCTAAAATGAGTAAACTCGTTAGAGATGGGGTTAGTAATGCCCTAGAACGAGTTAAGAGTTACGAATTTATAATTAACGTATTTTTGATATTTATAATCTATTCTTTGAAATATGATTTTTATATATATTTTGAAGAGATAATTAACCATTAAAATTTAAAATTAAGATAGTTAATTTTACAATTTTTAGCTACGTTCCTTTTCGAGGACGAAAAGTTTTTAAGTGGGGGCGATTGTAACAACCCGCAAAAATCAGGACCAATTTAAAATTTTATTTTAGAAAATATTAATGAATTTTGACAATATAAAATAATTTATTTAAATAATAATGATCACAAATTTGATTTAAATCGAAGTTAGAATGAATAATTTAATTTTAATTAACTGTAACGACCCGCCATTTTGATCGTGCCGAATCGACAAAACATGTTAACTCGGAACGTCCAAAACAACAGATTGTTATTAGCTTCTGAGGTAAATAGAATAAATCACAGAATCACAGATACATATACAGAGTAACATAATATCTCACAGCGGGAATTACAAAATACAATAGTAGTTCATGAAGCTACTAAATAAGTTTTACATCAGAGTTTACATAAATAATACAGTGGAAGACTAATACAGTAAATGAAAGATAACTACAAAAACAGAAATGACAAGAATAGCTAGAACTGGATCAACTGAACAGGTAGATATATATGAGCAAAAATCCAACATAAGCTCCAACTCCAAGAGTGAATCTCGAAACTGTAATACTCGATCTGACCCGAGCAATAATGCAAAACAAAACAACTCGGATCAGGACTGACATTCTCATGGAAGTAAATCAACTCAAATGAAATGTTCGATGAAATGCAATCAGTAACTTAGAGGATGTTTGGGATCACCATCCTCTAAGGATCCGTCAAACTAATACTATATAGCGTAAGCGGGATTACCATGATTACCCTTACACCGTTTATATATTCACATAGTATATACACAACCGTAATTCCTCCGTAAACTGGAGGTTGATCAGAGGGCACTCCATATAAAACAGTACAAAACAAAGTAGTAGTGGCTCGTATAAGGCATGTGACAAGGCACGCAAGGAATGCCAGGATGGATTCACCATTTGCAGAGCCGGACTGGTGGTAACGCATAGTAGCAACTACCGCCCACCTCGATACACACTCCCATAATCAAAAGGGCCCAAATCGAATCTCAACAGTAATAGAATAATATCGAAGAAGTGTGCTCGATAAGAGGTATGACCTCACTTGGTCCGTGCATAGCTCCTGTTTTAGCCACATCAAGCTGACTCAAGGTAGTCAGGGTCTCGTAATTAATATGAAATACAAAATAGAGTCGTTTGCCAAATCATCCCTTCATTCTGGAACTCCACCGCGTACACAGTTGTCAAAGTGGTTTTCGGTATTGGCAGAGAGTATGACAATAGCCGATCCCGGTCTCTTTAACAACCAATCGTTTACATTTTTCACACCGTGGTCATTATTTTATAAATCAATTTATAAAATAGTTTATACGAATTCTCATATTCGAATTTGAATTCAAAATTAAATATCTAACCTCAAATATATTAAATTTTGAAAACAACTCATCATTTTAGTCGATTAATGATATTCGACACTTAGGTTCAAATTTCCTTTTATATAATTTAAAACAAAATCTTAAACTTCAATATAAACCAAATCGTCTTATAACTATAATTCAAGTTATATAGTTCAAAACTATTACTTCTACATTTCAAATCAAAATCTTATATTTCCATTCAACCAAATTATGATTTAAAACCATTCTTATACATTGATTTAACAAATTCTTAATTCAAACCAAACGATATAAAAAATCAATTCCGCATATAACATCTATATATTCCAATTCATAATTAATCACTTAAAATTGAATTTAATTCTTATCGACTATAAATTCAAAATAAATCAATTTACCCAATTCACATTCATTTCTTATCAAGGTTCATAATTTAAACCAAATCAAATTCAATTTCCTAAATTTACCAATTCAAGTTCATCTCTACAAAAATTCGTATCGATTCCAATTCATAACTTAATATGAGTTCATTCGTTATTCAAATATCGTTATATAGATTTACATCTTTAAACTTCGAATTTAAATCGCAAAATATAAACTATCCATCTTGACTTTATTAAAGTTTATAAAATATATATATATATAAGAAAATTAACTTTGAAAAATAGATATGTATATATATATAAGTTTATAAAACTCTAAAATAAATTAGAAATAGATTATAAACATATATAAGTTTAAAATAATATAAAAATAGATTTAAAGAAATATTTATAATAATATAAAAAAGTTAAAATACTTATAGGAATCGATTATATGGTTTAAAATAAATAAATTTCTAAGTAAAATCTTAAATAAACATTTAAATCCCTATTTACAAATAAATCATTTTAAAACACATAATTTAAAATATACAAAATAATTTATATTTAAATAAAATATGAATATAAATATAAATATAAATATAAATATAAATATATAAAGTCTTAAGTAAATATTTTAAAATAAAACTCATTTTACTTCGAAAACATGACCGACGGTGTCCGTATATAGTTTTCTACCCTATGGTCAAGTGATACGGATATTTATCATTTCAACCCGCAATTGATAAAATTTCTACGGGTCTATCATTTCAACCCGCGATCCCAAATTCAATAAAAATCGTTCAGATCTATCATTTCAACCCATAACGATTTTTCCCTATTCTAATGTTCGTTCGGGTATGTATCATTTCAACCCTTAGTGATTTTCCTAAAACTAGGGTATCAACAATCACATAGTATCAATCACAACATATATATCATCAGTGCAACTACGTGTCATATGAATATATCGTGTCGCATATGAAATGTGCATACATATCAAATCAAACAATTTCTAACAGCAATCTTATACATTTCATATAACAGTTCATTATTGATCTAACATCGATGAAAAATGTGAGTCAGGTGTGAGATAAACTCACCTTCCGTGGCACAGAGAAGGAGACGACAAACGAATGGACACTGAATGAGACGACAATCTCCAGGCTCGCCTTAGAATGGATTCAACTTGATGAGCACTCAATATAATTTATTATTTTATAAGAGGAGGTAAAGGAAGTTCTCAATGGATCGGCACAGGTATTGGATTTTGGATGATTTCTGAACTCAACACCACACTCGACTCAACACTAACCCAATTCAACTAAAAATAAAACACATTAATATTTTACAAAATATTATACGCAATTAAAAAAACATAACGTATATATATTTTTAAAAATCGACGGACATCAAAACCATATATATATGTGTATATATATATACACCACAAAATATATGTGTATATTATAATTGGTCCACGCACACAACTCAAAATACACACATATTCAAAACTCACTCACGCTCACACACATTAGATGTTAAAATACACAGAGTCGCATGAACCTAGACTCACACACATATACTCAAACACACACCAACTAATAAATATATATATAAAACAAAAACAAAATAATAAAATCACACGGACTGGAGAATATGGTAAGAACGGTGACTATTTTCAGGCGGGATGAAATTTTGTGAGGACGCAGGAGTAAATAGTAAGAACGGTGATGGGAAAAATGGTCGGTGTTTTGAGGCTGCAAACAGTAGGAGACGGTCGGATCCGGTCTATGGGAATGGTTGTGGTCAGAGTACTGCAGAGGTGATTGGAGTGGGAAGATCGGTTGGCGGCTTCATGCAGAGGGTCGGCTTCGGACCGATGGAGTTGGAGTTCGGATGGCGAAAGAGCAAGCGGTGGAGAGAAAAGGAATGCGATGGGAAAGGGGAAAGAATCAGATAACAGCTGTGGTGAAGGGGCAGATCGCACTGGTTTTGTGAGGTAGGCAATGGCGGTTGCTTTTATTTGTTGATGGGAATAATTAAAAAGGAACGGAGGCTTGAGAAGATAAATATGTGGGAAGAATGGAGCGGTTTTATCCAGGCATTTCGGCATTAAAGATGATGTGGATCTGAACAGAATAGAATTTGAACCAACTTTTTTTTTTAAATAAAATAAAAGTAAAACGGCATCAGGAAAATATGGTGCACAAATGAACGTTTCAACACTTGGGATAGGAAACAACGCATCCAAATGTAAATGCAAATGTCAGAAACGCATGGAATTGGAAAAACAAATGATGCATGGCATGGTTTGCATGGAATGGAAACAAAATGAAACGTGCATGCAATTGGAATATTAGAAAGGTAAGAGTTAAAAGGCATGAATTTTTGGTTAGGAGAAAGCATTGAAATGTAAGAACGCATGCATGTTTTGAAAGTCGGAACAATATGTGCATGCGTGGTTTTTAGGATGTAAATGCAATGTGCAGAGGTTTAAAGTTCAAGTGTAAAAGGCCGGGTTTGTGCAAATACAAAGAGATAGGTTTGAAAACGAACAAAATAATGAATAGCATTTAGAATTGAAATGGCATGTACGCATGCATGGTAAAATGAATGTTCTTGAACATATATGTATCCTTACAGGCCCAAAAAAATAAACAAAAAATTAAATTGGTGTTTTAATGAAATAAAAAGACATGTTTTGCAGACCCAAAACAGTTAGAAAAGTATGTAAGATCGAAAAAGGGACACATCGAACTCAAACGTCACTGTTTCAAAAATGAACTGCGCAAGCCTTTTCGCAGTTTCAGCGCGAACCGAGCACCGAAACTGACAAATAAATATATTTTGGTAATCAGCTCGACGAGACGGACACAACGGTGTATAATTTGCAGTGTCAGGATGCTCCGTTCAAAAGCGCGTTACGGACCCCTTTGACGTAAAAATGCGGACATAAAACGGAGGTCAAAACGTCCGATTTTCGCGAAACGAATTTCACCGTCGGATTCGTGACAACGAATAGAATATTTTTCGTGTTTGTCCGAACTGGTTTTGGAGAAATTTTAAAATCGCTAAAATTTGATCTGTTATGCGCAGCTTTGCACTGAAAATTGCACGACCAACAACAGTCAAATTTTCCGATGAAATTTTTACAGTTGCTACATCTCACTGTACGTATTACAAATTTCGAATTCCCGTTATGAAAAACCATAGAATAATTTCAGAATAAAATTTTGATTTAAATCGGATTTTAAATCGTTAAAAATTACCGATTGTTACAATCTCCCCTACTCAAAACTTTTCGTCCCCGAAAAGGAACGAGGTAGGGAAATAGTAATTAAATAATTAATATATTTAAACCAATGGTTCATATTTATCCCTATACATATATAATTTTAAATATATAAAAATCAAATGATAAAATATTTTCAAACATTTCAAACATTTCAAGTATTCACTCGACGTTACGATTGGCTATATATATTTATCCCACTTTCGAAACCCGAAAATAGATATCGATGATGCCGCGGTCATCACCAGAATCATTTTCAAGCGACTAGGGTGTGACTCTATATCTATCTAATACGTATAGGATTTAACATAGACGTTGATCAGACGTATACACCAAGTCACTAAGTATTCGATAGGCCAATTTTAACGTCAAATAAGTACTCAAAACATCTTTTTATATTTAAATAGAATATATACCATACTCTAAATCATATATTATAAATAATATATTTCAAATCATTAAAATTTCAAGTAGGGAAAATGTATCTCTCCCCCACTCATTTATTTGTTAAAATTCAACTATAATTCTTAATAAATATACAACAATATTATTATTAAATCAAATATATAACAAAATCATTCTATACTATATCTAAATCTTTTCAAATTCATGTTATCAATATCTAAACTTATAACACTTAATTAATTCTATAAGTTAACATATGAATACCTTACACATAAAATCTTTACAAACCATTGGTATTACCAAATTATTTACAAATATCAAATTAAATATTACATTAAGAAGATCTTATATAATAATATCTTTCAAAATATAAATTTCAAACCAATATTTAATAAAGACAGACTGGCTAGAAGACTTATACTCTTCTTCTACTTCTTACCTCGAAATGGACAAGTATAAATTATAGAATTCGAGGTAAAAGCTGAAAGAACAAAAGAACCTAATCAAAGAGGATCTACGAAGGAAGATAGATTCAAATGGAAAGGAAACTCAGAAGAAGATTTAAATATTAAACAGAATTTTATATTCGAAATACTTATTTAAAAACATTTTAAAAACCATTTTGAAAACTATTTTTACTTTAAAAATACGCTCTCTCAAGAAGGATTCTACAACTGATTCCACTCATTCTAGGGTATCACTACCCTATCTCTAATGAGCTTTACCCCGTAGGCTAAAGTTTTGAAAAACCAAAGCTCTGATACCACTTGTAACGACCCGCCATTTTGATCGTGCCGAATCGACAAAACATGTTAACTCGGAACGTCCAAAACAACAGATTGTTATTAGCTTCTGAGGTAAATAGAATAAATCACAGAATCACAGATACATATACAGAGTAACATAATATCTCATAGCGGGAATTACAAAATACAATAGTAGTTCATGAAGCTACTAAATAAGTTTTACATCAGAGTTTACATAAATAATACAGTGGAAGACTAATACAGTAAATGAAAGATAACTACAAAAACAGAAATGACAAGAATAGCTAGAACTGGATCAACTGAACAGGTAGATATATATGAGCAAAAATCCAACATAAGCTCCAACTCCAAGAGTGAATCTCGAAACTGTAATACTCGATCTGACCCGAGCAATAATGCAAAACAAAACAACTCGGATCAGGACTGACATTCTCATGGAAGTAAATCAACTCAAATGAAATGTTCGATGAAATGCAATCAGTAACTTAGAGGATGTTTGGGATCACCATCCTCTAAGGATCCGTCAAACTAATACTATATAGTATAATACGCTATATACAATAGTGTCTAATAGTAAAGTAAAAATATCAAAATAGCGTAAGCGGGATTACCATGATTACCCTTACACCGTTTATATATTCACATAGTATATACAGTACCGTAATTCCTCCGTAAACTGGAGGTTGATCAGAGGGCACTCCATATAAAACAGTACAAAACAAAGTCGTAGTGGGCTCGTATAAGGCATGTGACAAGGCACGCAAGGAATGCCAGGATGGATTCACCATTTGCAGAGCCGGACTGGTGGTAACGCATAGTAGCAACTACCGCCCACCTCGATACACACTCCCATAATCAAAAGGGCCCAAATCGAACCTCAACAGTAATAGAATAATATCGAAGAAGTGTGCTCGATAAGAGGTATGACCTCACTTGGTCCGTGCATAGCTCCTGTTTTAGCCACATCAAGCTGACTCAAGGTAGTCAGGGTCTCGTAATTAATATGAAATACAAAATAGAGTCGTTCGCCAAATCATCCCTTCATTCTGGAACTCCACCGTGTACACAGTTGTCAAAGTGGTTTTCGGTATTGGCAGAGAGTATGACAATAGCCGATCCCGGTCTCTTTAACAACCAATCGTTTACATTTTTCACACCGTGGTCATTATTTTATAAATCAATTTATAAAATAGTTTATACGAATTCTCATATTCGAATTTGAATTCAAAATTAAATATCTAACTTCGAATATATTAAATTTTGAAAACAACTCATCATTTTAGTCGATTAATGATATTCGACACTTAGGTTCAAATTTCCTTTTATATAATTTAAAAAAAAATCTTAAACTTCAATATAAACCAAATCGTCTTATAACTATAATTCAAGTTATATAGTTCAAAACTATTACTTCTACATTTCAAATCAAAATCTTATATTTCCATTCAACCAAATTATGATTTAAAACCATTCTTATACATTGATTTAACAAATTCTTAATTCAAACCAAACGATATAAAAAATCAATTCCGCATATAACATCTATATATTCCAATTCATAATTAATCACTTAAAATTGAATTTAATTCTTATCGACTATAAATTCAAAATAAATCAATTTACCCAATTCACATTCATTTCTTATCAAGGTTCATAATTTAAACCAAATCAAATTCAATTTCCTAAATTTACCAATTCAAGTTCATCTCTACAAAAATTCGTATCGATTCCAATTCATAACTTAATATGAGTTCATTCGTTATTCAAATATCGTTATATAGATTTACATCTTTAAACTTCGAATTTAAATCGCAAAATATAAACTATCCATCTTGACTTTATTAAAGTTTATAAAATATATATATATATATAAGAAAATTAACTTTGAAAAATAGATATGTATATATATATATATAAGTTTATAAAACTCTAAAATAAATTAGAAATAGATTATAAACATATATAAGTTTAAAATTATATAAAAATAGATTTAAAGAAATATTTATAATAATATAAAAAAGTTAAAATACTTATAGGAATCGATTATATGGTTTAAAATAAATAAATTTCTAAGTAAAATCTTAAATAAACATTTAAATCCCTATTTACAAATAAATCATTTTAAAACACATAATTTAAAATATACAAAATAATTTATATTTAAATAAAATATGAATATAAATATAAATATAAATATATAAAGTCTTAAGTAAATATTTTAAAATAAAACTCATTTTACTTCGAAAACATGACCGACGGTGTCCGTATATAGTTTTCTACCCTATGGTCAAGTGATACGGATATTTATCATTTCAACCCGCAATTGATAAAATTTCTACGGGTCTATCATTTCAACCCGCGATCCCAAATTCAATAAAAATCGTTCAGATCTATCATTTCAACCCATAACGATTTTTCCCTATTCTAATGTTCGTTCGGGTATGTATCATTTCAACCCTTAGTGATTTTCCTAAAACTAGGGTATCAACAATCACATAGTATCAATCACAACATATATATCATCAGTGTAACTACGTGTCATATGAATATATCGTGTCGCATATGAAATGTGCATACATATCAAATCAAACAATTTCTAACAGCAATCTTATACATTTCATATAACTGTTCATTATTGATCTAACATCGATGAAAAATGTGAGTCAGGTGTGAGATAAACTCACCTTCCGTGGCACAGAGAAGGAGACGACAAACGAATGGACACTGAATGAGACGACAATCTCCAGGCTCGCCTTAGAATGGATTCAACTTGATGAGCACTCAATATAATTTATTATTTTATAAGAGGAGGTAAAGGAAGTTCTCAATGGATCGGCACAGGTATTGGATTTTGGATGATTTATGAACTCAACACCACACTCGACTCAACACTAACCCAATTCAACTAAAAATAAAACACATTAATATTTTACAAAATATTATATGCAATTAAAAAAACATAACGTATATATATTTTTAAAAATCGACGGACATCAAAACCATATATATATGTATATATATATATATATATACACCACAAAATATATGTGTGTATTATAATTGGTCCATGCACACAACTCAAAATACACACATATTCAAAACTCACTCACGCTCACACACATACGATGTTAAAATACACAGAGTCGCATGAACCTAGACTCACACACATATACTCAAACACACACCAACTAATAAATATATATATATATAAAACAAAAACAAAATAATAAAATCACACGGACTGGAGAATATGGTAAGAACGGTGACTATTTTCAGGCGGGATGAAATTTTGTGAGGACGCGGGAGTAAATAGTAAGAACGGTGATGGGAAAAATGGTCGGTGTTTTGAGGCTGCAAACAGTAGGAGACGGTCGGATCCGATCTATGGGAATGGTTGTGGTCAGAGTACGGCAGAGGTGATTGGAGTGGGAAGATCGGTTGGCGGCTTCATGCAGAGGGTCGGCTTCGGACCGATGGAGTTGTAGTTCGGATGGCGAAAGAGCATGCGGTGGAGAGAAAAGGAATGCGATGGGAAAGGGGAAAGAATCAGATAGCAGCTGTGGTGAAGGGGCAGATCGCACTGGTTTTGTGAGGTAGGCAATGGCGGTTGCTTTTTTTTGTTGATGGGAATAATCAAAAAGGAACGGAGGCTTGAGAAGATAAATATGTGGGAAGAATGGAGCGGTTTTATTCAGGCATTTCGGCATTAAAGATGATGTGGATCTGAACAGTTCGAATAGAATTTGAACCAACTTTTTTTTTTAAATAAAATAAAAGTAAAACGGCATCAGGAAAATATGGTGCACAAATGAACGTTTCAACACTTGGGATAGGAAACAACGCATCCAAATGTAAATGCAAATGTCAGAAACGCATGGAATTGGAAAAACAAATGATGCATGGCATGGTTTGCATGGAATGGAAACAAAATGAAACGTGCATGCAATTGGAATATTAGAAAGGTAAGAGTTAAAAGGCATGAATTTTTGGTTAGGAGAAAGCATTGAAATGTAAGAACGCATGCATGTTTTGAAAGTGGGAGCAATATGTGCATGCGTGGTTTTTAGGATGTAAATGCAATGTGCAGAGGTTTAAAGTTCAAGTGTAAAAGGCCGGGTTTGTGCAAATACAAAGAGATAGGTTTGAAAACGAACAAAATAATGAATAGCATTTAGAATTGAAATGGCATGTACGCATGCATGGTAAAATGAATGTTCTTGAACATATATGTATCCTTACAAGCCCAAAAAAGTAAACAAAAAATTAAATTGGTGTTTTAATGAAATAAAAAGACATGTTTTGCAGACCCAAAACAGTTAGAAAAGTATGTAAGATCGAAAAAGGGACACATCGAACTCAAACGTCACTGTTTCAAAAATGAACTGCGCAAGCCTTTTCGCAGTTTCAGCGCGAACCGAGCACCGAAACTGACAAATAAATATATTTTGGTAATCAGCTCGACGAGACGGACACAACGGTGTATAATTTGCAGTGTCAGGATGCTCCGTTCAAAAGCGCGTTACGGACCCCTTTGACGTAAAAATGCGGACATAAAACGGAGGTCAAAACGTCCGATTTTCGCGAAACGAATTTCACCGTCGGATTCGTGACAACGAATAGAATATTTTTCGTGTTTGTCCGAACTGGTTTTGGAGAAATTTTAAAATCGCTAAAATTTGATCTGTTATGCGCAGCTTTGCACTGAAAATTGCACGACCAACAACAGTCAAATTTTCCGATGAAATTTTTACAGTTGCTACATCTCACTGTACGTATTACAAATTTCGAATTCTCGTTATGAAAAACCATAGAATAATTTCAGAATAAAATTTTGATTTAAATCGGATTTTAAATCGTTAAAAATTACCGATTGTTACATTAACAAAAGAGTTAGAAATAGCGCGGTAGTTTGAAAAGTCAAACTTGAACTTTGACTGACCGTACAGGATGCAAAATTTAACGGATTTTAGTGAAACCAAAAATATTAGAATCTGTTTAAAAATATCTTTCCAACGAATCCGAAAAATTGAAATTTCATAGCGGAAATCAAAAGTTATGGCCAATTCAATATTTAGAAAGGTCGCTATGAAATTTATAAAGGTCAAAATGCTACTTTTTGCATACGAAGGAATTTGAACTCGAAACCACTTCCATTGAGTTCATAATGATGTTTCTACATTGAAAAACAGTAAACACTAATATATTTTGAGTTTCGGGATTTATTTGTTTAAAATTATATTTTTAATATTAAATATATTGGCCTTAAAAATAGTCATTTTTCAAACAACCTCGGTTTTCGACGAAACCACTTTTGTTGGAACCGGAATGTCAAATTATTGCTAGGTTTCAAATTTCAGAATTTTTCGAATTAATATGTGAGCGTGGCGAAATAAAATGTGTTTTGACTATTTACAGTTAAATTTGAACGCCTTAAAAATAGCCATTTTTCGAACAGTCTCAGAATTCAACGAAAATAATTTTGTTGGATTCGTATCGTCATAAGAAAGCTAAAAATATTTTTTTTAGAATTTTCTGAAGTCGTATGTGACCCCGGCATATTTAAATGTACGGTAGGAATTAAATAATTAATTTAATATTGTATTTTCAATTAAAACCGAAAATAAAACGTATAGACATCAGAATTGGACCTTGGGACATAGTCCATCGCGTTCAGAAGGCCTCAAAACGTTAAGATCGACAGTAAGCAGGCCCAAATCCGAGAAAGTCCAAAAATCCACTTAATTTCATGAAATTCGGAATTAAATATTAAAATATTATTAAATCCGAAAACCCTAACCCTAATGGCCAGCCGCCGCCCAGAAATTGATGGCCAGAATTTCTCCAACTTCAAATGCTAATATCTCTCAATCCGTTCGACGAAAATTGACGTATGACCTACCAAATCGAAGAGAATTCAGAGACCTTTCAATCTATACGGTTAAGATCGGGTTTTGGTGCACGGATTTCGCGAATTTCGTCCGAGAAGGGGCTGCGGTTTTTATTGGTTTGCGGGCCCTAGGAGAGGCCGAGTTCGACGGGGTTGGTGGTGTAGGTTGCTCTCGGCATGGCGGTCGCGGTGGTGGTGTTGGATCGGCGAACGGGGGCTTCGTTGGTGGTGCGTGCAGAAAAGGGAGGGAGCGACTATGGGTTACGGTGATGAAGGGAGTGACGCAAGGAAGAAGGTGCGTCTCTTATTTTTTTAATATTATTTTATTATTTAATTATTTAATTTTCCAATCTTTAAAAATCCGTAACTCTCTCATACGAGGTCCGTTTGACAAACCGTAAATTGCGTTGGAATCACAAAATTAAGAGCTTCGCGATGGCGCAGACCGTAGCTGAAAAGGAGACAGTCAAATTTCAGCCAAATTTCAATGTGAGAATTCAAATTTTCATTATTTAATTTATTATTAAATTATTTTCTTGCTCTAAAATAATTGTGTGATGATGTTAATTCAGACCTGAAATGTTGTATGTAAATAAATGGTTGATTGTTGCTTGTGGTGTGTTTATTGTTCATGTTATGATTAGATCCACTTTTAAATTGCATATATTATTGAGTTTCAATTGCGGTTGGGAAATTAAATCAAAATTTAGATTTAAAAACATATTTTATTTAGATCTAGACGTTCTGATTTATTTTATATTATTAAAATATATTATTTTCATTTTTCTGAAATGAACAATAGAAGTTAAACGACAAACAAATTTTTATTTTTATTTGTTGATTTAACAATGGAATTTGGTCGACAATAAATATTTATTTTTATTTGTTGGTTTTATAATAGAAATTGGCACAATGAATAAAATATATCTTTATTTGTTTACATTAAAGAGAATGGACCAAGAAAATATATCTTTTAATGTAAATTTGTTTACATTAAAAAAAAGAATGACTAAAAAGGATATATTTTAATATGAGGTTTTATCATTAAAAAGAATGAAAACAAAAGATTTCATTTTTTATGTAAAAATAGTTTTCAATCAAAAGTCATAATTTATTTGTCAATTTGATGTTCAATAAAAGTTGCAACATTAAAAATATCATTTTTAATGTAATATTGTTTTCAATAAAAAAAAGAAGCAACATAAAAATTTCATTTTTAATGAAATAGTGTTTTTGTAAAAAGAAGCAACGTAAAAGGTTTTATTTTTATGTGTTCATTGTTTTCAATAGAAAGATTTTACATTAAGAAATTACATTTTTAATGTGATTTGGGTTTCATCGTAAAGATTAGAATAAAAAGATTATATCTTTATTTTCATTTTGTTGAAATGAAGAGTTTATAAAATAAGATTGCATTTTTGTTGAAATTTTGTTCGTTGAAATATAATTTGTTCTTTTATTTGTATTCACATATACAAATGAAACATTGAAAATAATCTTTTCTTTTTATTTGTTTTCACAAACACAAGTGAACATAGAAAATAAAGTTTATCCCTTTTATTTGTGCTTACATATACAAATAAACCATTAAAATGAAATATGTCATTTTATTTGTATCCTCAAATACAAATAAAACATTGAAAACAAAAGTTCATTTTTTTTATTTGTATTCACAAATACAAATATGCACTGAAAATAAATTTGCTCTTTTAATTGCACTCACAAATGCAATTATGCATTAAAACAAAATTTGTTCTTTATCTTACATTCACTAATGCAAATCTAACATAGGAAATAAGTTAACTTTTTATTATGTTCTTCAATGTGAGTGTGACATGAAATAAATAAAATTGGCCTTTTTGTTTGCATTCACAATGCGAACAAAACCTTTAAGAAATTATTTTCAGAAGTTACATTATATTTGTAAATATATTTTGTAAATAAAAAATTTGTTCTTTTATTTTGCATTCACCAATGCAAAGGTTTATTGAAAATAAAATTATTCTTTTATTTGCATGTACCAATGTAAATATACATTAAAAATAAACTTGTTCTTTTGTTTGCATCTAAAAATGCAAATATATATTTAAAATTAAAACTTGTTCTCTTATTTGTATTTACGAATACAAATATATATATTAAAGTAAAGTTTATTCTTTTATTTGCATTCACTTATGCAAATACATTTTGAAAATGAACGAACCTTTTTATTTGTGTTCCCAAACACAAATACATTTTAGAAAATGAATGATCCTTTGTGTTTGTGTTCTCAAACACAAATATAACATAGAAAATTAAAATGGTCTTTTTATTCGTGTTCTTAAACACAAATAAAACATTAAAATAAAAGAACATTTTTTTTTGTGTTCTCCAACACAAATATAACATGATTTTAAAGTAGTACATTTTTATTTTTAATTGCATTTTCAATGCGAATATCTCATGAAATCAAAAATTCACATTTTTGTTAACATTTCATAATGTAAACAATACAAGAAAATAAAAATTACATTTTTGTTTGCATTCTACAATGCAAACGAAATGTAGAAAAGAGAATATGCATTTTTATTTGCATTCTGTCATGCAAATAAAATAAAGGAGATAAAATTACATTTTTGTTTGTAACTTCAGTTGCAAACAAACGAGAAATAAAAATTACATTTTGTTGCAAATTTAGATGCAAACAAATTTATTAAAAACAAATGTTACATTTTTGTTGCATGTTTTAAAGGTGAACAAAGCATTAAAATAAAGGTTACATTTTTATTTATTTATTTACTTCACTTGATGTAAATAAACATAAAATAAAGAGTTGTTCTTTTACTTACATTTCTTGATGTAAATAAAACTAGAAATTTAATATTACACTTTTATTTGCTTTACTCAACGCAAATAAAACAGGAGAATAAATGAAATATTTTTCATTTGCAATCCTTAATGCAAATAAATTATAAAATGAAAAAGTTACAATTATTTATTTATTTATTTATTTATTTACATTCCTCTATGTAAATAAACATCAAATGAAAAGGTTGAATCTTTATTTGTATTCTCTATTGCAAATAAAGCATGAAATGAATAGTTATATTTTGTGTTATTATTTATATCCCCTATTACGAATGGAATTAAAGGATTACATTTTTCTTTTCATTTATTTACAATGAAAGGAATTGAAATAAAGATTATATTTTTATCATCATTTTTGATGCGATAAAAGAATAGAAATAAAGATTACATTTTTATTGACATTTTACATGCGATAAAAAGAACAGGAATAAAAGAGATATTTTTATCATCGTGTTATATATTGTGTATTACACTGCCATAGGCAAGTTACCTGACTTGTTTATGTGATTGGGTCGATAATTTTCACACATCGCCCAAGTGCACAAATAATTTATTATTTGTTTGTTGGTTGAAACCCCACACGGGTGTTGGGATGAAAATTAACATACACTAATCCCAATATTTAGTTGTATGTTGATCGGTAGATCGACAGGCTGTGATGAGCGTTATTATTTAATTTTAACGCTTACATAGTTGGATTTTACACTTTGGATGAAATGGATGATTTGATGATTATATTGTTATTGTCATATATATGATGTGTGTGAAATCCATATAATCCAAATTATATGGTAAATGGTTGAGTCGCATTTCGATTCAGATGTTCTTTTAAATAAGAATATTTTTACATTAGAAATTCTTTTTATTTAAATATATATATATATATTTTTTAATTAAGTATATGGTAAACAAAGAATATTTGTAAAGGATAAAAATCTTTTATGTAAAGAATATTTTTAATGATTATTTTAAAATATGTTTCTATAATAATAAATTAATTTTTAAAGAGAAATATTTTATTTAAGATTATTAGAATTTGAAAATCTTATTTTATGAAATAAATTGAGATGTGAAGTGGATTTATCGTGGACGGTGTTTTTAAATGACATTTCTCCTTTAATCCAATTTACATCGAAATTATTATTTGGAATTTATAAATCTATTCATAGATTTAACAAAAGCATTTTTCTAAAAGTCTAGTTTTCCAATTTAATATATATTCAATTGGAATTAAGTGGAAAATTCGATTGGTAATAATCGAGATGGGCTTCTGTAATAGAAGGCCGATATTATATATGGAATTTAAGAGGCTTTGCCGTTATTCCATGTATATTGTTAGTCCGATACAGAAATTCACATCGATTATGTATTGATTGATTTCTGTGGAATTCCATATTTTGGAAATTGATTTATGGGTTTATCGTGAACTGTGTTTTAAATGACACGAGTTCTTTAACCCGTTTAAAAGAAGATTTATTCTTTAAAATAAATAATCTTGTGAAAATGATTTTTGATATTAAATCAAATTTAGAATTTTTAATAAATCTTTTAAGGAAGATTTATGATTAAATTTATTAATTTATCTTTGATAAAATTAATGAGAATCTTTTAATATGAATATCTTATTAAAAGAATATTCTGAGTAGGAAATGTGGCGTAATGTGTGATTTTCCAATATTTGATTTTTAATCACAAAATACGCGAGTTATTCAGAAAGACCGGGTTTAACCCATTCTGAATAATCATCACGACGATCAAGAGTCGAAGATGAAGATGGCAATTGAAGACCCAAGGTTTTCACATCGTTGGGATGATGATGACTGGTATCTTGAATTGGGACTGGACACCCCAAGGCAAGGTATTTAGTAATGATCGTCCAAACGCATTTGGAGATCGACGGACACGTTGTTTCGCTCAGACCCAGAGCGGACTTGTAAATGGATTGCGTGTCTGACATTGTATTCTCTTCTACTGTATTTGTTGAACGCTACTGATTATATATTTCTGTTTGGTGGTGGAGAATTTATTCTTCATTTAACCCCATTCTCTAAGACGTATGAGCTTAAAGGTCATATATATATTGGTAGATGATCAATGATATGGTAGAGTCTGACAATGTGGCATGCTAAGATGCAATCGATCAAGGCTTTGTTGAAAAGCAGACCTTGTGGGATGATCAAAGCACAGTCTATTTAGGCATAGCTTTGTGTATATCGTGACTTCGCGAGCCTCACAGCCCGGTAGAGTCTAAAACGGGAGAAGGGAACGCAGGGAGTGCGCACGTTTCTTTCTAGCTAGAGTGGTGCCAGGGACCTACCAGCGCTGGCATTTATTCATTGTGGTTGTTGGATTTTTCGAGGCCTTGGTTTATGCGGTCGCCACTGGCCGTAGTATAGGTCCAAAAGGACCGAGAAGCGTGTGTTCAGGCATAACTAATCCACAAAAGCAAGTGTGGACCGGCCCTGCAGGATCCAAGGGTTGGACAGAGTACCAATCCTGGGACATTGCTAGAGTGTCTCGAATCGGTAAGGATCTCCTCCCTAACCTTGACTCAGATGGAAACCCAAATTTCCAATACGACATCACGCGGTTTTGATTGTATACCTATATATGGCGACATAGTGGGATGGGGCACTCATGCCGTCTAGGATTGATACATTTACTTTGATGTATTTCAAATTGGTTGCACACTATTATTATATAATACCGTGTTTATCGTTTCAAGCATCTTTTGATCATTATAAGGTAAACCCTATCCTCCGGTTTGCATTGCATTGTGTGATGGGACTTGGGTCTTATAATGGTTTCATTTTTCTAAAAAGCATTGCGTTATTTTGACGATTTACTTTAGTCATGCACTGGCAATCCATAGGAGAAAACCCGTTCCGCGAAAGTGGCGTGGTCCTGTGATTAGCCTTATTATATTATATAGGTTAAGTAGAATTCTCACACCAGTCCCACGACTGACCTGTAGTTTGTTTCACTTTGCAAACTCTGGTGCCCTCTTTCCACACGGGCAGCCGAGTAGCTTATTTGACAGATATATAAAACAAGATCCTGGATTGAAGACTGAAGCTGTGGCCATAATGTTGATAGCCTTCCACTGAGATTAGTTCCGCTGCAATGTATTCATTTATTGTAATTTATTCTTCCGCTGTAATTATATTCCAATGTACTCTGATATGTATATTCTGTACTCTGATGTAACATTTATTATAGTGTTATAAAAGTCTTCTGTTATCTGTTGTAATGTGTTGTATGCCCAAAGTTAAAGTATTCGTAGATTTTCGCTTTTTGGGTCAGACCTGTGTGGTTTATGGTCGATCCAAAGGGCGGGAATTTGCGGTTCTTTACACCTAGCTAACGCATGCCCTCCCCGAAGTCCTCTCCCATTTTTGGTTCACACCGGGGTGTGAGGCTCGCGAATTAACGCTATACACAAAGCTATGTTATATTAGAGCCATGCTTTGATCATCAACCACAAGACTTTGCTTTTCAACAGAAGCCTTGATCATTTGCATCTCAACATGCCACACTGACAGTTCACGCCATGCGACTGATGTCTATCGATATATAACCTCTGAGATCGTACATCTCAGAGAAGGGTGTTAAGTAAGAGAATAAATTCTCTGCCACCAAACAGATATATATTAATAGAGATCAATCAACACGGAAAGAAATCCAATGTCAGACACACATCCATTTACAAGATCGATCTGGGTCTGAATGAAACTGGAGGCACCTTATTCCTCGTCCTATATGTCTAATGCAAGAGAGAGGTCCTTGCATATCTGATCGATCTCCAAGTACGTCTGGACGATCACCACATATTACCTCGTCTTGGGTGTACAGCCCAATCGATACACCAGTAATCATCCAAACGATGTGAAGACCTCCGGTCTTCAACCACCATCTTCATCGTCGACATATCGTCGAATCATTTATTCAGAATGGGATAAACCCGGTCTTTCTGAATAACTCACTACTACAAAAGTGGGCATATTCGACACTAATTTGTGTGTGTTGCATGAAAAGTGTGGCGAAAGCTATGATTTCTTTGATCTTCTGCAACAATATTTATATGTTGTTGCATTATACGTGAATGCACTATTGCGGTGGGAATTCTAGTGTTTTGACGTGCAATACCAGTTAAAAGCGCAGCATCGTCTATATAATCCTGCTCAGCGATCCGAGTTATCAACATATAAAAAACCCAACCGTAGATGCAAGATTAATCCAACGGTTCAAACCATCTATGGGTCTGATTATTCTAAATGTTAGCCATCATCCAATCATTCACAACCACATCACTGCATTCTTTTGACGAAATTTTGGTGCGATCATCTCCCTTCACGAACTATTGAAAAATCAATCTGGTCACAAATCGTTTTCTTCTCTATCATCTAATCATTTTCCCCCTTTTTACTATTGACAAAAATTTAAACCTAAATTCATGTCAGTATCGCTCCTCTCCTCGATAGCAAATTTTATTCCGAGAAGGTTGAAACTTTGAAATGCTTTCTAGCTTTGATTGCTTAGGGCATTGACTTGACATTGCCAGTTTTTTCCCTCATGTTCAGTTTGTATAGCACTGTGAATTAGTTGCGCTTATTATAGATTGGATTATGAGTAATTAGTAATTAGTTCATTTGTTATATTTTGGAAAACCCATTCGCTTATGAGTAATTAGTTGCTTGGACATCCCAAATTTAGGAAAACCCATTCGCTTATGAGTTATTAGTCGGTGAAAGATTAGATTATGAGTAATTAGTTATGCTTTGATCATTGATTTGGGATTATGTTGAGGTTTATTCAAAAATTATACCCAACAATAAACCAAAAAAAGGAGATGGCACCGGTGGGTTTGCCACCATGATTTGGACCATGAGAACCGGGCTATTGGCATGAAAAAGACATTGGTTTATTATAGAGGTCGAGCTAGACTCTAGTTAAGGAATGGGGACTTTACCATCGAAATTGATTTGCACTTTGTGTTCATTTACATTGACATATAATTGTATGCTTGAGGTTTTGTGATACAGATACATGTATAGCACTGCGGTGTGTTTGCACTGCGGTGCGCTTGAGGCTACCAATTTCCTAATCCGGACGAGTCGTTCACCCGTATCTAACATGCACCTGTATCTAACACGCACAGGTATGCATCTACTACATATCATAAAGCAGTCATACAAAAAAGTATCATAAGGCACCACAGTGCATCAGTTCATACCATACACATCCAAAAAATGACATACAATTGTATGCTTGAGGTTTTGTGATACAAATAAATGCGTAGCACTGCGGTGTGTTTGCACCATAAAGTTCGTACAAATGCATCTGTAGCACTGCGGTGTGTTTGCACTGTGGTGTGTTTGCACTACAGTGTGTACGCACTGCGGTGTGTTTGCACTGAGGTTTTGTGATACAAATACCTGTATCTAACACACACAAATATACACGCACACGCTCAAGTATACATGCACACGCACAAGTATCATAAGGCAGCATCATTATACAATTCACATCAGTTCATACCATATACGCACAATTATCATAAGGCAGCATCGACCAGTTCATACCATACACATCCAAAAAATAACACACACATCCACATCCAAAAGTATCATAAAGTTAACTTAATACATAAACATCCAAAAAATGACATTATAGTTGCATCAGTTCATAACAGATCAGGACTTGGCGGGGCTGCGGAACTTCCAACTGATTCGTTAGGGCTTTGCGGCTGTCGGAGAGCCAGTCTGAAGTGAGCAGCAGCAGGTGATGGACCCGCAACATCAAGACAAGGGGTGAGGTTAGTCAAAATCCTGATCAACTTCTATATCCACCCACTGATCATTCCTCAGGTTCATTGGGGCTTAGTTATCAACATGTATGTCATGGGTGGCTTCCGAAAATAAGCATGGCAAAGGGGGTAGCACAGCAGCTTCTTATATCATTGCATCAAATCTTACATCAGAATCCATTTTCCATTCCCATCCGTAATGATGCAAACATGGAACCACCTGTTCCTCCTTATTGCTCACAAAAGGAAGTTCAGGCTTTGTTCCAGGATGAGCATGGGTACAGCGCTGAACCTTAAGGAGGTAAACCTTATTGTTGAATTGAGCAGCAAAAGTATTGATATTGCCAATGCCATCACAAAATTGCATTTTCAGGTAGAAAGATGTATGGTTATACTGAGACCAGTTGTAGTCGTCAATTGCAAGCACGCGTACCATTGGCTTCATTGTTTCTTCAAAAACAGGGACATTACACTTTAGGAACTCGAAAAAGCCATCGACTTTAGCCCATGATTCCACTTCTAAAGCTGGTTCAGGCTCAAATTTTTTATCAGACCATGCTTGCAGGTAATCAGGTTTTGTAAAAACTTTCAACATTAGCGCATGATCACGCTTACTATACGATGGGCATGATACTAGAAAAGAGTTATTGGTTATTACCTGTATAGGCCACGAATTATGATTGAGAGTCACCTTAAGAATGTTATTCATAGCTGCGAAATTCCAATGTCCCATAATAATAGTGGCAGTGATGTATATAGACAAGTCCTCCATTGATTCTTTTTTTTTTTACTTTGATTTGGGTTTAGGGGATATGGAGATGATGATGTTGATCTGAAGCTTGAAAGGATGTGCGAGGGACCCGATGGATTGTGTCAGGTAAATATGTGAACTGGAAATGCTTGCATAGAAGACGAAGGAAACTTAATTCTGAGGTGGCACGATTTACCAATGGTGAATGGTCAACTGTTATAATTGTATGCGTAACTCACTAAGATTTATAAGTTAATTAGACGGCCAAATGCACAGATGCACACAGCACATATGCACTTATCAAATAACTTGTAAATTCAAATTGCAAGATCTGAAATGACGAGGAGAGATACAGCCGGCAAGTGGAGGACCTGAAATGACATGGAGAGATACAGTTTCTGGTTCATGGCATTGCTACTTTGTAGAATGCACAATGATCGTATTTGTTGGCACTTTTATTGAAGGTGGTATGTGTTGGCACTTTTGTTACTTTCAAATTATTTATTTGATTGGATGTATTATATATTTCAAGCGTTGAATTACATATTTGATCGTATCTATTGAAGGTGGTATGTATTGAAGGTTTGAATGTGATGATGAATGTAACGGATGTGTTTTTTCTATGTACAAAACCGATATTGCGAAATTTATAATTAAAGCGTTGCATTTGCTTTTTTCCTGATGTTGTATTTTAAGATATGGTGTTGCATTCCATAATACAGTGGTGTTGCATTACATAAAACAGTAGTAAGTCCACATGGCACGTAGGCACCACAGCTGACGTGGCATGTGACACATGTGCAGTTGACGTGGAGAGCTAACGTGTCGTGTGACACGTAGGCAGCTGACATGGAAAGTTGACGTGGTAGCCAGGATCTAACTAATTTTCAAGCAACACTGAATATTGTTGCATTACGTGCAATTACTGTAGCATTACGTCTATAATGCAACACTTTCTTTCTGCGGTAGTAGATGTGCAAAAGCATTGCGTTAGATGGCTAAGGCAATGGCCACGGATGCCACGCCCTTCCGGTGTTGCCTATTTGAAAAAAAAGGGGAAATGCAACACTTTTTCGATCTAAGGCCACATAAAACTTGTGTCGAATATGCCCACTTTTGTAGTAGTGACTTGCGTATCTTATAAACAAGTGCTACACAAACACAACATATGCCTCATTCCAATTCAGAATATTCTTTTATTCAAATATTCTTTTCACAATTTAAACCATATTAAGGTTTTCCAAACTAGTCGGGATTAACGAACCTTACCGAAGTAATCATTTTTTATATTTTCCAATCCAAACCTATTCATCCTATAGAGTAAAACTGGTAGTACTCCATATCTAACATCCACAGTGTTATCGGTAAAATTAATTACCATTTCACGTTCAAATCTAATTAAAGATTTAATTATCGCCTGGAATAAAACTGGTGGTATTCCATTCTCGATCATTTCCCGAATTTGATAATTTAAATTATCACATTCACATGTCAGCCTAATTAAAGATTCATTAAAACTCTATTTCAGTTTTAATCTCCAAAAATCATTACTTAATGATTTTTCAAAGTTAGGAAATTATTCTTATCTTCAACTGGGTTAAAGAACAAATGTCATTTAAAACACAGCTCACGATTGTAACGACCCAGCGGATTTTCGACCTCGAAAATCGACATAAAATCACCATGTCGACTATTCAAGCATCGAAAACACTGGATTGTCATGAGAAAGAATTTAGAGGGTGAGAATAGAAAGAAAGAAGTATTAGATAGAAGAAAGAAGAAGAACACATCGGAATCTCACAGCGGAATGAATAAAATATAATATCAAATCTTTTATACAAAAGAACTATGTATACATACCAATCATCAGAGTACAGCATATATCAATCACAGTGGAAAAATAACTTCATCTAACTAGTGGTGAAGCCGCCTGCTTCTAGCTCCAGAAACTCCAAGTGAAACCTAACCTGGAACATACTCGGTCTGACACGAGCACACTTGATTTAAAACAAAATACACCGGGTCAGTCTGGAATACTATCAGTGATAAATTCATATAACACACACTTGTTTAACATTGGAAAATACTTTCGAAATCAAAGGATAATAGTAAGACCAGTCCACATATAAACACGGACGGTTTTTACCTTACTATAATCCAAACCATTTTCGAAATCATACTTTGATCTGATATTATCATACAAGTAAATAACAATCTAGAGGAACGCTTGCATCTCACGCTCCCCCTATATAGTATACAAACCAAAATCGCGGGCGCTTATTGGATATTGGATTTCCAACTTTATAAGGTATAGGACCACCTTCCGCACGTGTATCTCTAGAGGTGAATACACTGGGTTCAACAAGAACATCTTGCAACCCGGCCCTCACTTGACCGACAACTCATTTCGCTTGAGTGTATCGAATGTATATCACCGACGGTTGGGATCAGCAACCGCCTCCTGAATAGGGACAGCATCGAACATAGATTAAAGAAGCAATAGGAATTCTCTAGATAGGTGATCATACATCCTAATGGGAGCGACCCACATAGCCATACTGCCTGCCCGATTTTTGTCGTTTCCCGGTTGATGAGGCTTGAGGCTAGAATACATCTGGTCATCATTCACTTTGAATGCCACATCGTCAGATCCTCTGGATATCACTAATTGACATCCACAAAAATACTCCAGTTGATAAGCTAAGAGAATGTGCACTTCTCCGCCGTCAACCTGGTACATTTGAAAATATCAACATACGTGACTCCTTTGGAAATACTCTGTCAGACACTCGTCCATACAAGTCATCCAGGAACAGGATGAACCGAAGGTACTCTCCTACTGCATCTCATATAGGAATCACCCAAAGGATCAGTAGCGAGAAGTCCTTGCAACCCGTGGATTCCAACCACGATAGAACCACAGCTTATCTTTGGGAGCTAACCAAAGATTATTAGCGGTCCTTCCGCTTATGAAGATCCACAGTCTTCAATGCTCCATCTCGATCATCTTCAAATATCTTCACGTACTTGTTGGTCGGAATGGTTTTCGAATATAAATTCGATCCCGGTCTTTGCATACCAACAATCATATTGGTCTGGTTTTGATAGTCAGCGTTTTAACTATCAAATAACACATGTGTGAATAAAACAAGTTTGCTGATTCAGTACTTGGCACTGCCTGGCCTTTTTAAAATATATTTAACAAAATTGTTAATAAACTCTAATATTCGACTTGGCTCTTAACTTGACTAACTCGACTTGATTACTCCTATCGATTAACTAATACTCGACTTAACTCCGTTCGCTTGACTCTAGATCACAGCTATCACAATGGTTACGCCTGATTCCCTCAGGAAACATCCGACCGCCGTAGACTATCTACAGCCCTGCGAATTACGCTAGCAGTCGTATGCAGTGGAAACTCTTTCCTGAATCTATGTTTGACTAACTCTAACTATATTCGATCAACTCTAATTGAATAACAATTGTTCAATATTATTTGAGATCAAAATTCTTATTTCCTTTTGAAATTAATATTGCCAGGTTATTTATTTCCCAAAAATCCTTGCATTAGAGTTCGATATTCCTCGTATAAGATAAAAACCAATTTCACCACCTTCACTCGTTCCAAACTAATACTATTCCTTGATAATAGTGAAGCCAATCAAGCTGGGGTATTTTAGTTACCTCTCATACCTTGACCGACCCGTTCTTACCTCAGAATAACATTAGTTCATCACCAAAATCTCATTTGCTATCTCGATTCCCAACTGGTTTTGGTAATCCATTTCTATCTTTTGAAATCCTCATTCGATCATCTTTTTACCTACTTACTTTATTTAAGTAAATATTCATTAACAATTTACTTTTAACTTAACATCACCTTAATAGATTACCATCTCCCTTAACATTCCTTTCAACTGAATTCACCCTTTCTTAATTTAACCATTTGGAGAAAACCTTGTTTAAATCTCTATGTTCACCTACGAATTTCACTCATCAATTTTGTTTGAAATACTTTGATCTAACACCCCTTTTTTAAATTCTTATTGCTTTCCTTGACCAAATCTTGACTCCAACTAGTACGATAATTACTTTAGTTATAGTTGATCAAACATTAGCTAATCTTTAACATTTGTTTGTCACCTTTAACACAAAGATTCAGAATTTCAAATCAATTAAATTAAAATACCATTTCCAATTAAAACCATTGAATTTATTGACTGTACACCTTAGTAAACTTTTAACTGGTTCTTCACTGTCATTTTCCCTTTTAAATTCATTAAATAACTTAATTAATTTAAATCACTATTTAATTGTTTAAAACCATTATCCCGTTTTATCAACTCGTAGGTAAATCCTTTGGGTCTCTACTTTTACGATTGATCCAAATATTTAAATAATTTCCTTTAACTCGATTAATGTGACAACAAGGAATTTCGCTCGATCCAAATCAGTCGCTAAACCGATCTAGACCGTTCGAAACGCCTGATTGTTTTGAGAACACGACAAAATAGAATGCAGACGGATGAACATTTCATTGTATATTACAACAATTCCATCAGAATACAAGAATATACAGAGTATGAATAAATATTACACAGAAATATAAGAGATTTAAATTACATTTAAATACATCGCAGCGGAAAATAATACAATACACAACTAGAAGAGATATACGGATACAAAGCTTTCCGGATATCATTCCAGCTGTAAACCAGGATCCTGTGAATATAAATCTACAAAACCAAAACTACTAGCTGCCCGTGTCAAAATAAGGGCACCCAAAGTTTAGGTTAAAACAATAAACTCCAGGTCAGTCATGAGACTTGTGTGAGAACTAAAACGGTTATAAATCTTTATTTTAAAGTCAGGTAAATCAAGGGACCACGCCGCTAACGCGGAATGGGTTTCCTCCCAAGAATACCAGTGCATAAAACAAACAGCGCAATGCTAAATAAAGAAAAATGAAGCTAATATAAGACCCAGTTCACATCACACAATGCAACGCAAGCCGGAGGATAGGGTTTTTACCTTATAATAGCCAAGAATGCTTGATACGTTTAAAAACAAATCTTTCGATACTATAATAAGTGTATAGTGTATAAAACAACTTCAAATCATAAGTATCAATCATAGACGGCATGAGTGTCCCATCCCACTATGTCGCCATACTAGGCTCTACAAATAAAACCGCAGAATCACGTATTTGGAAATTGGATTTCCGTCTGTGAACCGAGGCAAAAGATAGTCCTCAACCGATTCGAGACTGTCTAGCCCGAGCCTTAGGCAAGTACTCAGTCAAGCCTTGGATCCTCAGGGCCAGTCCACCGATGTGGATTAAACTTAAACCCTAAACATGTGTTTCCCCGCCCTATGGGGCGTAAATGAGCCAAAGAATGACTCCACCGGACCCGGATCGTCCGATCAAACCGAGGCGCCTCACAACAGTAACAACCACATAAGTCAAACTCGTCAGGGCGTGTAAAACCACTAATGCCACTTCTAGCTAGAAAGAAACGCATCCCCTCCCTGACGTCCTCTCCCCTTTTTGGTTCACCACCGGGGTGTGAGGCTCGCGAATTCATATTACACAAAGCTATGCCACAAAGGCCTTGCTTTGATCATCCACCACAAGACTTGGCTTTTCAACAGAAGCCTTGATCATTTGCGACTTAGGCATGCCACACAGGCAATTCACTCTATGCGTTTGATATCCATCAGTATATAACCCCTAAGCTCATACGTCTCAGATAAGGGCGTTAAGCAAGAGAGTAAATTCCCCGCCGCCAAACAGATATATATTTAATATAAATCAGCCACACAGAATAAAATCCAATGTTAGACACACAGTCCATTTACAAGTTCGTTCTGGGTCTGAACGAAACCGGAGGCACCTAGTACCCCGCATGTAACACCCCGCCTCCGCTAGGGTCACTCGCAAAGGAATGCACTAGCTTTAGAGGGGCATTATTGGTAAACATGCACAGAAATATCACAAGACAGAACATATAAAATAGCGGAAGTAAAATCAAACTTTCATAACATGAATAAATAAGGTCTAAAGCCTTTTACATCAGAGTACATCAAAACCTGTCTTGCAATAGTAAAGAAGCATAAAGACATTTTCATAAATTATTCCCCAAGTAAAAACAGTAAAGTAGCCATTAGCCAAGAAAAGTCCAAGCCATCCATGATGACCTTCAAGCAGAAGAAGTCCGAACTAAACAACAGTATTTCCTCCCTGTAACCTGGGGGGGGGGGGGGAAACGGAAGAAAAGAGGCGAAACAAAACGGGTCAGTCAAAAAGACTGAGTAAGCCCTATCTACTATTAGCATAAAAACTAGTAAAGTTAACTGACATGAGAAACTGAGATGAACATAAGCATGATAACAAGATAGATAAGCTAATTCAAAATAACAGGATGAACTACTGAACTCAGATAAACTAAGGTGTCATGATAAATTACGATGTCAAGATAAAACAAGGTATCACATCGTCAGGTTTCTATCAAGTATAATATCCCCAAGATATCTGTCACGTATAACGCCCCGTGATATCTATCCTGTATTTTAGCTCTGCACCTACCGTACTAGTATCCCCACCGTGTCATGTGTTAACCAAGAATGACCCTCACTCAAAAGTCGTGTAATGGTCCATGTCAACCTAATATATCGCATATATAGGTTACTCAACTTGTATGTTTTATTCCATGTAAATGTTCAGTCCCTTGCCGTAGACCATACGGGCTTTCCCATGAGATTCTATATTACTTTAACATAGTTCCATGATCCTTAAGATCGGTTTGGGCTGTTACCCTAAACCTAGCTAGGGTCTTCCAACATGAATTATTGTTTGTACAACTAGGACTTATGCTACCTAGGGTTGCTAGGGATTATGCTTACCTATTGCACGTTTTCGTATCTCGGTTTGGGTTCAACCACCTAGGGCCACTAGGGATTACGCTAACCGCCAACCGCGCCCTTTTTCCCACGCATTCATCGTGAATCGCTTTTCCATGACTGTATGCACATGTATCACATCGTGCCATCCGAGTCCTGTCACAGGGCAAATCAAGAAATACAGGACTCGGTCGGGAGCTTTCGATTTATCTACCGATGCAGATGCTAAGGTCTGTTTTTCTTATACGTGGCTATGGTCCCACGAGACCACTCCCTCAACTAGTGAAAGACAAGACAGGATAAATCCTGTATGAGAACACAACACTGGCCAACCCACATCCAAGCCTTACCACAACCATAATTAGATAGCAATTATGGTCTTTTGGGTGTTCTCTGCCTTTCCGTACGTACACGCTTGACCAAAGATGGTAGGTAGCCTGACGAAATGCTATCTAGGGTACGACCGTGTATCGTTGACTATCCCCAATCCATCCCCGTCTTTAGGTCGCTCGTATAGCAACCAAGGCATACTCTTGGTTCTTCTAATGCAGACCTTAACCTCTCATGAGCCTAGTATAATCACCTGGCAGCTCATAGAGGGATACCAAGAATATCCTCACGTTCCCCGAAGCCGCTGCTTCGTTACCCAGTTCGCTGGAGCCTTTATCTAAATCAGATACTTGCTCCTACTCGTATACTTAAACGATGACCTACCGTATCAGGTTACTCATCTATCTATGAACTGGTCTAAATTTCCTTGACTAAGAATCATTACTTAGTTATTCTTCAACTAAGGTTTACCACTTAGCATTGTTCCCGTTATCCTTGTTAACTACGGTTATCCACCTAATCCTCAGAACTAGGGTTTACATAATGGATTAAGTGTCACCTAAGTTCATGACTTAACCCGTCTACAAATCCTGTCAAAATTGGCTAAGTATCCAAGTTCAAGGCTTAACCCTACAAACCATGCTCAAGTTGGTTAAGTATATTAAGCAATTCATGACTTAACCTCGTCCAATTATCATTCTAGATTGGTTAAGTATATATTAACTTGACCCTATCAATTTACTTAGTCAAATCGGTCAAGTGTATTCAAGCGATTCGTGACTTAGCCTTATCATGTTTTCACGTTATATTGGTTAAGTATTGGTTAACTTAACCACAATAAATTAACGAGTTAGATTGGATAAGTATAGGTCACTTAACCACATCAATTCATCATGTTTAGATTAGTTAAGTGTTTAACTTAACCCCATTAAACTACCAAGTGGGATTAATTAAGTCTAGGCTAACTTAACCCCATTCGATTTCCATGTTTAGACTAGTTGAGTCTAATCTTAACCCCATTCGTTAACCGTATTTTTCGGTTAAGCATCATTAAAAAAACTTACTTAACCTTACCAAGTTATCGCGTTGGATTGATTAAGTGTTGGTTAACTTAACCCCATCCACTAGTCATATAAAAATGGTTAAGTGTCATTAGGCAAATCAAGTTACTTAACCTACCCAACCTTGTCATGTTTTGTTAAGTATCATTAGCCTAATCAAATTACTTAACCCATTTGTCCATGTCATATTTGGTTAAGAGTCATTAATCAAATTAACTTAACCCTATCATGTGGCATTAATTACTTAATGCACCTTCACCTCTCACATTAGACTTTGTTGTGGTTACTAGTTAAGCCGGTCGGTTCCGGGTAGCTTTACACCACAACTTGGTCTAACCTCGGGTTCAGGCACAACATGACCAACTTCTCACATTGGGTCCTATTGTTTGCAACTACTAGTTAGGCCGGTCGGTTCCGGGTAGTTTTACGTTGCAAACTCAACCCAACCTCGAGTTGGCCACACTTATATTATCTAAGTGTCATGTCCATCATGTTTCCCAAAACATGTTACAAGTTTTCAAGCATTTGGGTAGACCTAACTTAATAGGTAAATTCCCAAAGGGTAGACCTAACTTAATAGGTAAATTCCCAAGCTTATGTTTTTATGCATACTTACATGTCAACTTCCATGTTATATTTCAAGTCATGTTTTCAAGTTGTATTTTCATGTCATTAGAAATTACCCATAACATAACCCAACGCTTTTAAACTCGCATATACGTTCGCGACAACGTAATGGATTAAAAGAAGAGACTTGGCAAAGGCATGACAAAAATGGATATTAAGCCACAAGTTAATCATGGTGGCAAATGAGGCACAAATGTGTTCATTAACTTGCATGTTACATTCTTAAGCCTCAAAACATGCATAAACCCAAACTTGGCACATAAGCGAATCATGGTGACAAAAGATATGGAATGATGACTAGTAACTCGCATATATCATCATATAAGGGTTATGACTTCATATGCAAGTTGACATAAAGGTTATGAGGGTTCTCATGTTGCCTAATGCAACATTTCAACATAAAGGTTGTAGCTTTTAGCTCACAAGATCAAGATAATGACTTCATAAACTTGCATGACATGATAGCATGTATCATACTCAATGATCAAACTCAAACTTGCAACATGAACATTTAACTTCATAGTTAATATCTAAGAGTAGGGAAAGGGCTTACATTGCTATGAAGGCACAAAAGATATGACAAAGCCCTTATGCAATCAAATAGACCCAAAATGCAAGCTCTAACATAAAAACCCTTGAGCCAAAATGATCAAAACCCTTGCTTTATGATGCAAAGATAGAAACTTGACTTGAATGCAAGCTAATGACACTCATACAAGCTTGAAAACACTTGTATGCATGGAAAATCTCTCATAGAAACCATTTAGAAATTTTATGAAGAGAGTGGAGGCCATGAGAGGTAAAATTTTGCCATAGTTTAGTTGCATGAATGAATAATGAGGATTTAGAATAGGTTAGGGTCTTATTTATAGATTAGGCAAGTGTTATAGGCCATAGGATTAAACCTAGATTCAATCCAATCCATCAAAGCATGTCTTGGGGAAGAAGTCAAGTGTAGGAACCATCTAGGGCCTTTAGATTAAAGATGAACCATGAGAACCATCCAAATGCAAAATCTGCATTTGAGCGAATCGGCCCACGGGTTGACAGCCAAACACCCTGGATTAACCCCTAGTCGACCCAGCAAGCTCGGGTCGACCTCAAAAATCGGCCGGTTCGGTTATTCTCCTCTCCCAATTCGCTGTTTTGAACATTTTTGCATATTTATTTATTTAATTTTCAATTTTATATATATATATATATATATCAATATATATATATTTCTCTGCGCAACCATTTCACTTAATTAAGTATACTTTAATTTGGGAATTTTTCGTGAAACTTCGCGAGGCCATATCTTGGTCATACGGACTCCGATTTTCGAAAACTCGGACTCTATTTCGCGTATTTTTCCGAGACGAACGCAATGGCATAGCCCATTTCCCTTGATTCAGATTTTACATTTTAATTCTGCCTCCATTTATGTTATAACAGGTTATTGAAAATACGGGTTGTTACACCGCATATCCATCGATCTCCAAGTACGTCTGGACGATCACTAACTGTTTCCATCTTCTTAGGTGTACAACCCAATCAAGATCATCAGTAATTATCCAAACGACGTGAAGACCTCCGGTCTTCGACCACCGTCTTCATCTTCGACACCACGTCGAATTAGTTATTCAGAATGGGATAAACTCGGTCTTTTCGAACAACTCGCGTATATATATAATAAACACGTGTTACACAAACACAACATACGCCTCATTCCAATTCAAAATATTCTTTTATTCAAATATTCTTATATTTTGGGAAAGGTTCCCATTAATTTTATCAAAGATAAATTCTTTAAATTTATTCTTTAATCTCTTTTGAATATCAATTCAAACTAGTCGGGATTAGCGAACCACACCGAAGTAATCATTTATTTTAATTTCCCAATCCCAACCTATTCATCCCATGAAGTAAAACTGTTCATACTTCATATCTAACACCACGGTGTTATCGGTAAATTCAATTACCATTTCACGTTCAAATCTAATTAAAAATTTAACTATCGCCTGGAGTAA
Organism: Allium sativum; assembly: GCA_030737875.1. Taxonomy (NCBI): domain Eukaryota; kingdom Viridiplantae; phylum Streptophyta; class Magnoliopsida; order Asparagales; family Amaryllidaceae; genus Allium; species Allium sativum. The sequence continues at coordinate 912,082,719 of CM060926.1, forward strand.
AACTGGTGATACTCCATTCTCGGTCTTTTCAATTTAATTAAAGATTCATTAAAACTCCACTTAGTTTTAATCTTTAACTGGGTTAAAGAATCAGTGTCATTTAAAACACGGTTCACGATAAACCCAAAATCACATTCCATTAATTATCGGGTTAAAGAACAAGTGTTATTTAAAACACTGTTCACGATAAACCTAAAAATCAATTCCAATTCGATTCCAATTAAATATTAATTAATTGGTACACTTCATTAAATCTAAATAAAAATATTTAATATTTTTCTCAACTGGGTTTAAGAACAGTGTTAATGAAGACACCATTCACGACAAACCCAAATCACATTTGATATTAAATACAAGACTCTGAATAGAAAATATACCGGTTTATATTCAATATCAAATTCTACGACCAACAAATATCGTATTGGAAATAACGATATATATATATACCCTTCAAATTCCCATAACAATATCTGTATCATCACGAAATCCAACATCGAAATATTTCGAAGACAATTTTGATTCAAATCCATTCCAATTCAATTATTGGAAATTTTGGTTATTTTTAAAACCCTTTTCAAATTAAATTTATTTATTTAAAAATAAATAGAATTTTAATTCGAGTTCAAAACTAGTTCATTTCGATAAAATCTATTTTTATCTTTTCAAATATGGAATTTTTCATCCCGATTCTTCCCAAATCATTTCTTATGATTTCACACAAATTATTGATATTTTTAATAATTTTATCAAGGCCCATACAGTCGATTTCCATCAACGACCATCGAACTGCACTTACAACGACCTTTTCCAAATTTGATTTGGACATAATTCGAAATCCAACAGTTAGATTTCCAATTTCTAATATTCGTTAGAAAGCCCTTTTCGATACGAACCCAACGGTTTCGGTTTTAGGAGAATCCGACGGTCGGATCTCCCGTAATATCCGTTCGAAGTCAATGGACGAAATTCGCGAATTACCGTGGCGCGGCGCATTCTTTTCAGGCCATTATATTATATATATAATATATACTTCGTCGATTTCAATTCAAAACGTGCTTTATAAATCGTTTTAAATTCATTTTCAAAACGGTTTCAACTTCATATTCAATTTCAAATCAAAATTGAATATTCCAATATAAATTCGTTTTAAATTCATTTCAAATTGATTTCAATTCAATTTCAATTCGAATTCATTTATATTCAATTTCAATTCGAATTCATATATATTCAATTTCAATTCGAATTTCAATTCTATTCAATTTCAATTCGAATTCATTTATATTCAATTCCAATTCTTTACGAAAAATCAGATTTTGAAATCACTTTCGATATTCATTATAAAATGAATAAAATCGATATAAATATCGTTCACGTCAAAATGGCGTCAATCTAATCAATACGGCTTCATATATTCCTATTTTCAAATATTCTATTTCGAATATTTCTATTTTTTTTTAAATATTTCTACTTTCAAATATTCTATTTCAAATATTCTACTTCTAAACTGGAATGAGGCCCAATCACTTACCATATAATGTTAATTATATATTTTTTCTACAACACATGTATACAATTACAACGATGAACAATCAACCATCATCCAAAGTGCATTCTACACTGTATAAGCATCGAATATAAATATTTAACGCTTATAACAGTCTGTCAATCAATCGATCGACATACAGCTAACTATTGGGATTAGTGTACGTCATATATCATCCCAATACCCGTGTGGGGTTTTCAAACAATCAAACACAGATATTATTTGTGCAGTTGGGCGATGTGTAAAATTTATCGTCTCAATCAATATTAGTCAAATGTGTGTATGTAAACAAATCGTCCGATTTGTTTATTTTTATTTCATTTCCTATACACGTTAAAAATTCTATTTTCAACTATAAAATATTTTAACTATATAAATGTTTTATTTCATTTCACATCACATCACACAATCAACTACACATCAAAATCAAACAAACAAACAAACAAACCGTCCATGGTCTGTGGACGACGGGTGTCGGGTGCTACTAAACACCGTCTGCATCCTAGTATATATTTCAACTAGAAAATTAAATAAAAGGTGAGGAGTTCTCACCTTCTAGCTAAACCAAACGCCACGAATCTTCATATGTAGGAAATCTTCATCGTTTCTTCTTTCATCGTTCGTAGCCACTACATATATAAAAATCATATTTTTATATTGTTACCATGCATATAAAAGTTACATTTTTATAATCACTCTATATGGATAAAAATTATATTTTTATACCGCTACTATATAGATAAAAATTCTATTTTTATCTTGCCACTAATATAATAAAAATTATATTTTTATTACCCTACATGAATAAAAATCATACCTTTACATCGCTATTGTATATATAAAAATCAAATTTTTATATCCACTACCTCATTATAAAAATCAAATTTTTATCTTGCTATCATATTTATAAAAATCGAATTTTTATTCTAATGATAAACCTATAAAGATCTCATCTTTATCTAAATGAAGAAATCACAAAAATCGTATTTTTATAATTCTAACTTCATATTTTCCATATGATAAAAATCAAACCTTTCCCTAATCAAAAACCGCATCTTTCTCTATGTAAAGATCTCATCATTATTTGTTGTTCATGTAGATAAAAATCAAATCATTTTCAGTTTTCAAAAATTTATACCTTACACGCTATTATATATATATATCGAATTACTTTTAAATAGATAAATAAAAATAAATAAAAAGGAAAAAAGGGGGGAAAAGGAGCTTACATCGTTTTTTTAAAGAGAGGGGGGCTGGAATGTTGCTGGCGTCTTCAGGCGGAGGCGGGGCCCTCCTGGGCGGCGCTGGCCATGGGGCATCGGTCTGGGGGGGGGGTCTGGGGCACTATTGAAACTACCCGAACTTCCCCGTGAAGGAAAACCCTGGATAGAATTGAGAACAACACACAAAAGGACGCAAATGGAAGAACATTTCATTGTTATTACAACAATTCCATCAGACACAAGAATATACAGAGCATAAATGAATAAAATACATTCGAATAATATCAGAGATTTAAATTACATTTAAATACATCGCAGCGGAAAATAATACAAAAACACAACTAGAAGTAATGCACGGATACAGAGCTTTCCGAGCATCGTTCCAGCTGTAAATCAGGACCCTGTGGATATAAATCTGCAAAACCAAAACTACTAGCTGCCCGTGTCGAAAATAAGGGCACCCAGAGTTTAGGTTAAAACAATAAACTCCAGGTATGTCATGTGACTGGTGAGAGAACTAAAACATTTATTTAAAACTTTACTTTAAAAGAGAGTAATTCAAGGGACCACGCCGTATAACACGGAACGGGTTTCCTCCCAAGAATACTAGTGCATATAACAAAACAGCGCAATGCTCTTTGGAAAAATGAAGCTATTATAAGACCCAGGTCCCATCACACAATGCAACGCAAGCCGGAGGATAGGGTTTTCCCTTATAATAGCCAAACTTGCTTGGTACGTTTAAAACAAATCACTTGATACTATAATAAGTGTATAGTGTCAAAACAATTCAAATCATAAATATCAATCATAGGCGGCATGGGTACCATCTATCATGTCGCCATACTAGTTCTACAATTAAAACCGCAATATCACGTATTGGAAATTGGATTTCCATCATGAGCCGAGGCAAGGGGAAAGCTCCTCTCCGCGTTCGAGACGCTCTAGCAATGCCTCAGGACCCCACTCTGATCCTTTGGAACCTCCAAGGCCGGTCCTCTCTTACTTTTGAGGATTAATTATTCATGAACACACGTTTCCCAGTCCTTACAGACCTATATCTGAGGCGCCTCATATCCAACAACCACACAGGTGAAAAGTATATAAATGTCAGGGCTGGTAGGTCACTGACACCACCCTAGCTAGAAAGAAACGTCGTGCACTCCTTGGGTCCGTATCCCGCTTTTGACTCATACCGAGGTGTGAGGCTCGCGAATTCACGTTATACATAAAGCTACGCCACATAGGCCGTGCTTTGATCATCAACCACAAGACTTTGCTTTTCAACAGAAGCCTTGATCAATTGCCACTTACGCGTGTCACACTGGCAATTCACTCCATGCGACTGATGTCCATCGATATACAACCTCTGAGCTCGTATGTCTCAGAGAAGGGCGTTAAGCAAGAGAATAAATCCTCCGCCGCCAAATAGATGTATATTTAATAGAGATCAATCAACATAGAATAAAATCCAATGTCAGACACACAATCCATTTACAAGTTCGTTCTGGGTCTGAACGAAACCGGAGGCACTTTCCTTGCATATCCATCCATCTCCAAGTACGTCTAGACGATCACCAACTGTTTCCCTCATCTTGGGTGTACAGCCCAATCGAGATCATCAGTAATCACCCAAACGATGTGAAGACTTCCGGTCTTCAACCACCGTCTTCATCTTCGACATCTCGTCGAATCGGTTATTCAGAATGGGTATAAACCCGACCTTTCTGAATAACCCACGTATATGATAAATAAATGTTACACAAACACAACAAACACCTCATTCCAATTCAGAATGTTCTTATATTCACAAAATCACATTATTAGGGTAAGGTTCCCATTAATTTTATCCAAGATAAATTCTTCTAAATTTATTCTTTAATCTTCCTTTGGATATCATTTCAAACTAGTCGGGATTAGCGAACCACACCGAAGTAATTATTTATTTTATTTCTCAATCCCAACCTATTTATCCCATGGAGAAAACTGGTAATACTCCATATCTAACACCGTGGTGTTATCGGTAAAATTAATTACCATCTCACGTTCAAATCTAATTAAAGATTTAACTATCGCTTTGGAGCAAAACTGGTGGTACTCCATTCTCGATCACCTTTCAGATTTGATAATTTAAATTATCAATTCACATTTCAATCTAATTAAAAATTCATTAGAACTCCACTTAGTTTTAATATTTTCAGAAATCAATATTCTGCCTTTAACTGGGTTAAAGAACCAATGTCATATAAAACACGATTCACGATAAACCCAAATCACATTTGATATTAAATACAAGGCTCTGAATAGAAAATATACCGGCTTATACTCAATATCAAATTCTGAAACCAACAAATATCGTTTTGGAAATAACGATATAAAATACATCTTTCAAATTCCCATAACAATATCTGTATAGTCACGAAATCCAACATCGAAATATTCCGAAGATAATTTCGATTCAACTCCAGTCCAATCCACGTATTGGGAATATTGATTATTTTTAAAATCACTTTCAAATTCAATTTATTTATTTCAAAAGTAAATTGATTTTAATTCTAGTTCAAAACTAGTTCATTTCGATAAAAAACTATTTTTATCTTTTCAAATGTCGAATTTTTCAGCCCAATTTTTCCCAAATCATTTCTTATGATTTTACACAAATTATATATATTTTTAATAATTTTATCAAGGCCCGTACAGTCGATTTCCATCAACGGCCATCAAACTGCACTTACAACGACCTTTTCCAAATTTGATTTGGACACAATTCCAAATCCAACCGTTAGATTTCAAATTTCTAATATTCATTGGAAAGCTCTTTTCGATACGAACCCAACGGTTCCGGTTTTAGGAGAATCCGATGGTCAGATCTCCCGCAACGTCAACTCGAAGTCAATGGTCGAAATTCACGAACTACCGCGGCGCGACGCGTTCTATTCCGGCCATTATATATATATATATTATATATTTCGTCGATTTCCTTTTTAAAATGTATTTTATAAATCGTTTTAAATTCGTTTTCAAAACCATTTCAACTCTATATTCAATTTCAAATCAAAATTGAATATTTCATATCATTACTATATAAATGATAGTATTTTCAAAACGCTATATTTTGAAATCACTACCTTTTCAATATTCATTATAAAAACAAATATAATCGATATAAATATCGTTCACGTCAAAATAGCGCAACTCTAATCAACACGGCTTTATATATTTCAATAAATTCGTTATTCTATTCAACAAATGAATATTTATTCTATTCAACACATGAATCTATATTTCTTTCAACACACGACTAATCTCAACACATGAGTACTGTCAACACACGACTATTTTTGTTATGTAAAATATTTTATAAAATTATGGTATCTATCTTTTGATTTTCAATCAGAACCCACCGTGAAGTAGTTCTAATTTTAAATATGATGAAGATATAAATTTTATTTTTAAAATATTTTACTCAACACATGAATAGTTTCAACACATAAACATCATCAACACATGACTATTTTTATATTCAACACATGAATTTTCTTTTATAATATTCATTATTTTCCCAATTGGAATGAGGCCCAATCAATCACCATATAATGTTAATTATATGGATTCCATACAACACATGTATATAATAGCAATGATAAACAATCAACCATCATCCAAGGTGCACCACACAACTGCACAAGCATCAAATATAAATAATTAACGCTTACACAGCCTGTCGACCAACCGATCGACATACAATAAATAATTGGGATTAGTGTACGCTAAATTTCATCCCAACACCCGTGTGGGGTTTCAAATCAACAAACACAGATTTTTATTTGTGCAGTTGGGCGATGTGTAAAATTTATCATCCCAATTAATATCAGTCAAATCAGTAAATATAAACAAATCGGCCGATTTGTTTATAAATATTCATTTATTCACATTCAAGTTAAAAATCATATTTTTAACGATAATTAATTTATTTCAACACATCTATATTTTATTATCGATTTCACATCAACATCACAAACAATTTTCACAACACATCAATCAAACAAACAAGCCATCCATGGTCTGTGGATGACGGGTGTCGGGTGCTGCTAAGCACCGTCTGCATCCTAGTGTGTGTGTGTGTATATATATATATATAACTAGAAAAAGAAATTTAGAGTGAGAAATTCTCACCAAAGCTATCCCAACTCCATGACACTTCAAAAGTAGGAAATCATCACTGTTCCCGCCTTTTGTCACTTTCGTTGTCCGTAGCCACTACATATATAAAAATCACATTTTTATGTTGTTGCTATGTATATAAAAATCATATTTTTATAATCACTCCATATGGATAAAAATTCTATTTTTACATCGCTACTACATAGATAAAAATTCTATTTTTACATCGCTACTATATAGATAAAAATTCTATTTTTATCCCTCTATTCTCTATATAAAGATTTCGCCTTTTTCATTTCATCACTATAAAAATCACATTTTTACTTCATTATATATATATATAATAAAAATCAGATTTTTATTTCGTTACGTATATAAAGATGATATTTTTACTATCTTACCTATATAAAAATTATATTTTTATACTTCTACAATATAAAATATTATATTTTTATACTTCACATATGCTAAAAATCATATTTTTATTCTTTTTATAATATAAAAATTATATCTTTAACCTTTCTATATAATAAAAATTTCATCTTTAATATTCCTACTATAAAAAAATAATAATTTCTAAAGCGATGGAAAATAAAACTCACCCTGCTTTGGGAAAGAAATCGATTTTGAATGACGGAGGGTGCTTGGGGTGGCTGTCTCGCGGGTCAGGGGGGTTTAGGACGTCGGCACGGAGGGGGTGCTGGTGGTAGCAGGGGGCGGCGCAGGGTTTCAGGAGGGAGGGGGTGCGGCGGCTTAGGGTTTTGGGGGGCGGCGGTTTTATACAGAAGAAGAAGGAGGAGATGAAGGCGAGAGAGGAGGAGAAGGAGGAAGAAGAGGAGGGGCGCAAGGTGGAGAAGGGGGGAGGGGCTCCGCCCTAGTGGCGGCGCGCGGTGGCGCGGCTGGGAGGAGCGGCGGCTCCACCTGCTGCTTCGTCTTCTTTTTTTTTCTTTCGAATGTTTTTGGATGGGGGGGGGGCAGAGAATTTAAAAGGGAGAGGGAAGTTTACATTTTATTTTATTTTTGTATTAATTTAATTCCATAAAGTTGACTTTTTCATACGACCTCTAAACGAGGCCCACCGCCTGTCGTCCATAGCGTTTCACCCCTATTCCGAACACATTGGGATATGTACCGTAAGCTGATTCGATCGTTCCGATCAGTTTCCGTTAAAATCAACATATAACTCTATATATTGAATTTGAACGCGCATTTCAATTTACTGGGGTCACATACTAACTCGAAAAATTCCAGAAAAATATTTTCTAGCTTCGTACTGACGATACGGTCCTAATAAAACTAATTTCATCGAATTCCGAGACCGTTGGAAAAATGGCCATTTTCCAGTCGATTAAAATCAACTGAAACTGGTCAAACGTGTTTCCCTTTGCCACACTCACATATTGATTCGAAAAATTATGAAATTTTAAACCTAGCAATAATTTGATATCACGGATCCAACAAAAGTGGTTTCGTCGAAATCCGAGGTCGTTTGCAAAATTTCCATTTTTAAGGGCCTGAATTCCATAGCGACTATTCAGAATTTTCATTTGGACATATCTTTTGATCCCCGCTATGAAATTTCGATTTTTTGGATTCGTTGGAAAGATATCCTCAAATAGATCCTATTATTTTTGGTTTCATTAAAATTCGGTTTATTTTGCACCCGGTACATTCAATTGAAGTTTGAAATCGAATTATCGAACTACCGCGCCATTTTCAATTCTATTTAGCTATATATAATTATTTATATTCTAACGACGACGTATATAATATATACGTTATAATTCTATTCAAAATAAATTTTCCGTCGATATTATTTTAAATAATCCATTTTAAATGTAGAAAATTCGCTAAAATTGCCAAAATAAAAATTTTAAACTGCCCCGCATTTTCGGGTTGTTACAACTGCGTTCGAATTTTGGGGGGGCTTGGGTTTGAGCGGGGAGGCTGGGGGGGGGGGGGAGAGAGTGTCGGCGTCCTCGAGTGGAGGAGGGGCGGCGACCCTGGCACGACGGCGCCGGCGATTGGGTGGAGTTGCTCCGTCGAGGGCTTCAGCCTTTTTTTTCTGAATCTAAAATGAACGGGGAAGATAAAGAAATTGGGGGGGGGGGGTAAGGAGATAAAGGTTTATTTTTATTTTAATTTTATATTATATTTAATTCCCTAGAGTTGACTTTTATTTCGGACTCAAAATTGAGCCCACCAAATGTCGCCCATAGCTGATTACCCCCATTCCAAACACAATGGATATGTATCGGAGGCTGATTCGATCGTCACGATCAGATTTCGTCAAAATCAACATATAACTCTATATATTGAATTTTGAACGTGCATTTCAATTTACCGGGGTCACATACTAATTCGAAAAATTCCAAAAAAATGTTTTCTAGCATTGTATTGACGATACGGTCCTAACAAAACTAGTTTCATCAGATTCTGATTCCGTTTGAAAAATGACCATTTTCCAGTCAATTAAAATCAACTGAAACTGGACAAACGCGTTTTCCTTTACCACGCTCACATATTGATTCGAAAAATTATGAAAATTGGAACCCAGCGATAATATGACATCACGGATCCAACAAAATTGGTTTCGTCGAAATCCGAGGTCGTTTGCAATATTCCCATTTTTAAGTGCCTGAATTCCATAGCGACTATTTAGAATTTTCAACTGGGCATAACTTTTGACCCCCGCTATGAAATCTTGATTTTTCAGATTCGTTGGAAAGATATTCTCAATTAGATTCAAATATTTTTGGTTTCACTAAAATCCGGTTTATTTTGAATCCTGTACATTCATTTGAAATTTGAAATCGAATTATCGAACTACTGCGCCATTTTCAATTCCTTTTATAAATATAAATAAATATTTATATTCTAACGACGATCGATATAATATAAACATTCAAATTCTATTCAAAATAAATTTCTCGTCGATATTATTTAAAATAATTCATCTTACATAATCAAAATTCGGTAAAATTGCCAAAATAAAAATTTTAAATTGGCCCAGATTTCCGGGTTATTACAATCTCCCCCACTTAAAACTTTTCGTCCCCGAAAAGGAACGAAGACGAAAGTTGTTTAACTGATCAACTCAATTTTCATTACGGCTTAAGTTCTTCAACTTTTCAGTATCTAAAAACTTTTCAAATTTTTCAAAAATTTGGCTAACACCCTAAATTTTCGAAAAAATTCGCCATAACCTCCCCTGCACCGGGAGCACCGGGAAAATCCCGAAATTGCCATACAGGCCCTCTGATCTCAAAAAGAAAAAGAAACAGCCAAGCGGCTAGCCAATCGGCTCATAAAATCATCATCACCCAAACAAAACAGTAAATTATGGTAAACATGTACCTATTTGTCAGGCAAACAATTTTATTCTTCTACTCTAGCCTCCTTGCTATGACCTGTTCAATGTAAGTACATGCATATGCCTACAAATGCGACAAATTTTCAATACAATTCACTATTTGGTTCAAATTGGCTATATGGTTCAAATTTAATCAATCCAACAATAATCAAGCAACACAACCATCAATCAATTAGTTGATTATCATTTCAAATTCATAACTTTGATATATAGTCAAGAATCACATTTTTGATACCAAATCACAACAATAAATCCTATATAGCTTTGGTTCTCACACCAGTCCAATGGAAATATATAGATATCACACTTTCGAAACACGAAACACGAATATAAATACTGATGATGTCCGGACATCACCAGAATTATCCCCGAGCGACTAGAGTGCGAATCTATATCTATCCAGTATATTAAAACTACGAATACACGTGGATCAGACGTATATGCAAAATCTATATATACTGGATTGTCCACATCAATATAAATAATCAAATACGAATGATTGATTTTAAATTTTCAAAACAAAACTTGTTTTTATCTCAAAAACACTCTTCACACTCGTTCTAGGATACTACTGATCCCATCTCTAACGAGTCATTCTCGTTGGATATTACTAATCCAATTCTGATGAATTCTTTCGTTTGGTTCTAATGTGTCTTGTTCTCTAGCTTTGTAAACCGATCTAGACCGTTCGAAACGCCTGATTGTTTTGAGAACACGACAAAATAGAACGTAGACGGAAGAACGTTTCATTGTATATTACAACAATTCCATCAGAATACAAGAATATACAGAGTATGAATAAATATTACACAGAAATATTAGAGATTTAAATTACACTTAAATACATCGCAGCGGAAAATAATACAATACACAACTAGAAGAGATATACGGATACAAAGCTTTCCGGATATCATTCCAGCTGTAAACCAGGATCCTGTGAATATAAATCTGCAAAACCAAAGCTACTAGCTGCCCGTGTCAAAATAAGGGCACTCAGAGTTTAGGTTAAAACAATAAACTCCAGGTCAGTCATGGGACTGGTGTGAGAACTAAAATAGTTATAAATCTTTATTTTAAAGTCAGGTAAATCAAGGGACCACGCCGCTAATGCGGAACGGGTTTCCTCCGAAGAATACTAGTGCATAAAACAAACAGCGCAAAGCTAAATAAAGAAAAATGAAGCTGTTATAAGACCCAGTTCCCATCACACAATGCAACGCAAGCCGGAGGATAGGGTTTTTACCTTATAATAGCCAAGAATGCTTGATACGTTTAAAAGCAAATCTTTTGATACTATAATAAGTGTATAGTGTATAAAACAACTTCAAATCATAAGTATCAATCATAGACGGCATGAGTGCCCCATCCCACTATGTCGCCATACTAGGCTCTACAAATAAAACCGCAGAATCACGTATTTGGAAATTGGATTTCCGCCTGTGAACCGAGGCAAAAGATAGTCCTCAACCGATTCGAGACTGTCTAGCCCGAGCCTTAGGCAAGTACTCAGTCAAGCCTTGGAACCTCAGGGCCAGTCCACCGATGTGGATTAAACTTAAACCCTGAACATGTGTTTCCCCGCCCTATGGGGCGTAAATGAGCCAACGAATGACTCCACCGGACCCGGATCGTCCGATCAAACCGAGGCGCTTCGCAACAGCAACAACCACATAAGTCAAACTCGTTAGAGCGTGTAAAACCACTGACGCCACTTCTAGCTAGAAAGAAACGCATGCCCTCCCAGACGTCCTCTCCCGTTTTTTGGTTTACCACCGGGGTGTGTGGCTCGCGAATTCACGTTACACAAAGCTATGCCACAAAGGCCTTGCTTTGATCATCCACCATAAGACTTTGCTTTTCAACAGAAGCCTTGATCATTTGCCACTTAGGCATGCCACACAGGCAATTCACTCTATGCGGTTGATATCCATCAGTATATAACCCCTGAGCTCGTACGTCTCAGAGAAGGGCGTTAAGCAATAGAGTAAATTCTCCGCCGTTAAACAGATATATATTTAATAGAAATCAACCACACAGAATAAAATCCAATGTCAGACACACAGTCCATTTACAAGTTCGTTCAGTGTTTGAACGAAACAGGAGGCACCTAGTACCCCGCATATCCATCGATCTCCAAGTACGTCTGGATGATCACTAACTGTTTCCATCTTCTGGGGTGTACAGCCCAATCAAGATCATCAGTAATTATCCAAACGACGTGAAGACCTCCGGTCTTCGACCACCGTCTTCATCTTCGACACCACGTCGAATTAGTTATTCAGAATGTGATAAACCCGGTCTTTCTGAACAACTCACGTATATATATAATAAACACGTGTTACACAAACACAACATACGCCTCATTCCAATTCAGAATATTCTTTTATTCAAATATTCTTATATTTTGGGAAAGGTTCCCATTAATTTTATAAAAGATAAATTCTTTAAATTTATTCTTTAATCTCCTTTGAATATCAATTCAAACTAGTCGGAATTAGCGAACCACACCGAAGTAATCATTTATTTTAATTTCCCAATCCCAACCTATTCATCCCATGAAGTAAAACTGGTCATACTTCATATCTAACACCACGGTGTTATCGGTAAATTCAATTACCATTTCACGTTCAATTCTAATTAAAGATTTAACTATCGCCTGGAGTAAAACTGGTGATACTCCATTCTCGATCTTTTCAATTTTATTAAAGATTCATTAAAACTCCACTTAGTTTTAATCATTAACTGGATTAAACAATCAGTGTCATTTAAAATACGGTTCACGATAAACCCAAAATCACATTCCATTAATTATCGGGTTAAAGAACAAGTGTTATTTAAAACACTGTTCACGATAAACCTAAAAATCAATACCAATTCAATTCCAATTAAATATTACTTAATTGGTACACTTCATTAAATCTAAATAAAAAGATTTAATCTTTTTCTCAACTGGGTTTAAGAACAGTGTTAATGAAGACACCAATCACGACAAACCCAAATCACATTTGATACTAAATACAAGACTCTGAATGGAAAATATACCAGCTTATATTCAATATCAAATTCTATGACCAACAAATATCGTATTGGAAATAACGATATATATATATATATATCTTTCAAATTCCCATAACAATATCTGTATCATCACGAAATCGAACATCGGAATATTTAGAAGACAATTTCGATTCAAATCCATTCCAATTCAATTATTGGAAATTCTGGTTATTTTTAAAACCCTTTTCAAATTAAATTTATTTATTTAAAAATAAATAGAATTTTAATTCTAGTTCAAAACTAGTTCATTTCGATAAAAATCTATTTTTATCTTTTCAAATATGGAGTTTTTCATCCTGATTCTTCCCAAATCATTTCTTATGATTTTACACAAATTATTGATATTTTTAATAATTTTATCAAGGCCCGTACAGTCGATTTCCATCAACGGCCTTCGAACTGCACTTACAGCGACCTTTTCCAAATTTGGTTTGGACATAATTCCAAATCCAACCGTTAGATTTCCAATTTCTAATATTCTTAGAAAGCTCTTTTCGATACGAACCCAACGGTTCCGGTTTTAGGAGAATCCGACGGTCGGATCTCCCGTAATATCCGTTCGAATTCAATGGTCGAAATTCGCGAACTGCCGCGGCGCGGCGCGTTCTTTTCAGGCCATTATATTATATATATATAATATATACTTCACCAATTTCAATTCAAAACGTGCTTTATAAATCGTTTTAAATTCCTTTTCAAAACGGTTTCAACTTCATATTCAATTTCAAATCAAAATTGAATATTCCAATATAAATTCGTTTTAAATTCATTTCACATTGATTTCAATTCAATTTCAATTCGAATTCATTTATATTCAATTTCAATTCAAATTTATATATATTCAATTTCAATTCGAATTTCAATTCTATTCAATTTCAATTCGAATTCATTTATATTCAATTTCAATTCGAATTTCAATTCTTTTCGAAAAATCAGATTTTGAAATCACTTTCGATATTCATTATAAAATGAATAAAATCGATATAAATATCATTCACGTCAAAATGACGTCAATCTAATCAATACGGCTTCATATATTCCTATTTTCAAATATTCTATTTCGAATATTTCTATTTTTTTTTAAATATTGCTACTTTCAAATATTCTACTTCTAAACTGGAATGAGGCCCAATCACTTACCATATAATGTTAATTATATGGATTTTCTACAACACATGTTTACAGTTACAACGATGAACAATCAACCATCATCCAAAGTGCATTCTACACTGTATAAGCATCGAATTTAAATATTTAACGCTTATAACAGTCTGTCAATCAATCGATCGACATACAACTAACTATTGGGATTAGTGTACGTCATATATCATCCCAATACCCGTGTGGGGTTTTCAAACAATCAAACATAGATTTTATTTGTGCAGTTGGGCGATGTGTAAAATTTATCGTCCCAATCAATATCAGTCAAATGTGTGTATATTAACAAATCGTCCGAGTTGTTTATTTTTATTTCATTTCCTATACACGTTAAAAATTCTATTTTCAACTATAAAATGCTTTATTTCATTTCACATCACATCACACAATCAACTACACATCAAAATCAAACAAACAAACATACAGGCCGTCCATGATCTGTGGACGACGGGTGTCGGGTGCTACTAAACACCGTCTGCATCCTAGTATATATTTCAACTAGAAAATTAAATAAAAGGTGAGGAGTTCTCACCTTCTAGCTAAACCAAACGCCACGACTCTTCATATGTAGGAAATCTTCATCGTTTCTTCTTTCATCGTTTCTTCTTTCATCGTTCGTAGCCACTACATATATAAAAATCACATTTTTATATTGTTGCCGTGCATATAAAAATTACATTTTTATAATCACTCTATATGGATAAAAATTCTATTTTTATACTGCTACTATATAGATAAAAATTCTATTTTTATCTTGCCACTAATATAATAAAAATTATATGTTTATTACCCTACATGAATAAAAATCATACCTTTACATCGCTATTGTATATATAAAAATCAAATTTTTATATCCACTACCTCATTATAAAAATCAAATTTTTATCTTGCTATCATATTTATAAAAATCGAATTTTTATTCTAATGATAAACCTATAAAGATCTCATCTTTATCTAAATGAAGAAATCATAAAAATCGTATTTTTACAATTATAACTTCATATTTTCCATATGATAAAAAAACCTTTCCCTAATTAAAAACCGCATCTTTCTCTATATAAAGATCTCATCATTATTTGTTGTTCATGTAGATAAAAATCAAATCATTTTCAGTTTTCAAAAATTTATTCCTTACACGCTATTATATATAAATATATCGAATTATTTTTAAATAGATAAATAAAAATAAATAAAAAGAAAAAAAGGGGGAAAGGAGCTTACAACGTTTTTTTTAAAGAGAGGGGGGGGGGGGCTGGAATGTTGCTGGCGTCTTCAGGCGGAGGCGGGGCCCTCCTGGGCGGCGCTTGCCATGGGGCATCGGCCTGGGGCGGTCTGGGGCACTACGTTCGAATTTCGGGGGGGGGGGGGGGGTATTGGGCTTGAGCGGGGAGGCTGGGGGGGGGGGGGAGTGCCGGCATCCTCGAGTGGAGTAGAAGCGGCGGCCCTGGCACGACGGCGTCGACGACTGGGTGGAGCTGCTCCGTCGAGGGCTTCAGCCTTTTTTTTTTCTGAATCTAAAATGAACAGGGAAGATAAAGGAATGGGGGGGGTAAGGAGATAAAGGTTTATTTTTATTTTATATTATATTAATTTCCCTAGAGTTGACTTTTATTTCGGACTCAAAATTGAGCCTACCGACTGTCGCGCATAGCTGATTACCCCCATTCCGAACACAATGGGATATGTATCGGAGGCTGATTCGATCGTTACAATCAGATTTCGTTAAAATCAACATATAACTCTATATATTGAATTTTGAACGTGCATTTCAATTTACCGGGGTCACATACTAATTCGAAAAATTCCAAAAAAATATTTTCTAGCTTCGTATTGATGATACGGCCCTAACAAAACTAGTTTCGTCAGATTCCGAGTCCCTTTGAAAAATGGCCATTTTCCAGTCGATTAAAATCAACTGAAACTGGTCAAACGCGTTTTCCTTTACCACGCTCACATATTGATTCGAAAAATTATGAAAATTGGAAACTAGCGATAATATGACATCACGGATCCAACAAAAGTGGTTTCGTCGAAATCCGAGGTCGTTTGCAAAATTCCCATTTTTAAGGGCCTGAATTCCATAGCGACTATTCAGAATTTTCAACTGGGCATAACTTTTGACCCCCGCTATGAAACCTTGATTTTTCGATTCGTTGGAAAGATATTCTCAAATAGATACAAATATTTTTGGTTTCACTAAAATCCGGTTTATTTTGAATCCTGTACATTCATTTGAAATTTGAAATCGAATTATCGAACTACCGCGCCATTTTCAATTCCTTTTATAAATATAAATAAATATTTATATTCTAACGACGATCGATATAATATATACGTTCGAATTCTTTTCAAAATAAATTTCTCGTCGATATTATTTAAAACAATTCATTTTAAATAATCAAAATTCGCTAAAATTGCCAAAATAAAAATTTTAAATTGGCCCAGATTTCCGGGTTATTACAATTAAAAATATTTATTTAATAATTTCCCAATTTAAACCCTCATATAAAATAATTGAATCAATTTAATCCAGTTATAAAAAATTTATAATTTTAAAACCACGTCGATTCACCTAACGGTCGAACGACGTTACAACCACACATTAGGGCCATTTACTGCCAATGACTCAGTCAACACAGTCAGTTGATTTTAACCTCAACAACGATGGATATATATTCAACTATCAACATTCGAACAAGTTTTGGTGTCAGTCATGGTGAACAATTCATATGTATGCCCCACAAACAAAAATACAGTTTATATTGAGGAATCCGGTCGAATCCCTCCAACCTGTCGTTCTCTGCATCACAGATGTCAGTTGATAAAAATATACGAATTAAATAAATAACTGCAACCAATCAAACAATAACAACAAATTGCATCCATCGCATTCAATCAACCAATTTATACTGTTAACTGTAAAATATATTTTACTATGAATGTACCACATCACAGTATTCCAGAAGGTATGAGAATTAACTCACCAGAGTTTGTTCTGGTCGACGATTGACGCGTTTGTTGCATTTAATCTTGAACGGACGTTCAGAATTAGCTCAATTTTCAATTGTCTCGGATCAGAGCCTAGTCAGTGCCATTGTCTAGATCTCATTCCTGCGATCCCAACAGATCCAGTTTCGTCAGATTTCGTTATTGTATGAGAAAGTTATCGCATTTCAAAGTTTTGTATATTTATACGTTTTTTCTAACTAATTAATAATTTAATTAAATAATTAAAAATCAATATACCTTAATTAACCGTTATCTGGAGCCACGTCATCCTCAATAAACACAAAATGCGTCTTCTACTTTGGTTTGTTTTCCAACCCGACTTCCCCCTTCAACGTTGAAACACAGACCCCATCATACACCAACCACCACCACTAGCGTCGACCGGAGACCGCCACCTAACCTCCATCGTCTGCGCCCCAACGAGGAGGTCCCACGCCAGAGCCAACGGCCACCAACACCCGTCCATTCGCCAGAAATCACGGTTAGACCTAAATTCGTTCATGTCTCGAATTCGCCACCCATGGTCCACCAGAGTTTGCCTGACCACTACCATTCGAACCACCGTGCCACCCAGCTCCGTGCCCCCCCAGGCCGCGACGCCAACCCTGGCCAGAGCCACCGGAAAATGCCCAAATTCTACCGTTGCTTTTTCAAAATCCCCAAAACTGCACCCCTCCGTTCATCTCTTTACCCCGACCACCATAGAGCATTTCAGACCTCGGGACCAGAACCAAATGAAAGCCTGAACTTCCCTCTTCCTCCTCCCACTGGTCCGAGCCTCTAAAATTAAACACAACTCCTCCATTTTACAAAAAATGAAAATGAATCTTGCCGATTTTAGGCCGATTCCGGCGACCTCAGGCCATGAAACTCCGCCAACTTTCTCCAGTAGGTAGATAACACCCAGATCTACAACTTCCTCTTTGGTTGCCATAGCAAATTCCTTCTAGATTTTGAGGTATAAATGATTTTGTAATCAGGGTGTTTTCTGTAAATTTACATGAAGAGGATGAACTTGGCTGAGAAAAAACTGAGTTTGGGGGGTTTATACAGTTGAAAATAATATAATTTATGTCGACGTGATGCGTGATGACGACTAACGATTTTTATTCCATACCTATCGCTATTTCGAACGTCGTTTATTCGCTGATGCGCTCACATACGAACCCCGATCGAGACACGACTGGACGACATAGTATAATTTGATGATACGGTCCTAACGAAACTTGTTTCTTCGAATTCCGTATCCGTATGCTCAAACAGCGTTTGTGCACGTCCAATTAGATTGATTTATTTTACATTTTATTTTGCCACGCTCACAGAATAACCCCGATTGACGCGCCGTCAGAAAATCTAGCAATAATTTACTGTTACGGTCCCAACAAAATTTGTTTCGTCGAAAATAGAGGTCGTTTGAAAAATGTCCCTTTTGAACTGGCCAATTTGAATTAAAATAAATCAGTTTTAAAATATCTCAATATAATATTATTAAAATATAAGTATTGGTCATACACGACCACAATCTGATATATTATCAAGAAAAAATACCCTGGGTTGAATTCCAAGCCAAAACGATACTAAAAATATTTTAAAACCCTTATTTTATATAAACGCAGCACTATATATATAAAGGGAATTCTGGCGCTGTTTTTCTGAGAATTTGATTTGGACATAAAATAAAAACTACACGACGAAAACTGGATTTTTCTCTGCCATTGGAAAGATATCGTCTAACCGGTCCCGACGTTTCTTGTTTGGAGGAAATCCGACTTATTTTGAACCCGACACGACCCATTGAAGTTCAACACGCCAAATCGCAAACTGTCGTGCCACTGTAGCTCATTATTTAATTAAATTATAAACTATATATATTTAGTCGTCGTATCGAATCGAAATCGTCGCTATTTTTCAATATACGCAATATTTGACCAGTTTAAACTGCCCGGTCACAATATATTTCAAATTCAACTATTTCCCATATTCTAGAAATTAAAATATTATTTTATTATTTATTTAATAATATATTCCAAATAAATCGTTAAATTCAATCATTCAAATTCAATCCAATATTTTAAATAATTAAAATAATCCAAATTAATAGGCGGGAAAACACGGGTTGTTACAACGATAAACCCAAAATCACATTCCATTAACAATGGAATCTTCACGGAAAACGGATCAATATATATATAATTGATATAAGCTTCCATATCCAACCGATAATATAAATGGAATAACGGCAAAGCCTCTTAAATTCCATATATAGTAACAGTCTTCCTCCATAGAAGTTCACTTCGATTATTACCAAATCGAATTCCATTCCATTCCAATTTATTTTGTTAAATTTGAAAACATTACTTTGGAAAATTCCATCAAATCTTAATTTAAAGATTTAGAAATTCCAATTCACATTTTTGTGTTAATCGGGTTAAAGAACGAATGTCATTAAAAACACAATTCATAATAAACCCAATTCACATTCCATTTTTATTCCAGTTACTAAATATAAATAGAAATTCCAATAATCTTAATTAAAAGATTTATTCTTTTAACACGGGGTTTAAGAACAGTGTTAATGAAGACACCATTCACGACAAACCCAAAATCCAATTCTTTTATTCAATTCCAATTAAATATTAATTAATTGGAAATTTCACTAAATCTTAATTAAAAGATTCATTATTTTCTCAACTGGGTTTGAGAAAAGTGTTAATGAAGACATCATTCACGACAAACCCAAATCCAATTCAATATTAAATACAAGGCTCTGAATATAAATTTTATCGGCTTATATTCAATATCAAATTCTAAAGTCAACAAATATCGTATTGGGAATAACGATATATATATATATATCTTCCAAATTCCTCCACAATATCCGCAAAATCACGGAATCCAATATAGAAATATTCCGAAGATAATTTTGAGTCAAATCCATTCCAATTCATATATTGGAAATTTTGGTTATTTTTAAAACCATTTCAAATCCAATTTATTTATTTAAAAATATTGGACTATAATTCTAGTTCATAACTTGTTCTTTTCGATAAAAATATATTTTTTATCTTTTAAAATATGAAATTTTTTTATCCTAATTCTTTTCAAATCATTTATTATGATTTTACACAAATTATTAATATTTTTCATAATTTTATCAAGGCCCATACAGTCGATTTCCATAAACGGTCATCGAACTACACTTACAGCGACCTTTTCCAAATTTGATTTGGACATAATTCCAAATTCAACTTTTAGATTTCAAATTTCTTATATTCGTTGGAAAGCTCTTTTCGATACAAATCCAACGGTTCCAATTTTATGAGGATCCGACGGTCGAATCTCCTGTAATGTCCATTCGAAGTCAATGGTCGAAATTCGCGAACAGTCGCGGCGCGGCGTGTTCTATTCAGGCCATTAAATATATATATAGTATATATTATATATATTTCATCGATTTCTATTTAAAACTTATTTTATAAATTCATTTTAAAACGATTCTAACTTCATTTACAATTTTAAATCAAAATTGAATTTTCCTTATCACTATAATATATAAATGATAATATTTTCAAAATATCATATTTTGAAATCATTTCCATTTCGATATTCATTATAAAAATGAATAAAATTGACATAAATATCATTCATGTCAAAAGGGCGTTAATCTAATCAATAGGGCTTTATATATTCCAATATTTTCGTGCCCATCCCAAATCGGACATCAAAATCATATTTTGATCCATTACTAAATATTATTTTTAAAAATATTCATTAATTTAAAATATTCGTTAATTTAAAATATTCATTTTTTCCAAGTTGGAATCAAACACAGTCAATTAACATATAATTTTATTTATGCGGCTTTCATACACACATGTACACAACAATAATCAAACACAGTCAGCCATCATCCAGAGTGCATTGCACAACTGCATAAGCGTTAAATACAAATAATCAATGCTTATAACAACCTGTCAACCAATCGATTGACATACAACTAAACAATTGAGATCAACGTATGCCAAATATCATCCCAATAACCATATGGGGTTTCCAAACAACAAACACTGATTATTATTTGTGCAATTGGGCGATGTGTAAAATATATCTTCTCAATCCATATCAGTTAAATGTGTGTACATAAACAAATCGTCTGATTTGTAACTGAATATTTATTTTATTCATATACACATTAAAAATTATATTTTTAACTATAAAATATTTATTTCAACTCATGAATATTTTATACGGTTCATTTATACAACAAAAATGATATTTTTATTGTTCTAACATTTTTAGAAAATTTCGACAGCATAATGGCGCGATACTAGAACTGGAATGAGGTCTAGACTTATCCCTCGCCTAATACTGGCTCGCGCTACCAAATTCAATTAATTCATTTCACTTCCAAACCAAATTCAAACAAATAAACCAATCAACCAAACAAACAATCAAACATTGTTTCAAACAAAGGTGTCGGGTGCTACTAAGCACCGTCTACATCCTAGTATTTATAATTAACTAGAAAATAAATTAGAGTGAGAAGTTCTCACCTTTGGGATCCACTCCTCCAGTTCTATTTCTGAATTTCCAAACCGTTTTGATTTGCCCAAAATTCCAACGCAATCTTTTCCACGCTGTTCATATTAAAAATCACATTTTTAATATGATGTTTATATATTTAAAAATCGCATTTTTATTCTTGTACTGTTCATATAAAAATCACATTTTTATACTGCTACTTCATATATAAAAATCGCATTCCTATTACGATGTTTACATTTAAAAAATCGCATTTTTATGGCGCTATCATATATATAAAAATCATACTTTTAGATCGATATTTGCATTATAAAATCATAATTTTGTTTTGCTATAATATATATAAAAAACCATATTTTTATTTTGCTACTTCATATATAAAAAGTATATTTTTATATTGCTACTTCATATATAAAATTTATATTTTTATTGCTACTACATATAAATAAAAATCATATTTTTATCGCTACTACATATAGATAAAATCATATTGTTATCGCTACTACATATAGATAAAAATCATATTTTTATCTCTACTACATGTAGATAGAAATCATATTTTTATCGCTACTACATGAAGATAAAATCAAATTTTTATCGCTACTACATCTAGATAAAAATCATATTTTTATCGTTACTACATGTAGATAAAAATCATATTTTTATCGCTGCTACATATAGATAAAAGTATTATTTTTATCTCTGCTCCATATAGATAAAAATCATATTTTTATCGCTATGTAGATAAAAATCATATTTTTACTACACCATTCAAATAATAAAAATCATATTTTTACCGCGCCATTCAAATAACAAAATTCATATTTTTACCATGCCATTCAAATATATATAAAAAAAACTGATTTTTATATTGCTATTCACATAAAAAAAAACTAATTTTTTTATTGCTATTCATATAAAAAAACCGGTTTTTTATATTGTTATACATACATAAAAAAAAACTGATTTTTTTTTATATTGCTATACATACATAAAAGACTGATTTTTATATTTTTAAACTAATTACATAGAAGATAAATGAATAAAAAAAATTTAAAAAAAAAACTCACATGGTCGGGGATGGGGCGCAGGCTTCAAGGGTTCGCGAAGGAGAAACCCACGAGGTGGAAAATTGATGGCGGGTGCAGTGTTCGGGTGAAGGAGAATGGAGCGACGGCGTTGTTTTCCAGGGGAGGCGGGGGCGAGCATGAGGTGCTATAGGTAGTGGGGGAGGCGTCCTGATGATCGGCAGCAGCTAGGGTTAGTTGGCGGCAGGTTTTCAGGCTATTTAGGGCTTAGGGTTTCGTTGGTTCTTATAGGAGAAGGGGAGAGAGAGGGGGAAGGTGGAGGTGACGGGGAGGAGGGGATACACGGCGGTGGCGCGTTGAAGAGGAGCGGCTCCGATGGGGAGGAGCGACATCTGGCTTTTTTGTTTCTGAGCGATGGGTGAGAGAAGTGAGGGAGAGAGAGAAAGCAAGGGCTGACTTTATAATAATATATATATTTTAATTAATTTAAATTCCCAAAAAGTAACTTTTTAATTCGAACTCCAAATCGAACCCAACGACTGTCGCCCTAACCAAATGCCCCCATTCCGAACACATGGGATATGTCCGATAAGCCAATTTGACTATTACGATCAGTTTTCATCACAATAAAAATATAAATTAATATTATATTCAAAATTGATTTTAACATACATTTTAATTTACTGGGGTCGCATACTGACTCCAAAAATTCCCGAAAAATAATCTAGCTATGTTGTGATGATGCAGTCCTAACAAAACTAATTTCATCGAATTTGGAGACCGTTTGAAAAACGGTCAATTTCCAGTCGATTAAATTTAAACTGAATTGACCAAACACGTTTATATTTACCACGCTCACATATTAATTCCAAAAATTATGAATTTGGAATATAGCAATAATTTAACATCTCGGATCCAACCAAAGTGGTCTCGTCGAAAACGGAGGTCGTTTGCAAAATGGCTATTTTTAAGGCTATATATTATATTAAATTCCATAGCTACTATTCTGAATTTTTCAACTGAACATAACTTTTTATTCCCGTTATGAAATCTGGATTTTTCACATTCGTTGGAAAGATATTTTCAAACAGATTCAAATATTTTTGGTTTTACCAAAATTCAGTTTATTTTGAATCCTATACATTCATTTGAAATTTGAGATTGAATTTTCAAACTACCACGCCATTTCCAATTCCTTTTATAATTAAAATAAATTTTTATATTCTAATTTCGATTTAAATAAATTATACGTTCTAATTCTATTCAAAATAAATTTCTAGTTGTTATTATTTAAAATAAATCATTTTAAATATTCAAAATTCATTAAAATAGCCAAAATAAAAAATTTAAATTGGTTCTGATTTTCTGGGTTGTTACAATGGAGTTCTTAGCTTTATATGATTTTGAGATTGCTTATACCCCTGGCAAGGGTAATGTGGTGGCAGACGCACTAAGTAGGCAGAGGGTGGCCTTGAGTCCTCTGTTTATGGAAAGAAAGAACATGGTGTTCATATCATCTTTTGATTTTAGACCCTCCGTCGAGGTTTTGCCCAATTTATTTGCATCCTTGGAGATACGACCGACTCTTGTGAATCAGATAGGAGCATCGCAACAAGGTGACCCACAAATTCAAGACACCATGGATAAGCTTAGAAGAGGGGAGACTTCTAGTCACCTGAGCAGATATACCATAGATGAAAAGGGGTAGTTGCGACGAGATGGAAGGCTTTGTGTTCCTCAAACTGGAAGCTTGATAAAGGCAGTCTTAGAAGAAGCCCACCATTCTAAGATGACCATTCATCCAGGCGGTGATAAAATGTACGGGGACATGAAGTGGGATTTCTTTTGGGATGGAATGAAGAAGGATGTGGACGAATTTGTTTCTCAATGTTTAGTTTGCCAGCAAGTCAAAGCTGAGCAAAAGAAGCTAGCAGATTACTTCATCCGTTGGAGGTTCCGCAGTGGAAATGGGAGAGCGTCTTTATGAATTTCATAAATGGTTTGCCTAGATCGAAGAAAGGTAATAGCAGTATTTGGGGGATAGTGGATAGATTTACCAAGAGCGCTCACTTTATTCCAGTTAGGAGTAAGAGGACGACATCATGGTTGGCAGCAATTTATGTTAGTTCGTCTCCACGGAGTACCTTCCAGCATCGTGAGCGATCGTGACCCCATCTTTACCAGCAAATTTGGAGGTGCAAGAAGCATTAGTTGCACAGTTGTATTTGAGCACTGCTTATCACCCTCAGACCGATGGACAAACAGAGAGGGTGAACAGAATTCTAGAAGATCATTTAAGGCTGTGTATCCTAGACTTCGGAGGGACTTGGGAAGAGCATCTTCCTTTAGTAGTGTTTGCCTATAATACAGCTATCAGGCTAGCATCGGCATGGCACCCTTCGAAGCATTGTACGGACGATCCTGTAGATCGCCAACTTGTTGGTGGGAATCTACAGAAAGATTATTACTTAGACCAGATATGGTTAGGGAAACGTCCGAGAAGATTGACCTTATTCGACGGCAGAAGAAAACAGCTCAAGATAGGCAGAAGTCCTATGCAGACAAGAGAAGGATTGACATCGAATTCAAAGTGGGAGACTTAGTTTTTATCAAAGTATCACCTGTGAGGAATGTGGCTCGCTTCGGATTAGTAGGGAAGTTGGCAAGGTTTGTATGACCATTTCCCATAACCGAGAGAATTGGCCAAATGGCCTACAGAGTAAAGCTTCCAGAGAATCTATCTGGTTTTCATGATGTTTTCCATGTCTCTCATCTGCGGAAGTGCCTGCATGACACCGTGGAAGTAGTTGAGCCGAGCATGTTGGAAGAAGTCAAAGTGGAACAGGAGACGATAGTCAGATGAGTCCCTACCCGTATTCTTGGGACAGAAGTTAAGAAGCTGCGCAATAAGGAAATCAAGTTGCTAAAGGTTCAATGGGGAGACAACCCAGAAGATGCGACTTGGGAGATCGAAGATAAGATTCGTGCTTCGCACCCTTTTCTCTTCGAGGGTATGTTCTTCACTCCGTTTTCCAAAAGCTTTATCGGTACTTGTTACTATCATTTGAGTATATCTTATCCATAGTGTTTTTCAACCTTTGGATAGGAATCCTATGGATGTAAACATGTGTTTGAAACATGTTATGTTTGATGGATGCAAGTGGATGCAAGTATTTGCTAGTGGTTGCCTGTGGACGCATATACACACACATTAGGCACTAAGATCGGCTCAATCACTTTCATATTGCATATGTATGTGTGTGCATTTTCTTTTCTGTTATAAATGGAAATGGATGAGTTAGCATATGGATGTTGCATTTGGACGAATGAATATGCACACATATAGAACTTATATGATGTGATAGGTTTATTGCATACATATTGGATTCATGGCACTAACATACATTGCATTAAGGAGGTCAACTGAATCAGTAGACCGCCTGATCTTCACATTAATGTTGGGACACATGCACACACCTTTGCATACATATAAGCATTAGAAATCTTTAAAGACAATGGATGTCAGTGATTGGTGCATGAGTAGATGGATGATGGACGGTAGGATATGCATTCTTATCAACTTAGATATTTCAGGACGAAATCCTTTGAGTAAGGGAGAATGTAACACCCGGAATTTTTAATGACATTAAAGAGAATAAATTAAATAATAATTAAATTAATATTCATAATTACATGAAACAGACTACAATATTCCGTCCGTCTCGAAATTCTGGTCAAGATAGACATGTTGGTTTGCATAAAACTGACACCGGATGAAGAAATTATGAGGATTTTAAGTTTGTATACGCATAGAAATAATTTATATATATGCATGAGTCAAAGGTCAGTCAGGGATGATTCAGAATTCTATCCAAAGGATTCAAGTTCGAAAATTCTTCTGAGCTGAAAAATTTCAGCTCTAGGGGGTCACCCCCCTAAAGGGGTGCCGACCTAGGGGTCGACCCACCCACAGGGGTGTCGACACCCCTAGGGCTGATGTGGCACTCGGTTTCAAGGGGTCTGGCAGCTATATATACGTGTCCTATTTCTCATTTTTTCTTCACTGGAATTCATGGAGGCCATATGCTGCTGGAGTGCGAACTGAACCGTTTTCTACAACAACATGTTTTGCAAATCCAATTCAGAAATTCTAGATCCATTCTTTCTCAATTCGCTAAACCTAATGCTATGAGTTTCTAGATTACTTGCAATTTACATATGAATATATGGATCTAACATAAAACTTGCAACTTGCATATGAACATATGGATCTAATCATGTAGCATAAGGATCTAACATAAAACATAGGAATATGTACATGTAGGTCTTGACTTGGATCTAATATAAAACTTACAACTTGCATAAAAACATATACATGTAGATCTTTACATGAAACACATAACTTGCATATGATATTGATAGTTTCAAATAGATCCAATACCAAATCCAATAATCCACAGTCATTCCAATTCATGATAAAATCATCGCAATAAATCGATATGATTTAACATGGTATAAAACTAATTTCACTTTATATCAAATCACATCTTAGATTTATTTACGTCTGAAAGATAACTACGCTTACAACGAACGAAGGTCTTGATTTTTGGATTCTGAATTCTGGAGTTGAAATGCTCGACTTTGATGTAGACAATCACTGTTTTGATTTAGTTTGGTTCGTCTCTATGTTAGCTTCAAGTGGCGGCTACTCTAGGTTGTCTAATGGCAGCATGACGGCTCTAGGTTCAATTTTTAATATGATTTAGGGGTGAGGTATTTGGTTGCTTTTATAGAGATTAGATTGAATAGGAGCCGTCACTACAAGAAAAATACCCTATTGCAACTAGCTATTTGCAACGGGTCTCAAATATCAGTTGCAGTAAATGATATTTAGCAACAGACCTTTCGTAGCTATTGCAATAGGCAAGATTTAACAACAGGCTTTTCCTTCCTGTTGCGAAAAGCATATTTTTCGCAACAGCACTTTCATGCCTGTTGCGAAAACATACTTTTCGCAACTGCTCTTTCATTCCTGTTGCAATAGACATGTTATTTGCAACTACACTTTCAAA
This sequence comes from Allium sativum, assembly GCA_030737875.1. Classification (NCBI taxonomy): domain Eukaryota; kingdom Viridiplantae; phylum Streptophyta; class Magnoliopsida; order Asparagales; family Amaryllidaceae; genus Allium; species Allium sativum. Next base: position 912,110,888 of record CM060926.1, read on the forward strand.
CCTGTTGCAAAAATTATATATTTAGCAACTGTTTTCACCAGTTGTGATAACTGTAAATTTTTTGCAATAGGTAAAGCCAGTTGCAAAAATCGTACTTTTAAAAATTATTTTTCCCCAAGTAATATTCGGTTATAATATAAGAAGTATAAGCATAATAGTTAATATATATATATAGATACATACATACATATATATATATATATACACTATATATAATTAATAATTGGCAAATATAGTTAATATTATATCATTAAAAATTATATTATTTAGTAATTACTATTAGTATTCATAATTTATAATCAAATAATAATAATTAATAATAAACAAATTATTATAATTAATAGTTAAAAATAGTAAAATTATTAGATAATATAAATTGATAATTCATAAATAATGATTAAAATTTTTAAATTATATTAATATTATATTATGATTTATAACTAATGTTTTTAATAATAAATAAGTAATATTTTAATAGTTTATAATTATTTTTTATAATTATTAAGTAATAATTTAGAATTATTTTTAATAATTAATAATATTGTATAATAAATTATTAATATATAATACTTAACTAATTTATTGATATTTTCAAATAATAATGCATAAGTAATAATATGTACTTAATTTTAGTCATTTATACTTAATAATTATTATAATCGATAATTAGTATTTCAATAATTAGTATCGCTTCTGCTTATTAAATATTATTGATTAATGAATTATTAATGTAGATATTGATTAATGGTTCTTAAGAATTAAATAAATATTAAAAGCTAATTATTAAATTGTACTATAGTCATAATTAATAACAAATCGTTATATAATAAAATGTTAATTTAAAATTGTTAATAATTACAATTTCATATAAAGGGGACCGAGTTTATGAGTTTATGTGCATTTGACAGACAGAAATACAAGTGAGTTTATGTGCATTTGACAGGCCAAAATATAAGTGAACTGCATCACTTAATCCCGCTTCCATTTTCCCCGACGAGTCCACAAATTTCCCAATCCCGCTTCCATTTTCCGTTTCCCGCTTCAATCCCATCGCTTTATCTCTAAAACAAAAATCCTAATATCTAGAAAGCCCCAAAATCAAATATCCGCTTCCAGTTCTCTAAGGCTCCGAATAAATAAGGCAATTCATCATTACTAGTACGGAGCAGAAGAAAATCATTGCGATTCTCAAATCCAGTTGACGGCGATCATCCAGCAAATCTCCATTTAGGCAGAGACCCGGTGAGCGCTTCTCCATCTCAACTCCACACAAGCAAATCCGACTTCACCTTTATCAAATCCATCCTCGTTTCTATTTTTTGGCCCATTGCTTTGTTCCTGATGATTCTCATATGTTGGTTCTTGCGCCGCTACACTGTGCTCCTCGAATTTCTGCTTGGCTTCCCCTCAGCACCTCATATGAGATTGGTTTCCCACTAGCAAGGTAATGGGGTCGTGTGACTCTAATTGGAGGTTTATCATGTCTTATGCTGTCATTTCCGTGTTTTATGAGTCTGCGTCTCTCTTATTTAGGGTCTGGCGATTGGTAACATGTTGGATCTGGTATTTTCTTTGGTTTGAGTGGGTGCTAGGAGTTGAGTGATGTCTCTGTATAATTTGTTCCTCTACCTCGTATTGCAAACACATGAAGCATTTCTCAGACTTTTGCAATCTCATGGGTGGCGGTTCTTTTCCTTTTTTACATCTCCTCACCTCCTGTGTTACGTTTTAGCATGTGACGACCATGCCCTTCTTAGGTCGCTATTGTTATGAGTGATGGGTTCTGTGTTAAGTTCTTCTATGGTATGTTGTTCCTGACTGTTTGGTTAGGAACTGTGACATTTGATGTAATTCTGTTCATGTATTGCTACTTGGTATGGTCTCTCTATGTTGCTTGTGTCTAATGAAGTTCTCCTCTTCGCTTCTTTGTTTTTTGTGAGCTTCACTTTAAAAGCTAGGTGTTGCTCAGTACTAGTAGGAGATAAGGATATGACTATTGGGTACAGTAGCGGTATATTTCATTTATTATTGATGGTGCAGTGCGAGTGCATACAATAAGTCACTATGCAAGTTTACCTGTGTGCTCTTCCACTTTCAGTCTTGCATGAGTTAAAGTTGGGACAATAGATCCTTAATTCTAGATGATTCAATCTATTGACATTCTTGTCATTAGCTTATTAGTCTATGGATATTTTTTATTAGTCTAATGATCCCTATATTGTTAGATTGCTGATCTTTGATATGCGGCCTTTGGTAGGTGACCTTAAGCGCACAGGCACTATGCCAATGCTTTGTATCGCTTAGAGTGGACTTCGAGTAAGTTGCATTTAATTTCTTAGTACCCTTGTTCTCATTCACCAAAACATATGTTTTACCCATTCCATTTTTCCCTTACCACAGATGTACCGAACAATGGTTGATAGGTCTTTTGCTGCTTTTGGACTATCGTGCTTTCATATTTGTCCTATAATATATTTCATCATCTATTCTTATCAGCACATTTTCTTTTTTAGCACTTTTCATGTAGGTGATTATTTTTATGATACTCTAATATTTTAATTTGTATCGATGGTTTATGAGACTACAATATTTTGATACCTCGGGACATGATTATTTTGTTGTTTTGTGACATATTTATTGTTTTTAGGATTATTTTATATATTTGATATTCTGTTTCCATTGTCTTTTCTTAGGCCCTAAAGTCTGCTGTGTAGATGTTAAGGCATAAGTTGCACTCTTCTGCGCACAAGCAGCAACTCAAAGAAGACCCTCAATGGCCCAAGTTTATCCTTTTGTTATAGTATATGTATGATAGAGTAGAAAATACTCTGTTCGGAAAAAATGTGTTGTGTGAGAGAAGAAATTGTTATACATGAATGATGTATGAAAATTGTAGAAACTTCTATTGTAATTATTTGTACTATTAAAACTTTGTTAAAATAAAAATTTTATTTGTTTATTTCATTTTGTGATATACAATATTACTAAAACAAATACATTTAATATGTAATATCTATAAGTTATATATATATATATATATATATATACAGATTTATGAATCTATTGCAACAGGCATATACTGTTGCAAAATGGTCTGTTGCAACAACAAAGGCCAGTTGCAAAAAAATATACGGCAACGTTTTATTGCAACAGGCCGAAAATGTTGCGGACTTTTTGCAACTTCGGCTATACCAACAGGCGCGGGCCTGTTGCAATTGGTCTACTGCAACAGATTTTGCCTGTTGCGAAAAGTGTTTTTTGTTGTAGTGCGTCAGGTCATCTCAGAAAAAATCAAGACCATTAAGACAAGATAGAGTCATCTAGAACAGCCAACTCAGCCCCTAATGATTCAGCATTGAGTCATAATTCATCTTTTATAAATTCACATATTTTCTGCATATGTCTAATTATATATGTAAATTAATCTTAATTAAATCATGCCACAATTATTCTTTTAATTATGCTCACAATAAGTGGTATACCAAATATACATTTCATGAACCAATCTATGCCAAGAAATTTTCATGTTTTCCGTTGATTCTCGCATTTATAATTAAGTATTATTTAATTTGTTATTACAACGTTAACAGAAAATACGGGGTGTTACACCCCCCCGGTTCTCAGGGAGGAAACACTCAGACTTAATCAGGAATCAGATATCATCTTGCTAGGAGCTACGTCTGAAGTATGGCTCAAGTTCTTGTCTGTACTATGGCTTTACTCTTTTAATTGGGGGAATGATGCTTTTTATTTACCTATGTACTATGATGGTGCAAGATAGAAATTATTTTATTGTAATGGTTTTTTTGACTTCTGAAATTGTGGACCACGATATTATGAATTATGCTTGAAATAAAAGTTTAAATTTTCCGCTGCTGCCTTATTTATATTTGTCTTTTAATTATTCTGTGTCTGTTTACCTATAGCGCTTCACGAAACTTAACGCATTCCCTTAGTGAGTGACATTAACGGACGTAGGGTGTCTCATATATGTTTGAAAATTTAATCAACAAATTGATTGTTGGTTGTGATGTTTGATTATTAGTTTGACAAATAGAAATATTGGATTGATAAAATCAATAAAAGAATGAATGATAAGTTAAGCCAAATCGAATCAAACATTGAATTAAATTAAAAATTGATTGAAAATGCATACATATACATGTATATATTTGTTGAACAGATAAAGATTTACTGTTGACTAGAGAATTAACTTGTGTGCCCAACAAATAGGTACACCTTAATGAGTTGGTTGCCCAATTTTATTTATATAAACTCGTATGAATGAAATTGGATGCATTATGATGGTTGTTTTGTGTAAGATTATAAACCACGCCATAGGATAGCAACAAATAAATTTTGAACTACACCGCATTGCATACTACGTGAAGGCAACATATCATATCATATTCCATATAAACATTTGGCGCATATATGACAAGGTTTGGACTACCGTACGAGCGAGATGCTTGTATGGTCAAGACTGAATTATGTGTTGAGCAGAAGACTGATTATTGACATAATTAAGGAATACATGTAACAGTGCTCGTGGCAGGATTTAATAAAAACCCTACACAGGTCTGGAGATGACAAAAATTCATGTCTCCCCTGTTGTTAATTAAGGCACATGGATTATTTATTTTTCCAACATTGTGGCAAGGTAGTGAGATTATGATCATTACATGTCTCCCTTGGGAATATATAGGTCACTAAAAATTGTATATGCTTTTTCTTGATTTATTGGGTGCCTAATACGGCCTAATAAATTTTTAAAAGTCAGCCTGTACAAACAAAGTTATGGCGAAATTTTTCGAAAATTCAGGGTGTTGGTCAAATTTTTGAGAAATTAGAAAATTCTTAGAAACTGAAAAGTTGAAGAATGAAAGTTGAGTTGGTTAGTTAAACAACTTTCAACTCCGTTCCTTTTCGAGGAAAAAAAGATTTTAAGTGAGGGAGATTGTAACAACACGGAATTTCTTAACCAATTTTAATTTTTTTATTTTAGCGATTTTAATGGATTTTGAATATTTAAACATGTTTATTTTAAATAATAACGTCTAAAAATTTATTTAAATCGAAGTTATAAAATATATATTTAATTTAATTATAAAAGGAGTTGGAAATGGCGCGGTAGTTTGAAAACTTGATTTTAAAATTCAAATGAATGTACAGAATTCAAAACAAATCGGGTTGCTATAAAACAAGAAACATTTGAATCGGTTTAATTATATCTTTCTAACAGATGTGAAAAATTCAGATTTCATAATATAATTTGAAAGTTATGTCCAGTTTAAAATTCAGAATAGTCGCTGTGGAATTTATATATATTTTAATATTATATATAGCCCTTAAAAATAGCCATTTTGGAAATGACCTCCGTTTTCGATGAAACCACTTTTATTGGAGCCGAAATGTCAAATTATTGTTAGGTTTCAAATTTCTAATTTTTGGAACTAATATGTGAGCGTGGTTAATTTAAATGTGTTTTGAAATTTCAATTTGAATTTACTCGACTGGAAAAAGGACATTTCTCAAACGGCCTCCAAATTCAACGAAATTAGTTTGGTTAGGACATTATCGTCAAAACAGAGCTAGATTTATTTTTCTGTAATTTTTGGAGTCAGTATGTGGCCCCAGTAAATTAAAATGTATGTTTGAATTTAATATATATTGATTTATATTTTAATTTTTATAAAAAATGATCGAAACGATCGAATTGGCTTACGAAACATGTCCCATTGTGTCCGTTATGGGGGTATTTAGCTAGGGCGACAATCGTTGGGTTTGATTTGGAGTTCGGAGCATTATACGAACAACAATTGAATTAAATAATATAAAATTGTCTATAAAAAAGGGGTCAAAACCCTAATTGTTGGTCCGTGTTTACTCCTGCAACCCTTCTTGCAGCCGCTGAATTCATTTCAATGGCCAGCGTTGCACGATGCTTCACACTCCTTTTTCTCTCAATCTATGGATTAACACTAGGAAGTTTCAAACACGAAAATGTTGTGCACCTTAAGTTCCTGAACTTTAACGAATGTAATCTAATTTAGTGAATTAAATCATGTGAAATCAAGCCTCAAACTACCATAGTTGGTGAGCCATTTGCTGGCCGATGGTGCAACGGTGATGGACCGGATTTCGGTTGTGGGTAGAGTGAAGGAAGGGCTTTGTGGTGGTGACATCTGATCGGTGGTTGGGGAGTTCATACCGGTGCGTGGTGGAGGGAATTGCGTGCGGGATTGGGTTTGACGGGTTTCTTGGAGCACGATGGAGAAGGAGATTGGGGTGGTTAGGAGAAAAGTAATTAACTCTTAATTATTTTATTAATTTTAATTAGGTACTTAATGTTTAAAAATTCATAGCTTGTTCATACAAAAACGAACTTGAACGATTTCAGTTTTGTTGGAACTGTGAAGACGGGCACTACATTTCAAAAATGATTGGAACAAGATTGGAGCTGATCAGAATTTTTGATTTGATTAAACACGCAGTTTAAATCAATTAAAACCATCGCCAATAAAGACTGACAGAGTGGAACCCAAAGTGAGAACTCTCTCACTAAAATTCTATACAGTTAGTCATTTATTTTATAACTGAAAAATATATAAAAATTTCCAGTATAGATTTTTAACTGTTGTTAGTTATTTATTTTTAGAGTTCAACACACGAATTCACACAAATCACATAAATTGTAAGCGATGTATGGATATTTGCGACACTCACGTTTCATACTCCGCAAATGGCCGCTTATGGCGCCGTAAATGGCATTGGGTAGTTGATTATTTATTTATTTAGATGATTGGGTTATTTGTGTATTGTGATGATGATTTTGTGATATTTAACATGTTAGAAATGTTAATATTAAACTAATAGATTAAACTGGACAAAATAATCATTCATATATTGAACAGTGAAAATTGTTTAGTTAGAAAAATAATTTGAACCAAATTAGAATTGGTTAAATTTACTAACCAATGATTTATTTAAATAGACTGTTTCTGTTTGAAAACCCCACATGAGTATTGCGATGATATTTAACATACACTGATCCCAATAATTAGTGGTATGTCAATCGATGGGTTGATAGGTTGTGATGAGCGTTATTTATTTTAATGCTTATACAGTGGTAGAATGCACTCTGGATAACGTTTGAATGTGTAATGATTATTTATCATTATTGTTGAATACATGCAATGCATGAAATCCATATAACTGAAATTATATGATAATTGATTGAGTCACATTCCAATTCAGAAATAACGAATATTTTAAAATAATATTCAGTGAAGAATTGAAATATGATTTTGATGTCTGATTTGGATGGACACGAAAATATTGGAATATATGAAGCCGAGTGAGTAGCTAAATGCCATTTTAATCCGAACGGGTTTATCAATCGATTTTATTCATTTTATAATGAATATCGAAAAGAAATGATTTCAAAATCAAATATTTTGAAAATAATATCATTTTAGTATTTTGATGATACGGAATATTCAATTTTGCTTTAAATTTGAAAATGAAGTTGGAACCAATTTAAAACGAATTTATAAATGATTTATAAAATACATTTAAATGAAAATCGATGATATATATATATATATTTAATGGCTTGAGTAAAATGCACCGCACAGCGACCGTTCGTGAATTTCGACCACTAACTTCAAATTGATGTAACGGGAGATCCAACTGTCGGATTCTCCTAAAACTAGAACCGTTGGGTTCGTATGGAAAAGATCTTTCCAATGAATATAAGAGATTTATATTTGAATGGTTGGATTTCATGATATGTCCAAACCAGTTTTGGAAAAGGTCGCTATGGATTCAGTTCGGTGGCTGTTATTGGAAACCGACTGAAATGGCGATATTAAAATTATTAAAAATATGGAAAAAATTATGTAAAATCTTGATAAATGATGTGGAAAGAGTTTGGATGAAAAATTTCAGTTTTGAAAAGATAAAAATATATTTTTATCTAAATGAGCTAGTTAATAACTAGAATAATAAATTGGATTGAAAATGGTTTTAAAACAACTAGAATTTTCAAACAGATAAATTGGAATGGATTTGTATGGAAATAATCTTTGGAATATTTCGATATTGAATTCCGTGATTATATGGATATTGTTGAGGAATTTGGAATATATAAATATCATTATTCCCAATACGACATTTGTTGGTTTCAGAATTTGATATTGAATATAAGCCAATAAAATTTCTATTCAGAACCTTGTATTTAATATCAAATTGGATTTTGCGTTTGTCGCGAATGGTGCCTTAAATAACACTGTTCTTAAACCCAGTTGAGAAAAGAATAAATCTTTTAATTAAGATTTAGAGAATTTTACCAATTAATTAATATTTAATTGGAATTGAATTGAAATTGGATTTTTGGGTTTATCATGAACGGTGTTTTAAATAACATTTTTTCTTTAACCCAGTTAACAATATAGTTATGATTTGGAATTTATAAATCTGTTTATTAAGATTTAATGGAAATTTTCCAAAGTTTTCCAGTTTAATAGATTAAATTGGAATTGAATGGAATTTTATTTGGTAATAATCGAGATGAGCTTCTATGAATGAAGACCGTTACTATATATGGAATTTAAAAGGCTTTGCCGCTATTCCATTTATATTATTAGTCTGATACATAAATTTATATCAATTATACACTGTTATGACTTCCGTATAGATTCCATTTTGATGGAAGATGATTTTGGGTTTATCGTGAATAATGTTTTAAAGGACATTTGTTCTTTAACCCAGTTAAGACGAGATTTATTTCCTAAATTTGAATAATCGTTAAATAATATTTTCTGGAGATTAAAACTAAGCGGAGTTTTAATGAATCTTTAATTAGATTGAAGAGTTAATATGGTAATTAAATTTGCTAAATTTGAGAAGTGATCGAGAATGGAGTACCACCAGTTTTACTCCAGGCGATAGTTAAATGTTTAATTAGACTTGAACATCAAATGGTAATTAAATTTACCAATAACACAGTGGGTGTTAGATATGGAGTACTACCAGTTTTGCTCCATGGGATGAATAGGTTGGGATAGGGATTAATAAATAAATGATTAATTCGGTAAAACTCGCTAATCCCGACTAGTTGATAAACCTTAATTTGGTTTAGTATTGATAAAGGATAAAATCAAATCTTTTGAAATGATATCCAAAGGAAGAATAAAGAATAAACTTTAAAGAATTTATCTTTGATAAAATTAATGGGAACCTTTCCCTAAAAATTGGATATTTGAATGAAAGAATATTCTGAATTGGAATGAGGCATATGACGTGTTTTTATAGCACATGATTATTGATTATAAATTACGCGAGTTATTCGAAAAGACCAGGTTTATCCCATTCTGAATAACTGATACGACGACTAAAAGTCGACGATGAAGACGGTGGTTAAAGACCGGGGATCTTCACTTCGTTTGGATGATTACTGATGTCTTGATTAGGCTATACACCCAAGACAAAGTAATAAGTGGTGATCGTCCAGACGTACTTGGAGATCGATCGGATATGCGAGGGCCTCTCTCCTGTATTGGATATATGAGACAAGGAATAAGGTACCTCTAGTTTCGTTTAGACCCAGAACGGACTTGTAAATGGATGTGTGTCTGACATTGGATTTCATTCTGTGTTGATTGATTTCTATTGAATATATATATATCTGTTTAGTGGCAGAGAATTTATTCTCTTGCTTAACACCCTTCTCTGAGATGTACGAGCTTAGAGGTTACGTATTGATAGACATCAGTTGTATGGCGTAAATTGTCAATGTCGCATGCTAAGATGCAAATGATCAAGGCTTTTGTTAAAAAGCGGAGTCTTGTGGTTGATGATGAAAGCACAACTTTAAATAGCATAGCTTTGTGTACAACATTAATTCATGAGCCTCACACCCGGTATGAGTCAAAAACGAGATCGTTAATGCAGGGAGTGCACAGCGTTTCTTTCTATCTAGGAGTGGTGTCATGGTATGAAGCATAGAAATTTTTACTTATGCGGATGATGGAATGAGGCGCCTCGGATATTGAGTTCCTAGTGGCTCAGAGATAGGTCCGATAGGACCGAGAAACGTGTGTTCAGGAATAACCAATCCACTAAAGTAAGTGTGGACCGGCCTTGAAGATCCAAGGGTTTCCCAAATTGTGTAATCCTAAGGCATTTGCTAGAGTGTCTTGAATCGGGAGGAGCCATCCCTTGCCTCGACTCAAATATGGAATTCAAATTCCAATACGCGACTTTTCGGTTTTAGTTGTAAACCTAGTATGGCGGCATAATATATGGTGCCTAAATCGTCTATGATTGATACATTTATATTTGAAGTTGTTTTTGACACTACGCACTTATAGTAATATCAAAAAGATTTGTTTTAAACATACCAAGCATGTTTGGCTATTATAAGGGAAAACTCTATACTCCGGCTTGCGTTGCATTGTGTGATAGGACCTGAGCCTTATAATAGCTTCATTTTTCAAAAAGCATTGCGTTGTTTTATTTTAAATTGAGATTCATGTGGACTAAACCCCGTTTTGTGTTATACGGTGTGGTCCCATGATTTCCCCACTTTTAAAATAAAGATTTAATAATTGTTTTAGTTCTCACAAAAGTCCCATGACTGACTCAGAGTTTATTGTTTGTACCTAAACTCTGGGTGCCCATATTTTCCACACGGGCAGCTAGTAGTTTCAGTTTTGCAGATATTTCTTTACACAGGATCCTGGATTTACAGCCGGAGCTATACTCGGAAAGCTTTGTATCCTTGTTTTTCTTTCAGTTGTGGTAGTTGATGTATTTTCCACTGCACATTGTATTTTATTCTCTGATATTATTTATCCACTGTGTATTATTTATTCATACTCTGGTATATTCTTATACGCTGATGTAATTTTTGTAATAGCAATGAAATGTTCTACTGTCTGTGTTCTACTGCATCGTGTTCTCAAACTATTCGCTATTTCTCTTCTCTTCGGAGACCGGGGGATTTCGAATCGTCACAGTATGGATGTGTTCCGACGGAGTAATGAGCATGCATGTGTCCAATGGAGCAAGATAAGACGCTGTAACACTGGCAGATAGGGTTTATGTCTTTTAAAGTTGATGGGTTCGGGACTGATATCTCCGACTGACATGGTTTGTACAGGTTATTCGCATTTGTAAGGAGCCGATCACTAGGTAGTAATTAGTGTAAAACCTAATCATATTATTCTAATAGTTGGTGCAGAAATTCTATTCTGGGATATGAATGAGAAGCTTATTCGATCTTTAATTTATCTCGTTTATTTCGTACTTGTATGTTTTACTGTATTTTCATGTCCAATATAATTGATCTGTCTTGATAGTTACCTTATGCTTATGCTAAAAATCACTGGAACTCGCCAGTCTTACATCTAACCTATTTTGTTTTTCCTTCTTTCTCTTCCTTTCCCTAGGGTTCTTAGGTTGGTGGATTGCAGCATTGATCGTGATTCTTTGGTTCAACTTGGACTTGGATTATTTCTCACTTGATGTATTCTTTCAGTTTCTTTTCTATGCTTATTGTTATGGCTCGTGAGGGATATGATTTTTATGGTTTTGTACTTGTACTTTGATGGCTTATGTTTCCATAAGACAAATGTTTTGTTTGTTACAACTTTATGGTATTTGAAAACTGAAATATTGTACTTGGTTTGAATAATAACAGTTTGAAAAGTTTTTTCCGAAGCATTTTATATTCTCTCTTGTGAAATTAGCCTCTTCTGTTATTACTTTATTCCTATTGCGCATCACTAAACTTAATGCATCCTCATATGGTGAAATTAGAGGATGTGATGTTTCACATTTGGTATCAAGGCTTAAGGTTACAAGATCGAAGGAAAATTTCTGAAAAAAAAGTATTTTGAAAGAAAATATTTTTAAATAAATCCCATTTTTCAAAAATATATTCCCTCAAGTCATTTACAATATTCCTTAGATCTCTTTTCAACATGTCTAAGATTCCTAACTTCTCCAAAGTCATTCCCATTCGACATGGTTCCGTAGATACGTAGAGGCTTTAGCACCTGCGGAAGTGCAAGGAAATTTCCCACCCCAACTGTAGTCATGGTAGTTCCACCCAATCCTATAGTCAACTTCTCTAAGCTTTGTAAGGAATTCTGTGTGATTGGAAGCAAGCTGTTTCGTGGTACCGAGAGTTTTGTGGAGGTGTGCAATTAGCTTAGAGAGATGGAGAATGTGTTCGATTTGTTGGAGCTAGGCGATAGGAGGAAGATTCAGTTGGCTGATTGGCAACTGAAAGAGGAAGCATCATATTGGTGGAAGGTGACTCAGGCAGGGCAAGCGGGGGCCACTTGGAATGAGTTTAAGAATGGATTTGAGATGAAGTTCTGGTCGCAAGCCGAGGAAGGAATGCAAATGGAGAAGTTCTTAAGTTTGAAGCAAGTATGACGATAAAGAAATATATCAATAGCTTTAATCAATTACCGAGATCTGGCTTGGATTTAGTAAGCGCTCCTCACAAAAAGGCTTTAAGATTCACAAGAGGGTTGAATCATCTTTTCAAAGGATTGACAACGACACTATCTCGATGGGAGCGACTTTGGAGAGACTTGTGGATATGGCTTTGATGCATGAGGACAGGAAAGAGGAGAAGAAAGAAGTTAAGACCGAAGAGGATAAGCATAAGACTAAGAAGAAGAAGTGGTGGCCAAAGAAGGGCATAGTAAAGAAGGGAGGAAAACCTGATAAGGCTCAAATCAAGACAAAGGTTATGTGCCATGGATGTAGGAATAAGGGGCACTTTGTTGGAGACCATAGGAAGACCAATAATGCATGTTTTAGTTCTGGACAATTTGCACACTTTACCAAGCAACGCCCCAACAAGCAAGGTCGGAAAGCGGGATCATCTGGAGGGGAAATTCATGCGCTGGTGGAAGTTCAGGCTTGTGGACCGGATCGAGGTAGGAAAGTCACCGTAGAAGGTTTGATTCCTCCTTTATATTCTCCTATTAGGACTCTGTTTTATTCTGGTGCTTCTCATTCATTCATATACAATTTTGTGGTAGATGGTCTGCAACTTGACACTTGTATAGTTTCTGATCCTATAGTGGTCCCAAACCTCATAGGAGGTAAGTCTCAATTATCTATGATATGTAGGGTTTTGAGAATTTCTGTTATGGGGATCGAGTTTGAGTGCGACGAATATGTTCTTCGCTTTACAGGTTAGGGGCTTATTCTAAGAATGGATTGGCTAGCCATGTATGGTTCCATTCTAGATTGTAAGAGGAGAGTTGTTAGGCTTCTGACTGCCACGGGAGAACTCTCGAGATTTCTTGTGACCCACAGGGTACAGTTATGCTTAGTTTCCTAGCTTCCCTTGATGCTTCGGTTAACGATCTTAGATCAGTACCCATAGTCAGAGATTTTCCGAACGTGTTCGATGAGGTAAGAGGATTACCTCCCATACGAGAGATGTATTTCAGGATTTACTTGGTGGAGAATGTGAAACCTATCGCTTTACCGGTGAGCCACATGGTTCCTAGAGAGACTAGGGAGCTCAACAAGCAAGTGGGGGAGTTATTCGAGAAGGGATTCATTAAAGGGAGCATTTTTGAGTGGGGAGCTCCAGTCGTCTTTACGACTAAGGCAGACGTCTCTCTCTATACAAGCGTGTATTATAGGGAGTTGAATAAGCTCACCAAGAAGAATAGGCACCCAATCTTGAGGATATATGACTTGTTTAACCGGTTAGTGGGCGCTTCAGTTTTCTCACAGTTGGATCTAGCCATCAGTTTTCATTAGTTGACGGTAGCAGATGACAGTATAAACAAGACTACTTTCAGGACACCACACAGATTTTTTGAATGGTTGGTCATGCCTTTTGGGAAGACCAATGCACCTGCGTGCTTTGTGGATTTGATGAGTCAGGTGTTGTGGGAGTACCGGGTAATTTTGTAGTGGTTTTCATGGATGACCCTGCAGATCACCTATATGTTGGTGGGAGTCTACGGACAGACTTCTACCTGGGCCTGAGATTGTTAGAGAAACTTCTAAGAAGATAGACCTAATCCGCGGATGGATGAAAGCAGCTCAGGGCATGCAAAAGTCATATGCTGATCACAGGAGGGCTGACTTAGAGTTCGAGGTAGGAGATATAGTCTTTATAAAGGTGCCACCTTTGAGGAACGTTGTTCACTTTAGCTCGGTAAGGAAGTTGGCACCGAGGTTTGTAGGGCCATTCCCCATAGTTGAGAGGATATGTCGGATGGCCTTTAGAGTTAGACTACCAGAGCGGCTAGTAGGAGTTCGTGATGTGTTCCATGATTCTCACATGAGGAAGTGACTACATGATTCTGCAGAGGTAGTAGAGCCAAGTACCCTTGAGGATGTTGAAGTTGAAAGGAGACATCAGTTATAAAAGTTCCTACCCGTATTATTAGATCGAAAGTTAAGAAGCTACGCGATAAGGAGATCTAGTTGGTGAAAGTGCAATGGGAACAAGATCATTAAAATGCAACATGGGAACCCGAAGACAATATTCGCGCTTCTTACCTTTTTCTCTTTGAGAGTGCAATCTTAATTCATTTCTAAGCTTTTGAATTCGAGTTTGTTTTTCCTATCATTTGAATTTAGATCCTTATGTAGAAGCCTATGTTTGAAAACATGTGTTTGAGATATGTTATGTTTGATGGTTGTAAGTGTTTGCTAATGGATGCAGTGGATGCACAGACACACACATTAGCCACTAGATCGGCTTAAGCACTTACATATTGCATATGGATGTGTGCGCATTTTAAGTTTCAATGGATGAAAATGGTTGAATCATCACATGGATGTTGCATTTTGGTGAATGATTATTACACACATATATAATTTATAATTTTTATTAGGATTCTTTTGCATACATATTGGATACACGGCACAAACACATATATTGCATTAAGGAGGTCAACTAAATCAGTAGACCGCTTGATTTTCACATTAGCTTAGGGACATATACACAACACCTTTACATATGTTCATAAAAAGCATTGGAAATTTTAAGGGCAATGGATGCCAGTGGTTGATGGATGAGTAGATGGGTGTAGGTTTTGATTCATTGATAATATTCTTCTTAACTTGAAGACTTCAGGGATGAAATTCTTTAACGAGGGGATAATGTAACACCCCATAATTTAATACACCATAATTACATAAAGAAGATAATAAAATAAATATTAATTAATAAAATATTCTGAATTGGCTAAAGTGAACATTACCTTATGTTCGTTATGAAATTTTAATTCAGACAGACTTTTGGTTTTCTTAAATCGGACTAAATATGAAGAAGCTATGAGCTAAGAAAGTTTGAACTAAATTTAAAATAATTTAAATAATTAAACCCAGAAAAGCAACCGTAATGAGTCGACCTAACCCTACATGAGTCGACCCATGGATCGACACTGGTGTCAACCAAAAGGTAGTAAGTGGGTCAACCCACCTTCGACCAGGCTGGAGCCTGAACCTGGACTGTTTTATTTGTTTTATTCCTTGCTGACTCAACGTGAAGTGTCTTTAACGGTTTGATTTTAAAACTTAATATCCTATGGTTTATGTTACCCTAGCATATCTTTAAATATGCTAGCAACCTCATATTTTTTTCACAAACATTTCTTCGTCTTCTTCCTCCTCCAAGTTATGTTTTGAAATAAAAATTAAGAAAATGTCGGGGTGCTATCAAAACATAGATTAAAAGGATAATTCTTCTACTACTATTTCTAAGACTGTTTCTGGATCTAGTGTAAATCACCGTGAGTTTCACGTTATTTTTAGATCTATAATTTAAAAAGGATTTTTGACAGTAATTATATATTGGATCTGAAAAGTAATAGTGTTTATAATATGTTATCGTTCTTTTAATACTGCCAAGTATATGTTCATTTTCAGTTATTATCGGTCTATAAGTACATCTATCTTTCTTATCCCTTTTCCGTCACTGTTTTATTTACAGTCTTATTATGCCTATTTATCAATTTTTTCATATCTAAGTTTGATTATATTTCTCCTTTTCCTTTTTATTTTGCGCTGAGCCCAGACCATCGAGAGCCTAGACCTTTTTCCATAGAATTGTGTAAAATTAGGTTAAACTGCGATAATATGTAATGACAATAAAAAGGAGTTTAGGCATATTGGAAAATGAGAACCATTGACTGTATAATTTGGATAATTATAAAGAAAGAATTGGAAACATGTTAATCTGAATAGGTTGGACTTAATTTTATATTAAGTAGAACATGTCATGAGAATATATATGTGGATGAGATGTAAGTAAAACATGTTACTGTAATCTATATGCATCTAAGCAGAAGCCTGTATGATTTAGGGAAGGGTTGTTGCATTTAATAAATGTTATTTACAACTGGGAAATATAACATATGGTTGCTTATTAATGAACTTATACCTGCTAAGTTAAACCTGTTTGATTAATAAGCTAAAAGATTCCATGTCTGTTGTTAATATATCTTGGGGGAACTCTTAAAATCTAATTTAGTTGGGGGAACAAGCCAAAGGGTGGCTTATGTCAATCTGTTGTAACTTGGAATCCTTATCAATCAGTACCCTCCCACGAGTGGATATGGAGCGGGGCTGGGCTGGCCTGGCCTGGGCTGCAACCCATGGTTAGAAAAAAGAATTTGCAGAAGAAATATACTCCATTCCTGATTCCATGGAAAATCCTAGCACCACTTCCTATTTCCACGCCTGGGCAAGCAGTAAATAGTTTTTCAGTTTCCAATAACGTGCCCATTTACTCCACTCCCATATATCTTTTAGTTTTCCAACCTAGAACAGCTTGGAATTTAGAAATCAAATTTAATGGAAACCCTTCAATCTCAAATCAAAAGCTCACGATCTCGTATATATTCAATCTGCGCCCATTCAAATCGATCGACCAATTTTGGTTTTCGAAATTTACTTCTGACGGTGGTTCGCTGGCTGTGCATACTTCCAGTGGTGTTGCTTTGTGCGGAATTGGCGAAGTTCAGTTCGACTCCTTCCTTCCTCGAGTTTTGGGTGCAACTAGCAGACTTACTTTGTTCAGGCTTGAGAAATTTAGGTTTTTTTCCAGTTGATTGCTGTAAATTAAATGATATTGCTAATTGTTATTGTTCCTTGGTTGGAGTTCCTATTTCAAAAGTACTAAAAAGTAAAAACGAAGATATCGTAGTCTGCTAGAAATTGTTCACCCTGTTTCCCATGCCTTAATCCATTAACAACAGAAGGTAAGTCTGAATGAACAGCAAGCAATAGGAATTTTGGGAAGTCTCATTTAATCTTATTTTTTTAGTGCTATTAGCGAGTTTAAAGATCACCAGCTTTGAGATTCTGAGACTTCAGGCTTC
Source organism: Allium sativum (assembly GCA_030737875.1). Taxonomy (NCBI): domain Eukaryota; kingdom Viridiplantae; phylum Streptophyta; class Magnoliopsida; order Asparagales; family Amaryllidaceae; genus Allium; species Allium sativum. The sequence goes on from CM060926.1 coordinate 912,128,266, forward strand.
CCAAAATTCCTTAATTAACATTGAATTGATTTAAAGTTCACTTGAGTCTATACTACTTGAGTCTTTATTTGGAGGAGCGTGATCTCACTTGGAATATTGATTTACATTCTGTAGTTAAGGAATTTGATTCTGTGAAGACCCGTCGAGTACAATTAAGCTAAATGTTTTGTACTAAAACAAGAATTGTGTATTGGTGCTTGCTACTAAGTGTTTCCTTTTTCATTTTCATATATGTATTATAGCAATAATATTGAAAACATTACAAATAAAAAGTTAAAATTAAAATATGAAAATCGGCCCACCCCTTTGATAATTCCTAGATCCTCTCTTGTACCCTCCTGTTATTAAACGAGTCTCGCATTAGGTAGGGACTAGGGCACGCTTTACTGATTGATGATTGTAAGAGATTCAAATTCTGGAAGTGGGTATCGGTGCGTTCCGACGGAATCATGAGCGTGCATGTGTCCGATGGTGGAAGATAAGATGTTGTAACACCAGCGGATTGGGCTGTGTCTTTTAAAGTTGATGGGTTTGGGACTGATATCCCCGATTGCCATGGCTGGCACAGGCTATTCGCGTCTATAGGGAGCCGATCACTAGGTAGTAAAAAGGGTAAAACTTAATCATGTTATTTTGATAGTTGGTGCAGAAATTCTGTTCTGGGATATAAATGAAAAGCTTATTCGATCTTACCTTATCTCGTTAATTTCATACTTGTATGTTTTACTGTATTTTCATGTCTAGTATAACTAATCTATCTTGATACTTCTTTACCTTATGCTTATGCTAAAAATCACTGGAACTAGCCATAATTTATGTCTGACCTATTTTGTTTTTCCTTCTCCCTCTTCCTTCCCCCGTGGGTTCTTAATTTGGTGGATTGCAGCATCGATCGTGATTCTTTGATTTAACTTGGACTTGGATTATTTCTTACTCGATGTATTGTTTCAGTTTCTTTTCTATGTTTATTTTTATGGCTCATGAGGGATATGATTTTTATGTTTTTGTACATGTACACTAATGGCTTATGTTTCCACGAGATAGATGTTTTAATTGTTATGACTTTAAGGTATTTGAAAACTGAAATGTTGTACTTGGTCTGAATAATAACAGTTTGAAAAGTTTTCTTTCCGCTGCATTTTATATTTTATCTTGTAAAATTAATATCTGCTGTTATTACTTTATACCTATTGTGCTTTACAAAACCTAATGCATCCTCATATAGGTGACATCAGAGGATGTGCACAACATCTTTGGGAACATCCCTTTGCTCTACAACTTCTAATGATTCATCCCTAGTTTGGGAAGGTTAAAATTCTGATTGATCGCCCTATTTTGCAATAAAATAAGATACAATTACTCATAAGTTCTATTTATACAAAATGGTACTAATAAAAGTATACTTTTCATTATCATAAGAACTTATTACAAAACTTTTAAATCTTTTTAACCAAATTCTGAACTGTTTTGGTAATACACACGCTAAAGATTACAAAGGACGATCATGTCTATCAGTATACCTTCTGTTTAGGTTACATATCAATTCAGCATGACAGGTCCAAAGTCTCCTTAAAATTATTTCCTAGTCATCACCCAAAAAGTTAAAAGGAAGTTGAGTGTATTTCATGTAAACACGTTGAAGGTCTTCTAGAAAATGGTTCCTTCCAAATTTAGATGTTGTTTGAGAAACAATTTTTGTCGAGTATTATCTCCTTAATCTAAAAAAATAAATGCAAAGCATCTTTAGGAACTACATCTTTGTAGAGAATATGATTTTGCCATAACATGAAATGAAATTAGAAGTCATGAGTATAAAAGTTCACTATCAGAAGTATACATTCATAATTCTACAGTTTTACATATATTTATCTAGTGCGTACAATATTGACTTTTTGGATAACTCGGAGATAAATCTATTCTTGTTATACTTGAACTTTTTTGAGGGCAAATCCCTGGGAATTGAATGAACCCTTGGCAGGTTCCAGCAAACCCCAGGGTGGAGGTCAACTCAACGATCATCTAAGCATCAATTGTGGAGACGTCGAAGTAAACCACCACTAAGCTCCCCCCCCCCCCCCCCCCGCAAAGATAAATCTGCTATTTTAAATCGATTATAGACCTTATACAAAAAATCTATAAAAATATCACATCTTCTATCAACATCCAGAATAAAGTCATCAACTCTTCGTTTTCTTTAAAAATTATCTCTCCTCGAAGTTCTAATGCACTTAACCTAAACCGGACCTCATGTTCTTTAAAGGACATCAGTTTGGAAGCACTTTTATCAAGATCATAGTATTTTTGAGATAAAACATTATAATCTTTCAGCAACTTGTCCTTCTTTATATGATATCGGATTATTTCCTTTTGTTTCTTATCTAACTCTGCCTTATAAACTGAGGCAATGCTTTTCCTTGTCTATAAAGTATAGGGAATCAGTTACCGTGAATTCAAGAGGGAAGAAAGCATTTCAAAAGTAAAAGCTATACCTGAGAAATGGGGACGTCAGGCTGAGAAGGTTTGTTCATTTTGCCCTTTATCAGAGGGACCACCAACCATGGTTGAAGTTTTCATTGGATCCTGAGTAGTGGGACCATCCGAAGGATCAAGGTAAGCATCCTCGGAGCCATGGGTGCCACCAGCAAAAGGAGGAGGGTTGTCATCTCCTCCGTCAAAGTCATCGTAACGGCCCTTGTCTTTGGGCCTATTGCCGTCCTCGTCATGGTCGATAGCAGCATAATTACCTTCCTCCTCTCCTTCATACGGATCAAGATCTTCAGGAAGATCTTCAATGTACAGAAGCTTCGTACGCTCTATTATATCTCTCTCAGGAACTTGAATCCCCTGCTTGACTTACTCAATTTTGTTCATAACTTTGCCCGTAATTGAAGGATCAACTGAAGGGAATTCAATCTCGAGATATTTTTGATAATTGTCAGAGTACGCTAAGAGAATAACATCTTCAAAAGAGTTCAGATCACTTTTGGGAAATGGGAGTCTAAGGAATAAGAAATTCTTTGTTTGGCCATAAAAATTTGTAATGTCCTGTATTTTTGGTGGTCAGTATTTAATTTAATTTATTTTTTTAAATATTATATTTGGAATATTAATGGATTTTAATATTGAATTCATTTATTAAAACGAAGTCTAAACATTAAATTTATATATAATTATAAATGAGCTCGAAATGGCGTAGTAGTTTGTAATATTGAGTTTTAAACTTCAAATGAATATACGGAATCCGTTTTAAGATCGAATTCTGTGGAACAAGAAATGTTGGAATCCTGTTGATTATTGTTTTCATATGGAAGAGAAAAAACAGGATTTCATGTTATAGATTGTTGGTTAAGTCCAAATCGAATTTTAAAATAGTCGCTATGGAAATCGTTATTAACTTATAACGTTTATTTAATATATTTAAAAGGGTTTTAATATAATTTGGACATCGTTTAACTCGAAATTTATGATATTGAGTTGTATAATTTATATTTGAAGCTATATGATATTTTCAGTTGGGTATTTATGATAATAATACTTTATTATTATTTTGTTTGATTATTTTGGATTTTTACAATTTTTTATTGATATTATTATAATCCTTAAAGTGGCCATTTTGCAAATAGAGTCTATTTTCAATGAAATTAGCTTCACTGGAACCGTAAAGTTAAATTATTATACGGTATTAAATTTCATGGCAAACCGATGTCATACGTGACAATGGCAACCGTAAACGCATAGTCATTTTCTATAGCGCGTAACTAAATTAATTTAATAGAGGGGTATTTATGTATTACTTTAGCAGACGAATGAATTAAGCCACAAAACCGATTCCGTTGAATTTGTATCGACGTTTAGAGTCAGAATAGGCATTGCTTGACATCTAAAAATAGCGTACTGGGAAACAGTCTCGGAATGCGATGTAATTTATGTCGTTAGATTCGTATTAATTAATTATTATAAGATTTCGATTTACGTGTCAATCGGACTTACCGTTTGATCGTGGCAACGATAAACGTCTCTATTTTGATTTAGTTGTTTATATTATTTGATAGAGGTAACTTTAAAGGAATAAACGACTAGCCAAACGAACTCCGATTTTAACGAAACAAATTTTGTTGGATCCGTAAGGAAGAGGTCTAGTATAATTGTAAGGTTTCAAGTTTATTGAATTTATTTTGTGATCATGGGAAATTTAAACGCGTGATTTTTAGCCTATGATTTATAAAGGAGTTTTTACAAACGACCTCGGAATTTGACGAAACCTGTTCCAATGGGTCCGGAATATTTTTTTATGCTAGGATTAGGAGTTTCGTCTCGATTGGAGATCGTACGCGATAATTTCAATGCAGTACTTCATGACGAAGTTTCGAATATAAATAAAATAATATGGCATATTCATTATAAATACACGTATACACCAGAACCGTAGTTTTGGTCAAAAAATATAACGCATGGTCAATGCGTTATTTTAGCCGCCACCCACACGAACTGAACGGTAGGTAATCTTCCAAATTCTTCATCAATTTTTCTTAAAATCCACAATTCAATTTGCCATAATTTCAACTATAAGTATAAAGAGGGTGCCGAGGCCTTTCAGACTGACGGTGATGATCTTATATTTCGAAGCAGGCTGGCAATTATCAACTCGAAGACCACACCGGTTTTTGGAGCAAAGCATGGATTCACCATGAAGGACGGGGATAGGATCGAAGGCGATGGGGGCAGCGGTGCGTCCTCCGAGCGGTTAGGATCGAGGTTCGATCGACTCTGACTGGCGTGGCAACGTTGTTGAAGTCTGTGGAGTGGGGTTCTTCAAGTCAAAGTGAAGCACAACTGGACGAGGCAAAAAAAAAACACTATCATTCTGTATAATTTACTAATTAACGTATGTTAATTTTAATTTTAAGGGTTTAATAATTTCAGATTTAAAACCGTAAACTAAATAATTTAAACAGGTGTAGGAATCAGTGAAAGTTTGAGTTGCATAAGATGATGCAGAAACAAGGATCGGGGAGGAACAATTGTGAATGCCAAAAACAGTAATATCGACCCTGGTTATAAATTTAAAAGTAATTAGTTTAATATATATACATCGGTTATGGAATTAAGTTATTAGTATAAATCATGAACTGGTTCTAATTTAAATTCATGTAGCCCAACAGGCATTGAGAACGAAGGAGCATAGCAGTATAAACCCAAATGATTGCTAAGCCAAAATTAATTTATTTAGATAACAATTAGTTAGTTTAAGGTTAATGAGTTTTAAATTGAATCGTGAATACTTATAATTGCTATAACTCTTGCATATGCCGACAGAATCGATAGAAATAAATTACACTGGAACCATGGTCATGGATACAACCTAGAGCAGTTTGGACGCAGCCGGAAGTTAATGGGATTTTCATCTAGATTAAACATTAGTTTAATTTAACAAAAACGAACTGTTTCAGAAATAAATGGAATCATGGTGAGTTAAACTCACTCAGTTCTTCCCACTTATATTTTATATAAGTTAGGTTTTTATAATTATGTGCTATGGTTGCTAATGATTGACTGGTTGTTAAATATACTCATATATTGATTGAACCGATGGAATTAAACGTTTGTTTAATTTCAGTAAAAACACCAAATTGTTATTTTAACGGCTAGATCCAATGGAGTTAACTTACCTTATTGGTCACGTTTATATAAATAAACGTGTTTAATTTAATGAATTGTTTGTTGTGTTAAATAAATTAGTTGATGTTAAATAGTCGTTATGTAACGACCCGCATTCTACATATCGAAGGATCGTACAATATTTATTTCATTCACATACGAAGTCGTATGGTCATGTAACTTTGGGAGACGACTATTGGGGTCATTTCCCATGTTCATGATTTTTGTCGATTTTTAAATGACCGTTTTGCCCCTAGCCGAAACTGTTTTGGCCATAACTTTTGATTGGAAAGGAGTTTTGACCTGAAACTACTTCCATTGGCTCCGGATGATGGTTTACAATTCCGTAAAGTGGTCACATTAGCCAAATTGACTTACCGTTTGGGAGATATGGCTGAAACAAGTTTCAGATGGTGTAAAACAGCTTAACCGGGCCTAATTAGGGTGACTAGCAAGAGGGCCCATAACCCATTTCGGGATTAGGGTTATGAGGAGGCTGAAATCAGTTAGAAAACTATCTTATTTTCATTTTTCAGCCGCTACTTTCATTCTTAAAACCCTAGCAATGGCCTCCAACACCCAAATCAACTTCTAATCAAGGATTGAGCTTAGCAACATCAAATCAACGAGAAATAGCACCAAATCAGTATAAGAGCTGCTGTTAGACATCAGTATTAGCCCAAATCAGCGAGGTTTCAGTTCTGAAAATTTTAATTGTGGCCAAGGTGAGTGATTTGCATAGTTCCTCACTAATTACGGTTAATTAAGGTAATTAGTGTTGATTAGCGAAGAATTTATACACTAATAAATTCTTGAAAAATATTTATAAATTCTTAAATAATGTTTTAGACCTCTGTCAGAAGTTTGGTTTAATTCGATTAAGTTTTGCTAATCATATCATTAGTTTTGCCTAAACATGCTTAAGGGAAAATATGTGATTTTGGGTATGTTTGATCCATTTTACATGTTAAGATTGTTGTTTTGGTGTTTGCGGTTGATTATACATGTCGCTATGACTGTATGGTATGTTTTGTGATTGATTAGAACTGTTAGATTGCTCGAAAACGCCGTCGTATGGCGTAAAACAGTCGCTGGAAAGTCGTAGAAAATATGCAGGGTTTCGAACCGGATCGGATCGGGTAATTGGGCTCGGATCGGATAGGAGAACCGGGCAAGTGGACTCGATTCGGATTGCATAAGGGGCTTGGCGAGAAGGAAGGTCATTTGCTTAGAATCAGAGTTGGGCAGGGGATCGGATCGGAGAGACCAACAGGGGATCGAATTGGAAGCAAGGGCGTAGGGACCAGATCGGACTGGAGCTAGGGGCGGGATCGGATCAGAGTACCAAGCTTGGAGCTGGAGTTGGAGCGAAGCACTGGATCGGATCGGGACATCTAGGAGGGAGCAACCACCGAACCTGGCATAGGACATCTGAACCGAACCAGGGCTGGAGGACCGAACCGAGGAGGGATGAATCAGGGCATGAGTCAGAACTACCGAACCGAACCGGATCAGGACCACCGAACCGAACCAAATATATACTTTTACTTCGTCGTGACGACTCTTTTGAAGACCAGCTCCAATTCGACCAAAACCCGAGAAGCAAAGGAAGTCCAAATGAAGATCTTTGACTCAGGATCCAGTTGGGAACCATTGAGTGAGCTTCATGATTGGGCTTCGCTGCGGGACGTGTGCTAAGGTGTTGTCGATGTCTGTAACTTTGAATCACTATGTGTAGGGAGTACGTGAATGGATTCAGGGCCACAGTGGCCTAGGTACGACTAAAGGGCTATAGACCAATGAAGTGGGGTCATTTATAAAGATTGGTCATGACTCCATGTGGTAAGCTTGGTAGTAGCAGTAGTTGTACAAGTCGAACTCCGTCACTACTTCGATGGGTCTAGTGATTGACAGTGGTGGACATCGTATGCTTTACGCACTGAGTGAGAGATGTGAGGATGGCTGTTATGGTTGATTTGTTTGCCATCATTATGACATGCACACCCCCACCCCCGTTATCTTTACACCATTTGTTCAATGGCACCTTAGAGTATTTGTACGGTATGTAGTGCTAACTCTTTGGTTGCAGGTCCAGGTTCAGGTATGGTTTAGTATACCTGTTATTGTTCTGTTTAGCTGCTTATCGCTCATACCAGACTTTTTGTCTGACCCATAGTTTTATGTCTCTTCTTATTACTCTGGGCGCTCTCACGAGCAGACTAGAGACAGGTTAGCTGGGTATGCACGGGTAGCTGATCCGGAGACGAGCAGGAGGCTTTCACGTATGATACATATAGTATTATCCCTATGTTTTTGAAGATCACTACTTGAGCATTAGTAGTGCATCTTTTACTTTAGTTTTCTTTTGTTTTAGAGATAGTAACTTGGGAAGTTGTAATAAGCTGTATCTAGATTTCCGCTGCTATGTTGTTTTAGTTTTCAGCTTATGCACTGTCTCGCCTGTTTTATGTCAAGATTATGTTATTATTATGTTTTGTTCCATGCGCTATGAGGCATTCTACAGGTTCCTTGTTAGTTCATTCTCTTCTTTCCTTTCTTTGGCCACCGTTCCATGCTAGTCGGGCATGTGTATAGCGCACCTTCGGAGGAAAAGCAGGCTGGTGCAGGGCGGGCCATCACATTTGGTATCAGAGCTCTAGGTTGCGTAGTTAACCTAGGGAAGTCATCAGGGAGAGATAGTATATGTATATGAGAGCGCGTATTTGTGATTATTTTGATTTTTAAAAGCTATATATATATATATACACTATTAGTATAACTAAGGATGAATGTAACGACCCAGATTTTTAAGGACTTTGGTTATCGACATAAGCACGATGTCGATAACCAAAACATCGAAAAATCCCGGTAATTAATGAAAGAAATTAGAAGGTGAGAATAGATAAGATAGAAACTTAGAATAGAAGAAGAAGAAGAACACAACATCAGAGTAACACGAACCTCACAACGGAACGAATAACATATAATAGATAACCTAACTTTGAAATATAACAGTTATGTATACAATAGCACTTATCAGAGTACAGCACTTACAACACAGCGGAAATAACTATAGCTATATGATCTTGAAGCCTCCTGCTCCAAGCTCTCCAAATATATCTGCAAATTCCTGACTACTTGACTGCCCGTACAAATTAGGCACCCAAGAGTTTAGGGAAAACAACAAAGTAAACTCCGGGTCAGTCATGGGACTGGTATGAGTAAAACAGTTTAAACAGGTATATGAACAAGTAAACGATATCTCATAAGACCACGTCGCAGAACGGAATGGGTTTTTCCCTTATGAGAATCCAGAATATCTTTATATCAAAAACCTTTTGATATTATAATAATGTCTATGTACAAATAGATATCGACTAGCAGAAACGCTTTCATCTCACGTTCTACATATATAGTATACAATCAAAATCGCAAGCACGTATTGGATAATGGATTTCCAACTATGACAAGGTATGGAACCACCTTCCGATCAGTGTACTCTAGGAACGATACACTGGAGTTCAACAAGAACATCTTGTAACTCAGCCACACATGACCGACCACTCATTTCGCTTGAGTGTATCGAATGTACATCACCAACGGTTGGTATCAGCAACCGTTCCTGTATATATATGGGACAGCATTGATAGATTTAAGAAACAAATGAATATTCTCTAGATAGGTGATTATACACCCTACTTCGGTGCGACCGACTTAGCCATGCTGTCTGCCCGATTTCTGTCATTTACCGGTTGATGAGGCTAGAAGCTACGCTTTATCATTATATCAGATTCACTTCGAATGCTACATTGTCAAATCCATCGAAATCACTAATTGACGTTTACAACAGTACATTACGTGTCCGCTAAAAGAAGTTTCCTTCTCCGCTTCCACTCTTGGTACGGTTGAAGAAATCAATGTACGTGACCTTTCTGGAAATACTCTGTCAGACATCCATCTTCATTCACTTAAAATGTCACATCGTCATACCCGCCAAATCACAAATTGACTTATCCAAAAATAACACGGGTATACAGCTTAGAGAAACGAATTCCTCCGCCACCAAACGTGAATACGTTTGAATAGATCAACTTATGTGATCCATTGGATATACTCTGTCAGACATTCATCCATACAAGTTGTCCTGGGACTGGACAAATCGAAGGCACTATTCTGTAAACAGGATAGCCCTTGCATTTTACTCCGTCTTCAATTATCTTTGGCATATATGATTCGCGACACTTATGCCAATACAGAGTGGTTCTTCGGATAATAATCCAACCGGTCTCTCCATATTAACAACGTTAAAATGGTCAAAACTTCGATAGTCGGTGAGTTAACTATCAAAGAAACAAGTGTGCAAAACAACGATATTATTTCCAAATGGAAATTATATCGAACAAACATCATTTAACATAAATCTCTTTAGTTCATTTATTTACTTATCTCATGTTTCCCTATATTCTAAATTCTTATTTTTCTTTTATCAGAAAACATTTCTGATTCTCGTTTGGAAAACATTTCCAAAACTCCTTTACGATCAAACCTTACCATTTCTTAGTTAAGAAGGAAGTCACTCAAGTTGGAGTATAATTACCTCTCAGACCTTAACTGAACAACGTTATAACTTCAAAATGGTCAAAGTTTATCTTTTAATCTTTAACAACTTCTTTACGCCTTTCTCAGATTCAATTTTACTAATCCACTTCTATATTTAAAACATTGGTTATAACGATAACGTTATAATCCCTACTTTTGAATTATCTAACTTTAATTATAACTTGCTAACTTAACTCGATTATCTTAACTCGATTATCTTAACTTAATCACTTAACTCAATCATCTTGACTTGATAACTTAACGTGATAACTCATATCGAATAACTAATATTCGATTTAACTCCATTCGCTTGAATCTAGATCGCAGCGATCACAATGGTTGCGCCTGACTCCCTCAGGAAACATCCGACCGCCGTAGGCTATTTACAGCCCTGCGAATTACGCTAGTAGTCGTACGAGATGGCAACTTATCCTGAATAACTATGTTTGATTAACTCTATCTCAAATAACTACACTTGATTTACTCTTGTTCGTTTTAACTCTAATCGATTAACTCTAACTAATTAACTCCAACTGGTTAACTCTAACTGATTAACTCTAACTGGTTAACTCTATTTGACTAACTCGACTTGACTAACCCCTTTCGAATAACATATTCGATTAACTAACTTTCGAATACCATATTCGATTAACTAACTTCGAATACCATATTCGGTTATCTCCTTTCGAATGTCTATATTCGATTAACTAACTTCGAATACCATATTCGATTAACTAACTTCGAATACCATATTCGATTATCTCCTTTCGAATGTCTTCGATTAGCTACCTTCGAATACCATATTCGATTAACTAACTTCGAATACCATATTCGATTATCGCCTTTCGAATGTCTATATTCGATTAACTAACTTCGAATACCATATTCGATTAACTAACTTCGAATACCATATTTGATTAACTAACTTCGAATACCATATTCGATTAACTAACTTTGAATACCATATTCGATAACTAACTTCGAATACCATATTTGATTTCTAACTTCGAATACCATATTCGATTTCTAACTTCGAATACCATATTCGATTACTAACTTCGAACACAATATTCGATTTCTCCTTTTTATAACGTTTATCCATTTTTAAAAGATCCCCTTTTTAACACGTTTAGTCATTTATAAAGATTTACTATTAGTAACGGTTCTTCACTTTATAAATGTCCTTTTAATAACGTTTTCCTTTTTATAACGGTTTCCTTTATAAACCAATTTCCTTTTTATTAACTCTATTTATTTTCTAAATATTCCCCTTTCAATTCTATTTGTAAATGGTTTACAAATATTTCTTTTCTCTATTTTATTCTATTTGCAAATGGTTTGCAAATATTCCCTTTTTCAAATTTATTCTTAAAAATATTCTAACTCCTTAAATTCCCGTGAAAATTCGCCATAACCTCCTTTGTATCGGGAGCATCGGGAAAATCCCCAAACTCGCCACACAGGCCTTTCCATTCAAAAAGAAATGTTTTGAATTTATTTCCTTTTCAAATATCTCCTATTTATAAATATTCCAATTTATAAACATTTCTTATTTATAAATATTCCATTTTTATAAATATCTCTTATTTATAAATATCCCATTTTATAAATATGCTATTTTCAATATCACTTTGAAAATTCCCTTATCTACATTCCGGTATGTTATGGTATTTTAACATATCAAATTACGATGTCTAATCTCGTCCATACACACACAATCAACAACAGGTTATAATTCACATCATATATTAAAATATATGAAAAACAATAAAATAACTGTTGAGGAATCCAGTCGGATTCCTCCAACCTGTTTCCCTGCATCACAGATGTTAGACAATAGAATAACATCGATTTCACTTCACTGTTAAATATTCTGATAAACAGAATCGACATATAGATATTTAACATTATATATATATATATAATATTTCTACTAACTGACTAGCAGTTCAATCAATCAACCAACACACAGCAATCAACAGATGATTAACAGTTATAAAAATACATTATAAAAATATAACTGTTCAGGGTTGGTGAGTTTTACTCACATTGGACGATCATCATTAATAACGATAACCATCTTTGATTCTGAAGGACAATTTATTTTGCTATAAATTGTAACGGACTCTGATTGACTCGCGGTCAGTTCCAATGTGGAGCTCCCGTCCATACGATCACATCGGATCTTGTTTCGCTCAATTCTGATATCGTATCACAAAGTTATACACTTTAAAAGATCGTATACAATTTTAAATTAAAATAAATTAAATTTCTTATTTTCATAAATGGGCTTAACTTGTTTAAATCGGCCCACCTCTCTATGAATCTGTGTGAAAATGAAATGCGCTCACCCTCCTTTTCCCAACAGTATTGGAACCCGACTCCTCTTCAAATGCCATAGCCATCCGTTTGATCTTTTATTCATATCAGTTCGTTCACCAAAAGAAAAACCAAGTCCAAAATACCATGGACAAACCCGTTATTTCTGCTGACCCCACATATATGTTCACAGCTCCTACCTTCTTCCACTTCAACAAACCACAAAGCTACAGTGAGCCACTCACCATTTCTGATCATTTCGATCCTCCCTTTTTCCACTTAATACAAATCCAAACAAAAAAAATCACCCTTTATACTAATCACCTCATTAAACAAATCATGTGGTTTTACCTATAATACGCCTGCTCATCTACCTTCTCCCTCCCAATGTTCTCACGCCACTCCCAGTTAAAAGCCATGGCCGAATCCTTTCTAACCTTCAAACTCCCTTGTTTCTTCACGGTTCAACATTTCGACCTCACCAACCTTTCCTTGGACTCCTGCTCCATCCTCTCATGGTTCTCTTTGCAAGCTCGACGCCTGCCTCAACTCGCGAACTCTACGTCTTCCCGAAGAAACACGACCCAAAACTTACATCGCACACCACACAAAGAAACGAGGTAACTGCTATTTGCCATCCCAAACTCGATTACAACTCAGATTCAACTTCCGCTCAACTCATTCGCGAAAATCCTGAACCCTACCTCACTTGCTCTTTACGCAGTTCGATGAAAAAGGGGGCCGAGCTCCATGAAAATAAAACGGAAGTGGAGCTACTTGAAATTGAAGAAGAACGAATCAAAAGTGGAACCATTTCATTTTGATTTGGATTTTAAATGCTTTTAGGAAGTTGCTATTTTGTTTGAGGAGTAAACCGGCGGCCTTATTTTTGGTTTACTGGAGAAATTAATCTAGGTCTTAAGAAAGAAATGTTAAGGGCATTATATAGTGTAGAATTTGGCTTGGTGTACAAACCTTGTCCATTCATTTTTATTCATTTGTTTTTCATCGATTTATAATTTCCTCTGACCACATACGATACCCAAAAATCACCAAACTGGACATACACCTTCAGTTCGACATTACGGTCCCAACGAAACTGGTTTCGTCGAATTCCGACTTTATATGCTCACACAGCGTATTTTTAAAGGTCAAAATACTAACTGTTTTTCACTCTAAAAATCCGTACGGTCACATAGTGACTCTAAAAATCACGAAACTGGAAATCTAACAACTATTTGATATTGCGGATCCAACAAAACTGGTTTCGTTGAATTCCGACTTCGTTTGCAAAACCGGCTATTTTTAAAGCTTTGGATGACCCATTTAAATATATAAATATATTTAAATATAATTAAATTAAATATAAATAAACTTATATTATCGTATATCGCCACATATGATATCGTACAGCTCCAGAATATCATATCAGAATTTACAGTTTGATATTTCAGATTTTAGATTTATCGATATTCAGTTTATATCGAAAATCCTTTTATAACGTATATAAAGCGTCGCAAATTATAAAGGAAATCCACAGCGACTTTTCTGAAATTTGATTTGGACGTGAATCAAAATCTACACGACGAAATCCCGATTTTTCTCTTCCACTAGAAAGATATACTCTACCAGCTCCACACGTTTCTTGTTTCACAGAAATCCGGCTTAAAACGAATCATGTACATTCAGTTGAAGTTCAAATCGCCAAATAGCGAACTGCCACGCCATTTCAAGCTCTATTTTAATTATATTATAATTATACGTTCAAACTGTCGTCGATTGAATATATTCGTCACTATAATTCAAATCTAAGCTGAATTAAATCTAAGGGACGACCCCGTTCACAGAATATTGTGATTTCCAATATTTTTGATTATTTCTGAATTAAATATATTATTCTGTTTTTTTATTTAATTAATTATTCCATATTATTTAATTAAACCTCTATTTAATTCACTACATCACGATATATATAATTAAATAAATTAATTATAATACCCCTGACAATGCGGGTCATTACATTCTTCCCCACTTAAAATAATTTCGTCCTCGAAATTGCTAAGGTAGAGAACGACCCTATCGACTGGTTATAACTTATCTGTTCACTTCCTAACTCCGGTTTCAACTGGACCCATTTAATTTCTTTTAATTTCAATTAAATATTTATTTATTTTTATCAACGAAAATTTTCAAAAATCCTGAAAATTTTCTAATGCCTTAACTCTTCAAAAAATTTCGCCAGCACCTCCTTTGTACTGGTCAATAGGTCAAACTCCAACTCGCCTCTCTGGGCCTTCTTCAACCCAAAAGAAAATCAAACAGCCAACGGCTTGCCAATTCGGCTCATAAATTCCAAACTCATATATAAAATAGACTTGTACCTTTTTGTCGGGCATATCCTTATATCCCTTCCATCTGTTATCATTCCAACATATACCCATGTCATCCCAATCAAACTCAATCACTTTTATATCGTCAAACCAAATCATTCGCTTATACTCAAGTCGAATCCCATTGTAAATCTCAAGTTTCATTCTTGATTTTCAAATTCTAAGTCTAGCTAAATTTCAAATTCTTGATTCATCCATTCAATTCTATTTAACTTAGTACAAGTTAAATTTCAATTTATTTTTACCATCTCATTCGAATTAACTTCACAAGTTAAATTTTTATTTCTAGAACTTAAATTCCTGGGTAAATTTCAAATCAATTTGAAATCATACTGCCTATTCAAAACCTTTGAATTTCTAAACAACTTGTTTTCTCAAAAACAATTCAAATTAAAATCTTTGGTAGTAATCCACCACTTAGAAACTCGAAAATCACACCGATGATACTGCGCAGTCATCATCGGAATTATTTTCCAGCGACCCAAGTGATTTCAATACTATATCATTTCAAAACCCTTACTAAATACATCCATTTTGAAAACATCTCAAAATTTCCCAGGAACTTGAAATTTCCTTATTTTAATTCCAAATCTGATTTAAATTCATATTTAATTCATCTTATTTCATATACTTTACTTATATGATTCTGATTGGTCAGATATAACCTTTTCACATTTTATAATCTCATCTTATTAACATCACTACCAACACATCCTATATGTGATAATATATCACATATCCATACTGTGTCGGTCCATCGTATTCAAGGGTTTATTTACTCCTACCGATACAGTGGATCAAACTGATCGACCAGAACTCATAAACAACTCAGCCAACGAATCTCCACAATATAAAACCATTTTTATATCAAATACAAATACGCACTCGTATATATACACTCAACTCAATCTAGGGTATTACTAACCCTATCTCTACCGAGTCACGCCACAGAGACAAGGTAATTCTTAACTTAAGCTCTGATACCAACTGTAACGACCCGGATTTTTAAGGACTTTGGTTATCGACATAAGCACGATGTCGATAACCAAAACATCGAAAAATCCCGGTAATTAATGAAAGAAATTAGAAGGTGAGAATAGATAAGATAGAAACTTAGGTTAGAAGAAGAAGAACACAACATCAGAGTAACACGAACCTCACAGCGGAACGAATAACATATAATAGATAACATAACTTTGAAATATAATAGTTATGTATACAATAGCACTTATCAGAGTACAGCACTTACAACACAGCGGAAATAACTATAGCTATATGAACTTGAAGCCTCCTGCTCCAAGCTCTCCAAGTATATCTGCAAAGTCATTACTACTTGACTGCCCGTACAAATTAGGCACCCAAGAGTTTAGGGAAAACAACAAAGTAAACTCCGGGTCAGTCATGGGACTGGTATGAGTAAAACAGTTTAAACAGGTATATGAACAAGTAAACGATATCTCATAAGACCACGCCGTAGAACGGAACGGGTTTTTCCCTTATGAGAATCCAAAATATCTTTATATCAAAAACCTTTTGATATTATAATAATGTCTATGTACAAATAGATATCGACTAGCAGAAACGCTTTCATCTCACGTTCTACATATATAGTATACAATCAAAATCGCAAGCACGTATTGGATAATGGATTTCCAACTATGACAAGGTATGGAACCACCTTCCGATCAGTGTACTCTAGGAACGATACACTGGAGTTCAACAAGAACATCTTGTAACTCAGCCACACATGACCGACCACTCATTTTGCTTGAGTGTATCGAATGTACATCACCAACGGCTGGTATCAGCAACCGTTCCCGTCTATATATGGGACAGCATTGATAGATTTAAGAAACAAATGAATATTCTCTAGATAGGTTATTATACACCCTACTTCGGTGCGACCGACTTAGCCATGCTGCCTGCCCGATTTCTGTCATTTACCGGTGGATGAGGCTAGAAGCTACTCTTTATCATTACATCAGATTCACTTCGAATGCTACATTGTCAAATCCATCGAAATCACTAATTGACGTTTACAACAGTACATTACGTGTCCGCTAAAAGAAGTTTCCTTCTCCGCTTCCACTCTTGGTACGGTTGAAGAAATCAATGTACGTGACCTTTCTGGAAATACTCTGTCAGACATCCATCTTCATTCACTTAAAATGTCACATCGTCATACCCGCCAAATCACAAATTGACTTATCCAAAAATAATACGGGTATACAGCTTATAGAAACGAATTCCTCCGCCACCAAACGTGAATACGTTTGAACAGATCAACTTACGCGATCCATTGGATATACTCTGTCAGACATTCATCCATACAAGTTGTCCTGGGACTGGACAAATCGAAGGCACTATTCTGTAAACAGGATAGCCCTTGCATTTTACTCCGTCTTCAATTATCTTTGGTATATATGATTCGCGACGCTTATGCCAATACAGAGTTGTTCTTCGGATAATAATCCAACCGGTCTCTCCATATTAACAATGTTAAAATGGTCAAAACTTCGATAGTCGGTGAGTTAACTATCAAAGAAAAACAAGTGTGCAAAACAACGATATTATTTCCAAATGGAAATTATATCGAACAAACATCATTTAACATAAATCTCTTTAGTTCATTTATTTACTTATCTCCTGTTTCCCTATATTCTAAATTATTATTTTTCTTTTATCAGAAAACATTTCTGATTCTCGTTTGGAAAGCATTTCCAAAACTCCTTTACGATCAAACCTTACCATTTCTTAGTTAAGAAGGAAGTCACTCAAGTTGGGGTATAATTACCTCTCAGACCTTAACTGAACAACGTTATAACTTCAAAATGGTCAAAGTTTATCTTTTAATCTTTAACAACTTCTTTACGCCTTTCTCGGATTCAATTTTACTAATCCACTTCTATATTTAAAACATTGGTTATAACGATAACGTTATAATCCCTACTTTTGAATTATCTAACTTTAATTATAACTTGCTAACTTAACTCGATTATCTTAACTCGATTATCTTAACTCGATTATCTTAACTTAATCACTTAACTCAATCATCTTGACTTGATAACTTAACGTGATAACTCATATCGAATAACTAATATTCGATTTAACTCCATTTGCTTAACTCTAGATCGCAGCGATCACAATGGTTGCGCCTAACTCCCTCAGGAAACATCCGACCGCCGTAGGCTATTTACAGCCCTGCGAATTACGCTAGTAGTCGTACAAGATGGCAACTTATCCTGAATAACTATGTTTGATTAACTCTATCTCAAATAACTACACTTGATTTACTCTTGTTCGTTTTAACTCTAATCGATTAACTCTAACTAATTAACTCCAACTGGTTAACTCTAACTGATTAACTCTAACTGGTTAACTCAATTTGACTAACTCGACTTGACTAACCCCTTTCGAATAACATATTCGATTAACTAACTTTCGAATACCATATTCGATTAACTAACTTCGAATACCATATTCGGTTATCTCCTTTCGAATGTCTATATTCGATTAACTAACTTCGAATACCATATTCGATTAACTAACTTCGAATACCATATTCGATTATCTCCTTTCGAATGTCTATATTCGATTAACTAACTTCGAATACCATATTCGATTAACTAACTTCGAATACCATATTCGATTATCTCCTTTCGAATGTCTATATTCGATTAACTAACTTCGAATACCATATTCGATTAACTAACTTCGAATACCATATTCGATTAACTAACTTCGAATACCATATTCGATTAACTAACTTCGAATACCATATTCGATTAACTAACTTCGAATACCATATTCGATTACTAACTTCGAATACCATATTCGATTTCTAACTTCGAATACCATATTCGATTTCTAACTTCAAATACCATATTCGATTACTAACTTTGAACACAATATTCGATTTCTCCTTTTTATAACGTTTATCCATTTTTAAAAGATCCCCTTTTTAACACGTTTATTCATTTATAAAGATTTACTATTAGTAACGGTTCTTCACTTTATAAATGTCCTTTTAATAACGTTTTCCTTTTTATAACGGTTTCCTTTATAAACCAATTTCCTTTTTATTAACTCTACTTATTTTCTAAATATTCCCCTTTCAATTCTATTTGTAAATGGTTTACAAATATTTCTTTTCTCTATTTTATTCTATTTGCAAATGGTTTGCAAATGTTCCCTTTTTCAAATTTATTCTTAAAAATATTCTAACTCCTTAAATTCCCGTGAAAATTCGCCATAACCTCCTTTGTATCGGGAGCATCGGGAAAATCCCCAAACTCGCCACACAGGCCTTTCCATTCAAAAAGAAATGTTTCGAATTTATTTCCTTTTCAAATATCTCCTATTTATAAATATTCCAATTTATAAACATTTCTTATTTATAAATATTCCATTTTTATAAATATCTCTTATTTATAAATATCCCATTTTATAAATATGCTATTTTCAATATCACTTTGAAAATTCCCTTATCTACATTCCGGTATGTTATGGTATTTTAACATATCAAATTACGATGTCTAATCTCGTCCATACACACACAATCAACAACAGGTTATAATTCACATCATATATTAAAATATATGAAAAACAATAAAATAACTGTTGAGGAATCCAGTCGGATTCCTCCAACCTGTTTCCCTGCATCACAGATGTTAGACAAAAGAATAACATCGATTTCACTTCACTGTTAAATATTCTGATAAACAGAATCGACATATAGATATTTAACATTATATATATATATAATATTTCTACTAACTGACTAGCAGTTCAATCAATCAACCAACACACAGCAATCAACAGATGATTAACAGTTATAAAAATACATTATAAAAATATAACTGTTCAGGGTTGGTGAGTTTTACTCACATTGGACGATCATCATTAATAACGATAACCATCTTTGATTCTGAAGGACAATTTATTTTGCTATAAATTGTAACGGACTCTGATTGACTCGCGGTCAGTTCCAATGTGGAGCTCCCGTCCATACGATCACATCGGATCTTGTTTCGCTCAATTCTGATATCGTATCACAAAGTTATACACTTTAAAAGATCGTATACAATTTTAAATTAAAATAAATTAAATTTCTTATTTTCATAAATGGGCTTAACTTTTTTAAATCGGCCCACCTCTCTATGAATCTGTGTGAAAATGAAATGCGCTCACCCTCCTTTTCCCAACAGTATTGGAACCCGACTCCTCTTCAAATGCCATAGCCATCCGTTTGATCTTTTATTCACATCCGTTCGTTCACCGAAAGAAAAACCAAGTCCACAATACCATGGACAAACCCGTTATTTCTGCTGACCCCACATATATGTTCACGGCTCCTACCTTCTTCCACTTCAACAAACCACAAATCTACAGTGAGCCACTCACCATTTCTGATCATTTCGATCCTCCCTTTTTCCACTTAATACAAATCCAAACAAAAAAAATCACCCTTTATAATAATTACCTCATTAAACAAATCATGTGGTTTTACCTATAATACGCCTGCTCATCTACCTTCTCCCTCCCAATGTTCTCACGCCACTCCCAGTTAAAAGCCATGGCCGAATCCTTTCTAACCTTCAAACCCCCTTGTTTCTTCACGGTTCAACATTCCGACCTCACCAACCTTTCCTTGGACTCCTGCTCCATCCTCTCATGGTTCTCTTTGCAAGCTCGACGCCTGCCTCAACTCGCGAACTCTACGTCTTCCAGAAGAAACGCGACCCAAAACTTACATCGCACACCACACAAAGAAACGAGGTAACTGCTATTTGCCAATCCCAAACTCGATTACAACTCAGATTCAACTTCCGCTCAACTCATTCGCGAAAATCCTGAACCCTACCTCACTTGCTCTTTACGCAGTTCGATGAAAAAGGGGGCCGAGCTCCATGAAAATAAAACGGAAGTGAAGCTACTTGAAATTGAAGAAGAACGAATCAAAAGTGGAACCATTTCATTTTGATTTGGATTTTAAATGCTTTTAGGAAGTTGCTATTTTGTTTGAGGAGTAAACCGGCGGCCTTATTTTTGGTTTACTAGAGAAATTATTCTAGGTCTTAAGAAAGAAATGTTAAGGGCATTATATAGTGTAGAATTTGGCTTGGTGTACAAACCTTGTCCATTCATTTTTATTCATTTGTTTTTCATCGATTTATAATTTCCTCTGACCACATACGATACCCAAAAATCACCAAACTGGACATACACCTTCAGTTCGACATTACGGTCCCAACGAAACTGGTTTCGTCGAATTCCGACTTTGTATGCTCACACAGCGTATTTTTAAAGGTCAAAATACTAACTGTTTTTCACTCTAAAAATCCGTACGGTCACACAGTGACTCTAAAAATCACAAAATTGGAAATCTAACAACTATTTGATATTGCGGATCCAACAAAACTGGTTTCGTCGAATTCCGACTTCGTTTGCAAAACCGGCTATTTTTAAAGCTTTGGATGACCCATTTAAATATATAAATATATTTAAATATAATTAAATTAAATATAAATAAACTTATATTATCGTATATCTCCACATATGATATCGTACAGCTCCAGAATATCATATCAGAATTTACAGTTTGATATTTCAGATTTTAGATTTATCGATATTCAGTTTATATCGAAAATCCTTTTATAACGTATATAAAGCGTCGCAAATTATAAAGGAAATCCACAGCGACTTTTCTGAAATTTGATTTGGACCTGAATCAAAATCTACACGACGAAATCCCAATTTTTCTCTTCCACTAGAAAGATATACTCTACTAGCTCCACACGTTTCTTGTTTCACAGAAATCCGGCTTAAAACGAATCATGTACATTCAGTTGAAGTTCAAATCGCCAAATAGCGAACTGCCACGCCATTTCAAGCTCTATTTTAATTATATTATAATTATACGTTCAAATTGTCGTCGATTGAATATATTCGTCACTATAATTCAAATCTAAGCTGAATTAAATCTAAGGGACGACCCCGTTCACAGAATATTGTGATTTCCAATATTTTTGACTATTTCTGAATTAAATATATTATTCTATTTTTTTATTTAATTAATTATTCCATATTATTTAATTAAACCTCTATTGAATTCACTACATCACGATATATATAATTAAATAAATTAATTATAATACCCCTGACAATGCGGGTCATTACAATGAAGTCGCACACCACTAGCACCACTATGGAGATGGTTAATCGTTTTCTCTTTACAGATTGAACGATGAGCCGATACGCAAGAGGTGCTGGTAGAGGAGCCAATAATGGGAATGCTTCTGACATGAGGACGATGTTTACTGACCTCATGAGGGAAATGCTTAGGGATGTGCAAAGGGCAGCTCCCAATGGTGGAAATGGTGGTGGTCCAATAGTGCAGGCGCCTAGGGCCGATTTCGCCAAGCCGAACGAGGATTATACTAGTCTTGGTGGGAAGCCGTTCCACGGAACGGAGTCGGCCACGGATGTTCGGGATTGGTTGGATAGCTATGAGCGTATCTTCGAAGATTTAGGTATCGAGGATGCGATGAAGAGAAGGCTAGCATCCTGTCAGCTGCAAGGACGGGCAATGAATTGGTGGAAAGATATAAAGGAAGCTACTCCCGAGGATCAGATTACTTAGGAGCAATTTAAGGCTCGCTTTAGTGAGAAGTTCATTCCAGCTGCTCAGAAATCAGTGTTGTTTAAGAAATTTTTGGAGCTCAAGCAGAATGGCAGAGCTGTCTCAGAGTATATTGCTGAATTCAACACTTTATCGAAGTATGGTTTATCTCTTATTGATACTGCCGAGAAGAAGAACGAGAAGTTCATAACTAGTTTGGATCAGTACTTGGGGGAAAGGCTCATTAACCACATCGATGAGACATTTGAATCGATAGTGGGGAAAGCATTGAGGTTAGAAAGTCTTTACTTAAGTCAAAGACTGAGGTTGCATCTGCAGAGGAGCCAAAACCACAAGCAAGTGGTGGAGGCAAGAGTGGTTCTCAGAATAGAAGGAAGCAGAACCAGAATAAGGATGGCCAGAAAAAGAATAAGAAAGAGGTTGAGTGCTTCAGCTGTGGTAAGAAGGGCCATTATGCTAGTAATTGTCGAGCCAAGCCAGCGGTTAGGAAGTGCTTCAACTGTGGCCAAGTGGGACATCACAAGGACAAGTGTCCGCAACCCCCTAAAGAAAAGCAGATGGTGAAAGCATATGCCCTTAATGCTATTCTTTCTTTATCGAATGCCCCAACCGCGACGGAGAAGGGAAAGAATGTCATCATTCAAGGTATGCTTTCTGTTTATGATGTTCCTGTTAGAGTTTTGTTTGATACCGGGGCTTCCAGTACTTTCATATCTAGTGACCTGGTAGATAGGTTGAGAATGAAGCCCGAGATTGTCGATAGACCTTCAGTAGTGACAAACCCGATTGGTGGTTCAACTACCTTAGCATGATTTGTCGTAATGTGGTCTTATCGAGTCATGGATGCATGTTTGTTTGTGATTGCTTTGTTTTGGGCTTTACTGGCTTTGGCATTATTTTGGGAGTCGACTGGCTCCAAAGATACGGGGTGGTGGTAGACTGTGAGGGCTTTTTGGTGACAGCTAGAGCGGATGATGGGCAGAGGGTAGTGTTTGGTGGTCTACCCGGTGATGGGGTAATGGCTAGTTTTCTAAATTCCCTTGACATCCCGCATAGTGAGTTGTCAGGTTTGCACGTGGTTGGCCAGTATCCGGACGTCTTCGAGGAAGTGACCGGGTTTCCGCCACACCGACAGATTGAGTTCCGTATTGATTTAGTGAAATATGCCAGACCTATAGTGATGCCACTTCGTCGTATGGCACTAAGGGAGCAGCGAGAGCTCGGGGTGCAAGTCAACGATCTTTTGAAGAAGGAATTTATCAGGAGGAGTGTCTCTGAATGGGGAGCACCTGTTGTGTTTGCTACAAAGGCGGATGGTTCCCTTCGTTTCTGTGTAGACTACCGCGAGTTGAATAAAGTGACGAGGAATAACAAGTATCCTCTACCGTGGATAGATGATTTGTTTGATCAGTTGAATGGCGCGAGAGTATTCTCTCAGTTGGATCTCACGACAGGTTTTCATCAGCTTAGAGTGGAAGCTGAGAGTATAGCTAAAACGGCATTTCAGACGCCGTCTGGGTTTTATGAGTGGTTGGTCATGCCATTCGGGCTGACCAATGCCCCAGCATATTTTGTGGATCTTATGAATAGGGTATTCAGAGATCAGTTTAATAAGTTTGTCCTTGTGTTCGTGGATGATATTTTGATCTATTCGAGGACAGAGGAAGAACACAAGGAACATTTAAGGATAGTGATGGATGTGTTGAGAAAACATCAATTGAAAGCAAAGTTTTCTAAGTGTCACTTCTGGAGGAAGGAAGTGAGATTCTTGGGCCATGTCGTTTCAGAGAATGGTATTGCCGTGGATCCTGCGAAGGTGGCTACGGTACAAGATTGGTCTACGCCCAAGAATGCAACGGAGATAAGAAGTTTCTTGGGGTTAGCTGGATATTATCGTAAGTTTATCCAAGACTTCTCCAAGATAGCAGCACCGTTAACTCAGTTGACCAAGAAAAATCAAGCTTTCGTCTGGGACAAAAAGTGCGAGAATGCATTCAGGAGTCTAAAGGACAAATTGACATGTGCACCAGTGTTAGTCATTCCTAAGGGGAATGAAGAGATGACGGTATACACAGATGCATGTGGTACCGGACTGGGTGCTGTATTGATGCAAGGAGGTAGGGTTGTAACTTATGCAAGTCGGCAATTGAAACCGCACGGGAGAAGATACCCTACCCATGATTTGGAACTGGCAGCGATCGTGTTCGCATTGAAGATGTGGAGACTTATCTCTTGGGAGAAAGATTCGAGATGTTTGCCGATCATAAATCATTAAAGTATCTCTTCTCTCAAAGGGATCTAAACCTCCGACAACAAAGATGGTTAGAATTTTTAGCTTCCTATGATTTCGACATCGCATATACACCAGGAAAGGGCAATGCGGTGGCTGATGCATTGAGTAGAAGACATGCCAGTTTAGGGGCTACGTTTCTAGAATGGAAGCAACTGGAGTACATCGCTGGGTATGATTTCAGACCAAAGTGCGAATTGGATCCAGAAATGTTAGCAAGTTTGACAATCAGACCCACCTTGATTGAGCGGATTGGTTCCTGTCAGAGGAGCGATCTTAACCTACTGAAAATCATCTCAAATTTAGAGATGGGAATCGACGAAGAGATGAACAAGTATGGGCTTGATCGAGATGGAAGGCTTAGAAATAATGGAAGACTAGTTGTACCCAATGTCAATGGATTGAGAGATGAAGTGCTTAGAGAATGTCATCACTCAAAACTGACTATACACTCCGGTGGTAACAAGATGTACCGAGACATGAAGCAAACCTACTACTGGGAAGGGATGAAAAGAGACATTGGGAAATTTATATCCAAATGCATGAATTGCGAACCAGTTAAAGCTGAGCAAAAGAAGCCTAGTGGTTTGTTGCAAACATTAGAAATTTCAGAATGGAAATGGGAACAAGTGTCAATGGATTTCATTGATAGGTTACCAAGGACTAGATTGGGCCATGATAGCATTTGGGTGATTGTGGACCGATTGACCAAAAGTGCAAGATTTATACCTGTCAAGTCAAACAGGACGGCAGCTAAATTAGCAGAACTGTATAAAAAGTGGGTAGTGAGATTTCATGGAATACCCAAAGGCATTGTGAGTGACCGAGATCCGTTGTTCACTAGTGGATTTTGGAAGAGCTTACAACAAGCGTTAGGATCAGAACTACATCTCAGTACCGCATATCACCCTCAAACCGACGGATAGACAGAGAGGGTGAATCAAGTGTTAGAAGATCTCTTGAGAGCTTGCATATTGGATTTTGGTGGATCATGGGATGACCATTGCATCTAGTAGAGTTTGCATATAATAATAGCTATCAATCCAGTATGGTATGGCTCCATTTGAAGCTTTGTACGGAAGACCGTGCAACTCACTGTCATGTTGGGTAGAAACTAATGAGAAGTTTGTGCTTGGACCCGATGTGATAAGAAAAACTTCAGCTGCGATTAGGACTATCCAACAACGAATGAAGGCTGCCTAAGAGAGGGAGAAAAGTTATGCTTATAAAAGGAGAAGTGAGTTGAAGTTCTCTATTGGCGACTTGGTGTTTGTCAAGATTTCTCCGTTGAAGAGCGTGATGCGATTTGGCAGGAGAGGCAAGTTAGCACCAAGATTTGTTGGTCCATTCCCAGTTCTCGAGCAAATTGGGAATTTGGCATACAAAGTTGAATTACCAGAGAAGATGGAAGGAGTTCACAACGTATTTCATACTTCCCAGTTAAGGAAATTCGTACACGACCCAGATGTGACTATTTCACCTGATCAGTTGGATGATATCAAAGTTAAACCCGAAGCGGTTGGGAACCGCAAGCCTATGCGTATTGTTGGGAACGATACGAAGCAACTTCGAAGAAAAGCGGTGAATCAAGTCAAAGTTCAGTGGGGCGAGAATAAGAATGACTGTACTTAGGAGATAGAGGAGAGCAATAGAAAGACGTATCCAGAACTCTTCGCATGGTAAGATTTCAGGTTCGATTTAGTCTTTCCGCATGTTAGGATAGGCTTGCTTGTTTGTTTTGCATGTTTGATTATTGTATGTGGATGGTAGGCATGCGGGATCCTTTGTATGTTTTGGATTAAAGAATTTCGGGGACGAAATTTCTTAAGGGGGGAGAATGTAACGACCCACATTCTACGTATCGAAGCATCGTAGAATATTTATTTCTTTCACATACGAAGTCGTATGGTCATGTAACTTTGGGAGACGACTATTGGGGTCATTTCCCATGTTCATGATTTTTGTCGATTTTTAAATGACCGTTTTGCCCCTAGCCGAGACTGTTTTGGCCATAACTTTTGACTGGAAAGGAGGTTTGACCTGAAACCGCTTCCATTGGCTCCGGATGATGGTTTACAATTCCGTAGAGTGGTCACACTAGCCAAACGGACTTACCGTTTGGCAGATATGGCCGAAACAAGTTACAGATGGTGAAAAACAGCTTAACCAAGCCTAATTAGGGTGACTAGCAAGAGGGCCCATAACCCATTTCGGGATTAGGGTTACGAGGAGGCTAGAATCAGTTAGAGAACGATCTTATTTTCATTTTTCAGCCGCCACTCTCATTCTTAGAACCCTAGCATTGTCCTCCAACTCCCAAATCAACTTCTAATCACTTTCTAATCAAGGATTAAGCTTAGCAACATCAAATCAAGGAGAAATAGCACCAAATCAGTATTAGAGCTACTGTTAGACATCAGTATTAGCCCAAATCAGCGAGGTTTAAGTTCTAAAAATTTTAATTGTGGCCAAGGTGAGTGATTTCGATAGTTCCTCACTAATTACGGTTAATTAAGGGTAATTAGTGTTGATTAGCGAATTTATACACTAATAAATTCTGGAAAAATATTTATAAATTCTTAAATAATGTTTTAGACCTCTGTTAGAAGTTTGGTTTAATTTGATTAAGTTTTGCTAATCATATCATTAGTTTTGCCTAAACATGCTTAAGGGAAAATATGTTTGGGTATGTTTGATCCATTTTACACGTTAAGATTGTTGTTTTGGTATTTGTGGTTGATTATAGATGTTACTATGACTGTATGGTATGTTTTGTGATTGATTAGAACTGTTAGATTGGTCGAAAACACCGTCGTATGGCGTAAAATAGTCGCTGGAAAGTCGCAGGAAATATGCAGGGTTTTGAACCGGATCGGATCGGATAATTGGGCTCGGATCGGATAGAAGAACCGGGCAAGTGGACTCGATTCAGATTGCATAAGGGGCTTGGCGAGAAGGAAGGCCATTTGCTTAGAATTGGAGTTGGACAGGGGATCGGATCGGAGAGACCAATAGGGGTTCAGATTGGAAGCAAGGGCGTAGGGATCAGATCGGACTGGAGCTAGGGGCGGGATCGGATCGGAGTACCAAGCTTGGAGCTGGAGTTGGAGCGAAGCACTGGATCGGATTCGGACATCTAGAAGGGAGCAACCACCGAACCTGGCATAGGACATCCGAACCGAACCAGGGCTGGAGGACCGAACCGAGGAGGGATGAAACAGGGCATGAGTCAGAACCACTGAACCGAACCGGATCGGGACCACCGAACCGAACCGGATCGGGACCACCGAACCAAACCAAATATATACTTTTACTTCGTCGTGACGACACTTTTGAAGACCAGCTCCAATTCGACCAAAATCCGAGATGCAAAGGAAGTCCAAATGAAGAGCTTTGACTCAGTATCCAGTTGGGAACCAATGAGTAAGCTTCATGATTGGGCTTCGCTGCGGGACGTGTGCTAAGGGGTTGTTGATATATGTAACTTTGAATCACTATGTGTAGGGAGTACGTGAACGGATTCAGGGCCACAGTGGCCTAGGTACGACTAAAGGGCTATAGACCAATGAAGTGGGGTCATTTATAAAGATTGGTCATGACTCCATGTGGTAAGCTTGGTGGTAGCAGTAGTTGTACAAGTCGAACTCCGTTACTACTTCGATGGGTCTAGTGATTGATAGTGGTGGACATCGTATGCTTTATGCACTGAGTGAGAGATGTGAGGATGGTTGTTATAGTTGATTTGTTTGCCATCATTATGACAGCACACCCCTGCCCCTGTTATCTTTACACCATTTGTTCAATGGCACCTTAGAGTATTGTAGGGTATGTAGTGCTAACTCTTTGGTTGCAGGTCCAGGTTCAGGTATGGTTTAGTATACCTGTTATTGTTCTGTTTAGCTGCTTATCGCTCATGCCATACTTTTTGTCTGACCCAGAGTTTTATGTCTCTTCTTATTACTCTTGGTGCTCTCATGAGCAGACTAGAGACAGGTTAGCTGGGTATGCACGGGTAGCTGATCCGGAGACGAGCAGGAGGCTTTCACGTATGATACATATAATATTCTCCCTGTGTTTTTGAAGATCACTACTTGGGCATTAGTAGTACATCTTTTACTTTAGCTTTCTTTTGTTTTAGAGACAGTAACTTGGGAAGTTGTAATAAGTTGTAATAAGCTGTCTCGCATCTTTTATGTCATGATTATGTTATTATTATGTTTTGTTCCATGCGCTATGAGGCATTCTACAGGTTCGTTGTTAGTTCATTCTCTTCTTTCCTTTCTTTGGCCACCGTTCCGTGCTAGTCGGGCATGTGTACAGCGCACCTTCGGAGGAAATGCAGGCTGGTGCGGGGCGGGCCGTCACACGTTATTTACTGTTATTGAAATTATCAGTTAAATTTAATTGAATGATATTATCTGAAATAATCTATGTGAATGCAGGGAAGAATAGGTTGGAGAGATCCAACTGGATTCCTCAAATATATGAGATAATATTTATTTTCATATTATCATTATATGAACTGTTCTGATTGAGTAATTGATTTGATTGTTGACCATTGACCTAAAATTCAACATTTGTTTTGTTTAAACCAATGGATAATATTGGTTGAGTAATTGGTAATATAGGCCCTATAAATCAATCATTTTCCAAATATGGATTTACCGTCAGGTGAATCAATAGAAGTGAAGCTATAAAATTTAATTTATACTAAAGATAGATTTTTAAATCTGTATTTTGAATAAAAGTTTGTTAAAAGGAAATAAATATTTATTATTTCTTAATTAAATTTATAATTAATTAAGTGATTTTATAAAATAAATTCTTATGTTAAGAAGATTCATAAGCAAACGAACAAAAATTAACCTACCGGTTAAGAATTGAGTAAGTGTTTTTAAGAAACAATTAAATGGAATTATTTAAATTAATTAGATTAATTAATTTAAAGAAAGGACTATAATTGGAATTGGTTAACGAATTAATCGTGCATTGAGTTGACTATGTCAACCATTTTAATAGGGATTGATTGTTAAATTAATTTATATTATATTAATTTAATAAAATAGTTTAATGAATATTTGTTTAATTTTAATAAGTTTTAAAAGTAAATTTACTATTTATTTAGTTGAATAAAGTAATTAACTACTGCTGTAGTATTTAATGATTGAAATAAATTATTATTCTAATTAATAATAATTTATGAGATAACTTTTTAATTGAAATCCATTTAAAAAGTGATCAAAGTTGAAATGGAATCCAATTGAATTGTGAAAGAAGTTTATGAACTAGTTTTATACTAAAAACCGAGTTTTTATAACAAAGTTATAAAAGAAATTTTAAGTGAATACGATGGCTTAAAATAAATGTTTACTTAATATTTGAATTAAGTAAAAGGAAATAAAGAAAAAAGGGGTTTATATTAAACCTTAGTTTTATAAATGAGATTTATAAAAGAGATGTGAAGTTAAAACGTTAATTTTAAATTAACGTTATTAAATAATCGAATTAAGAGAATGAATGGAATCGAAAGGAGATTTTCAAAAAAAAAGATTAAAATGGGATTTATAATTGAACTTGGAAAAGATTTAGTAATGGGATTTGGTAATAATAATTCAAGTTCTAAAATGAATTCTTTGAAATAAGTTAAGGCTAAGAAGTGATTTTATTAAGAAATTACTTGATTAATATATTAAGTAATAATAAGTTATATTTATAAGGAGATATTTCCAAAAGTAAGAAGGTTTTATAAACTATATTTTAAATAAAATAGTTTAATGAGATTTGTTTGATACTAGAACGAATATGGGTTTTTGGATTATAACTCATATTTATCTTAAGATAAGAACGTTGTTGATCAAGGTCTGAGAGGTAAATAAATACCCCAACTTGAACGACATCAGAATTATCTGAGGATGATACTAGTTTGTAATGGGAAAGAAGTTAAGAATAATTTATTATTTCCATATGAGAAATAATAATGCAACGTTAATTGCAAGATTTAGGAATATATAATGAGAATTCTAAAGTAACAGAAATGGGAAGATTTGACGATATACATACATACATACACACACACACACACACACACACACACACATATATATATATATATATATATATATATGATGGTATTTCCAAAAGTAAAAGGAAATAAAAGGTTTTGTTTTGAAATGAGTTTATTCTGAAAGAATAAGAGTTGGTATTGTCTTCAAGTAACGATGCTTGATGTGAAATTTGATAAATCCAAAGTGGGAACATATATATATATTTATATATATATATACGATTTAATTCTAAGTAAATAAAACTGTTTTGAAATAATCTTATGTTAAATAAGAAGTGACTTGCTATGTTGATATATTGAAAAGCTTTTTAAGTTTTGTATTAACCATTCGTCAATTATTTAAAAAAGAGGCCAAGTAATGCAGAGTACTAAATCAGTAAACTCATTTTATTTACATGATTATTTATTTTATAGTTACATAACCGACTATCAAATCTGGCTAATACGATTATTGGTACAGAAAGTCCGGGATCGGATTTATATTCGAAAACCATTCTGAACCAGCAAGCACGTGAAGATGGAGCAATTGAAGACCGTGGATCTTCATAAATGGAAGAACTACTTGTTGAATTTCTATGGTTAGTTCCTAGAGATATTTCAGTAGTGATTCTATCGTGATTGGAATCTACGGATTGCAAGGAGTACTCGCTAATGAGGGGCCAGTCATGTTTAGCCTGGGTTGCAAGATGTTTTTGTTGAACCCCAATGTATTCATCTCCGGAGGTACATTGTCGGAAAGGTGGTCCCATAGCTTGCCAGGAAATCCATTCTACAATAAACGCCCACGATTTTGATTGTATACTATGTCTGTAGAGCATGAGATGCAAGCGTTCTGCTAGATTGATATTTATTTGTGATTAAGCACCATTGTAATATCAGAAAAAAATATTGATTTCAAAAATGTTTTGGGTTATCGTAAGGTAAAAACCGTCTGTATTTATGTGTGGATTTGGTCTTACGATTATCCTTTTCTTTTGAAAAGATTTTGACTTTAAAAATCAAATTGTGTGATATCTTTAAACTTAGTATGTTTTTCTCACTCTAGTTCACCAGACTGCTCCGGCATTTGTAATGCTCGGGGTTAGACCGGATTGTACAGGTTCAAGTTATCGGATGCTGTAAAGAGACGAGCTAGAGAAGTCTAAGCGTATGATTTATGGTTGTTATTCCATTGTGTGTTGTATATGAGGACAGGATATTATAATTGTCCAGATGTGTTGATGTACTCTGATGATTGTAAATTTTTATTTTAAGCTCTCAATAAAGATTTATTTCTATATTATATTTTATTCCGCTGCGATGTGAGACTCTGATCATGTGTTGGTTCTTCTTCTTCTTCTTCTATTCTAATATTTCTTTCTTTTTTATATCACCCTCTAATTTCTTTCTATTAACGTTCCTGTGTTTTTATGCTTGAATGTTCGACATGGTGTTTTTATGTCGATTTTCGAGGTTTAAAATCCTTGGTCGTTACAATTTATTCGCTTAGCATTGGAGAGTGCAACTTGCGCTTGGAAAGACAGTCGTCTTGTTTCCTTAACTTTTCAGCATGGTAGGCTACCATTCTTGCCTTATCATCTTCGAGTTTTTGTCGAGATAATTCAAGTGCCATAACTTTATCAAACTGAAAATTTTGGATTTTCTTTCTTCCTCAAGCTCTGACTCATCCTTCTTAAGGGAAGATTTTAGTCCCGAACATCGTATCTCATGTCCCTCCTTCATCGCACTTAAAATGACTTTGAACTCCAAGGCAGATTTCTCCACTTTAATTTTTGCAATTTCGGGGGAAAACTCAGAAGTAACCTCCTGGAGGGAGAACCATCTTTTAGTTATCTGAAAGAAGAAAACAAAATCAGCAATTACACAAAAACAAAAGACAAAAGAAACTAAGAGAGACAAGGTTATATCAAACGCTATTGCTCGATGAGAGTCTATCGTAAGTTCATCAAGTCCGAAGATGAAGAAGACTATAAGATGTTTGTCATGTTCTCGAAAGAAAGAGTAAGTCTTACAATTTCCTCAAAATCTCAAGTCTATAAAGAAGGCCTCGAAGGACTGACATGTTAAGGAGATGGGCATGGAATTAGCTTATGTTCCACCAAATTCAAAGATCCTATAGAATTATGCACTAAGATAGGATTAACAAAATCACCCTCCATGGCAGGAATAATATCAACCAAGGGAGCAGTAGGATCAAGGGTATGCTGCTCAGCAAACATAGCAATAATTTCCTTGTGAGTAGAGGAAAGAGCAGAAGTTTCATCCTTCTGCCTTTTGGAAGTCAGTTCATCAGCAGCTGTTGTAACAAGCTTTCTCTTAGCCGTAGCCATAGATTGGGCTAGAGCAAGTAGAGCAATTTCCCAATAGAAGCTTTGGTATCTAATTAAAGTAATGACAATATAAAAAAGGAATTAGATGGACTAAATGTTAATTAAGATTTTGAAATCACTTTAGAAGAGAATCTTACTCGAAGTTCCCAGAAACAAAGGGGTCAGTTGCGTAAATACGCATAAACCCAAAGATAAATGCTTGACACTAGGGAAATGGTAGGGTGGTTGGCCCCAAAATCTTTTATCCCAAAGGGAGAAGGGCATGCTTCTGGAGATTGTCCCTAGTCAATAAGAGGGATCGCTTTCCCAATTTCTCAGAAGCCTTCTATATTGCATCAAGATCTTACATTCCTCAGCATTCAAGTTTTTCTTCATGGGAATAAGAGCTGAAAAGGAACCAAAATTAGGCAAAGTATGAAGATGATACAATAAATCTAGAAAAGAAATAAATAGAAAGCTCATCAGGATTGGCAAAAGTGCCCGTGATACTCGAGGGGCACCTGATATAGACAAATTGTGCTTCCCAATCTTTAAACTTATTAATATCATCTTTGATCAACTTCTTTGTAGGATTCGCATGAAAGATAGGCAAATCTGCTCCTTTAGCTACAAACAATCATAGCAGATGGTGAAGAATGCGAACACTGAGGGAAGTTGTCCCGACTCAAGTGCTAGAAGCTCGAGACATAGAAGATATGTTATATGTGTTCAGAATCAACAGATTTCGAGCGAGCTGAAGATGCTGTAGAAGCTTGGAAATGAAGTCTGGAAAAGGGAATAACCACTATGCCAAATGTGGGTAGCCGAGTATGCACAGAATTCTTCTAGTGGATTCTGAATAGTATCATTTTCAGAAGCAGGAATGGCATCTAGTCCAGTCATACCAAAATCTATGAGAATCGCATCCATTTCATTTTGGGGTCGGATGAGAGAATGTTGTGGAACAATTTCAGCCTTTTGCTGAGAGGTAGTGGAGCTACCTGTGTTCAGTTCATCTATAATCTTCTCCTTACTCATGATTCTGTCAGGTGATATTGCTCCATAAAATCATATTATGTAGATATTAGCATAATGGTTTGATAAAAAATATAAAAAAAAACAAAAAACAATTCCTGAAATGAATATGAACCATTTACAAGCTTAGGGCAATAGTGGAAGACCATCATAATTGGTTATTTAACATTCTCATAGAAGCTTGAAACATATCATCAGTCACTAGGGCCAATTTTTAACAAAGTTCACATAATGTTATAATACTATGCACTTTTCAAAATGTGATTAAGTTTTTAGTATCGGTTGCATTGGTAATGGCCAAACCAAAACCAAGGATAACTCAAGTTCTTAGGACCGGCGATGCCGAAACCAAAAAGTTTATTGTCAATATAAAAAATCTAACCAAAACAAAAGAAACCTAAGGTTTTGTGCCGATGAAATCGAAACCAAGAATATTTCAGTATTGGTTCGGATCTAACCGACACCAAAATCCCAAACTTAATTGAAACCGAAACACGGCTTTAGCTTCGATTAAACCAAAACCAGAGAAAAATGTATTTCAATGTCGGTAAGGCCGAAACCAAAAGAAGCTGGTAATGGTTAATTTCGATTCCATCGATATCAAAGAAAAATTCCATTCTTATA
The DNA here is from genome assembly GCA_030737875.1 of Allium sativum. Taxonomy (NCBI): domain Eukaryota; kingdom Viridiplantae; phylum Streptophyta; class Magnoliopsida; order Asparagales; family Amaryllidaceae; genus Allium; species Allium sativum. The sequence goes on from CM060926.1 coordinate 912,163,196, forward strand.
ATAGTAATTGGAATTCTTCGTTCCTCAACATGGTGGTTTTGCACCTTAAACCCAGGAAAACTTATAGCTTCCGATTATCGAAAATAATAAATGATAGAGTTTCATGATTCACCATTAGTACCCAACTTAAGCTAGCATCACTGTATTCATTTTCATTTAGTAAAGAAATTCAAGTTTAAACGATCTCGATTGGACCAATAATCAGGATTGAGGAAGGAAATATTTTCCAATACTTAACTTGAATTCGATTTGCACAAATGAAAACTTGCATAATGAAGATCAAATATTTGATTCATGAAACTCGTAGAATTTCTGAGAACTCTGATTCTTGCTTGAACAAGTTGCTTGCAAGTGAAGAAAAGGATGAAAGGAGAAGAAGAAGCTTTATACTAAAGCGCATCCAATAACAACCGTACAAACAAATGCAAATCGATAGTCCAGATCAATTGTAGAAGACCAAAAGGCAGGAAAGTCACTTGTTTTGATGATAATCCAAAGAAAAAGCGGAAGCCATTGACTTGAAAAGTTTAAAATACCCATTCATTAGGGGGGCAAATGTTACTATAAGATTTCGATATTGAAACCAAAGTGAGACGAAGGGGTATTAGATTGAAACCGACACAAGAGTAGAAACCTGGGAAGTCTTCGGTCGACACCAAAGCACAAGGTAGAGCTGGAACCAGAAGCAAAAGGACTAAATGAACCAAGCCGATACCAAAAGCAAGAGGGATAGGAGCAGAAAGGTGACACCTGAAAAAGGGCTTGGCACGTATGTTATCGACACCAACAAAGGGGGGAAAATAGATTGGTGCCGATACCAAGAAGATAGCAATAATGGCACGTTATTGATACTAACATGCACAATAGTTGGCTTGGTTTCAATATCGTACAATGAAGGCAGATACAAAAGAGCCGATACCAAGGAAGGCAAGGCTAAAGCATGAAACGATACCAGAAGCTAATACACCAAATAGAAGGACGAAACCAGATACTGGGGAACCAGAATCGTTAGAGGCAATACCAAGCACAAAGAAAAGGAAATAATCAATCCGACACCGAGATTAGGTATACAAGCTTGGAGACCGATACTGAAACCAAAGGCATAAAAGAAGATGCACAAGACCAATATGGGTGCAAACAAAGTGTTATCAATACCAACGGGCTTGGTTTCAATATCATTACCAAAGGCAACACCAAAGTTTCTAAGGAGAGAGCATAAAGGCAGTACCCAGAAGCCCTTAAAGCGGGTCGACACAAAGAAACCGCCACCAAAGCCAGGGATACCGAACCGGAAGCTAGTAAAGCAAATCGACACCATATGTTTGCCATCCAGATCATGAGTCACAAAAGGAGGTCCAATACCAGAGGATTGATGCGGAACCGAGCTTCCTGCTTGATCGCTACCAAAAGGATCCCAAATCTTCTATAAATAAGACCCTATGGGTCACATTTTGGAGGACTTCTCCTAATTCTAAAATCTTGTACTCAATTCTAAGAGACAAAACCCTAATTTAGAAATTGATTTGGGGATTTCTCTTGTAATCTTCTATGTACTCAATCAAGTGATACTTAGCACTTACTACTAATCATACTTATCCTTCATCCACTAATTCGAATTCAAATTTTTGACTTGGAAATAATTACCGAACCATCCCCAATGTACCATCTAGCTCCGATTAATATCAGCATATGAAGTCCATATCCGAAGATAATTGTTGATCCTTAAGTTTCGTAAGCGCGATACTCACCTCTTGAAGAAAGAGTAACTAATTTTTGGACTTAGGATCTTGATATCTAGGAAACGACAAATTAAGTAGGGCTTTGAGTAACTAGACTACCCTTAGGTTCTACTAGGTCCAAAATCATAACCGTATATTCCGGTGTTGACTATTTTTCTGTTGTTATCATATCATAATTTTTTTTTGAACTTCAATTACTCTGTAACATTTTTTTGGCAAATTTCTTTTCAATTCTTGCTAATATGCTATGCAGTTAAACTAACTTCATAATTTTGTATTTAACTTATTTAAATAAATTATATTAAATAATATTTGATAATTCATTGAATAAATTACTTACATATATCAGTTTTCAACATGCATGTCTATATTGACAAAAAGTGTTTTAAAAAATTACCAAATACACATGCATATTGTTTGCGGAAGCTATAGGACATATATTATACATAAACGGTAATAATAATTTTAATAAATAAATTATGCATTTCACATCAAATTTCATCATATATTTCATAACAAATGTAACACCACGTATTTTCTGCGAATATTAAACTAACAAATTAAAGTATACTTAATTTTTAAGAGAAGAATTAAGGGAAATGGGTTATGCCATTGCGTTCGTCTCGGAATTCTGCTTGAGATAGAGTTTAAGTTTGGATAAATCGGACTCCGTATGAAGAAGTTATAACCTTCAGAAGTTTCAAAGATTTAAACTAATTTAAACAGCTCAGTTCGGAATTCAAAATTCGAATTCAAATCACACCTCGGGCGAGGCGGGAAATTTCCCGCCCAGGACCCAGGTCAACCAGGGGGTCGGCCGGGGGGTCAACCTGGGTCACACAGGTCGACCGGGGGGTCAACCTCGGGGTCGACCTCCCCGCTATTTCCAGATCCAAGGACAAATTCATTTTTTCTGCATTTGGACGCCCGTTCTGACCAGATTCGTTGATCCCTATGCTATATAAACACCCCTAAGGCTATAGTTTTCTCTACACAACTTCATTACGCCTATACTCTACCCTAATTCATATCAAAATAAATCAAAGATGGGGCTATGCTGCTCAAGCTCTTCGTAGAAATCAAGTTAGAATTCAAGTAGAGACTCAAAGGCTAATTCAACGACTTCAACAACTATTTCTAAGAATCAAATCAAATCTAAATTAGAAGAACAAATAGTCTACTTCAAGGGAGAGCTATTCAGTTTTAGAATATAAATCCCAGAATTCAAGACTGTTCTGTAATTTGTAAGTTCACGTTACTTTCAGAAATAAAAGTTAATTGTGATTCTGGCATTGTAATAAATCTGGATCTGAGATTATGCCTATTTCTATTTATCTTTCTATATCCTTTGGATCTATCTCATTGATAGTATTATGTCCATTCTTTGTCTCTTTCCTTCTTCCCTTTTTGTTTTATAGCCAGGCTACTACGAGCCTGAGCCAGATCTCATAAGAGATGAACGTACGTTGGAGATAAAATTGGGCATAAAATATGATTTGGACATGACCAGCGCTAAAAATTGGGAAAAGTATGAAATTGTGTATAATTAGGCATAATTGAGTTGTAACTGATTTGAGGACATAACACATGTTGTATTCAAAACATAAAGTGTATCGATCATATGACTTGAAATTTGAGGCATAAGGTATTGGACATATGACTTGAGATTTGAGGCATAAAGTATTGGACATATGACTTGAGATTTGAGGCATAAAGTATTGGACATATGACTTGATATTTGAGGCATAAAGTATATTGGACATATAGCTTAGGAATTGGGGCGTAAATTGAATTGTAAACATGTAAGTTCAAGTTATTTTCAGATTTAAACACCTAATAGTGATTTTGGCATATAATGAAATGGATCTAAGTCCATGCTTGATGATAAGAAAAAACTTTAGATTAATTCCTATCTTTCTATTGAATCAATAATTTACATGCCTAGGAAGGTATTATTCAATCATGCTCTTTGTTGGACATCTGATATATAATCCTTTTAGGTTCAAGATGTTATTTATATCAGATCTATATGTCTATGAGGTTATTTCTCCAAGTTTGTTTCAGATCTATCTTTGTTATACCCCAACTCTAACAGATCTATAATCCTCTTAGGTCCAAAATATTTGACTGATCTACCATTTTAATGCCTGTTTTATGCCTACTCTCATTTATGTTCCTCTTTCATCCCCTTTATTTTATGAATCTAGATTAACCTCTAATCTAGACTGAAACTTATTATACTTGCGATTGGAATGCGGGGGTATTGGGTAATAGTCTATTTGGTAATGGTGGAACATAATTCTGTAACTTATGGTTTGGGGCATAATTTGTCTTTGTTGCAAACTTGGGGTAAATGGAAATATTAATCTAGATCAGGAGCAAAACTCTAAATTAGAATATTAATCTAGATTGGGCATAACCATTGGTTAAGACGCCAAGCATAATGTATATTGGGATATTGGTGCATGACCATTATTGCAAACTTGGGAAGATTAGATGTAGCCTAATTTGAGTAATAACTCGAAATTGAATTTGGGGGCCATAACTTGCAACTAGCTTTGTTGGGCATAATTTGAGAATTTGATTATGACTGGTTGCGATAATTAGCATATAAATCTAGACTTGGACATTTATGGAAAATGTGGCATAATATGAAACTGACAACAATTGTGAATAATTTACATATAAACTGTAAATATGTAAATTAGTGAAAAGGTGAATATGCCTAACCCGAGGTTAGATTGAGTTGTGGTGTAAAACTGCCCGGAACCACCCGGCACATACAGTAACCGCAACAACACCTATCTAATATGAGAGGTTAGTGCATGATGCCCAAGAAAAACCCGAGGTTAGATTGAGTTGTAGTGTAAAACTGCCCGGAACCTCCCGGCATATCCAGTAACCGCAAAAACACATATCTAATGTGAGAGGTTGGTGCATTAATAAATCAATTAATGCTAATGAACAAGATGAATGACTAGGGTTAAGTTCATAGGAACACTTAACCAATATAACAAGAAGAACGACTAGGGTTAATTTAATAGGAAACACTTAATATATCATGATGAATGGTAGGGTTAAGTAATATGACACACTTAACCAATATAACTTGATTTGTGGTAAGCTTAAGTTAAACAAGATGGCAACACTTAACTAATATAACTTGATTTGTGGTAGGGCTAAGTTGACACAAGAAGGAAACACTTAACCAAAGTAACATGACAAGCAGGTGGGTTAAGTTAACTTGAATTGATTGATGACACTTAACCAACACAACATGATGAACACGTGGGGTTAAGTTAACAAGGAAACGCTTAACCAATATGACATAATGTGTGGGAGGGTAAAGTACATATCGGGTTGGTGGGTAATATTAGTAAATATAGGCTGACAAACTTAACCGTTAAATAAACATGCTTGAATCGATGGAAGGGTTAAGTACATCTCGTGTAGGTGGGTAATATTAGTACATATAGTGTAACACCCCGAATTTTTGAATAATCTAATTAACTAAATTTAAGAATAATTAATCTCAGATGTGAGAATTAAGGGAAACGGGTTGCTCATTGTGTTCGTCTCGGAATTCTGGTTTAGATAGAGTCCGAGTTTGCGTAAAACATATACCGTATGGAGGAGACATGGACGAATAGGCGGGAAAAAAAATAGATACACTGGCGCACTTGGGAAGTGCGCCAATACAAATGTTGAACTGGCGCACCTGCCAAGTGCGTCCAGGCCGAGCAGAAAGCCTGCACAGCTTTCTGGTGTAATCTGATCCATATTGTGACTCATTGCTGAGTCTTTTCTGACTCCTTGCTAAGTCATTAGGGCTGAGGTGTCACCCTATCCTGATTGAGAGGTTTTGATTAACCCTAAGATCATCCAACGGCTATAATTAAATTGAAATTCTATATTAACATGTGCAGACTCAAACCCTAGAATCAAATAAAAATTGGTATCATGGTCGTCATGCTGTCATCTTGTAACCTAGAGTAGCTGCCACCAACTAGAGAGGAAGAAAAGTTAATCAACTCTATTCTATTCAACTCTAATCTTAACAATAACGAATCTACTACAAAGGCGAGCTAAATCAATTTCAGAACTCAGATTTCAGAACGCAAGACCTTCTTTTTGTGAGTTCGATTTCTTTAATAAGATAATTAACAATTTAATTAGGTTGAGTTATGATTTGGATTATATTGTTATGTTGTGAATCATTGACCGTTATGTTATTATCTATGTTGTAAATCTATGATGTTATTATCTGTGTTGTAAAGCTGTGATGTTATCATCTATGTTGTAAATCTATGTTAATTGTTGGCTTATGTACAATCAATTCATAATGATATTTCATATGCTAGTTTGGTTATGTTTTTAGAACTGATTCATATGTTAAATCGTATGTAAGTTTAACTTGATAATTCTATATGCAAGTTTAGATGTTAATTTAGATATGAATCATATGCAAGTTAGTGAGAATCATAGACAACCTTACATGTTTCATGACATCTATTTTATCTGTAAATTGGATCTAAAAGTTAGGCTATGACATGTGTGAGTTAGATGCAAGTTTACACCATAGTTTATGTTGCATAAATCACATATGCAAATATATATATATATATATATGTTGGAGTATGAATCATGTAATGTAAGTTTGTGACTATTGCCTATGCAAGTTCATACCTTATGATTGGATATATGACACCCATAGTTTATGCAAGTTTGTGACTTTGGCCTATACAAGTTTTAGATGAAAAACCTTATTCACACATGCAAGTTCACCCCTTATGTTTAGATCTAGTTTTTATTCTATGCATGTTGTGATGTTTTCTCTTTATCCCATAAGTTAGACTATTCGAGTATATTGTATATATTACGTTAAACGAACGAACGTACAACGTGGGGCAAGGGGATAAAATTAAAAGATTTAATATTGAGAATTGGCATAAATGCCTTAAATGTGATGTTAATTGGTATACTTTTTATATACCATAAATAGATGGACATAATTGAGTCAATTATGGACATAGTTAAATTTGTAATTGATTGGAAATTTGAATAGGGAAATTAATTCAAATTAGGGATAATTAATTATGTGTAATTAATCTTCTAAGACACGAGGTTAGACTCTTTTGTGGTGTAAGACTGCCCGGACCCCCCCGGCAAATCCAGCTGCCACAAATGCCAGTCTAATGTGAGAGGTAAAAGGCATGAATTAAATGCGTAACAGTTGTAAAGACACGAGGTTAGGCTCGTTTGTGGTGTAAGACTGCCCGGACCCGCCCGGCAAATCCAACTGCCACAAATGCCAGTCTAATGTGGGTGGTCTTTACAAGGTTACGGTCTTAATGAATTAAGAAACGCTTAACCAGATAAACATGTAGTGGGACATGAGGGGGTTAAGTGGGTGCCTTGGGTGGCATAGGGAATTTACTGGGTGCCTTGGGTGGCATTTGAAATACGTTTAGATGCACTTAACCAAGATTGAAACATGTAAGAAGACATGAATAAGAATGGGGTTAAGTGGGAAAAACCTTAGAGTGGACCAAGCATAGGTGGAAAGCTTGTGTCATGCATGGGGGCCCTTTTCAAACCAGTAACCCATTAAGTATCTTTGTGGGCTCGACCCAAGTCGAGGACGGGACACACGTATTGGATTTGATTGTAAGAGGTCAAAACGGGTCAGCGGTGGCAATGCAAGTCCAACGGGTTCATGTGGGTGTGTGGGCCCGGGCTGGGAGGTAAGAAATTGTTGCATCGTGTAGATATAAGCCGTGCATTTTTGGTTGTATCGGGTTGCCACTTTGGGGAGTGATACACCCCACTGTGGGGCAAGCACGGGTATCTACGAGTTAGGGAGTCGATCGAATGGGGGTAGTGGGTACACCTAGTGGAGATAGGGGAAGACGACACCTATGGAGGTAGCTAGGGGTACACGAAACTACCATTAGCTGTATTAAGTTCTGTAGGAGGGATCAACCTTTAGGGTGACTATTAGTGGTGCAGTATAGTAATTACCTTATAGTGATTAGGGGCACCTTTAACGATATCTTAGTTCATCTTATTTCCTCGTTTTGTTCTATCATACCCAATTGTTCAAAGTCATTTCCTTATTTTCCAGCTTATGCCTTGTCCTAGTTATTTCGACAATTATATTGTTAATGTTATCGCACTCGCCAGACTTTATGTCTGACCCCCTTTTCTTCCTCTCCCCCACCCCCCCAGGTTTGCAAGGAGGAAATACTACAGCTTAGTGCCGATTTCTTCCAGTTGCTTGAAGAGAGTAAATGTATCGCTTGGGACTCTCTCATCTTTATGGCTTTGCTTATGCTCAGTGGGGATTTATGCATTTATCTTATTTAAGTATTTGCTTCTTTATGTACTTTGAAGTTTTTGGAAAAGACTACTGATCCTTTTGTAATGGTTTTGGAGACTACTTATGTAAACTCGTTTTGAGTTATGATGCTATGAAATAAATTTTAACTTCCGCTGTGTTGTTTTATTTATTTATTCTTGTAATTTATCTGTTCAATACAACAATAACGCTTCATGGACATTGATGCATTCCCTTTGTGAGTGACATTAATGGACATGGGGTGTTACATATAGACCCACAAACTTAACCATTAAATAAACATACATGAATCGATGGGAGGGTTTATCTCGTATAGGTGTGTAATATTAGTACGTATAGGCCCACAAACTTAACCATTAAGAAAACATGCTAGAATCGGTGGGAGGGTTAAGTACATCTTGTGTAGGTGGGTAATATTTGTATATATAGGCCCACAAACTTAACCAGCAGGAAACCCTAGTAACGGGGACCCATTTTAGCAGTAGCCCACATAGATGTATCATGGTACTCTGAAAATAGACAGGGTGGGGCATGATTACTGGGTTGATTATAAGCGGTCAAAATAGCGGCAGGGGTACGTCAGTGTAGGTTCCGATGGTTTACGGGCGTGCACGTACTCCGAAGTGGGAAAAAGCAGGCACTGGGTACCAGTAGTTATACACTATGCATCTTGAATCGTGTCGGGTCGCTATCATAAGGATTGGTACACCTTATGGTGGGGCCAGCACAGGGTATCTACACGCAAGAGAGGGCCGATCGACACAGACACACGGAACATTAATGTAAGTAAAGAGTTGATTGATAGGGTAGTAAGGGTACATCTAACATATTCATGGCAATTAGGCAAATTGAGGTGGAATCCTCACGATATATGTGCACCTGAAGGCTACCACAATTACGGGGATTGGGATCACGTTATCATTTTATATAGATTATTAGTTGGGACACTAGTTAGGTGGTGCAGAGATAGATATAGAAATCAGAATAACAAAGTAGTAGCGAAGTAAAGAAAGAGTAGAAGCGCATTCAGTTTATCTTGCCTTATCATACCTTGTGCTTATCCTATGTTATCTTGTTATCCTTGTTCTCACGGTATTGTCTTATATTCAGTTTATTCATGTCATGATGCTATTGCCTATTTATATGCTGAAAGTCACTGGACTTACCAGATTTATGTCCGACCTAGTTTTGTTTCGCCTCTTTTCTTTCGTCCCCCCCCCCAAGTTCATAGGGAGGAAATGTTATCACTTAGCTCAGTTTTCTTTCCAAGCTCGAAGATAGTCGATGTACTGCTTTGGACTCTCTCTTCCACTACTATGGCTGGTTCATGCTTTATTTGTAACGACCGGTAATTTCGCTCGATCCTAATCAGTCGCTAAACCGACCAAGACCGTTCGAAACGCCTAATTGTTTTGAGAACACAACAAATTCGAACGCAAACAGAAGAACATTTCATTGTATATTACAACAATTCCATCAGATTACAAGAATATACAGAGTATAAATCAATATTACACATTCGATAAATATCAGAGATTACAATACATTACATAGCAGCGGAAAATAATACAATACACAACTAGAAGTAATACACGGATACAGAGCTTTCAGAGTATCGTTCCAGCTGTAAATCAGGATCCTGTGAATATAAATCTGCAAAACCGAAACTACTAGCTGCCAATGTTAAAATAAGGGCACCCAGAGTTTAGGTTAAAACAATAAACTCCAAGTCAGTCATGTGACTGGTGTGAGAACTAAAACAATTATTAATCTTTATTTTGAAGTTAGGTAAATCAAGGGACCACACCGTATAACACGGAATGAGTTTCCTCCCAAGAATACCAGTGCATAAAACAACAGCGCAAAGCTAAATAAAGAACAATGAAGCTGTTATCAGACCCAGGTCCTATCACACAATGCAACGCAAACCGGAGGATAGGGTTTTACCTTATAACAGCCAAAGAATGCTTGATACGTGAAATTTTATCTTTTGATTCTTAATCAGACTCCAACCGTAAATTAGTAAGAGAACGATTCCCTAAGTATTAACCCCGAAGGCCGAAACCAACATCAGATCAATACCGAAGAAACCACCCACCTTAGCTCGTTTCCAGTTAGTTTCTGATTTTATATACAATCATAAATATCAATCATAGGCGGCATGGGTACCATATATCATGTCGCCATACTAGGCTCTACAATCAAAACCGCAAATGTCACGCATTTGGAAGTTGGATTTCCATCTGTGAACCGAGGCAAAAGATAGTCCTCTACCGATTCGAGACGCTCTAGCCCGTGTCTCAGGTCAGAGCTCGAGTGACCTTTGGATCGTCAGGGTCGTTCCACCGATGTGGATTAAAATGCCTGAACACTGCGTTTCCCCACCCTTTGGGGGTGTCAATGAGTCAACAAATGACTCCATCGGCTTCACATAGTACTGATATATCCGAGGCGCCTCGCAACAGCAACAACCACATAAGTCAAACTCGTCAGGGCGTGTAAAACCATTGACGCCGCTTCTAGCTAGAAAGAAACGCATGTCCTCCCTGAGGTCCTCTCCCGTTTTTGGTTCACAACCGGGATGTGAGGCTCTCGAATCAGCGTTACACAAAGCTATGCCACACAGGCCATGCTCTGATCATCAACCACAAGACTTTGCTTTTCAACAGAAGCCCTGGTCATTTGCATCTTAGCATGCCACACAGGAAAACCACTCCATGCAACCGATATCCATCAATCACACAAAATGATATCCAATGTCAGACACACAGTCCATTTACAAGTTCGTTCTGGGACTGGACGAAACCGGAGGTACCTAGTACCCCGTATATCCATCGATCTCCAAGTACATCTGTACGATCACTAACTGATTCCCTACTCTTGGGTGTACGGCCCAATCAAGATCATCAGTAGTCACTCAAATGACGTGAAGACCTCCGGTCTTCAACCACCGTCTTCACCTTCGACTTATCGTCGTATCTGTTACTCAGAATGGGATAAACCCGGTCTTTTCGAATAACTCGCGTATATAATAAACAAGTGTTACGCAAACACAACATACACCTCATTCCAATTCATCAGTCACTAACCGTAAATTAACGAGAGAATAATTCCCCAAACATTAACCCCGAAGGCCGGAACCAACATCAGATCAATACCCAGGAAACCATTCATCTTAGCCAACCTACAGTTAGTTTCTAAATTTCACATTCTTAAGGGAAAGGTTCCAATTAATTTTATCAAAGATAAATTCTTTTAAATTTATTCTTTAATCTTCTTTTGAATATCAATTCAAACTAGTCGGGATTAGTGAACCATACCGAAGTAATCATTTATTCTATTTACCAATCCCAACCTATTCATCCCATGAAGTAAAACTGATAATACTTCATATCTAACACCACGGTGTTATCCGTAAATTCAATTACCATTTCACGTTCAAATCTAATTAAAGATTTAACTATTGCCTGGAGCAAAACTGGTGATACTCCATTCTCGATCTTTTCAATCTAATTAAAGATTCATTAAAACTCCACTTAGTTTTAATCTTAAACTGGGTTAAAGAACCAGTGTCATTTAAAACACGGTTCACGATAAACCCACCTCACATTCCATTCTATTAGTTTCTAACCGTAAATTAGTAAGAGAACAGTTCCCTAAATATTAACCCCGAAGGCCGAAACCAACATCAGATTAATACCTAAGAGACCATTCAACTTAACTAATCTCCAGTTAGTTTCTGATTTTCTTAACTCGGTTGGGTCTAAGAACAATATTATTGAAGATACCATTCACGACAACCCAAAATCACATTCCATTAATTATCGGGTTAAAGAACAAGTGTTATTTAAAACACCGTTCACGATAAACCCAAAAATCAATTCAAATCCAATTCCAATTAAATACCATTTAATTGGTACACTTCATTAAATCTAAATAAAAAGATTTAATCTTTTTCTCAACTGGGTTCAAGAACAGTGTTAATGAAGACACCATTCACGACAAACCCAAATCCCATTTGATATTAAATACAAGGCTCTGAATAGAAAATATATCGGCTTATATTCAATATCAAATTCTACGACAAACAAATATCGTATTGGAAATAACGATATAAACATATCTTTCAAATTTCCATAACAATATCTATATAATCATGAAATCCAACATCGAAATATTCCAAAGACAGTTTCGATTCAAATCCACTCCAATTCAATTATTGGAAATTCTGGTCACTTTTAAAACCATTTCAAATCCACTTTATTAATTTAAAAATAAATAGAATTATAATTCTAGTTCAAAACTAGTCCATTTCGATAAAAATCTATTTTTATCTTTTCAAATATGGAGTTTTCCATCCCAAATCCTCACAAATCATTTCTTATGATTTTACACAAATTATTATTATTTCTAATAATTTTATCAAGGCCCCGTACAGTCGATTTCCATCAACGGCCATCGAACTGCACTTGCAGCGACCTTTTCCAAATTTGATTTGGACATAGTTCCAAATCCAACCGTTAGATTTCTAATTTCTAATATCCATTGGAAAGCTCTTTTCGATACGAACCCAACGGTTCCGGTTTTAGGAGAATCCGACGGTCGGATCTCCCGTAATGTCCATTCGAAGTCAATGGTCGAAATTCGTGAACTGCCGCGGCGCGGCGCATTCTATTCATGCCATTATATATATATATATATATATATATATATATATTTCATCGATTTCCTTTTAAAGCGTATTATATAAATCGTTTTAAATTCGTTTTCAAAACGATTTCAACTTCATATTCAATTTCAAATCAAAATTGAATCTTTCCAATATAAATTCATTTTAAATTCATTTCAACTCGATTTCAATTCAAATCCATTTCAATTCAAATCTATTTCAATTCAAATCGATTTCAGTTCAATTTCAATACGTTTTTAAATTCAATTCAAAACGATTTCTATTCTATTTCAATCTAATTCGAATTTCAATTTAATTCGAATTTCAATTCAATTCAATTTAATTCGAATTTCAATTCAATTTAATTTAATTCGAATTTCAATTCATTTCAAAATATCAGATTTTGAAATCACTCTCTTTTCTATATTCATTATAAAAATGAATAAAATCGATACAAATATCGTTCACGTCAAAATGGCGTCAATCTAATCAACACGGCTTTTATTCAATACATGAATTTATTTTCTATTCAACACATGAATTTATTTTATAAATTAGAATGAGGCCCAATCAATTACCATATAATGTTAATTATATGGATTTTCTACCACACATGTATATAATATCAACGGTAAATAATCAACCATCATCCAGAGTGGACCACACAACTGCACAAGCATTAAATATAACTAATTAACGCTTACACAGTCTGTCAATCCATCGATTGACATACAACTAAACAATCGGGATTAGTGTACGTCAAATCTCATCCCAATACCTGTGTGGAGTTTCAATCAATCAAACACAGATTTTATTTGTGCAGTTGGCCGATGTGTAAAATTTATCGTCCCATTCAATATCAGTCAAATCAGTGTATATAAACAAATCGTCTGATTCGTTTATAAATATTTATTTTATATGCACGTTAAAAATTATATTTTTAACTATAAAATATTTTGCACTATAAAATATTTTATTTCTATTCACATCACACAATCAAATTTCACAACACAACAACCAAACAAACAAGTCATTCATGGTCTGTGGACGATGGGTGTCGGGTGCTACTAAACACCATCTGCATCCTAGTATATAATTCAACTAGAAATAAATTTAAAAGTGAGGAGTTCTCATCGAATAGCTAAACCAAACGCCTCGACTCTTCATATGTAAAAATCTTCACCGTTCTCGCCTTTTGTCACTTTCGTTGCCCGTATTCACTACATATATAAAAATCACATGTTTATAATGCTACTATATAGATAAAAAATCTATATTTTTACAATGGTGTTCATATAATAAAGATTATATTTTTATCACGCTATTCTCTATATAAAAATTATATTATTAATCCCTTTTCTATTTATATAAAAATAAATAAATAAATCATATTTTACTATACTATTTCAGATTTTAATATTAAAAACTGATGTGTAAAACAATGATATTCCATTAAAAAAACTGATTTTTCTATTCTATAAAAACTGCTATTTATATTTTTGAATCAATGTTTTGAAAACAAAGTTACTTCTATTTTAAAGAAATTTAAAATGGGAAAACTCACTGTCTTCTCATTCCAGAACAGCCGTCGTGTTCCCTTCCTGTACAACCATGAACTATCGAACACATCTGAACCGACTAGGGCACCCAAATCCATTGTTCGCCTTCATCTTCCTCCAACGCACGGCGTCTCCGGCTCCTGCTGATGATCCACGGCAACGACAAGATGCCCCGCCACCACATCTGCCTGCGCGCTGAGCAGCGCTGAGTTCGGTTTTCTCAATCGATCGGTTGACCGCGGTTTGGGGATTGGCGGAAAATGGTTGCGAGCGCACGTCGAGATGGAGATGAGAGGGGGCGAGTGACGGTGTTGGGACGGGGGTCGTTGATCGATGGAGTGGTTCGATCGATTTAGGTTTCTCCCATTTTTTTTCTTCTTTGTTTTTTTTTTTTGAAGTGAAATAAAACGGAGGGGGGGGGGCAGATTTGAAGAGAAAAGGGGATAGGGGATAGAATATAATAATATATATTTATTTTAATTAATTTAACTTTCAAAAAGTAACTTTTGATTTCGAACTCGAAACGAAACCCACCGTCTGTCGCCCATAGCTAACTATCCCCATTCCGAACACAATGGGATATGTATCGTAAGCTGATTCGATCGTTTCGACCAGTTTTCCTCAAAATCAAAATATAACTCTATATATTGAATTTGAACGCAGATTTCAATTTACTGGGGTCACATACTAACTCGAAAAATCCTCAAAAAATATTTTCTAGCTTTGTAATGACGACACATTCCTAACAAAACTAATTTCATCGAATTCTGAGACCGTTTGAAAAATGGCCATTTTCCAGTCGATTAAAATCAACTGAAACTGTCAAAACACGTTTTATTCGCCACGCTCACATGTTGATTCAGAAAATTACGAATTTTGAAACCTAGCAATAACTTGACATCGCAGGGCCACGTCGAAAACCGAGGTCTTTTGCAAAATTTCCATTTTTAAGGGCCGAAAATTCCATAGCGACTATTCAGAATTTTCAACTGGGCATAACTTTTTATTCCCGCTATGAAATTTCGATTTTTCGGATTCGTTGGAAAGATATCCCCAATTAGATTCAAATATTTTTGGTTTTTCCAAAATGCGGTTTATTTTGAATCCTGTACCTTCATTTGAACTTTGAAATCGAATTATCGAATTACCGCGCCATTTTCAATTCCTTTTATAATTATAAATATTTATAGTCTAACGACGACGTATATAAATATATTCATACTAATCCTATTCAAAATAAATTTCTCGTCGTTATTATTTAATATAATTCATTTTAAATAATCAAAATTCACTAAAATTGCCAAAATAAAAATTTTAAATTGGCTCAAATTTCCGAGTTATTATAATCTCCCCCACTGAAAACTTTTCGTCCCCGAAAAGGAACGAAGCCGAAAGTTGTTTACCAATCAACTCTGCTTTCATTATTTTCTTTACGGCTTAAGTTCTTCAACTTTTCGGTTTCTAAGAACTTTTCAAATTTTTCAAAAATTTGGCTAACTCCCTAAATTTTCGAAAATTTTTGCCATAACCTCCCCCGCACCGGGGACTTCGGGATATTTCATATAGCCTCCCATGGCCTTCTTCAATCCAAAAGAAAAAGAAAAAGCCAAGCGGCTAGCCTATCGGCTCATAAAATCAACATCACCCAAAAAAAAACAGTAAATTATGGCAAACATGTACCTATTTGTCGGGCAAACAATTTTATTTTTCTGCTCTAGCCTCCTTGCTATGACCTGTTCAATGTAAGTATATGTATATGCATGCAAATGCAACAAAATTCCAATACAACTCACTATTTGGTTCAATTTGGCTAAGATTCAACATTCAATTAATTCAAACAATAATCAAACAACAAAACCAACAATCAATTAGTTCATTAGCTTTTCAATTTCATAACTTTGATACATAGTCCAAAAATCAGATTTTTGATGCCAAATCACAACAATAAGCCCTATCTAATTTTGGTTCTCACACCAGTCAATTGGAAATATATAGATATCTCAATTTCGAAACTCGAACATAAATACTGATGATGTCATGACAATCATCAGTACCATCCTTGGGCGACTAGAGTATGATTCTATATCTATCCAATATATTAAAATTTCTAATACACGTTTGCAAGGCGTATATGCAAAATCTTTATATATTGGATTGTCTAAATTCAATAATAATAATCAAATACGAATAATTGATTTAAATTCTCAAAACAAAATTTGTTTTCATTCTTATTTTTTCAAAAAAACAACACTCCTCACATTCGTTCTAGGATACTACTGATCCCATCTCTAACGAGTCATTCTCATTGGATATTACTAATCGAATTTCTGATGAATTCTTTACTTTGGTTCTAACGTGTCTTGTTCTCCGAGCTCTGTATACCAACGCTCTGATACCAAATGTAACGATCAGGAATTTCGCTCGATCCTAATCAGTCGCTAAACCGACCAAGATCGTTCGAAATGCCTGATTATTTTGAGAACACGACAAATTCAAACGCAAAAAGAAGAACATTTCATTGTATATTACAACAATTCCAACAGATTACAAGAACATACAGAGTATAAATCAATATTACACATTCGATAAATATCAGAGATTACAATACATTTCATAGTAGCGGAAAATAATACAATACACAACTAGAAGTAATACACGGATACCGAGCTTTCTGAGTATCGTTCCATCCATAAATCAGGATCCTGTGAATATAAATCTGCAAAACCAAAACTACTAGTTGCCCGCATCGAAATAAGGGCACCTAGAATTTAGGTTAAAACAATAAACTCCAGGTCAGTCATGTGACTGGTGTGAGAACTAAAACAATTATTAATCTTTATTTTAAAGTTAGGTAAATCAAGGGACCACGCCGTATAACATGGAACGGGTTTCCTTCCAAGAATACCAGTGCATAAAACAACAGCGCAATGCTAAATAAAGAACAATGAAGCTGTTATAAGACCCTGGTCCCATCACACAATGCAACGCAAGCCGGAGGATAGGGTTTTACCTTATAACAGCCAAAGAATGCTTGATACGTGAAATTTTATCTTTTGATTCTTAATCATACTCTAACCGTAAACTAGTAAGAGAACGATTCCCCAAGTATTAACCCGGAAGGCCAAAACCAACATCAGATCAATACCCAAGAAACCACCCATCTTAGCTCGTTCCCAGTTAGTTTCTAATTTTATATACAATCATAAATATCAATCATAGGCGGCATGGGTACCATATATCATGTCGCCATACTAGGCTCTACAATCAAAACCGCAAATGTCAAGTATTTGGAAGTTGGATTTCCATCTGTGAACTGAGGCAAAAGATAGTCCTCTACCGATTCGAGACGCTCTACCCCATGTCTCAGGTCAGAGCTCGAGTGACCTTCGGATTGTCAGGGCCGGTCCACCGATGTGGATTAATGTAACAACCCGTATTTTAGTAACGTGTTATAACCATAAATCTAGGCAGAATTAAATTTTAAAATAAGAACCAAGGGAAACGGGTTGCGCCATTGCGTTCGTCTCGGAATTCTACATGAAATCGAGTCCGAGTTTTCGAAAATCGGAGTCCGTATGACCAAGTTATGGCTCCCCAAAGTTTCAAAAATATTTAGAGTTCAAAACAGCTCGAATTCGAATTCAAAATTCGAATTTCAAACGCAGAACAGACTGGGCGGGAAATTTCCCGCCTAGACCCAGGTCGACTGGGGAGTCGACACCCTTAGGACCAGGTCGACTGCGCAGTCAACCTGGTCACCTAGCCTTTTTTTGAGCCAGATGTATCTGGTCTCGTTGCTTGTCCAGATTCACTCTCTAAACACTATATAAACAGCCCTTGACCCTAGACTTTCTATCACATTCTTGTCCGACCATATGCTGTTGAAGTTCTGACTGGAAGATAGAGAATAAGGAGGCTATTCAGGACTTTGTTAGTGCTACGTAGGTTTGGGGTTTGCTAGAGACTCTGCTTCTACTCTTTTTGCTTTCTCATTCTCTAGACTACGATCTGTAAGCCCTTTGTCACTCTTAGATTTAAACTGTAAATTTAACCTGAACATGATGTAAACTGAAATTGTGCCTAAACATGATAACTAAGTTGGATCTACTCTTGTATATCTTGGATCTATAACTATCACTTGTAAATCCGTTATTTTGAATCTAGTTTTGTACACCCCAGATCTATTCTTCTAAAATGTCGACTTATGGAATATCAGTATGAACTTGATTTGGATATATTCATGTTTAATCTAAAACCCCTTTTACGATCTTTATCTTGCCATGCCTGTGATGTTGAAACTATTATTGGGGTACTATTTTATGTCAATCCTTTACCATGTTTATCACCATGTCTTGTCAAGTTGATGTAGAGACCCTATTTCATATGCCTGTAATGTTATAATCATCATACTTAACTCGTGAACACCTTTGCCATTCTATGACTATCCTGTTTGTGTTATTCCCTATTTTGACACGTTGTATTAATGTGAATTCAAGTACGTTGGGGATACGTTTTGGGTAGATTAGGCAAACCTGAAAATTGGCTATGGAAATGACATGATATGACATGAAAATATGACATGAAAACTTGACATGAGAATAAGCTTGAAAACATGAATTTGGGACATGACAATTAGATAACTTGAAAATGGCCAACTCGAGGTTGGGTTGAATTTGCAACGTAAATCTTCCCGGAACCGCCCGGCAAATCCAGTAGCTGCAAATAATAGGACCCAATGTGAGTAGTTGGTCATATAGCACTTTAAACCCGAGGTTAGACTAGGTTATGGTGTAAATCTGCCCGGAACCGCCAGACACATCCAGTAACCGTAACCAAGTCTAATGTGAGAGGTTGGGGTGCGTTAAGTGAATTAATGCCACATGGTAAGGTTAAGTCATGGACCCCTTGAATATACTTAACCAATTTGACATGTCGATTTGATAGGGTTAAGTCGTGACCTTTTTTTTAATGACAATACTTAACCTATTAGAAATCCTAGCCACGTGGTCCCTTTCAGCAGTAACCCAATTAGAAGTATCACGATACCCTGGGGACTAGGCAGGGTGGGGCACGATTACTGGGCTGATTGTAAGCGACCAAGAATAACAGCTGAGTAAGGTGCGCTAGTGTAGGTTCAGGCGGACTAGGGTCGTGCATTAAGTCCGGAGTTGAAAAAGTAGGCATGGGCACCCGTAGTACTACATTGTGCGTGCTTGATTTGTGTCAGTGGTTGACACCCTAGGACCTGATACACCCTAGGGTCGATCTAGCACATGTGACTACATTCCGCGATTGGGCCGTATGACACCGATACACGACGAGTAAAGCCGATCGATTAGGATGGACTGTTGGACCCCGTATTGGGTCATTTCATGTTATTGGGTTTAGGGATCAATTCTAGATTTATACTTGACATGGATTTGGACACTAGTACAGTTAGTGCAGTAAACCTTGTATATGCGATGCCACTCTTATCCTGTCACCTTTTATTATCATGCCAGTCCAGTTATTATCTTTATGTTTAATCTCAGTTTCTCATGTCCAGTTAACTTTATTAATTTTTATGCTGATAGTCACTAGGGCTTACCAGTCTTTTTGACTGACCCGTTTTCTTCCACCTCTTTTTCTTTCGTTTCCCCCCCAGGTTCTCATGGAGGAAACTCTAGCTCTTAGCTTGAACTTTGCTTGCTTTCTGATAGCTCATATACGGTTTGGTCTTGAGCTCTGCTATGGCTGCACTCGTGCACTTTTTGGGGAATAATATTGGACTTATGTTGTTTTAAGTACTTTGCTTCTTAGAACTTGATGTAAAGAAATAATGACTTGGTATTTTGATGTAAGAGATTTTGACCCTATTTTCCACGTAATGAGATTTGGTTAAATTTATATCCGCTGCTTTATATACTCTGTTTAATTTATGTTCTGTCTTGTGTTATCTCTGTGCCTGTTTACTAGATAATACCCCTCCAAAACTAGTGCATTCCCTTTGTGATTGACCCTAGCGGAGGTGGGGTGTTACATTTGGTATCAGAGCAGAAGGTTACCAGACTGGGCAAAAGTTTTAAAAACTTCCTGAAAATTATTTCAAAACCCTTTATAAAGAAGCATTTTTCAAGAAAAGTTCTCTTTTTAAGAAAAGACTATTCCCCAAAAGCCATTAGCACTTTCCTTGTTTCCTCGTTTGAATCCTTTTCTTTTCGTTTTTCAGCATGACCGATCTTAACCTTCCCGAGGGAGTACCCATACCCGGATGGTTCCGAAGGTACTTGGAAGCTAGGGCCAACGATGCGGGCCCAGCAGACATCCCTCCTCCTCCTCCTCCAATAGCCGCGGTTCCTCCTCCTCCTCCCGGCACCGCCTTCGCCAAAATATGCAAAGACTTTATAGGAATGGGCGGCAAAAGCTTCCTTGGAACTGAGACCTTCGCTGATGCATGAAACTGGTTAAAGGAGACTGAAGACCTGTTCGTTATCTTCGAGATGGAGGATCATAGGAAAGTTCAGTTGGCAGCATGGTTGTTAAAAGAGGAAGCTGCATTTTGGTGGGAAGTCACCAACGCTACCAGACCAATTGAGACTTGGGCAGACTTTAGAGAGAGGTTTGGGCTTAAATTCTTATCGTCAACAGAAGCGAACCTTCAGATGGAGAGGTTCCTGGCACTCAAGCAAGGGGACATGTCTGTTAGGGAGTACGTGAATAAGTTTAATCAACTTGCTCGGTTTGGTTTGGACTTAGTCAACACGGCTGAGAAGAAGGCTCTACGATTTGCTCGAGGATTGAGCGAGCCACTCCACACTATGGCCATGACTCATGTGCCCATGGGGGTGACCTTTGAAAGCTTGGTGAATATGGCCCTACATCATGAGGAAGACAAGGGTGACAAAAAGGAGGTTAAGTCTAATGAGACTCAGAACAAGAAGGTTGACTTCAAGAAGGGAGGCAACAAGAATAACAAGAATAACAAAGGCAACAACAACAATGCTAACAAGCCACGTGAGACGAGGAAGTGCAACTTTTGTGGTATCACGGGACATATAGCTAAAGACTGTAGGAGGAAGAAAAGAAAGTTGGGTGAATGCTTTCACTGCGGGGATACTGGACACATCAGTAAGGATTGCCCTAAGAAGCAAGGACAGGGGCTAGGGCAGACACAGCGAGCAAGACCTTCTGGAGGGCAGTTGCAGGCTCTCAACACCACTCCAGCTCTTGACCGAGGTAGTAATATTTCTGTAGAAAGCCTTGTTTACATTTCTGAATTTCCTGTTCGAACCTTATTTGACTCTGGCGCATCGCATACTTTTATCTCTTCTGATATTGTTGAAAATCTGCACTTAAGTGCTAGTCTAGTTGATGATCCCGTTAGTGTTTCAAATCCAATTGGGGGCTTCGCCCATTTATCTATGATTTGTGTTGATTTGAGGATTTCCATCTTAAGCGTGGAATTCACGTGTAATGCTTATGTTCTCGGATTCGTGGGATATGGTTTAATTCTGGGCATGGATTGGTTGTCCAATTATGGAGCTATCCTTGATTGTGAACGAAGGGTAGTGAAGCTCATGACACGCCTTGGTAATACCCTTGAACTTTCTTGTAACCCGAAGAGTCCGGTCATGTTATGTTATCTTGAATCTCTCGACTCGTCCGTCGACAATCTTCAATCTGTGAGGGTGGTCCGAGAATATCCTGATGTTTTTGATGAGGTGAAGGGGTTACCCCCTAAACGCGAGATAGACTTCCATATTTATCTTGTTGATAATGCCAAGCCAGTTTCATTGCCTGTTAGGCACATGGCCCCGCGAGAAAGAAGATAGCTTAGCAAGCAAATCAAGGAGTTGCTTGAGAAAAATTTCATTATGCGAAGCATTTCTGAATGTGGTGCTCCTGTGGTATTTGCTACTAAGGCGGATGGTTCGCTTCGTCTGTGCGTAGATTATTGTGAGTTAAACAAGCTAACGAAGAAGAATAGGCACCCACTACCAAGAATCGATGATCTTTTTGACCAGCTTGTGGGAGCATCTGTTTTCTCTCAACTCGATTTAGCCACAGGATTCCATCAACTTAGAGTGGCTGAGGATAGCATTGACAAAACTGCGTTTAGGACTCCAGATGGGTTCTTCGAATGGCTCGTCATGCCGTTTGGGTTAACGAATGCACCCACGTACTTTGTAGACCTGACGAGTAGGGTGTTTCGGGAGTTCCTTAACAAGTTCGTGGTGGTTTTTGTGGACGATATTCTAATCTTCTCAAAGGATGAAGAAGAGCATGCTAGACACCTCAGGGAAGTCATGGATACGCTTAGAGCACACCAGTTAAAGGCTAAGTTCTCCAAATGCCATTTTTGGAGGGAGGAAATTCGGTTTCTTGGGCACGTAGTTTCTAAGCAAGGTTTAGCCGTGGACCCCGCAAAGGTAGTTGCGGTGCAAGACTGGAAAACTCCTAAGAACGCAATAGAGGTGAGAAGCTTTCTCGGTTTGGCGGGCTTTTATAGGAAGTTCATTAAGGACTTCGCTAAGATTTCAGCCCCTCTTACTAAGTTAACGAAGAAAAACCTAGCATTTGCATGGGACATAGTGTAACAATCCGCAAAAATCAGGACCAATTTAAAATTTTTATTTTAGAAAATTTTAATGAATTTTGACAATATAAAATTATTTATTTAAATAATAATGATCACAAATTTGATTTAAATCGAAGTTAGAATGAATGACTTAATTTTAATTAACAAAAGATGTAAATTAATTTAATATTAATTTTATATTTTAATTGTTTAAAGTTTAAAACTTCGTAACTTCTTCAAATCTTAACGAAATTCGATGATTTTAGAACCGTTGGACTCGTATTGACGAGATCTACATCATGGCACTGACCAGAGTTGAAACGGAGCACTTTGAATTTCAGCCAGAAATGCGAAATGAGAATCTCTGATTTTCATAATTCAATTAATTTTATTTATTAATTTATTCCGTTAAATATTTATCTGTATGTTATTTAATCAAATCTGTGATGTGATGTATTGTGTTGGATGTTTGATGGATTGTATGATGAGTATTATGCTGTATTGTATAGATCGGTGTTTGTAGATTTAGATCTATATAAATCGGTTAAAATTCACGGTGTTTTAAAATAAATTTTATTATGTTAAATTAATTTGTCAAATCGAGGCAACTTATTTTAATATCATATTTGTTTAGGAATATCAAAATTTCATTTTTATTTACATATCATGTGTAAATAAAAAGTGGCAGGCTTAGAAAATACTTCTATTCCTTTATTTGCATTTTCTTTGCAAATAAAACAAATGAAAACAAAACAAATAAAAACAAAACAAAATAAAAGAAAAGAAAAAGAAAATGATAACAATATAAAAAATAAGACTAGGTTACATATTTTATTTTGTATTCTATTTGCAGAAATAAAAAGACAAGTGCAAAGACACATTTTATTTACATCCTATGTATAGATAAAAAAAAAAGACAAAATTGTTCATTACATTTTTATTTACATTCCATGTGTAAATAAAAATTGGTTAACATATTTATATTTACCTTTTATGGTTAAATTTAAGGACATATTTGGTAAACACATATTTATTTACATTTGGTTTATAAATCTAAGAGCACATCTTGAATTGACTTTTTGTTTACATTTCAATTGTAAATAAAAAGACATAATTGATAAACACATTTTTGGTTACATTTTATTTGTAAATAAAAACCATAATTGACTAACATACCTTTATTTACATATTATGTGTAAATAAAAAGACATAGTTGAGAAATCTATTTTGTTTACATTTTTGGTATGTAAATAAGATTTCATTTTTGAAATTTATATTTTTGTTAACATTCCATATGTAAATGAAAACCCCTTTAAAGAATTACATTTTGTTTACAGTTTTATATGTAAAATAAAGTATTCTTTTTATTTGTGCTTTTCAACACAAATATAACTTAGAAAATGAATTATCTATTTATATGCATTTTTCAATGCAAAAATACATAGGTAATGAGATCACCCCTTTTTGCTTTTACAATGCAAATATGGTATAGAAAGTAAGATTTCAAATGGATTATCTTTATATTTATGTCCTTAACAAAAATAAACATAGGAAATGAATTCTCCTTTTATTTGTGCTCTTAACACATTAAATTGAATCATTTTTTTATTGTTATTTGTATTCTTAACACAAATATAAAACATAGAAAATGAACTATCCCTTTTTTTTTCTTGTGTTTTCAACACAAAAACATGACATGGAAATGAGTTCACTCTTTTATTTGTATTCTTAACTCAGCAAAACATGATCATTAAAACCGGATATTGATTTTGTTAAAACGTGATGTTTCAATAAAATATTCTGTTTTGTTAAAACATTGGTGCGAGAAGAATAAAGGTAATATTTTGATTTAAACTTGATTAGTGTGTAATAAAAATCACATCTTTGTTAAAAATTTGATTTATTAAAATAATAGTTTTATCAAACTTGACTGCTGAAAGGAAAGTAACATTTGTTAAACAAGATCATTGGAAAATAATTTGAGAAGAATGGGTTTTTTTGGAAAAATCAACAATTACATAATAAAAAAAAAAAGAGGAGAACCCTAACTAAATCATTATTCATCTTCTTCAATTAGTAGCCGCCGCCCCCTATTCTCTTCATGGCCGAAAATTCTTGTGCCACTTTCTCCCTCTTCTCTTCAAAATTAAATCCTAACTCCTATACCAAATCAAAGAGCATCTTCTCCTCTCCATTCTCATAAGGTTAGATCTTCTCTGGAGCCACCATCTTCTCCTCTCCATTCTCATAAGTACGACCGATCCTATTTGAGGAGGAAGAAGGGTAATTATCTTAATTAATTAACTAATTAATTAATTTAAATTATTTTAAAGACTTGTTTTGACCATGACTCGTTCATTTCAACTTAGAATTTGACGATTTCAAAAAACATTGGAATCGTAACAGCAAATAGAACGGTTAGAGACTGATTGGAAAATTTTCTGGACTGTTGAATCTTTAGATCTGAATTAACGGAAGGTGAGATTTCTTTAATTTAAATTAATTAGTTGATTAATTTATTTATTATATAATATTCGTTCAGATCTGAATTGTATAGTATGTTATGTTGATTTTCTGTTTAATGAATGTATTGTTGTATTGGTTGTGGTGCGAACTTGGATACGTTTATTTCAGATTTGGTTTTTATTGAATTGAGTTTGATAATCAATTCAATATTCATATTGCGATGGAAAAATTATACATAGAAAAAAAAAGATTGTTTATTTTATTTTTTTGTGTTCCAACACAAAAGTATACATGAGGAAAAAATGTGTTTATTTTATTTTTGTGTTCCAACACAAAAATCTACAAGAAAAAATGTTTATTTTATTTTTGTGTTCCAACACAAAAATCTACATGAAAAAAGTTTACTTTATTTTTGTGTTTCAACACAAAAATCTACATGCATGAAAGATGTTCATTTTATATTTGTGTTTTAACACAAATAACAATATTCAAAAGAAATGTCTAAACATAAAAGTTTATTTTTATTTTTGTCTTAAACACAAATAAATACTTCGTCGTCAAAGTTTTATTTTTATTTTTGTCTTAAACACAAATAAATACTTCGTCATCAAAGTTTTATTTTTATTTTTGTCTTAAACACAAATGAATGCACCGCCATTGAAATTTTATTTTATTTATTTTTACTTGTGTTCCCAACACAAATACATGTACCGTACATCGAAAGTATTTCACTTGTGTCCCTAACACAAATATTTACATCGTTAATTGATTAACATTTTGATTTGTGTTTTCAAACAAAAATTTTATATGATGGAAAAGGAAAGTGTATTGTTGCATTCCTTAATGTCAACAAAGTATAGGAACTCATCTCATTACAATTCGTAATAAAAATTCAATGTAGAAAGAAATAGTATATTTGATTTTCATTATTTTTGTGTTTGCATGCATATGCAAATGCTTCATAAAAAAAAAATTACATTTTTTTGTTTGCATACATATGCAAACGCTTCACAAAAAAAAAAAAAATTACATTTATATTTTTTTTGCAAATTTAGTTGCAAACAAATTTATTAAAAACAAATGTTTCATTTTTTTTGCATGTTTTTAAATGCGAACAAAACTTTTAGAAAATGAGATTTATATTTTTGCTCGCATTCACAATGCGAACAAAACATAAGAAAATAAGATTTACATTTTTGTTCGCATTCACAATGCGAACAAAACTTTTTAAAATGAGATTTATATTTTTGCTCGCATTCACAATGCGAACAAAACATTAAAAATAAGATTTTCATTTTGGTTCGCATTCACAATGTGAACAAACCATTAAAAAAAATACATTTTGTTGCATTCCACAATGTAAACAATACATAAAATTAAAATTATATTTTTTTATTTGCATTCTACAATGCAAATGAAATGTAGAAAATAGAATATACATTTTTATTTGCATTCTATCATGCAAATAAAACCAGAAGATAAGAAAAATTTCATTGTTGTTTGCAACCTTAGTCGTAAACAAATAAGAAGATAAAAATTACATTTTGTTTGCAAATTTAGATGCAAACAAATTTAGTAAAAACAAACGTTACATTTTTTTGGCATGTTTTTAAATGCGAACAAAGCATTAAAATAAGGTTACATTTTTATTTATTTACTTCACTTGATGTAAATAGACATAAAATAAAAAGTTGTTCTTTTATTTACATTTCTTGATGTAAATAAAAGTAGAAATTAAGTATTACATTTTTATTTGCATTACTCAACGCAAATACAACATGAGAATAAAAGATCCATTTTCATTTGCAATCCTTATTGCAAATAAATTATGAAATGAAAAGTTAAAATTTTTATTTACATTCCTCGTTGTAAATAAACCTCAAATTAAAAAGTTGAATCTTTATTTGCATTCTCTAGTGCAAATAAAGCATGAAATGAAAAGTTATATTTTTGTTATTGATTGTGTAATAACCCGGAAATTCTGAGCCAGTTAAAAATTTTTATTTTTGCAATTTTAATGAATTTTGAATATTTAAAATAGATTATTTTAAATAATATCCACGAAAAATTTATTTTGAATATATTTAGAACGTATATATTTATATACGTCGTCGTTAGAATATAAATATTTATATATAATTATAAATAGAATTGAAAATGGCGCGGTAGTTCGATAATTCGATTTCAAACTTCAATTGAATGTACCGGGTGCAAAACAATCCGGATTTTAGTGAAACCAAAAATAATAGAATCTAATTGAGAATATCTTTCCAATGAATTCGAAAAATCGAAATTTCATAGCGGGAATCAAAAGTTATGCCCAGTTGAAAATTCAGAATAGTCGCTATGTAAATTATACATGGCCCCAAAAAGTCATATTTTGCATACGGATGAAATTGGACTCGAAACCACTTCCATTGAGTTCAAAATGCCGTTTAGAACTCCGAAAAGTATAAGCTTCGATATATTCCGATATCCGGAATAGTGGCTATGGGTTGGAGTTGTTCGGTTAACAATACATAGCCCTTAAAAAAGTGAAATTTTGCATACGAGCTCAGAATTCGACGAGATAAATTTTTATGGATTCATAATGACAAATCATTGTTGAGTTCCAAATGGCGCGTCGAACGGAGTCAGTATGTGGCCGTGCGAGCTGAAACAGTTCAGGGTAAAGCGAGCAGTCATTTTACAAAGGAACATTATTGATACGACCTCGGAATTCAATTCTACTTTTTTTTCTAGATTCGTATCATCTAATAATGGTTAAATCCAAGAGGGCTTGATTTTTTGAGTTAGCATGTGAGCGTGCGAGAAGAAAAGGTGTGCCAAAATCGCATTTTTAGAGCTTATCTGAGCATTTTTGTGATTTTTGTTGAATGGTCAAACGAACTCGGAATTCGACGAAACTTGTTTCGTTGGACTCGTCTTCACGTCTACTATCTCATGTCCGAAATCCGCGGCCATCGGAGATCGCTAGCGTTCAGGCGATACGCGAGAAACTAGCATATAATCACTTTTCCTCCTTTTCTATTTCATAAATTCACTTTTCCTCCTTCCTCCACAAAGACTCAAAAATGGCCTCCTCCACCACCACCGCCGCTGCCCCCTCCTCCACCGCCCACCACCAGCCTCCGGCGAGCCGCCGCACCCCCTCTTCCTCCTCCCCTCCTCCTCCTCTTCCTCCTCCTCTCTCTCTCCTCCTCTTTCTCTCTTCAAATGCAAAGCCCTAAGCCACCACCACCACCACGGCCACCACCTCCACCGCCACCGCCCCCTAGCCGCCTCCCCACGCCACCTCAGGCCCCACGCCCCCCTTTGCCTCCCCCAATTCCGACCGTGGGCCCTACATGGCCAATATCCCCCTTTTCACCAAAAATCCCGTTTTTGCATAAAAGTCCCTGACCGTTTTTCGTCAATAACTCCCAAAACGTGTACTTTTAGCCAAAGTCCCTCAAGACCAAAGTCGTAGAGCACGAAATTCTCTTCGATTTGGCTATACGGAAGTCGTGTTTTGGAGTTCGGAGCTGCCCGGAAAACGCGTTTAAAGTCTGCTGTCCGGAAGCGGCAAAATTCGTGTACTTTCGCGAATTCTGGCGAATTGGAGCATTTTCGGCAATAAGTTCCTTAGGCGAAAGTTGTTCAGAATGGCGTGCTTGTGCTAGAAAAAAAGATGGATTGAAGATTTGAGTTTGTATACGAAGTCTGGAGCTCGAACAACAATTCAGCAGTTCAGAAAAGGCGTTAGAGAAAAAAAGTGAGTTTTCTCCGCTTTAAAACTTCTATGATTTTTGACATATGAAGTTAATAAAAATATGATTTTTATGATATAAAGATGATAAAAATATGATTTTTACATTATAGAAGTATTAAAGATTTGATCTTTATTATGTAGAAGAAGCAAAGATGTGATTTTTATATAAGTGGCGATATAAAAATATAATCTTTATTATATGAACACCGTAGTAAAAATAGAATTTTTATCTATATAGTAGTAATATAAAAATGTGATTTTTATATACATAGCAACAATATAAAAATGTGATTTTTATATATGTAGTGACTACGGGCGGTGAAAGTGACAAAAGGCGAGAACGACGAAGATTTCTACATAAGAAGAGTCGTGGCGTTTGGTTTAGCTAGTCGGTGAGAACTTCTCACTCTTCAATTCTCTTTTTCTAGTTATATATATATATATATACTAGGATGCAGACGGTGTTTAGTAGCACCCGACACCCGTCATCCACAGACCATGGATGGCTTGTTTGTTAAATTGTTTGGTTGTGTAGTTGGTTAGTTTATTTGGTTTGAATTGAATTGGTTGGTGAAATTGAATGGATTTGATTGATGTGTGAATGGCGTGGGCCTTCACTAGACCGGGGATAAGGCTAGGCCTCGTCCCGTTTCTAGTATCGTGTCGTTATGCCGCCGAAATTTCCCAAAATATGTTAGAAAAATAAAAATATCATTTTTATTGTGTAAATGAAATGAATAGAAATTCATGTGTTGAAATAGAATATTTTATCGTTAAAAATATAATTTTTAACGTGGAAGTGAATAAAATAAAATATTCATTTACAAACCGGACGGTTTGTTTATGTACACCTATTTGAAGGACATTGATTGGGAGGATAAATTTTACACATCGCCCAACTGCACAAATAAAATCTGTGTTTGATTGTTTGAAACCCCACACGGGTGTTGGGATGAAATTTGAAGTTCACTCATCCTGATTGATTAAATATGTCGATCGATTGATTGACAGGCTGTTATAAGCGTAAGATATCTATATTTGATGCTTATACAGTGTAGTGCACTTTGGTTGATGGTTGACTATTTTTCAATGCTATTATATACATGTGTTGTATGGAATCCATATAATTAACATTATATGGTGATTGATTGGGCCTCATTCCAATCGGGAAAATAAGGAATATTATAAAAGAAAATTCATGTGTTGAATATAAAAATAGTCATGTGTTGACGATGTACAGGTGTTGAGTGAAATATTTTATACAATGAAATTTACATCTTTATCATATTTAAAATTAGCACTACTTTACGGTTGAAGTCTAGTTAAAAATCAAATGATAGATACCATAGTTTTATAAAATATTTTACATAACAAAAATAGTGATGTGTTGACAGTACTCATGTGTTGAGATTAGTCAGGTGTTGGAAGAAATATAGACTCATGTGTTGAATGGAATAAATATTCATTTGTTGAATAGAATAACGGATCTATTGAAATATATAAAGCCGTGTTGATTAGAGTTGCGCTATTTTGACGTGAACGATATTTATATCGACTATATTCATTTTTATAATGAATATAGAAAAGAAGTAATTTCAAAATATAACGTTCTGAAAATATTATCATTTATATAGTAATGATATAAAATATTCAGTTTTGATTAGAAATTGAAATAGTGTTGAAATGGTTTTGAAACGAAGTTAAAACGATTTATAAAACACGTTTTAAAAAGAAATTGACGAAATATATATAATATATATATATTATATATATAATGGCCTGAATAGAACGCGCCGCTCCGCGGCAGTTCGTAAATTTCGACCATTGACTTCGAATTGACGTTGCGGGAGATCCGACCGTCGGATTCTCCTAAAACCGGAACCGTTGGGTTCGTATCGAAAAGAGCTTTCCAATGAATATTAGAAATTTGAAATCTAACGGTTGGATTTGGAATTATGTCCAAATCAAATTTGAAAAAGGTCGATGTAAGTGCAGTCCGATGGCCGTTGTTGGAAATCGACTGTACGGGCCTTGATAAAATTATTAAAAATATTAATAATTTGTGTAAAATCATAATATGTGAATTGGAAAGAACTGGGATGAAGAATTCCACATTTGAAAAGATAAAAATAGATTTTTATCGAAATGAACTAGTTTTGAACTAGAATTAAAATCAATTTATTTTTGAAATAAATAAATTGAATTTGAAAGTGATTTTAAAAATAATCAATATTCCCAATACGTGGATTGGACTGGAGTTGAATCGAACTTATCTTCGGGATATTTCGATGTTGGATTTCGTGACTATACAGATATTGTTATGGGAATTTGAAAGATATATTTTATATCGTTATTTCCAATACGATATATGTTGGTTTCAGAATTTGATATTGAATATAAGCCGATATATTTTCCATTCAGAGCCTTGTATTTAATATCAAATGTGATTTGGGTTTGTCGTGAACCGTGTTTTAGAAGACATTGGTTCTTTAACCCAGTTAAAGACATAATATTGATTTTTGAGAAAATTAAAACTAAGTGGAGTTTTAATGAATCTTTAATTAGATTAAAATGTGAATTGATAATTTAAATTATCAAATCTGAAAGGTGATCGAGAATGGAGTACCACCAGTTTTGCTCCAAAGCGATAGTTAAATCTTTAATTAGATTTGAACGTGAAATGGTAATTAATTTTACCGATAACACCGTGGTGTTAGATGTGGAGTATTGCCAGTTTTCTCCATGGGATATATAGGTTGGGATTGGGAAATAAAATAAATAATTACTTCGGTGTGGTTCGTTAATCCCGACTAGTTTGAAATGATATCCAAAGGAAGATAAAGAATAAATTTAGAAGAATTTATCTTGGATAAAATTAATGGGAACCTTTCCCTAAAAATGTGATTTTGTGAATAAAAGAATATTCTGAATTGGAATGAGGCGTTTGTTGTGTTTGTGTAACATTTGTTTATCATATACGTGGGTTATTCAGAAAGGCCGGGTTTATACCCATTCTGAATAACTGATTCGACGAGATGTCGAAGATGAAGACGGTGGTTGAAGACCGGAAGCCTTCACATCGTTTGGGTGATTACTGATGATCTTGATTGGGCTGTACACCCAGGATGAGGGAATCAGTTGGTGATCGTCCAGACGTACTTGGAGATGGATGGATATGCGAGGAAAGTGCCTCCGGTTTCGTTCAGACCCAGAACGAACTTGTAAATGGATTGTGTGTCTGACATTGGATTTTATTCTTTGTTGATTGATCTCTATTAAATATACATCTGTTTGGCGGCGGAGAATTTATTCTCTTGCTTAACGCCCTTCTCTGAGACATACGAGCTCAGAGGTTGTATATCGATGGACATCAGTCGCATGGAGTGAATTGCCAATGTGGCATGCGTAAGTGGCAATTGATCAAGGCTTCTGTTGAAAAGCAAAGTCTTGTGGTTGATGATCAAAGCACGGTCTGTGTGGCGTAGCTTTGTGTATAACGTGAATTCGCGAGCCTCACACCTCGGTATGAGTCAAAAACGGGAGACGGACCGCTGGGAGAGCACGACGTTTCTTTCTAGCTAGGGTGGTGTCAGTGACCTACCAGCCCTGACATTTATATACTTTTCACCTGTGTGGTTGTTGGATACGAGGCGCCTCGGATATAGGTCTGTAAGGACCGGGAAACGTGTGTTCAGGAATTGCCAATCCTCAAAAGTAAGAGAGGACCGGCCCAACCGATTCCAAGGATCATAGTGGGGTCCTGAGGCATTTGCTAGAGTGTCTCGAACGCGGAGAGGAGCTTGCCCCTTGCCTCGACTCATGACGGAAATCCAATTCCCAATACGTGATAGTGCGGTTTTATTTGTAGAACCTAGTATGGCGACATAGTGGTATGGGTCATTAATGCCGCCTATGATTGATATTTATGATGTGAAATTGTTTTGACACTATACACTTATAGTAATATCAAAATAATGTGTTTTAAACGTATCAAGCATGCTTTGGCTATTATAAGGTAAAAACCCTATCCTCCGGCTTGCGTTGCATTGTGTGATGGGACCTGGGTCTTATAACAGCTTCATCTTTCTTTATTTAGCATTGCGCTGTTGTTTTATGCACTGGTATTCTTGGGAGGAAACCCGTTCCGTGTTATACGGCGTGGTCCCTTGATTTACCTAACTTTAAAAATAAAGAATTATAACTGTTTTAGTTCTCACACCAGTCACATGACTGACCTGGAGTTTATTGTTTTAACCTAAACTCTGGGTGCCCCTATTTTCTGCACGGGCAGCTAGTAGTTTTGGTTTTGCAGATTTATATTCACAGGTTCCTGGTTTACAGCTGGAACGATGCTCGGAAAGCTCTGTATCTGTGTATCACTTCTAGTTGTGTTTTGTATATTTTTCCGCTGCTATGTAATTTATTGTAATCTCTGATATTTGTCGAATGTATTTTAATCATTTATACTCTGTATATTCTTGTATCTGATGGAATTGTTGTAATAACAATGAAATGTTCTTCCGTTTGTGTTCTATTTTGTCTTGTCCTCAATTCTATCCGTGCTTTCCTTCACGGGGAAGTTCGGGTCGTCTCAGTTTTGGTATCGGAGCTTTGGTTTACAGAGCTCGAGAACTAGACACATTAGAACCATACGAAAGAATTCATCAGATATTGGATTAGTAATATCCAATTAGAATGACTTGTTAGAGATAGGATCAGTAGTATCCTAGAACGAGTGTGAAGAGTATATTTTTCAAATGTAAACAATTTTGTTTTGAAAATTTAAATCGTTTTATTCGTATTTAATTATTTATTTATTTTGAATTTGGACAATCGAGTATATATAGATTTCGCGTATACGCGTCATGAATGTATAGTCGAAGTTTTAATATACTGGATAGATATAGAATCACATTCTAGACACCCGGGGATAATTCTGGTGATGTGGCCACATCATCAGTATTTATATTCGTGTTTCGAAGGTGTGATATCTATATATTTCCATTAGACTGGTGTGAGAACCAAAACTTATATAGCTAGAACACATTGTTGTGAATTGGCATCAAAAACAAGATTTTTTGTATATATATCAAATTTATGAATTTGAAACTCTAATTCACTAATTGATTGATGTTTGTGTTGTTTGTTTATTTGTTTGATAATTTTTTTACCATTTAGCCTAATTGCATCAAATTTTGAATTGTATTGAAAATTGGTCGCATTTGCTTGCATATACATATACTTACATTGAACAGGTTATAGCAAGGAGGCTAGAGCAGAGAATAAAATTTGTTTGCCCGACAAATAGGTACATGTTTACTACATAATTTACTGTTTTGTTTGGGTGATGATGATTTTATGAGCCTATTGGCTAGCCGCTTGGTTTTTTCTTTTTATTTTTGAGATCTGAAGGACCGGGGAAGCTATTTGAAATTCCCCGATGCTCCCGGTGCAGGGGAGGTTATGGCGAAATTTTTCGAAAATTTAGGGTGTTAGCCAAATTTTTGAGAATTTGAGAATTCTCAGAAACTGAAAAGTTGGAGAATGCAAGCCAGATCGAACGTAGAGTTGATAATCAAACCACTTTCGACTTTGTTCCTTTTCGGGGACGAAAAGTTTTAAGTGGGGGAGATTGTAATAACCCGGAAATTCTGAGCCAGTTTAAAATTTTTATTTTTGCAATTTTAATGAATTTTGAATATTTAAATAGATTATTTTAAATAATATCAACGAAAAATTTATTTTGAATATATTTAGAACGTATATATTTATATACGTCGTCGTTAGAATATAAATATTTATATATAATTATAAATAGAATTGAAAATGGCGCGGTAGTTCGATAATTCGATTTCAAACTTCAATTGAATGTACCGGGTGCAAAACAATCCGGATTTTAGTGAAACCAAAAATAATAGAATCTAATTGAGAATATCTTTCCAACGAATTCGAAAAATCGAAATTTCATAGCGGGAATCAAAAGTTATGCCCAGTTGAAAATTCAGAATAGTCGCTATGTAAATTATACATGGCCCCAAAAAGTCATATTTTGCATACGGATGAAATTGGACTTGAAACCACTTCCATTGAGTTCAAAATGCCGTTTAGAACTCCGAAAAGTATAAGCTTCGATATATTCCGATATCCGGAATAGTGGCTATGGGTTGGAGTTGTTCGGTTAACAATACATAGCCCTTAAAAAAGTGAAATTTTGCATACGAGCTCAGAATTCGACGAGATAAATTTTTATGGATTCATAATGACAAATCATTGTTGAGTTCCAAATGGCGCGTCGAACGGAGTCAGTATGTGGCCGTGCGAGCTGAAACAGTTCAGGGTAAAGCGAGCAGTCATTTTACAAAGGAACATTATTGATACGACCTCGGAATTCAATTCTACTTTTTTTTCTAGATTCGTATCATCTAATAATGGTTAAATCCAAGAGGGCTTGATTTTTTGAGTTAGCATGTGAGCGTGCGAGAAGAAAAGGTGCGCCAAAATCGCATTTTTAGAGCTTATCTGAGCATTTTTGTGATTTTTGTTGAATGGTCAAACGAACTCGGAATTCGACGAAACTTGTTTCGTTGGACTCGTCTTCACGTCTACTATCTCATGTCCGAAATCCGCGGCCATCGGAGATCGCTAGCGTTCAGGCGATACGCGAGAAACTAGCATATAATCACTTTTCCTCCTTTTCTATTTCATAAATTCACTTTTCCTCCTTCCTCCACAAAAACTCAAAAATGGCCTCCTCCACCACCATCGCCGCTGCCCCCTCCTCCACCGCCCACCACCAGCCTCCGGCGAGCCGCCGCACCCCCTCTTCCTCCTCCCCTCCTCCTCCTCTTCCTCCTCCTCTCTCTCTCCTCCTCTTTCTCTCTTCAAATGCAAAGCCCTAAGCCACCACCACCACCACGGCCACCACCTCCACCGCCGCCGCCCCCTAGCCGCCTCCCCACGCCACCTCACGCCCCACGCCCCCCTTTGCCTCCCCCAATTCCGACCGTGGGCCCTACATGGCCAATATCCCCCTTTTCACCAAAAATCCCGTTTTTGCATAAAAGTCCCTGACCGTTTTTCGTCAATAACTCCCAAAACGTGTACTTTTAGCCAAAGTCCCTCAAGACCAAAGTCGTAGAGCACGAAATTCTCTTCGATTTGGCTATACGGAAGTCATGTTTTGGAGTTCGGAACTGTCCGGAAAACGCGTTTAAAGTCTGCTGTCCGGAAGCGGCAAAATTCGTGTACTTTCGCGAATTCTGGCGAATTGGAGCATTTTCGGCAATAAGTTCCTTAGGCGAAAGTTGTTCAGAATGGCGTGCTTGTGCTAGAAAAAAAGATGGATTGAAGATTTGAGTTTGTATACGAAGTCTGGAGCTCGAACAACAATTCAGCAGTTCAGAAAAGGCGTTAGAGAAAAAAAGTGAGTTTTCTCCGCTTTAAAGCTTCTATGATTTTTGACATATGAAGTTAATAAAAATATGATTTTTATGATATAAAGATGATAAAAATATGATTTTTACATTATAGAAGTATTAAAGATTTGATCTTTATTATGTAGAAGAAGCAAAGATGTGATTTTTATATAAGTGGCGATATAAAAATATAATCTTTATTATATGAACACCGTAGTAAAAATAGAATTTTTATCTATATAGTAGTAATATAAAAATGTGATTTTTATATACATAGCAACAATATAAAAATGTGATTTTTATATATGTAGTGACTACGGGCGGTGAAAGTGACAAAAGGCGAGAACGACGAAGATTTCTACATAAGAAGAGTCGTGGCGTTTGGTTTAGCTAGTCGGTGAGAACTTCTCACTCTTCAATTCTCTTTTTCTAGTTATATATATATATACTAGGATGCAGACGGTGTTTAGTAGCACCCGACACCCGTCATCCACAGACCATGGATGGCTTGTTTGTTAAATTGTTTGGTTGTGTAGTTGGTTAGTTTATTTGGTTTGAATTGAATTGGTTGGTGAAATGGAATGGATTTGATTGATGTGTGAATGGCGTGGGCCTTCACTAGACCGGGGATAAGGCTAGGCCTCGTCCCGTTTCTAGTATCGTGTCGTTATGCCGCCGAAATTTCCCAAAATATGTTAGAAAAATAAAAATATCATTTTTATTGTGTAAATGAAATGAATAGAAATTCATGTGTTGAAATAGAATATTTTATCGTTAAAAATATAATTTTTAACGTGGAAGTGAATAAAATAAAATATTCATTTACAAACCGGACGGTTTGTTTATGTACACCTATTTGAAGGACATTGATTGGGAGGATAAATTTTACACATCGCCCAACTGCACAAATAAAATCTGTGTTTGATTGTTTGAAACCCCACACGGGTGTTGGGATGAAATTTGAAGTTCACTCATCCTGATTGATTAAATATGTCGATCGATTGATTGACAGGCTGTTATAAGCGTAAGATATCTATATTTGATGCTTATACAGTGTAGTGCACTTTGGTTGATGGTTGACTATTTTTCAATGCTATTATATACATGTGTTGTATGGAATCCATATAATTAACATTATATGGTGATTGATTGGGCCTCATTCCAATCGGGAAAATAAGGAATATTATAAAAGAAAATTCATGTGTTGAATATAAAAATAGTCATGTGTTGACGATGTATAGGTGTTGAGTGAAATATTTTATACAATGAAATTTACATCTTTATCATATTTAAAATTAGCACTACTTTACGGTTGAAGTCTAGTTAAAAATCAAATGATAGATACCATAGTTTTATAAAATATTTTACATAACAAAAATAGTGATGTGTTGACAGTACTCATGTGTTGAGATTAGTCAGGTGTTGGAAGAAATATAGACTCATGTGTTGAATGGAATAAATATTCATTTGTTGAATAGAATAACGGATCTATTGAAATATATAAAGCCGTGTTGATTAGAGTTGCGCTATTTTGACGTGAACGATATTTATATCGACTATATTCATTTTTATAATGAATATAGAAAAGAAGTAATTTCAAAATATAACGTTCTGAAAATATTATCATTTATATAGTAATGATATAAAATATTCAGTTTTGATTAGAAATTGAAATAGTGTTGAAATGGTTTTGAAACGAAGTTAAAACGATTTATAAAACACGTTTTAAAAAGAAATTGACGAAATATATATAATATATATATATTATATATATAATGGCCTGAATAGAACGCGCCGCTCCGCGGCAGTTCGTAAATTTCGACCATTGACTTCGAATTGACGTTGCGGGAGATCCGACCGTCGGATTCTCCTAAAACCGGAACCGTTGGGTTCGTATCGAAAAGAGCTTTCCAATGAATATTAGAAATTTGAAATCTAACGGTTGGATTTGGAATTATGTCCAAATCAAATTTGAAAAAGGTCGATGTAAGTGCAGTCCGATGGCCGTTGTTGGAAATCGACTGTACGGGCCTTGATAAAATTATTAAAAATATTAATAATTTGTGTAAAATCATAATATGTGAATTGGAAAGAACTGGGATGAAGAATTCCACATTTGAAAAGATAAAAATAGATTTTTATCGAAATGAACTAGTTTTGAACTAGAATTAAAATCAATTTATTTTTGAAATAAATAAATTGAATTTGAAAGTGATTTTAAAAATAATCAATATTCCCAATACGTGGATTGGACTGGAGTTGAATCGAACTTATCTTCGGGATATTTCGATGTTGGATTTCGTGACTATACAGATATTGTTATGGGAATTTGAAAGATATATTTTATATCGTTATTTCCAATACGATATATGTTGGTTTCAGAATTTGATATTGAATATAAGCCGATATATTTTCCATTCAGAGCCTTGTATTTAATATCAAATGTGATTTGGGTTTGTCGTGAATCGTGTTTTAGAAGACATTGGTTCTTTAACCCAGTTAAAGACATAATATTGATTTTTGAGAAAATTAAAACTAAGTGGAGTTTTAATGAATCTTTAATTAGATTAAAATGTGAATTGATAATTTAAATTATCAAATCTGAAAGGTGATCGAGAATGGAGTACCACCAGTTTTGCTCCAAAGCGATAGTTAAATCTTTAATTAGATTTGAACGTGAAATGGTAATTAATTTTACCGATAACACCGTGGTGTTAGATGTGGAGTATTGCCAGTTTTCTCCATGGGATATATAGGTTGGGATTGGGAAATAAAATAAATAATTACTTCGGTGTGGTTCGTTAATCCCGACTAGTTTGAAATGATATCCAAAGGAAGATAAAGAATAAATTTAGAAGAATTTATCTTGGATAAAATTAATGGGAACCTTTCCCTAAAAATGTGATTTTGTGAATAAAAGAATATTCTGAATTGGAATGAGGCGTTTGTTGTGTTTGTGTAACATTTGTTTATCATATACGTGGGTTATTCAGAAAGGCCGGGTTTATACCCATTCTGAATAACTGATTCGACGAGATGTCGAAGATGAAGACGGTGGTTGAAGACCGGAAGTCTTTACATCGTTTGGGTGATTACTGATGATCTTGATTGGGCTGTACACCCAGGATGAGGGAATCAGTTGGTGATCGTCCAGACGTACTTGGAGATGGATGGATATGCGAGGAAAGTGCCTCCGGTTTCGTTCAGACCCAGAACGAACTTGTAAATGGATTGTGTGTCTGACATTGGATTTTATTCTGTGTTGATTGATCTCTATTAAATATACATCTGTTTGGCGGCGGAGAATTTATTCTCTTGCTTAACGCCCTTCTCTGAGACATACGAGCTCAGAGGTTGTATATCGATGGACATCAGTCGCATGGAGTGAATTGCCAATGTGGCATGCGTAAGTGGCAATTGATCAAGGCTTCTGTTGAAAAGCAAAGTCTTGTGGTTGATGATCAAAGCACGGTCTGTGTGGCGTAGCTTTGTGTATAACGTGAATTTGCGAGCCTCACACCTCGGTATGAGTCAAAAACGGGAGACGGACCGCTGGGAGAGCACGACGTTTCTTTCTAGCTAGGGTGGTGTCAGTGACCTACCAGCCCTGACATTTATATACTTTTCACCTGTGTGGTTGTTGGATACGAGGCGCCTCGGATATAGGTCTGTAAGGACCGGGAAACGTGTGTTCAGGAATTGCCAATCCTCAAAAGTAAGAGAGGACCGGCCCAGCCGATTCCAAGGATCATAGTGGGGTCCTGAGGCATTTGCTAGAGTGTCTCGAACGCGGAGAGGAGCTTGCCCCTTTCCTCGACTCATGACGGAAATCCAATTCCCAATACGTGATAGTGCGGTTTTATTTGTAGAACCTAGTATGGCAACATAGTGGTATGGGTCATTAATGCCGCCTATGATTGATATTTATGATGTGAAATTGTTTTGACACTATACACTTATAGTAATATCAAAATAATGTGTTTTAAACGTATCAAGCATGCTTTGGCTGTTATAAGGTAAAAACCCTATCCTCCGGCTTGCGTTGCATTGTGTGATGGGACCTGGGTCTTATAACAGCTTCATCTTTCTTTATTTAGCATTGCGCTGTTGTTTTATGCACTGGTATTCTTGGGAGGAAACCCGTTCCGTGTTATACGGCGTGGTCCCTTGATTTACCTAACTTTAAAAATAAAGAATTATAACTGTTTTAGTTCTCACACCAGTCACATGACTGACCTGGAGTTTATTGTTTTAACCTAAACTCTGGGTGCCCCTATTTTCCGCACGGGCAGCTAGTAGTTTTGGTTTTGCAGATTTATATTCACAGGTTCCTGGTTTACAGCTGGAACGATGCTTGGAAAGCTCTGTATCCGTGTATCACTTCTAGTTGTGTTTTGTATATTTTTCCGCTGCTATGTAATTTATTGTAATCTCTAATATTTGTCGAATGTATTTTAATCATTTATACTCTGTATATTCTTGTATCTGATGGAATTGTTGTAATAACAATGAAATGTTCTTCCGTTTGTGTTCTATTTTGTCTTGTCCTCAATTCTATCCGTGCTTTCCTTCACGGGGAAGTTCGGGTCGTCTCAGATTGTATTCCCTATTACAAATGGAATTAAAAGATTACATTTTTCTTTTCATTTATTTACAATGAAAGGAATTGAAATAAAGATTATATTTTTATCGTCATTTTAGATGCGATAAAAGAATAGAAATAAAGAATTCATTTTTATTGACATTCTATATGCGATATAAATAATAGAAATAAAAGAGACATTTTTATTGTCGTATTATATATTGTGTATTACACTGCCATAGATAAGTTACCTGACTTGTTTATGTGATTGGATCGATAATTTTCACACATCGCCCAAGTGCACAAATGAATTAATTATTTGTTTGTTGGATGAAACCCCACACGGGTGTTGGGATGAAAATTAACATACACTAATCCCAATATTTAGTTGTATGTTGATCGTTAGATCGACAGACTGTGATGAGCGTTATTATTAAATTTTAACGCTTACACAGTTGGAATTTACACTTTGGATGTAAATGGATGACTTGATAATTACATTTTTATTGTTATATATGATGTGTGTTAAATCCATATAATCCAAATTATATGGTAAATGGTTGAGTCGCATTTCGATTCAGATGTTCTTATAAATAAGAATATTTTTACATTAGAAATTCTTTTTATTTAAATATATATATATATATATATATATTAATTAAGTATATGTTAAACAAAGAATATTTGTAAAAGGTAAAAATCTTTTATATAAAGAATATTCTTAATGATTATCTCTAAAATACGTTTTTCTTATAATAATAAATATTTAAAGAGAAATCTTTTATTTAAGATTATTAGAATTTGCAAATCTTATTTTATGATATGAAATAAATTGAGATGTGAAGTGAATTTATCGTGGACGGTGTTTTTGAATGACATTTCTCCTTTAATCCAATTTACATTGAAATTATTATTTGGAATTTATAAATCTATTTTATAGAATTAAAAAGAGCATTTCCTAAAAATCTAATTTTCCAATTTAATATATTAGATTGGGATTAAGTGGAAAATTCGATTGGTAATAATCGAGATGGGCTTCTGTAATAGAAGACCGATATTATATATGGAATTTAAGAGGCTTTGCCGTTATTCCATGTATATTGTTAGTCCGATACAGAAATTCACATCGATTATGTATTGATTGATTTATGCGGAATTCCATATTTTGGAAATTGATTTATGGGTTTATCGTGAACTGTGTTTTAAAAGACACGAGTTCTTTAACCCGTTTAAAAGAAGATTTATTCTTTAAAATAAATAAATAATCTTGTGAAAATGATTTTTGATATTAAATCAAATTTAGAATTTTTAATGAATCTTTTAAGGAAGGTTTATGAATAGATTTATTAATTTATCTTTGATAAAATTAATGAGAATCTTTTAATATGAATATCTTATTAAAAGAAATTCTGAGTGGGAAACGTGGCGTAATGTGTGTTTTTCCAATATTTGATTTTTAATCACAAAATACGTGAGTTATTCAGAAAGACCGGGTTTAACCCATTCTGAATAATCATCACGACGATCAAGAGTCGAAGATGAAGATGGCAATTGAAGACCCAAGGTTTTCACATCGTTGGGATGATGATGACTGGTATCTTGAATTGGGACTGGACACCTCAAGGCAAGGTATTTATTTGGTAATGATCGTCCAAATGTATTTGGAGATCGACGGACACGTTGTTTCGCTCAGACCCAGAGCGGACTTGTAAATGGATTGTGTGTCTGACATTGTATTCTTTTCTACTGTATTTGTTGAACGCTACTGATTA
Organism: Allium sativum; assembly: GCA_030737875.1. Taxonomy (NCBI): domain Eukaryota; kingdom Viridiplantae; phylum Streptophyta; class Magnoliopsida; order Asparagales; family Amaryllidaceae; genus Allium; species Allium sativum. Next base: position 912,206,064 of record CM060926.1, read on the forward strand.
TATATTTCTGTTTGGTGGTGGAGAATTTATTCTTCATTTAACCCCCTTCTCTAAGACGTATGAGCTTAGAGGTTATATATATATTGGTAGATGATAAATGATATGGTAGAGTCTGACAATGTGGCATGCTAAGATGCAATTGATCAAGGCTTTGTTGAAAAGCAGGCCTTGTGGTTGATGATCAAAGCACAGTCTATTTAGGCATAGCTTTGTGTATATCGTGACTTCACGAGCCTCACAGCCCGGTAGAGTCTAAAACAGGAGAAGGGAACGCAGGGAGTGCACACGTTTCTTTCTAGCTAGAGTAGTGCCAGGGACCTACCAGCGCTGGCATTTATTCATTGTGGTTGTTGGATTTTTTGAGGCCTCGGTTTATGCGGTCGCTACTGGCCGTATTATAGGTCCAAAAGGACCGGGGAGCGTGTGTTCAGGAATTGCCAATCCATTAAGCGTTAACGTATGGACCGGCCCTGCAGGATCCAAGGGTTGGACAGAGTACCAATCCTGGGGCATTGCTAGAGTGTCTCGAATCGGTAAGGATCTCCTCCCTAGCCTTGACTCAGATGGAAACCTAAATTTCCAATACGACATCACGCGGTTTTGATTGTATACCTATATATGGCGACATAGTGGGATGGGGCACTCATGCCGTCTAGGATTGATACATTTACTTTGATGTATTTCAAATTGGTTGTACACTATTGTTATATAATACCGTGTTTATCGTATCAAGCATCTTTTGATCATTATAAGGTAAAACCCTATCCTCCGGTTTGCGTTGCATTGTGTGATGGGACTTGGGTCTTATAATGGTTTCATTTTTCTAAAAAGCATTGCATTATCTTGACGATTTACTTTAGTCATGCACTGGCAATCCAATGGAGTAAACCCAAAGTTAAAGTATTCGTAGGTTGCCACTTTTTGGATCAGACCTGTGTGGTTTATGGTCGATTCAAAGGGTGGGGATTTGCGGGTCTTTACAGTTGGTATCAGAGCCAGGTTAGCTCAAATCTTTGGGGTACAACTTGTTAGAACTGAACAAAAGACTCATCAGAGATTGGATTAGTAATGTCCAATAAGAATACGCATTAGAGATAGGATCAGCAGTATCCTAGAATGAGTAAACTCGTTAGAGATGGGGTTAGTAATGCCCTAGAACGAGTTAAGAGTTACGAATTTATAATTTACGTATTTTTGATATTTATAATCTATTCTTTGAAATATGATTTTTATATATATTTTGAAAAGATAATTAACCATTAAAATCTAAAATGTAGATAGTTAATTTTACAATTTTTAGCTACGTTCCTTTTCGAGGACGAAAAGTTTTTAAGTGGGGGCGATTGTAACAACCCGCAAAAATCCGCAAAAATCAGGACCAATTTAAAATTTTTATTTTCGAAAATTTTAATGAATTTTGACAATATAAAATTATTTATTTAAATAATAATGATCACAAATTTGATTTAAATCGAAGTTAGAATGAATGACTTAATTTTAATTAACAAAAGATGTAAATTAATTTAATATTAATTTTATATTTTAATTGTTTAAAGTTTAAAACTTCGTAACTTCTTCAAATCTTAACGAAATTCGATGATTTCAGAACCGTTGGACTTGTATTGACGAGATCTGCATCATGGCACTGACCAGAGTTGAAACGGAGCACTTTGAATTTCAGCCAGAAATGCGAAATGAGAATCTCAGATTTTCACAATTCAATTAATTTTATTTATTAATTTATTCCGTTAAATATTTATCTGTATGTTATTTAATCAAATCTGTGATGAGATGTATTGTGTTGGATGTTTGATGGATTGTATGATGAGTATTATGTTGTATTGTATAGATCGGTGTTTGTAGATTTAGATCTGTATAAATCGGTTAAAATTCATGGTGTTTTAAAATAAATTTTATTATGTTAAATTAATTTGTCAAATCGAGGCAACTTATTTTAATGTCATATTTGTTTAGGAATATCAAAATTTCATTTTTATTTACATATCATGTGTAAATAAAAAGTGGCAGGCTTAGAAAATACGTCTATTCCTTTATTTGCATTTTCTTTGCAAATAAAACAAATGAAAACAAAACAAATAAAAACAAAACAAAATAAAAGAAAGAAAAAGAAAATGATAACAATATTAAAAATAAGACTAGGTTACATATTTTATTTTGTATTCTATTTGCAGAAATAAAAAGACAAGTGCAAAGACACATTTTATTTACATCCTATGTATAGATTAAAAAAAAAGACAAAATTGTTCATTACATTTTTATTTACATTCCATGTGTAAATAAAAATTGGTTAACATATTTATATTTACCTTTTATGGTTAAATTTAAGGACATATTTGGTAAACACATATTTATTTACATTTGGTTTATAAATCTAAGAGCACATCTTGAATTGACTTTTTGTTTACATTTTAATTGTAAATAAAAAGACATAATTGATAAACACATTTTTGGTTACATTTTATTTGTAAATAAAAACCATAATTGACTAACATACCTTTATTTACATATTATGTGTAAATAAAAAGACATAGTTGAGAAATCTATTTTGTTTACATTTTTGGTATGTAAATAAGATTTCATTTTTGAAATTTATATTTTTGTTAACATTTCATATGTAAATGAAAACCCCTTTAAAGAATTACATTTTGTTTACAGTTTTATATGTAAAATAAAGTATTCTTTTTATTTGTGCTTTTCAACACAAATATAACTTAGAAAATGAATTATCTATTTATATGCATTTTTCAATGCAAAAATACATAGGTAATGAGATCACCCCTTTTTGCTTTTACAATGCAAATATGGTATAGAAAGTAAGATTTCAAATGGATTATCTTTATATTTATGTCCTTAACAAAAATAAACATAGGAAATGAATTCTCCTTTTATTTGTGCTCTTAACACATTAAATTGAATCATTTTTTTTATTGTTATTTGTATTCTTAACACAAATATAAAACATAGAAAATGAACTATCCCTTTTTTTTCTTGTGTTTTCAACACAAAAACATGACATGGAAATGAGTTCACTCTTTTATTTGTATTCTTAACTCAGCAAAACATGATCATTAAAACCGGATATTGATTTTGTTAAAACGTGATGTTTCAATAAAATATTCTGTTTTTTTAAAACATTGGTGCGAGAAGAATAAAGGTAACATTTTGATTTAAACTTGATTAGTGTGTAATAAAAATCACAACTTTGTTAAAAATTTGATTTATTAAAATAATAGTTTTATCAAACTTGACTGCTGAAAGGAAAGTAACATTTGTTAAACAAGATCATTGGAAAATAATTTGAGAAGAATGGGTTTTTTTGAAAAATCAACAATTACATAATATATAAAAAAAAAGAGGAGAACCCTAACTAAATCATTATTCATCTTCTTCAATTAGTAGCCGCCGCCCCCTATTCTCTTCATGGCCGAAAATTCTTGTGCCACTTTCTCCCTCTTCTCTTCAAAATTAAATCCCAACTCCTATACCAAATCAAAGAGCATCTTCTCCTCTCCATTCTCATAAGGTTAGATCTTCTCTGGAGCCACCATCTTCTCCTCTCCATTCTCATAAGTACGGCCGATCCTATTTGAGGAGGAAGAAGGGTAATTATCTTAATTAATTAACTAATTAATTAATTTAAATTATTTTAAAGACTTGTTTTGACCATGACTCGTTCATTTCAACTTAGAATTTGACGATTTCAAAAAAACATTGGAATCGTAACAGCAAATAGAATGGTTAGAGACTGATTGGGACATTTTCTGGACTGTTGAATCTTTAGATCTGAATTAACGGAAGGTGAGATTTCTTTAATTTAAATTAATTAGTTGATTAATTTATTTATTATATAATATTCGTTCAGATCTGAATTGTATAGTATGTTATGTTGATTTTCTGTTTAATGAATGTATTGTTGTATTGGTTGTGGTGCGAACTTGGGTACGTTTATTTCAGATTTGGTTTTTATTGAATTGAGTTTGATAATCAATTCAATATTCATATTGCGATGGAAAAATTATACATAGAAAAAAAAAGATTGTTTATTTTATTTTTTTGTGTTCCAACACAAAAGTATACATGAGGAAAAAATGTGTTTATTTTATTTTTGTGTTCCAACACAAAAATCTACAAGAAAAAATGTTTATTTTATTTTTGTGTTCCAACACAAAAATCTACATGAAAAAAAGTTTACTTTATTTTTGTGTTTCAACACAAAAATCTACATGCATGAAAGATGTTCATTTTATATTTGTGTTTCAACACAAATAACAATATTCAAAAGAAATGTCTAAACATAAAAGTTTATTTTTATTTTTGTCTTAAACACAAATAAATACTTCGTCATCAAAGTTTTATTTTTATTTTTGTCTTAAACACAAATAAATACTTCGTCATCAAAGTTTTATTTTTATTTTTGTCTTAAACACAAAAGAATGCACCGCCATTGAAATTTTATTTTATTTATTTTTACTTGTGTTCCCAACACAAATACATGTACCGTACATCGAAAGTATTTCACTTGTGTCCCTAACACAAATATTTACATCGTTAATTGATTAACATTTTGATTTGTGTTTTCAAACAAAAAATTTATATGATGGAAAAGGAAAGTGTATTGTTGCATTCCTTAATGTCAACAAAATATAGGAACTCATCCCATTACAATTCGTAATAAAAATTCAATGTAGAAAGAAATAATATAAATGATTTTCATTATTTTTGTGTTTGCATGCATATGCAAACGCTTCATAAAATAAAATTACATTTTTGTGTTTGCATACATATGCAAACGCTTCACAAAAAAAAAAAAAAATTACATTTATATTTTGTTTGCAAATTTAGTTGCAAACAAATTTATTAAAAACAAATGTTTCATTTTTGTTGCATGTTTTTAAATGCGAACAAAACTTTTAGAAAATGAGATTTATATTTTTGCTCGCATTCACAATGCGAACAAAACATAAGAAAATAAGATTTACATTTTTGTTCGCATTCACAATGCGAACAAAACTTTTTAAAATGAGATTTATACTTTTGCTCGCATTCACAATGCGAACAAAACATTAAAAATAAGATTTTCATTTTGGTTCGCATTCACAATGTGAACAAACCATTAAAAAAATACATTTTGTTGCATTCCACAATGTAAACAATACATAAAATAAAAATTATATTTTTTTGTTTGCATTCTACAATGCAAATGAAATGTAGAAAATAGAATATACATTTTTATTTGCATTCTATCATGCAAATAAAACCAGAAGATAAGAAAAATTACATTGTTGTTTGCAACCTTAGTCGTAAACAAACAAGAAGATAAAAATTACATTTTTGTTTGCAAATTTAGATGCAAACAAATTTAGTAAAAACAAACGTTACATTTTTTTTGGCATGTTTTTAAATGCGAACAAAGCATTAAAATAAGGTTACATTTTTATTTATTTACTTCACTTGATGTTAATAGACATAAAATAAAAAGTTGTTCTTTTATTTACATTTCTTGATGTAAATAAAAGTAGAAATTAAGTATTACATTTTTATTTGCATTACTCAACGCAAATACAACATGAGAATAAAAGATCCATTTTCATTTGCAATCCTTATTGCAAATAAATTATGAAATGAAAAGTTAAAATTTTTATTTACATTCCTCGTTGTAAATAAACCTCAAATTAAAAAGTTGAATCTTTATTTGCATTCTCTAGTGCGAATAAAGCATGAAATGAAAAGTTATATTTTTGTTATTGATTGTATTCCCTATTACAAATGGAATTAAAAGATTACATTTTTCTTTTCATTTATTTACAATGAAAGGAATTGAAATAAAGATTATATTTTTATCGTCATTTTAGATGCGATAAAAGAATAGAAATAAAGAATTCATTTTTATTGACATTCTATATGCGATATAAATAATAGAAATAAAAGAGACATTTTTATTGTCGTATTATATATTGTGTATTACACTGCCATAGATAAGTTACCTGACTTGTTTATGTGATTGGGTCGATAATTTTCACACATTGCCCAAGTGCACAAATGAATTAATTATTTGTTTGTTGGATGAAACCCCACACGGGTGTTGGGATGAAAATTAATATACACTAATCCCAATATTTAGTTGTATGTTGATCGTTAGATCGACAGACTGTGATGAGCGTTATTATTAAATTTTAACGCTTACACAGTTGGAATTTACACTTTGGATGTAAATGGATGACTTGATAATTACATTTTTATTGTTATATATGATGTGTGTTAAATCCATATAATCCAAATTATATGGTAAATGGTTGAGTCGCATTTCGATTCAGATGTTCTTTTAAATAAGAATATTTTTACATTAGAAATTCTTTTTATTTAAATATATATATATATATATATTAATTAAGTATATGTTAAACAAAGAATATTTGTAAAAGGTAAAAATCTTTTATATAAAGAATATTTTTAATGATTATCTCTAAAATACGTTTTTCTTATAATAATAAATATTTAAAGAGAAATCTTTTATTTAAGATTATTAGAATTTGCAAATCTTATTTTATGATATGAAATAAATTGAGATGTGAAGTGGATTTATCGTGGACGGTGTTTTTAAATGACATTTCTCCTTTAATCCAATTTACATTGAAATTATTATTTGGAATTTATAAATCTATTTTATAGAATTAAAAAGAGCATTTCCTAAAAATCTAATTTTCCAATTTAATATATTAGATTGGGATTAAGTGGAAAATTCGATTGGTAATAAACGAGATGGGCTTCTGTAATAGAAGACCGATATTATATATGGAATTTAAGAGGCTTTGCGGTTATTCCATGTATATTGTTAGTCCGATACAGAAATTCACATCGATTATGTATTGATTGATTTATGCGGAATTCCATATTTTGGAAATTGATTTATGGGTTTATCGTGAACTGTGTTTTAAAAGACACGAGTTCTTTAACCCGTTTAAAAGAAGATTTATTCTTTAAAATAAATAAATAATCTTGTGAAAATGATTTTTGATATTAAATCAAATTTAGAATTTTTAATGAATCTTTTAAGGAAGGTTTATGATTAAATTTATTAATTTATCTTTGATAAAATTAATGAGAATCTTTTAATATGAATATCTTATTAAAAGAATATTCTGAGTGGGAAACGTGGCGTAATGTGTGTTTTTCCAATATTTGATTTTTAATCACAAAATACGCGAGTTATTCAGAAAGACCGGGTTTAACCCATTCTGAATAATCATCACGACGATCAAGAGTCGAAGATGAAGATGGCAATTGAAGACCCAAGGTTTTCACATCGTTGGGATGATGATGACTGGTATCTTGAATTGGGACTGGACACCCCAAGGCAAGGTATTTGGTAATGATCGTCCAAATGTATTTGGAGATCGACGGACACGTTGTTTCGCTCAGACCCAGAGCGGACTTGTAAATGGATTGTGTGTCTGACATTGTATTCTTTTCTACTGTATTTGTTGAACGCTACTGATTATATATTTCTGTTTGGTGGTGGAGAATTTATTCTTCATTTAACCCCCTTCTCTAAGACGTATGAGCTTAGAGGTTATATATATTGGTAGATGATCAATGATATGGTAGAGTCTGACAATGTGGCATGCTAAGATGCAATTGATCAAGGCTTTGTTGAAAAGCAGGCCTTGTGGTTGATGATCAAAGCACAGTCTATTTAGGCATAGCTTTGTGTATATCGTGACTTCGCGAGCCTCACAGCCCGGTAGAGTCTAAAATGGGAGAAGGGAACGCAGGGAGTGCACATGTTTTTTTCTAGCTAGAGTAGTGCCAGGGACCTACCAGCGCTGGCATTTATTCATTGTGGTTGTTGGATTTTTCGAGGCCTTGGTTTATGCGGTCGCTACTGGCCGTATTATAGGTCCAGAAGGACCGGGGAGCGTGTGTTCAGGAATTGCCAATCCATTAAGCGTTAACGTATGGACCAGCCCTGCAGGATCCAAGGGTTGGACAGAGTACCAATCCTGGGGCATTGCTAGAGTGTCTCGAATCGGTAAGGATCTCCTCCCTAGCCTTGACTCAGATGGAAACCCAAATTTCCAATACGACATCACGCGGTTTTGATTGTATACCTATATATGGCGACATAGTGGGATGGGGCACTCATGCCGTCTAGGATTGATACATTTACTTTGATGTATTTCAAATTGGTTGTACACTATTGTTATATAATACCGTGTTTATCGTATCAAGCATCTTTTGATCATTATAAGGTAAAACCCCCTATCCTCCGGTTTGCGTTGCATTGTGTGATGGGACTCGGGTCTTATAATGGTTTCATTTTTCTAAAAAGCATTGCATTATCTTGACGATTTACTTTAGTCATGCACTGGCAATCCAATGGAGTAAACCCGTTCCGCGTTAGCGGCGTGGTCCTGTGATTAGCCTTATTATATTATATAGGTTAAGTAGAATTCTCACACCAGTCCCATGACTGACCTGTAGTTTGTCCACTGGCAAACTCGGGTGCCCATATTTTCCACATGGGCAGTCGAGTAGCTATTTTTACAGATATATTAAACAGGATTCTGGGTTGAAGCTTAAAGTTGTGTCCAGAGATAGAGAGTCTTCCGCTGTGTTCTTCCGTTGCAGTATATTACATTTTTTTGTATTTATCTTCCGCTGTAATTATATTCCAATGTACTCTGATATGTATATTATGTACTCTGATGTAACATTTATTATAGTGTTATAAAAGTCTTCTGTTATCTGTTGTAATGTGTTGTATACCCAAAGTTAAAGTATTCGTAGGTTGCCACTTTTTGGATCAGACCTGTGTGGTTTATGGTGATTCAAAGGGTGGGGATTTGCGGGTCTTTACACATAGAATGTGAGACTGCTTTCCAGAGACTCAAGAGAGCCCTCACCATAGCTCCAGTTTTAGCATTACGCGATGGAGGAAAAATGGTTACGGTGTACACAGATGCGTGCGACACGGGATTAGGCGGTGTCCTAATGCAAGAAGGAAGAGTGATATGCTATGGGGGTAGACAACTTAAAGTTCATGAGAAGAACTATCCCACACATGACTTGGAGTTAGCCGCGATTGTTTTTGCACTTAAATCTTGGCGCCATTATCTCCTAGGGGGAGAGATTCGAGCTGTACACCGACCACAAATCGCTTAAGTATCTCTTTTCGCAAAAAGATTTGAATCTGAGACAGCAGCGGTGGATGGAATTCTTGGCCTCATATGACTTCGATATAACTTATACCCCTGGCAAGGGTAACATGGTGGCGGATGCGCTAAGTAGAAAGAGGTAGACTTTGAGCCCCTTATTTGTTGAAATAAAATGTCTAGAGTTTATAGCGACCTTTGATTTTACGCATGCTGTTGAGTCATTGACTGGTACGTTAGCATCTCTTGAGCTGAGACCTACGCTTCTGGATCAAGTAGGGACTTCGTAGAAAGAAGACCCACAGATAGTCGAAATCATGGACAAGTTAATCAGTGGTGAGACGTCAAGTCACCTTGGTAGGTATGCCATTGATGACAAAGGATGGCTAAGGCGCGATGGAAGGCTGTGTGTTCCACTAGTGGGAGACTTAGTAAATAAAGTTCTCGAAGAGGCGCATCACTCGAAGATGACTATACATCCCGGAGGGGATAAGATGTACAGAGATATTAAACGCATTTTCTTTTGGGCCGGAATGAAAAAGAACGTGGCAGAATTCGTCTCAAAGTGCATGGTGTGCCAACAAGTCAAGGCCGAATCTAAAAAGCCCGGTGGGCTATTACATCCTTTGGAGGTCCCGCAATGGAAGTGGGAAAGTATCTCGATGGATTTCGTGGATGGATTGCCTAGGTCGAGGAAGGGGAATACTAGCATATGGGTCATTGTTGATAGACTCACGAAGAGTGCCCACTTCATCCCGGTGAAAAGAAAAAGGACTGCGTCAGGGCTAGCGTCTATTTACCTTCGAGAGATAGTACGGTTGCACGGGGTTCCTTCTAGCATAGTCAGTGACCGTGACCCAATTTTCACTAGCCAGTTTTGGAATAGTCTGCAAGAAGCAATGGGTACGCAACTTAATTTAAGTACAGCCTATCACCCTCAGACGGATGGGCAGACCGAAAGGGTAAATAGAGTACTAGAGGATCTTTTGAGGCTATGCATTCTTGATTTTGGTGGTACTTGGGAAGACCATCTCCCTCTCGTGGAGTTTGCTTATAATAATAGCTACCAAGCTAGCATAGGGATGGCACCGCTCGAAGCCCTATATGGAAGACCGTGCAAGTCACCAACTTGTTGGTGGGAGACGACTAACAGACTTATACTTGGGCCCGACATGATACGAGACACTTCAGAGAAGGTGGAGTTGATACGAAGACGAATGAAGGCGGCCCAAGATATACAGAAATCTTATGCGGACAAGAGAAGAACAGACCTAGAGTTCGAGGTCGGAGATATGGTTTTCATAAAAGTCTCTCCTTTGCGCAATGTGGTTCGTTTTGGAGCAATTGGAAAGCTAGCACCAAGATTCGTAGGACCGTTCCCTATCACTGAGAGGATTGGGCAGATGGACTATAAGGTAGAGTTACCTGGGAGGCTGGCCGGAGTACACAATGTCTTTCACGTCTCGCATCTCCGAAAGTGCCTACATGAGTCAGCTGAGGTGGTTGAGCCAAGCATCCTCGAAGGCGTAGAAGTGGAGAAAGAAGCAATGCTGAGGCGAGTTCCTATTCATATCTTACGGATGGAGATCAAGAAGCTAAGGAATCGCGAAGTCAAGCTAGTCAAAGTACAGTGGAGTGAAGCCCAAGAAGACGCAACTTGGGAAACCGAGGAGAAGATACGCGCGCTTTACCCATTTCTTTTTGAGGGTACTTTCTCGACTTCTTTTTCCTTTGAACTTGTAAACCTTTTGTATCATCCTACCTATGTTTGTTTTGTTAATCTTGTCTTGAGAACCTTAGAACCCTCTTTGGATGTAAACATGTATTTGAAACATGTTATGGTTGATGTTTGCAAATGGTGTGTTTGCAAGTGATTTCTAGTGGATGCATGACACACATTAGGCACTAGATCGGCTCAGACACCTTTTCATGTTTCATTTGCATGGGTGCTCATACTTGTACATGGATGAACTTGTTATGCTATCACGTGGATGTTGCATATGGATGATGTTTGTGCACTCATGTAGAAATTTTAAGTTATGTTAGGAATTTGCATACATGTTGGACTCATTACACTAACATATCTTGCATTAAGGAGGTTTACTGAATCAGTAACCGCCTGATCTTTGGCATTAGATAAGTACATATACACACACATGCTGCATATGTTCATACAGCATTAGAGATTTTTTTAAGGACAATGATTGCTCGTGAATGATGTTGTGAGTAAATGGATGTGGATGGTAGGATGCGTTCTTCCTAACATAGAGATTTCGGGGACGAAATCCTTTAAGGAGGGGAGAATGTAACAACCCGTATTTTAATAACGTGTTATAACCATAAATCTAGGCAGAATTAAATTTTAAAATAAGAACCAAGGGAAACGGGTTGCGCCATTGCGTTCGTCTCGGAATTCTGCATGAAATCGAGTCCGAGTTTTCGAAAATCGGAGTCCGTATGACCAAGTTATGGCTCCCTAAAGTTTCAGAAATATTTAGAGTTCAAAACAGCTCGAATTTGAATTCAAAATTCGAATTTCAAACGCAGAACAGACTGGGCGGGAAATTTCCCGCTTAGACCCAGGTCGACTGGGGAGTCGACTGGGCAGTCGACACCCCCAGGACCAGGTCGACTGCGCAGTCGACTTGGTAGTCGACCTGGTCACCTAGCCTGTTTTTGAGCCAGATGTATCTGGTCTCGTTGCTTGTCCAGATTCACTCTCTAAACACTATATAAACAGCCCCTGACCCTAGACTTTCTATCACATTCTTGTCTGACCATATGCTGCTGAAGTTCTGACTGGAAGATAGAGAATAAGGATGCTATTCAGGACTTTGTTAGTGCTACGTTGGTTTGGGGTTGGCTAGAGATTCTGCTTCTACTCTTTTTGCTTTCTCATTCTACGATCTGTAAGCCCTTTGTCACTCTTAGATTTAAACTGTAAATTTAACCTGAACATGATGTAAACTGAAATTGTGCCTAAACATGATAACTAAGTTGGATCTACTCCTGTATATCTTGGATCTATAACTATCACTTGTAAATCCGTTATTTTGAATCTAGTTTTGTACACCCCAGATCTATTCTTCTAAAATGTTGACTTGTGGAATATCAGTATGAACTTGATTTGGATATATTCATGTTTAATCTAAAACCACTTTTACGATCTTTATCTTGCCATGCCTGTGATGTTGAAACTATTATTGGGGTACTATTAAATGTCAATCCTTTACGATGTCTATCACCATGTCTTGTCAAGTTGATGTTGAGACCCTATTTCATATGCCTGTAATGTTATAATCATCATACTTAACTCATGAACACCTTTGCCATTCTATGACTATCCTGTTTGTGTTATTCCCTATTTTGACACGTTGTATTAATGCGAATTCACGTATGTTGGGGATACGTTTTGGGTAGATTAGGCAAACTTGAAAATTGGCTATGGAATTGACATGATATGACATGAAAATATGACATGAAAACTTGACATGAGAATAAGCTTGAAAACATGAATTTGGGACATGACAATTAGATAACTTGAAAATGGACAACTCGAGGTTGGGTTGAATTTGCAACGTAAATCTGCCCGGAACCGCCCGGCAAATCCAGTAGTTGCAAATAATAGGACCCAATGTGAGTAGTTGGTCATATAGCACTTTAAACCTGAGGTTAGACTAGGTTATGGTGTAAATCTGCCCCGAACCGCCCGGCACATCCAGTAACCGTATCAAGTCTAATGTGAGAGGTTGGGGTGCGTTAAGTGAATTAATGCCACATGGTAAGGTTAAGTCATGGACCCCTTGAATATACTTAACCAATTTGACATGTCGATTTGATAGGGTTAAGTCATGACCTTTTTTTTTAATGATAATACTTAACCTATTAGAAATCCTAGCCACGTGGTCCCTTTCAGCAGTAACCCACTTAGAAGTATCACGATACCCTGGGGACTAGGCAGGGTGGGGCACGATTACTGGGCTGATTGTAAGCGACCATGAATAACGGCTGAGTAAGGTGCACCAGTGTAGGTTCAGGCGGATTAGGGTCGTGCACTTAGTCCGGAGTTGAAAAAGTAGGCATGGGCACCCATAGTACTACATTGTGTGTGCTTGATTTGTGTCAGTGGTTGACACCCTAGGACCTGATACACCCTAGGGTGGACCTAGCACATGTGACTACATTCCGCGATTGGGCCGTATGACACCGATACACGACGAGTAAAGCCGATCGATTAGGATGGACTGTTGGACCCCGTATTGGGTCATTTCATGTTATTGGGTGTAGGGATCAATTCTGGATTTATACTTGACATGGATTTGGACACTAATACAGTTAGTGCAGTAAACCTTGTATATGCGATGCCACTCTTATCCTGTCAACTTTTATTATCATGTCAGTCCAGTTATTATCTTTATGTTTAATCTCAGTTTCTCATGTCTAGTTAACTTTATTAGTTTTTATGCTGATAGTCACTAGGGCTTACCAGCCTTTTTGACTGACCCATTTTCTTCCACCTCTTTTTCTTTCGTTCCCCCCCCCAGGTTCTCAGGGACGAAACTCTAGCTCTTAGCTTGGACTTTGCTTGCTTTCTGACAGCTCATGTACGGTTTGGTCTTGAGCTATGTTATGGCTGCACTCATGCTCTTTTTGGGGAATAATATTGGACTTATGTTGTTTTAAGTACTTTGCTTCTTAGAACTTGATGTAATGAAATAATGACTTGGTATTTTGATGTAAGAGATTTTGACTCTATTTTCCACGTAATGAGATTTGGTTAAATTTATATCCGCTGCTTTATATACTCTGTTTAATTTATGTTCTGTCTTGTGTTATCTCTGTGCCTATTTACTAGATAATACCCCTCCAAAACTAGTGCATTCCCTTTGTGAGTGACCCTAGAGGAGGTGGGGTGTTACAATTAAAATGCCTGAACACTGCGTTTACCTACCCTTTGGGGTGTCGATGAGTCAAAAAATGACTCCATCTTCTTCACATTGTCACCGATATATCCGAGGCGCCTCGCAACAGCAACAACCACATAAGTCAAACTCGTCAGGGCATGTAAAACCACTGACGCCACTTCTAGCTAGAAAGAAACGCATGTCCTCCCTGAGGTCCTCTTTCGTTTCTGGTTCACAACTGGGGTGTGAGGCTCGCGAATCAGCATTACACAAAGCTATGCCACACAGGCCGTGCTTTGATCATCAACCACAAGACTTTGCTTTTCAACAGAGGCCCTGATCATTTGAGTCTTAGCATGCCACACGGGCAAACCACTCCAAGCAACCGATATCCATCAATCACACAGAATGATATCCAATGTCAGACACATAGTCCATTTACAAGTTCGTTCTGGGTCTGAACGAAACCGGAGGCACCTAGTACCCCGTATATCCATCGATCTCCAAGTACGTCTGGACGATCACTAACTGATTCCCTCCTCTTGGGTGTACGGCCCAATCAAGATCATCAGTAATCACTCAAACGACGTGAAGACCTCCGGTCTTCGACCACCGTCTTCACCTTCGACTTATCGTCATATCAGTTACTCAGAATGGGATAAACCCGGTCTTTCCGAATAACTCGCGTATATAATAAACAAGTGTTACACAAACACAACATACGCCTCGTTCCAATTCATCAGTCACTAACCGTAAATCAAAGAGAGAATAATTCCCTAAATATTAACCCCGAAGGCCGAAACCAACATCAGATCAATATCCAAGAAACCGTTCTGCATAGCTAACCTACAGTTAGTTTCTAAATTTCACATTCTTAGGGGAAAGGTTCCCATTAATTTTATCAAAGATAAGTTCTTTTAAATTTATTCTTTAATCTTCTTTTGAATATCAATTTAAACTAGTAGGGATTAGCGAACCATATCGAAGTAATAATTTATTTTAATTTCCCAATCCCAACCTATTCATCCCATGAAGTAAAACTGGTAATACTTCATATCTAACACCATGGTGTTATCGGTAAATTCAATTACCATTTCACGTTCAAATCTAATTAAAGATTTAACTATCGCCTGGAGCAAAACTGGTGATACTCCATTCTCGATCTTTTCAATCTAATTAAAGATTCATTAAAACTCCACTTAGTTTTAATCTTTAACTGGGTTAAAGAACCAATGTCATTTAAAACACAGTTCACGATAAACCCACCTCACATTCCATTCTATTAGTTTCTAACCAAAAATTAGTAAGAGAACAGTTCCCTAAATATTAACCGCGAAGGCCGAAACCAACATCAAATCAATACCCAAGAAACCATTCAACTTGACTAATATCCAATTAGTTTCTGATTTTCTTAACTCGGTTGGGTCTAAGAACGGTTTTATTGAAGATACCGTTCACGACAACCCAAAATCACATTCCATTAATTATCGGGTTAAAGAACAAGTGTTATTTAAAACACCGTTCACGTTAAACCCAAAAATCAATTCAAATTCAAATCCAATTAAATACCATTTAATTGGTACACTTCATTAAATCTAAATAAAAAGATTTAATCTTTTTCTCAACTGGGTTCAAGAATAGTGCTAATGAAGACACCATTCACGACAAACCCAAATCCCATTTGATATTAAATAAAAGGCTCTGAATAGAAAATATATTGGCTTATATTCAATATCAAATTCTACGACCAACAAATATCGTATTGGAAATAACGATATAAATATATCTTTCAAATTTCCATAACAATATCTGTTTAATCACGAAATTCAACATTGAAATATTCCAAAGACAATTTCGATTCAAATCCACTCCAATTCAATTATTGGAAATTCTAGTTATTTTAAAACCATTTCAAATCCACTTTATTTATTTTAAAAATAAATAGAATTATAATTCTAGTTCAAAACTAGTTCATTTCGATAAAAATCTATTTTTATCTTTTCAAATATGGAGTTTTTCATCCCAATTCCTCACAAATCATTTCTTATGATTTTACACAAATTATTATTATTGTTAATCATTTTATCAAGGCCCGTACAGTCGATTTCCATCAATGGCCATCGAACTACACTTACAGCGACCTTTTCAAAATTTGATTTGGACATAATTCCAAATCCAACCGTTAGATTTATAATTTCTAATATTCATTGGATCTTTTCGATATGAAACCAACGGTTCCGGTTTTAGGAGAATCCGACGGTTAGATCTCCCATAATGTCCATTCGAAGTCAGTGGTCGAAATTCGCGAACTGCCGTGGCGCAGCGCATTCTATTCAGGCCATTACATATAATATATATATATACATATATATTATATATTTCGTCGATTTCCTTTTAAAACGTATTATATAAATCATTTTAAATTCGTTTTCAAAACGATTTCAACTTCATATTCAATTTCAAATCAAAATTGAATCTTTCCAATATAAATTCGTTTTAAATTCATTTCAACTCGATTTCAATTCAAATCCATTTCAATTCAAATCCATTTAAATTCAAATCGATTTCAATTCAAATCGACTTCAGTTCAATTTCAATACGTTTTTAAATTCAATTCAAAACGATTTCCATTCTATTTCAATCTAATTCGAATTTCAATTTATTTCAATTTAATTCGAATTTCAATTCAATTCAATTTAATTCGAATTTCAATTCAATTTAATTTAATTTGAATTTCAATTCATTTCAAAATATCAGATTTTGAAATCACACTATTTTCTATATTCATTATAAAAATGAATAAAATCGATATAAATATCGTTCACGTCAAAATGGCATCAATCTAATCAACACGGCTTTTATTCAACACATGAATTTATTTTCTATTCAACACATGAATTTATTTTATAAATTAGAATAAGGCCCAATCAATTACCATATCATGTTAATTATATGGATTTTCTACAACACATGTATATAATATCAACGGTAAATAATCAACCACCGTCCAGAGTGCACCACACAACTGCACAAGCATTAAATACAACTAATTAACGCTTACACAGTCTGTCAATCCATCGATTGACATACAACTAAACAATCGGGATTAGTGTACATCAAATCTCATTCCAATACCCATGTGGGGTTTCAATCAATCAAACACAGATTTTATTTGTGCAGTTGGGAGATGTGTAAAATTTATCGTCCCAATCAATATCAGTCAAATCAGTGTATATAAACAAATCGTCCGATTCGTTTATAAATATTTATTTTATATACACGTTAAAAATTATATTTTTAACTATAAAATATTTTCTACTTTAAAATATTTTATTTCTTTTCACATCACACAATCAAATTTCACAATACAACAACCAAACAAACAAGTCATTCATGGTTTGTGGACAACGGGTGTTGGGTGCTACTAAACACCGTCTGCATCCTAGTATATAATTCAACTAGAAATAAATTTAAAAGTGAGGAGTTCTCACCGAATAGCTAAACCAAATGCCTCGACTCTTCATATGTAGAAAATCTTCATCGTTCTCGCCTTTTGTCACTTTCGTTGCCCGTATTCACTACATATATAAAAATCACATTTTTATAATGCCACTATATAGATAAGAATTCTATATTTTTACAACGATGTTCATATAATAAAGATTATATTTTTATCACGCTATTCTCTATATAAAAATTATATTTTTAATCCCTTTTCTATTTATATAAAAATAAATAAATAAATAAATCATATTTTACTATACTATTTCAGATTTTATTATTAAAAACTGATGTGTAAAACAATAATATTTCATAAAAAAACTGATTTTTCTATTCTATAAAAACTGCTATTTATATTTTTGAATTAATGTTTTGAAAACAAAGTTACTTCTATTTTAAATAAATTTAAAGAGGGAAAACTCACTGTCTTCTCATTCCAGAACAGTCGTTGTGTTCCCTTCCTGCACTACCACGAACTATCGAACACATCTGAACCGACTAGGGCACCCAAATCCATTGTTTGCCTTCATCTTCCTCCAGCGCACGGCGTCTCCGGCTCCTGCTGATGATCCACGGCAACCACAAGATGCCCCGCCACCACATATGCCTGCGCGCTGAACAGCGCTGAGTTCGGTTGTCTCGATCGATGGGTTGACCGCGGTTTCGGGATTGGCGAAAAATGGCTGCGAGCGCACGTCGAGATGGAGATGAGAGGGGGCGAGCGACGGTGTTTGTAACGACCCGGATTTTGAGCGACTTTGGTTATCGACATAAGCTCGATGTCGATAACCAAAACATCGAAAAATCATGGTGATTAATGAAAGAAATTAGAGGGTGAGGATAGATAAGATAGAAACTTAGAATAGAAGAAGGAAAGAAGAACTTACATCATCAGAGTAACACGAATCTCACAGTGGAACGAATAACATATAATATATAACATAACTTTGAAATATAACGGTTATGTATACAATAGCACTTATCAGAGTACAACACTTACAACACTGCGGAACAAAACTCTATATAACTAACGCTGAAGCCTCCTGCTCCAAGCTCCTTTAGATAGATATGAAAAATCCTGAACTACTTGACTGCCCGTACAAATTTAGGCACCCAAGATTTTAGGTAGAACAAAACAAAATAAACTCCGGGTCAATCATGGGGCTGGTATGGGTAAAACAGTTTTAAACAGTTTTAAACGGTTCTAACATCTTTGACAAGCAATATCATTCTGATATTATAATAATGTCTAAGTACAAATATATATCAATCTAGCAGAAACGTTTTCATCTCATGTTCTACATATATAGTATAAAATCAAAACCGCAAGCACGTATTGGGTAATGGGTTTCCAACTATGACAACGTATGGAACCACTTTTCGCTAGTGTACCTCTAGAGAGGAATACACCGGGTTCAACAAGAACATCTTGCAACCCGGCCACACATGACCGACCACTCATTTCGCTTGAGTGTATCGAATGTATATCACCAACGGTTGGGATCAGCAACCGTTCCCGTATATATATATGGGACAACATTGATAGATTAAAGAAGCAAATGAATATTCTCTAGATAGGTAATCATACACCCTACTTCGGTGCGATGGACTTAGCCATGCTGCCTGCTCGATTTCTGACATTTACCGGATGATGAGGCTAGAAGTTACGCATTATCATCACATCAGATTCACTTCGAATGCCACATTGTCAGATCCATCGAAAATCACTAATTGACGTCTACAACCATACATTACGTGTCAGCTAAAAAAAGTTTCCTTCTCCGCTTCCACTCTTGGTACGGTTGAAGAAATCAATGTACGTGACCTTCTGGAAATACTCTGTCAGACATTCATTCATACAAGTCATCCTCATTCACTTAGAATGTCACATCGTCATACCCGCCAAATCACAAATTGACTTATCAAAAAATAACACGGGTATACAGCTAAGAGAAACGAATTCCTCCAAGACCAAACGTATATACGTTTGAAGAGATCAACTTACGCGATCCATTGGATATACTCTGTCAGACCTTTGTCCATACAAGTTGTCCTCGGACTGGACAAACCGAAGGTGTAACAACCCGTATTTTCAATAACCTATTCTAACATAAATCGAGGCAGAATTAAATTTACAAATCTGAATCAAGGGAAACGGGCTATGCCATTGCGTTCGTCTCGGAAAAATACGCGAAATAGATTCCGAGTTTTCGAAAATCGGAGTCCGTATGACCCGTTTAAGGCCTAATGAAGTTTTCAGAAAATTTCAAGTTCAAAACAGATTTGAATTTCAAGTTCAAATTTCGGATTTCGGGCCTGGAAGGCTAGGCGGGAAATTTCCCACCAAGCCAACCAAGTCGACAGGCCTGTCGACTTGGCAGTCGACTTGGTTGGACCCAAGTCGACAGCCCTGTCGACTTGGTTCAGCCGGGCAGTTTTGCCTGGTGCACCATTTTGGGGTTTTGGTTAGGTTTTGGGGCCAGATTCGGTTTTAAGGGCTGAGATTGGAATTAGTTTAATCCTAAGGCTAAAACTAATCCTAATCTCTATAAATAAGACCCTAACCTAACCCTAAATCATCATTATTCATTCATACAACTAAACTATGGCAAAATCATTCCTCTCATGGCCTCCACTCTCTTCATAAAATTCCTAAATAAATTTCTATGAGAGATTTTCCATGCATACAAGTGTTTTCAAGCTTGTATGAGCATCATTAGCTTGCATTCAAGTCAAGTTTCCATATTTACATCATAAAGCAAGGGTTTTTATTGATTTGGAGCTTTCATATTGGGTTTATTTGATTTCATAAGGGCTTGTCTCAATCTATTAATATATTTGTGTCTTCATAAGAATTTGTAAGCCCTTTTCTACTTTCATATTTAAACTCTAAAGTTAAATGAATGATGCAAGTTTGGTTGATCATTATGATATGCAAGTTTGCCATGATATGCAAGTTTACTATGTCATGTTATGCAAGTTTGATATGTTATGCTATGCAAGTTTGCCATGTTATGATATGCAAGTTTATCATGTTATGTTATGCAAGTATGCCATGTTATGATATGCAAGTTTACCATGTTATGCTATGCAAGTTTGCCATGTTATGATATGCAAGTTTAACATGTTATGTTATGCAAGTTTGCCATGTTATGATATGCAAGTTTATCATGTTATGTTATGCAAGTTTGCTATGTTATGATATGCAAGTTTGCCATATGATATGCAAGTTATGTTATGCAAGTTTGGGTTGATCATTTTGCTCATGTTATCATGTTATGCAAGCTTATCTTGGGTTTATGAGCTTAAAGCTTCAGGCTTTATGCTAAAGGTTGCATTTTGGCAACATGTAAGTTATCATATCCCTTATGATAACTTGCATGTGAGGCTAAATGCGAACTTATGGCAACTTCTACATGTCATTTATCACCATGTATCACTTATATGCTAAGTTTGGTTTTATGCATGCTTTTGAGGCCTAAAAATGTAATATGCAAGTATATGAACATATGTACATTTCATATGCCACCATGTTAAACTTGTGGCTTCAACACCTTTATGTCATGATTATGCCAAGTTCCCTCTTTCTATCCTTTATGCGCTATTGCGATATGTAAGCGATGGGATTGCGTTTGGGGTTGGGTAAACTTAAAAGGCATAAAAACATAAGATTGGGAATTTACCTATTATATTAGGTCTACCCATTGGGAATTTACCTATTAAGTTAGGTCTACCCAAATTCTTGAAAACTTGTAATGTGTTTTGGAAACATGATGGACATGACACTTAGAAAATATAAGTGTGACCAACTCGAGGTTGGGTTGAGTTTGTAGCGTAAAACTACCCGGAACCGACCGGCTTAACTAGTTGCTACAAACAATAGGACCCAATGTGAGAAGTTGGTCATGTTGTACCTTGAACCCGAGGTTAGACCAAGTTGTGGTGTAAAGCTACCCGGACCCGCCCGGCTTAACTAGTAACCACAACAAGGTCTAATGTGAGAGGTTAAGGCACATTAAATTAATTAATGCCTCATGATTAGGGTTAAGTCATGGTCCACTTAATACTTAACCAATTTGGGCTTGGTAGATTAATCAGGGTTAAGTCGTGAACTCATCGTTACACTTAACCAAGTTAATCCATGATTAGTAAAAGGGTTAAACCGTACTTAACCCACTAGAAAATCCTAGCAATGGGGGTCCACTCCAGCAGTAATCCCAAGTTTGTATCATTAAGACCCTAGGGACTAGGCTAGGGTGGGGGGCACAATTATTGGACTTGAGGCAAGTGACCAAAAACGACGGCAGAGTGGTACGCCGATGTAGTTCCGGACGGACTATGGTCGTGCACGTAGTCCGTATTTGGAGAAGTCAAGCATGGGTACCAGTAGATCGAGACTGTGCACTTATGTTTATGGTGTCCAGGGGATGACACCCTAGGGCTTGATACACCCGACGGGAGACCCGGCACAGTCCGACTACAATTATGTTTGGGCCGTATTGACACCAACACGTGACGAGTTAGGCTTAGGGGGCCGATCGATTAGACCGTTTGGTTGGACCTCGTATTAGGGTCATTTCATATTATTGGGCCAAAGCTTGGGCCAAGGGATAAATACTTGTTTATTCAAGTCATGTTAGCTTGCTAGTACACCTGTGGTGCAAAAACCTTAAACCTGATTATGCGATGACACCTTTATCTACCTTGTTAGTTAATCATCATGCTAGTATGTTGTTATCCTTATGTTCATCCCTGCTTCTCATGCCAGTTAACTTTATCAGTTTACATTGATTGTAGTAGGGCTTACTCAGTCTTTTTGACTGACCTGTTTTTCTTTCGCCTCTTTTCTTCCGTTCCCCCCCCCCCAGGTTCTCAGGGTGGGAATATTGGAGCTTAGCTTGGATTTCTGATCGCTTGCTTGTGGGATTTTATCTCATGTACGGTCTTGATATGAAGCTAGCTATGGTTATCACTTATTTTGGGGATAGTACTTATGTATTTCAGTTTTTCAGTGATGTTGTTTTTATCTAGACTTGTTACATTTGGAAAGTTGACATTATGTTGTACCAGACTTGTTTTGAAATAGTTTGAAATCTTCCGCTGTTTTACTTATCTTATTTACTCTGTTTACATATATACATATGTTCTTGTTCTGCCTTGATATATCATTATGCATGTTTACCCGGTACAAACGCCCCTCCAAAGTCAGAGTGCTTGCAAGAGCCACCCTGGCGGAGGTGGGGTGTTACATTTGGTATCAGAGCATATGGTTTACGAGAAGGAACAAAAAGGTTTTTGAAACTTTTGGAAAACTATTTTTAAAACCAAGTATAAAGTATTTTCCAAAGAAAAGTCTAGTTTATTTTAAAGGCTATTCCCCAAAAAGCCATTAGCAAAAATTCCTTCGTTTTTCTCCATTCTGAATCTATCTTTTTCTTCGTTTTTAGTATGGCCGATAACTTTGCTATTCCGGAGGGAGTACACGTACCAGTTTGGTATAGGAGACTTTTGGAGGCTAGGGCGACCGAAGCCGGCCCCGCAGATGTTCCTCCTCCTCCTCCTCCGGTAGTTAATGTTCCTCCTCCTCCTGTCGCTGAGGTTCCTCTTCCTCCTCCCCCTCAGCATCCACAAGAGGATTTCGCGGAGATTTGCAAAGACTTTAAGGCGATGGGTTGCAAGAATTTCATTGGAACCGAGACTTATGTAGAGGCAAGGAATTGGTTGAAAGAAACCGAAGATCTTTTTGCCTTCTTTGATATAGATGACCGTAGGAAGGTTTTATTGGCAGTGTGGTTGCTAAAGGAAGAAGCTGCACGTTGGTGGGTGGTCACCACCGCTACTAGGCCAATTGAGACTTGGGATGACTTTAGGGGAAAGTTTGGACTAAGGTTCCTATCACTGAAGCAAGGGGACATGACTATTAGGGAATACATAGATAAGTTTAATCAACTGGCTCGGGTCGGTTTAGACTTGGTTAACACAGCTCAGAAGAAGGCCCTATACTTTGCTCTAGGATTAAACGAGCCATTACATGGTTTAGCCATGACTCATATACCCTTGGGGGCAACTTTCGAGAGTTTGGTGAATATGGCCCAACTCAATGAAGAGAATAGGAGTGACAAGAAAGAGATCAAGATGAATGATACTCAAGCCAAGAAGACTGATTCCTAGTGGAAAGGAAATCAGGGTAATCCAAGTGGTCAGAGTAGTCAAGGCAATCAGAACAAGAACAAGAGTCAAGGCAACAAGGGGAACAATAGCAAGGGCAATAACGACAAGAGGAAGTGCCATTATTGCGGTTCAGTTGGGCATCTTATTAAGGATTGTAGGAAGAGAAAATGGAAGAGTGGTGAATGCTTTCATTGTGGTGAGTTTGGACATTTCAGCAAAGATTGCCCGAAGAAGCAAGGGCAAGGTCAGACTCAGTGTGCAAGACCATCTGGAGGGCGAGTTCATCCCCTCAACATCGTTCTTACAGCTCATGATCGAGGTAGTGTTTCTGTTGGAAGTCTTGTTTACATTTCTGATTTTCCTGTTTGTACTTTGTTTGATTCTGGCACATCGCATAGTTTATTTCATCTGATCTAGTTGAAAGTTTACACCTAAGTACTAGTCTAGTTAATGATCCCGTGTGTGTTTCAAATCCAATTGGGGTTTCCGCCCATTTGTCTATTATCTACGTGGATTTGAAAATCTCTATCTTTAGTGTAGAGTTCTCGTGTGATGCTTATATTCTCGGTTTCATGGGGTATGGGTTGATTTTTGGGCATGGATGGGTTGTCCAGTTTTGGAGCCATCCTTGATTTTTGAGCATAGGGTTGTGAGGCACATGACTCGCCTCGGTAATACCCTAAAAATTTCTTGTAACCCTATGGGTCCCGTCATGTTGTGTTATCTTGAATCCCTCAACTCGTCTATCGATAGTTTGCAATTGGTGAGGGTGGTCCGAGAATATCCTGATATCTTGGGTGAAGTGAAGGGGGGTTACCCCTAAACGAGAGATAGATTTCCGCATATATCTGGTTGATAATGCCAAGCCAGTTACGTGGCCGGTTAGGCACATGGTCCCGCAAGATGAAAGTTAAGAAAGCAAGTCAAGGAGTTGCTTGAGAAGAACTTCATACAATGAAGCATTTCCAAGGAGGGTGCTCTAGTAGTATTCGCTAGTAAGGTGGACAGTTTGCTTCGCCCGTGTGTTGATTATCGTGAGTAGAACAAGGAGAATAGACAACCATTACCAAGGATCGATGATTTGTTTGATCAGCTTGTAGGAACATCTGTTTTCTCTTGATCTTGCTACTGGATTCCATCAGCTCAGAGTAGCTGAGGATAGTATAGACAAAACTGCGTTCAGAACTCCAGATGGATTCTTAGAATGGCTGGTCATGCCATTCGGTTTGACTAATGCACCCGCCTACTTCGTGGACTTGATGAGTAGGGTGCCTAGGGAGTTCCTGAACAAGTTTGTGGTAATCTTTGTAGAAGATATCCTGACTTTCTTAAAGAACGAGGAAGAACATGTTAGACATCTCAAGGAGGTGATGGATACGCTTAGAGCGCATCAGTTGAAAGCCAAGTCCTCCAAATGTCATTTTGGAGAAAAAGGAGATAGATTTCTTGGGCACATAGTTTCTAAGCAAGGCTTAGTGGTGGATCCTGCTAAAGTGGTCGCGGTTCAAAACCGAAAAGCTCCGATGAGGACAATTGAAGTAAGAAGTTCTCTCAGTTTAATTAGTTAGTTAGCGTCCCTTGAGCTTAGACCTACCGTTCTGGATCAAGTAGGGACTTCACAGAAAGAAGACCCGCAGTTAGTCGAGATCATGGACAAGTTGATTCGAGGCGAGATAGTAAGTCACCTCGCTATAGATGACAAGGGATGGCTAAGACGCGATGAGAGAAAGAAGGTTCTTGAAGATGCACATCATCCGAGGAGGTGGCCAAGTTTGTCCCAAGGTGCATGTTGTGCCAACAGGTTAAGGCCGAGTCATAAAAAGCCCGGTGGGCTATTACATCCATTGGAGGTCCCCGCAATGGAAGTGGGAAAGCGTCACGAAGGATTTCGTGGATGGACTGCCTAGATCAAGGAAAGGGAATAAGAGCATGTGGGTCATAGTAGGTAGATTCACGAAGAGTGCTCATTTCACTCCGGTAAAGAGCGAAAGGACTGCATCATAACTAGCGACAGTTTACTTTCAAGAAATAAAGCGGTTGCACGAGGTTCCCTAAAGTATAGTTAGTAACCACGACTCAATCTTCACTAGCCAGTTTTGGAATAGTCTACGGGAAGTCATGGGCAAGCACTGAATCTAAGGACTTCCTATCATTCACAGGCAGATGGTTCATTTCGTTCAAGCATGAGTTATAGAAAATTACGTTAGTAAGAGCAATTGGTAAACGTGGATTGGTATTTTCAAGAAAAGTTCTGCTACGTGGAATACTTTATAGTAAGCAAACGAGATCCAGGATTCACTGGTGAATTTTGGAGAGCTTGCATGAAACCATGAGGTCATAGTTATGTTTAAGCCAAGAATGATAGAAGAGTAAGTGAAAGAGGAAGACGAGAGGCGACAATGAAATGGGTTCCAACTCGTATTTGGAAATAAGAGTTAAGAAGCTAAGAAATCATGAGGTAAAAGACGGTCAAAGCACAGTGGAGTTAAGCTCAAGGAAACGTGACTTAGAAGACTGAAGGCTAGATACGCGCATCATATCTCTTTTTAAGAGCATATCCTTGATCCTTGTTTTCCTGTGGAACTTACTCGCATGTTATCTTTTTACGTATATCCTCTCGGTCCCATTCTCGGTCCTATTTCTGTCGGGAGGTATGACTTATTGGCTAGTAATACATGTCAGGGTTTGGAGGGGTTCGTTAGGTTGACTAAACCTTTTGGGCTTTTATAGAATATGGGTTGGGTTAGGAAGGGATTTCTTGTAATCCGAAAGGAGTATATCCTGCTTATCTTCCCGATCTCTTTGTAGCATATCTTTTACTATCCATGTTTGTCTTGATTATCTAGTTTATCATGTTAATCTTGTCATGAGAACCTTAGGTAGAAACCCTTTGGATGAAACATGTGTTTGAAACATGTTATGCTTGATGTTTGCAAGTGGTTGCAAGTGTTTGCAAGTGGTTACTCGTGGATGCATTATACACGTTAGGCACTAGATCGGCATGCACACTCCTCATATTGCATATGCATGAGTGTTTATGCTTATTCATGGATGAAAATTTTTGTGTTATCACATGGATGTTGCATATGGATGTATGTTATGTGCACACATATAGATGTTATACATTATGTTAGGAATTGCATGCATATGGATTCATTTCACTAACATAATTTGCATAGATGATATTTGCATTAGATAAGTACATATACACACACCTTTGCATATGTTCATACAACATTTAGAATCTTGTAAGGACAATGATTGCTCGTGGATGATGTTTTGAGTAGATGGATGTTGGATGGTAGGATACGTTCTTCCTAACTTGAAGATTTCGGGGACGAAATCCTTTAAGGAGGGGAGAATGTAACAACCCGTATTTTCAATAACCTATTCTAACATAAATCGAGGCAGAATTTAATTTATAAATCTGAATCAAGGGAAACGGGCTATGCCATTGCGTTCGTCTCAGAAAAATACGCGAAATAGAGTCCGAGTTTTCGAAAATCGAAGTTCGTATGACCCGATTAAGGCCCAATGAAGTTTTCAGAAAATTTCAAGTTCAAAACAGATTTGAATTTCAAGTTCAAATTTCGGATTTCGGGCCTGGAAGGCTAGGCGGGAAATTTCCCGCCAAGCCAACCAAGTCGACAGGCCTGTCGACTTGGCAGTCGACTTGGTTGGACCCAAGTCGACAGCCCTGTCGACTTGGCTGTCGACTTGGTTCAGCCGGGCAGTTTTGCCTGGTGCACCATTTTGGGGTTTTGGTTAGGTTTTGGGGCCAGATTCGGTTTTAAGGGCTGAGATTGGAATTAGGGTTTAATCCTAAGGCTAAAACTAATCCTAATCTCTATAAATAAGACCCAAACCTAACCCTAAATCATCATTATTCATTCATACAACTAAACTATGGCAAAATCATTCCTCTCATGGCCTCCACTCTCTTCATAAAATTCCTAAATAAATTTCTATGAGAGATTTTCCATGCATACAAGTATTTTCAAGCTTGTACGAGCATCATTAGCTTGCATTCAAGTCAAGTTTCCATATTTACATCATAAAGCAAGGGTTTTTATTGATTTGGAGCTTTCATATTGGGTTTATTTGATTTCATAAGGGCTTGTCTCAATCTATTGATATATTTGTGTCTTCATAAGAATTTGTAAGCCCTTTTCTACTTTCATATTTAAACTCTAAAGTTAAATGAATGATGCAAGTTTGGTTGATCATTATGATATGCAAGTTTGCCATGATATGCAAGTTTACTATGTCATGTTATGCAAGTTTGATATGTTATGCTATGCAAGTTTGCCATGTTATGATATGCAAGTTTATCATGTTATGTTATGCAAGTATGCCATGTTATGATATGCAAGTTTACCATGTTATGCTATGCAAGTTTGCCATGTTATGATATGCAAGTTTACCATGTTATGCTATGCAAGTTTGCCATGTTATGATATGCAAGTTTATCATGTTATGTTATGCAAGTTTGCCATGTTATGATATGCAAGTTTATCATGTTATGTTATGCAAGTTTGCTATGTTATGATATGCAAGTTTGTCATATGATATGCAAGTTATGTTATGCAAGTTTGGGTTGATCATTTTGCTCATGTTATCATGTTATGCAAGCTTATCTTGGGTTTATGAGCTTCAAGCTTTATGCTAAAGGTTGCATTTTGGCAACATGTAAGTTATCATATCCCTTATGATAACTTGCATGTGAGGCTAAATGCGAACTTATGGCAACTTCTACATGTCATTTATCACCATGTATCACTTATATGCTAAGTTTGGTTTTATGCATGCTTTTGAGGCCTAAAAATGTAATATGCAAGTATATGAACATATGTACATTTCATATGCCACCATGTTAAACTTGTGGCTTCAACACCTTTATGTCATGATTATGCCAAGTTCCCTCTTTCTATCCTTTATGCGCTATTGCGATATGTAAGCGATGGGATTGCGTTTGGGGTTGGGTAAACTTAAAAGGCATAAAAACATAAGATTGGGAATTTACCTATTATATTAGGTCTACCCATTGGGAATTTACCTATTAAGTTAGGTCTACCCAAATTCTTGAAAACTTGTAATGTGTTTTGGAAACATGATGGACATGACACTTAGAAAATATAAGTGTGACCAACTCGAGGTTGGGTTGAGTTTGTAGCGTAAAACTACCCGGAACCGACCGGCTTAACTAGTTGCTACAAACAATAGGACCCAATGTGAGAAGTTTGTCATGTTCTACCTTGAACCCGAGGTTAGACCAAGTTGTGGTGTAAAGCTACCCGGACCCGCCCGGCTTAACTAGTAACCACAACAAGGTCTAATGTGAGAGGTTAAGGCACATTAAATTAATTAATGCCTCATGATTAGGGTTAAGTCATGGTCCACTTAATACTTAACCAATTTGGGCTTGGTAGATTAATCAGGGTTAAGTCGTGAACTCATCGTTACACTTAACCAAGTTAATCCATGATTAGTAAAAGGGTTAAACCGTACTTAACCCACTAGAAAATCCTAGCAATGGGGGTCCACTCCAGCAGTAATCCCAAGTTTGTATCATTAAGACCCTAGGGACTAGGCTAGGGTGGGGGGCACAATTACTGGACTTGAGGTAAGTGACCAAAAACGACGGCAGAGTGGTACGCCGATGTAGTTCCGGACGGACTATGGTCGTGCACGTAGTCCGTATTTGGAGAAGTCAAGCATGGGTACCAGTAGATCGAGACTGTGCACTTATGTTTATGGTGTCCAGGGGTTGACACCCTAGGGCTTGATACACCCGACGGGAGACCCGGCACAGTCCGACTACAATTATGTTTGGGCCGTATTGACACCAACACGTGACGAGTTAGGCTTAGGGAGCCGATCGATTAGACCGTTTGGTTGGACCTCGTATTAGGGTCATTTCATATTATTGGGCCAAAGCTTGGGCCAAGGGATAAATACTTGTTTATTCAAGTCATGTTAGCTTGCTAGTACACCTGTGGTGCAAAAACCTTAAACCTGATTATGCGATAACACCTTTATCTACCTTGTTAGTTAATCATCATGCTAGTATGTTGTTATCCTTATGTTCATCCCTGCTTCTCATGCCAGTTAACTTTATCAGTTTACATTGATTGTAGTAGGGCTTACTCAGTCTTTTTGACTGACCTGTTTTTCTTTCGCCTCTTTTCTTCCGTTCCCCCCCCCCCCAGGTTCTCAGGGTGGGAATATTGGAGCTTAGCTTGGATTTCTGATCGCTTGCTTGTGGGATTTTAGCTCATGTACGGTCTTGACATGAAGCTAGCTATGGTTATCACTTATTTTGGGGATAGTACTTATGTATTTCAGTTTTTCAGTGATGTTGTTTTTATCTAGACTTGTTACATTTGGAAAGTTGACATTATGTTGTACCAGACTTGTTTTGAAATAGTTTGAAATCTTCCGCTGTTTTACTTATCTTATTTACTCTGTTTACATATATACATATGTTCTTGTTCTGCCTTGATATATCATTATGCATGTTTACCCGGTACAAACGCCCCTCCAAAGTCAGAGTGCTTGCAAGAGCCACCCTGGCGGAGGTGGGGTGTTACAGAAGGCACTATTCAGTATATCCATCTTAGTCACTGTTAACTAAGACTTGTACAACAGCCCTTGCACTTTACTCCGTCTTCAATTATCTTTGGCATAAATGATTCACAACACTTGTGCCAATACAGAGTGGTTCTTTGGTTAATAATCCAACCGGTCTCTCCATATTAACAACGTTAAAAATGGTCAAAACTTCGATAGTCTGTGAGTTAACTATCAAAGAAAACAAGTGTGCAAACAACGATATTATTTCCAGATGGAAATTATATCAACCAAACATCATTTAACATTTATCTCTTTAGTTCATCTTACATCTCCTGTTTCCCTATATTCAACATTTGTTATTTTCTATATTTAGAAAATATACGTTATTAACACTGGAAACATTTCCATTCCCTGTTTCCTGTATTTAGAAAACATTTCTGATTCTTGTTTGGAAAACATTTCCAAACTCCTACGTTTGGATTAAACAGATGTTTAGATAAAACATCGCTATGCCAACTCAACCATTTTCTTTAATTACTAAATTCACTTTACCATCCTTTACTGCCGAACCTTAACCATTCCTCAGTTAAAAACGAAGCCAATCAAGTTGGGGTAGAACTACCTCTCAGACCTTAACTTAACAACACTTCTAACCTTGAAATAGGCAAAGTTCACTTTATATTTCTTTAACTAACTTCCTTACTTAACCTTTCTTTCGAATAACTATATTCGATTAACTCTTTTCAATTAACTCTATTGGACTGACCCTATTGGGTTAACTCTATTTGATTTACTCTATTTGATTAACCCCATTCACTTAACTCCTGTCGAATAAACTATATTCGATAACTCCTCTAACTCTATTCGAATAAACTATATTCGATTAACACCTTTACTATATTCGAATAAACTATATTCGATTAACTCTTTTACTATATTCGAATAAATTATATTCGATTAGCTCCTTTGATTTAACTCTAATCGATTAACTCCATCGAATAAACTATATTCGACAACTCCTTCGATTTAACTAATATTCTATAACTCACTTCGATTAACTAATAATCGATAACTCCTTCGAATAACTATATTCGATAATCTCCTCTGAATAAACGATATTCGATAATCTTCCCATTCGATTTAACAAATCGATAACTCCTTTTCGAATAACTAAATTTGACAACTCCTTTCGATTTAACTAATTGATAACTCCTTTCGATTAAACTATAATCGATAACTCCCTTCGATGAAACTAACATCGATACTCCTTTCGATGAAATTAACATCGATTAACTCCTTTTGATTAAACTATAATCGATAACTCCCTTCGATGAAACTAACATCGATTAATTTAACTCGACGAACTTAACTCGACTCCTTATCTCGATAATCTAACTCAAGAACTTAACTCGATAATCTAACTCAAGAACTTAACTCGATTAACTTATCTCGATAATCTAACTCAAGAACTTAACTCGATTAACTTATCTCGATAATCTAACTCAAGAACTTAACTCGATTAACTTATCTCGTTAATCTAACTCAAGTTGGTTAACTCCTATTGAATAACTAATATTCAATTTAACTCCATTCGCTTGACTCTAGATCGCAGCGATCACAATGGTTACGCCTGACTCCCTCAGGAAACATCCGACCGCCATAGGCTATTTACAGCCCTGCGAATTACGCTAGCAGTCGTACGTGATGGCAACTTATCCTGAATAACTCTGTTTGACTAACTCTATCTCAAATAACTATATTTGATAACTTCTACTTCGAATAAGTGGTATTCGATAACTTAACTTGATTATCAACTCGAAAATCTTAACTCAAATCGATTAACTCCAACTGATTAATTCTGCCTGGTCAACCCTAACTGATTAACTCTACTGGTTAACTCTAACTGGTTTCACTTGGTTTGACTAACACAATTGATTAACTCGACTGACTAATTCAACTCGATTAACCTAGCTTGATTTTTCTTATCTCGATTATCTAAACTAATCACTTTGATTAACTCGACTAATTCACTTTGATTACCTTAACCAATTTACTTTGATTAACTTAACCACTTCACTTAGTTTAACTTAACTAATTCACTTTGATTAGCTAATCAATTTACTTTGATTAACTAACCTGATAACTCAATTTGATTAACTTACTCGCTAATAACGTTTATTCCTTTTTAAATATTTTCTTTTATAATCTATTTATTTCCTAAATAAGTATTTACTTATAATCCTATTTATTTAACAAATAAATATCTCCTTTATTCTATTTATTCTAACAAATAAATATTCCTTTATTTTATTTATTCCCTAAATAAATAAATCATTTAACTTTATTTATACCCTAAATAATAAATTCTTTTACCTTTATTTATTTCCTAAATAAATAAATCATTTTTATCTATTTGTAAATGGTTTACAAATATCCCTCTTTCTATTTGTCTTGACAATATTTTCCTTTATATATATTGTTTTACAAATATTTTCCTTTATATTTGATTTCACAAATATATCTCCTCTATATTTGTTTAACAAATAAAATCCCTTTATCTTTATATATAAAATCCAGCGATTTTATATAAATATATCATTTTCAAAATATACATTTGAAAATCTCCTTTCTACATTCTGGTATTTTCTTATGGTATTTAACACACCATATAACAACGATAAATATCGTTCAACACACATAATCAACGTCAGATTATATATCACCTTATATATCACAATATATAAATCACAGTAAAATAAATGTTGAGGAATCCGGTTGGATTCCTCCAACCTGTTTACCTGCATCACAGATGTTAGACAATATGATTAACATCGATTTCACTTTGATATGAGATATTCTGATAGCAGAATCACGTATAAATATTTAACGGTTTTTATATATATATACATATATAAAATTTCCGCTAACTGACTAGCAGTTCAATCAAATTGTCAACACACAGTCAAACAGACAATATTTAACAGTTCTAAGAATACGTTGTAAAAATAGAACTGTTCAGAGTTGGTGAGTTTTACTCACATTTGTGCGTTAGCCGTTAAATAACGGTTTGCATTATTTGATTCAGTCGGACAATTTATTTCGCCATAAATTGTAACGAGCTCGGATTCACTCCTAGTCAGTCCCATTGTGTTGCTCCCGTCAATACGATCCCAACGCAACTTACGGTTCATCAATCTGATATCGTATGACCAAGATATTGCTTTTACAAGTTTGAACTAATTTAAAATGGAATAAAAACATGGATTTATTAATTTCTATTGGGCGTTACCAATTTCTCCAACCCCATCACGTATATAAGAAGACCCGCCCGCTTACTACACTTCATCTCCCCCAAATCAGACGTCCGCTCCAGGATTCACCATTCCACCCGTTCGATCTCCCTTTTCCTCCTCAATCCTCCATAAAACCGTACGAGACCAACACCATTCCTCATGTCTTTCCGAGCTCCATCTTCTGGTACCCCTACCTCCTAGCTCGACACCGTCGTTAAAGACCCGTCGATAGCCTTCAGTCGCCAGCGCGACTCCATATGCAACCGAGAGCCATACATCTTGGCACACCAATGCTAAAACCCTCCAGACGGTCGAATACGGCCTCGAATTCCAACCCGATGCACCAAAATCCAAAAATGAACGAACCCTAGTTTCCTGCTCACAATTCGAGCGACTCAAAAATCCCGTCGAGCCTTACCAGTACTACACTGCTTTGAAGAGAATGGTGGCAGTAATTCAAATATGGATAGATAATGATTTTAGGAAATTTTAATTTGTTTGTTTGGATTTTTCTTTTCTTGGAACTTTGCTGTGGAACAAAGAACCGACGGCGCAAAAAACACTGAGCAGAAAAAGTGAAATTAGGTTTAGGAAATTTGAGTTCTATTTATAGGAAGAAATAAATATCTAGATATTTTTCATAGAAGGAATATTCCCTTTTTATTCTCCATCGTTAATTCCTTTTTGACTTCTAAAAATTTGTGTGATCACATACGATACCCAAAAATCACGAAAATTGACATGCAGCTGTAGTTCGACATTACGGTCCCAACGAAACTGGTTTCGTCGAATTCCGACTCTGTTTGCCTACATAGCGTATTTTTAACTATCGAAATACTGCTTGTTTTTCACTCTAAAAATCCGTACGACCACACAGTGACTCTAAAAATCACGAAACTGGAAACCTAACAACTATTTGACATTGCGGATCCAACAAAATTAGTTTCGTCGAATTCCGAGGTCGTTTGCAAAACTGGCTATTTTTAACGCTATGAATGACCCATTTAAATATATAAATATATTTAAATAAAATAAAAA
The DNA here is from genome assembly GCA_030737875.1 of Allium sativum. Classification (NCBI taxonomy): domain Eukaryota; kingdom Viridiplantae; phylum Streptophyta; class Magnoliopsida; order Asparagales; family Amaryllidaceae; genus Allium; species Allium sativum. The sequence goes on from CM060926.1 coordinate 912,240,717, forward strand.
TTAAATATAAATAAATTTATATTATCGTGTATATTAACAGTGGAATATCATACAGCTCCAGGGTAATTATATATTTGATATTCCAAGTCCAGGTTTAATTTGAATTTCAATTTATATTGAAATTCCCTTTTATAACGTATACAAAGCGTTACGAATTATAAAGGAATCCCACAGCGACTTTTCTGAAATTTGATTTGGACGTAAATCAAAATCTACACGACGAAATCCCGATTTTTCTCTTCCACTAGAAAGATATACTCCACCAGCTCCACGCGTTTCTTGTTTCACAGAAATCCGATTTAAAACGAGCCATGTATACTCAGTTGAAGTTCAAATCGCCAAATAGCGAACTGCCGCGCCATTTCGAGCTCGATTTTTATTATATTATTATTTCACGTTCAAACTGACGTCGATTGAATATATTCGTCAATATAATTCAACTCTAAGCTGAATTAAATCTTAGGGATGACCCAGTTCACAGAATATTGTGATTCCCAATATTTTTGATTATTTCTGAATTAAATATATTATTTAATTATTTAATTTAATTAAATATTCCATATTATTTAATTAAACCTCTTTTTAATTCACTACATCATTATATATATAATTAAATAAATTAATTATAATACCCCTGACAATGCGGGTCATTACAGTGTTGGGACGGGGGTCGTTGATCGATGGAGTGGTTCGATCGATTTAGGTTTCTCCCATTGTTTTCTTCTTTGTTTTCCTGAAATGAATTAAAACGGGTGGGGGGCCTGATTTGAAGAGAAAAGGGGATAGGGGGAAGAATATAATAATATATATTTATTTTAATTAATTTAACTTTCAAAAAGTAACTTTTGATTTCGAACTCGAAACGAAACCCACCGCCTGTCGCCCACAGCTAACTACCCCCATTCCGAACACAATGGGATATGTATCGTAAGCTGATTCGATCGTTTCGACCAGTTTTCCTCAAAATCAAAATATAACTCTATATATTGAATTTGAACGCACATTTCAATTTACTAGGTCACATACTAACTCGCAAAATCCTCGTAAAATATTTTCTAGCTTTGTATTGACGATACGGTCCTAACAAAACTAATTTCATCGAATTCTGAGAACGTTTGAAAAATGGCCATTTTCCAGTCGATTAAAATCAACTGAAACTGTTAAAACACGTTTTACTTCGCCACGCTCACATATTGATTCAGAAAATTATGAATTTTGAAACCTAGCAATAACTTGACATCGCAGGCCCACGTCAAAAACCGAGGTCTTTTGCAAAATTTCCATTTTTAAGGGCCGAAAGTTCCATAGCGACTATTCTGAATTTTCAACTGGGCATAACTTTTTATTCCCGCTATGAAATTTCGATTTTTCGGATTCCTTGGAAAGATATCCCCAATTAGATTCAAATATTTTTGGTTTTGCCAAAATACGGTTTATTTTGAATCCTGTACCTTTATTTGAACTTTGAAATCTAATTATCGAACTACCGCGCCATTTTCAATTCCTTTTATAATTATAAATATTTATAGTCTAACGACGACGTATATAAATATATTCATTCTAATCCTATTCAAAATAAATTTCTCGTCGTTATTATTTAAAATAATTCATTTTAAATAATCAAAGTTCACTAAAATTGCTAAAATAAAAATTTTAAATTGGCTCAGATTTCCGGGTTATTACATTATTGGGAATATCATTGTTGTTTTTGTGCTTCTTTTATATTTGGAAGTTTTTAGATCAAGACAGAAGTGCTATGTATTACTTTTAAGTATGATTGAGATAACTGTTGTAAAAGCTTGATTGAACCATATTGTTTATAAAATGACTTTATTTTCCACTGCTTCATTTGTCTGTCTTGTAAGTTATCGGCATCTTTTACCTAAAATGCTCCACCAAAGTTAAGGCGTTATCTTTGTGAGTGACCTTAACGGAGGTGGGGTGTTTCAACAAAGTTCTCATTTTAACATTTAAATAATAAATACTATTTTCAATAATATTATAGTGTGCAATGCTCGGGTAACATACTAATATATAGTAGTGTGACATTATTTTTATTTTGACCCTTCAACAAAATAAATTTGTTACTCCGATATCCATACGTTATAATTTTACATGATAATTATACACTTAAACCATCAGATATTTTTTTTAGATCATGTGTTTAGACTTAGCCTAAAGATAACATATGCATTATGTATTTTTAGTGTGATGCTAAGGGCACCTTATTTTCTTTTTACCAATACCGTTGCTAAAAAAATATAATAAAATTTTATACTGCACTCTCCATACGACCAAACTTTTTAAGGGCTACCAAATACATTATTTTTATTTATTTTTGTATGGTGAACAAACGCCGATCAACACTGTTTTCAACAGCGATCAATCACCGATCAATAATATTTCAACGATAGATGAACGTGGAAAACGGTGTTGATCGGCGACTATTTGCTGGGAAAAACAATATTGCACGGTGCTTGATTGTCATGTGAATCGCGTGTGGTATTAGAAGATATATAAAATTTATTGTGCTTATTATTTATATTCATGGTATTAGGAAGAGGAGAACGATGTGCATGGCAACAGTGGCACAAGTTCGTAACCTGAAATGCCTTGCTAAGAGCTTACCATGTGCATACGCTAAAATCAATCATTTATGTGGTGCTCGCGGGCCAGGATAAGTGCACTAGGGAGAGTTTTACGACTCCGGCCGGTTTCCCTCCTAAACAAATTCAAAAAAAATAAAAATACATCACACTATTTTTATTATGTGTGGTGCTAAGGGCACCCCAATATGTTCTTCCTAATACCGCGACTAAAAAATACCACAAGAATTAGTATAACACTCTTCTTAATACCACACAGTTAAAAACTAAGGGCTACCACACTGTTTTAGCCTATTTCTATTTCACTTGATATTCATTCGTCCTAAATTCTAAAACAGATCAACGAGCTAAACCCTAGATCTATAACCGATCAACGAATTCGATGCCACAATGCCGAGGATTATACAGTAGCCATGAATAATGTTTGAATTAAGCAAAGTAGAAGAGAAAGGGGGTTCTCAGATCACCAAACAATTGAGAAATTATCGTACGAATTTGAATTTTCTCGCAAGCGATGCGAAGAAAACAACGATTATGAGAGATTATGGTTTTTGAATTAGCTTAGTACGTGATTACTTTGGCAAATAACAATTGAGTGAGATATTAGAATGAAAAGGTAATGTGGTATTAGGAAGCATACATGAAACGATTCGGATTTTGCTCGGACCTAATCGATCGCAAAATCGACTAAGACCGTTCAAAAACCCAAATACGCTAACTTTGGGCATACAACACATCGGAACAAATAATAGAAGACTTTTATAAACATTATAATAATGTTACATCAAAGTACAGAATATCAGAGTACATCGAATATAATAATACAATAGCGAAAGATAATTTACAATAAATTCAATACATTGCAGCGGAACAAATAAAATAATGGAGCGGAAGTCTATCAATGCTCTGGACATAGCTTTAAGCTTTGACCCAGAATCCTGCTCAATATATCCGCAAAATAAGCTACTTGACCGCCCGTATGGAAAAGAGGGCACCCGAGTTTGCAAAGTGAAACAAACTACGGGTCAGTCATCGGACTGTATGAGAAATCTTTCCTAACTTATCTAATAATAAGGCTAATCACAGAACCACGCCGCTAACGCGAAACGGGTTTACTCCATTGGATTGCCAGTGCATGGAATAAAGTAAATCGTTAAACAGCACAATGCTTTTTAGAAAAATGAAACCATTATAAGACTCAAGTCCCATCACACAATGCAACCCAAACCGGAGGCTAGAGTTTTACCTTATAATGGTCTGCTTGATATGATAAAATGGATTTGATATTATTATTAGTGTATATATGTTTCAAAAACATTTCAATCATAATGTATCAATCATAGACTACATAGCTACCATACACTACGTCGCCATACTAGTTCTACAATCAAAACCGCATGGTGTTGTATTGGAAGTTGGATTTCCATCATGAGTCAAGGCTAGGGACGATCTCCTTACCGATTCGAGACACTCCAGCAATGTCTCAGGATCACACCTATGGACAACCCTTGGATCCTGCAGGGCCGGTCCATAAACACTTTAGTGGATTAGTTATGCATGAACACACGCTTTCTTGTCCTATTGAACCTATAAAATGGTCACGATCGACCAATAAATGCGAGGCGCCTCATTCCATCAACCACATAGGTAAAATGTCAGGGCTTGCAAAACCCTGATACCACTTCTAGCTAGAAAGAAAAGTGTGCACTCCCTGCGTTCCCTTGTCCTGTTTTTGACTCTTACTGTAACAACCCTGAATTTTGGGGCCAATTTAAAATTTTATTTTAAGTTATTTTAATGAGTTTTGGTTATTTAAAATAATTTATTTTAAATAATAACAATTAAAAAATTTGTTAAAAATGAGTCCAGATTTAAAAATTTTAATTTTAAATAATTACTAAACAATAGAAGAAAAAATATATATAATTTGAATAAAAAGTTTTACAGTAAAAATACAATTTTAGAGTTGATATTTTAAAAAATAAAAAAAAGGGCTTAAATTAAAAAGTTACATTGTCATTTTGTTGAAATGAAAAGATTTCATTTTCAAGGTAATAAAAGTTTGCATTTTTGTCATATAAACAAGTTTGCATTTTTGTTATATAGGCAAAATAAAACCATTGTTGTGTCGCATTAATTTACACAATTGAAATATAATGTATCATTTCGTTTACATTAAAAAGTTTGCAGTGTAATTTTTGTTTACAATAAAGAGAATGAAATGTATCATTTTTATTTACATTAAAATGTTTAAAAGAAAAAGTATTATTTTTGTTGCAAAACAAAATATTCATTTTTGTTAGAATTAGAATGACGCACAAAATATCCATTTTGTTGAATAGTAAATGACACATAGAATTACAACTTTTGTGAATTGAAATGAATTGGGCCTGAATAGGAGAAAGTGGTTTAATGGGTCTTTAATGTGATTAAGGGATTGGAACATTATATATATATATATATATATATATATATATATATATATATATAATGGTACATCCCTATTTCTCCATTATTATATTTCCTTTTTATATTCACACATTACATAATTCCAATTTCAAAACGTATGTATCTTAAACCACTCAATTTATTAATTAATACCATTCATTTCATAATTAATTTTTTTTAATTGATTGCTTACTCAATTTAACTATTATCTCTATTAATTCTTCTTCGTTTGCAACGTTCATTTATAAATTGTATCATCCGCCTTCCATTGCTTCCATTATTAATTTACTATTTACACATGTTTGAATGATTCCAAACTCCAAATATATATACCACTAGTTAGACATTTTATTGTTATAAATAAGTTAAATTTCTTTCTTATGTTTGTAACATACATTAAATACTAATTAACGTATATTAATTTTTGCTGTAACGTACATAAATTAAAATTGTAATATAGATTGATTGTTATCAAATCATTGTAATTATTAATTAGCAAATTTGGGGCTTTTCTGTAAATTAGTGAAAATAAAAATATTTTATTTCCAATATAAGATATAACGGATTTATTTGTAAAAGAAAAAAACTTATTATTTATTTCAAATCTTGATAATACAAAATAGTTTCTTTTCTTTAAAAGTTAAAAGAGGAGAAAAATTAAACACATGCTTTAACATTTGTTATGCATATACTTGTATCATGATGCTTGTTGATTTCATTGAAATGTTGCATCCTAATGAGAAATCCAATTAATCATATATGTTAACTTTTATCTATGTCTCACTTTATTTTATGTAATTGACCATCTACTGATGCAAATAATATTCTCCCTATTAATTAAATAATTTAAAGAAAGGAAATGAAAGTTTTCCTTCTCTAACTACCCTCATTTATTAAATAATTTAAAAAAGGAAATGAAACGTTTTTCTCTCCCCCCTCATTAATTGATTACATTAAACAAAAGGAGGTGGGAAGTTTCATCTCTAAATAAAAATATGTAGTAATTAATTTTATTAAAAAAAAGAGGATTAGATAAATTTATAAATACCCTAAAATTAAACCAAAACCATAATTCTCATATGACAGCCGCCATCCTCTTTTATTAATGGCCGATATTGTAACAACCCGTATTTTTATAACATGTTGAAACTAGAAATCAAGGCAGAATTAAATTTTAAAATAAGAATCAAGGGAAACGGGCTGCGCCATTGCGTTTGCCTCGAAATTTTACATGAAATAGAGTCCGAGTTTTCGAAAATCGGAGTCCGTATGAGGGAGATATGACCCTCCGAAGTTTCAGGAATTTTCAGAATCAAAAACAGCTCGAAATTCGAATTCGAAATTCGAATTCAAACCCCAAATCAGACTGGGCGGGAAAATTCCCGCCCATGGACCAGGTCGACCTAGGAGTCGACTATAGTGTCGACCTCCCCGGGACCAGGTCGACCATAGTGTCGACCTGGGGGTCGACCTGCCTCCCGAACCTGTTTCCTGCACCAGATGCATTCTGATGTATTTAGACTTCTTTTGTGACTAGATTCGTCTGCCTAACCCTATATAAACTCACCCCTTGCCTCATTCTCTCAACACCATTTATTTCTATCCTTATGCTGCTTCCAAGATAATCAAATAAAAAGGAAGATAAAGGACTGCTCCTTCTCCATCAAGACTACTCTTAGGGATTTGCAAATTGGGGGATTTCAATTAGAACACGATCGATCAAATAGAGGTTCAACAATCAAATTCTGCTTTCTAATTCTCGATCCACGCACTGTAAGTTCAAGTTACTTTTAGATAAAAGATGTAAATTTAATATCCATGTTGTAAATTGGAATTGGATCTATGTATGGTAATTGATTCGTATCTATTCTTGTTCGTCTTGGATCTTGACTCTCATGAATATTGCTTTGGACCTATTCATGTTGTAAATCAAACTCTCTCGTGTCTACAACCTTAACATGCTTATGACGTTGAATCTATTGTTAATGGACAAGGACTATGACTAAGAACATAAGAATGCCTATGACTAATATGACTATGCCTATGACTATGACAGTGAACATAAGACCGCCTATGACTAATAAGACTATGCCTATGCCCATGACGGTGAACGTAAGACTGTTGCCTATGATTATGACAAGGACAATTGTGGCTAATCAACTATGACCCTTGACTATGAGAATTATTAACTATGATTAGGAACATAAGGCCATTATCTATGACCACGACTTTGAAACTATTACTGTTGATTGTTTATGACCATTGCCTAGAACTATTTTTGTAACAACCCGGAAAATACGAGCCAATTTAAATTTTTTAAATTGGTCATTTCAAAGGAATTTGAACAATAGAAATATAATATTTCAATAAAATAGTGAATTAAAAATAGTGAGTCAGTTTGAAAATTTGAATTCAAACTTTGACTGACTGTGCAGGGTGGAAAATATAACGGATTTTAGCGAAACCAAAAATATTTAAATTTGTTAGTGAATACATTTCTAACGAATCTGAAAAATCGAAGTTTCATAACGGGAATCAAAAGTTATGGCCGAATGAATTTTCAGAAAGGTCGCTATATAGAATATATAACCCCGGGAATTTTATATTTTGCAAACGACCTCGGAATTCGACGAAACCACTTTTGTTGGGTCCGGGATGTCAAACTATTGCTAGGTTTCAAATTTCATAATTTCTGAAGCTAGTACGTGAGCGTGGCAAAAGAAAATGTGTTTGGTCAATTTCTGTTAAATTGGTTCGACCAGAAAATGGCCATTTTTCAAACAATCTCAGAATTCGACGAAACTAGTTTTGTTGGGACCGTAGGGTCAAACCATAGCTAGATTTAGTTTTCTGGAATTTTTCAAATCAGTTAGTGGCCCTGGTAAATTGAAATGTACATTCAAAGTTAAAATTAAATGTTTTATACTTTAATTTGAAGAATAACTGACTGTAACAGTTGAATTGGCCAACGAAACATATCCCATTGTGTCTGGGATGTGGGTAATTAGCTAGGGACGACAGTCGTTGGGTTTGAATTGGTGTCGGTGTGGAGAAACACTATTTAAAAATTTATTAAAACCATTGGCCAATCAGAAATTTCCTTTCATTATTTTAAAAATAAAAAAAACGCGAAAACCTTTTTTTTCTCTCGACCTACGGCGGAAATCGTTCGCCACTTCCCCTTCAAATCGCCGCCGCCACAGGCGATTCCAGTCGCCGCCACCTACCCCAGTCGACGCGCCTCCCTCTCCTCTTCCAATCCGACCCAAGCTCCACCTCTATCGCCGCCTCCACCGCCCGTATCGACGACCCAAAGTCGAACCCTTTCCGCTGCCGCCACGTGCGCCACCGACCACCGAACCACCTCAAACCACCCTGCGCCGACTCCCCTCTCCTCCCTCTTCCACGTCATCACCTCTGATCATCCCCTCGTGTCTCGGTTTACGCGAAAACTGCAACCCTAGTTTTGAACCATCGATAAAGGTGAGTTCTTTTTGATGTTTGCATTTTGAAAAATCATATCTTTATGGTGTGTTGACGAAATTCGATGAAACAGGAAACATCGGGACCGCAAGGAAGCTCTCTACCACATAGAAGAGACTGTGGATTTTTCTGAGTCATCTACGATTTTTAGCACTCCAAAAACCAATGTGAGAAATCTAAATTAAATGAATTTGAATGGAAAATGTCGTGTATAAATTATATAAGCGAAATATAAATTACACACGTGTTGTATACCTCATGTACATGCGTTGTGTAAGCTATATAAGCGAAGTATGAATTATACATGCATAGAATAATTGATATATGTGTTGAAATGCAAGTGAAATATAGATATATATATATATATATATACACACACACTCCCCTCGTCCACAAACCATGGACGATATTTATTGTTGTGTATTAGTGTGAAATATTGGATGAAAATGCGAATGGTTGAATAATTGTTTGTGGTTGATATTGATTGATTGTGGTTGAAAAATACCCATTGGTGATTGAAATGAATTGGAAATAATTGTGGAAATAAAAATAAAACATGCCGCCTGCGTGCGAATTAGATGCATGAATCCCCATTGTCAAAAACCACGAGGTTTTAAGGTCGAGCGAGGAGCCGTACTAGGGACGGTGCCGGTTTTAACTACCCTGCCGTTATGCTGCCGAAATTTTGAATAGTATTCATGTGTTAGAATTATTTTCATATGTTGAAATTATCTTCATGCGTTGAAATTAAAGTCATGTGTTTAAACTATATCCATGTGTGGAAATGCTCATGTGTTGAGAAGTGATGTGTGAAAATTAAATTCTTGTGTGAATGAATGAAGTGTTTAAACAATAAAAATCACATTTTTATACTATATATGAAGTATGTAAAATATTCGCCTTATATATAAATAGTTTCAACAATAAAAATTTCATCTTTCTTATATGAACAACATATATAAAATATCCATGTGTGGAAATGCTCATGTGTTGAGAAGTGAGTGTATTGGAAAAGTTCATGTGTTGAATAAAAAGATTGAACAATAAAAATTATATTTTTATTGAAACTATGAAGTGTTAAAAACATTCATGTGTTGAATAAATATTTTAAATGATAAAAATATCATTTTTATCATATATGTGATATGCTAAAGATATGCGAGCGTTGAAATAAATATTTGTGAAAGGAATATTATTTTAACATGCATAGGAACTAAATAAAATAGTCATGTGTTGAAATATATTTTAGTTCGCCAGAATCATCATCTTTGAAATGTGAAGTGTTAAAAATGGCCACTTGTTCAAATAAATATGCATGAGTTGAAATACTCATTAACTAGCTAATGATATGATTTTTGCCTATGCATGCAACATTAGAATGAATGGTGTTTTAAACCAAAGTGAATAAAATATGAAGTTGAATGGAAAATGATAAGTGATAAGATTAGCATATATGTACATGCATATTTATTGAACAGGGTATAGCAAAGAGGCTAGAGAAGAGGAATAAAATTTTGTGCCCGACAAATAGGTACACATTTACTGTTTTGTTTGGGTGATGATTTTATGAGCCTGTTGGCTAGCCGCTTAGCTTTTTCTTTTTCTTTTTGACATGAGACACCCGTGTGGCTATTTGGGAATTTTCCCAGCCCTCTTGTACAAAGGAGGTTATGGAAAAATTTTCCAAAATTTAAAGGCATTAGTGAAATATTTGAAGTGAAAACGATATAGGAATTTTTGAATGAACTATATTTATATAAATATATAAATATAAATAAAATTAAAATGAAACGTGGCCGTGCAGTTCGTGTTTTGAAACCGTGATTTCAAACGACTAGTGCGGGAAATCCGTCCATTGGATTTTCCCGAAACCCCAACCGTTGGGTTCGCCTTGGAAATATCTTTCCAACGGCACCAACTTTATGAAGATCCGACGGTTGGATTGTCTGGAATGTTTAATTCAAATTTGAAGAAAAACAGCGCCAGAAACGATTATATTTATATATATATAGATAGATATAATTAAATTAAATCGAATAACGACGCTGCAGTTCGTAGATTGAAATCGTAACTTCAAATAGCGAGTGTGGAAGATCCGATCGTCGGATTTTCCCAAAATTGAAACCGTTGGATTCGTTTTGAAATGATCTTTCTAATGACATAAACTTTGTGAAGATCCAACGGTTAGATTTTCAGATATGTGTAAAACAAATTTAGTGAAAAACAGCGCCAGTGCATCGGCACGACCTGAAATGTCGTTTAATTAAATAAGGCCGTTTTAAATAAATAAAAATGGCGATATATCGTTATAAAATACTATAGACGGTATAGAGTGGAAATAAACCAATTTTGTTGTGTTTGCTTGATATGTGATGGTTGAAGGTATTTAACATGAAAATCATAACTGAAGAACTGAAATGTGAATGTTGAATAGTCCAACCATGGGATAAACTGATTTGAAAATCTAAATATACGTGGGTTATTTGAAAAGTCCGAGTTCATCTCATTTCAAATAATCGATCTACGTTGACAAGTCGAAGAGTCGAAGACGGTTGAAGACCGACGATCTTCATATTGGATGGATGGGCGCTACTGATGCTCGTGATTGGAGTAGCTACCGTGAAGGAGCTAAAGTAGTAGCCGTCCAAACATACTGTTGATTGTACGAATATGTGAGGAATTGGTGCCTCCGGTTTCGTTCAAACCTAGAACGGACTTGTAAATGGACTGTGTGTCTGACATTGGATTTTATTCTGCACTGATTGATCTCTGTTAAATATATATCTGTTGGGCCGCGGAGAATTTATTCTCTTGCTTAACACCCTTCTCTGAGACATACGAGCTCAGAGATTATGTATTGATAGAAATCAGTCGCATGGAGTGGATTGCCTGTGTGGCACGCCTAAGTGGCATATGATCAAGGCTTCTGTTGCAAAGCAAAGTCTTGTGATTGATGATCAAAGCATGGTCTGCATGACGTAGCTTTGTGTATAGCGTGAATTCGTGAGCCTCACACCCGGGTATGAGTCAAAAACGGGAGAAGGACCCAAGGAGTGCACAACGTTTCTTTCTAGTTATGGTGGTGTCAGCAACCTCCCAGCCCTGACATTTATATCTACTTTTCACCTGTGTGTTTGTTGGAATACGAGGCGCCTCGATTATAGGTTTGTAAGGACCGGGAAACGTGTGTTCAGGAATAACTAATCCTCAAAAGTAAGAGAGGACCGACCTTGGAGGATCCAGGGATTGCTGTGTGCGGTCCCGAGGCATTTGCTAGAGTGTCTCGAATCGGAGAGGAGCTTGCCCCTTGCCTCGACTCATGAAGGAATCCAATTTCCAATACGAAATATGCGGATGTGATTGTATTACTAGTATTGCGACATAGTAGATGGTAGCTATGCTGCCTAGGATTGATATTTATGACCGAATTTGCTTTTGAAACATATATGCACTAGTAATAATATCAAACACTTTTGTTTTATTTGTATGAAGCATTTTTGGCCATTATAAGGTAAAACTCTATCCTCCGGCTTGCGTTGCATTGTGTGATGGGACCTGAGTCTTATAATGGCTTCATTTCATAAAAAGCATTGCGATGATTTAATCATTTACTTTATTTCATGCACTAGCACTCATTGGAGTAAACCCGTTCCGCGAAAGTGGCGTGGTCCTTTGACTTGCCTTATTATTGTTGTTAATAAGTTAAGTAGATTTCTCATACCAGTCCCATGACTGACTCGTAGTTTGTTTCACCTTGCAAACTCGGGTGCCCTCATTTTCACATGGGCAGCCTAGTTACAGGTATCTGGCGCACTTTTGGCTCATGGTGAGGCTTGACTACACCGTGCTGACTTTGACTCTTTCCTCCATTACAGTATATGTATTATGATTCCGCCTTTGGCGATGTAGACTGATATTTATTTTGTGTACTATTTATGTATGATTCCGCCTCTGGTGATGGTGACTGATTATGTATTATTATGCACTAAGTTGTATCCTGCACTGTGCTCTCTGATGTGGTGATATCTATATGATTCCGCTGTCATATGTGTGTAAATTATCCTATTTTATGTTTATGCTATTATCTGTGATCTGCTAATGATGATTGATGTGTTATATTCCAATGATTATCCTTAACACCGTGTCACGGGGTTTCGGGATCGTCACAATTTTGGATAATTAACCATGACTACTGTGATTAATCACTTAGGATTCTTAATTATGAGATTTCTACCTATGACCATGACCTGGAACTATTATAGTTGATTGAAACCCATGTTGTATACCGAATTTGCAGTTTGTTGGATCTCATACCAAGGGTGTGACTTGCTTAGTTTATTCACTATTATGTACACCAAAGCCATTGGATCCATTTTTTTGTATTTGGCTTGCCTTTGCATGCCTATTCTTTTATGTCAGCGTTTACCATGACTATCACCTTGTCTTGCTAGATTTGAAATCCTATATGCCAGTGATGTTGTAACCAATTATCTCAAGTTATGTCATGCTAGTCTTGTAATCCCTTTTATTTCTTTATGCTAGTCCCTTTTGCCTATCATAGTTTTGATGCTATTCCCTCTATTTCGAGATTTGGATTTATTTGTAGTAGAGATCGACTCACGTGCGAAGGGAATACGATTTGGGTAGATTAGGCAAAACATGAATTGGTTATGAACATGAATTATGAACTCGATAATAGGAAAAACTTGAAACTTGAACGCTGTTATAACTTGAACCTGGATATGGACACGAACCTGACATCGACTTGATGTGAAACTTGCATTGAAAACTTGACACGATTTGACATGAAACATGACATGAAAACTCGACATGAATTTTGACATGAAAACTTGAATGTGGGCATGACAATTAGATAAACTTGAAAATGGCCAACTCGAGGTTGGGTTGAGTTTGCTGTGTAAATCTGCCCGGAACCGCCCGGCAAATCCAGTGGCTGCAAACAATCGGATCCAATGTAGGTAGTTGGTCATATCGCACGTAAAACCCGAGGTTAGACTATGTTGTGGTGTAAATCTACCCGGAACCGCCCGGCAAATCCAGTAACCACAACAGTTAGTCTAATGTGGGAGGTTGAAGTGCATTAATGAATTAATACCACATGATTTGATAGGGTTAAGTCATGAACCGCTTGAATATACTTAACCAATTTAACACGATGATTTGATAGGGTTTAGTCATGAACCGCTTGAATATACTTAACCAATTTAACACGATGACTTGATAGGGTTAAGTCCTGAACCGCTTGAATATACTTAACCAATTTAACACGATGACTTGATAGGGTTAAGTCATGAACCGCTTGAATATACTTAACCAATTTAACATGATGACTTGATAGGGTTAAGTCCTGAACCGCTTGAATATACTTAACCAATTTGACACGATGACTTGATAGGGTTAAGTCATGAACCGCTTGAATATACTTAACCAACTTGACACATGATTCGTAGGGCTAAGTCATGAACTTAAACGACAACACTTAGCCAATTTGACATGACACGTAGACCGGTTAAGTCACGAACTTGAATGACAACACTTAACCAACTTGACATGCTAGACCGATGGGGTTAAGTCTCGAATTTAAATGACAATACTTAACCTACTAGACGGAAACCCTAGTTACGTGGTCCGTTTCAGCAGTAACCCACTAGATGTATCATGGTACCCTGGAACTAGGCAGGGTGGGGCACGATTACTGGGCTGATTGTAAGCGACCAAAACGACGGCTGAGTAGGTGCGCCATTGTAGGTTCAGGCGGGCTATGGTCGTGCACGTAGTCCGAAGTTGAATAAGCAGGCATTGGGCACCCATAGATTTACACTGTGCGTGCTTGATTCGTGTCGGTGGTTGGCACCATAGGACTTGATACACCCTATGGTGGACCTAGCACAGGTAACTACATTTCTGGATAGGGCCGTATGACACAGACACATGAACGAGCTAGGACTTGTAGGGAGCCGATCGATTAATAGATCGTTACGTGGAATTCGTTAGGTAGCATAATCCCTAGTGGTCCTAGGTGGCATAAATCCTAATCGAATCTAGAAAACGTTCAATAGGTAGCATAATCCCTAGTGGCCCTAGGTGGCATAAATCCTAGTTGAACACGCGATAGTTCATGATAAGGAAACCTAGATAGAACAAGGGTGGCAGTCCAAACGATTTCAAGAATGGTGGCACTACGTTGAAGTAGTATAGAAATACGTGATGATACCCGTACGATACGCGGCAAGGGACTGTACATATACATGGAAAGGATGATACGGGTTGGGATACTAGTATAGTTGGTGCGGAGAATTTAGGAAATCAGAGCAAATAGATATCGTTTTAATGGTGAATCAGAGAAATCTTGCAATGCTTGATAGAAATCGTGCGAAACTATACTTAGTTCATCCTGAACGGGATCCTTGCAATGTTATACATGATAGAAATCCTATGATGTTATTCTTAGTTATCGTGCCTGTATCTTATCTTGTCACCATGCTTATGTTTACTTTCAGTTTATTCATGCCATGTTATCTTTACCTTTTTTTATGCTGAAAGTCACTAGGACTTACTCAGTCTTTATGACTGACCCAATTTGTTTCGCCTCTTTTTGTTCCGTTTCCCCCCCAGGTTCACAGGGTGGGAACACAGCTTAGTTCGGATCTTACCAAGCTCCAAGGCTATTTCATGAAGGCTTCGATTGCTCTTGGCTATGGCTTGCTTTGCTGCTTTATTGGGGAATGATTATAACTTGGTCTTATGCTTCTTTACAATTGCAAGACAGATTTCGATGTAATTGATTTTTAATAGCATTTTGATGTAAAAGGTTTCAGACCTTTCTAGATTTTTAAAGAAATAAAATTTGGTTCTTCTTCCGCTGTTTTATATGTTCTGTCTTGTAATATTTCTGTGTATGTTTACCTAGATAATGCTCCACCAAAGCTAGTGCATTCCCTTTGCGAGTGACCCTAGCGGAGGTGGGGTGTTACAGATATCCTCCCCTTTTCACCCCTCAATAATTCTCAATTCCTTTCGAGTTAGCCTTGATTCCAAAACACAAATCGAAGTACTACTCCAGCTCTTCAAAATGAGACGGATTTGATCGGCTGATGAAGAAGACGGGATGAGGAACCAAAAACAAGCGGTGTAAACATGATTAGCCTATTGCTAAGGTCGATTAATTTTGTAGTTATTTGAGTTAACGGTTTTTTTTTATGTGTACTAACGTATAAAAAAATTGTAACTTTGTTATACAATGTCAAAATTCAGCGAAATCAAATTCGTTAGAACCGTGAGGATGTGATCTACGTTATGGGATGGACTGGAATAATCTTGGAGCTCGTCTCAATTTTTAGGCAGAGTGGAAATCCTTATGTGAGAAATTCTAAATTTAAAATTTAATTTTATTTAACTTAATTATTTTTCTTAATTTATTCATGAATCTATGTGATAGCTTAGATCTGGGTCTGTGATGGATGTAGTTTTTTTAGATCTATTTCAGATCTGAAAGCAATGTTGTGTTTGTTAGTCTATGTTATGTTATTAGATTTGTAAATTGAAAAGTATGATAAACCAAATCACAATGTCATGTTATTGGGTTGTAAATTGAAAATTGGTGTTAAACCAAATCACTATGTTGTGTTGGTTGGAATTGTTATTTCAAGAATCAACATTTGTGTTAAATCAATATGGACAAATTTGAATTAGGATTATCATTTTGCCAAAATATAATAAATTAACAAAATACCCCTTTTGTTAAAATAGTTTAGATAAAACAAAATGTCACTTTTGATTGAAATAAAATAGATGAAACAAAAACGTAAACGTATAAGATACTTCTTTATTTGACATTAGTTTACATAGGAAAAAAAATGTTGACATACGAAGTACTCCTTTATACGATATTAGAAAACATAGAAAAAGGTTAGCATATAAATTTTGGTGTTGTGTCATTTTAGAAAAATGAAAACATTTTTGTCGTTATGTAAATTTAGTTGAAATGAACATAATTTTAGCATTATGTAAATTTAGTTGAAAATGAATCATATTTTAGCGTTATGTCAATATAGTGAATGTAAACATAATTTTGTCGTTATTTCATTTTATTGAAAATGAATCAAAATTTAACATTGTGTTAAATTATTTGAAAAATGAACATATTTTAGCGTTGTGATAAAATATGTTTACATTATAAAATAATGATTACATTAGCAAATATGTTTACGTTAGAAAATATGTTTACATTAGTAATGTTTTCATTAGAAATTATGAATATAAAAATGTGGCGTTAGACAAAAATAACATCTTAGATAGACATATGACATTAGAAAAATATCATCATTTCTGGTATAAAGTGTAACATTAGTAAAAAAATATCATTTTTACAAATGTGACATTGGAAAATAATAACATTTGGTATTAAAAGTTGCATTAGAAAGAAAATAACATTTTGTTACAAAATGTTGCTTTAGAACAAAAATATCATGTAATGACCCGGGATTTCGACCAACTAATTTTAAATATTTAAAATGGATTTGAATATTTAGTTGATAAAATAAATGAAATTCTATATTTATGTTACCAATTTAAATATCGATTTCGATTTGATATCGTATATATTAAATTATCAAAATAAGGAATCAGCGAATAATTCAATTCGAAGTCAAAACTGAATTTGAAATAGTTCAGATAATTAATTCAAACTCCTGTTTGAATTTGAATAATAATATTAGATTATTATCAAGAATTTAGATGGTTTGAAATTTAAATTAAATCGATTTAAATTAATATCTGTTCGGAATGATCGAACTGGACTTCGATACTTATCCCAGTGGGTTCAGAATAGTAGTTTTACCCTAGAATTGACAGTTGTTAGGTTCAGAAAGGAGTTCGCAGTCAAGGAGTATTTTAATTAAAGGATACGGGTTTTAAATATAAAATCAAGTGGAAAATAAAATGGCCACATCTCCTTCCATTTAAAACCACACGACTGAAAAACAAAGTCGTGCCTTCCTCCATTACCACAAATTACAACCACCCTTTTCTATTTAAAACCACACCTACTGTAACGACCCGCGTTCTACGCATCATAGGATCGTAGGATATTTATTTCTTTCACATACGAAGTCGTATGGTCATGTAACTTTGGGAGACGACTATTGGGGTCATTTCCCATGTTCATGATTTTTCCCGATTTTTAAATGACCATTTTACCCCTAGTTGGCACTGTTTTGGCCATAACTTTTGACGGGAAAGGAATTTTGACCTGAAACCACTTCCATTGGCTTCGGATGATGGCTTCTCTTTCCGTAGAGTGGTTACATTAGCCAAACGGGCTTACCGTTTGGGAGATATGGCTGAAACAAGTTTCAGATGGTGAAAAACAGCTTAATTGGGCTTAACCGGGTGATTAGCAGCTAGGCCCAAGGGGAATTTCGGGTTTAGAGGTATAGGAGGACTGATTAGGGTTGGGTATCACTTTCATTTCAGTTTTGAGCCGCCACTTTCATTCCTCTTGACCTAGCCATGGCCTCCACTCTCTAAATCTCTCTAAAACACCCAAAAATCACTTCCTAATCAAGGATTAAGGCTTAGAGGCATCAAATTAAGAAGAAAAAGCACCAAAGCAAGGTTAGAGCTGCTGTTGGACATCAGTATTCGCCCAAATCAGAGGAGTTTCAGTCCAAGGTGAGTGATAGTATCATTTTGACACTAATTACAGTTAATTAAGGGTAATTAGTGAAGATTAGCGAATTTATGCGTAAATAAATTCTGGAAAAATTCTTAAAATTCTAAAATAATGTTTTAAGGCTCTGTTAGAAATTTGGGTTAATTTCGATGTGTTTTGCTAATCGTATGCTTAAACATGGTTAAGGGGGATTATAGGAAAATGTGAGGTTTTAGTCACTTTTGATCCCTTTTGATTCATTTGAATTGTTGTTTGCTGTTTGTGGTTGCTATTACATGTTGCTATGACTCTATGGTATGTTTTATGATGGATTAGAATAGCTAAATTGCTCGAAAACGTCGTCGAATGGCGTAGAAAGCTCGCTGGAAAGTTGCAGAAATGTGCAGGTTCCTAACCGGATCGGATCGGATGGGGAGGCTCGGATCGGAAATGTGAACTGGGCAAGAAACCCGATCCGAACCGGAGTTTGGTACACAGGGGACTTGGCGAGAAGGAAGGCCGTTTACTTAGAGTTGGAGTGGACAAAGCGGATCGGATCGGAAGGAAAATGGAGACCAGATCGGATCGGCTCAAGAATGGGAGGCCACGACTGGAGCAAGACGAAGGGAGCGGATCGGATCAAGGCAGATGGAGAACGGGAGCGGATCGGATCAGAGTAGATGGAAAACGAGGGAGCTGATTGGAGGAAGCTGGAAGGGAGACAGTGACCCGACTCGGAGGAGGACGCCGACCCGACCCGAAGTGGAGTACCGACCCGAACCGATGAAGGCGATGACTACCGACCCGAACCGATGGAGGTGATGACTACCGAACCGAACCGAATTCTAGGACTGTTAATGCGCGACAACTCTTCTGAAGACCCACTCCAATCCGATTAAACCCGAGATGCAAAGGTAGTCCAAATGAGAAGTTAGAGCTTAAGATTCAGATGGGAATCAACGAGTTCGCTTCATGGTTGGGCTTTGCTGCGGGACGCGTGTTAAGGAGTTATCGACGTCTATAGCTTTGGACCACTATGGTAGGAGGTGCGAAGGCGGATTCAGGGCCATTATGGCATCGGTAGAACCAAGGGCTACGACCAATGAAGTGGGTCATTGAAATGTTTGGACATGACTCCAAGTGTTTGGCTTGGTCACAACAGGGTTTCTACAAGACGGGATTCGTCGTTACCTCAGTTTGTCTAGTGTTCCAAAGTGGTAGATGTCGTACGCTTTACGCACTGAGTGAGAGATGTGAGGATGGTTGCTATGGATGATTTGTTTGCTATCATTGTGACATGCACACCCCACCCCCGTATCCTTACACCCTTATTATGGCACCTTGGAGTATTGTACGGTATGTGGTACTAACTCTTTGGTTGCAGGTCCAGGTTCAGGTATGGTTTAGTATACCTGTTATTACTCTGTTTAGATGCTTATCGCTCACACCAGGCTTTATGTCTGACCCAGAGTTTTATGTCTCTTCTTATTACTCTGGGTGCTCACACGAGCAGACTAGAGACAGGTTAGCTGGTGATGCACGGGTAGATGGTCCGGAGACGAGCAGGAGGCTTCCACGTACTATATACATAATACTCTCCCTGTGTTGTTGAAGATCACTGCTTGGGCATTGTTGGTGTATCTTCTACTTCAGCTTTCTTTTGTTTAGAGACAGTAAATTTGGAAAATTGTAATAAGCTGTATTTGGATTTCCGCTGCTTTGAGATTGGTGTTGGTTTTAGTTATCAGCTTATGCACTGTCTCGCCTGTTTTATGTCAAGTATGTTATTATTATATTTTATTCCATGCGCTGTGAGACATTCTACAGGTTCTTTGGTTAGTTCATTCCCTTCTTTCCTTTCTTCTGACGACCGTCTTGTACTAGTCGGGCATGTGTACAGCGCACTTTTGGAGGAAATGCAGGCTGGTGCGAGGCGGGCCGTCACACTTGGTATCAGAGCTCTAGGTTGCGTAGTTAACCTAGGGAAGTTATCAGGGAGAGATAATATACGTATACGAGAGAGCGTATTTGTGATTACTTTGGGTTTTAAAAAGCTATATATATACTATTACTAGTATAAGGATGAAGTCGTACTGCACTAGCACCACTATGGAGTCGTTAATCGTTCCCTTTTTCAGATTGACGATGAGCCGATATACTAGAGGTACTGGTAGGGGAGCCAATAATGGGAACGCTGCTGACATGAGGACGATGTTTACTGACCTCATGAGAGAGATGCTTAGAGATGTGCAGAGGGCAGCTCCCAATGGTGGAAATGGTGGTGGTCCAATAGTGCAGGCGCCAAGAGTCGACTTCGCCAAGCTGAATAAGGATTATACTAGTCTTGGTGGGAAGCCGTTCCACGGAACGGAGTCGGCCACGGATGTTCAAGATTGGTTGGATAGTTGCGAACGTATCTTCGAGGATTTGGGTATTGAGGATGCGATGAAGAGAAAGCTAGCGTCCCGTCAGCTGCAAGGGCGGGCAATGAATTGGTGGAACGCTATAAAGGCAGCTACTCCCGAAGATCAGATTACTTGGGAGCAGTTTAAGGCTCGCTTTAGTGAGAAGTTCATTCCAGCTGCTCAGAAGTCAATGTTGTTTAAGAAATTCTTGGAGCTCATGCAGAATGGCAGGGCTGTCTCGGAGTATATTGCTGAATTTGACACTTTGTCAAAATATGGGTTATCTCTCATTGATACTGCCGAGAAAAAGAATGAGAAATTCATAATTGGTTTGGATCAATACTTGGGGGAAAAACTTATTAACCACATCGATGAGACGTTTGAATCGATTGTGGGGAAAGCGTTAAGGTCAGAAAGTCTCTACCCTAAGTCGAAGACTGAGGTTGCATCCGCAGATGAGCCAAAGCCACAAGCTAGTGGTGGAGGCAAAGGTGGTTCCCAGAATAAGAGAAAGCAGAATCAGGCTAAGGATGGCCAGAAGAAAAAGAATAAGCAGGATGTGGAGTGCTTCAGCTGTGGTAAGAAGGGCCATTATGCTAGTAATTGTCGGGCCAAGCCAGCGGATAGGAAGTGCTTCAATTGTGGCCAAATGGAACATCACAAGGACAAGTGTCCACAGCCCCCTAAGGAAAAGCAAATGGTGAAAGCATATGCTCTTAATGCTATTCCTTCTTCGTCGAATGCCCCAACTGCGGCGGAGAAGGGAAAGAATGTCGTCATTCAAGGTATGCTTTCTGTTTATGATGTTCCTGTTAGAGTTTTGTTTGATACCGGAGCTTCCAGTTCTTTCATATCTAGTGACCTGGTAGATAGGTTGGGATTGGACCCGAGATTGTCGATAGACCTTTAGTAGTGACGAACCCGATTGGTGGTTCGACTAGTCTTAGCATGATTTGTCGTAATGTGGTTCTATCGAGTCATGGATGCATGTTTGTTTGTGATTGCTTTGTTTTGGGCTTTACTGGGTTTGGCATTATTTTGGGAGTAGATTGGCTCCAAAGATACGGGGTGGTGGTAGACTGTGAGGGCTTGTTGGTGACAGCTAGAGCGGATGATGGGCGGAGGATAGTGTTTGGTGGTCTACCCAGTAAGGGGGTATTGGCTAGTTTTCTAAACTCCCTCGACATTCCGCATAGTGAGTTGTCAGGTTTGCCCGTGGTTGGCCAGTATCCGGATGTTTTCGAAGAAGTGACCGGACTCCCACCACACCGAGAGATTGAGTTTCGTATTGATTTGGTAAAAGATGCCAGACCTATAGTGATGCCACTTCGTCGTATGGCACCAAGAGAGCAGCGAGAGCTCGAGGTGCAAGTCAGCGATCTTTTGAAGAAGGGATTTATCAGAAGGAGTGTTTCTGAATGGGGAGCACCAGTTGTGTTTGCTACCAAGGCGGATGGTTCCCTTCGTTTGTGTGTAGACTACCGCGAGTTGAATAAAGTGACGAGGAAGAACAAGTATCCTCTACCGCGGATAGATGATTTGTTTGATCAGTTGAGTAGCGCGAGAGTATTTTCTCAGTTGGATCTCGCGACAGGTTTTCATCAGCTTAGAGTGGAAGCTGAGAGTATAGCTAAAACGGCATTTCGGACGCCGTCTGGGTTTTATGAGTGGTTGGTCATGCCATTCGGGCTGACCAATGCCCCAGCATATTTTGTGGATCTTATGAATAGGGTATTCAGGGATCAGTTGAATGAGTCTGTCCTTGTGTTCGTTGATGATATTTTGTTCTATTCGAGGACAGAGGAAGAGCACAAGGAACATTTAAGAGTAGCGATGGAGGTGTTGAGAAAACACCAATTGAAAGCCAAGTTTTCTAAGTGTCACTTCTGGAAGAGGGAAGTGAGGTTCTTGGGCCATGTTGTATCAAAGAATGGTATTGCCGTGGACCCAGCAAAGGTGGCTACGGTACAAGATTGGCCTACGCCCAAGAATGCAACAGATGTAAGAAGTTTCTTGGGGTTAGCGGGATATTATCGTAAGTTTATCCAAGGTTTCTCCAAGATAGCAGCACCGTTGACCCAGTTGACCAAGAAGAGTCAAGCTTTTGTCTGGGATGAAAGGTGCGAGAATGCATTTAAAAGTCTAAAGGACAAGTTGACAAGCGCACCAGTGTTAGTCATTCCTAAGGGGGATGAAGAGATGACGGTATACACGGATGCCTGTGGTACCGGACTGGGTGCTGTATTGATGCAAGGCGGTAGGGTTGTAGCTTATGCAAGTCGGCAATTGAAACCGCACGAGAGAAGATACCCTACCCATGATTTAGAATTGGCAGCGATCGTGTTCGCGTTAAAGATGTGGAGACACTATCTCTTGGGAGAAAGATTTGAGCTATTTACAGATCATAAGTCGTTAAAGTATCTATTCTCCCAGAAGGATTTAAATCTCCGTCAGCAGAGATGGTTGGAGTTCTTAGCTTCCTATGATTTTGACATCGCATACACACCAGGAAAGGGCAATGCGGTGGCTGATGCATTGAGTAGAAGACATGCCAGCTTAGGGGCTATGTTCCTTGAATGGAAGCAACTGGAGTTTATCGCGGGGTTTGATTTCAGACCAAAGTGCGAATTGGATCCAGAAATGTTAGCAAGTTTGGCGATTAGACCCACTTTGATTGAGCGGATCGGCTCTAGTCAGAGGGACGATCCTAACCTATTGGAAATCATCTCCAAGTTAGAGATGGGTATCGATGAGGAGATGAACAAGTATGGGCTTGATCGAGATAGATGGCTTAGAAAGAATGGAAAGCTTGTTGTACCCAATGTCAATGGATTGAGAGATGAAGTGCTTAGAGAATGTCATCACTCAAAGCTGACTATACACCCCGGTGGTAATAAGATGTATCGAGATATGAAGCAGACCTACTACTGGGAAGGGATGAAAAGAGACGTTGGGAAATTTATATCCAAATGCATGAATTGCCAGTTAGTTAAAGCCGAGCAAAAGAAGCCTAGTGGTTTGTTACAGCCATTAGAAATTCCCGAATGGAAATGGGAGCAAGTCTCAATGGATTTCATCGATGGTTTACCAAGGACTAGATCGGGATATGACAGCATTTGGGTAATTGTAGATCGACTGACTAAAAGTGCAAGGTTTATACCAGTCAAATCGACCAGAACGGCAGCTAAGTTAGTAGAGTTGTATATGAAGTGGGTAGTGAGATTTCATGGAGTACCTAAAAGCATTGTGAGCGACCGAGACCCGTTGTTTACTAGTGGGTTTTGGAAGAGCTTACAAGAGGCTCTAGGGTCAGAGTTACATCTCAGTACCGCATATCATCCTCAGACCGACGGTCAGACGGAGAGGGTGAACCGTATTTTGGAAGATCTCTTGAGAGCATGTATATTGGATTTTGGAGGATCATGGGATGACCATTTGCATCTAGTAGAGTTTGCATATAATAATAGCTACCAATCCAGTATCGGTATGGCTCCGTTTGAAGCTTTGTACGGAAGGCCGTGTAACTCACCATCATGTTGGATAGAGACTGGCGAGAAGTTTATGCTTGGACCAGATGTGGTGAGGGAAACTTCAGATAAGATCAAGATCATTCAACAACGAATGAAGGCAGCCCAAGATAGGCAGAAAAGTTATGCTGATAAGAGAAGAAGAGATTTAAAATTCTCCATTGGCGACTTGGTGTTTGTCAAGATTTCTCCGTTGAAGAGCGTAATACGATTTGGCAGGAGAGGCAAGTTGGCACCAAGATTTGTTGGTCCGTTCCCTGTTCTTGAACTAGTCGGGAATTTTGCATATAGGATTGACTTACCAGAGAAGATGGCGGGAGTTCATAACGTATTTCATGTTTCCCAACTAAGGAAGTTCGTTCACGACTCAGATATGACTATTTCACCTGATCAGTTAGAGGACTTCGAAGTAGAACCCAAGGCGGTTGGGAACCGCAAGCCGGCCCGTATTGTCGAGTACGACATGAAGCAACTTCGAAGGAAGGCGGTGAAGCTAGTCAAGGTACAATGGAGCGAGGACGAGAGTGATTGTACTTGGGAAACAGAGGAGGACATAAGGAAGAAGTATCCAGAACTCTTTGTCTGGTAAGATTTTGACTTTGATTTAGTTTTTCCGCATGCTAGGATAGGCTTGTTTGCTTGTTTTGCATATTTGATTGTTGTATATGGTTGTTAGGCATGCGGGATCCTTTGTGTGTTATGGGTTAAGGAATTTCGGGGGCGAAATTTCTTAAGGGGGAAAGAGTGTAACGACCCGCGTTCTACGCATCATAGGATCGTAGGATATTTATTTCTTTCACATACGAAGTCGTATGGTCATGTAACTTTGGGAGACGACTATTGGGGTCATTTCCCATGTTCATGATTTTTCCCGATTTTTAAATGACCATTTTACCCCTAGTTGGCACTGTTTTGGCCATAACTTGTGACTGGAAAGGAATTTTGACCTGAAACCACTTCCATTGGCTTCGGATGATGGTTTCTCTTTCCGTAGAGTGGTTACATTAGCCAAACGGGCTTACCGTTTGGGAGATATGGCTGAAACAAGTTTCAGATGGTGAAAAACAGCTTAATTGGGCTTAACCGGGTGATTAGCAGCTAGGCCCAAGGGGAATTTCGGGTTTAGAGGTATAGGAGGACTGATTAGGGTTGGGTATCACTTTCATTTCAGTTTTGAGCCGCCACTTTCATTCCTCTTGACCTAGCCATGGCCTCCACTCTCTAAATCTCTCTAAAACACCCAAAAAATCAAGGATTAAGGCTTAGAGGCATCAAATTAAGAAGAAAAAGCACCAAAGCAAGGTTAGAGCTGCTGTTGGACATCAGTATTCGCCCAAATCAGAGGAGTTTCAGTCCAAGGTGAGTGATAGTATCATTTTGACACTAATTACAGTTAATTAAGGGTAATTAGTGAAGATTAGCGAATTTATGCGTAAATAAATTCTGGAAAAATTCTTAAAATTCTAAAATAATGTTTTAAGGCTCTGTTAGAAATTTGGGTTAATTTCGATGTGTTTTGCTAATCGTATGCTTAAACATGGTTAAGGGGGATTATAGGAAAATGTGAGGTTTTAGTCACTTTTGATCCCTTTTGATTCATTTGAATTGTTGTTTGCTGTTTGTGGTTGCTATTACATGTTGCTATGACTCTATGGTATGTTTTATGATGGATTAGAATAGCTAAATTGCTCGAAAACGTCGTCGAATGGCGTAGAAAGCTCGCTGGAAAGTTGCAGAAATGTGCAGGTTCCTAACCGGATCGGATCGGATGGGGAGGCTCGGATCGGAAATGTGAACTGGGCAAGAAACCCGATCCGAACCGGAGTTTGGTACACAGGGGACTTGGCGAGAAGGAAGGCCGTTTACTTAGAGTTGGAGTGGACAAAGCGGATCGGATCGGAAGGAAAATGGAGACCAGATCGGATCGGCTCAAGAATGGGAGGCCACGACTGGAGCAAGACGAAGGGAGCGGATCGGATCAAGGCAGATGGAGAACGGGAGCGGATCGGATCAGAGTAGATGGAAAACGAGGGAGCTGATTGGAGGAAGCTGGAAGGGAGACAGTGACCCGACCCGGAGGAGGACGCCGACCCGACCCGAAGTGGAGTACCGACCCGAACCGATGAAGGCGATGACTACCGACCCGAACCGATGGAGGTGATGACTACCGAACCGAACCGAATTCTAGGACTGTTAATGCGCGACAACTCTTCTGAAGACCCACTCCAATTCGATTAAACCCGAGATGCAAAGGTAGTCCAAATGAGAAGTTAGAGCTTAAGATTCAGATGGGAATCAACGAGTTCGCTTCATGGTTGGGCTTTGCTGCGGGACGCGTGTTAAGGAGTTATCGACGTCTATAGCTTTGGACCACTATGGTAGGAGGTGCGAAGGCGGATTCAGGGCCATTATGGCATCGGTAGAACCAAGGGCTACGACCAATGAAGTGGGTCATTGAAATGTTTGGACATGACTCCAAGTGTTTGGCTTGGTCACAACAGGGTTTCTACAAGACGGGATTCGTCGTTACCTCAGTTTGTCTAGTGTTCCAAAGTGGTAGATGTCGTACGCTTTACGCACTGAGTGAGAGATGTGAGGATGGTTGCTATGGATGATTTGTTTGCTATCATTGTGACATGCACACCCCACCCCCGTATCCTTACACCCTTATTATGGCACCTTGGAGTATTGTACGGTATGTGGTACTAACTCTTTGGTTGCAGGTCCAGGTTCAGGTATGGTTTAGTATACCTGTTATTACTCTGTTTAGATGCTTATCGCTCACACCAGGCTTTATGTCTGACCCAGAGTTTTATGTCTCTTCTTATTACTCTGGGTGCTCACACGAGCAGACTAGAGACAGGTTAGCTGGTGATGCACGGGTAGATGGTCCGGAGACGAGCAGGAGGCTTCCACGTACTATATACATAATACTCTCCCTGTGTTGTTGAAGATCACTGCTTGGGCATTGTTGGTGTATCTTCTACTTCAGCTTTCTTTTGTTTAGAGACAGTAAATTTGGAAAATTGTAATAAGCTGTATTTGGATTTCCGCTGCTTTGAGATTGGTGTTGGTTTTAGTTATCAGCTTATGCACTATCTCGCCTGTTTTATGTCAAGTATGTTATTATTATATTTTATTCCATGCGCTGTGAGACATTCTACAGGTTCTTTGGTTAGTTCATTCCCTTCTTTCCTTTCTTCTGACGACCGTCTTGTACTAGTCGGGCATGTGTACAGCGCACTTTTGGAGGAAATGCAGGCTGGTGCGAGGCGGGCCGTCACACCTACCCTCCTCTTTAATCCTCTCTTCTGTTAAAACTAAAATCAATGGTCGCCCGCTTCCTCCTTTTATATACTTCCGTTACCTCGAATCAAACTCCAGTGGAAGACCGTGCTCGATAGTGGAAATCGCGATTTGTCGAGGACCGTCGACGATCGATCTTTGATGTCGCGGTTTCTGCAGAGACAACGAAGGGCAACAAGGAAGTCGCGATTTGTTTTTAGCAGGTCAAGGAGGCGTTTGAGGGTGTTTTAGGGTTCGGAGTAGCAGTAGATTCGGGATCGAACCTTTTCTTCTTCTTTCGATTCAAGGGTAGCATCGCGATGGGATTTGGGCAGAGGGCGACTTCGAACTGATGACATTGGAGGTCGTTGTCAGGCCTGCGAGCTGTTCTAGTGTGAGGTGGTTTCCAATATGAGGTCGAAGAAGGAATTGGGAGTGTGGTTGGGCTCGTAGTAGCCTAGAGTTTTGTCCAACGTGGAGAAAGAAAGTTCTGGCGGGTCTGGAGGAATAACAACGATGTACAATCGCGTAAAAGGGCAGTCCAGATGCAGATTCAAACATGTCAGGGAGCGATGATCCTAACTACAAATTAGGTATGGAAATCAATCTTAATAATAAGTCAGATCTTAATAATAAGTCAGTTAAATTTATTTAGTTTCAAAATTCATGAGTTAATTTGTAAAACTGCAATTTGAGTCTAAATTTAGTTAGTGAGCCGTTTAATGAATTTAGCAATACAATTAGTTGACTATAGTGAAATCGGATAATTGAAATCAAAGAGATTGGATAATTTATTTAAAACCAGTTTTTTTATACTCCAATTCATTAATGTAAGTCTAGTTAATTTATTTAAGCCGACCTAGACCATTTTAAAAAGGAGGAGGAAGATAGTTTATTTAATTTAGAGTGATTAATCATGATTAAATGTAATGAAATAAATAAATAAATTATTTTTGATGTAAAGCTTGTAAATGAGTATAATTCATTTACACGATAACAGATCTCAGTGAAACGAGATGCATTGGCTTTGCATCGTCAAATACTTCTCAATGGAATTTAAGTGGGAATCAGAATAGATCGAGAAAATAAAATCATCGGTGAGTAAACCTCACTCACCCTTTATTTAGAAATTATTTTTATATAGTTAAAAATAATTGTCTGTGCTTGTTTGAATGCTATCTGATTGTTTTAAAATATATATATATAGTTATTTAGGATTGGTTGAATATTATATATATATATTGGGTTGATGATTGGTTGGATTCCCGCAGTTTCATTAGCGGATGCCCGCGGTACCATAGCGAATGATTACCCTATACGCCCCACGCTATGATTAGTGGATGACCTTCATACCGCGATATCCTGCCTCGAAACAGGATGGGTATTACTATGTTGACTAACGTCTGTGGATGCAGGAAAACGGGTTGGAGGAATCCAACTGGATTCCTCAAATATATATATTATCTGTTTGTTGTTTGTTTGATTTCATATATATTCATATATGATGTGTTAAAAATCAAATGATTGAAAATTGGCTGATTTGATTGTTTAAATATCACTGGGGCTTGGGATATTGATTTATAAAAATATCAAAAAGGGTATTTGAAATTTAAAAGGGGAATTCTATTTTTATAAATAGAATTTGAATTTTAAATGAAGTATAGAAACATTAACTTGTTTTGAATACATATGAATAAGGAATCGAATTTTATAAAAGTTGTTTATAAATGGAAATATGGAATTTGAATCGAATTTATAAAGTTGTTTATAAATGAAAATATGGAATTTGAATCGAATTTATAAAGTTGTTTATAAATGAAAAGATGGGATTTGAATTGAATTTATAAACTTTGTTTATAAATGGAAAGGTGGGATTTGAATTGAAGTTATAAACGTTGTTTATAAATAATATATAGAAATTCAAATAGACTTTAAACTATAGATTTGAATATAGAAATTCAAATAGACTTTAAACTATAGATTTGAATATAGAAATTCAAATAGACTTTAAACTATAGATTTGAATATAGAAATTCAAAGGGACTTTAAACGATTTGAATATAGAGAATTCAAATGGACTTTAAAACTATAGAAAATATTCACTTGTTTTGAAGGTATATAAAACAAGTGATCGAATTTATAAACTTTGTTTATAAATGAAAGGTGGGTTTTGAATCGAATTTATAAACTTTGTTTATAAATGAAAAATATGGGATTTGAATTGAATTTATAAAAGTTGTTTATAAATGCAAAGGTGGGATTTGAATTGAAGTTATAAACGTTGTTTATAAATAATGCAGAGAATTCAAATGGGCTTTGAATATAAGGAATTGAAATAGAATTTGAATATTAGAATTCAAATGGAGTTTAACTATAGAATTTGAACATAGTATTTCAAATGGAATTTGAATATAGAAATTCAAATGGGATTTGAAACAAATAGATTTGGATAAATAGAAGTGGATTAGACTAAGAAGTTAATTAACAGATTTAATTAACAAAATGAGTTAAAACGATTGGTATAGTTAAAATAGATTGGACATGCATAAATATACAGGAGATAGGTTTGGAATAAAGTGTTAGAAGGTATATATATAGATTGCTCGACAAAAAGGTATGTATTTAATTTCCATATGAGATTTTATGCGCCGTATCGGCTAGCCGCTTGGCTTTTTCTTTTTCTTTTTGAGATGAGAAGGACCGGGAAAGCTATTTGAAATTTCCCGATGCTCCCGGTACAAAGGAGGTTATGGCGAATTTTTCCGGGAATTTAAGGAGATAGAATATTTTTAAGATAATTTGATAGTTAGAAATCAACATATCAAATTATATAGAAGTCGATAAGGAAACGAACTTAGAAATAGAATAGTATAATTAAAAAGGGAAGTATAAGAATAAAATCTCGTAGAAATAGAAAGAGAAAAGTATACGTGTTGTAAAAGAGAATAATTGGTTTGAATAGTATTGATTTATTCGAGTAAGTAGTCTTGTCTGTTTGGACGTTAAATGTTATTCAGTCAAGGTCTGAGAGGTAATTATACCCCAACTTGGTTGATTTCATGATATACCGATAAGTAGCAAGATTCAGGCTCGAAGATCAATGTGGAATAAGAATTCGTTAAATACTGTATTTGGGTTGTCGTAACGATGTTTTACACAACATCTGTTTTAACCCAAATATGTGCAAAGCTTGGAAATAGAATAATGAATATTTTCTAAAGTTTAGAAAATAAAAGAAGGCGATATATGGAAATGTTTTCCAAATAACGTATAAGGCCAATATGGTTATTGAAAATATTTGGTTAACAAATATTGATAAGAAATAGAGAAGAGATTTAATTAATGGAATATTAATTAAAGTTTTCAGTGATTGTTGGATGTTTGGATGAACACTTGTTTTATTCGATAGTTAAATCATCGACTATCGAAACACTTGTTTTTATTCGATAGTTAAATCACAGACTATCGGAGTTTTGACCATCGTTGTCAATATGGAGAGACCGGTTGGATTATTATCCGAAGAACCACTCCGTATTGGCAGTAGCGTGCGAATCAGATTATATAAAGATAATCGAAGACGGAGTAGAGTGCAAGGACTTTTCTATTAATAGAAATCGTGCCTTCAGTTCATCCTGTTCCTGGGTGACTTGTATGGATGAATGTCTGACAAAGTATTTCCAGAAAGGTCACGTACATTGATTTCTTCAACTGTACCAAGAGTGGAAGCGGAGGAGGAAACTTCTTTTAGCTGACACGTAATGTACTGTTGTAGACGTCAATTAGTGATTTTCGATGGATCTGACGATGTGACATTCGAAGTGAATCTGGTGTGATGATAAAACATAGCTTCTAGCCTCAACAACCGGTAAATGACAGAAATCGGGCAGGCAACATGGCTATGTAGGTCGCACCTATTAGGGTGTATAATCACCTGATCTAGAGTTTCATTTACTTCTAAAAATCTATTGTCGATGTTGTTCCATTCGGGAAACGGTTGCTGATCCCAACCGTTGGTGATATACATTCGATACACTCAAGCGAAATGAGTGGTCGGTCATGTGTGGCTGAGTTGCAAGATGTTCTTGTTGAACTCGGTGTATTCTCCTCTAGAGATATACCAGCGGAAGGTGGTCCCATACCTTGTCATAGTTGAAAATCCATTACCCAATACGTGCTTGCGGTTTTGATTGTATATATATGTGGAACGTGAGATGCAAGCGTTTCCACTAGATTGTTATTTATGCGATTTAGACATTATTATAATATCAAAAGAGTTTTGATATAAAGATAAGTCAAGTGTTTGGATTCTCATAAGGGAAAAACCCGTTCCGTGTTATACGGCGTGGTCTTATGAGATATCATTTAGTTTTCTGAAACTGTTTTAAACTGTTTACTCATACCAGTCCATGTTGCGTGCTTTAAGGCATGTGTCGCATGATAGGGGGTTCTCGCTTTTCGTTAGGTGGCGAACGGGAGACTCTTACTCCTACATGTCCCCAGTAGTGGGTTGGTTGCTTAGTGCGAAGTCGAAAGGCTGGCCGTAAAATGTGGTGCTGGGGTACCAATGTAAGCCACAGTGGGGTATTACCTTGCTGCTTTGGGGATGAGAGGATGGTTGCAAAGCCTACTTGAATTTCCGAGACATTAAAGTTGGTATCAGAGCTTAGGTTGAGCGAATACCTAGGCTGTGTGGAATTGTGCTCATTAGAGATAGGATCAGTAGTATCCTAGAATGAGTTGAGTGTATATATATATACGAGAGAGCGTACTTGTTATTTGATATAAAAACTGTTTTATATTGTGTTGACTAGTCTGTTGAGTGGATTATAAATTTTGGTCGAATTATGGGACGCCACGATGTCGATAGGAGTTTATAAACATTTGAACAGAAGATTGGACACGATATTATTTTCAAATAGTTAAGTTGATTGTTAGGATTATAATCAAATTAGATTATAAAAATGAAATAGTTATATATAACCAAGTGGAATTTGTATATGAAATCGAATATACAAATGAGATAAATTGAAATTGAATTCCAACCAGAATTCAGAATTTAAAATCCTGGGAGTTTGGAAAATATTTTTCTAAATGGATTTTGGAAAAAAATAAAGCACTGAACTCATTCAGTGGCTGGGAAATAATTCTGATGTTGGTCGCAACATCATCAGTGTTCGTTTCCGAGTTTTTAAGTGATGAATTGCTGCCTTAGAAAAGTTTTTATGGAAATTTGTTTGGAAGAAACAAGTTGTTTGAAAATTCAGATATTTTGAATTTGAGATAGATATAAATATATGTATATATTTATATAACTTCAAAGGAATTTTGAAACGGGAAATGGGAATATAGATTTCAACTAGAAGTAAAATAAAGGAATTTGAATATATATATAATTCAAATAGAAGTGAAATAGAATTTGAATTCAAAGGAATTCAAATGAATTTGAATAAAGAAAATTCAAATAGAAATTGTATAAGAAAAATTGAAATGGAATTTGAATTCAAAGGAATTCAAATGGTTTTGAATAAAGAAAAGTCAAATAGAGATTTGAATATTAGAATTCAAATGGAATTTGGTTAAATAGAATTTCAAAGAAAATATAAAGTTTGAAATAGAATTTGAATTCAAAGGAGTTAAAATAGAATTTGAATTCAAAGGATTTCAAATAGAAATTGAACAAAGGAATTTAAATAGAAATTGAATAAAGGATTTCAAATGGAATTTGAAAAGAAGGGATTTGAAATGGGTTTTTGAATGAAGGATTTCAAATAGGAATTGAAGATAAGAAATTCAAATAGAATCTGAAGATAAGGAAATTGAATTAGAATTTGAATCGAAGAAAATTCAAATAGAAATTGAATTGAAGGAAATTCAAATGAGTTGGAATAAAGAAATTCAAATGGAATTTGAATATTGTAAATATATAGGACTTGAATATTTGAAGAGAAATAGATCGGAAATATTATGTTGAAATGGATTTGATACATATTAAAAATATATCAGATTGGAGTTGAATATATTATAAACAAAGTTAAAACGTTTATATTTATAAATATAATTAAAACGAGCTCGCCATAGCGCGGCGGTTCGTAATTTGGCAATTCGAACTTCAATTTAGTATACAGAACTCAGTTGAAGTCGGAATTCTTTGAAACAAGAATCGTCGGGACCGGTTGAACAATAGTTTTCTAATGAAAGAGAAAATTTTGGATTTCGTCGTATAGATTTTGAGTTATGTCAAAATCAAAATTTTAGAAAAAACAGCGCCAGAACCATTATAAAAACCATAACGGTTTAATTGAATAAACAAAGGGATTGTTAGGAAATAAAATCCGAATTGGCACTAGAAAAATCTAGACTGGAGATATAAAGTAAATATGAACTCCAGTGAAGTGAGTGAAATGATTTTTAAGACAAAAATCATATTTTAAAGGGTTAAATAGAATTAACTAAATTGGAAAATAATTAGTTAAAGGAAATTTGAATCGAAATTGGGTTTTTGGATAAGTGAAAGAGATTAAGAATTTATATTCGAAATCGAATATATAACTCGAGTTGAAAATATAATTAGATTAGTCTGTCATTAAGTTGACATATATTTGAACAAGTGATATTCAAATAAAAAGGGGTGAAATAGGCAAAACGGTTAATTAGCAACTAGTTAATGGGAATTTGAATGGTTGAAATTAAAATTAACTTAAGTAAGTTAAATGGATCGAAATGGATAAATTGAGTAAAATCATGTGAATGAAATATGAATTTGGTGTGAATAAAGGAAAAACCAAAAGAGCTAAAGAGGAAATATATTTGTAACACAAATACAAAGGATGTTATGTGTAAACAAATAGAAGGGGAAATATTTGTAAAACATTTACAAATAGATTAAATGGAAATATTTATTTATAGGAAATAAATAGAATGTTATAAATGGGATATTTATTTGTTAAATAAATAGAATTTAATCAAAGGAATATTTAAAAGATGAATAGAAAATGGAAATCTGTTTTTAACAGATAAATAGAAAAGATTAATTTATAAATAACAGTTTATAAATTAAATATTTATCATTCGATAAATGGAATATATAAGTCTGAACTTATATAGAAAAGAGATATTGGTTTTTAACGCCGATAGTTTTAAATAGAAGGGGTACACAACACTTGTGTAAGTGAAGTAACGTTATTAAAGAGAACATTTATAAAGTGAAGAACCGTTACTAAAAGTAAATCTTTATAAATGAATAAACGCTATCGAATAGGAGTTATTCGAATAGGAGAAGTCGATTAGAGTAGAAATAATCGATTAGAGTTAGGATAAATCGATTAGAGAAAGAATTAACCAGTTAGAGTTAACCAGTTAGGGTTAATCCGTAGAGTTAATTGAATATTAGTTATTCAATTAGAATTTATCGAATATTTGTTATTCAAGTTAAGAGTTAACCATATAGAGTTAACTGAACATAGTAAATCGAATTAGGATTTAATGGAATGTTAGTTATTCAATTAAAGTTGATCGAATAGAGTATTGAGATAGAATTAGTCAAACATAGTACTCAGGATAAGTTGCCATTTCGTACGACTGCTAGCGTAATTCGTAGGGCTACAGATAGCCTAGGGCGGTCGGATGTTTCCTAGGGGAATCAGGCGTAACCATTGTGATCGCTGCGATCTAGAGTCAAGCGAATGGAGTTAAATCGAATATTAGTTTATTTGAATAGAACTAAAGGAGTTATCGATTATTTGTTAATCGAAGGAGTTATCGATTATTTGTTAATCGAAGGAGTTATCGATTATTTGTTAATCGAAGGAGTTATCGATTATTTGTTAATCAAAGGAGTTATCGTTTATTAGTAAATCGAAGGAGTTATCGATTTATAGTTTAATCGAAAAGAGTTATCGATTAGTTTAATCAAAGTGAATTATCGAAGGGAGGAGTTATCGAATTTAGTATTCGATGGAGTTAATCGAAAAGAGTTAAATCTAATAGAGTAGATTGAATAGAGTAAATCGAATATAGTTTATTCGAAGAAAGGTTTTCGAATCTAGTTATTCGAAAGATAGATTATCGAATATAGTTATTCGAAGGGAGGAGTTATCGAATAGGGATTTATTCGACAGAGAGTTACGTCGGGAAGTTTGAAATGTTGAGTATCAACATAAATAAGTTTTGAAAGGTTAATGGGTTTGTAGCACTTTTTCTACTTTAGCAATTTCGAGGACGAAATTATTATAAGTAGGGAAGATTGTAATGACCCGGGATTTCAACCAACTAATTTTAAATATTTAAAATGGATTTGAATATTTAGTTGATAAAATAAATGAAATTCTATATTTATGTTACCAATTTAAATATCGATTTCGATTTGATATCGTATATATTAAATTATCAAAATAAGGAATCAGCGAATAATTCAATTCGAAGTCAAAACTGAATTTGAAATAGTTCAGATAATTAATTCAAACTCCTGTTTGAATTTGAATAATAATATTAGATTATTATCAAGAATTTAGATGGTTTGAAATTTAAATTAAATCGATTTAAATTAATATCTGTTCGGAATGATCGAACTGGACTTCGATACTTATCCCAGTGGGTTCAGAATAGTAGTTTTACCTTAGAATTGACAGTTGTTAGGTTCAGAAAGGAGTTCGCAGTCAAGGAGTATTTTAATTAAAGGATACGGGTTTTAAATATAAAATCAAGTGGAAAATAAAATGGCCACATCTCCTTCCATTTAAAACCACACGACTGAAAAACAAAGTCGTGCCTTCCTCCATTACCACAAATTACAACCACCCTTTTCTATTTAAAACCACACCTACCCTCCTCTTTAATCCTCTCTTCTGTTAAAACTAAATTCAATGGTCGCCCGCTTCCTCCTTTTATATACTTCCGTTACCTCGAATCAAACTCCAGTGGAAGACCGTGCTCGATAGTGGAAATCGCGATTTGTCGAGGACCGTCGACGATCGATCTTTGATGTCGCGGTTTCTGCAGAGACAACGAAGGGCAACAAGGAAGTCGCGATTTGTTTTTAGCAGGTCAAGGAGGCGTTTGAGGGTGTTTTAGGGTTCGGAGTAGCAGTAGATTCGGGATCGAACCTTTTCTTCTTCTTTCGATTCAAGGGTAGCATCGCGATGGGATTTGGGCAGAGGGCGACTTCGAACTGATGACATTGGAGGTCGTTGTCAGGCCTGCGAGCTGTTCTAGTGTGAGGTGGTTTCCAAGATGAGGTCGAAGAAGGAATTGGGAGTGTGGTTGGGCTCGTAGTAGCCTAGAGTTTTGTCCAACGTGGAGAAAGAAAGTTCTGGCGGGTCTGGAGGAATAACAACGATGTACAGTCGCGTAAAAGGGCAGTCCAGATGCAGATTCAAACATGTCAGGGAGCGATGATCCTAACTACAAATTAGGTATGGAAATCAATCTTAATAATAAGTCAGTTAAATTTATTTAGTTTCAAAATTCATGAGTTAATTTGTAAAACTGCAATTTGAGTCTAAATTTAGTTAGTGAGCCGTTTAATGAATTTAGCAATACAATTAGTTGACTATAGTGAAATCGGATAATTGAAATCAAAGAGATTGGATAATTTATTTAAAACCAGTTTTTTTATACTCCAATTCATTAATGTAAGTCTAGTTAATTTATTTAAGCCGACCTAGACCATTTTAAAAAGGAGGAGGAAGATAGTTTATTTAATTTAGAGTGATTAATCATGATTAAATGTAATGAAATAAATAAATAAATTATTTTTGATGTAAAGCTTGTAAATGAGTATAATTCATTTACACGATAACAGATCTCAGTGAAACGAGATGCATTGGCTTTGCATCGTCAAATACTTCTCAATGGAATTTAAGTGGGAATCAGAATAGATCGAGAAAATAAAATCATCGGTGAGTAAACCTCACTCACCCTTTATTTAGAAATTATTTTTATATAGTTAAAAATAATTGTCTGTGCTTGTTTGAATGCTATCTGATTGTTTTAATATATATATAGTTATTTAGGATTGGTTGAATATTATATATATATATTGGGTTGATGATTGGTTGGATTCCCGCAGTTTCATTAGCGGATGCCCGCGGTACCATAGCGGATGATTACCCTATACGCCCCACGCTATGATTAGTGGATGACCTTCATACCGCGATATCCTGCCT
Source organism: Allium sativum (assembly GCA_030737875.1). Lineage (NCBI taxonomy): Eukaryota > Viridiplantae > Streptophyta > Magnoliopsida > Asparagales > Amaryllidaceae > Allium > Allium sativum. Next base: position 912,278,307 of record CM060926.1, read on the forward strand.
CGAAACAGGATGGGTATTACTATGTTGACTAACGTCTGTGGATGCAGGAAAACAGGTTGGAGGAATCCAACTGGATTCCTCAAATATATATATTATCTGTTTGTTGTTTGTTTGATTTCATATATATTCATATATGATGTGTTAAAAATCAAATGATTGAAAATTGGCTGATTTGATTGTTTAAATATCACTGGGGCTTGGGATATTGATTTATAAAAATATCAAAAAGGGTATTTGAAATTTAAAAGGGGAATTCCATTTTTATAAATAGAATTTGAATTTTAAATGAAGTATAGAAACATTAACTTGTTTTGAATACATATGAACAAGGAATCGAATTTTATAAAAGTTGTTTATAAATGGAAATATGGAATTTGAATCGAATTTATAAAGTTGTTTATAAATGAAAATATGGAATTTGAATCGAATTTATAAAGTTGTTTATAAATGAAAAGATGGGATTTGAATTGAATTTATAAACTTTGTTTATAAATGGAAAGGTGGGATTTGAATTGAAGTTATAAACGTTGTTTATAAATAATATATAGAAATTCAAATAGACTTTAAACTATAGATTTGAATATAGAAATTCAAATAGACTTTAAACTATAGATTTGAATATAGAAATTCAAATAGACTTTAAACTATAGATTTGAATATAGAAATTCAAAGGGACTTTAAACGGTTTGAATATAGAGAATTCAAATGGACTTTAAAACTATAGAAAATATTCACTTGTTTTGAAGGTATATAAAACAAGTGATCGAATTTATAAAATTTGTTTATAAATGAAAGGTGGGTTTTGAATCGAATTTATAAACTTTGTTTATAAATGAAAAATATGGGATTTGAATTGAATTTATAAAAGTTGTTTATAAATGCAAAGGTGGGATTTGAATTGAAGTTATAAACGTTGTTTATAAATAATGCAGAGAATTCAAATGGGCTTTGAATATAAGGAATTGAAATAGAATTTGAATATTAGAATTCAAATGGAGTTTAACTATAGAATTTGAACATAGTATTTCAAATGGAATTTGAATATAGAAATTCAAATGGGATTTAAAATAAATAGATTTGGATAAATAGAAGTGGATTAGACTAAGAAGTTAATTAACAGATTTAATTAACAAAATGAGTTAAATCGATTGGTATAGTTAAAATAGATTGGACATGCATAAATATACAGGAGACAGGTTTGGAATAAAGTGTTAGAAGGTATATATATAGATTGCCCGACAAAAAGGTATGTATTTAATTTCCATATGAGATTTTATGCGCCGTATCGGCTAGCCGCTTGGCTTTTTCTTTTTCTTTTTGAGATGAGAAGGACCGGGAAAGCTATTTGAAATTTCCCGATGCTCCCGGTACAAAGGAGGTTATGGCGAATTTTTCCGGGAATTTAAGGAGATAGAATATTTTTAACATAATTTGATAGTTAGAAATCAACATATCAAATTATATAGAAGTCGATAAGGAAACGAACTTAGAAATAGAATAGTATAATTAAAAAGGGAAGTATAAGAATAAAATCTCGTAGAAATAGAAAGAGAAAAGTATACGTGTTGTAAAAGAGAATAATTGGTTTGAATAGTATTGATTTATTCGAGTAAGTAGTCTTGTCTGTTTGGACGTTAAATGTTATTCAGTCAAGGTCTGAGAGGTAATTATACCCCAACTTGGTTGATTTCATGATATACCGATAAGTAGCAAGATTCAGGCTCGAAGATCAATGTGGAATAAGAATTCGTTAAATACTGTATTTGGGTTGTCGTAACGATGTTTTACACAACATCTGTTTTAACCCAAATATGTGCAAAGCTTGGAAATAGAATAATGAATATTTTCTAAAGTTTAGAAAATAAAAGAAGGCGATATATGGAAATGTTTTCCAAATAACGTATAAGGCCAATATGGTTATTGAAAATATTTGGTTAACAAATATTGATAAGAAATAGAGAAGAGATTTAATTAATGGAATATTAATTAAAGTTTTCAGTGATTGTTGGATGTTTGGATGAACACTTGTTTTATTCGATAGTTAAATCATCGACTATCGAAACACTTGTTTTTATTCAATAGTTAAATCATAGACTATCGGAGTTTTGACCATCGTTGTCAACATGGAGAGACTGGTTGGATTATTATCCGAAGAACCACTCCGTATTGGCAGTAGCGTGCGAATCAAATTATATAAAGATAATCGAAGACGGAGTAGAGTGCAAGGACTTTTCTATTAATAGAAATCGTGCCTTCAGTTCATCCTGTTCCTGGGTGACTTGTATGGATGAATGTCTGACAGAGTATTTCCAGAAAGGTCACGTACATTGATTTCTTCAACTGTACCAAGAGTGGAAGCGGAGGAGGAAACTTCTTTTAGCTGACACGTAATGTACTGTTGTAGACGTCAATTAGTGATTTTCGATGGATCTGACGATGTGACATTCGAAGTGAATCTGGTGTGATGATAAAACATAGCTTCTAGCCTCAACAACCGGTAAATGACAGAAATCGGGCAGGCAACATGGCTATGTAGGTCGCACCTATTAGGGTGTATAATCACCTGATCTAGAGTTTCATTTACTTCTAAAAATCTATTGTCGATGTTGTTCCATTCGGGAAACGGTTGCTGATCCCAACCGTTGGTGATATACATTCGATACACTCAAGCGAAATGAGTGGTCGGTCATGTGTGGCTGAGTTGCAAGATGTTCTTGTTGAACTCGGTGTATTCTCCTCTAGAGATATACCAGCGGAAGGTGGTCCCATACCTTGTCATAGTTGAAAATCCATTACCCAATACGTGCTTGCGGTTTTGATTGTATATATATGTGGAACGTGAGATGCAAGCGTTTCCACTAGATTGTTATTTATGCGATTTAGACATTATTATAATATCAAAAGAGTTTTGATATAAAGATAAGTCAAGTGTTTGGATTCTCATAAGGGAAAAACCCGTTCCGTGTTATACGGCGTGGTCTTATGAGATATCATTTAGTTTTCTGAAACTGTTTTAAACTGTTTACTCATACCAGTCCCATGACCGACCCGGAGTTTACTTTGTTGTTTTCCCTAAACTCTTGGGTGCCTAAATTTGTATGGGCAGTCAAGTAGTCAGGATTTACAGATATACTGGAAGAGCTGGAGCATGAGGCTTCAGGATCATATAGCTATAGTTATTTCCGTTGTGTTGTAAGTGCTGTACTTTGATAATGACATGTATATTCAAGTACAAATTTGTATTTCAAAGTTATGTTATGAAATATATTTATTCGTTCCGCTGTGAGATTCGTGTTACTCTGATGTTGTGTTCTTCTTCTTCTTCTATTCTAAGTTTCTATCTTATCTTTCCTCACCCTCTAACTTCTTTCTATTAATGGTTCGAATTTCTGTGTTATTTGGGGTTAGACTTGTGTTTTTGGTCAGCTCAAATTCTACCGGATTTTCGGGTCATTACATATCATGTTTGTTATAAAATGTTGTGTTAGGTAAAAATGTCATGTTAATATAATAATGCCATATTAGAGGAAATGGTCATTTATTTACACTAATGTCATATTAGGGAAATTGTCGTGCATTTATACTAATGCCATGTTAGAGGAAATTTGTCATGTTAATATAAGATGCCATGTTAGGAAAGGTCATTTATGTTTGTATTAAAAATGCCATGTTAGAAAATGTCATTTATGAAAAACAGGTTATGCAAATAAACACTTCTTTTTATTTGTCATATACAAGGTTGAAAACATGTAGACAAATAAATAATTCTTTTTATTTGTCATTAGAAATACAGAAGTTTGTATGCAGAAAAAATCTCTTTTTATTTTGTCGCTAGAACTGTAAACATGTCATTTGGTCAAATTAGAAATATTAGAATTAAAATGTCATTTGGTTAGAATATTATCATGACAAATATATATGTCATTTTGTTGGATTATTATCATAAAAATGTCCTTTATCTAGAATAATGACATGTTACATAAAAATTGTCTTTTATTCAGAATAATATACACTGTTAAATAAAAGTGTTGAAACACAGAAAGAGAATTACATTTTTATGTAATCAAGATGACAAAGAAAAGAGAATTACATTATATGTAATTGGAAAAAGTAAGAATTTACATTAAATAAAATCACATTTTTATATGTAATTAAAAAGTAGGACATTGCATTGTTAATGAAAATCACATTTTTATGTAATTAAATAAGATATGATTTTGCAATGTAATGAAAATCACATCTTTATGTAATTAATTAAGATTTGAAAGGGTAAGTTATAGTATTTGAAATCAAGTTATTTTGGAAATATAGAATATTCCAAAATTAAGGTATTTTGAAATGACACTACAAGAAAAACAGCAAATAGCGACAGATTTTTAGCAGCGAAAAATTCCGTCGCAAATTAGCGACGGATTTTCGTGGAATCTGTACGGGATATTTTCTAGAATTTTTTATTTTAACTTGTTTTAAAATATTACCATCAAGTTCCGATTTTCGTCGCTAAAACATAGCAAATTGCAGCGACTTAGCATCATCGTTTTTGTGTCGCTGATTTCCATTGCAAATTGTGACAGTTTGCTGTCTTGAATTTTTTAAACCTATTTTGCAGCACGTTTTGAAGGGATTTGCAAGGGACTGGTATGCTTATTCTTCATTTTTTTTTATGTTTTTACTAAGTAATTGATAAGTAAAAATAAATTTTAAATAGTTAATGTTAATTAATAATAATATACTAATGACAAAAAATAAAAAATTAATATTATTAATGAATAAAGTTCAATAGTTGGTATTGATTAATTAATACTTACTAAATAATTAAGAGGTAATAATAATTAATAATATATATTAATAAGTAATCTTTAGTAATCAATGATTAATAAGTAATTTTTAATAATCAAGTAGTAAAATTTATTAAGAGTATCTATAATTCAATAATTATAATTGATAATTATGTTTGATACGTATTAATTCAAAAAATTAAAACTTTTGTATTTTCTAAAATAAATATAAACTTTTAAAGTTTTCATAATTTTGAAATAAATATAAAATTTTGTAAAATATTCAAAATTTAAAAATTAGAAATTTTATAAATATTAAAGAGTTCCGAAATTCAAAGAATACAAACATTACCATACTAGTTGTTAGTTCCATGTCCATTTAAAGATTTGCATGGCATTCTACAAATATTTCAAATCTTAGATTATTTATTACTTTGTATGAATTTATAAACATTATTTAATAAATATCAATCCTTTTTAATTTTCAAAAAAATAAAAAAATATCAATCCATTTACAGTTTTACGTACCAAAAAGAAGACGTCCTCCTAAAATTTCAAAGCCCGCTTTAATTTCAATTTGGCCACCTAACACTTTAATTTTCCATTTAGAACTATATCCCGAAACAGATCCGCATTTCCTTCTCCACTTTTAATGTCCTGCTGTTACTCCGCCTCCTTCAATTTATCAACCCTAAATCCCAAATCCCTAGCTGCGTCTTCCTTCTTTAGCTTTACAAATCCTAAATCCCAAATCGAGTTTATCCCAAAACCACATCAACATCGCGATTCTAACATCTTAATGTTACAGCGCCTACTCAGGTGTCAACGTTGGCGCTTCAACGTTAGTGGTGACTCCACGTTCAATGGGCGATGATTATCGGTTTTGAATTTCATATCGTGATCAGCGTCGGCCCTGGCCCAGTACGAACAGGGAAGAATTCCCACAGAGGGCATTAAAAAAAGAACTAAGAAAAAAAAGCCGTGAATTCCATGAGGATTTGAAATAAAAAAGGCAAGGAGGAAGAATTCGCGTAAGCACCAAGAAGAAACGAAACTCGAAGAAGGCGTAGATGTAACTAAAATTTGGGGATCTCAGATCTGAAATAGGTAACCCTAATTTTATAAAATATCCTAATTACTTTAATTTTTGGTTGGTTGCTAGAACCCTAAATATTACAGTCAGCATCATTATGTATGATAAAATCATACAAAGCTAGATATTGGTCGTTGCTATATACAGTTTACGGCTAAATGTACAGACTCCCTTTGTATTCTCACTACTGTGATTTCTCAAACTAAATTGTTATGAGGCAACGGGTCTAATTTTCGTTTGTATTTTTTTTTTCATTTTGGGTTCTTTTGCTGCTCTTCAAGATTTTGATGGTATTTTTACCCTTCGCTTATGCTGCTTTTTACTAGTTTTGTCTACTCTGTCATGATAGTTGATCAATGACTAGTTTTACAAAAGCAAGCGAATGTTATTGTATGACCTTTAATGATTTAGATACAAGCTACCTTCGTTAATTTTTGTGCATTTCAGCATAAATTAGTTTGTATTTCGGAGTTGTAAGGGACAATGACCAGTGAGTTCACATAATATGGTTGTTCGTATGCAAGAGCTATTGATGGATGAAACATAGCTTTTGAATTAACATCGTTACATCATTTTGGAAAGCTAGCGTTGCGTTATTGACAATGGGTCTATAATTTTTTCTCTTTCATTATTTTTCCACTTTAGTCAAAACCGGCATGTAACATTCCATAACTTTCAACTGTCATTGTTAAAATGTTTTAAGTTCACATTATTTGTTGTCTACTTTACCATGCTTATTTTCTACCAGCTGCAAGTATAGCATTTCGTGCCGGTACAACCATCCTGAAAGAAATGGTATGTATTTAATCATACTTTATTTTACAAGCATGGGTGCCGTATTTAGGGAAAATATTTTATAAATCTTCGTGTTATGCTAGAGTAGAAATTCTAAAATAGCCAAGGGTAATTTCAAATCCTAGCTCCATCTTGGCGTATAAATATCGTAATGTTTCATTTTCACATTTTGGTTGATAGTGTAGAGCATTTTAGTAAATATTTAATTATAATTATACAAGAAAATTGATGTAGTGACATATGTAGAATAAAATTCCAAGGCACTGTAGAGATGCATGTTTTGTTATATACATAAAATTTGAATTTCTCTGATTTATAAACAATGATTACATTGTTTTTATTTTGTCTTGTAGGTTTTGCAAAACATCAATTCTTTAGCCAAAGAATAGGGAAGGATATTCCAGTTGCTTTATGCTGTAAGTATTCTTTTATTGTTCCATGAAATTGGTTTTTCTGAGTTTACAAATGATAATTTAAGCAAACAGGTTGCCAACTTTATGACGTTGGGAAACAAATAAAAAGTATTCATATTTTTGATACTATAAATCTACAGAAATCCTTTTATATGCAGTTTGATAAATTTCTGAGAGTGACATTGCATATGATATCTACTTAGGCATGTCATCATGTTGACCTCATTGACTGATTTGGGTGTGGTCTGCTGAAGTTAACAAACCATATTCAAATAGTTGCCTTTTCTTTTTATTCCACATCTTCTTAGCTTTTGTTCAATTTTGTTGTTGTTAAAACTATACATTTTTTATTTTGGGAAAATATTTCATAATTCATGTTACACTAGAGTAGAAATTCTAAAATAGCCAAGGGTAATTTCACATCCTAGCTCCATCTCTGATAGCATAAAATCTTTGGCGTACAAATATCGTAATATTTCACTTTTATTTTCAGATTTTGGTTGATAGTGTAGAGCATTTTAGTAAATTTTGATTACAATTATACATGAAATTTGATGCACTTACATAGTAGAATAAAATACTAAGGCACTATAGACATGCATGTTATGTTATATACATAAAATCTGAAATTTCTCTGACTTATAAGCATTGATTACATTATTTATATTTTGTCTTATAGGTTTTGCAGAACATCAAATCTTTAGCCAAAGAGTAGGGGAGGATATTCCAGTTGCTTCATTTTGTAAGTATTCTTTTACTATTCATCAAATGTTTTTTTTTCTGAGTTTACAAATGATAGTTTAAGCAAACAGGTTGTCAACTTTATGAGGTTGGCAAATAAACAAAAAGTATTCATATTTTGACTATATAAATCTACAGAAATCCTTTTATATGCAGTTTGATAATTTCGTGAGAGTGACATTGCATATGATATCTACTTAGACATGTCATTATGTTGGTCTCATTGACTGATTTAGGTGTTGTCTATTAGGCATATTAACAAAGTCAACGGTAAAAAAAAAAGTGGTTACAAAATTTTGATTAAGCCTATATTTATTTAAATGTCATGAGTTAGCATTAAGACATTGTCTCAGACTCACAAATGCTCTTTTTATATTGACTTTGACCTTTGTGACTCTTTCTACGCTACTGACTATAAATGAACCGAACTGCATATTTTAGTGTCTTACTCTAGGCTTGGACATAAATCTAAGCTCAGTAATAGTTAAAAAAATATTTAAAGCAAATCTATTCAGAAAATACATGTTTCTTCAGAAAGTAGTAACTAATAGTTACTAGACTCAATATCAAATATTAATGTGACACAAAGTTACTATAAGCAGGACTAATGCTAATGTTACAAATGCATAAACACATCCTGTTATCTTAAGAAAACCATATTCAACTATGCCAAAAAAAATGGAGCTTAAATCCAGAGTCATTTTTAAGCGGTGCTAAGTGGGGAAGTTCAGGTTGTAATGAAAATCTTATAAATTACAACTTTGATTTATACACAACCAATACCATGACCCAAAACAAAGATGTCCATTGACCAGAAGTTCAACTTTTTCTGTAGCATTTTATTATTGTATTCCCGGACTGTAGATGTAATTGATTATCATTTAATTGACTTGAGTTTGTTTAGATGATAGAATTTCTATTTAAATTGAGTTAATTTACTCTTATTATTTCATCAAATAAAAGAAACTACTTACAAAATTTTCATAACAGTTCCGAAATATGTGACACAAGGTATAAATATGTCTACTTGCCGCTACGGTTCCCCCCCCCCCGAAATATGTGACACTGCTCTGACCTATATCTACCCTTGGTGATATGATACATAATCGCATATATTAAACAATGGTGTGTGATATGTGTGTTTTCTAAGTGGAATATGAAACCACTGAATGTTGCTGTTAAATTAACTTCTTTAATGGTTAAATGGAAGGTGTACTAAAACTGGGTTTTGAAGAAGAGCATTTAGGTTCGATTGGGTTTGTTTTTTAACGATGCGATGTAGTGAATGATATACTTTTTTAGGCATATGTATTTATGTAGTTCGATGATTTTGAATTTATGCATCGTTTAATCATTGATCTTACATATTTTAAGTAATTTGTTGGTATTGCACTACAAACGTCCAGATTACGGTTTCTGTTGATAAATTAAAAAACTTCATAGAAGTGGGTAACACCGTTCATGTCATAAAATATTACAAATTCGATGTTAAAATTTTTACTTTTTATATTTTTTATGTGATTTTTGAATGGTATACTTATTTTTTCCATTATGATTATTCCATGTAGATATACACTGGCTTTACATCCAAGTGGAGTCTTTTGAAGAATCAAAGGTTTTCACATGATAGAGCACTAGACCAAATGACAGCAAGTCATTTACATCATAATTCAAGCCTTATTCTCCCTCCTGTTTCGTTCCCAGTGTATAATGTACACACAAATGTATTATGAATTTTAAGTTAATGAATTATTCCTTCACTGTTAAACTATTCTATTAATGTACTCTTACCTTCATGCATCCAACATTATTTGTTGAAGCCATCTGACACAAACATTGTATATCATTCGGGAAATGCTTTACAGAATTATGGTATAGATAAGATGGCAATGCTTCAAATTTAAAACCCAGTTTCATCTTTATACACGGTTTTCTATGCATTCGTTTATCGAACGTGCATGTGTACTGGTGTTTGTGTGCGCCAATATATATATATATATATATATATATATATATATATATACACATATATATATATATACATAAACAGATCAGAAGGGGAATAGCGGCGGATTACCAACAAAAAAATGGAGGTTAATTTTACCTCAATTTAATTTCCGTCGCTAATCCCTTGGTAATTAGTAACGGTTTACCAACGTCTTTTATAAATGATAATTTATTATAAATTAATTATTTGTCGGTAAATAAATTAAAATTATATTATTAAATTATATTATATTTTTATTAAATAAATAGTAAAATGACGAAAAACTGCTGGAAAACTCATGCTATATTCCGTCGCTGAAATTGACACAATTACCGTCATGGTTTTTACCGACCACCATATTATGCAGGAAATCCGTCGCTAAAATCAATTTAGCGACGGATTAGAAGCGGATATTGCCGTCGATAAATGCTGTTTTTCTTGTAATGTGAGAAACATTTTGAAATAATATTTTTAGTAGAACAATTATACGATTAATTAAAATTGTACTTGGACACGAGGTTAGGTCACATTTGTAGTGGAAGTCTGCCCGGAACCGACCGACATATCCAGCGGCCACAAATGTTGGGCCTAATGTGAGAGGTCCAAGTGCGCAAATACAAATTGGGCCAAGACACGAGGTTAAGCCCAACTTGTGGGATAAGTCTGCCTGGAACCAACCGGCCTATCCAGCATCCACAAGTTGCAGGCCTAATGTGAGAGGTCTGGCCCATATTAAAATATTAATGGATAAAATAGAAATTGGCGTTATTTTCACACCGTCATGCGTTAATAATGAAATAAGTATTTTCACCTCCAAGTTTGTTATAAAAGAAAGTTACATTGTTAATGTAATAAGATAAGGATTAGAAAAGTTTTACATTTTCTTAATGTAAATAAGAATTAGAAGAAAATTACATTTTTATGTAATTAAGCTAGAGAACATAAAATTTCATTTTTGTGTAATTAAGGCAATTTACATGTGAATTAGATTGAAAGTGGAAAATTTACGTTCATCATGTAAACTAAGATAAAGGAGAAAAATTACATCTTATGTAATCAAGTTAAAGTAGAAAGAAGTTTACATTCTTAGTGTAATTAGATTATAGAAATAACTTACATATTTAATGTAGATTATATTAGAAAGAAAAAGTTTACTTTTTTAATTTGAATAAAAATAATAGAAATGAAATGTATATTTTTATCGTCACTTTAGATGCGATAAAAGAATAGAATAAAAATTATATATTTTTATCGTCATTTTAGAGGCGGTAAAAAGAAGTTACATTTTTGAGTATAAATAAAAGAAAAATAGGAAGTTACATCTTTATATGCAATTAGAAAAATAGAGAAATTTACATTTTTCAATGTAAATAATAAGATTTGAAATTTACATTTCTAAGGAATAGATTTTCATTAGAAAATTAATGAAACCAAATATACATTTGGTGTAAACTGAAAAATGGAAGAGTAAAATATACATTGTTATATTTAGGATGTGTATGTAAAGTAAAAATAGCGATGGATCATTATAAATTATTAATGACCGTATGAAATGGTTTTCAAATTTATATATGCGAGAGTTATTTGGAAAGTCCGAGTTTACTCTCATTCCAAATAATGATACGACGTTCAAAGAATTGAAGACGGCGATTGAGGACCGACGATCTTCACATCGAATGGGTAACTAATGTTGAGGCCCTTGATTGATTTGCTCCCAAGACGGGGCTAAGATGGTAGTTATTCGGAAGTAGTGTTGATTTGTACGGATTTGGCTTTTGCTCAAACCCAGAGCATAAGTATAAATGGAATGTGTGTCTGACATTGTACTCCTTTATATATTGTGCTTATTGATTTTCTGCCGAATGTATGAATGATTGGTGGCGGAGAATTTATTCTCTTGCTTAACACCCTTTTGTATATTTTGTCAAAAGATTAATAGTATGATATGGATTGACAGTGTGGCATACCAAGATGCAAAGATCAAGGTTCTTGTTGAAAAGCAGATAACCTCTTAGCTCGTGCATCTCAGAGAAGGGTGTTAAGCAAGAGAATAAATTCTCCTCCACCAACAGATATATATTAAATAGAAATCAATTTACATGGAATGAAATCCAATGTCAGACACACATCCATTTACAAGTCCGTTCTGGGTCTGAACAAAACCGGAGACACCTTATTCCTCGTCCCGTATATCCAATACGGAAGAGAGGTGCTCGCTTATCTGGACAATCAATAAGTACGTCTGGACAACTGCCACTTTAACCCTTTCCTAGGAGCGACCCAGTGCTGGGCATCAGTAGTTGCCCATTCGATGTGAAGATCATCAATCTTCAATCACCGTCTTCATTGTCTTTGACTTTTAATCGTCGAAGTAATTATTCATAATGGGTTAAATCCGGTCTTTCCGAATAACTCGTGTATTTTATAATAAAAAATCAGATGCTATAAATACACATCAAACGCTTCATTCCAATTCAGAATATTCTTTTAAATAAAATATTCATATAAAAAGGGAAATATTCCCATCAATTTTATTAAAGACAAATTCTTTAAAATTTAGTCTTTAATCTTCTTTTTGAAGATTCATAAAAACCCCAATTTGATTTTAATATCAAAAAATCGTTGTGAAACACCCCGCCTCCGTTAAGGTCACTCACAAAGGGAATGCCATAACTTTGGTGGAGGTTTATAAGTAAAAGCCACAGATAAACGCAAGACAGATATAAATACACATATTTTAAACAACGGAAACCAAACAGACTTTTATTTCCTCAATACGTGTTCTAACAAAACATTCCATAATTTTCTCAAAATACTTCCAACATTACAACCTCATTACTGTCTTGATTATTAAAGAAGCATAAAACATAAATAAAGTGACAAAAATCCCCATAGTGATATCCAAGGCCATAATTCGAGCAAAAGAGGTCTAAATCATACATCTACGGTCTTGGAGCTTGTAAAGAGTTAGACTGAGCTGAGCTGTTTCCTCCCTGTGGACCTTGGGGGGAAACGAAAGAAAAGAACACGAAAAGAAAATAGAGTCAGACATAAAGCATGAGTAAATCTAGTAACTCTTCAGTATGTGAATAAGAAAAGGGCATGATAGACATAAACTGAAAATAGGAAAGTGTCACAAGCTAAGGAAGTGTCGAATGTACTATCGCACCCATACTATATCTCTGCACCTACTTGAGTTTATTCCAACTAGCACCCCATGGTGAGGGTGAAGTGATCCCTATTTTTCTAAAGATCGGTTCCTACTCGCGTTAACATGTGTCATACGGTCCCCAAGAATTGTAGATACCTATGCTAGTCCCACCATGGGGTGTATCAAGACCCATGGTGGTGGCCCCGACACAAATTCTAGAAGGCATAGGTTATACTACTGGTGTCCCCAGTGCCCTGGTTGTCTGCTCCGGAGTGCATGCACGCCCGCACCCCGTTAGACCTACACTATGCACCCACCGCCGTCGTTTTGACCGCTTACAACCAGCCCAGTAATCGTCCCCACCCTGCCTAGTTTCAGGGTACCGTTGATACCTAACTTGGGTTACTGCTGAAACGGGTCCCTCGTTACCAGGATTTTCTAGTCAAACATGTTAAGTGGTTAAGTGTCTGTATTTACCAAACCCCACCCATCAATTCTTGTTAACATGTTGAATTTGGTTAAGTGTTATAGTTGACTTAACCCTACCATTTGTCCTTAGCCTCTTAGGAGCACTTGACCACTCACATTAGACAAGTATTGCTACGGTTACTGGATATGCCGGTCGGTTCCGGGCAGGTTTACACTGTAGCTCAGTCTAACCTCGGGTTCTTATTGGGCTCAATGCTTAACAACCCACATTGGATAGGTATTGTTGTGACTACTGGACAGCCGGGCGGGTCCGGGCAGGTTTACATCACAACTCAATCCAGCCTCGGGTTAAGCAAATCGTGTTTTCTAAATTTACATATTTTAATACTTCTCAATTACATATGTAAATGTCATGTCTTTTATTCTTGGGTATAACAATTCATACCGCTTTAAATGTCATTGTCGTTGGCATGTGCCAAACATGCCAACATATATTTTCATGTTTTACACCCAACATTATTACCCCCATTTATACGTTCGCAACATTATAACAAATGTTTGGCTCGACACAATTCAGCCCAACTTTATAAGCATAAGAAAAGGGGAAATCAAGAACATGTAATATTTTACAACATATAATGGTGTGTGGCGCATGAACTTGCAATTTAGCGAGACTAACATAAATGATGGGTCATGTGAACTTACATTAAAATCAAAGTATAACTAAGTAGGTGGCATTTGAAATGGCATAGTTTTGGTTTATACAAACTTGGGTTTAAACATGTTTAACTTGGCATAATGTCAACCACAAAACTAGCATGTTGTATGTTCACCAAAATGTCCAACTATAACATTTAATCACATAGCCAATTTCAACATGAACTTGCATAGTTTATGAAACCCAAACGATACTTAACATAGATCCAATTATACTTGCAAATAAACATAAGAATGATTTCATAGGTTTTGGGTCATGTAGGCATAAAAGGTTTCAAATCTAGAACATGTTTACATAAGCCTTAATTTAGACTTAGTGAATGTATATGGTCCATGTCATAGGCATAAACATAAAGGGATCAAATTCTAGTTTTTGCCACAAACTTGCAAGTGCCATTGTTTTCATATACAATTGTTCAATAGGCTTGCATCAATCAATTCAGACCACAAATATCAGTACACAAGTCATGATAGAATCATTACAATACACAGAATTTATATTAATTCATACAATAACACAATTCTATTTTCATTTACATCGAATCACATCACAGTTTTTTATTCATATTCTGAAAGGTCACTATACTTACAACGAATGCAGAATCTTGAATTCTGGATTCTGAATTCTGAAGATGCGCTCCATTGGGTAGATTAACGTTGCGTTGATTAATTTGATTAAACTTTTATCTTCTTCTTAATTTGATTCGTCTTTTAGGCTTTTCTCTCTTGACGACTATGTTCAATTCCTCCCTGGCAGCATGACGACTCCCATCTTATTTTTTTGTTTGAATTTTCAGTTGAGACTTAGGGTGTATTTATAGAATTTTAAATTGTTTTGAGCCGTCAGATGAAGACAGGAGGAATCTAGACCATACAAAGTTCAAAGAGCCAATCAAGAGGTGACACATCAGCCCTAGTGACACACAGAGCCACAGAAATTCAAGTCAGAGCCAGACCTAGCCTGCCAGGTCAACCAGGTAGGTCGACTGGCAGGTCGACACCCAAGTCGACACTATGGTCGACTTGGTGTGGCCAGGTCGACAATATGATCGACCTGGAGAGGCCAGGTCGACACCATGGTCGACCTGGTCTCTGGGAGTGAATTTTCCAGCCCAACCCAGTTTGAACCTGAAATTCGAATTTTTTGAATTTTAAACTGAGCTGCTTGAATTTAAATTTTATTCTGAAACTTCTGAAGGCCATAACTTCTTCATACGGAGTCCGTTTCGCGCAAACTCGGACTCTATCTCAAGCAGAATTCCGAGACGAACGCAATGGTGTAACCCATTTCTCTTAATTATTTTATTTAGAATTAATTACACTATAATTTTTGAAGCTTAACGTTATAGTATTCATGGGGTGTTACATTCTCCCCCCTTAAAAGGATTTCGTCCCCGAAATCTTCAAGTTAGGAAGAATGTATATCCTACCATCCAATAGTCCATCTACTCAACCAACAAACACAGGCATCCACTGTCCTTAAAAGACTTCTAATGCTTCGTGATCATATGCATAGTGTGTGTATATGTCCTTATCTAATGCAGAAATCAGGCGGTCTACTGATTCAGTTGACCTCCTTAATGCGAATCATGTAAGTGTCATGAATCCATTATGTATGCAAAATTTTCCTACTCATAAATCTACATGAGTGCACAACTTATTCATACAAATGCGACAACCATATGACAGCATATCAAGTTTCAACCATATACAAATGAGAATACATATATATGCATATGCAATATGAAATGACTGAGCCGATCTATAACCTGGGATGTGTGTGTATATGCATCCACAAGCAACCACTAGCAATCACTCGCAACCATTTGCAGCCATCATCCATAACATGTTTTCAAATACATGTTTGCATCCATTTGTTTTCTACTTAAGGAGTTAGGAAAATGACCGAGGAGATATACCTAAAAAGATAGATAAAGCATAACTTAAGGAAAAAGAGAGATCGAAGATGTACCCTCAAAAAGAAGAGGGTAGGCAGCGCGTATTCTATCCTCAGTTTCCCAAGTCGCGTCTTCCTCGGCGTCGCTCCACTGAACTTTAACGTGTTTGACTTCGCGGTTGCGTAGCTTTTTCACTTCAGTTCCTAAGATGCGGGTTGGAACTCTCTTCACATTTGCTTCACGTTCCACTTCGGCTTCTTCTAGAATGCTAGGTTCCACCACTTCCACAGACTCATGCAAACACTTCCGGAGGTGAGAAACATGAAAGACGTTGTGAACTCCGGCCAGTCTCTCGGGTAGCTCTAATCTATAGGCCATCTTTCAAACCTTCTCGATGATAGGAAACGGTCCTACAAATCTTGGTGCTAGCTTTCCTGCGGATCCAAAGCGAACGACGTTCCTTAAAGGAGATACCTTAAGGAAAACCCTGTCCCCAACCTCAAACTCAAGGTCGGTCCTTCTTTTGTCGGCGTAGGATTTCTGTCTGTCTTGGGCAGTCTTCATTCTCCTACGTATCAAGTCCACTTTCTCCGAAGTCTCTCGAATCATGTCTGGCCCAAGTATAAGCTTATTGTAGACTCCCACCAACAAGTTGGTGATTTGCACGCTCTTCCGTACAAGGCTTCGATGGGTGCCATGCCTATGGTAGCTTGGTAGCTGTTGCTATAGGCAAATTCCAATAAAGGAAGGTGATCGGCCTCCCACGTCCCTCAATAAGTCAAGAACGTAAAGTCTTAAAGGATCCTCTAAAACTATATTCACCCTTTCCGTCTGGCGATCAGTTTGGGGGTGATAGGTCGTGCTCAGACATAACTGTGTGCCTACAGCTTCTTGCAGACTCCGCCAAAACTCGCTTGTGAAGATAGGGTCTCGGTCACTAACAATGCTGGAGGGTATCCAATGGAGTCGAACTATTTCCTTGAGATAAAGAGATGCAAAGGATGAGGCAGTCCTTCTACTCTTGATAGGTATGAAGTGGGCGCTCTTAGTAAGCCTATCCATTATTATCCAAACGCTAGTATTGCCTTTTCTCGACCTAGGTAGTCCATCAATGAAGTCCATTGAAATGCTACCTCACTTCCACTGTGGGACCTCTAAAGGATGAAGTAGTCCTCCAGGCTTCTTCTGTTCCGCCTTAAACTGTTGGCAGGTCATGCACTTAGATACGAAATCTGCCACGTCTTACTTCATACCGCTCCAAAAGAAAGTCCTTTTTATATCCTTGTACATCTTATCACCGCCAGGGTGTATCGTCATCTTGGAATGATGCGCTTCCTCGAGAACCTTCTTTATCAACTCCTTGCTTGTGGGATGCATAATCTTCCATCTCGCCTCAGCCAACCCTTATCATCGATGGGTATCTACTGAGGTGACTAGAAGTCTCACCCCTAATAAGTTTATCAATCACATCAACAAGCTGAGGGTCTTCACGTTGTGCAGCCCCTATTGAGTCTAAGAGAGTAGGGCGTACTTCCAGAGATGCTAGCAAACCTGGTACAAAATCTGAGGAGGGCCTAAAGTTAAAACTAGCTATATACTCCAAGCTTTGCCTTTCCACAAAGAGCGGGCTTAAGATCAGCTTCTTTCGGCTCAACGCGTCTACTACTACGTTGCCTTTTCCGGGAGTATAGGAAATTTCAAAGTCATACGAGGCAAGAAACTCTATCCATCTTTGCTGCCTCAAGTTAAGATCCTTCTGGGAGAAGAGATATTTCAACGATTTATGGTCAGTGTATAATTCAAACTTCTCACCTAGGAGATAATGGCACCAAGACTTAAGCGCAAAGACGATGGCGGCTAACTCAAGATCGTGGGTTGGGTAGTTCTTTTCATGAACTTTCAATTGTCTTCCGCCATAAGCTACTACCCTTCCTTCTTGCATTAGAACAGCGCCTATCCCTGTTCCACATGCATCCGTGTATACTGTGAATATTTTGCTTCCATCTGGCAAAGTCAGAACTGGGGCTGTTGTGAGAGCCCTTTTTAATCGTTGGAAAGCAAACTCGCAATCCAAATCCCAAGTGAACGCCAAATTCTTCTTTGTTAGCCTTGTGAGTGGGGCTGAGATTTTCGCGAAATCCCTAATAAATTTTCGGTAAAAACCGGCAAGCCCAAGAAAGTTTCGAACTTCGGTTGCATTTCTTGGTGTCTTCCAATCTTGCACTGCCACCACTTTCGCGGGATCCACAGCCAACCCCTCTTTGGACACTATATGGCCCAGAAATCTTACTTCCTTTCTCCAAAAGTGACACTTGGAGAATTTGGCTTTTAGTTGATGAGCTCGAAGAGTTTCCATGATTTCTTTCAGATGCTGAGCATGCTCTTCCTCATTCTTTGAGAAGATTAAGATATCATCTATGAAGACAACCACAAATTTGTTGAGGAATTCTCTGAACACCCTGCTCATTAGGTCTACGAAATAAGCGGGTGCGTTTGTCAAGCCGAAAGGCATGACAAGCCACTCGAAGAAATCGTCTGGGGTTCTGAACGCCGTTTTATCAATGCTATCTTCAGCTACTCTTAGCTGATGGAACCCAGTTGCCAGATCAAGTTGGGAGAAGACCGTCGCACCAACAAGCTGATCAAACAAATCGTCGATTCGGGGAAGAGGGTGCCTATTTTTCTTGGTCAATTTGTTTAACTCCCTATAGTCGACGCAAAGGCAAAGTGAACCGTCCGCTTTGGTTGCGAACACCACTGGAGCACCCCATTCCGAAATGCTTCGTCTAATGAACCCTTTTTCGAGAAGTTCTTTAATCTGCTTACTGAGCTCCTTTCTCTCCCTTGGAGCCATGTGGCTGACAGGTAAAGCTACAGGCTTTGTGTTATCCACAATATATATGCGGGAGTCTATTTCCTGCCTCGGAGGTAAGCCTTTCACCTCCTCAAAGACATCCGGATATTCCTGGACTACTCTTACTGATTGCAAATTCTCATCGAAAGCATCAAGCGACTCTATATAACTAAGCAAACAGCATTCAAGGGATTACAAGAAATTTCTAGAGTGTTACCAAGCCGAGTCAAGAGTCTAACTACTCTTTTCTTACAATCAATAATGGCACTATTACTGGATAACCAGTCCATGCCTAAGATCAAACCATATCCCGAGAAGCCCAAAACAAAGGCATTGCAACTAAACTCAACGCTGAGAATAGAGATTTTCAAACCCAAACAAACCATTGACAAGTAAGCGGAGCCCCCAATTGGATTTGAAACTACTATGGGATCTTCTACCATACTAGTATCTAGATGCAGAGATTCTACTAAGGCAGATGAAATAAAAGAGTGTGATGTGCCAGAGTCAAAACGTGTACGAACTTGATGATCATAAAGATAGACTACACTTTCTACAGAAATATTACTACCTCGTTCCTGCAGAGGTGCCACTAGCGCATGAACCTGACCCCCTAAAGTGGATCCCGCTTTTTGTCCCTGCCCTTTCTTCTTTGGGAAGTCCTTAGCTTGGTGCCCAGGCTCTCCACAATGGAAGCAACCACCCATCTTCGCCTTCCTTTCTTGGCAGTCTTTTGATATATGTCCCACAATGCCACAGAAATTGCACCTTCTCTTCTCACGGGGCTTATTGTTCTTCCCTCCTTTCTTGAAGTCAGTTTTCTTTGCTTGTAAACCCTCTTTCTTCTCTTCCCCCTTAGTTTCTTTCTTCCCGTGGTCTTCCTCGTGTAGCAACGCCAGGTCCACCAAGCTTTCAAAAGTCGCTCCCGTGGATACATGGGTCATAGCAAGGCTATGTAGAGGCTCATTCAAACCTTTGATGAAGCGAAGCGCCTTCTTGTGTTGGGTGTTTACCAGGTCTAACCCAAATCTGGCCAGCTGATTAAACTGATTAACATATTCCCTGATCGTCATGCTCCCCCGTTTCAGAGTTAGGAACTTCTCCATTTGAAGGCTTCTTTCAGCTTGGGAGAGAAATTTCATCTCAAACCTTGTCCCAAAGTCTCCCCATGTTTCCAGCGCCCTTTGAGCATTGGTAATTTCCCACCAATAGGAAGCTTCATCCTTAAGCAACCATACCGCTAGTTGTATCTTTTGCCTGTCATCAACTTCGAAGATGACAAACAGATCCTCGGTCTCCTTTAGCCAGTTTCTTGTTCCTACAAAGGACTCTGTCCCATAAAAGTCTTTTCCACCCATAGCCTTGAAGTTGCTACATGTTTTTGCGAAGGCATTTCCACGAGGAGGAGGAGGAGGAACCGCGGCCACTGGAGGAGGGATGTCTGCTGGGCCCGCGCCATTGGCCCTTGCTTCTATGTACCTCCTAAACCTGTCGGGTATCGGCATTCCTTCCGGGAGGTTAAGGTCTCCAGACATGCTGAAACAGAATGGAAAAATTCAAAACGAAGGATAGAGAGAGATAGAAAGGGCACAAGGCTTTGGGGATTTTGTCTTTTTATAAACATAACACTTTTTCTTGAAAAATGCTTCTTTAAACTTTCTTTTGAAAACAATTTCAATTTTTTTTTATCTTATCTGGTAAACCTATGCTCTGATACCAAGTGAAACACCCCGCTTCCGTTAAGGTCACTCAGAAAGGGAATG
The DNA here is from genome assembly GCA_030737875.1 of Allium sativum. NCBI lineage: Eukaryota > Viridiplantae > Streptophyta > Magnoliopsida > Asparagales > Amaryllidaceae > Allium > Allium sativum. The sequence goes on from CM060926.1 coordinate 912,298,926, forward strand.
CCTTAACTTTGGTGCAGGTTTATAAGTAAAAGCCACAGATAAACTCAAGACTGATATAAATACACATATTTTAAATAGCGGAAACCAAACAGACTTTTATTTCCTTAATACGTGTTCAAACAAAACATTCCATAATTGTCTCAAAATACTTCCAACATTACAACCTCATTACTGTCTTGATTATTAAAGAAGCATAAAACATAAATAAAGTGACAAAAATCCCCATAGTGATATCCAAGGCCATAATCCGAGCAAAAGAGGTCCAAATCATACATCTACATTCTCGGAGCTTGTAAAGAGTCTGACTGAGCTGAGCTGTTTCCTCCCTATGGACCTGGAGGGGGGAACGAAAGAAAAGAAGACGAAAAGAAAATAGAGTCAGACATAAAGCCTGAGTAAATCTAGTAACTCTTCAGTATGTGAATAAGAAAAGGGCATGATAGACATAAACTGAAAATAGGAAAGTGTCACAAGCTAAGGAAGTGTCGAATGTACTATCGCACCCATACTATATCTCTGCACCTACTTGAGTTTATTCCAATTGGCACCTCATGGTGAGGGTGAAGTGATCCCCATTTTTCTAAAGATCGGCTCCTACTCGCGTTAACATGTGTCATACGGCCCCCAAGAATTGTAGATACCTATGCTGGTCCCACCATGGGGTGTATCAAGACCCATGGTGGCGGCCCCGACACAAATTCTAGAAGGCATAGGTTATACTACTGGTGTCCCCAGTGCCCTGGTTGTCTGCTCCGGAGTGTGTGCACCCCCGCGCCCCATTAGACCTACACTGTGCACCCACCGCCGTCGTTTTGACCGCTTACAATTATCCCAGTAATCGTGCCCCACCCTGCCTAGTTTCAGGGTACCGTTGATATCTAACTTGGGTTACTGCTGAAACGGGTCCGTCGTTAACAGGATTTTCTAGTCAAACATGTTAAGTGGTTAAGTGTATGTATTTATCTAACCCTACCCATTAATTCTTGTTAACATGTTGAATTTGGTTAAGTGTTATAGTTGACTTAACCCTAGCATCTGTCCTTAGACTCTTAGGAGCACCTGGCCACTCACATTAGATAGGTATTGCTACGGTTACTGGATATGCCGGTCGATTCCGGGCAGGTTTACACCGTAGCTCAGTCTAACCTCGGGTCCTTATTGGGCTCAATGCTTAACCACCCACATTGGATAGGTATTGTTGTGACTACTGGACAGCCGGGCGGGTCCGAGCAGGTTTACATCACAACTCAATCCAACCTCGGGTTAAGCATATCGTGTTTTCTAAATTTACATATTTTAATACTTCTCAATTATATATGTAAATGTCATGTCTTTTATTCTTGGGTATAACAATTCATACCGCTTTAAATGTCATTGTCGTTGCCGTGTGCCAAACATGCCAACATATATTTTCATGTTTTACACCCAACGTTATTACCCCCGTTTATACGTTCGCAACGTTATAACAAATGTTGGGCTCGACACAATTCAGCCCAACTTTATAAGCGTAAGAAAAGGGGAAATCAAGATCATGTAATACTTTACAACATATAAGGGTGTGTGGCGCATGAACTTGCAATTTAGCGATACTAACATAAATGATGGGTCATGTGAACTTGCATTAAAATCAAAGTATAACTAAGTAGGTGGCATATGAAATGGCAAAGTTTTGGTTTATACAAACTTGGGTTTAAACATGTTTAACTTGGCATAATGTCAACCACAAAGCTAGCATGTTGTATATTCACCAAAATGTCCAACTATAACATCTAATCACATAGCCAATTTTAACATGAACTTGCATAGTTTATGAAACCCAAACGATACTTAACATAGATCAATTATACTTGCAAATAAACATAAGAATGATTTCATAGGTTTTGGGTCATGTAGGCATAAAAGGTTTCAAATCTAGAACATGTTTACATAAGCCTTAATTTAGACTTAGTGAATGTATATGTTCCATGTCATAGGCATAAACATAAAGGGATCAAATTCTAGTTTTTGCCACAAACTTGCAAGTGTCATTGTTTTCATATACAATTGTTCAATAAGCTTGCATCAATCAATTTAGGCCACAAATATCAATACGCAAGTCATGATAGAATCATTACAATAAACAGAATTTATATCATATTCATACAATAACACAATTCTATTTTCATTTACATCGAATCACATCACAGTTTTTTATTCATATTCTGAAAGGTCACTATACTTACAACGAATGCAGAATCTTGAATTCTGGATTATGAATTATGAAATTGAGATGCGCTCCTTTGGGTAGATTAACATTGCACTGATTAATTTGATTAAACTTTTATCTTCTTCTTAATTAGATTCATCTCTTAGGCTTTTCTCTCTTGATGGCTATGTTCAATTCCTCCCTGGCAGCATGACGACTCCCATCTTATTTTTTTTGTGAATTTTCAGTTGAGACTTGGGGTGTATTTATAGATTTTTAAATTGTTTTGAGCCATCAGATGAAGACAGGAGGAATCTTGGCCATACAAAGTTCAAAGAGCCAATCAAGAGGTGACACGTCAGCCCTAGTGACACACAGAGCCATAGAAATTCGAGCCACAGCCAGACCTAGCCTGCCACGTCGACAAAGTAGGTCGACTGGCAGGTCGACACCCAGGTCGACACTATGGTCGACCTGGTGTGGCCAGGTCGACACCATGGTCGACCTGGGGAGGCCAGGTCGACACCATGGTCGACCCTATGGTCGACTTGGTGTGGCCAGGCCGACACTATGGTCGACCTGGGGAGGCCAGGTCAACACCATGGTCGACCCTATGGTCGACCTGGTCTCTGGGCGGGAATTTTCCCGCCTAGCCCAGTTTGAACCTGAAATTCGAATTTTTTGAATTTTAAACTGAGCTGCTTGAATTTAAATTTTATTCTGAAACTTCCGAAGGCCATAACTTCTTCATACGGAGTCCATTTCGCGCAAACTCGGACTCTATCTCAAGCAGAATTCCGAGACAAACGCAATGGCGTAACCCATTTCTCTTAATTCTTTTATTTAGAATTATTTACAATTTAATTTGTGAAGCTTAACGTTATAGAATTCATGGGGTTTTACACGTTACTTTATGATTATTTTGCTTTTAAGAAATTAATTTTGTCTTTAACTGGGTTAAAGAACCAATGTCATTTAAAACACAGTTCACGATAAACCCAAAATCAACTTCCATTAAATATAGAATTTCCACATAAATCAAATTAATATATAATCGATATAAACTTCTGTATCCGACTAACAATATAAATGGAATAATGGCAAAGCCTTTTAAATTCCATATATAGTAACAGTCTTCTTTTATAGAAGCCTATCTCGATTATTATCAAAACGAATTTCCGCTCAATTCCAATTTAATATATTAAATTGGAAAACTGACTTTGGAAATTTCTTTTTTAATTTTAATAAAAGATTTATAAATTCTAAATCATACTTTATTGTTAATTGGGTTAAAGAACAAATGTTGTTTAAAACATAGTTCACAATATACCCAATTCACATATCATTTTATTCCAATTACTAAATATAATTGGAAACTCTAATAATCTTGATTCAAAAATTTATTCTTTAGTTCGGGGTTTAAGAACAGTGTTATTTAAGACACCATCCACGACAACCCAAAATCCAATTATTTTATTTAATTCTAATTAAATATTAATGGATTAGACGAATTCATTAAATATTAATTTAAATGATTTATTTTAGTTAATAACTAGTTCATTTTGATAAAAAAATACATTTTTATCCTTTGTCCGTCCAAAAACGGACATAGAAATCATCATTTTATTCTTCGTTGAATATATATAAAAATATTCTTTATGTAAAAATATTCTTTATATTACAATGTTCTTTATTTTAAGGTATTCTTTATATTTAAAAGATACTCTGAATCGAAATGTGACACAATCAATTACCTTATAATTTCGGTTATATGGATTTCACACATCACATGAACACGACAATAACGATAAATAATCATTAGACAACCAATTCACATCCAGAGTGAAATTTTCAACTGTGCGAGCATTAAAATGAATAAATAACACTCATCGCAGCCTGTCAATCCATCGATTGACATACAACTAAATACTGGGACTAGTGTATGTCAAATATCATCCCAATACCCGTGTGGGGTTTTCAGCAACAACAGTTCATTTGAATAAATAATTGGTTGATGAATTTAACCAATTTTAATTCTGCTGACATGTTGACGATAATGAACAAACATGTTATTATATTCCTAATGCCGCATAAAAATGTATTTTACTTGCATAATTTTCCTACATGTTTCTAGTGTCTAATAAAAGGTAATTTATTCAAATGACCTTATAGCTGATGACAAATAAAAAGATAATTCCTATTTTCTTTTATTTGTATGCAAATTTCTATTCTAAACTTCAACAAATAAAAAGAAATATTTTATTTGTATATGGTTTTAATGTATAACCTAACACATTAAAATGTTTATTTTAACTTGCATACTAATTCTAATGTATACATTAACACATAAAAATGTCACTTTAACTTATGTACAAGTTCTAATGTGTGTTGTGACAATACAATGATTCTTTATTTAGCATACAAATTCTAATGTATATTTTGCAAATAAAGATGATTCTTATATTTGCAAACAAATTATATTTCAACAAAATGTATAAAAATTGATACATCCATTTTGTTGACAATTCTATTTTAAGAAAATGAATATTTTTGTTGTAACACAAATTTATTTAACAAATATGCAATTTTTGTTTTGACACAAATCTATTTAACAAAAAATGCTATTTGTGTTTAAACTTTTTTATTTAACAAAAATGTGATTTTTGCTTTATTTCAAATCTAATTAACAAAAATGTAATTTTTGTTTTCAACCATCATATTTAACAAAATGTAATTTTTTTTCAACTATTATATTTTGACAAAAATGAATATTTTGATTCAACTAATCTATTTTGACAAAAGTGCATATTTTGTTTCAACTAATCCAATTTGACAAAAGTAAATGTTTTGTTTCCACTAATCTAATCTAATAAAAGTGAATGTTTTGTTCAACTAATATAATTTGACAAAAGTAAATGTTTTGTTTCCACTAATCTAATCTAACAAATCATTATTCTAAATAAATGACATATTATTACTAAAATGACATTTTAGTCTAAAATGAAAATTTTATTCTAACATGGCATTTTTAACTAAAATGACATTTCATATGTTAACATAACATATTCTAACTAATGGCATTTCCTATGTTAACATAACATATTCTAACTAATGGCATTTCCTATGTTAACATAACATATTCTAACTAATGACATTTCATTTGCCAAAAATATATCCTAACTAATTGACCTATTGATTTACAAAATATGTTTCTCTAACATAAATGACAAATCATTATTCTAAATAAAAGACATTTTTTATTTGGCGAATCATTTTTACATTAAAAATAGAATTTTTAATGTCTCAACATTTTTATTCAAGCAGTGGATATTTTTCTAATGAATCAACCTTTTCATTAAAAATGTGATTTTTAATGTTTCAACACTTTTATTCCGACATGAACAATTTTCGTATAAATCATTCTTTACATTAAAAAAAAGGTTTTTAATTGTTAACATGTTTTTATTTTAAACATGACCATTTTCCTAGTTTCATTCATTACATTAAAAATGAGATTTTCAATGTAAACATGTTTTTATTTTTTATTTTAAAACATTAACATTTTTATATTTTCTTTCATTACATTAAAAATGTGATTTTTAATGTAAACATGTTTTTATATTTAAAACATGATCATTTTTCTATTTTCTTACATTACATTAAAAATGTGATTTTTAATGTAAACATGTTTTTATATTTAAAACATGAACATTCTTAATCTTTTCTACATATACGAAAAAATGTGAATGTTATCGTCAACATATTTTCATTTTGTTCAGCTAATATAATTTGACAAAAGTAAATGTTTTGTTTCAACTAATATAATTTGACAAAAGTAAATGTTTTGTTTCCACTAATCTAATCTAACAAATCATTATTCTAAATAAATGACATATTATTACTAAAATGACATTTTAGTCTAAAATGAAAATTTTATTCTAACATGGCATTTTTAACTAAAATGACATTTCATATGTTAACATAACATATTCTAACTAATGGCATTTCCTATGTTAACATAACATATTCTAACTAATGGCATTTCCTATGTTAACATAACATATTCTAACTAATGACATTTCATTTGCCAAAAATATATCCTAACTAATTGACCTATTGATTTACAAAATATGTTTCTCTAACATAAATGACAAATCATTATTCTAAATAAAAGACATTTTTTATTTGGCGAATCATTTTTACATTAAAAATAGAATTTTTAATGTCTCAACATTTTTATTCAAGCAGTGGATATTTTTCTAATGAATCAACCTTTTCATTAAAAATGTGATTTTTAATGTTTCAACACTTTTATTCCGACATGAACAATTTTCGTATAAATCATTCTTTTCATTAAAAAAAAGGTTTTTAATTGTTAACATGTTTTTATTTTAAACATGACCATTTTCCTAGTTTCATTCATTACATTAAAAATGAGATTTTCAATGTAAACATGTTTTTATTTTTTATTTTAAAACATTAACATTTTTATATTTTCTTTCATTACATTAAAAATGTGATTTTTAATGTAAACATGTTTTTATATTTAAAACATGATCATTTTTCTATTTTCTTACATTACATTAAAAATGTGATTTTTAATGTAAACATGTTTTTATATTTAAAACATGAACATTCTTAATCTTTTCTACATATACGAAAAAATGTGAATGTTATCGTCAACATATTTTCATTTCAAATAAATGAACATTTTTAATCTTTTATACATATATGATAAAAATGTGAATTTTATCGTTAACATAATTTAACAACTCTAATTTGTCAAACATGATAACTATAATTTAACATAACATTTTTAACTAGAATGACAATTTTATTCTAACATAACTTTTTGTTCTAATGTGACATTGTTAACAATAATGATATTATTATTTCTAATATGACAATTTTATTTCACACAATATGTGTTAAATAAATGATATTCTTATCTTATATCACTTGATTCTATCACAAGGTTATTTTTAATTTTACATAACATATTCTAACAAAATGTTATTTTTCTTTACATAACCTATTCCTAACAAAATATTATTTTCGTTTACATAACATATCCTAACGAAAATGTTATTTTTATTTCTAAGGTGACATTACTAACAAAAATGATATTTTATTCTAAGGCAACATTACTAACAAAAATAATATTTTATTCCTAATATAACATGTCAAAGATTATATTTCCATCCTACAACAATATAATTCAGCAAATCACCACAACCACAATCAAAATAAATATATATATTTTAATTTTAATTTCAAATCGAGAAATCTCACATCGATTTTGTCTGAATTTTCAACGTGCTCTGATTCAGATCTGGTCTGTCCTATGTTGTAGATCTCATCTTTGTGATTCCAATGGATCTAGTTTGGTTCCATTCCGTATTCATATGTAAAAGATATCACCATTTTAATATTATTACTTTAATAGATAATTAATTAAACAAATTAAACCAACCCTTCTTCCTTATCGTTCTTCTTCCCATAAGTTTCCGAACCTATCGTCGCTCCTCCAAACCACCTGCGCATGCCTCCTGATCCCACTTGGACCCGATTAGGTCACACCACTCCGACCGCCCACGGACCTCTTTCCCACGCCCAGAAAACTGCACCACTCGATGCCTCCGTCGCCTTAGAAACCTGAACCAAACGCGGCAGCTTTGGCTTCCAAATCCGATCCATCCAAGCCACATAATACGATCTTAACCGTTGAACTTGAAGAACATGAGATTCCATTTGATTTTCATTGTATAATTTCGATTGACTTGCAAGGGATTAAGAGATTTTAACAAATTTAGTTCGGAGCTTTTAGGCCATTGCTTCCTGAGGGCGGCAGCTTGTACACTGAAAATTAGGGTTAGGGTTTTATAACCCTTTATTTATAATATTTTATTGTTAAATTGTCCAATTTACAAATAAAATCCTGTTAATTCATTTCAACTCTAATTTCAGCCCAACAAAAATTGTTCCTACGCAATTTCCCCCGTTTCGGAACCAATGGGCCAGGTCTCGTCAGCCTAGTCGATTGTTTTCAGCTTGTATTCTTTAATTTAAAATATAAAACATTTAATTATTAAATTTGATCGTACATTTTAAATTACCAAGGCCACATACTGACTCTAAAAATTCCAAAAAAATTATATCTAGCTATGTTTCGATGATACGGTCCTAACAAAATTAATTTCTTCGAATTTGGAAAGCATTTGAAAAATGGCCATTTTCTGGTTGATCCAATATGACTGAAATTGACAAAACACGTTTTCTTTTGCCACACTCACACATTAATTCTAAAAATTATGAAAATTGGAATCTAGCAATAATTTGACATTGCGGATCCAACAAAAGTGGTTTCGTCGAAAACGGAGGTCGTTTGTAAAATGGCTATTTTTTAATATTAAAATATATATGTAAATTCTATAGCGACTATTTTGAATATTAAACTGGGTACAACTTTTGATTCCCGCTATGAAATTTCAATTTTTCGGATTCGCTGGAAAAATATTATTAAAAAGATTCTAATATTTTTAGTTTCACTAAAATTTGATTTATTTTGCATCCCGTACAGTCAGTCAAAGTTTAAATTCAAATTTTCAAACTACCGTGCTATTTCTAACTCCTTTTAAAATTAAAATAAATATATTTGTTCTAACTTCGATTTAAATAAATTTTTCATCACTATTATTTAAAATAAATTATTTTAAACATTCATAATCCATTGAAATTTCAAAATTAAAATTTTTAAATTGGTTCCAAAATTCTGGATTGATACAATCTCCCCCACTTAAAATCTTTTCGTCCTCGAAAAGGAACAGAGCTGAAATTTGCTTAATTAACCAACTCAACTTTCATTCTTTTATTGGTTTTAATAATTTTATTAGTTGAACTAATAATCACACAACACAATCATCAATCCATTAGTTGATTAGCTTTTCAAATATATAAATTTTTATATATCAAATCATATTTTCTAAGATCGGATAATATATATATTCAAAAATATGTTAATTATAAACTTGTCACTCTCAACTCGTTCTAGGGCATTTTGAACCCCATCTCTAATGAGTTTCCTCATTCTAGGATACTACTGATCCTATCTTTAATGAGTATTCTTTTATAGGATATTACTAATCCTACCTCTAATGAGTCTTTTGTTCAGTTCTAATGGGTTGTACCCCAAAGATTTGAGCTAACCAGTGCTCTGATACTAACTGTAACGATTCAGATTTTGCTCGGACCTAATCGATTGCAAAATCAACTAAGACCGTTCAAAAACCCTAATACGCAAACTTTGGTCATACAACACATCAGAACAAAAAACAGAAGACTTTTATAAACATTATAATAATGTTACATCAGAGTACAGAATATCAGAGTACATCAAATATAATAATACAATAGCGGAAGATAATTTACAATAAATTTAATACATTGTAGCGGAACAAACAAACTAATGCAGTGGAAGTCTATCAATGCTCTGAACACAGTTTAAGCTTCGACCCAGAATCCTGCTCGATATATCTGCAAAATAAGCTACTCGACTGCCCGTGTGGAAAAGAGGGCACTCGAGTTTGCAAAGTGAAACAAACTACAGGTCAGTCATAGGACTGGTATGAGAAATCGTTCCTAACTTATCTAATAATATGGCTAATCTGAAACGACCCCGAAATTCCCCTTACGGGAAATCATGGATTGAGTTAAGAACAAGCCACATCAGAACGCAGACAGAAGAACATTTCATCGTATATTACAACAATTCCATCAGAATAAAAGAATATACAGAGTAAGAATAAATATTACACATAAAATATCAGAGATTTAAACAACATTTAAAATACATCGCAGCGGAAAATAATACAAAACACAACTAGAAGTAATACACGGATACAGAGATTTCCGAGTATCGTTCCAGCTGTAGATCAGGATCTTGTGAATACAAATCTGCAAAACCAAAACTACTAGCTGCCCGTTTCGAAAATAAGGGCACCCAGAGTTTAGGTTGAAACAATAAACTCCAGGTCAGTCATGTGACTGGTGTGAGAACTAAAACAGTTATTAATCTAAATTTTGAAGTTAGGTAAATCAAGGGACCACGCCGTATAACACGGAATGGGTTTCCTCCCAAGAATACCAGTGCATAAAACAAACAGCGCAATGCTAAATAAAGAACAATGAAGCTATCATAAGACCCAGGTCCCATCACACAATGCAACGTAAGCCGGAGGATATGGTTTTTACCTTATAATAGCCAAAGAATGCTTGATACGATAAATTTCATCTTTTGATTCTTAATTAGACTCCAACCGTAAATTAGTAAGAGAACGATTCTCTAAGTATTAACCCCGAAGGCCGAAACCAACATCAGACTAATACCCAGGAAACCACCCATCTTAGCTCGTTTCCAGTTAGTTTCTGATTTTATATACAATCATAAATATCAATCATAGGCGACATGAGCGTCCCATGCCACTGTGTCGCCATATGTAGGTTTACAATCAAAATCGCACATGTCACGTATTGGAAGTTGGATTTCCATCTGTGAACCGAGGCAAAAGATAGTCCTCATCGATTCGAGACAATCTAGCCCATGTCTCAGGACCTAGACTCAGGTGGGCCCTTGGATCGTCAAAGCCGGTCCACCGATGTGGATTAAAATGCATGAACACTGCGTTTTCCGCCCTTTGGGGCGTAAATGAGCCAACGAATGACTCCATCGGCTTCACATAGTCATCGATATATCCGAGACGCCTCGCAAACCAACAACCACATAAGTCAAACTCGTTAGGGCGTGTCAAACAACTAACACCACTTCTAACTAGAAAGAAATGCATGTCCTCTCTGAGGTCCTCTCCCGTTTTTGGTTCACCACCGGGGTGTAAGGCTCGCGAATTCACGTTAGACAAAGCTATGCCGCACAGGTGGTGCTTTGATCATCAACCACAAGACTTTGCTTTTCAACAGAAGCCTTGATCATTTGCATCTTAGCATGCCACACATGCAAGCCACTCCATGCAACCGATATCCATCAATCACACAAAATGATATCCAATGTCAAACACACGGTCCATTTACAAGTCCGTTCTGGGTCTGAACAAAAACGGAGGCACCTTGTACCTCGCATATCCATCGATCTCCAAGTACATCTGGACGATCACCAACTGATTCCCTCCTCTTGGGTGTACGACCCAATCAGGATCATCAGTAATTATCCAAACGACGTGAAGACCTCCGGTCTTCGACCACCGTCTTCATCTTCGACAAATCATCGAATCAGTTATTCAGAATGGGATAAACCCAGTCTTTCTGAATAACTCGCGTATATAGTAAACAAGTGTTACACAAACACAACATACGCCTCATTCCAATTCATTAGTTACTAACCGTAAACTAGTAAGAGAACAATTCCCCAAACATTAACCCCGAAGGCCGAAACCAACATCAGATCAATACCCAGGAAACCATTCATCTTAGCCAACCTATAGTTAGTTTCTAAATTTCACATTCTTAGGGAGAGGTTCCCATTAATTTTATCAAAGATAAATTCTTTTAAATTTATTCTTTAATCTTCCTTTGAATATCACTTCAAACTAGTCGGGATTAGCGAACCACACCGAAGTAATTATTTATTTTATTTCTCAATCCCAACCTATTTATCCCATGAAGTAAAACTGGTCATACTTCATATCTAACACCACAGTGTTATCGGTAAATTCAATTACCATTTCACGTTCAAATCTAATTAAAGAATTAACTACCGTATGGAGTAAAACTTGAACTTCCTCGGTAAGGAAAGAGCGGATTAAGTTGAGGACAAGACACAAATGAATGCAGACAGAAGAAAATTTCATTGTGAATTACAACAATTCCATCAGAATACGAGAATATACAGAGTATAAATGAATATTACACATTCGATAAATATCAAAGATTACAATAAATTACATAGCAGCGGAAAATGATACAAAACACAACTGAAAGAGATATACGGATACAGAGCTTTCCGGATATCGTTCCAGCTGTAAATCAGGATCATGTGAATAAAAATCTGCAAAACTAAAACTACTAGCTGCCCGTGTCAAAATAAGGGCACCCAGAGTTTAGGTTAAAACAATAAACTCCAGGTCAGTCATGGGACTAGTGTGAGAACTAAAATAGTTATTTATCTTTATTTTAAACTTAGGTAAATCAAGGGACCACGCCGTATAACACGGAACGGGTTTCCTCCCAAGAATACCAGTGCATAAAACAAACAGCGCAATGCTAAATAAAGAAAAACAAAGCTTTTATAAGACCTAGGTCCCATCACACAATGCAACGCAAGCCGGAGGATAGGTTTTACCTTATAACAGCCAAAGAATGCTTAATACGCGAAATTTTATCTTTTGATTCTTAATCAGACTCCAACCATAAATTAGTAAGAGAACGATTCCCTAAGTATTAACCCCGAAGGCCGAAACCAACATCAAACCAATACCCAGGAAACCACCCATATTAGCTCATTTCCGGTTAGTTTCTGATTTTATATACAATCATAAATATCAATCATAGGCGGCATGGGTACCATATATCATGTCGCCATACTAGGCTCTACAAATAAAACCGCAAAATGTCGTATTGGAAGTTGGGTTATCATTTAGGGTATGAACCGAGGCTAGGGATCGTCCTCACCGATTCGAGACTCTCTAGTCCGAGCCTCAGGACAAGTACTTAGTCAAGCCCTTGGATCGTCAGGGCCGGTCCACACGGAGTGGATTAAAATGCCTGAACATACGTCTCCCCGCCCTATGGGCGTAAATGAGCCAACGAATGACTCCATCGGCTTCACATAGTCATCGATATATCCGATGCACCTCGCAAACCAACAACCACATAAGTCAAACTCGTCAGGGCGTGTAAGACCACTGACGCCACTTCTAACTAGAAGGAAACGTATACCCTCCCTGAGGTCCTTCTCCCGTTTCTGGTTCATACTGGGTGTGAAACTTGCGAATTAAACGTTACACAAAGCTATGCCACAAAGGTCGTGCTTTGATCATCAACCATAAGTTTTGCTTTTCAACAGAAGCCTTGATCATTTGCCACTTAGGCATGCCACACAGGCAATTCACTCTATGCGTTTGATATCCATCAGTATATAACCCCTGAGCTCGTACGTCTCAGAGAAGGGCGTTAAGCAAGAGAATAAATTCTCTGCCGCCAAACAGATATATATTTAATAGAAATCAATCACACAGAATAAAATCCAATGCCAGACATACAGTCCATTTACAAGTCCGTTCTGGGTCTGAACGAAACCGGAGGCACCTAGTACCCCGCATATCCATCGATCTCCAAGTACGTCTAGACGATCACCAACTGATTCTCTCCTCTTGGGTTTACGGCCCAATCAAGATCATCGGTAATTATCCAAATGACGTGAAGACCTCCGGTCTTCAACCACCGTCTTCATCTTCGACTAATCGCCAAATCAGTTATTCAGAATGGGATATACCCGGTCTTTCTGAATAACTCGCGTATATAATAAACAAGTGTTACACAAACACAACATACGCCTCATTCCAATTCATCAGTCACTAACCGTAAATTAACAAGTGAGCAATTCCTTAAGTATTAACCCAGAAGGCCGAAACCAACATCAGATCAATACCCCAGAAACCATTCAACTTAACTAATCTCCAGTTAGTTTCTAAATTTCATATTCTTAGGGAAAGGTTCCCATTAATTTTATGAAAGATAAATTCTTTAATCTTCCTTTGAATATCACTTCAAACTAGTCGGGATTAGCGAACCACACCGAAGTAATTATTTATTTTATTTCCCAATCCCAACCTATTTATCCCATGAAGTAAAACTGGTCATACTTCATATCTAACACCACGGTGTTATCGGTAAATTCAATTACCATTTCACGTTCAAATCTAATTAAAGATTTAACTACCGCCTGGAGTAAAACTGGTGATACTCCATTCTCGATCTTTTCAATCTAATTAAAGATTCATTAAAGCCCCATTTAGTTTCAATATTTGACTGGGTTAAAGAATCAGTGTCATTTAAAACACGGTTCACGATAAACCCCAAAATCACATCACATTTCAATCAGTCCCTAAACTAAATTAACAAGTGAGCAATTCCTTAAGTATTAACCCCGAAGGCCGAAACCAACATCAGATCAATACCCCAGAAACCATTCAACTTAACTAATCTCCAGTTAGTTTCTGATTTTCTTAACTCCTTTTGGGTTTAAGAACAGTATTATTGAAGATACCGTTCACGACAACCCAAAATCACATTCCATTAATTATCGGGTTAAAGAACAAGTGTTATTTAAAACACTGTTCACGATAAACCCAAAAATCAATAACAATTCAATTCCAATTAAATATTATTTAATTGATACACTTCATTAAATCTAAATAAAAGATTTAATCTTTTTCTCAACTGGGCTGAAGAACAGTGTTAATGAAGACACTGTGCACGACAAACCCAAATCCCATTTGATATTAAATACAAGGCTCTGAATAGAAAATATATCGGCTTATATTCAACATCAAATTCTACGACCAACAAATATCATATTGGAAATAACGATATAAATATATCTTTAAAATTTCCATAACAATATCTGTATAATCACGAAATCCAACATCGAAATATTCCAAAGAAAATTTCGATTCAAATCCATCTCCACTTTATATATTGGAAAATCTGGTTATTTTCAAAACCATTTCAAATCCACTTTATTTATTTTAGAAATAAATAGAATTATAATTCTAGTTCAAAACTAGTTCATTTCGATAAAAATCTATTTTTATGTTTTCAAATATGGAGTTTTTCATCCCAATTCTTCACAAATCATTTCTTATGATTTTGCACAAATTATTACTATTTTTAATTTTTTTATCAAGGCCCGTACAGTCGATTTCCAACAACGGCCATCGAACTGCACTTACACCGACCTTTTCCAAATTTGATTTGGACATAATTCCAAATCCCACCGTTAGATTTCCAATTTCTCACATTCGTTAGAAAGCTCTTTTCGATACGAACCCAATAGTTCCGGTTTTAGGAGAATCCCACGGTCGGATCTCCCGTAATATCCGTTAGAAGTCAATGGTCGAAATTAGAGAACTGCCGCGGCGCGGCGCGTTCTATTCAGGCCATTATATATATATAATATATATATATACATATATATATATATATATATATTATATATTTCCTTGATTTCCTTTTAAAACGTATTTTATAAATCGTTTGAAATTCGTTTCAAAAACAATTTCTACTTCCATTTCAAATTCAAATCAAAATTGAATTTTTCCTGATAAATTCAGTTTAAATTCATTTCAAATCGATTTCAATTCAAATCAATTTCAGTTCAATTTCAATACATTTTAAATTCAATTCAAAACGACTTCAATTCTATTTCAATCTAATTCGAATTTCAATTCTATTCAGTTTAATTCGAACTTCAATTTTTTTTCAATTTAATTGGAATTTCAATTCTTTTCAATATAATTCGAATTTCGATTATTTTCAATGTAATTCAAATTTCAAAATCACTTTCAATATAATTCAAATTTCGAAATCACTTTCAATATTCATTGAAAAATGAATAAAATCGATATAAATATCGTTCGCGTCAAAATGGCGTCAATCTAATCAACACGGCTTCATATATTTCTATTTTCAAATATTTCTATTCAAATATTTCTTTTTCAAATATTTCTTTTTCAAAACTGGAATGAGACCCAATCAACTACCATATTGTGACGATCCCAAAACCCCGTAACACAGTGTTAAGGATAATCATTGGAATATAACACATTAATCATCATTAGCAGATCACAGATAATAGCATAAACAGAAAATAGAATAATTTACACACATATGACAGCGGAATCATATAGATATCTTCACATCAGAGAAGCACAGTACAGGATACAACTTAGTGCATAATGATACATAGTCAGTCACCATCGACTGAGGCGGAATCATACATAAAGGGTACTCAAAATAAAGATCAGTCTACATCGCCAATGGCGGAATCATAATATAGATACAATAATGACGGAGAACATCCAAGTCAGCACAGTGTAGTCGAGCCTCGCCATGAGCCAAAAGGTGCGTCAGAAACCTGCAACTAGGCTACCCGTGTGAAAATGAGGGCACCCGAGTTTGCAAGGTGAAACAAACTACGAGTCAGTCATGGGACTGGTATGAGAAATCTACTCAACTTATTAACAACGATAACAAGGAAAATCAAAGGACCACGCCACTTTCGCGGAACGGGTTTACTCCAATGAGTGCTAGTGCATGAAATAAAGTAAATGATTAAATCATCGCAATGCTTTTTATAAAATGAAGCCGTTAAAAGACTCAGGTCCCATCACACAATGCAACGCAAGCCGGAGGATTGAGTTTTCCCTTATAATGGCCAAAGATGCTTCATACGAATAAAACAAAAGTGTTTGATATTATTACTAGTGCATATATGTTTCAAAAGCAAATTCAATCATAAATATCAATCCTAGACGGCATGGGTACCATATATCATGTCGTCATACTAGTAATACAATCACATCCGCATATTTCGTATTGGAAATTGGATTCCTTCATGAGTCGAGGCAAGGGGCAAGCTCCTCTCCGATTCGAGACACTTTAGCAAATGCCTCGGGACCGCACACAGCAATCCCCTGGATCCTCCAAGGTCGGTCCTCTCTTACTTTTGAGGATTAATTATTCCTGAACACACGTATCCCGGTCCTTACAGACCTATAATCGAGGCGCCACGCATTCCAATAACCACACAGGTGAAAAGTAGATATAAATGTCAGGGCTGGGAGGTCACTGACACCACCATAGCTAGAAAGAAACGTCGTGCACTCCTTGGGTCCTTCTTCCGTTTTTGACTCATACCGGGGTGTAAGGCTCGCGAATTCACGTTATACACAAAGCTACGTCACACAGACCATGCTTTGATCATCAACCATAAGACTTTGCTTTGCAACAGAAGCCTTGATCATATGCCACTTAGGCGTGCCACACAGGCAATCCACTCCATGCAACTGATTTCTGTCAATACATAACCTCTGAGCTCGTACGTCTCAGAGAAGGGCGTTAAGCAAGAGAATAAATTCTCCACCGCCAAACAGATATATATTTAACAGAGATCAATCAGCACAGAAAAAAATCCAATGTCAGACACACAGTCCATTTACAAGTCCGTTCTGGGTCTGAACGAAACCGGAGGCACCAATTCCTCGCATATCCGTGCAATCAACATTATGTTTGGACGGCTACTACTTCAGTTCCTTCATGGTAGCTACTCCAATCACGAGCATCAGTAGCGCCCATCCATCCAATGTGAAGATCGTCGGTCTTCAACCATCTTCCACTCTTCGACTTCTCAACGTCGATCGATTATTTGTAATGAGATAACCTCGGCCTTTTCAAATAACCCACGTATATTTAGAATTTCAAATCAGTTATTCCCATGGTTGGACTATTCAACATTCACATTTCAGTTATTTAGTTATAATTTTCATGTCAAATACATTCAACCATCACATATCAAGAAAACACGACAAAATTGGTTTATTTCTACTCTATATCGTCTATAGTATTTTATAACGATATATCGCCATTTTTATTTTATTTAAAACGGCCAAATTTAATTAAACGACGCTTCAGGTCGTATCGATGCACTGGCACTGCTTTTCACTAATTTTGTTTTACACATATCTGAAAATCTAACCGTTGGATCTTCACAAATTTTATATCATTAGGAAGGTCATTTCAAAACGATTCTAACGGTTACAGTTTTGGGAAAATCAGACGGTCGGATCTCCACACTAGCCATTTGAAGTTACGATTTCAATTTACGAACTGCAGCGTCGTTATTCGATTTAATTTAATTATATATATATATAATCCTTTCTAGCGCTGTTTTCTTCAGATTTGAATTAAACATTCCAGACAATCCAACCGTCGGATCTTCACAAAGTTGGTGCCGTTGGAAAGATATTTCCAAGGCGAACCCAACGGTTGCGATTTCGGGAAAATCCAATGGTCGGATTTCCCGCACTAGTCGTTTGAAATCACGGTTTCAAAACACGAACTGCACGGCCACGTTTCGTTTTAATTCTATTTATATTTATATATTTATATAAATATAGTTCATTCAAAAATTCCTATATCGTTTCCACTTCAATTATTTCACTAACGCCTTTAAATTTCGGAAAATTTCGCCATAACCTCCTTTGTACGGGAGGGTCTGGGAAAATAGCCACACGGGCATCTCATATCAAAAAGAAAAGGAAAAAGCCAAGCGGCTAGCCAAGCGGCTAGCCAACAGGCTCATAAAATCATCACCCAAACAAAACAGTAAATGTGTACCTATTTGTCGGGCACAAAATTTTATTCCTCTTCTCTAGCCCCTTTGCTATAACCTGTTCAATAGATATGCATGTACATATATACAATTTCTATCATTTATCGTTTTCCATTCAATTTCATATTTGATTTACTTTGGTTTAAAAAACACCATTCACTCTAATGTTGCATGCATAGGCTAAAATCATATCATTAGCTAATTAATGTATATTTCAACTCATGCACATTTATTTGAACAAGTGGCTGTTTTTAACACTTCACATTTCAAAGATGATAATTTTGGCGAACTAAAATAGATTTCAACACATGACTACTTTATTTAGTTCCTATGCATGTTAAAAATAATATTTCTTTCACAAATATTTATTTCAACGTCCGCATATCTCTAGCATATCACATATATGATAAAAATGATATTTTTACCATTTAAAATATTTATTTGACAAATGGATGTTTTCAACGCTTCATAGTTTCAATAAAAATGTAATTTTTATTGTTCGATCTTTTTATTCAACACATGAACTTTTCCACTACACACACTTCTCAACAAATGAGCATTTCCACACATGGACATTTTATTTATGTTATTCATATTAGAAAGATGGGATTTTTATTGTTGAAACTATTTATATAAGGCGAATATTTTTCATATTTCATATATATATATATATATATATATATATATATATATAAATGTGATTTTTATTGTTAAAACACTTCATTCATTCATAAATGAAGTTAATTTTCACACGACACTTTTCAACACACAAACATTTCCACACATGGATATAGTTTCTACATATGGCTTTAATTTCAACGCATGAAAATAATTCCAACATATGAAAATAATTCTAACACACAAAGATTATTCAAAATTTCGGCAGCATAACGGCAGGGTAGTTAAAACCGGCACCGTCCCTAGTACGGCTCCTCGCTCTACCTTAAAACCTCGCGGTTTTTGACAATGGGGATTCATGCAACTAATTCGCATGCAGGCGGCATGTTTATTTTTATTTCCACAAATATTTCCAATTCATTTCAATCACCAATGGGTATTTTTCAACCACAACCAAACAATGTCAACCGAAAAACAATTATTCAACCATTCGTATTTTTCGTCCAATATTTCACACCAATTCACAACAATAAATATCGTCCATATATATATATATAATTGCTATATTTCACTTGCATTTCAACACATATATCAATTATTCTGTGCATGTAAAATTCATACTTCGCTTATATAGCTTACACTACGCATGTACATGAGGTATACAACACGTATGTAATTTATATTTCGCTAATATAAATTATACACGACATTTTCCATTCAATTTCACGTTAATTTATATTTCTCACATTGGTTTTCGGAGTGCTAAAAATCGATACGATGTCAGAAAAATCCGCAGCTTCTTTTATTGGGTAGAGAGCTTCCTTATGGTCCCGATTTTTCCTGTTTCATCGAATTTCGTCAACACACCAAAAAGATATGATTTTTCAAAGTGTAAACATCAAAAAACTCACCTTTCACGAAGGTTCAAAACTAGGTTTACGGTTTTCGCGAGAATCGGGGCACGAGGGGATGATCGGCGAGTTGGACATGGAAGAGGGAGGAGAGGGCTATCTGGCGGTGGTGGTTTGGTGGCGTTCGGTGGTCAGAATCGGCGGCGTCGGCGCTGGGAAGGTCAGAACTTTGGAGCTTCGATTCGGGCGGCACAGGCGACGAGGGTGCTGGGGTCGGATCTGACGAGGGGGCGGAGGCGGTTCGAATGGTGGCGATGGCGGAGTCTGGAAGCGGCTGTAGCGGCGGCGGCGGAGGAGAGAAGGTCTTGAACGGGTTTCGCCGTTGATTTTGGGGATTTTTTTTTTAAAAAAAAAATTATGAATGGAGAATTCTGATTGGCCGAGGACTATATTAAATTTTTAAATAGTGTTTTCTCAAACGAACTCCTTTTTAAACCCAACGACTGTCGCCCTTAGCTAAATACCCCCATTCCGGACACAATGGGATATGTTTCATTGGCCAATTCGACTGTTACAGTCAGTTTTTTTCCAAATTAAAGTATAAAACATTTAATTTTTAACTTTGAACGCACATTTCAATTTGCCAGGGCCAAAAACTGATTCAAAAAATTCCAGAAAAATAAATCTAGCTGTGTTTTGACTCTACGGTCCCAAAAAAACTAGTTTCGTCGAATTCTGAGGTCGTTTGAAAAATGGCCATTTTCGGGTCGATCCAATTTAACAAAAATTGACCAAACACATTTTCTTTTGCCACGCTCACATACTAGCTTCAAAAATTATGAAATTTGAAACCTAGCAATAGTTTGACATCCTGGACCCAACAAAAGTGGTTTCGTCGAATTCCGAGGTCGTATGCAAAATATCAATTTTCCAGGGCTATATATTCTATATGGAGACCATTCTGAAAATTCATTCGGCCATAACTTTTGATTCCCGTTATGAAACTTCGATTTTTCAAATTCGTTAGAAAGGTATTGACTAACAGATTTAAATATTTTTGGTTTCGCTAAAATCCGTTATATTTTCCACCCTGCATAGTTAGTCAAAGTTTGAATTCAAATTTTCAAATTGACTCACTATTTCTAATTCACTATTTTATTGAAATATTCTATTTCAATGGTTCAAATTCCTTTGAAATCACCAATTTAAAATTTTTAAATTGGCTCGTATTTTCCGGGTTATTACAATCTCCCCCACTTAAAACTTTTCGTTCTCGAAAAAGGAACAGCAGTAAAGTAGGAAATAAAATGTAAATGCAAAGTATTGTAAAGGTACCTTGCACCGGAGTTAGTCAGAGATATCCACTCTGCATTTAGGGTAAGCTTGCTTAATGCTTTCCTCAGTCTCCCAAGTACAGTCTCTTGGATCACTGCTCCACTGCACTTTAACTAAATGAACCTTTTTGCTTCTGAGTTCTCTAGTTTCTTTTCCAACAATCTTTAATGGCTCTCTTCTGAGTGATAATTCTGGAGTTATGCCTATATCCTATTGCGCTGCTTCTTCTACAACAAGATCTGGATCATGCACATGTCTTCTAAGTTGAGATACGTGAAATACATTGTGCACTCCAGGCAACCAATCTGGCAATTGAACCCTATAAGCAAGAGTTCCAATACGTTCAAGTATAGGAAAGGGACCAATAAATCTCGGTGCCAACTTCTCGGTCTTGCCAAATCTGATTACTCCTCTCATCGGAGAAACCTTCAAATAAACATGATCACCAACAGCAAATGTCAAATCTCTCCTTCTAGAGTCTGCATAACTTTTCTGTCGGCTTTGGGCGGTTCTCAAACGCTTTTTAATGAAGTCGACTTTATCAGATGCTTCTCTAATCATATCGGGTCCTAACACAAGTCTGTTGCCAGGTTCTACCCAACATGCTGGAGATCTGCAGGGTCTTCCATATAATGCCTCAAATGGCGACATTCCCAAACTTGCTTGATAGCTATTGTTATATGAGAATTCTGCCAAATGCAAATGATCTTCCCATGCCCCACCAAAATCAATTATACAAGCCCGCAATAAATCTTCTAGAATTCTATTCACCCGCTCAGTTTGGCCATCTGTTTGAGGGTGATAAGCGGTGCTCATATTCAGTTTTGTTCCCAATTCTGCCTGGAAAGCCTCCCAGAATTTGCTAGTAAATAGGGGATCTCTATCACTGACTATGCTGATGGGAATTCCATGCAGCTTAACAATTTCTTTGAAGTATATCTGCGCTAGACTTTGAGCGGTTCTATTGGATCTGACAGGTATAAAATGGGCAGTCTTCGTGAAGCGTTCTACGACTACCCAAATGTTGTCATTACCTTTCTTGGTTCGCGGCAAACCATCTATGAAATCCATGGAAATCTGTTCCCATTTCCAACTTGGGACTTCCAACGGTTGCAACAGTCCAGCTAGCTTCTGTTGGTCACTCTTGACCAATTGACAAGTAGGGCATCTGCTTACATACAAAGAAATATCTGTTTTCATTGCCTTCCACCAGAAAGTGCGTTTGATATCGTTGTACATTTTACTCACCCCAGGATGGATGCAAAATTTGGATTTATGGCATTCATCCAACACTTCTCTGAAACGACCCGAACTTCCCCGGTCTCCGAAGAGAAGAGAAAGAACGAATTGTTTTGAGAACACGACAAATCAGAACGCAGACGGAAGAACGTTTCATTGTTAATTACAACAATGCATCAGATTACAAGAATACACAGAGTATAAACAAATAAATATTACACAGAAATATCAGAGATTACAATAAATTACATAGCAGCGGAAAATAATACAATACACAACTAGAAGGAGATATACAGATACAAAGCTTTCCGGATATCATTCCAGCTGTAAACCAGGATCCTGTGAATATAAATCTGCAAAACCAAAACTACTAGCTGCCCGTGTCAAAATAAGGGCACCCAGAGTTTAGGTTAAAACAATAAACTCCAGGTCAGTCATGTGACTGGTGTGAGAACTAAAACAGTTATTAATCTTTATTTTTAAAGTTAGGTAAGTCAAGGGACCACGCCGTATAACACGGAACGGGTTTCCTCCCAAGAACACCAGTGCATAAAACAACAGCGCAATGCTAAATAAAGAAAAATGAAGCTGTTATAAGACCCAGGTCCTATCACACAATGCAACGCAAGCCGGGGGATAGGGTTTTTCTTTATAATAGCCAAAGAATGCTTGATACGTTTAAAAGAAATCATTTGATACTATTATAAGTGTATAGTGTATAAAACAACTTCAAATCATCAGTATCAATCATAGGCGACATGAGCGTCCCATGCCACTATGTCGCCATATATTGGTTTACAAATAAAACCGCAATGTCACGTATTTGGAAATTTGGGTTTCCGTCTGCGAACCGAGGCCAGGGATCGTCCTCTACCGATTTGAGACTGTCTAGCCCGAGTCTCAGGCAAGCGCGCAGACAAGCCTTGGATTGTCAGGGCCGGTCCACCGATGTGGATTATTATGCCTGAACACTACGTCTCCCCGCCCTTTGGGGCGTAAATGAGCCAACGAATGGCTCCATCGGACCCGGATCGTCCGGTCTAACCGAGGAGCCTCGCAACAGCAACAACCACACAGGTGAAAAGTATATAAATGTCAGGGCTGGTAGGTCACTGACACCACCCTAGCTAGAAAGAAACGCATGCCCTCCCTGAGGTCCTCTCCCGTTTTTGGTTCACAACCGGGGTGCGAAACTCGCGAAGTAAACGTTACACAAAGCTACGCCACAAAGGTCGTGCTTTGATCATCACCACAAGACTTTGCTTTTCAACAAAAGCCTCGATCAATTGCCACTTAGGCATGCAACACAGGCAATTCACTCCATGCGTTTGATATCCATCAATATATAACCCCTGAGCTCGTACATCTCAGAGAAGGGCGTTAAGCAAGAGAATAAATTCTCCGCCGCCAAACAGATATATATATTTAATAGAGATCAATCACACGGACTAAAATCCAATGTCAGACACACAGTCCATTTACAAGTCCGTTCTGGGTCTGAACGAAACAGGAGGCACCTGGTACCCCGCATATCCATCAATCTCCAAGTACGTCTGGACGATCACCAACTGTTTCCATCTTCTTGGGTGTACAGCCCAATCAAGATCATCAGTAATCACCCAAACGACGTGAAGACCTCCGGTCTACGACCATCGTCTTCATCTTCGACTTATCGTCGTATCAGTTATTCAGAATGGGATAAACCCGGTCTTCCCGAATAACTCGCGTATATTTTAAATAAGTGTTACACAAACACAACATACGCCTCATTCCAATTCATCAGTCACTAACCGTAAATTAATCAAGAGAATAATTCCCCAAATATTAACCCCGAAGGCCGAAACCAACATCAGATCAATATCCAGAAAACCATTCTGCTTGGCTAACCGACAGTTAGTTTCTAAATTTCATATTCATAGGGAGAGGTTCCCATTAATTTTATCAAAGATAAATTCCTGGAATTTATTCTTTAATCTTCTTTTGAATTTTGATTCAACTAGTCGGGATTAACGAACCTTACCGAAGTAATCATTTGTTTTAATTTCCCAATCCCAACCTATTCATCCCATGAAGTAAAACTGGTAATACTTCATATCTAACACCACGGTGTTGTCGGTAAATTCAATTACCATTTCACGTTCAAATCTAATTAAAGATTTAACTATCGCCTGGAGTAAAACTGGTGATACTCCATTCTCGATTATTTCAATCTAATTAAAGATTCATTAAAACTCCACTTAGTTTTAATCTTTAACTGGGTTAAAGAATCAGTGTCATTTAAAACACAGTTCACGATAAACCCAAAATCACATTCCATTAATTATCGGGTTAAAGAACGAGTGTTATTTAAAACACTGTCCACGATAAACCCAAAAATCACATATCAATTCAATTCCAATTAAATATTATTTAATTGGTACACTTCATTAAATCTAAGTAAAAAGATTTAATCTTTTCTCAACTGGGTTCAAGAACAGTGTTAGTCAAGACACCATTCACGACAAACCCAAATCACATTTGATATTAAATACAAGGCTCTGAATAGAAAATATCCCGGCTTATATTCAATATCAAATTCGACGACCAACAAATATCGTATTGGAAATAACGATATATATATCTATATCTTTCAAATTTCCATAACAACATCTGTATAATCACGAAATCCAACATCGAAATATTCCGAAGACAAATTCGATTCAAATCCATTCCAATGCAATCATCGGAAATTCTGGTTATTTTCAAAATCGTTTCAAATCCAATTTATTTATTTAAAAATAAATAGAATTATAATTCTAGTTCATAACTAGTTCATTTCGATAAAAATCTATTTTTATCTTTTCAAATATGGAGTTTTTCATCCCAATTCTTTCTAAATCATTTCTTATGATTTTACACAAATTATTACTATTTTTAATAATTTTATCAAGGCCCGTACAGTCGATTTCCATCAACGGCCATCGAACTGCAGTTACAGCGACCTTTTTCAAATTTGATTTGGAAATAATTCCAAATCCAACCGTTGGATTTCTAATTTCTAATATTCGTTAGAAAGCTCTTTTCGATACGAACCCAACGGTTCCGGTTTTAGGAGAATCCGACGGACGGATCTCCCGTAATGTCCGTTTGAAATAAATGGTCGAAATTCACGAACTGCCGCCGCGCGGCGCGTTCTATTCAGGCCATTGTATTATATATATAATATATACTTTGTCGATTTCCTTTTAAAACGTGCTTTATAAATCGTTTTAAATTCATTTTCAAAACGGTTTTAACTTCATATTCAATTTCAAATCAAAATTGAATATTCCAATATAAATTCGTTTTAAATTCTTTTCGAATCGATTTCAATTCGAATTCATTTATATTCAAATTCAATTTGAATTCATTTCTATTTATTTTCAATTCGAATTCATTTCTATTTATTTTCAATTCGAATTCATTTCTATTTAGTTCGAATTTCAAATCTATTCAATTTCCAATCTATTCAGTTTTCATTGAAGAAGGAATAAAATCGATACAAATATCGTTCACGTCAAAATGGCGTCAATCTAACCAACACGGCTTCATATGTTTCTATTTTCAAATATTCTATTTCAAATATTTCTATTTCAAATATTTCTATTTCGAAACTGGAATGAGGCACAATCAATTACCATATAAAGTTAATTATATGGATTTTCTACAACACATGTATACAATAACAACGATGAATAATCAACCATCATCCAAAGTGCATTCTACACTGTATGAGCATCGAATATAAATATTCAACGCTTATAGCAGCCTGTCAATCAATCGATCGACATACAACTAATTATTGGGATTAGTGTACGTCAAATATCATCCCAATACCCGTGTGGGGTTTCAAGCAATCAAACACAGATTTTTATTTGTGCAGTTGGGCGATGTGTAAAATTTATCGTCCCAATCAATGTGCTTCAAATAGGTGTACATAAACAAACCGTCCGGTTTGTAAATGAATATTTATTTATTCACATTCACGTTAAAAATTATATTTTTAACGATCAAACTATTTTATTTTAACAC
This sequence comes from Allium sativum, assembly GCA_030737875.1. Classification (NCBI taxonomy): domain Eukaryota; kingdom Viridiplantae; phylum Streptophyta; class Magnoliopsida; order Asparagales; family Amaryllidaceae; genus Allium; species Allium sativum. Next base: position 912,325,606 of record CM060926.1, read on the forward strand.
ATGAAATTTTATTCAGTACATTTTCAAAATAAAAATGATATTTTTATTTTTCTAACTTATTTTAGAAAATTTCGGCGGCATAACGGCACGATACTAGAAACGGGACGAGGCCTAGCCTTATCCCCGGTCTAGTGAAGGCCCACGCCATTCACACATCAATCAAATCAATTTCATTCCACCAAACAATTCAATTCAGACCAAATAATCTAACCAACTACACAACCAAACAATTTAACAAACAAGCCATCCATGGTCTGTGGATGACGGGTGTCGGGTGCTACTAAACACCGTCTGCATCCTAGTATATATATATAATTAGAAAAATTAAATTGAAAGGTGAGAAGTTCTCACATATTTGCTAAACCAGACGCCTCGGCTCTCCTTTGCAGAAATCTTCATCGTTCTGCCTCTTGTCACTTCGTTGCCCGTATTCTCTACATATGTAAAAATCGAATTTTTACTTCGCTATTCAATATATACAAATCATATTTTTACTTCGATGTTCAATATATAAAAATCACATTTTTACTTCGATGTTCAATATATAAAAATCACATTTTTACTATGCTATTCGATATATAAAAATCGAATTTTTACTATGCTATTCAATATGTAAAAATCCTATTTTTACATCGCTGCTATATAAAAGGATTTCGCCTTTTCAAAAATATAGATTTGCCTTTCTATAATACAAAAATTATATTTTCCTCGAAGTAAAAATCATATTTTTACTTCACTACTCATCTCAAAATATCGTCTTTTCATATCTAAAAATATCGTCTTTTCATATTTAAAAATATCGTCTTTTCATATTTAAAAATATCGCCTTTTCGAATTTCAAAAATCTAATCTCTTCTATTTTAAAAATCAAATCTTTTCTAATTTAAAAATCAAATCTTTCTTATGTCAAAAATCTTATCTTTGATAAATAAAAAAAAGAAATAAAATTCATTTTTATCGTACATGAAATTCAGTTTTGCTATAATAATAAAAATAAATAAATAAAAGAATAGGAACTTACATTGGTTTTTTTTGAAGAGGGGAAAGGGTTTCAGCGCGACGCAGGGGGTCGAGGGTTTCACGGCATCGCGGAAAGAAGAAGAAGGAAGAAAGGGGGCGGGGTCGGATTGGGTCAGAGGAGGAGGAGGGGCTCGAATCGGGTTTTGGGGGAGGAAGAAGGTGAAGCAGCGGCGGCGGCAGCGTCGCTGGGGGAGGGGGAAATAGGGCGGTGGTGCGTTCGATTAGAGGGGGAGAGGGCGGAGAAGATCGGAGGTGGAACTGGAGGGAGGTCGGCGGCCAGCGGAGGGGGGTGCGGTGGTGGCGTCGTCGGTGGGAGCGCGGTTTTTAGGTTTAGTTTTTTTTTCTGTCAAATGAAATCGGGGGGGGGGGGCAAAGGTTATAGGAAAGGAGAGAGAAAGGTTAATTTTATTTTTATTATTATTTTAAATGCAAAAAGTTGACTTTTACATACGAACTCGAAACGAGGCCCACCGCCTGTCGTCCATAGCGTTTCACCCCCATTCCGAACACAATGGGATATGTATCGTAGGTTGATTCGATCGTTTGAATCAGTTTCCGTTGAATTTAAAGTATATTACTTTATATATTCAATTTAAACGCACATTTCAAATCACCGGGGCCACATACTAACTCTAAAAATCCCATAAAAATATTTTCTAGCTTCGTATTGACGATACGGTCCTAAAAAAACTAGTTTCGTCGAATTCTGAGACCGTTTGAAAAATGGCCAATTTCCAGTCGATTAAAATCAACTGAACTGGTCAAACGCGTTTTCCTTTGCCACGCTCACATATTGATTCGAAAAATTATGAAATTTGAAATCTAGCAATAATTTGACATCACGGACCCAACAAAAGTGGTTTCGTTGAAATCCGAGGTCGTTTGCAAAATTTTCATTTTTAAGGGCCTGAATTCCATAGCGACTATTCAGAATTTTCAACTGGACATATCTTTTGATTCCCGCTATGAAATTTCGATTTTTCGGATTCGTTGGAAAGATATCATCAATTAGATCCTAATGTTTTTTGTTTCACTAAAATCCGAATTGTTTTGCACCCGGTACATTCATTTGAAGTTTGAAATCGAATTATCGAACTACCACGCCATTTTCAATTCTATTTATAATTATATATAAATATTTATATTCTAACGACGACGTATATAAATATATACGTCGAATTCAATTCAAAACATTTTTCTTGTCGTTTTTATTTAAAATAATTCCTTTCAAATAATCAAAATTCGCTAAAATTGCCAAAATAAAAAATTTTAACTGGCCCAGATTTTCGGGTTGTTACATTCTCTTTTGAGCTCAGGAAGGTTGGGAACACAAATTCTCCCATTCAGTCTCAGAACTTCTTCTTTATCTACTTGAAAGCTTGAGGGCTCTCGCTTATGGATTCTTCCTTTGATCTTTTGAGTGAAATAATCATTCTTCTGGATTGCACATATCTTATCGATCAAGCTAGGTGTAATTATAAGATGGGCAACGATTGCGGTCTTTCTACTAAGCGCATCCGCTACAACGTTAGCCTTCAACGGCGTATACAGGATATCAAGATCATACGCTGCAAGAAATTCTAGCCAACGCTGTTGTCTCAAATTCAGATCTTTCTGGGTATATAAATACTTCAACAATTGATCATCTGTGTACAATATAAATTTCTCGCCCAATAAATAATGCCTCCAGATTTTCAAGGCAAAAACGATGGCTAGCAACTCAAGATCATGAGTCACATAATTTTTCTCATGCGGTTTCAGTTGGCGGCTTGCATAAGCGACTACTTGGCCTCTCTGCATTAACACTGCACCAAGACCTCTAATAGAAGCATCTGTCCAAACCGTTAAATCCTGATTGCCATCAATAATGGTTAACACTGGAGCAGTGGTCAGTTTCTATTTCAATTCCTGGAAAGCTTCTTCACAGTCGGAAGTCCACTTAAACTTCTCATGTTTCTTTGTGAGCTTCGTTAACGGACCGGATATCTTCGAAAAATCCTTAACGAACTTTCGATAATAACTAGCCAACCCCATAAAACTTCTAACTTCTGTGGGAGTAGTGGGTTGTTTCCAGTCCTGAATCGCTGTTATTTTGCTTGGGTCAACAGAACTTCCTTTCTCTGACACGACATGGCCAAGAAATTTGACTTCTTCTTGCCAGAAGACACATTTAGAGAATTTGGCCTTGAAGACGTTCTTCCTTAGAATCTCCAATACTTGTTCTAAGTGTTTTTCATGCTCGGGTTTTGATTTGGAGTAGATTAAAATATCATCGATGAAGACGAGGACAAATTTATTCAGAACTCCCCTGAACACTCTATTCATTAGATCGACAAAGTATGCTGGAGCGTTGCATAGGCCAAACGGCATTACTAACCATTCATAAAATATGTCTGGACCTCTGAAAGCTGTCAAAGGAACACACTCTTCTGCTATTCTCAATTGATGAAACCCCGTAGCTAGGTCCATTCGGGAAAATACTTTTGCCCCATTCAATTGGTCTAGAAAATCATCAATGCGGGGTAATGGATATTTATTTTTAAGTGTCTGCTTGTTGAGGTCTCGGTAATCAACACATAATCTAAGAGTACCGTCTGACTTTGGGACAAACACAACAGCTGCACCCCAATTAGAAAAACTAGGTCTGATTAGACCCTTCCACAACAGTTGACGAGTTTGATCGCCTAATTCTTCTTTTTGTTTCGGAGTCATTCTGCGAATCGGATGCACCACTGGTCTGGCATTGGGAATTAGATCGATTCGGAATTCTATTTCTCTTTGCGGAGGTAAGTTTTCAACTTCTTCAAACACATCCGCATAGTTTCTAACAATCGGAATCTTTTCTATGGAAGTGGGGATAAGTTCTAATGCTGACCGAAATTCTTCTCTATTCGGATTCGAACCATGACAGGGTATATATATGTCCAAGCTCCGTTCGAATTTTAACGATTCTTTCTGCACAATTTACCTCGGCTTCGTATTTCGTTAACCATTCTAACCCAAGGATAACGTCGAATTCGGGAAAATCCATAACAATCAAATTAATGGGAAATTTGTAGAAAGAATAAGAGATTGGCACTCTACAACATGAACTGAGAGTAATAGGACCACCTATCGGGTTATGTACTTCAACCGATTCTTTAAGCTTTCTCTGTTTTAACTTTAATTTGTGCATTGTGTGTCTAGCAATAAAACTATGCGATGCACCTGTGTCAAACAATACAGAAATAGGAATATTTTTAATTGTAAGGGTACCTCCCAAAACATCAGGTTTACCTGCTCCGTCGGAAGCAGCTGGCGGGCTCGACCCGTCATAGACGTGAGCTACTGTAGCTTTCTTCAGCAAAGGACAGTCTTTGACCAGATGATCGGTATTTCGACAATTGAAGCACGAGCGAGGGTTCTGGGAGCCTTGGCTCGAGCCTTGAGAATTTGTCTTCTGCCTCTTCGGAGCTGTGCAGACGTTTGAGTAGTGCCCCGGCTTACCACAGTTAAAGCAATTTCCTCTTGGCGGCTTGCCAGTCTGAGGTTTTGAAGATGCTGCTTGGCTTGACTCGCCTTGATTTACAGCAGGCTTGCGCTTGTTTCCGGCTTGGCTTCTAGCGCGATCCTGATCCAGATGCCTTTGATCAAGGTCTTCATAGTTGCATGTCATTTCAACCAGCTCGTTGAATTCCAGCTTGACATGGGCCATGGCTCTATCATGATATTGTCGTCTTAGCCCAAGGATAAGCCTCTTATTTTTGGATTTCGCAGTGGCGACGAGCTCCGGAGCATAGGGCGACAACAGTGTAAATTTATTCAGATAATCTTGCACGGAAAGATCCCCCTGCTGGAGATTGGCGAAGTCATCGTGCATTCTTTCTAGAGCTTGTTCTGGGACATATTTCTCCTTGAAGAGTTCTTTGAATCCATCCCATGTTCTTCCAGCTTCTCTATTCCCGGCGGTAAGAGATTCCCACCATAGTTCAGCTTGTTCCTGCATAAGCCAGGCGCCCATAATAGCTTTGTCTTCGTCTCCAAGCCTTAGGCCTTCAAGAATTTTCTCGCATGTTATGAGCCAGGCAAGGGCCTCTATTACGGTGCCAGTTCCCGAGAAGGTCTTGCCTCCTAAGTTTTTATATCTCTTAGCTACACGGTCTAGCTCGAAGTATTGAGCTGCCGGAGGTTGTATCAAAGGTCCTTCTTGAGCTGGGACTTCTCCCCTTCCTCGGCCTCGGCCGGCACGGCCTCCTCTAGCGGCGGCTGCTCTGGTAGCCATTTGTCAAATTCTGTATAAGCAAGAAGAAGTCAGCCAACAGAAATGATAGTCTATTGCATAATTAAGCAAAAAAAATTACGGAAAGATAACGATGGACTGATCAATTGTTTTTGCTATTCTGCTCGGCTCATTCTAGGACTTTACTAGTCCTATCTCTAATGAGCGACTCGCCTTAGAATACTACTGATTCTATTTTGACGAAGTGTTTAATGTGTTAGACTCCAGAACTAAGATTAACTGAAGCTCTGATACCAGCTGTGACGATCCCAAAACCCCGTGACACGGTGTTAAGGATAATCATTGGAATATAACACATTAATCATCATTAGCAGATCACAGATAATAGCATAAATAGAAAATAGAATAATTTACACACATATGACAGCGGAATCATATAGATATCTTCACATCAGAGAAGCACGGTACAGGATACAACTTAGTGCATAATGATACATAGTCAGTCACCATCGCCTGAGGCGGAATCATACATAAAGGGTACTCAAAATAAAGATCAGTCTACATCGCCAATGGCGGAATCATAATATAGATACAATAATGGCGGAGAAAATCCAAGTCAGCACGGTGTAGTCGAGCCTCGCCATGAGCCAAAAGGTGCGTCAGAAACCTGTAACTAGGCTGCCCGTGTGAAAATGAGGGCACCCGAGTTTGCAAGGTGAAACAAACTATGAGTCAGTCATGGGACTGGTATGAAAAATCTACTCAACTTACTAACAACAATAATAAGGCAAATCAAAGGACCACGCCATTTTCGCGGAACGGGTTTACTCCAATGAGTGCTAGTGCATGAAATAAAGTAAATGATTAAATCATCGCAATGCTTTTTATAAAATGAAGCCATTATAAGACTCAGGTCCCATCACACAATGCAACGCAAGCCGGAGGATAGAGTTTTCCCATATAATGGCCAAAGATGCTTCATACGAATAAAACAAAAGTGTTTGATATTATTACTAGTGCATATATGTTTCAAAAGCAAATTCGATCATAAATATCAATCCTAGACGGCATGGGTACCATATATCATGTCACCATACTAGTAATACAATCACATCCGCATATTTCGTATTGGAAATTGGATTCCTTCATGAGTCGAGGCAAGGGGCAAGCTCCTCTCCGATTCGAGACACTCTAGCAAATGCCTCGGGACCGCACACAGCAATCCCCTGGATCCTCTTAGGTCGGTCCTCTCTTACTTTTGAGGATTAATTATTCCTGAACACACGTTTCCCGGTCCTTACAGACCTATAATCGAGGCGCCTCGCATTCCAACAACCACACAGGTGAAAAGTAGATATAAATGTCAGGGCTGGGAGGTCACTGACACCACCATAGCTAGAAAGAAACGTCGTGCACTCCTTGGGTCCTTCTCCCGTTTTTGACTCATACCGGGGTGTAAGGCTCGCGAATTCACGTTATACACAAAGCTACGTCACACAGACCATGCTTTGATCATCAACCACAAGACTTTGCTTTGCAATGGAAGCCTTGATCATATGCCACTTAGGCGTGCCACACAGGCAATCCACTCCATGCGACTGATTTCTGTCAATACATAACCTCTGAGCTCGTACGTCTCAGAGAAGGCGTTAAGCAAGAGAATAATTCTCCGCCGCCAAACAGATATATATTTAACAGAGATCAATCGGCACAGAAAAAAATCCAATGTCAGACACACAGTCCATTTACAAGTCCGTTCTGGGTCTGAACGAAACCGGAGGCACCAATTCCTCGCATATCCGTACAATCAACATTATGTTTGGACGGCTACTTCTTCAGTTCCTTCATGGTAGCTACTCCAATCACGAGCATCAGTAGCGCCCATCCATCCAATGTGAAGATCGTCGGTATTCAACCATCTTCCACTCTTCGACTTCTCAACGTCGATCGATTATTTGAAATGAGATAACCTCGGCCTTTTCAAATAACCCACGTATATTTAGAATTTCAAATCAGTTATTCCCATGGTTGGACTATTCAACATTCACATTTCAGTTATTTAGTTATAATTTTCATGTCAAATACATTCAACCATCACATATCAAGAAAACACGACAAAATTGGTTTATTTCTACTCTATATCGTCTATAGTATTTTATAACGATATATCGCCATTTTTATTTTATTTAAAACGGCCAAATTTAATTAAACGACGCTTCAGGTCGTATCGATGCACTGGCGCTGCTTTTCACTAATTTTGTTTCACATATCTGAAAATCTAACCGTTGGATCTTCACAAATTTTATATCATTAGGAAGGTCATTTCAAACGATTCTAACGGTTTCGGTTTTGGGAAAATCCGACGGTCGGATCTTCCACACTAGCCATTTGAAGTTACGATTTCAATTTACGAACTGCAGCGTCGTTATTCGATTTAATTTAATTATATATATATATAATCCTTTCTGGCGCTGTTTTCTTCAGATTTGAATTAAACATTTCAGACAATCCAACCGTCGGATCTTCACAAAGTTGGTGCCATTGGAAAGATATTTCCAAGGCGAACCCAACGGTTGCGGTTTCGGGAAAATCCAATGGTCGGATTTCCCGCACTAGTCGTTTGAAATCACGGTTTCAAAACACGAACTGCACGGCCACGTTTCGTTTTAATTCTATTTATATTTATATATTTATATAAATATAGTTCATTCAAAAATTCCTATTTCATTTCCACTTCAATTATTTCACTAGCGCCTTTAAATTTCGGAAAATTTCGCCATAACCTCCTTTGTACGGGAGGGTCTGGGAAAATAGCCACACGGGCGTCTCATATCAAAAAGAAAAGGAAAAAGCCAAGCGGCTAGCCAACAGGCTCATAAAATCATCACCCAAACAAAACAGTAAATGTGTACCTATTTGTCGGGCACAAAATTTTATTCCTCTTCTCTAGCCCCTTTGCTATAACCTGTTCAATAGATATGCATGTACATATATACAATTTCTATCATTTATCATTTTCCATTCAATTTCATATTTGATTTACTTTGGTTTAAAAAACACCATTCACTCTAATGTTGCATGCATAGGCTAAAATCATATCATTAGCTAATTAATGTATATTTCAACTCATGCACATTTATTTGAACAAGTGGCTATTTTTAACACTTCACATTTCAAAGATGATAATTTTGGCGAACTAAAATAGATTTCAACACATGACTACTTTATTTAGTTCCTATGCATGTTAAAAATAATATTTCTTTCACAAATATTTATTTCAACGTCTGCATATCTCTAGCATATCACATATATGATAAAAATGATATTTTTACCATTTAAAATATTTATTTGACAAATGGATGTTTTCAACGCTTCATAGTTTCAATAAAAATGTAATTTTTACTGTTCGATCTTTTTATTCAACACATGAACTTTTCCACTACACACACTTCTCAACAAATGAGCATTTCCACACATGGACATTTTATTTATGTTGTTCATATTAGAAAGATGGGATTTTTATTGTTGAAACTATTTATATAAGGCGAATATTTTTCATATTTCATATATATATATAAAAATGTGATTTTTATTGTTAGAACACTTCATTCATTCATAAATGAATTTAATTTTCACACGACACTTTTCAACACACAAACACTTCCACACATGGATATAGTTCCAACATATGGCTTTAATTTCAATGCATGAAAATAATTCCAACATATGAAAATAATTCTAACACACAAAGATTATTCAAAATTTCGGCAGTATAACGGCAGGGTAGTTAAAACCGGCACCGTCCCTAGTATGGCTCCTCGCTCTACCTTAAAACCTCGTGGTTTTTGACAATGGGGATTCATGCATCTAATTCGCACGCAGGCGGCATGTTTATTTTTTTTCCACAAATATTTCCAATTCATTTCAATCACCAATGGGTATTTTTCAACCACAACCAAACAATGTCAACCACAAACAATTATTCAACCATTCGTATTTTTCTTCAAATATTTCACACCAATTCACAACAATAAATATCGTCCATGGTTTGTGGACGAGGGGAGTATATATATATATATAATTGCTATATTTCACTTGCATTTCAACACATATATCAATTATTCTGTGCATGTAAAATTCATACTTCGCTTATATAGCTTACACTACGCATGTACATGAGGTATACAACACGTATGTAATTTATATTTCGCTAATATAAATTATACACGACATTTTCCATTCAATTTCACGTTAATTTAGATTTCTCACATTGGTTTTCGTAGTGCTAAAAATCGATACGATGTCAGAAAAATCCGCGGCTTCTTCTATTGGGTAGAGAGCTTCCTTACGGTCCCAATGTTTCCTGTTTCATCGAATTTCGTCAACACACCAAAAAGATATGATTTTTCAAAGTGTAAACATCAAAAAACTCACCTTTCACGAAGGTTCAAAACTAGGTTTACAGTTTTCGCGAGAATCGGGGCACGAGGGGATGATCGGCGAGTTGGACGTGGAAGAGGGAGGAGAGGGCTATCTGGCAGTGGTGGTTTGGTGGCGTCGGTGGTCAGAATCGGCGGCGGCGGTGCTGGGAAGGTCGAAACTTTGGAGCTTCGATTCGGGCGGCACAGGCGACGAGGGTGGCGATGCTAGGGTCGGATCTGACGAGGGGGCGGAGGCGGTTCGAATGGTGGCGATGGCGGAGTCTGGAAGCGGCTGTAGCGGCGACGGCGACGGAGGAGAGAAGGTCTCGAACGGGTTTCGCGTTGATTTTGGGGATTTTCTTTTTTTTTTTAAAAAAAAATTTATGAATGGAGAATTCTGATTGGCCGAGGACTATATTAAATTTTTAAATAGTGTTTTCTCAAACGAACTCCTTTTTAAACCCAACGACTGTCGCCCCTAGATAAATACCCCCATTTCGGACACAATGGGATATGTTTCATTGGCCAATTCGACTGTTACAGTCAGTTTTTTTCCAAATTAAAGCATAAAACATTTAATTTTTAACTTTGAACGCACATTTCAATTTGCCAGGGCCACAAACTGATTCAAAAAATTCCAGAAAAATAAATCTAGCTATGTTTTGACTCTGCGGTCCCAACAAAACTAGTTTCGTCGAATTCTGAGGTCGTTTGAAAAATGGCCATTTTCGGGTCGATCCAATTTAACAGAAATTGACCAAACACATTTTCTTTTGCCACGCTCACATACTAGCTTCAAAAATTATGAAATTTGAAACCTAGCAATAGTTTGACATCCCGGACCCAACAAAAGTGGTTTTGTCGAATTCCGAGGTCGTATGCAAAATATCAATTTTCCAGGGCTATATATTATATATGGCGACCATTCTGAAAATTCATTCGGCCATAACTTTTGATTCCCGTTATGAAACTTCGATTTTTCAAATTCGTTAGAAAGGTATTGACTAACAGATTTAAATATTTTTGGTTTCGCTAAAATCCGTTATATTTTCCACCCTGCACAGTCAGTCAAAGTTTGAATTCAAATTTTCAAATTGACTCACTATTTCTAATTCACTATTTTATTGAAATATTCTATTTCAATGGTTCAAATTCCTTTGAAATCACCAATTTAAAAATTTTAAATTGGCTCGTATTTTCTGGGTTATTACACATATAATGATAATTATATGGATTTTCTACAACACATGTATAAAATAACAACGATAAATAATCAACCATCATCCAGAGTGCACCACACAACTGCATAAGCATTAAATATAAATAATTAACGCTTACACAGTCTGTCGACCAATCGATCGACATACAACTAAACAATCGGGATTAGTGTACGTCAAATATCATCCCAATACCCGTGTGGGGTTTCAAACAATCTAACACAGATTTTATTTGTGCAGTTGGGCGATGTGTAAAATTTATCGTCCTAATCAATACCAGTCAAATGTGTGTATATAAACAAATCGTCCGATTTGTTTATTTTTATTTCATTTTAAATACACGCAAAAAATTCTATTTTCAACTATAAAATATTTTATTTCATTTCACATCACATCACACAATCAACTACACATCAAAATAGAACAAACAAGCATAAAAGCCGTCCATGGTCTGTGGACGACGGGTGTCGGGTGCTACTAAACACCGTCTGCATCCTAGTATATATTTTAACTAGAAATAAATTAAAAGTGAGAAGTTCTCACCTTTGGTTTTCCACTCTGTCAATTTTATTTCTGAATCTCAGAATAGTCGGGATTTGCCTAACATTCCAACGCAGTCTTCTCTACGCTGTTCATATTAAAAATCACATTTTTAATATGATGTTTATATATTTAAAAATTGCTATTTTTATACTTGCTATTTATATTTTAAAAAATCACAATTTTAATTCAACTCTACATAGATAAGAAGCACATTTTTATTCTCTATTCATATTTATAGAAACCAAATTTTTATCGCTACTTCATATGCATAAAAATCAAATTTTTATCATGTTATTCCATATATAAAAATCACATTTTTTTTTATCATGCTATTCCATATATCAAAATCACATTCTTATACGGCTTCTATATAAATAAATAAAATATTTTTGCGTCATTAAAAATCAAAGCTTTATGTCATTAAAAATCCAGCCTTTTCTTTTTATAAAAATCATATCTTTTAAACTATAAAAATCAAATCTTTTATACATCTTCCTATAAATTAAAAATCAGAATTTTTGTACATCTTTATTTAAATTAAAAATCCGAACTTTTATACATCATTATTTAAATTAAAAATCCGAACTTTTAATTTAATGCTTTGCCTTTTTTTAAAAAAAAAACCTGAATTAAAAACAAATGTTATATCTAAAGAAAAATCTGATTTCTTTCATCCTTTTAATTACCTAAATTAAATAAAAAAAACTGAACTAATAAAATTAATCATTCCTATCACATTCTAAGATGTTGCTGTTCCTTCTTCCTTATTTTCAATCACAGACCACGCACCAAAAGCTCGCATCGATTCCTCCCTTCACGCACGCCATTCAAGGACGTCGATTGCTGATCGGATTGGAGTAAGGGGGAGTCGCGGTCGCTCTGACAGGTGGCGGCTAGGGCATGGGGTTGGGTGGTGCGGTCGAATTTTGGGGCGGTGGAGCTTAGGGCTCGATTTGGGGGTTTCTGGGTACGGTGGTCTTCAAGGAGGAGGGGGAGAGCGGGGTCGTGGGGGAGGCCAGCGGTGGTAGGTCGGAGGGCGGCAGCTCTGGCGCGGTAGACGGAAGCGGTCCTCCGTTCTTTTTTTTTTTCTCTGTTGAAAATGAAATCAGGGGGGCTGAAGGTTATAGGAGAAAGAGGGTTTTTAATTAATTTTTATTTATTTAATTATTTACTCTCAAAAAGGTACTTTTTATTTCGTCCTCGAAACGAGACCCACCGCCTGTCGTCCATAGCTAATTACCCCCATTCGAACACAATGGGATATGTATCGTAGGCTGATTTGACTGTTTCGATCAGTTTTCGTCAAAATCAACATATAACTCTATATATTGAATTTGAACGCGCATTTCAATTTACCGGGCCCACATACAGACTCTAAAAATTCCCGAAAAATATTTCCTAGCTTCGTGTTGACGATATGGTCCTAACAAAACTAATTTCGTCAAATTCTGAGACCGTTCGAAAAATGGCCATTTTCCAGTCGATTAAAATCAACTAAAACTGGTCAAACACGTTTTCCTCTGCCACGCTCACATATTGATTCGAAAAATTATGAAATTTGAAACCTATCAATAATTTGACATCGCGGATCCAACAATAGTGTTTTCGTCGAAAACCGAGGTCGTTTGCAAAATGGCCATTTCTAAGGGCCAGAATTCCATAGCGACTATTCTGAAATTTCATCTGGGCATAACTTTTTATTCCCGCCATGAAATTTTGATTTTTCGGATTCGTTGGAAAGATATTCTCAATTAGATTCAAATATTTTTGGTTTCACTAAAATCCGGTTTATTTTGAATCATGTACACTCATTTGAACTTTGAAATCGAATTTTCAAACTACCGCGCCATTTCAGGCTCGTTATATAATTAAAATAAATTATTTATATTCTAATGACGATTCGAATCCAATTCAAAATAAATTTCTCATCGTTATTATTTAAAATAATTCATTTTAAATATTCAAAATTCGCTAAAATTGCCAAAAAAAAAAATTAAATTGGCCTAGATTTCCGGGTTATTACAATCTCCCCTACTTAAAACTTTTCGTCCTCGAAAAGGAACGAAACCGAAAGTTGTTTAACAAATCAACTCAACTTTCATTGTTTTCTTTACGACTTAAGTTCTTCAACTTTTCAGTTTCTAAGAACTTTTCAAATTTGGCTAACACCCTAAATTTTCGAAAAATTTCGCTATAACCTCCCCTGCATCGGGACTTCGGGATATTTCATATAGCCTCCCATGGCCTTCTTCAATCCAAAAGAAAAGGAAAAAACCAAGCGGCTAGCCAATCGGCTCATAAAATCATCATCACCCAAACAAAACAGTAAATTATGGTAAACATGTACCTATTTGTCGGGCAAACAATTTTATTCTTCTGCTCTAGCCTCCTTGCTATGACCTGTTCAATGTAAGTACATGTATATGCATGCAAATGCGACAAATTTTCAATACAATTCACCATTTGGTTCCATTTGGCTAAAGATTCAATTTCTAATTAATCAAACAACACAACCATCAATCAATTAGTGAATTATCATTTCAAATTCATAAATTTGATATATAGTCAAAAATCACATTTTTGATGCCAAATCACAACAATAGGCCCTATCTAATTTTGGTTCTCACACCAGTCAATTGGAAATATATAGAAATCCCACTTTCGAAACACAAAAATTAATTCTAATGATGACGCGTCAATCATTAGAATCATGTCCGAGCGACTAGAGTGTGATTCTATATCTATCCAATATATTTGAGGCTTCAATACACGTGGATCAGACGTATACTAAAATCTCTATATACTTGATTGCCCAAACCAATATAAATAAATAATCAAATACGTATAATTGATTTATATTTTCAAAACAAAGTTGGTTTTCTTTTTATTTTTGAAAAGTATACTCTTCACACTCGTTCTAGGATATTACTGATCCCATCCCAAACGAGTCATTCCCATTGGATATTACTAATCCAATCTCTGATGAATTCTTTCGTATGGTTCTAATGTGTCTTGTTCTCTGAGCTTTGTAAACCAAAGCTCTGATACCAGCTGAAACGACCCGAACTTCCCCGGTAAGGAAAGAGCGGATTGAGTTGAGGACAAGACACAAAAGAATGCAGACAGAAGAACATTTCATTGTTAATTACAATAATTCCATCAGAATACGAGAATATACAGAGTATAAATGAATATTACACATTCGATAAATATCAGAGATTACAATAAATTACATAGCAGCGGAAAATGATACAAAATACAACTGAAAGATATATACGGATACAGAGCTTTCCGGATATCGTTCCAGCTGTAAATCAGGATCATGTGAATAAAAATCTGCAAAACCAAAATTACTAGCGGCCCGTGTCAAAATAAGAGCACCCAGAGTTTAGGTTAAAACAATAAACTCCAGGTCAGTCATGGGACTGGTGTGAGAACTAAAATAGTTATTTATCTTTATTTTAAACTTAGGTAAATCAAGGGACCACGCCGTATAACACGGAACGGGTTTCCTCCCAAGAATACTAGTGCATAAAACAAACAGCGCAATGCTAAATAAAGAAAAATGAAGCTATTATAAGACCCAAGTCCCATCACACAATGCAACACAAGCCGGAGGATAGGGTTTTACCTTATAACAGCCAAAGAATGCTTGATACGCGAAATTTTATCTTTTGATTCTTAATCAGACTCCAACCGTAAATTAGTAAGAGAACGATTCCCTAAGTATTAACCCTGAAGGCCGAAACCAACATCAGACCAATACCCAGGGAACCACCCATCTTAGCTCGTTTTCGGTTAGTTTCTGATTTTATATACAATCATAAATATCAATCATAGGCGGCATGGGCACCATATATCAAGTCGCATACTAGGCTCTACAAATAAAACCGCAAAATGTCGTATTGGAAGTTGGGTTATCATTTATGGTATGAACCGAGGCTAGGGATCGTCCTCACCGATTCGAGACTCTCTAGCCCGAGCCTTAGGACAAGTACTCAGTCAAGCCCTTGGATCGTCAGGGTCGGTCCACACGGAGTGGATTAAAATGCCTGAACATACGTCTCCCCGCCCTATGGGGCGTAAATGAGCCAACGAATGACTCCATCGGCTTCACATAGTCACTGATATATCCGAGGCGCCTCGCAAACCAACAACCACATAAGTCAAACTCGTCAGGGCATGTAAAACCACTGACGCCACTTCTAACTAGAAGGAAACGCATGCCCTCCCTGAGGTCCTTCTCCTGTTTCTGGTTCATACCAGGTGTGAAATTCGCGAATTAAACGTTACACAAAGCTATTGCACAAACGTCGTGCTTTGATCATCAACCACAAGACTTTGCTTTTCAACAGAAGCCTTGATCATTTGCCACTTATGCATGCCACACAGGCAATTCACTCTATGCGTTTGATATCCATCAGTATATAACCCCGGAGCTCGTACGTCTCAAAGAAGGGCGTTATGCAAGAGAATAAATTCTTAGCCGCCAAACAGATATATATTTAATAGAAATCAATCACACAGAATAAAATCCAATGTCAGACATACAGTCCATTTACAAGTCCATTCTGGGTCTGAACGAAACCGGAGGCACCTAGTACCCCGCATATCCATCGATCTCCAAGTACGTCTGGACGATCACCAACTGATTCCCTCCTCTTGGGTGTACGGCCCAATCAAGATCATCAGTAATTATCCAAACGACGTTAAGACCTCCGATCTTCAACCACTGTCTTCATCTTCGACTAATTGCCAAATCAGTTATTCAGAATGGGATAAACCCGGTCTTTCTGAATAACTCGCGTATATAATAAACGAGTGTTACACAAACACAACATACGCCTCATTCCAATTCATCAGTCACTAACCGTAAATTAACAAGTGAGCAATTCCTTAAGTATTAACCCTGAAGGCCGAAACCAACATCAGATCAATACCCCAAAAACCATTCAACTTAACTAATCTCTAGTTAGTTTCTAAATTTCACATTCTTAGGGAAAGGTTCCCATTAATTTTATCAAAGATAAATTCTTTAATCTTCCTTTGAATATCACTTCAAACTAGTCGGGATTAGCGAACCACACCGAAGTAATTATTTATTTTATTTCCCAATCCCAACCTATTTATCCCATAAAGTAAAATTGGTCATACTTCATATCTAACACCATGGTGTTATCAGTAAATTAAATTACCATTTCACGTTCAAATATAATTAAAGATTTAACTACCGCCTGGAGTAAAATTGGTGATACTCCATTCTCAATCTTTTCAATCTAATTTAAGATTCATTAACACTCCATTTAGTTTTAATCTTTGACTGGGTTAAAGAATCAGTGTCATTTAAAACACGGTTCACGATAAACCCCAAAATCACATTTCAATCAGTCCCTAACCGTAAATTAACAAGTGAGCAATTCCTTAAGTATTAACCCCGAAGGCCGAAACTAACATCAGATCAATACCCCAGAAACCATTCAACTTAACTAATCTCCAGTTAGTTTCAGATTTTCTTAACTCCTTTTGGGTCTAAGAACAGTATTATTGAAGATACCATTCACGACAACCCAAAATCACATTCCATTAATTATCGGGTTAAAGAACAAGTGTTATTTAAAACACTGTTCACGATAAACCCAAAAATCAATACCAATTCCAATTAAATATTATTTAATTGATACACTTCATTAAATCTAAATAAATTTTTTTATCTTTTTCTCAACTGGGCTTAAGAACAGTGTTAATGAAGACACCGTGCACGACAAACCCCAATCCCATTTGATATTAAATACAAGGCTCTGAATAGAAAATATATCGGCATATATTCAATATCAAATTCTGCGACCAACAAATATCATATTGGAAATAACGATATAAATATATCTTTCAGATTTCCATAACAATATCTGTATAATCACGAAAACCAACATCGAAATATTCCAAAGAAAATTTTGATTCATATCCATTTCCAATTTATATATTGGAAACTATGGTTATTTTCAAAACCATTTCAAATCCACTTTATTTATTTTAGAAATAAATAGAATTATAATTCTAGTTCAAAACTAGTTCATTTCGATAAAATTCTATTTTTATCTTTTCAAATATGGAGCTTTTCATCCCAATTCTTCACAAATCATTTCTTATGATTTTACACAAATTATTACTATTTTTAATAATTTTATCAAGGCGCGTACAGTCGATTTCCAACAATGGCCATCGAATTGCACTTACACCGACCTTTTCCAAATTTGATTTGGACATAATTCCAAATTTAACTGTTAGATTTCCAATTTCTCACATTCTTAGAAAGCTATTTTCGATACGAACCCAACGGTTCTGATTTTAGGAGAATCCGACGGTCGTATCTCCCGTAATATCCGTTCGAAGTCAAAGACCGAAATTGGCGAACTGCCGCGGCGCGGCGCGTACTATTCAGGCCATTGTACATAATATATATATATTTCGTCGATTTCCTTTTAAAACGTACTTTATAAATCATTTTAAATTCGTTTCAAAATCAATTTCAACTTCCATTTCAAATTCAAATCAAAATTGAATTTTTCCTCATAAATTCGGTTTAAATTCCTTTCAAATCGATTTCAATTCAAATCAATTTCAGTTCAATTTCAATATATTTTAAATTCAATTCAAAACGACTTCAATTCTATTTCAATCTAATTCGAATTTCAATTCTATTCAGTTTAATTCGAACTTTAATTTTTTTTCAATTTAATTCGAATTTCAATTCTTTTCAATATAATTCGAATTTCGATTATTTTCAATGTAATTCAAATTTCGAAATCACTTTCAATATAATTCAAATTTCGAAATCACTTTCAATATTCATTGAAAAATGAATTAAATCGATATAAATATCATTCGCGTCAAAATGGCGTCAATCTAATCAACACGACTTCATATATTTCTATTTTCAAATATTTCTATTCAAATATTTCTTTTTCAAAACTGGAATGAGGCCCAATCAACTACCATATAATGTTAATTATATTGATTTTCTACAACACATGTATAAAATAACAACCATAAATAATCAACCATCATCCAGAGTGCACCACACAACTACATAAGCATTAAATATAAATAATTAACGCTTACACGGTCTGTCGACCAATCGATCGACATACAACTAAACAATCGGGATTAGTGTACGTCAAATATCATCCCAATACCCGTGTGGGGTTTAAACAATCTAATACAGATTTTATTTGTGCAGTTGGGCGATGTGTAAAATTTATCGTCCCAATCAATACCAGTCAAATGTGTGTATACAAAACAAATCGTCCGATTTGTTTATTTTAATTTCATTTTAAATACACTTTAAAAATTCTATTTTCAACTATAAAATATTTTTAACTATATAAATATTTTATTTTATTTCACATCACACAATCAACTACACATCAAAATCAAACAAACAAGCATACAAGCCGTCCATGGTCTATGGACGACGGGTGTCGGGTGCTGCTAAACACCGTCTGCATCCTAGTATAGATTTTAACTAGAAATAAATTAAAAGTGAGATGTTCTCACCTTTGGTTTTCCACTCTGTCAATTTTATTTCTGAATCTCAGAATAGTCGGGATTTGCCTAACATTCCAACGCAGTCTTCTCTACGCTGTTCATATTAAAAATCACATTTTAATATGATGTTTATATATTTAAAAATCGCTATTTTAATACTTGCTATTTATATTTTTAAAAATCACAATTTTAATTCAAAGCTACATAGATAAAAAGCACATTTTTATTCTCTATTCATATTTATAAAAACCAAATTTTTATCGCTACTTCATATGCATAAAAATCAAATTTTTATCATGCTATTCCATATATAAAAATCACATTTTTTTATCATGCTATTCCATATATAAAAATCAAATTCTTATACGGCTTCTATATAAATAAAAATTATATTTTTACGTCATTAAAAATCAAAGCTTTATGTCATTAAAAATCCAGCCTTTTCTATTTATAAAAATCAAATCTTTTATACATCTTCCTATAAATTAAAAATCAGAACTTTTATACATCTTTGTTTAAATTAAAAATCCGAACTTTTATATATCATTGTTTAAATTAAAAATCTGAACTTTTAATTCAATGCTTTGCCTTTTTTTTAATAAAAAAAATGAATTAAAAACAAATGTTATATCTAAAGAAAAATCTGATTTCTTTCATCCATTTAGTTACCTAAATTAATAAAAAAACTGAACTAATAAAATTAATCATACCTATCACATTTAAGGTGTTGTTGTTCCTTATTCCTCGTTTTCAATCACAGACCACGCACCAAAAGCTCGCATCGATTCCTCCCTTCACGCACGCCATTCAAGGACGTCGACTGCTGATCGGATTGGAGTAAGGGGGAGTCGCGGTCGCTCTGACAGGTGGCGGCTAGGGTATGGGGTTGGGTGGTGCGGTCGGATTTGGGGGCGGTGGAGCTTAGGGCTCGATTTGGGGGTTTGTGGGTACGACGGTCTTCACGGAGGAGGGGGAGAGCGGGGTCGTGGGGGAGGCCAGCGGTGGTTCTGGCGCGGTGGACGGAGGCGGTCCTCCGTTCTTTTTTTTCTCTGTTGAAAATGAAATGGGGCGGGCTGAAGGTTATAGGAGAAAGAGGGTTTTTAATTAATTTTTATTTATTTAATTATTTACTTTCAAAAAGGTACTTTTTATTTCGACCTCAAAACCGCCTGCCGTCCATAGCTAATTACCCCCATTCCGAACTCAATGGGATATGTATCGTTGGATGATTCGACTGTTTCGATCAGTTTTCGTCAAAATCAACATATAACTCTATATATTGAATTTGAACGCGCATTTCAATTTACCGGGCCCACATACAGACTCTAAAAATTCCCGAAAAATATTTTCTAGCTTCGTGTTGACGATATGGTCCTAACAAATCTAATTTCGTCAAATTCTGAGACCGTTCGAAAAATGGCCATTTTCCAGTCGATTAAAATCAATTGAAACTGGTCAAACACGTTTTCCTTTGCCTCGCTCACATATTGATTCGAAAAAATATGAAATTTGAAACCTAGCAATAATTTGACATCGCGGATCCAACAAAAGTGGTTTCATCGAAAACCGAGGTCGTTTGCAAAATGGCCATTTTTAAGGGCCAGAATTCCATAGCGACTATTCTGAAATTTCATCTGGGCATAACTTTTTATTCCCACTATGAAATTTTGATTTTTCAGATTCATTGGAAACATATTCTCAATTAGATTCAAATATTTTTGGTTTCACTAAAATCTGATTTATTTTGAATCATGTACGCTCATTTGAACTTTGAAATCAAATTTTCAAACTATCGCGCCATTTCAGGCTCGTCATATAATTAAAATAAATTATTTATATTCTAATGACGATTTGAATCCAATTCAAAATAAATTTCTCGTCGTTATTATTTAAAATAATTCATTTTAAATATTCAAAATTCGCTAAAATTGCCAAAATAGAAATTTTAAATTGGCCCAGATTTCCGGGTTATTACAAAACTGGTGATACTCCATTCTCGATCTTTTCAATCTAATTAAAGATTCATTAAAACTCCACTTAGTGTTAATCTTTGACTGGGTTGAAGAATCTGTGTCATTTAAAACACGGTTCACGATAAACCCCAAAATCACATCACATTTCAATCAGTCCCTAACCGTAAATTAGCAAGTGAGCGGTTTCCTAAGTATTAACCCCGAAGGCCAAAACCAACATCAGATCAATACCCCAGAAACCATTCAACTGAACTAATCTTTAGTTAGTTTCTGATTTTCTTCACTCCTTTGGGTCTAAGAACAGTATTATTGAAGACACCGTTCACGACAACCCAAAATCACATTCCACTAATTATCAAGTTAAAGAACAAGTGTTATTTAAAACACTGTTCACGATAAACCCAAAAATCAATACCAATTCAATTCCAATCAAATATTATTTAATTAGTACACTTCATTAAATCTAAATAAAAAGAATTAATCTTTTTCTCAACTGGGCTTAAGAACAGTGTTAATGAAGACCCCATTCACGACAAACCCAAATCACATTTGATATTGAATACAAGGCTCTAAATAGAAAATATATCGTCTTATATTCAATATCAAATTCTACGACCAACAAATATCGTATTGAAAATAACGATATCTATATATCTTTCAAATTTCAATAACGCTATCTGTATAATCACGAAATCCAACATCGAAATATTCCAAAGACAATTTCGATTCAAATCCATTCCAATTAAATTATTGGAAATTCTAGTTACTTTTAAAACCCTTTTCAAATTCAATTTATTTATTTAAAAATAAATAGAATTATAATTCCAGTTCAAAACTAGTTCATTTCGATAAAAATCTATTTTTAACTTTTCAAATATGGGATTTTTCATCCCAATTCTTCCCAAATCATTTCTTATGATTTTACACATATTACTATTTTTAATAATTTTATCAAGGCCCGTACAGCCAATTTCCATCAACGGCCATCGAACTGCACTTACAACGACCTTTTCCAAATTTGATTTGGACATAATTCCAAATCCAACCATTAGATTTCAAATCTATAATATTCGTTAGAAAACTCTTTTCGATACGAACCCAACGGTTTCGGTTTTAGGAGAATCCGACGGTCGGATCTCCCGTAATATCCATTCGAAGTCAATGGTCGAAATTCGTGAACTACCACGGCGCGGCGCGTTCTATTCAGGCCATTATATATATAATATAAATATATTACATATATTTCGTTGATTTCCTTTCAAAACGTATTTTATAAATCGTTTTAAATTCGTTTTCAAAACGATTTCAACTTCCTTTTCTAATTCAAATCAAAATCGGATTTTTCAATATAAATTCATTTTAATTTCATTTCAAATTGATTTCAATTTAATTCGAATTTCAATTCATTTCAATTTAATTCGAATTTCAATCTATTCAATTCAATTCGAATTTCGAATCTATTCAATTTAATTCGAATTTCAAATATATCCAATTCCATTCGAATTTCAAATCTATTCAATTTAATTCGAATTTCAAATCTATTCAATTTAATTCGAATTTCGAAATCACTTTCAATATTCATTGAAAAATGAATAAAATCGATATAAATATCGTTCACGTCAAAATGGCGTCAATCTAATCAACACGGCTTCATGTATTTCTATTTTCAAATATTCTATTTCAAATATTTCTTTTTCAAATATTCCTATTTCAAATATTTCTATTCAATTATTTCTATTCAGATATTCTAATTCAAAACTGGAATGAGGCCCAATCAATTACCATATAATGTTAATTATATGGATTTTCTACAACTCATGTATAAAATAACAACGATAAATAATCAACCATAATCCAGAGTGCACCACACAACTGCATAAGCATTAAATATAAATAATTAGCACTTACACAGTCTGTCAATCAATCGATCGACATACAACTAATTATTGGGATTAGTGTATGTCATATATCATCCCAATACCCGCGTGGGGTTTCAATCAAACACAGATTTTATTTGTGTAGTTGGGCGATGTGTAAAATTTATCGTCCCAGTCAATATCAATCAAATCAGTGTATTTAAACAAATCATCGATTTGTTTATAAATATTTATTTTATATACACGTTAAAAATCATATTTTTAACTATAAAATATTTTATTTCTTTTCACATCACACAATCAAATTTCACAACACAACAACCAAACAAACAAGTCATCCATGGTATGTGGACGACGGGTGTCGGGTGCTACTAAACACCGTCTGCATCCTAATATATAATTCAACTAGAAATAAATTTAAAAGTGAGGAGTTCTCACCGACTAGCTAATCCAAACGCCACAACTCTTCTTATGTAGAAATCTTCGTCGTGCTCGCCTTTTGTCAATTTCATTGTCCGTAGCCACTACATATATAAAAATCGCATTTTTATATTGTTGCTATGTATATAAAAATCACATTTTTATGCCGCTATTATATGGATAAAATTCTATTTTTATACCACTACTATATAGATAAAAATTCTATTTTTACACTACTACTATATAGATAAAAATTCTATTTTTATACCACTAGTATATAGATTAAAATTCTATTTTTATACCACTAGTATATAATGAAAATTATATTTTTATTACTCTACATAAATAAAAATCATATTTTTATTCTTCCTATGATATAAAAATCATATTTTTGCTCTTTCTACAATATAAAAATCTTTTCTTTGATAATATAAAAATCAGATCTTTGATAATATAAAAATCATGTCTTTACATTTTTTTTAAAAAAACAAATCTTTATCATTTCTAAAAATCTTATCTTTCCAATATTAAAAATATAATCTTTTTAGTTTAAAACATCATGTTAATTTATTAAATAAAAACTGAATTTTACAATGCATTTTACCAAGTAAAACTGAAATTTAACAATGTTAATTACCTTTTCAAATCATTCTTCCCTTTAACTGTAAAACCGATCCTCTGAAATCCATTTGCTTGCCATCATCTTCATCATTGCGAAGGCCACCAACGCTGACCGGAGAGAGAACGAGGAGGGCCTTATGAAGCGACCCCGTGATGGCAACCACCGCAGGTGGTAGCTCGATGCTCAGTGGCGCCAGACACCGGCGAAGTGTCCTCGAAGTCGACCGCTTCGAATTGCGTTTTCCTTTTTCAATGAAGAGGGGGGGTTTCGGGTTTCCAGGAGAGAGCGAGGGGGACTAGAGTTGGTCGACATTGAAGGCCAAAGGGGGAGGTGACCTCGACGAAGACGGCGAACGTGGCGGGGAGCGATTTAGGGTTTTCAATTGTCGGCTGAGATGGGGGCGCGATTTTGAGTTGACCACGGTTTAAAATTGTAGTGGGTTTGACTTAGGGTAGGTTATTATATAAGATATTAAAATATTATTATTTAATTTAAACATTGGTTTATAACGAGAATTTTACATCCGAACTCCAAACGGGACTCAACGACTGTCGCCCCTAGCTAATTACCCCCATTCCGAACACAATGGGATATGTCCCGCAAGATGATTCGACTGTTTCAATCAGTTTCCATTTAAATTAAAATTTAAATATATATATTCAATTTTAAACGTACATTTCAATTTACCGGGGCCACATAATCACTTTAAAAATTCCCCAAAAAAAAATCTAGCTTCGTATTGACGATACGGTTCTACCAAAACTAATTTCGTCAAATTCTGAGACCGTTTGAAAAATGGCCATTTTCTAGTCGATTAAAATCAACTGAAACTATCAAAACCCGTTTTCCTTTGCCACGCTCACGTATTGATTCAGAAAATTATGAATTTTTAAACCTAGCAAAAACTAGACATCCCGGATCCAACAAAAGTGGTTTCGTCGAAAACAGAGGTCGTTTGCAAAATTTTCATTTTCAAAGGCCTTTATATATACTAAAATATATATAAATTCCATAGCGACTTTTCTGAATTTTAAACTGGACATATCTTTCAACTTCTAAAGTGAAATCTATGTTTCTTACATCTGTTAGAAAGATATCGTCAAACAGATTTAGATATTTCTGGTTTCGTCCAATTCCGACTTAAAACCGAATTCTTTATATTCATTTGAAATTCGAAATTGAAATTTCAAACTACCACGCCATTTCAGGCTCGTTATATAACTAAAATAAATTTATGCATTTTAACTTCGTCGATAATAAATTTTCCGTCGTTATTATTTAAAATAATTCATTTTAAATATTCAAAATGCACCAAAATTGCCAAAATAAAATTTTTAAATTGGCTCAGATTTCCGTGTTATTACAATCTCCCCCACTTAAAACTTTTCGTCCCTGAAAAGGAACGAAGCCGAAAGTTGTTTAACTAACCAACTCAACTTTCACTTTTTCCATTACGGCTTAAGTTTTTCAAATTTTCATTTTCTAAGAACTTTTCAAATTTTTCAAAAATTTAGCTAACACCCTAAATTTTCGAAAATTTTCGCCATAATCTCCCCTGCACCGGGGACTTCGGGATATTTCATATAGCCTCCCATGGCCTTCTTCAATCCAAAAGAAAAAGAAAAAGCCAAGCGGCTCATAAAATCATCATCAGCCAAACAAAACAGTAAATTATGGTAAACATGTACCTATTTGTCGGGCAAACAATTTTATTCTTCTGCACTAGGCTCCTTGCTATGACTTGTTCAATGTAAGTACATGTACATGCATGCAAATGTGATAAATTTTCAATACAATTCATTATTTGATTCAATTTGGTTATAGGTTCAACATTTAATTAATCAAACAATAATCAAACAACACAACCAGCAATCAATTAGTTGATTAGATTTTCAAATTCATAACTTTGATATATAGTCAA
Source organism: Allium sativum (assembly GCA_030737875.1). Lineage (NCBI taxonomy): Eukaryota > Viridiplantae > Streptophyta > Magnoliopsida > Asparagales > Amaryllidaceae > Allium > Allium sativum. The sequence continues at coordinate 912,351,384 of CM060926.1, forward strand.
AAATCACATTTTTGATGTCAAATCACAACAATAGACCCTATCTAATTTTGATTCTCACACCAGTCAATTGGAAATATATAGAAATCCCACTTTCGAAACACGAAAATAAATTCTAATGATGACGCGTCAATCATCAGAATCATGTTCGAGAGACTAGAGTGTGATTCTATATCTATTGAATATATTTGAGGCTTCAATACACGTGGATCAGACGTATGCTAAAATCTCTATATACTTGATTGCCCAAATCAATATAAATAAATAATCAAATATGTATAATTGATTTAATTTTTAAAACAAAAATTTGTTTTCATTTCAAAAATATACTCTTCACACTCGTTCTAGGATACTGCTGAGCCTATCTCTAACGAGTCATTCCCATTGGATATTACTAATCCAATCTCTGATGAATTCTTTCGTTTGGTTCTAACATGTCTTGTTCTCTGAGCTTTGTAAACCAAAGCTCTGATACCAGCTGAAACGACCCCGAAATTCCCTTACGGGAAATCACGGATTGAGTTAAGAACAAGCCACATCAGAACACAGACAGAAGAACATTTCATTGTATATTACAACAATTCCATAAGAATACAAGAATATACAGAGTAAGAATAAATATTACACAGAAAATATCAGAGATTTAAACTACATTTAAATACATCGCAGCGGAAAATAAAACAAAACACAACAAGAAGTAATACACGGATACAGAGCTTTCCGAGTATCATTCCAGCTGTAAATCAGGATCCTGTGAATATAAATCTGCAAAACCAAAACTACTAGCTGCCCGTGTAGAAAATAAGGGAAACCAGAGTTTAGGTTGAAACAATAAACTCCAGGTCAGTCATGTGACTGGTGTGAGAACTAAAACAGTTATTAATCTTAATTTTAAAGTTAGGTAAATCAAGGGACCACACCGTATAACACGGAACGGGTTTACTCCTAAGAATACCAGTGCATAAAACAAACAGCGCAATGCTAAATAAAGAACAATGAAGCTATTATAAGACCCAGGTCCCATCACACAATGCAACGCAAGCCGGAGGATAGGGTTTTTACCTTATAATAGCCAAAGGATGCTAGATAAGCTAAATTTCATCTTTTGATTCTTAATCAGACTCCAACCGTAAATTAGTAAGAGAACGATTCCCTAAGTATTAACCCCGAAGGCCGAAACCAACATCAGACTAATAACCAGGAAACGACCCATCTTAGCTCGTTTCCAGTTAGTTTCTGATTTTATATACAATCATAAATATCAATCATAGGCGACATGAGTGTCCAATGCCACTATGTTGCCATATATAGGTTTACAATCAAAACCGCACATGTCACATATTGGAAGTTGGATTTCCATCTGTGAACCGAGGCAAAAGATAGTCCTCACCAATTCGAGACAATCTAGCCCATGTCTCAGGACCCAGACTCAGGTGGGCCCTTGGATCGTCAGGGCCGGTCCACCGATGTGGATTAAAATGCCTAAACACTGCGTTTCCCCGCCCTTTGGGGCGTAAATGAGCCAACGAATGACTCCATCGGCTTCACATAGTCACCAATATATACGAGGCGCCTCGCAAACCAACAACCACATAAGTCAAACTCGTCAGGGCGTGTCAAACCACTGATGCCACTTCTAACTAGAAAGAAACGCATGTCCTCCCTGAGGTCCTCTCCCGTTTTTGGTTCACCACCGGGGTGTGAGGCTCGCGAATTCACGTTACACAAAGTTATGCCACACAGGCGGTGCTTAGATCGTCAACCACAAGACTTTGTGCAACACCGCACATCCGTTAAGGTCACTCACAAAGGGAATGCCTTAACTTCAATGGAGCATTATGGGTACTGGAACAGAAATATTACAAGACAGACATATATAAAACAACGGAAAGTAAAGTGGAAGTACTTCAAATCATTTATTAAATATAATTGTTTACAATAAAAGCCCATCAACTTCCAATACCCAATTACATAGCTAAAATATCTGTCTTGCTCAAAAACAAAGAAGTATAAAAATAAATTGTGATATTCCCCAATAAAGCAAAGCAAGCCATAGCCAAGGGAAATCCAAGCCGTACATGAAAGAGCCTTGGAGCTTGGTAAGATCCGAACTAAGCTGTATTCCTACCCTGCGAACCTGGGGGGGAGATGGAAGAAAATGAGGTGAAACAAACCGGGTCAGTCATAAAGAATGAGTAAGTCCTAGTGGCTTTCAGCATAAAAACAGGTAAAGATAACATGGCATGAATAAACTGAAAGTAAACATAAACATGATGACAAGATAAGCTACAGGCACGATAACTAAGAATAACATCATAAGATTTCTGTCATGTATAACATTGCAAGGTTCCCATTCAAGATGAACTAAGTATAGTTTCGTAAGATTTCTATCAAGCATCGCAAGATTTCTCTGCTTCACCATTAAAATGATATCTATTTGCTCTGCACCACCTAACTAGTGTCCCAACTAGTAATCTATATAAAATGATAAAATCATAACGTGATCCCCATCCCCGAAATTAAGGTTGCTTTCACGTGTACATCTATTATTTGTTACCTAGATCTAATCTAGGGTTTTCTATCGAGTGCTTCCTAGATTCAACCTGGATTTATGCCACCTAGGTCCAACCTAGGGATTATGATACCTATTGAACACTTCTCGGATTTAGGGTTTATGCCACCTAGGTCCAACCTAGGGATTATGCTACCTATGTGTGTCATACGGCCCCCAATGATTGTAGATACCTATGCTGGTCCCACCATGGGGTGTACCAAGACCCATGGTGGCGGCCCGACGCAATTCTAGAATACATAGGTTATGCTACTGGTGCCCCCAGTGCCCTGTTTGTCTACTCCGAATTGTGTGCACGCCCGCACTCCGTTAGAACCCACAATGTTGCACCCACCGCCGTCGCTTTGACCGCTTACAATCAGCCCAGTAATCGTGCCTCACCCTGCCTAGTTTCAGGGTACCATGATAACTAATTGGGTTACTGCTGAAATGGGTCCCCGTTACTAGGGTTTCCTACTAGTTAAGTGTGTGGGCCTATATATACAGATATTACCCACCTTCCCGTGATGTACTTAACCCACCAATTCAAGCATGCTTATTAATGGTTAAGTTTGTGGGCCTATATTTACTAATATTACCCACCAACCCGATATGTACTTAACCCTCTCCGTCCATCATGTTAAGTTGGTTAAGTGTTTTCTCTTGTTTTACTTAACCCTACCACACATCATGTTATACCGGTTAAGTGTTGTTCCTTGTGTTACTTAACCCTACCGCAAGCCATGTTATACTGGCTAAGTATTCTCCCTTGTGTTAACTTAACCCCACCGCATGTCATGTCATATTGGTTAAGTGTACATTGACTTAGCCCACCTACTTATCATGTTGTGACGGTTAAGTGTTACCCTCTGTTGTTACTTAACCTTACCACACATCACGTTATATTGGTTAAGTGCATGTTAACTTAACCCCATCCACCAGTCATATTATAATGGTTAAGTGTTACCCTCGTGTGTTAACTTAACCCTACCACGCATCAGGTTATATCGATTGGGTGTTATCAACCTATTCAAGTTAGCCCAACCCATCCGGTGGTCATGTTATAACGTTTAAGTGTCATTAGCCTAGCCACGTTACTTAACCCACCCATTCATATCATATTGGTTGAGCCTATATTTATAAGTTTTACATGTTCTTAACTCATACCGGTTAGGTCCACATTTACATGTCAAATTTCCATGTCATCCCACCTAACCCTCTAACCATGCCCATGTATTATTATGGTTAGTATTCCTTAATTCATTCATTATGACGAACGAATCATGACCTCTCACATTAGACCGTGCAGTTTGTGGCCACTGGATTTGCTGGGCGGTTCCGGGCAGATTTATACCACAAACTGAGTCTAACCTCGTGTCATAAATCGTTACGCCTACAATTCTACCTTCGACCTCTCACATCAGACTGACACTTTGTGGCTACTGGATTTGTCGGGCGGTTCCGGACAGATTTACGCCACAAACCGAGTCTAAGCTCGTGTCAAAGGTTCATTAATGGTCGTATTCCCCCCAAAACCCCAATATGTTTTTAACATATAAAAAATGTTCATGTTTTAACCACGTTCATATTTCCAGTTATATGCTAATTATCAAGTTCATAATTCACGTTTTTGTCCCAAAACGTATTCCCAAATTATTATCAAAATTCACTATAAGGTTATGCCAAGTTATAGCCTTTTATTTACAACACAAGCCAACTACCCAAAACCCAACTTAGGCGCATTCATATTTTAAACCTCTACCAAGTCATAAATTATCATATATGTTTCCACTCCAAATTTTACATAATTAACATATGCCCAAGTTCTAGATTACATGTAAATCTTACATATGCCCAATTCGTACCAAATTTACATATGTTCAATTCATGCCGTTTTACATGTATGCCAATTATCATACCAATTTACACATATACCAAGTTTCATGATTTACATGTTTACAAAGCTATGCTTAATTTACATAGATCAAGTTTTATACCCAAAATTACATGTATACCACGTTTACACCAATTTACGCATAACAAGTTCTAGCCAAATTACATATATCAAGATCTATATCAAATTACATGTGCCAATCCCCATTCTTGCAATTACCATTTTAATGACAATACCCAAATATCCAATTTCATGTTAATGGTAGTAATGCCCAAATATCCAATTTTTATGTTATGCCATCAATTCCACCAAACACATATATTCCACTAATCAATATTCCAATATTTCCCCCGTATACCATTGCACGTATATCGTAGTTTAGGCCTAGATCCGAAATTGACCTAGGTTCATCAAAAGAAAATAAATAGGGGAAGATAGAATTTTGCGTAAAAATAAGATCAGAGGGAAAAACATCATCATAGGCATGAAGATTACAACTTGATAATAATATCAACATGAATTGAGAAAACTGATTTACAACAGGCTGAATAGATCATGAACTTGACATGAGAATAAAGATAGACAAGTCTCAAAAACTCAAGATTCAAGAAGCAACAGAAATAGGTCTGAATCGATAAACATACTTAGATCCAATTCCACTTTATTTCATGTCCATATTATAATTAAATGTTTAAATATAAAAGTAACTAGTACTTACAGAGCATGGCTAGTGAATTAGGAACTGAATTTGTTGTAAAAATGTCGCGGCGTTGTTAATTTATTGTCTTGAATCATTGTAGAAGCCTTGTTCTTTGAATTGATTTGAGTTTGAATGTTTGTACTTTGATTTGGAGACGGCGGCCATGGTTCAAGAGGTAGTTTAGCAGCATAATGGTGTAAGAATGATTTGATATGAATTTGGTTAGGTCTAAGGGTGCTTTTACAGGTGTAGCAACTAGTTTAGGCCCTTAGATTAACCCTAGCATCAATCCGGACCGTCAAAACACGTCTCAGGCTTCAAAAATGAGTTTTGGGTCGAAACAGGCCGACCGGGTCGACCTGTAGGGGGAAGGTCGACCACATGGTCGACCTAGGGGTAGGTCGACCCTAGGGTCGACCACAAGGTCGACCTGGTCCCCAGGTCAACCACAAGGTCGACCTGGTCCCCAGGTCGACCCCAAGGTTGACCTGCCTGGTCCTGTGCTGCCTAAAATCTACTGAATCTTCTACAGGCCCTAACTTCTTCATCCGGACTCCGATTTTCGAAACCTCGGACTCTATTTCATGTAAAATTTCGAGACGAACGCAATGGCGTAACCCGTTTCCCTTGATTCTTATTTTAAAATTTAATTATACCCTGATTTCTAGTTTCAACATGCTACTAAAATTCGGGTTGTTACATTCTCCCCTCCTTAAAGGATTTCATCCCCGAAATATTCAAGTTAAGAAGAATGTGTCTTACCATCCAATCATCCATCTACTCAATCATCAATCACTGGCATCCATTGTCCTTAAGAGATTTCTAATGTTGTATGAACATATGCAGAAAGTGTGTGTATATGTTCCTTATCTAATGCAAATGATCAGGCTTGATTGATCTTCTTAATGCAAAATATGTTTAACGCAATGAGTCCAACATGTATGCAATTAGTCCTAGTCACATAAAAACTATATGTGTGCACAAACATCCATCCATATGCATCATCCATATGATAACACACCCAATTTCATCCATAAACAAGTATAAACACTCATGCATATGTAATATGGAAATGTGTCTGAGACGATCTAGTGCCTAATGTGTGTTATGAAATCACGAGCAACCACTAGCAGCCACTTGCAACCACTTGAAACCATCAATCATAACATGTCTCAAACACATGTTTACACCCAATTGTTCCTACCTAAAGGTATAGTCGAACGATAGAAGCAAGTAAAAACCTTGTGCCCATTAGGCAATGTCAAAACTGGAAATCTATGTCACATATATGCTGATTTGGAGAAGAACTCCCTAAGCACCAGCCCTGAAGACCGAAATCAACATCAGGCTGACACCCAAAGAATTAACCAACAATATATATGTTTCTAGGAAACTAATCATGATGGACTCCTTTTTGGGCACAAGAAATCCCTTCCTAAGACCAACCCATATCCTATAAAACCCAAAAAGTTTAGTCAACCCAACGGACACCCTCAAGCCTCAACATGTATTACTAACAGATGAGTCATACTCCCTATGGGGTTTGCAACAGAAATAGGATGGGGAATAGGACCGAGAGGTTATACTTAAAAGATAGCATACAGGTAAGCTCTACAGGAAAAGAGGGATCAAGGGAATACTCTTAAGAAGAGATATGATGCGCGTGTCTAGTCTTCAATCTTCTAAGTCGCATTTCCTTGAGCTTAACTCCGTTGTGCTTTAACTGTCTTTAGCTTCACAATATTGTAGCTTCTTAATTCCTATTTCCAAAATATGAGTTGGAACTCATTTCACTGTCGCCTCTCGTTCCACTTTCACTTATTCTTTTTCTAGTATACTCGGCCCAAACATAACTGCGTACTCATGGTTTCATGCAAGCTCTCCAAAATTCACTAGTGAATCCTGGATCTCGTTTACTTATTATAAGGTATTCCACGCCGAAGAACTATCTCTTGAAAACAAACAAATGCCAACCATGTTGCCAAATGTACTTACTAAGGTGATTTTCTATGGCTCATGCGTAAGCGAAATGAACCATTCGCCTTAGTGGCGAACACTACTCGAGTGGATCAATAAATGTATCAAGAGATTCTAGGTAACTAAGCATGGTAGAACCCTAAGGGTTACACTAGACTTCGAGGGCATTATCGGGGCAAGTCAAGAGTCTAACTACCCTCTTTTCATACTCGAGAATGGTATCATTTCTGGATAACCACTCCATCCCTAGAAACAACCCATATCCCAAAAACATAAGCATTACTTATAAACTCAACACTTAGCATAGACATTCTCAAATCCAAACAAGTCATGAATAAATGAGCCGATTCCCTAACAGGTTTTGAGAATAAAATGGGATCCTCTACTACGATTGTACTAAGGTGCAGAGATTCAACTATCGAAGCAGAATTAAAAGGATGTGATGTACAAAAACAAAGTTCTAACGGGATGATAGAAAAGAAAAGCTAATCCTTTAACAGAAACGTTACCACCTCTCTTAGGTACGCTAGTAGTGAGAGCATACAATTGCCCTCTCGACGATCTTGTTCTTTGCCCTTGTCCTTGTCCTATAATACTTAATTACATGTCCCATTTTACCATACTAAAGATATTCTTTCTTGTCATGGGTTTTTTTTTCCTTTCACTTGGCCTCTTTCCTTTCACTTTTTCCCTCTTCATGGATTAAGCCATATCAACAAGTTTCTCATCCTTAGACTTGTGTTCTTTATCCTCGTTCCTACTATCCTTGTATAGCTTGTTAAAAAGTTTCTCGAAAGATATTTCCATCGCACGGCAACCCTACAAAGCTTGAAATAAGATTAGTCGCAAGTAAAACTACTGCGGCTACAGATGGAGGTTGGGCACTCCTTTGCCCTCCGACACATGCCTATAAGACTATGGTGAAAAGAGAGGAAGAAGAGATTCAAAGAGAGAATCAAAAGATAGTGCATATGGCTTTGGGGAATATGCCTTTCGTAAAACAAAACTTTTTTTTTAGAAAAATGCTTCTTTGTAAATGTTTTGAAAATAATTTCAGAAGGTTTTAAAAGCTTTTGCCCGGTCTGGTAACCTTCCGCTCTGACACCAAATGTAACACCCCACATCCGTTAAGGTCACTCACAAAGGGAATGCCTTAACTTCAATGGAGCATTATGGGTACTGGAACAGAAATATTACAAGACAGACATATATAAAACAGCGGAAAGTAAAGTGGAAGTACTTCAAATTATTTATTAAATATAATTGTTTACAATAAAAGCCCATCAACTTCCAATACCCAATTACATAGCTAAAATATCTGTCTTGCTCAAAAACAAAGAAGCATAAAAATAAATTGTGATATTCCCCAATAAAGAAAAGCAAGCCATAGCCAAGGGAAATCCAAGCCGTACATAAAAGAGCCTTGGAGCTTGGTAAGATCGGAACTAAGCTGTATTCCCACCCTGCGAACCGGGGGGGGGGAGACGGACGAAAAAGAGGCGAAACAAACCGGGTCAGTCATATAGACTGAGTAAGTCCTAGTGGCTTTCAGCATAAAAACAGGTAAAGATAACATGGCATGAATAAACTGAAAGTAAACATAAACATGATGACAAGATAAGCTATAGGCACGATAACTAAGAATAACATTATAAGATTTCTGTCATGTATAACATTGCAAGGTTCCCATTCAAGATGAACTAAGTATAGTTTCGCAAGATTTCTATCAAGCATCACAAGATTTCTCTGCTTCACCATTAAGATGATATCTATTTACTCTGCACCACCTAACTAGTATCCCAACTAGTAATCTATATAAAATGATAAAATCATAACGTGATCCCCATCCCCGAAATTAAGGTTGCTTTCACGTGTACATCTATTATTTATTACCAAGATCTAATCTAGGGTTCTCTATCGAGCGCTTCCTATATTCAACCAGGATTTATGCCACCTAGGTCCAACCTAGGGATTATGCTACCTATTGAACACTTCTCGGATTTAGGGTTTATGCCACCTAGGTCCAACCTAGGGATTATGCTACCTATGTATGTCATACGGCCCCCAATGATTGTAGATACCTATCTTGGTCCCACCATGGGGTGTATCAAGACCCATAGTGGCGACCCGACGCAATTCTAGAATACATAGGTTATACTACAGGTGCCCCCAGTGCCATGTTTGTCTGCTTCGAAGTGTGTGCATGCCCGCACTCCGTTAGAACCCACATTGTTGCACCCACCGCCGTCGCTTTGACCGCTAACAATCAGCCCAGTAATCGTGCCCTACCCTGCCTAGTTTCAGGGTAACATGATACCTAATTGGGTTACTACTGAAATGGGTCCCCGTTACTAGGGTTTCCTACTGGTTAACTGTGTGGGCCTATATATACAGATATTACCCACCTTCCCGTGATGTACTTAACCCACCGATTCATGCATGCTTATTAATGGTTAAGTTTGTGGGCCTATATTTACTAATATTACCCACCAACCCGATATGTACTTAACCCTCTCCGTCCATCACGTTAAGTTAGTTAAGGTTTTCTCTTGTTTTACCTAACCCTACCACACATCATGTTATACCGGTTAAGTGTTGTTCCTTGTGTTACTTAACCCTACCGCAAGCCTTGTTATACTAGCTAAGTGTTCTCCCTTGTGTTAACTTAACCCCACCGCATGTCATGTCATATTGGTTAAGTGTACATTGACTTAGCCCACCTACTTATCATGTTGTGACGATTAAGTGTTACCCTCTGTTGTTACTTAACCTTACCACGCATCACGTTATATTGGTTAAGTGCATGTTAACTTAACCCCATCCACCAGTTATATTATAATGGTTAAGTGTTACCCTCGTGTGTTTACTTTACCCTACCACGCATCAGGTTATATCGATTGAGTGTTATCAACCTATTCAAGTTAGCCCAACCCATCCGCTGGTCATGTTATAACGGTTAAGTTCCATTAGCCTAGCCACATTACTTAACCCACCCATTCATATCATATTGGTTGAGCCTACATTTATAAGTTTTACATGTTCTTAACTCATACCGGTTAGGTCCACATTTACATGTCAAATTTCCATGTCATCCCACCTAACCCTCTAACCATACCCACGTCTTATTACGGTTAGTATTCGTTAATTCATTCATTATGACGAACGAATCATGACCTCGCACATTAGACCGTGCATTTTTTGGCCACTAGATTTGCCGGGCGGTTCCGGGCAGATTTACACCACAAACTGAGTCTAACCTCGTGTCATAAATCGTTACGCCTACAATTCGACCTTCGATCTCTCACATTAGACTGAAATTTTGTGGCTACTGGATTTGCCGGGTTGTTCCGGGCAAATTTACGCCACAAACCTAGTCTAACCTCATGTCAAAGGTTCATTAATGGTCGTATTCCCCCCAAATCCCCAATATGTTTTTAACATATAAAAAAATGTTCATGTTTCAACCACGTTCATATTTCCCGATATATGCTAATTATCAAGTTCATAATTCACGTTTTTGTCCCAAAACGTATTCCCAAATTATTATCAAAATTCACTATAAGGTTATGCCAAGTTATAGCCTTTTATTTACAACACAAGCCAACTACCCAAAACCCAACTTAGGCGCGTTCATATTAAACCTCTACCAAGTCATAAATTATCATATATGTTTCCACTCCAAATTTTACATAATTAACATATGCCCAAGTTCTAGATTACATGTAAATCTTACATATGCCCAATTCGTACCAAATTTACATAAGTTCAATTCATGTCATTTTACATGTATGCCAATTTTCATGCTAATTTACACATATACCAAGTTTCATGATTTACATGTTTACAAAGCTATGCTTAATTTACATAGATCAAGTTTTATACCCAAAATTACATGTATACCACGTTTACACCAATTTACCCATAACAAGTTCTAGCCAAATTACATATATAGAGATCTATATCAAATTACATGTGCCAATCCCCATTCTTGCAATTACCATTTTAATGACAATACCCAAATATCCAATTTCATGTAAATGGTAGTAATACCCAAATATCCAATTTTTATGTTATGCCATCAATTCCACCAAAAACATGTATTCCACTAGGCAATATTCCAATATTTCCCCCGTATACCATCGCACGTATATCGTAGTTTAGGCCCAGGTCCGAAATTGACCTAGGTTCATCAAAAGAAAAAAAATAGGGGAAGATAGAATTTTGCATAAAAATAAGATCAGAGAGAAAAACATCATCATAGGCATGAAGATTACAACTTTATAATAATATCAACATGAATTGAGAAAACTGATTTACAACAGGCTGAATAGATCATGAACTTGACATGAGAATAAAGATAGACAAGTCTCAAAAACTCAAGATTCAAGAAGCAACAGAAATAGGTCGGAATCGATAAACATACTTAGATCCAATTCCACTTTATTTCATGTCCATATTATTATTAAATGTTTAAATCTAAAAGTAACTAGTACTTACAGAGCATGGCTAGTGAATTAGGAACTGAATTTGTTGTAAAAATGTCGCGGCGTTGTTAATTTATTGTCTTGAATCGTTGTAGAAGCCTTGTTCTTTGAATTGATTTGAGTTTGAATGTTTGTACTTCGATTTGGAGACGGCGGCCATGGTTCAAGAGGTATTTTAGCAGCATAATGGTGTAAGAATGATTTATATGAATTAGGTTAGGTCTAAGGGTGTTTTTATATGTGTAGCAACTAGTTTAAGCCCTTAGATTAACCCTAGAATCAATTTGGACCGTCAAAACACGTCTCAGGCTTCAAAAATGAGTTCTGGGTCAAAACAGGCCGACCAGGTCGACCTGTAAGGGGGGAGGTCGACCACATGGTCGATCTGGGGGGTAGGTCGACCCTAGGGTCGACCACATGGTCAACCTGGTCCCCAGGTCGACCCCCAGGTCGATCTGCCTGGTCCTGTGCTGCCTAAAATCTGCTGAATCTTCTACAGGCCATAACTTCTTCATCCGGACTCCGATTTTCAAAAACTCGGACTCTATTTCATATAAAATTTCGAGACGAACGCAATGGCGTAACCCGTTTCCCTTTATTCTTATTTTAAAATTTAATTATACCCTGATTTCTAGTTTCAACATGCTATTAAAATTCGGGTTGTTACACTTTGCTTTTCAACAGAAGCCTTGATCATTTGCATCTTAGCATGCCACACAGGCAAACCTCTCCATGCAACCGATGTCCATCAATCACACAAAATGATATCCAATGTCAGACACACAGTCCATTTACAAGTCTGTTCTGGGTCAGAACGAAACCCGGAGGCACCTTGTACCTCGCATATCCATCGATCTCCAAGTACGTCTAGACGATCAGCAACTGATTCCCTCCTCTTGGGTGTACGGCCCAATCAAGATCATCATTAATTATCCAAACGACGTGAAGACCTCCGGTCTTCGACCAACGTCTTCATCTTCGACTAATCGTCGAATCAGTTATTCAGAATGGGATAAACCCGGTCTTTCTGAATAACTCGCATATATAATAAACAAGTGTTACACAAACACAACATACGCCTCATTCCAATTCATCAGTTACTAACCATAAATTAGTAAGAGAACAATTCCCCAAACATTAACCCCGAAGGCCGAAACCAACATCAGATCAATACCCAGGAAACCATTCATCTTAGCCAACCAACAGTTAGTTTCTAAATTTCACATTCTTAGGGAAAGGTTCTCATTAATTTTATCAAAGATAAATTCTTTTAAATTTATTCTTTAATCTTCCTTTGAATATCACTTCAAACTAGTCGGGATTAGCGAACCACACCGAAGTAATTATTTATTTTATTTCCCAATCCCAACTTATTTATCCCATGAAGTAAAACTGGTCATACTTCATATCTAACATCACGGTGTTGTCGGTAAATTCAATTACCATTTCACGTTCAAATCTAATTAAAGATTTAACTACCGTCTATAGTAAAACTGGTGATACTCCATTCTCGATCTTTTCAATCTAATTAAAGATTCATTAAAACTCCACTTAGTTTTAATCTTTGACTGGGTTAAAGAATCAGTGTCATTTAAAACACGATTCACGATAAACCCCAAAATCACATCACATTTCAATCAATCCCTAACCGTAAATTAGCAAGTGAGCAATTCCCTAAGTATTAACCCTGAAGGCCGAAACCAACATCAGATCAATACCCCAGAAACCATTCAACTTAACTAATCTTCAGTTAGTTTCTGATTTTCTTAACTCCTATGGGTCTAAGAACAGTATTATTGAAGATACCGTTCACGACAACCCAAAATCACATTCCATTAATTATCGAGTTAAAGAACAAGTGTTATTTAAAACACTGTTCACGATAAACCCAAAAATCAATACCAAGTCAATTCCAATTAAATATTATTTAATTGGTACACTTCATCAAATCTAAATAAAAAGATTTAATCTTTTTCTCAACTGGGCTTAAGAACAGTGTTAATGAAGACACCATTCACGACAAACCCAAATCACATTTGATATTAAATACAAGGCTCTGAATAGAAAATATATCGGCTTATATTCAATATCAAATTCTACGACCAACAAATATCGTATTGGAAATAACGATATCTATATATCTTTCAAATTTCCATAACGCTATTTGTATAATCACGAAATCCAACATCGAAATATTCCAAAGACAATTTCGATTCAAATCCATTCCAATTCAATTATTGGAAATTCTGGTTACTTTTAAAACCCTTTTCAAATTCAATTTATTTATTTAAAAATAAATAGAATTATAATTCCAGTTCAAAACTAGTTCATTTCGATAAAAATCTATTTTTATCTTTTCAAATATGGGATTTTTCATCCCAATTCTTCCCAAATCATTTCTTATGATTTTACACAAATTATTACTATTTTTAATAATTTTATCAAGGCCCGTATAGTCGATTTCCATCAACGGCCATAGAACTGCACTTACAACGACCTTTTCCAAATTTTGATTTGGACATAATTCCACATCCAACCATTAGATTTCAAATCTCTAATATTCGTTAGAAAGCTCTTTTCGATACGAACCCAATGGTTCAAGTTTTAGGAGAATCCGACGGTCGGATCTCCCGTAATATCCATTCGAAGTCAATGGTCGAAATTCGCGAACTACCATGGCGCGGCGCGTTCTATTCAGGCCATTATATATATAATATAAATATATTACATATATTTCGTCGATTTCCTTTCAAAACGTATTTTATAAATCATTTTAAATTTGTTTTCAAAATGATTTCAACTTCCTTTTCAAATTCAAATCAAAATCGGATTTTTCAATATAAATTCATTTTAATTTCATTTCAAATTGATTTCAATTTAATTCGAATTTCAATTCATTTCAATTTAATTCGAATTTCAATCTATTCAATTTAATTCGAATTTCAAATCTATTCAATTTAATTCAAATTTCAAATCTATTCAATTCCCTTCGAATTTCAAATCTATTCAATTTAATTCGAATTTCAAATCGATTCAATTTAATTCAAATTTCGAAATCACTTTCAATATTCATTGAAAAATGAATAAAAACGATATAAATATCGTTCACGTCAAAATGGCGTCAATCTAATCAACACGGCTTCATATATTTCTATTTTCAAATATTCTATTTCAAATATTACTTTTTCAAATATTCCTATTTCAAATATTTCTATTCAAATATTTCTGTTCAGATATTCTATTTCAAAACTGGAATGAGGCCCAATCAATTACCATATAATGTTAATTATATGGATTTTCTACAACACATGTATAAAATAACAACGATAAATAATCAACCATCATCCAGAGTGCATCACACAACTGTATAAGCATTAAATATAAATAATTAGCGCTTACACAGTTTGTCTATCGATCGACATACAACTAATTATTGGGATTAGTGTATGTCATATATCATCCCAATACCCGTGTGGGGTTTCAATCAAACACATATTTTATTTGCGCAGTTAGGCGATGTGTAAAATTTATCGTCCCAATCAATATCAATCAAATCAGTGTATTTAAACAAATCGTTGATTTTTTTATAAATATTTAATTTATATACACGTTAAAAATCATATTTTTAACTATAAAATATTTTATTTCTTTTCACATCACACAATCAAATTTCACAACACAACAACCAAACAAACAAGTCATCCATGGTCTGTGGACGACAGGTGTCGTGTGCTACTAAACACCGTCTGCATCCTAGTATATAATTCAACTAAGAATAAATTTAAAAGTGAGGAGTTCTCACGGACTAGCTAGTCCAAAGGCCATGACTCTTCTTATGTAGAAATCTTCGTCATGCTCGCCTTTTGTCAATTTCATTGTCCGTAGCCACTACATATATAAAAATCGCAATTTTATATTGTTGCTATGTACATAAAATCACATTTTTATGCCGCAATTATATAGATAAAATCTATTTTTGTACCACTACTATATAGATAAAAAAAAATTCTATTTTTATACTACTACTATATAGATAAAATTTCTATTTTTATACCACTAGTATATAGATAAAAATTCTATTTTTATACCACTAGTATATAATAAAAATTATATTTTTATTACTCTACATAAATAAAAATCAAAATTTTCCTCTTTCTACAAAATAAAAATCTCTTTTTCGATTATATAAAAATCATGTCTTTACATTTTTTTTAAATTAAATCTTTTTCATTTCTAAAAATCTTATCTTTCCAGTATTAAAAATATAATCTTTTTAGTTTAAAACACCATGTTAATTTATTAAATAAAAACTGAATTTTACAATGCATTTTACTAAGTATATTTGAAATTTAACAATGTTAATTACCTTTTCAAATCATTCTTCCCTTTAACTATATAACCGATCCTCTGAAATCCATTTGCTTGCCATCATCTTCATCATTGCGAAGGCCACCAACGCTGACTGGAGAGAGAGAACGAGAAGGGCCTCATGAAGCGACCCCGTGATGGCAACCACCGCAGGTGGTAGCTCGATGCTCGGTGGCGCTAGACGCCGGCGAAGTGTCCTCGAAGTCGACTGCTTCGAGTTACGTTTTCCTTTTTCAATGAAGAGGGGGGTTTCAGGTTTCCAGGAGAGAGCGAGGGGGACTAGAGTTGGTCGACGTTGAAGGCCAGAGGGGGAGGTGACCTCGACGGCGAAGGCGAACACGGCGGGGAGCGATTTAGGGTTTTCAATTGTCGGCTGAGATGGGGGCGCGATTTTGAGTTGACCACGGTTTAAAATTGTAGAGGGTTTGACTTAGGGTAGGTTATTATATAAGAGATTAAAATATTATTATTTAATTTAAACATTGGTTTATAACGAGAATTTTACATCCGGACTCCAAATGAGACCCAACGACTGTCGCCCTAGCTAATTACCCTCATTTCGAACACAATGGGATATGTCCCGCAAGATGATTCAACTGTTTCAATCAGTTTCCATTTAAATTAAAATTTAAATCTATATATTCAATTTTAAACGTACATTTCAATTTACCGGGGCCACGTAATAACTCTAAAAATTCCCAAAAAAAATTTTCTAGCTTCGTATTGACGATACGGTTCTACCAAAACTAATTTCATCAAATTCTGAGACCATTTGAAAAATGGCCATTTTCTAGTCGATTAAAATCAACTGAAACAGTCAAAACCCGTTTTCCTTCGCCACGCTCACATATTGATTCAGAAAATTATGAATTTTGAAATCTTGCAATAACTAGACATCCCGGATCCAACAAAAGTGGTTTCGTCGAAAACAGAGGTCATTTACAAAATTTTCATTTTCAAAGGCCTTTATATATATTAAAATATATATAAATTACACAGCGACTTTTCTGAATTTTAAACTGGACATATCTTTCAACTTGTAAAGTGAAATCTCAGTTTCTTACATTCGTTAGAAGGATATCGTCAAACAGATTTAGATATTTTTGGCTTCGTCCAATTCCGACTTAAAACGAATTCTGTATATTCATTTGAAATTCAAAATCGAAATTTCAAACTACCGCGCCATTTCAGGCTCGTTATATAATTAAAATAAATTTATTCGTTTTAACTTCGTCAAAAATAAATTTTCCGTCGTTATTATTTAAAATAATTCATTTTAAATATTAAAAATTCACCAAAATTGCCAAAATAAAAATTTTAAATTGGCTCGGATTTCCGGGTTATTACATAATCACAAGACCACGCCGCTAACGCGGAACGGGTTTACTCCATTGGATTGCTAGTGCATGGAATAAAGTAAATTGTTAAACAGCGCAATGCTTTTTAGAAAAATGAAACCATTATAAGACTCAAGTCCCATCACACAATGCAACGCAAACCGGAGGATAGAGTTTTACCTTATAATGGTCAAAAAAGCTTGATATGATCAAACGGATTTGATATTATTATTAGTTAATATATGTTTCAAAAACATTTCAATCATAATGCATCAAACATAGACGGCATAGCTACCATATACTATGTCGCCATACTAGTTCTACAAGAAAATCGCATGGTGTCGTATTGGAAGTTGGATTTCCATCATGAGTCATGGCTAGGGACGATCTCCTTACCAATTCGAGACACTCTAGCAATGTCTCAGGATCACATCTATGGGCAACCCTTAGATCCTGCAGGACTGGTCCACAAATACTTTAGTAGATTTGTTATGCCTGAACACACACTTCCTGGTCCTATTGAACCTATAAAATGGCCACTATCGACCAGTAAGTCCGAGGCGCCTCTTTCCGTTAACCACATAAGTAAAATGTCAGGGCTTGCAAAACCCTGATACCACTTCTAGCTAGAAAGAAACATGTGCACTCCTTACGTTCCCTTGTCCCATTTCTAACTCTTACTAGGGTGTGAGGCTCGTGAGGTAACGTTATACACAAAGCTATGCCGAAATAGGCTATGCTTTGATCATCAACCACAAGGCTATGCTTTTCAACAAAAGCCTTGATCATTTGCATCTTGGCATGCCACATTGACAGTCCAGGCCATGCGATCGATAACTACCCATATATAACCTCTGAGCTCGTGTGTCTTAGAGAAGGGTGTTAAGAAAGAGAATAAATTCTCCGCCACCAACAAATATATAGAAATCAATTTACATGGAATGAAATCCATTGTTAGACACACATCCATTTACAAGTCCGTTCTGGATCTAAACGAAACCGGAGACATCTTATTCCTCGTCCTGTATGTCCAATACGGAAGAGAGGTGCTCACTTATCTAGACAATCAACAAGTATATCTGGACAACTACCACTTTAACCCTTTCCTAGGAGTGACCAAGTGTCGGGCATCAGTAGTCGCCCATTCGATGTGAAGATCGCCAGTCTTCAATCACCGTCTTCAATGTCTTCGACTTTTAATCGTCGTAGTAATTATTCAGATTGGGTTAAACCCGGTCTTTCCGAATAACTCGCGTATTTTATAACAAAAAATCAGGTGCTATAAATACACATCATATGCCTCATCCCAATTCAGAATATTCTTTTAAATTAAATATTCATATAAAAAGGGAAAATTTCCCATCAACTTTATCAAAGACAAATTCATTTAAATTTAATCTTTAATCTTCTTTTTAAACATTCATAAAAACCCCAATTTGATTTTAATATCCAAAACTCATTACTTTATGATTATTTAGCTTTTAAGAAATTAATTTTGTCTTTAACTGGGTTAAAGAATCAATGTCATTTAAAACACAGTTCACGATAAACCCAAAATCAACTTCCATTAAAAATGGAATTTCCACAAAAATCAAATCAGTATATAATCGATATAAATTTCCATATCCAACTAATAATATAAATGGAATAACAGCAAAGCTTTTTAAATTCCATATATAGTAATAGTCTTCTTTTACAGAAGCTTATCTCGATTATTATCAATTTGAATTTCCGCTCAATTCCAATTTAATATATTAAATTGGAAAACTTGACATTGGAAATTCCTTTTTAAATCTTAGTAAAAGATTTAAAAATTCTAAATCATACTTTATTGTTACTTGGGTTAAAGAACAAATGTCATTTAAAACACAGTTCACAATAAACCCAATTCACATATCATTTTATTCCAATTACTAAATATAATTGGAAACTCTAATAATCTTGGTTCAAAAATTTATCCTTTAATATGGAGTTTAAGAACAGTGTAATTTAAGACACCATCCACGACAACCCAAAATCCAGTTATTTTATTTAATTCTAATTAAATATTAATTGATTATATGACTTCATTAAATATTAATTTAAAAGATTTATTCCAGTTAATAACTAGTTCATTTTGATAAAAATATATTTGTATCCTTGTCCATCCAAAAACGGACATAGAAATCATCATTTTATTCTTCGTTGAATATATTTTTAAAATATTCGTTATTTAAAAATATTCTTTATATAAAATGATTCTTTATGTAAAAATATTCTTTATATTACAATGTTCTTTATTTTAAGGTACTCTTTGTATTAAAAAGATATTATGAATCGAAATGTGACTCAATCAGTTATCATATAATTTCGGTTATATGGATTTCACATATCACATGAACACGACAATAATGATAAATAATCATTAAACAACCAATTCACATCCATAGTGAAATTTTCAACTGTGTGAGCATTAAAATGAATAAATAACGCTCATTGCAGCCTGTCAACCCATCGATTGACATACAACTAAACATTGGGAGTAGTGTATGTCAAATATGTTCCCAATACCCGTGTAGGGTTTTCAGCCAACAACAGTTCATCTAAATAAATAATTGGTTAATGAATTTAACCAATTTTAATTCCGCTAACATGTTGACGATAATGAACAAACATGTTATTATATTCCTAATGTCGAATAAATATGTATTTTACTCGCATAATTTTCCTACATGTTTCTATTGTCTAATAAAAGGTAATTTATTCACATGACCTTATTGCTGATGACAAATAAAAAGATAATTCCTATTTTCTTTTATTTGTACGCAAATTTCTACTTTAAACATTAACAAATAAAAAGAAATATTTTATTTGTATATGGTTTTAATGTATAACCTAACACATAAAAATGTTTATTTTAAATTGCATATGTTATAACTCGGAAAATCCGAACCAATTTAAAAGTTTTACTTTGGCAATTTTAATGAATTTTGGATACTCAAAATGAATTATTTTAAATAATTACGACGAGTAATTTATTTTGAATTGAATTAGAATGTATATATTTATTTGAATCGACGTTAGAATATAAATATTTATTTTTATTTATAAAAGGAATTGAAAATGGCGCGGTAGTTCGAAAATTCGATTTCAAATTTCAAGTGAATGTACATGATTCAAAATAAACCGGATTTTAGCGAAACTAGAAATATTTGAATCTATTTGAGAATATCTTTCCAACGAATCCAAAAAATTGAAATTTCATTGCAGGAATAAAAAGTTATGCCCAGCTGAAAATTCAGAATAGTCGCTATGGAATTTTGGCCCTTAAAAATGGAAATTTTGCAAACGACCTCCGTTTTCAACGAAACAAATTTTGTTGGATCCAGGATGTCAAATTATTGCTAGGTTTCAAAATTCATAATTTTCTGAATCAATATGTGAGCGTGGCAAAAGAAAACGTGTTTTGTCAGTTATAGTCAATTTGGGTCAACCAGAAAATGGCCATTTATCAAACGGTCTAAGAATTTGATGAAATTAGTTTTGTTAGTTCCATATCGTCAATACAAAGCTAGAAATAATTTTTCTGGAATTTTTAGAGTCTGTATGTGGCCCTAGTAAATTAAAATGTGCGTTCAAATTCAATATATTGATTTATATTTTAATTTGAATGGAAATTGATCGAAACGGTCGAATTGGCTAGCGAAACATATCTCATTGTGTTCGGAATGGGGTTATTACATTTAAATACATAGCAGAGGAAAAATAATACAACACGCAACTGAAAGAAATACACGGATACAGAGCTTTCCGAGTATCATTCCAGTTATAAACCAGGATCCTATGAATATAAATCTGCAAAACCCAACTACTAGCTTCCCGTGTTGAAAATAAAGGCACCCAGAGTTTAGGTTAAAACAATAAACTCCAGGTCAGTCATGTGAATGGTGTGAGAACTAAAACAGTTATTAATCTTTATTTTTAAAGTTAGGTAAATCAAGGGACCACGCCGTATAACACGGAACGGGTTTCCTCCCAAGAATTCCAGTGCATAAAACAAACAGCGCATTGCTAAATAAAGAAAAATAAAGCTATTATAAGACACAGGTCCCATCACACAATGGAACGCAAGCCGGAGGATAGGGTTTTACCTTATAATAGCCAAAGAATGCTTGATACGTTATTTTTCATATTTTATTATTACTATAAGTGATGAAAACAACTTCAATCATAAGCATCAATCATAGACGGCATAAGTGCCCCCATACCACTATGTCGCCATACTAGGTTCTACAAATAAAACCGAAATGTCGCGTATTTGAAATTGGATTTCCATCATGAGTCGAGGCAAGGGACAAGCTCCTCTCCGTTCGAGACACTCTAGCAAATGTCTTAGGACCACACACAGCGATCCTGGATCTTCATGGCCGGTCCTCTCTTACTTTTGAGGATTAATTATTCCTGAACACACGTTTCCCAGTCCTAACAGACCTATATCCGAGGCGCCTCACATCCAACAACCACACAGGTAAAAAGTATATAAATGTCAGGGCTGGTAGGTCACTGACATCACCCATAGCTAGAAAGAAACGACGTGCTCTCCCTGTAGTCACTATCTCGTTTTTGGCTCATACCGAGGTGTGAGGCTCACGAATTAACGCCATACACAAAGCTGTGCCACACAGGTCATGCTTTGATCATCAACCACACGACTTTGCTTTTCAACAGAAGCCTTGATCATCTGCCACTTAGGCATGCAATACAGACAATTCACTCCATGCGACTGATGTCCATCGATATACAACCTCTGAGCTCGTACATCTCAGAGAAGGGCGTTAAGCAAGAGAATAAATTCTCCACCGCCAAACAGATGTATATTTAATAGAGATCAATCAACAAAGAATAAAATCCAATGTCAAACACACAGTCCATTTACAAGTTCGTTCTGGGTCTGAACGAAACCGGAGGAACCTTATTCCTCGCATATCCATCGATCTCTAAGTACGTCTGGACGATCACCAACTGATTCCCTCCTCTTGGGTGTACAACCCAATCAAGATCATCAATAATCGTCCAAACGATGTGAAGACCTCCTGTCTTCAACCACCGTCTTCATCTTCGACTTATCGTCGAATCGGTTATTCAGAATGGGTATAAACCCGGCCTTTCCGAACAACCCGCGTATATAATAAACAAGTGTTACACAAACACAACATATGCCTCATTCCAATTCAGAATATTCCTTTATTCAAAATTTCACATTCTTAGGGGAAGGTTCTAATTAATTTTATCAAAGATAAATTCTTCTAAATTTATTCTTTGATCTTCCTTTGTATATCATTTCAAACCATGTTAAGGTTTTCAAAACTAGTCGGGATTAGCGAACCACACCGAAGTAATCATTTACTTTGTTTCCCAATCCCAACCTATTCATCCCATGGAGCAAAACTGGTAATACTCCATATCTAACACCACGGTGCAATCGGTAAATATTAAGTACCATTTCACGTTCAAATCTAATTAAAGATTTAACTATCGCTTTGGAGCAAAACTAGTGATACTCCATTCTCGATCATTTCAAACTAATTAAAGATTCATTAAAACTCAAATTAGTTTTAATCTTCCCACAAATCAGTATCCTGTCTTTAACTGGGTTAAAGAACCAATGTCATCTAAAATACGATTCACGATAAACCCAAAATCACATTCCATTGTTAATCGGGTTAAAGAACAGGTGTTATTCAAAACACCGCTCACTTTAAACCACAAAAACCAATTTTAAATTCAACTCCAATTAAATATTAATTAACTGTAAAAGATTTATTCTTTTCTAAACTGGGTCTAAGAACAGTATTATTTAAGACACCATTCTCGACGAACCCAAAATCCTATTTGATATTAAATACAAGGCTCTGAATAGAAAATATATCGGCTTATATTCAATATTAAATTCTAAAACCAACAAATATCGTACTGGAAATAACGATATTAATATATCTTTCAAATTTCCACAACCATATCTATATAATCACGAAATCCAACATCGAAATATTCCGAAGATAATTTCGATTCAAATCCATTCCAATTCATATATTGGAAATTCTGATTATTTTTAAAACCACTCTCAATCCATTTTATTTATTTATAAATAATTGGATTTTAATTCTAGTTATAAACTAGTTCATTTCGATAAAAATATATTTTTATCCTTACAAATATGGATTTTTTTTCATCCCAGTTCTTTCCAATTCATATATTATGATTTTACACAAATTATAGATATTTTTAATAATTTTATCAAGGCCCGTACAGTCGATTTCCAATAACGGTCGTCGAACTGCACTTACAACAACCATTTCCAAATTTGATTTGGACATAATTCCAAATCCAACCGTTAAATTTCAAATTTCTAATATTCATTGGAAAGCACTTTTCGATACGAACCCAAAGAGTTCCAGTTTCAGGAGAATCCGACGGTCGGATCTTCTGCAACGTCAGTTCGAAGTCAATGGTCGCAATTCGCGAATGCCACGGCGCGGCGCGTTCTATTCAGGCCATTTAATATATATAATATATATATATTATATACATTTCTTCGATTTCAATTCAAAACATATTTTATAAATCGTTTTAAATTTTTTTTCAAACAAATTCAACTTCATATTCAATTTTAAATCAAAATTGAATATTTCATATCATTAATATATAAATGATAATATTTTCAAAACGTTATATTTTGAAATCACTTCCTTTTCTATATTCAATATAAAAATGAATATAATCGATATAAATATCGTTCGCGTCAAAATGGCGCAAACCTAATCAACACGGCTTTATATATTTCAATTACTACGTTATTCTATTCAAAAAATGAATATTTTCTTCAACACATGAATATATATTTATTCTTACTTACAATAAAAATGTGAATTTTATTATATAAATATTTTGTTCAACACAAATCGTTTCAACACATGAATATTTTCAACACATGAATGGTTTCAACACATGAATATTCTCAACACATGAGTATTGTTAACACATGACTATTTCGTTTATTCAACACATGAATATAATTTATTTTCTAAGTTGGAATGAGACCCACTCAATGACCATATAATGTTAATTATATGGATTCCATACAACACATGTATATAATAGCAACAATAAATAATCAACCATCATCCAGAGTGCACCACACAACTGCATAAGTATTAAATATAACTAATTAACGCTTACACAGTCTGTCAATCAAACGATCGACATACCACTAAACAATTAGGATTAGTTTACGTCAAATATCATCCCAACACCCGTGTGGGGTTTCAATCCATAAACACTGAATATTATTTGTGCAGTTGGGCGACGTGTAAAATTTATCGTCCCAATCAATATCCTTCAAATGGGTGTACATAAACAAATCGTCTGATTTGTAAATGAATATTTATTTATTCACATTCACGTTAAATTTATATTTTTAACGATAAAATATTTTATTTCAACACATGAATATATTTTTTCTATTCCACATCCCAATCAATTTTCACCACACAACAAAATCAAACAAGTCGTCCATGGTCTGTAGACAACAAGTGTCGGGTGCTGCTAAGCACCGTCTGCATCCTAGTATATATTTTTAACTAGAAAACAAGAATTAAAGTGAGAAGTTCTCACCAAGAAGCAAAACCAAATGTCGCGACTCTTCATATGTAGGAAATCTTCACCATGTTTCCAACGCAGTCTGTTTCACAAAGTTTATATTAAAAATCACATTTTTATAACTTCGCTATATATATATATATAAATCACATTTTTATACTGCTACTATATAGATAAAAATTCTATTTTCATACCGCTACTATATAGATAAAAATTCTATTTTTATACTAGTGTTCATATAATAAAGATCATATTTTTATCATGCTAACTTCATAATAAAAATCTCGCCTTTCTATGATTAAAAATCTCGCCTTCATTATATAAAAATATCACCTTTCGTTATATAAAAATATCTCCTTTCATTATATAAAAATATCGCCTTAGTTTATTTAAAAATCACATCTTTTCTTCATTAAAAATCACTTCTTTGTCCTCAAACCATATACATAAAATTCACATGTTTATTCTCTAATCGTATATTTTCTTAATTAAAAATCACTCCTTTCTATTATGAAAAATCACTTCTTTCTATCATGAAAAATATAATCTTTCTTATTTGAAAATCCTACCTGTGAAAGGAGAAAGGGGGTTGGCCCCCTTTCTCTATTATTATTTTCCCCCAAAAGGTGACTTTTAATTTCGACCTCCAAACGAGACCTACCACATGTCGTCCCTAGCTAATTACCCCCATTCCGAACACAATGGGATATGTATCGTAAGCCAATTTGGTTGTTTCAATCGGTTTTTGTCAAAATCAAAATATAAATCTATATATTGAATTTGAACGCACATTTCAATTTACTGGGGTCACATACTAACTCGAAAAATTCCAGAGAAATTATTTCTAGCTTCGTATTGACGATACGGTTCTAACAAAACTAATTTTGCCAAATTCCGAGACCATTTGAAAAATGACCATTTTTTGGTCGATTGAAATTGACTGAAATTGTCAATACACGTTTAATTTCGCCACGATCACATATTGATTCGAAAAATTATGAATTTTGGAATCTAGCAATAACTTGACATCGCGGATCCAACAAAAGTGGTTTCATCGAAAACCGAGGTCATTTGTAAAATTTCCATTTTTAAGGGCTAGAATTCCATAGCGACTATTCTGAATTTTCAACTGGACACAACTTTTGATTCCCGCTATGAAATTTTGATTTTTCGGATTCGTTGGAAAGATATTTTTGAATAGAATCGAGCCCCAAATTAAGAAAATTGTCTGCCTTCCCCCATCCTGTTCAATCTTCCATCGCGCCCCCTAGGTAGCTCCGCCCACCACCAGACTCCCCCACCACGTCGCGACCTCCCCTCTGCCACTCTCCTCCGCGTCGAGACCCACAGACCAGGGCGCATGCCCTGAAACAGCCGCCAGTCCCCCGAGTTCCCCCGTGCCCACCTGCGCTCCATGCCAACAGCCACGCCAGCACCACCAACCCGACCATCGCGACCGCCTGAAGCCTCCAGCCACCTTCTTTGACCGCCGACAGTGAAGCCCCCCTCGGAAAAATCGAAATAAAAAGTATGTTTTTCCCTTATTTATATGTAATTAGTTTTTAGATTGTTTTTTTATAAGATTCGCTTTTCTTTATATATATATATATAGCGAAAAAGTTTTGACTTTTATAGAATAAAAGTTTTGATTTTTATTAAGTAAATAGAAAAATAAAAATTTGATTTTACATGATATTATTAACAGGATAAAGCTTTGATTTTTTAAAGGTATAAAGAAATGATTTTTATCACTATAAAGAAATGATTTTATCACTATAAAGGTATGATTTTTATCGTATAAAGAAAATAGTATTGGCAAGTTAAAAATATGATTTTTAACTAGTGTATGACACGGAAATATTCTGAGACATATCAAAATACGATTTTTATATATGTAGCGATATAAAAATATGATTTTTATAAGAGGAGTAGTGTTGTAAAAATATAATTTTTATAACGAAGTAACGATGTAAACATATGGTTTCATATATAAAACTAAATAATAAAAATGTGATTTTTACTATGAACAGCATGAAAAAGGGTGCGATGGAACTGACTGAAAGCGAAATGGAATCCAAAACGTTCAGAAATAGGAATGGAGGGGGGAACCCACGATGAGAACTTCTCACGTTCATTTTATTTTTCTAGTTAAAATATATACTAGGAAGCAGACTGTGACAACCCGGATTCCGACAGACCGAATTTTTTAAATTCTATCTATCGAAACCCGAGTTGGGTGCTCTGGTATCCTACAGAAAAAGACAGAGATAAAGAAACATGTCATAATTCGTAAGGCATCTCACAGCGGAAGGAAATAAAGTATAATATTCAAATATTGCTTTACCTTATTAACAATACTGCTAAACCAGTATCCAAAGCTATACCATCTCTATCATGAACCTGACCTGGAAGTATTTAATGAGGAGGGGGTCAGAACATAAGTTCTGTGTGAGTGGACTTAGAATAAACTTCTGTATAATCCTACATATACCGTTCAGTTATATTTTCTTGCTTATTAGGTTATTCGCGATATTAGCTCTCTAGGCTATACTCATGTCCCACTAGTATGTTAACCTAATAAAACGTATATGTAGATACCCCCAACTCGTCTAATCCTTTCCATGAATATATACAGTCCTATGCCGTATTTCGTACGGGCCTCATCATGTAAATCTATACTACTTTAGTGTAGTGCCACCATTCTCGAAATCGTTTGGACTGCCACCCTTGATCTTGCTAGATTCCATGTATCATCTAGATCTAATCTAAGGTTTACTATAAGCTCTTCCAATATTCAACCAGGGTTTACGCTACCCAGGGCCACTTGGGTTTATGCTACCTATTGAACGCTTCTTGGATTCAGGGTTTACGCGACCTAGGTCAACTAGGGATTATGCTACCTATCGAACAATGCCCCCTAGTCTAAGACACACTACCCAGAGCGATGTATGTTCCTAGACTTTCCCCACGTACGTGTCGTGAGTCATTATCGATGTCTAGTTGCACATGTCCTCTATATATGCGGCCCAAGTCCCGTGTTAGTGCTAATCAAGAAACACAGAACTCGGTCGAGAGCTTTAAGTTATTTGCCAATGCAGATGCTAAGGTCTGTTTTTATCTATGTGTGGCTATGGTCCCACCTGACCCCTCCCTCAACTACTGAAAGGAACCCAAGAAAATCAAGAATGAGAACTGTACTCAGGCCCTCTATGCCCCCACAAACCTATGGCCAACCTCACCCATAACTAGATAGCAAGTATACGGTCTTTTGGAGTTTTCCGCCTTTCCGCTTCACGTGCTCGATTGACTCAAGATGGTAGGTAGACGACGACGTGCTATCATAGGGCTAAACAAGATATCGCCGCCTCATGCTAGTCCGTCCTAGTCTTTAGGTTGCCTTATATTGCAACCAAGGCATACTCTTGGTTCTTCTAACGCAGACCTTAACCTCTGTGAGCCCAGGAGGATCATCTACAACCTTACGGAGGGATACCAAGAGTACCCTCATGTCCCCTCGAAGTCGCGTGCTTCGTAACCCAGACCGTTGGAGCCTTCTTCTTGGTCCGACGGATGTTCGCTCCTTCTCGTGCTCTACTTGGCTTTCTTGACTAAGGTTTACTACTTAGTTCTCTTAACTAAGGTTTACTACTTAGTTTCCTAAATCGTTAGCTTTCTTAACAAAGGTTTACAACTTAGCTCTCTTAACTAACGTTTACCACTTAGTTCTCTTTCTCGTTACTTACTTAGTTCTCTTAACTCAGGTTTATTAGTTGGTTCTCTTCACTAAGGTTTGATACTTAGTTTTTGTTACTTAGTTCTCTTTAACTAAGGTTTGTTACTTAGTTCCTTTTAACTAAGGTTTACCAATGAATCCAAGCATGACTTAAGTTCTCTTTATCAAATGATAGCGTACGGGTGTTTTTCCACATTTCCCGCTTAGATTAACTTATTTCATGGTATAAGTCGTCCCACCCTTCGAGTCTTATATACATCTTAAGTCATATTCATTTCTTATCCCTAGGATAAGTTTATTTATTATTTAATCTTATCATTCCCTACTTTCCCTTGCTTTGATATTGGTTAAGTTTGCCTATGTGTCCAAGTTGACTTAACCCCCAATCACGTATTCAATTCAACCCACGTACCATGCCAAATTGGTTAAGTGTTCTCTATCAGTTCATGTTGACTTAATCCACCCATATATCATGTCAAATTGGTTAAGTGTTGTCTAGCGGTTCACGTTGACTTAACCCACCCATACATCGTGTCAAATTGATTAAGTGTTGTCTAGCTGTTCACGTTGACTTAACCCACCCACATATCATGTCAAATTGGTTAAGTGTTGTCTAGCGGTTCACGTTGACTTAACCTACCCATATATCATGTCAAATTGGTTAAGTGTTGTCTAGCGGTTCACGTTGACTTAACCCACCCATATATCATGTCAAATTGGTTAAGTGTTGTCTAGCGGTTCACGTTGACTTAACCCACCCATAAATCATGTCAAATTGGTTAAGTGTTGTCTAGCGGTTCATGTTGACTTAACCCACCCATATATCATGTCAAATTAATTAAGTGTTGTCTAGTATTTCATGTTGACTTAACCTTACCATATTAGCATGTGTTATTAGCATTAATTATTTATTAATGCCCAACCTCTCACATTAGACCTATTGTTATGGTCACTGGATATGCTGGTAGGTTCCGGGCAGGATTACACCACAACTGAATCTAACCTCGGCTTTCAAGCACGTTATGACTAACTTCTCACATTAGAACCTATTGTTTGCTGTCACTGGATGTGTCGGGCGGTTCCGGGCAGGATTACACTGTAAACTCATTCTAACCTCGAGTTAGCCATGTTTCAAGTTCAAGTTATGCCATATTGTCAATTTCATGTTATGTGTCGAGTTCCATAACTACGTAAAAACACGGTTTGTCTTTTGTATATAACGGTGTTGTATACACAATTATATGATTTTTATTTGATGATAACAACCAAATATATATTATTTTAAATGTGTTTGTTGTTGTACTGTTTCATATATACATCACAGACAGGAATATAATATTTATATTTAATAAAAATACGACTGTACAGAAATTCAAATATTTACAGTATTTTATTTGAATATAATATTTTATTTCAACATTTAAATAGTACAAATTTACAACTCCACTATTTGAACACATCACTGATATATAACTCATTACAGTACATTCTTTGACTCAGTTACAGTTTCGTTTGTACAAACATATACTCTTCTCTCATATACATATATTCTCTTATATACATGTCTCTGTCAATCTTCTGTCTTCTGTCTTCACAGCTCACAGTCAGTCCAGTCATCACCTGTATAACTGTCATATACAGAAACACACACACTGTATATGGAACAGAAATTATATTCAAAATTAATGCAAATATAAATTTTATTTTTAAAATTTTATTTGCCTCAGATTTCTGGTGTGTTTCTCATCATTTTTTCATGACTTGATCTGATCTGTGTCTAGTCAGTTTATATATGTATAGTATAGGGACAGGAAATCACTTCTGATGGTCTGCAAATACACACGTGCATATTTATACACGTGTGCACTGCCACACCAATTCAGTGTGCAACTGAGGAGTAGCCACGTGGACCTTCTCGACTCAGTGCACATGAAAACAAAGTCAAACCAGAATGGTAAAAAAATAAGCAAAGCAGTTTAAATTCAAGATGAAGCTCAAAGCATGTCAAAGCAGGTAACTAGTGATGGTGCAACAAAAAAATTCAACTACTACAGTAAAAAATGATCGTGCCAGTTTCAGTTCATCAAGTCACAAGTAAGTACATATATGAATAGCAATGTCAACAATGAGACAGTATGAAATAGTGGACAGTGCTGCTGAAATGAAGCAAGTATGCAAGTGATGGTGCATAACAAATACATGGTGAAGTGTAAAGTTCATGGTTCGACAAAGGCAAATGGATTTGAAGTGTGAATCTACTAGTTTCAGATGAAATGATAAAGGATTTAAAGAAGACAGAAACAATCTGTGTAAATGAAGAAAGCAGTTATGGTACTGTGTCAAGCGATAAGACAAGCAATAATCAACACAGCCATGAATGTATTTAGCATACAAAAGTTTCAGCAACTCATCATTTTTGGTTTCAAGTAATACAGCATGTTCAATGTGATGTCAAGCATGGTACAAGCACAGTTTCAAGTTTCATGGTGAGCACATGCACTGTTCATGGGTGTAGAAACAAGTATTGGTACAACGGTTTAATGGTGCAATCAATGCAGGCAATACTTTTTATGATGCAGATTGGATATGTTCAGGCAAGATAGGAGCTAATTAAGCATCAAGAAAAATGGAAAATATTTCCAGAACTAACATTTGATTTCCAGTTTTAAAAGTGGAAAGTTTTTCAATAAAATCCAAGGAAATCAATCACATATGTTTGGCAAAAATTCGAAAGTACATAATTCATGCTACAAAGTTGGCAAGCTATTTTTTGGCAAGAGAAAATCAAAGTCAGGCAGAAAATCATTTCTTCTCAATCTGTTTTGAAATGACTCTTTCAAAAGGGGCAGAAAATTAATTCAAAATTAGGCAACAAAAGTAAGAAAATCAAGCAAGCTTTTAATGTGTTGATCCAGGAAAGAAATTATGTTTTCATTCAAGTTTCTAAGTTGTTTCCAGAAATTGGCAAACTGTTTTTGGCAACTAAATTTTCCAGAATCGGTTTGAAGGCCAAAGTTTTTATTTCCAGTTTCATCACAAATTAATTCACGCAAGGGGTAATTATAAAGGGGCCACAATTTTGATTTGTTTCGAGTTTTTTTTATCTCGGCTAATCTACAGAGAATTCAAAAGGGGCAAGTTCATTCAAGAATCAGTCACGCAAGTAAATCAAAGCTGCAAAAGGGACAATGCAAATTAGAGGAAGCCATTCTTTGGAATCAGAGCAATAATAGGAATTTCTAATCCTATTTAAACACCATGTCATCACTGGCAAATATATCGAAAACCCACAAAATCATTTCAGAAATTCAAGGCAAGAAATTTCAGAAAAACTCACATTTTCGATCAAGCCAGAGAGAAAACCCAAATCGGACGAGCATCCGAATCAAGAGAGAGAGAGAGAGAGAAACTCGAAGCAGTGGAACTATCATAGAAATCAAAACTTCAGTTAATCAACATCAATCGATCGATTTGGGAAAAGCAATCAGAAACCCTAGTTTATTTTCCAAAACGTCCTTTTTTTTATTGCAAAAGCAAAAGAGATTGGGCAAAATAAAAGAGAATGGGTCGGCCAAGTATTCATGGACTAAGCCAAAATTGAAAAGGGGATGACCCTTTTTATTTAAACTCCTAAGGGTTTTCCTTTGTTTATTTTATTTTGCATTGTTTTGTTTCTTTATGTTTTTCCATCTGTAATCCAACCATCAGTTCTAGAGTCTGTAAAATCTAGGGAGATATAGTCAGGGTGTTGACTGATAGTTGCTAGAGTCTGTAAAATCTAGGTTACTGATTACGGGGTCGTAATCAGGGAAAATCTAATCGAGTGGATATCGGTCAGTCTAGGGTTTTGAGCGTAGGGTTAGAATAGGAGCAGGGACTGCGAGTGTACATTGTCTTGTATGCAGGATCTGTTTTAACACCTAGTAGAAACCTTAGGAATGCAGTAGTAGGCAGGGTTTTGCCGAAGCTGGGTATATCTTGTGTCACTTACTTTCTGCATTTCTGGTTTTGCTATATTCTGTGATCTGTTTATTATTATTTATATATCCAGTTAGTTTTTTTTAATTCAGCTAAAAACGATGATAAACTCCATTCACCCCCTCCCCCCCCCCCCTCTAGGGTTAATCTGGATCCTACAATTGGTATCAAAGCTTGGTTTTCTTTAACCCTAGAATCATGGATCCTAATTGTCAGTCTTCTGAGAATCAGTCCAGTCGTATCCCATATATTTTCAATGGTACAGATTTTTTAAATTGGAAATCAGAAATGGAATTATATTTAAAATCTGTTGATATTAAATGTTAGGATATTGTTATTAATGGTTATGATATGGTCAATAGGAACGATATTGGATTTAATTCTCGTGATATTCACACTTTGTATTCTTATATTGATGATGTCCGATACAACCTTATTTCTCATTGCTTGACTGCACAGGAAATATAGAATTTTCTCGATACGAAGTATGGAAAGATTGATAACAGCATGTCAAAACCTAAAATGGTCAACTCAGATTCAGATCTATGCTCAGGAGAAGAAACAAATGAAAATTTAAGTAGATCAGATGATGGAGACTCAACAGACAATGAGACTAAATGCTTCTCATATGAACAGTTGGTTTATATGTATACTGATTTAACAAAAATCGTTGATAAACTCCATCATAAAAACAAATCTTTAAAATCTAAAAATCACGAGTTAAATAGCAAAATAAACTGTTTGGAATCAGAATTTACAAATGTCATGAAATTAGAAAATTCTGACTGTAAAGTTATTTGAAATTGAAAACTGACCTCGTTCATCTCAATAAAAATATTCAAAGGCTTAAAGAGGAAATTCTGATTTTAAAAGATAACGAGGTTGCGCTAAAAGATTCAAACAATTCTTTGCAAAAAGAAGTTAATAATTTTAAGGCCATCAAAAATTCCAAACATGAAATTGCTGAAAAAGAAAGCTTGTTGAAAAGTGATTTAATTTTAAGCGGGCTTGAAAAAGAGATTGAAAATTTTAGGAAACTTGAATTTGAAAAACAAATTAAATTTGAATCTGAAATCTTTGAGTCCAAGACCAAAATCAAACTTCTTGAAAACGAAAATTTGATTTTGAAACAAAATGATACTGAAAGAAGAAAGATCAGCATTAATCGTTGTTCAAATCTGATAAAAAAAAATTCCGATCTTAAATCCAAAATTCAACGATCAGAATCAACTTTGGAAAAAATTTCTAATAGGGAAAAATCGTTGAATATGTTGTTACAGAACCAGTTTTTTGTTGGAAATAAGCAAGGTCTTGGTTTTGGGAAAAATAATGTTTTTGAAAGTCGGAATTCTAATGATTTTAAAAATCCTTCAAACTGCTTTGGAAAGAGTCAATTTGAAAATTCAAACTCTGATAATCTCAAAGGGTTTTTGAATCATAAACGTGATGTGAATTTGTTTTATAATAATCCATTTGAACATTTCTGGTTCCCAAAAAGAAATAAAACAAACTTCATTAAATTCAAACAGATTTGGGTTCAAAAGGGTACGAAGATAGATTCGAATGGATTATTATACAAACAGGTTTGGGTACAAAAACATACAAATA
This sequence comes from Allium sativum, assembly GCA_030737875.1. Lineage (NCBI taxonomy): Eukaryota > Viridiplantae > Streptophyta > Magnoliopsida > Asparagales > Amaryllidaceae > Allium > Allium sativum. Next base: position 912,385,649 of record CM060926.1, read on the forward strand.
TAACTTGTGAGTGGTTTTACTACTTTTGTTAGACCACTCAACCCTCTTAACAGTTAGGTACCGAAGGAGGCTGAGGGACTGCATAGCTAAAGAAAAATTGGATTCAAACCACTACGTATAACAGAATCATTCACAGTCCCTTAGCCAAATCTATTGAGTTAGAGATTCTGATTTACATTGGATTCTGGTATGATCTCTAAACTCAACTTTGTAAATATTTTTTTTCTTCTACTCCTTCTATTTTTTTTGTTTTTTGGTTTGTTTTGATTTGTCACTGCTATATCTTTATTTCTTATTTTGTGCTTCTTAAAACTTCCAGTTGCAGTAATTATTTAGAAATTTGCTTTATGTGAATAAAACTCTCTTGTTTTAACCATTTCCAGATCTTGAATTTAAATCTATAATTATTTGCAATTGTTTTGAAGTTTAATTTTTTTTTTTTGAATTCTAAACAGTGCTGAAGCATTAATATCAAATCCTGAACACTGTTATTTTGAATTCTAAATTTTTGAAGATCTGAATAATTAATGAAATTTCACATATTTATGCTGTTTTGAGTTTCTTCCAATTCATTTTTGGAAACGCATAAAATATTATACACATTACAGTACACTGCTTCTTATCATTCGTGATAATTTCATTGATTTTCGGATTGGCTTGAATCACAGTGATACATCTTGAATTTCACCTTTATTCATGATTATTACGGCTGAAATTTGTTTGTTTGAAATCATCTGAAATTCTAGATATTTTGAATGTCACACACCGTTTAAATTTGAAATTATCAATCTTGTGTGAATAATTCATTATATCTCAAAACCTGACATTGATTCAAGTGATTTCAAATAAATTATTTTCTAAATTTTCTGGATCTTGAATACCTCTCAAACTAGATGTAAAAGATCTAAATTTTCTCTTATACTTGTCAGAATTATCTTGAAAATTTCTTTTGAAAAATGGTCTTTGAAAATCACTGTTATTTCATGATTATTTGATTCGAATATATGTTTGTTTAAATTGAAATTATCGATTTACTGAATCACACACATATCTTGAATCTGAAATTAACATTCTGGTGTGATTGATTCACTGAATCTTAAGAGTTTCATATTCCTCAAATGATTTCAAATAAACGGTATTTTAATCATTGGATCATGAATCATCTTAGGTGACCGTCATCTTGATAAGTATAATTTGAAAATATTTTCTGTCCTGCTCTGATACTGTTTTGAAAAATATTTGTTTTGAAATCATCTGCTGCTCTGATTAAAAGAAATTGGTTTGTAAATATTTTTGATGACTGCTTGATTTGGTATCAAAGGTTTACCATGTCCTGGTAGATGGATGTAAAATTGCTTGTTTTGCTAACTGTGTCTGCTTAGGCTGTGTAACTATGATTCTGTTGCTTGAGATTTCTTTGTTCGTATCCAATGTCATTTTTAAATCCTCATTAATAGAGACACCAAGTGGTATCAGAAGTGCCTTATATTTGTCGCACTCATCTGTACTTAGATTCTAATCTTCACCTTGAATATATCCACACACTCTTTTGCTTTCTACAAATTTATCCCTCTTGGCATGTATAGTTTTTCATATCCCTCTTGTAATTGATTTTCAATTTTAAAATTATTTATTGATTATTCATTAAGAAATCGAAATCAATATCCAAATTGAATTGTATTTATAATTCATCAAAATTATTATTAGATTTTGAAATTGTGATGAATCATGACTGCAGTATATACCACAACAAGATGAGATTTTATTTAGATTTTCATGATGGTTAAACATATATTATAATATCCTTTGAACTGGCAATTATTTCATGACCATCTCCTTTATTTATCATCATTCTGCCATCCATGATAGTTTTATATTCACGTGGAGAGTTAATATGTTTTAAAATCTTTTATAAACATTGGAAATATTTGTGATAGAAATGGGACTATGTTATTTTTTTTAGAATTAGTGACAATTGAAATTTTTCTATGATCTCGGTACAGGTGATCATATTTCATAATATAATTAATTTAAAATTTATTTCACAATCCATTTCTGTACCTACCGCATTTCTATCATTCATACTAGTTTTATATACTGAGGAGTTTTTTCTATTTTGAAGCTGAAAATAATAAATATAATTAATTCATAAGTGTGTCTCTAACCTCATTTAAAAATCCAAGCTCTGGTCATGCATGGATATGAGACAACTTATAATTTAAGTTGCGACTGACTTCATTTAAAAATCCAAGATCTGGTTATGCGTGGTCAGTGTGCTCTTAATAAAAATAAAAGAAAAGGAAATAATATGCTAAATTGAAATTAAACTGAAATTCCCCTCAGTGTATAAAAACCAGCCTATCAATCCATCTTTCTAACCTGTGAAATGTGTTGAAATCCTATGAAGTATTATGATTTGTTGATTGATAGCTATTGGGATTTGAGATAATACGATTTTGTCACTTAAGTTGAAATTGTAATAATAGTCCAAATGCATCGTTGTTTTTGTGCTTCAATTTATAAAATTCTTTTGAAAATGTAACAACCCGAAAATCAAGGCCAGTTTAAAATTTTTATTTTGGCAATTTTAGTGAATTTTGATTATTTAAAATGAATTATTTTAAATAATAATGACGAGAAATTTATTTTGAATAGAATTCGAACGAATATATTTATATAGATCGTCGTTAGAATATAAATATTTATTTATATTTATAAAAGGAATTGAAAATGGCGAGGTAGTTCGATAATTCGATTTCAAACTTCAATTGAATGTACCGGGTGCAGAATAATCCGGATTTTAGTGAAACCAAAAATAATAGAATCTAATTGTGAATATCTTTCAAACGAATCCGACAAATCGAAATTTCATAGCGGGAATCAAAAGATATGTCCAGTTGAAAATTCTGAATAGTCGCTATGGAATTCAGGTCCTTAAAAATGGAGGTTTTGCAAACGACCTCGGATTTCGACGAAACCACTTTTGTTGGATCCGTGATGTTAAGTTATTGCTAGGTTTCAAATTTCATAATTTTTCGAATCAATATGTGAGCGTGGCAAAGGAAAACGAGTTTGACCAGTTTCAGTTGATTTTAATCGACTGGAAATGGGCCATTTTTCAAACGGTCTCAGAATTTGACGAAACTAGTTTTGTTAGGACCGTATTGTCAATACGAAGCTAGAAAATATTTTTCGCGAATTTTTCGAGTTAGTATGTGATCCCTGTAAATTGAAATGCGCGTTCAAATTCAATATATAAAGTTATATGTTGATTTTGATGAAAAATGATCGAAATGATCGAATCAGCTTATGGTACATATCCCATTGTGTTCGGAATAGGGGTAAAACGCTAGGGACGACAGGCGGTGGACCTCGTTTAGAGGTCGAATAAAGAGTCAACCTTTTTGAAATTAAATAAAAAAAATTATAAAACTCTCTCTCCTCTCCCCTCTCTCTCTATGCTATCAGACACCCCCTCCCCACGTATCCTTTCAATTGAGAAAGAAAAAATGGAAATCCATCGCGCCAGGCGCGACGATCATCGTCGGCACCCACGCTGGCGCCAGGCGCCGCGGCTCCGGCTGTCTCCCCCCCTCCCCTTCCAGTCGAGGCCGCTTCCCCCTCCTCCCGTCCATCTCCTCCCTCACGCAACCCCGCCTAACCCTAGCCGTGATTTCCCCAAACCCGCAGTACCCCTCGCGCCTCCAGACCACCTGCTCGAGCCCGTACACCCCTCCCCAACGCGATGGAAACCGCGCCGCCAGCCTGTGGGCCCACGCCACCACCTGGGAATTGCAACGCCGACGGATGAACGCAAACCTTAAGTGTTTTAATTCGATTTTTAAACTGATTTTTAGTTAGATTTCTAAAATAGAAAAGATTAGATTTTTAAAATAGAAAAGATTAGATTTTTAAAATAGAAAAGATTAGATTTTTAAAATAGAAAAGATTAGATTTTCAAAAATAGAAAAGATTAGATTTTAAAAATAGAAAATATTATATTTTTAAAATAGAAACAATTAGATTATAAAAATAGGATTTTCATTGATGTAGAAGTATAAAAATATAATTTTTACACAAGTAAGATAGTAAAAATATCACCTTTATATATGTAGTGAAATAAAGGTGAAATCTTTATATTTGAAAAGGCGAAATCTTTATATTTGAAAAGGCGAAATCTCTATATAGTAGCGAAGTAAAAATTCGATTTTTATATATTGAATAACGAAGTAAAAAATTCGATTTTTATATAATGAATAGCGAAGTAAAAATTCAATTTTTATATATTGAATAACGAAGTAAAAATTCGATTTTTATATATTGAATAGCGAAGTAAAAATTCGATTTTTATATATTGAATAACGAAGTAAAAATTCAATTTTTATATATTGAATAGCGAAGTAAAAATTCGATTTTTATATATTGAATAGCGAAGTGAAAATTCGATTTTTATATATTGAATAGCGAAGTGAAAATTTGAATTTTATATATTGAATAGCGAAGTGAAAATTCGATTTTTATATATTGAATAGCGAAGTAAAAATTCGATTTTTATATATTGAATAGCGAAGTAAAAATGTGATTTTTACATATGCAGAGAAAGTGACAAGAGGCGAGAACGGCGAAGATTTTCTACAAAGAAGAGTCGTGGCGTTGGATTAGCTATTCTGTGAGAATTTCTCAGTCTTTGATTTAATTTTCTAGTTATATATATATACCAGGATGCAGACGGTGTTTAATAGCACCCGACGCCCGTCGTCCACAGACCATGGACGGCTTGTATGCTTGTTTGTTTGATTTTGATGTGTAGTTGATTGTGTGATGTGAAATGAAATAAAATATTTTATAGTGGAAAATATTTTATAGTTAAAAATAGAATTTTTAACGTGTATATAAAATGAAATAAAAATAAACAAATCGGACGATTTGTTTATATACACACATTTGACTGATATTGATTGGGACGATAAATTTTACACATCACCCAACTGCACAAATAAAATCTGTGTTTGATTGTTTGAAACCCCACACGGGTATTGGATGATATATGACATACACAAATCCCAATAATTAGTCGTATGTCGATCGATTGATTGACAGGATGTTATAAGCGTTGAATATTTATAATTGATGCTTATACAGTGTAGAATGCACTTTGGATGATGGTTGATTATTCATCGTTGTTATTGTATACATGTGTTGTAGAAAATCCATATAATTAACATTATATGGTAATTGATTGTGCCTCATTCCAGTTTTGAAATAGAAATATTTGAAATAAAATATTTGAATAGAAATATTAGAAATATTAGAAATAGAAATATTTGAATAGAAATATTTGAAAAAGAAATATTTGAAGTAGAATATTTGAAAATCGAAATATAAGAAGCCGCATTGATAGATTGACGCCATTTTGACGTGAATGATATTTATATCGATTTTATTCAAATTGAAGTGAATATTAAAGTGAATTGAAATTCGAATTTAATTAAATTGATTTGAAATTCGAAATAAACTGAAATGGTTTGAAATTCGAATAGAATTGAAATAGAATTGAAATCGAAAGGAATTGCATTCGAATTAAATTGAAATTGAAATCAATTTGAAATCAATTTGAAATGAATTTAAAACGGATCTATATTGGAATATTCAATTTTGATTAGAAATTGAATATGAAGTTGAAACCGTTTTGAAAACGAATTTAAAACGATGTATAAAGCATGTTTTGAATTGAAATCGACGAAGTATTGTGACGAAAAAGAATTTCGCTCGGTCTGAATCAGTCGCTAAACCGATCCAGACCGTTTAAAACGCCTGATCGTTTCGAGAACAAGACAAATCAGAACGCAGGCGGAAGAACATTTCATTGTATATTACAACAATACATCAGATTACAAGAATATACAGAGTATAAATGAATATTACATAGAAATATCAGAGATTTAAATTACATTTAAATACATAGCAGCGGAAAATAATACAATACATAACTAGAATGAGATATACGGATACAAAGCTTTCCGGATATCGTTCCAGCTGTAAACCAGGATCCTGTGAATATAAATCTGCAAAACCAAAACTACTAGCTGCCCGTGTCAAAATAAGGGCACCCAGAGTTTAGGTTAAAACAATAAACTCCAGGTCAGTCATGTGACTGGTGTGAGAACTAAAACAGTTATTAATCTTTATTTTTAAAGTTAGGTAAATCAAGGGACCACGCCGTATAACACGGAACGGGTTTCCTCCCAAGAATACCAGTGCATAAAACAAACAGCGCAATGCTAAATAAAGAAAAATGAAGCTGTTATAAGACCCAGGTCCTATCACACAATGCAACGCAAGCCGGGGGATAGGGTTTTCCCTTATAACAGCAAAAGAATGCTTGATACGTTTAAAATAAATCATTTGATACTATTATAAGTGTATAGTGTATAAAACAACTTCAAATCATAAGTATCAATCATAGGCGGCATGGGTACCATATATCATGTCGCCATACTAGTTCTACAATTAAAACCGCAAATGTCACGTATTTGGAAATTGGATTTCCATCTATGAACCGAGACAAAAGATAGTCCTCAACCGATTCGAGACTCTCTAGCCCGAGCCTCAGGATCAAAGCTCGAGTGACCCTTGGATCGTCAGGGCCGGTCCACCGATGTGGATTAAACTTAAACCCTGAACATGCGTTCCCCCGCCCTATGGGACGTAAATGAGCCAACGAATGACTCCATCGGACCCGGATCGTCCGATCAAACCGAGGCACCTCGCATCAGCAACAACCACATAAGTCAAACTCGTCAGGGCGTGTAAAACCACTGACGCCACTTCTAACTAGAAAGAAACGCATGCCCTCCCTGAGGTCCGTCTCCCGTTTTTGGTTCATACCGGGTGTGAAACTCGCGAAGTAAACGTTACACAAAGCTACGCCACAAAGGCCGTGCTTCGATCATCAACCACAAGACTTTGCTTTTCAACAGAAGCCTTGATCATTCGCCACTTAGGCATGCCACACCGGCAGTTCACTCTATGCGTTTGATATCCATCAGTATAAAACCTCTGAGCTCGTACGTCTCAGAGAAGGGCGTTAAGCAAGAGAATAAATTCTCCGCCGCCAAACAGATATATATTTAATAGAAATCAATCACACAGACTAAAATCCAATGTCAGACACACAGTCCATTTACAAGTCCGTTCTGAGTCTGAACGAAACCGGAGGCACCTAGTACCCCGCATATCCATCGATCTCCAAATACGTCTGGACGATCACCGACTGTTTCCATCTTCTTGGGTGTACAGCCCAATCAAGATCATCAGTAATCACCCAAACGATGTGAAGACTTCCGGTCTTCAACCGCCGTCTTCATCTTCGACTTACCGTCGTATCAGTTATTCAAAATGGGATAAACCCGGTCTTTCCGAATAACTCGCGTATATTTTAAATAAGTGTTACACAAACACAACATACGCCTCATTCCAATTCATCAGTCACTAATCGTAAATTAATCAAGAGAATAATTTCCCAAATATTAACCCCGAAGGCCGAAACCAACATCAGATCAATATCCAGAAAACCATTCTACTTGGCCAACCGACAGTTAGTTTCTAAATTTCACTTTCATAGGGAAAGGTTCCCATTAATTTTATCCAAGATAAATTCCTTGAATTTATTCTTTAATCTTCTTTTGAATTTCGATTCAACTAGTCGAGATTAACGAACCTTACCGAAGTAATCATTGGTTTTAATTTCCCAATACCAACCTATTCTTCCCATGAAGTAAAACTGGTAATACTTCATATCTAACACCACGGTGTTATCGGTAAATTCAATTACTAGTTCACGTTTAAATCCAATTAAAGATTTAACTATCGCCTGGAGCAAAACTGGTGCTACTCCATTCTCGGTCATTTCAATCTAATTAAAGATTCATTAAAACTCCACTTAGTTTTAATCTTTGACTGGGTTAAAGAATCAGTGTCATTTAAAACACGGTTCACGGTAAACCCAAAATCACCTTCCATTAATTATCGGGTTAAAGAACAAGTGTTATTTAAAACACTGTTCACGATAAACCCAAAATTACATTCCATTAATTATCGGGTGAAAGAACGAGTGTTATTTAAAACACTGTCCACGATAAACCCAAAAATCAATATCAATTCAATTCCGATTAAATATTATTTAATTGGTACACTTCATTTAATCTAAATAAAAAGATTTAATCTTTTCTCAACTGGGTTCAAGAACAGTGTTAATGAAGTCACCATTCACGACTAACCCAAATCACATTTGATATTCGATACAAGGTTCTGAATAGAAAATATATATCGGCTTATATTCAATATCAAATTCTACGATTAACAAAAGTCGTATTGGAAATAACGATATAAATATATATCTTTCAAATTTCCATAACAACATCTGTATAATCACGAATTCCAACATCGAAATATTCCGAAGACAATTTCGATTCAAATCCACTCCAATGCAATCATTGGAAATTCTGGTTATTTTTAAAACCCTTTTTCAAATTCAATTTATTTATTTAAAACAAACAAATAGAGTTTTATTTCTAGTTCAAAACTAGTTCATTTCGATAGAAATCTATTTTTATCTTTTCAAATATGGAGTTTTTCATCCCAATTCTTTCTAAATCATTTCTTATGATTTTACACAAATTATTACTATTTTTAATAATTTTATCAAGGCCCGGACAGTCGATTTCCATCAATGGCCATCGAACTGCACTTATAGCGACCTTTTCCAAATTTGATTTGGACATAATTCCAAATCCAACCGTTAGATTTCAAATTTCTAATATTCGTTAGAAAGCTCTTTTCGATACGAACCCAAGGGTTCCAGTTTTAGGAGAATCCGACGGTCGGATCTCCCGTAATATTCGTTCGAAGTTAATGGTCGAAATTCGCGAACTGCCACGGCGCGGCGCGTTCTATTCAGGCCATTATATTATATATATAATATATACTTCGTCGATTTCAATTCAAAACGTGCTTTATAAATCGATTTAAATTCATTTTCAAAACGGTTTCAACTTAATATTCAATTTCAAATCAAAATTGAATATATCAATTTATATTCATTTTAAATTCATTTCAAATTGATTTCAATTCAAATTGATTTCTAATTCAATTTCAGTTCGTTTTCAATTCAATTCAATTTCAATTCGAATTCATTTCTATTCCATTTCAATTCGAATTCGTTTATATTCAATTTCAATTCGAATTTATTTATATTCAATTTCAATTCGAATTTATTTATATTCAATTCTTCTCAAAATATCAGATTTTGAAATCACTTTCGATATTCATTATAAAATGAATAAAATCGATATAAATATCGTTCACGTCAAAATGGCGTCAATCTAATCAATACGGCTTCATATATTCCTATTTTCAAATATTCTATTTCAACTATTTCTTTTTCAAATATTTCTATTTTAAAACTGGAATGAGGCCCAATCAATTACCATATAATGTTAATTATATGGATTTTCTACAACACATGTATATATCAACAACGATGAATAATCAACCATCATCCAAAGTATTCTACACTGTATAAGCATCAAATATAAATATTCAACGCTTATAGCAGCCTGTCAATCAATCGATCGACATACAACTAAACAATCGGGATTAGTGTTCGTCAAATATCATCCCAATACCCGTGTGGGTGTTTCAAGCAATCAAACACAGATTTTTATTTGTGCAGTTGGGCGATGTGTAAAATTTATCGTCCCAATCAATGTCCTTCAAATAGGTGTACATAAACAAACCGTCCGGTTTGTAAATGAATATTTATTTATTCACATTCACGTTAAAAATTATATTTTTAACGGTCAAACTATTTTATTCAACCTATGAATATTCTATTCGGTTCATTTATTAAATAAAATGTTATCTTTATTTTTCTAACTTATTTTTAGAAAATTTCGGCGGCATAACGGCACGATACTAGAAACGGGACAAGGCCTAGCCTTATCCCCGGTCTAGTGAAGGCCCACGCCATTCACACATCAATCAAATCAATTCCATTACACCAAACAATTCAATTCAAACCAAATAATCTAACTAACTACACAACCAAACAATTAAACAAACAAGCCATCCATGGTCTGTGGATGACGGGTGTCGGGTGTTACTAAACACCGTCTGCATCCTAGTATATATTTATGACTAGAAAAAATAAATTGAAAGGTGAGAAATTCTCACTAATAGCTATCCAATACCACGACACTTCACAAGTAGAAATCTTCGTCGCTCTCGCCTTTTTATCACCTTCGTTGCCCGTAATCTCTATATATGTAAAAATCACATTTTTACTTCGCTATTCAATGTATAAAAATCATATTTTTACTTTGCTATTCAATATATAAAAATCGAATTTTTACTTCGTTATTCAATATATAAAAAACGAATTTTTACTATGCAACTCAATATATAAAAATCGAATTTTTACTTCGCTATTTAATATATAAAAATCGATTTTTTTACAATCACGCTATATGGATAAAAATTCTATTTTTACATCGATACTATATTGATAAAAATTCCATTTTTATCACGCTTCATATAAAGATTTCGCCTTTTTCAATTACAAAAATCTAATCTTTTCTATTTTAAAAATATAATCTTTTCTATTTTAAAAAATCTAATCTTTTCTATTATGATGCTTACATATATCTAAATTATATATATAAATATATTTTCAAAACACTACATATACAAAGATCATACTTTGACCTTTCTAAAAATGTTATCTTTTCATCTCATCTTCGTACCTCGGTATAATTAAAAATCAAATATTTTATAAAGTACAAATCAGATTTTATATATATAAATAAGAAAGTATATAAAAGAACTTACTGTAATTGAGGGAGGAGCGATTCGCGAGCAGGGGCGCGCTGTGCTTCGTCGGAGGGGAGTGCGGTGGACAGTGGGGCCAGGCGGAGGGCGCGGGGGTGATGAGCAGGACCGTCGGTGGGGCTATGGGGTTCGGGCGCGGATCTGAACGGAGGTGGGGGGTCTCGGGACTGGAGGAGAGGCCGGAGGGGAAGGCGCGCAAGTGGGGGGGGTGGTGCGGTCACCTCCGACGATCGCCAGGCGCGAGCTCCTCCGTCTTCTTCCCTTATTCTTTTTTTTTTTGAATCGGTTTTCTGATTGAAGAAAAAGGTAACGGGGGCGGGGGGTTTTACATGTTTGACCGTTGACCCTTGGGGGGGATATTTTAATTTATTTAAATTTTATTTTAAATCACCATAAAGTAACTTTTTACTTCGAACTCGAAATGAGGCCCACCGCCTGACGTCCATAGCGTTTTACCCCCATTCCGAACACAATGGGATATGTATCGCAAGCTAATTTGATCGTTACAATCAGTTTCCGTTGAATTTACATTTAAATATATATATTCTGTTTTAAACATACATTTCAATTTACCGGGGCCACATACTAACAAGAAAAATTCCCGAAAAATATTTTCTAGCTTCGTATTGACGATACGGTCGTAACAAAACTAGTTTCGTCAAATTCTGAGATCGTTAGAAAAATGGCCATTTTCCAGTCGATTAAAATCAACTGAAACTGGTCAAACGCGTTTTCCTTTGCCACGCTCACGTATTGATTCGAAAAACTATGAAATTTGGGATCTAACCATAATTTGACATCACGGATCCAACAAAAGTGGTTTCGTCGAAATCCGAGGTCGTTTGCAAAATTTCCATTTTTAAGGGCCTGAATTCCATAGCGACTATTCAGAATTTTCAACTGGACATATCTTTTGATTCCCGCTATGAAATTTTGATTTTTCGGATTAGTTGGAAAGATATCATTAAATAGATTCTAATGTTTTTGATTTCACTAAAATCCGGATTGTTTTGCACCTGGTACATTCAATTGAAGTTTGAAATCGAATTATCGAACTACCGCGCCATTTTCAATTCTATTTATAATTATATATAATTATTTATATTCTAACGACGACGTATATAATATATACGTTCTAATTATATTCAAAATAAATTTTTCGTCGATATTTTTTAAAATAATTCATTTTAAGTATTCAAAATCCGCTAAAATTGCCAAAATAAAAATTTTAAACTGGCCCAGAATTTCGGTTTATTACAATCTCCCCCACTTAAAACTTTTCGTCCCCGAAAAGGAACAAAGTCGAAAGTGGTTTGATTAATCAACTCTACGTTCGACCTGGCTTCCATTCTCCAACTTTTCAGTTTCTGAGAATTTTCAAAAATTTCAAAAATTTGGCTAACACCCTAAATTTTCAAAAAATTTCGCCATAACCTCCCCTGCACCGGGAGCCACGGGAAAATCCCGAAATTGCCATACAGGCCTTCTGATCTCAAAAAGAAAAAGAAAACGCCAAGTGGCTAGCCAATAGGCTCATAAAATCATCATCACCCAAACAAAACAGTAAATTATGTAATAAACATGTACCTATTTGTCGGGCAAACAAATTTTATTCTTCGGCTCTAGCCTCCTTACTATGACTTGTTCAATGTAAGTATATGTATATGCAAGCAAATGCGACTAATTTTCAATACAACTCGCTATTTGATACAATTAGGCGTAATGGTTCAAAATTATCAAACAATTAAACAAACAACACAAACATCAATCAATTAGTGGATTAACGTTTCAAATTCATAATTTTGATACATAGTCAAAAATCAAATTTTTGATGCCAATTCACAACAATAAGCACTATCTAGTTTTGGTTCTCACACCAGTCTAATGGAAATATATAGAAATCCCACCTTCGTCACCCGAACATAAATTCTAATGATGGAGCTCCATCATCAAAATCATCTTCGGGCGATTAGAGTGTAATTCTATATCTATCCAGTATATTAAAACTTCAAATACACGTTTGCAAGGCGTATATGCAAAAATTTTATATACTGGACTGTCCAAATCAATACAAATAAATAATCAAATACGAATAGTTGATTTTAAATTTTCAAAACAAAATTCGTTGTCATTTTTAAAAATATACTCTTCACACTCGTCCTAGGATACTACTGATCCTATCTCTAACGAGTCATCCCCGTTGGATATTGCTAATCCAATATCTGATGAATTCTTTCGTATGGTTCTAATGTGCCTTGTTTTCTGAGCTTTGTAAACCAAAGCTCTGATACCAAATGTGACGAAAAAGAATTTCGCTCGGTCCGAATCAGTCGCTAAACCGATCCAGACCGTTCGAAACGCCTGATCGTTTCGAGAACAAGACAAATCAGAACGCAGGCGGAAGAACATTTCATTGTATATTACAACAATACATCAGATTACAAGAATATACAGAGTATAAATGAATATTACACAGAAATATCAGAGATTTAAATTACATTTAAATACATAGCAGCGGAAAATAATACAATACATAACTAGAATGAGATATACGGATACAAAGCTTTCCGGATATCGTTCCAGCTGTAAACCAAGATCCTATGAATATAAATCTGCAAAACCAAAACTACTAGCTGCCCGTGTCAAAATAAGGGCACCCAGAGTTTAGGTTAAAACAATAAACTCCAGGTCAGTCATGTGACTGGTGTGAGAACTAAAACAGTTATTAATCTTTATTTTTAAAGTTAGGTAAATCAAGGGACCACGCCGTATAACACGGAACGGGTTTCCTCCCAAGAATACCAGTGCATAAAACAAATAGCGCAATGCTAAATAAAGAAAAATGAAGCTGTTATAAGACCCAGGTCCTATCACACAATGCAACGCAAGCCGGGGGATAGGGTTTTCCCTTATAACAGTCAAAGAATGCTTGATACGTTTAAAACAAATCATTTGATACTATTATAAGTGTATAGTGTATAAAACAACTTCAAATCATAAGTATCTATCATAGGCGGCAGGGGTACCATATATCATGTCGCCATACTAGTTCTACAATTAAAACCGCAAATGTCATGTATTTGGAAATTGGATTTCCATCTATGAACCGAGGCAAAAGATAGTCCGCAACCGATTCGAGACTCTCTAGCCCGAGCCTCAGGATCAGAGCTCGAGTGACCCTTGGATCGTCAGGGTCGGTCCACCGATGTGGATTAAACTTAAACCCTGAACATGCGTTCCCCGCCCTATGGGGCGTAAAAGAGCCAACGAATGACTCCATCGGACCCGGATCATCCGATCAAACCGAGGCGCCTCGCAACAGCAACAACCACATAAGTCAAACTCATCAAGGCGTGTAAAACCACTGACGCCACTTCTAACAAGAAAGAAACGCATGCCCTCCCTGAGGTCCGTCTCCCGTTTTCGGTTCATACCGGGTGTGAAACTCGCGAAGTAAACGTTACACAAAGCTACGCCACAAAGGCCGTGCTTCGATCATCAACCACAAGACTTTGCTTTTCAACAGAAGCCTTGATCATTTGCCACTTAGGCATGCCACACCGGCAGTTCACTCTATGCGTTTGATATCCATCAGTATATAACCTCTGAGCTCGTACGTCTCAGAGAAGGGCGTTAAGCAAGAGAATAAATTCTCCGCCGCCAAACAGATATATATTTAATAGAAATCAATCACATAGACTAAAATCCAATGTCAGACACACAGTCCATTTACAAGTCCGTTCTGAGTCTGAACGAAACTGGAGGCACCTATTACCCCGCATATCCATCGATCTCCAAATACGTCTGGACGATCACCAACTGTTTCCATCTTCTTAGGTGTACAGCCCAATCAAGATCATCAGTAATCACCCAAACGATGTGAAGACTTCCGGTCTTCTACCGCCGTCTTTATCTTCGACTTATCGTCGTATCAGTTATTCAGAATGGGATAAATCTGGTCTTTCCGAATAACTCGCGTATATTTTAAATAAGTGTTACACAAACACAACATACGCCTCATTCCAATTCATCAGTCACTAACCGTAAAATAATCAAGAGAATAATTTCCCAAATATTAACCCCGAAGGCCGAAACCAACATCAGATCAATATCCAGAAAACCATTCTACTTGGCTAACCGACAGTTAGTTTCTAAATTTCACATTCATAGGGAAAGGTTCCCATTAATTTTATCCAAGATAAATTCCTTGAATTTATTCTTTAATCTTCTTTTGAATTTCGATTCAACTAGTCGAGATTAACGAACCTTACCGAAGTAATCATTGGTTTTAATTTCCCAATCCCAACCTATTCTTCCCATGAAGTAAAACTGGTAATACTTCATATCTAACACCACGGTGTTATCGGTAAATTCAATTACCAGTTCACGTTTAAATCCAATTAAAGATTTAACTATCGCCTGGAGCAAAACTGGTGCTACTCCATTCTCGGTCATTTCAATCTAATTAAAGATTCATTAAAACTCCACTTAGTTTTAATCTTTGACTGGGTTAAAGAATCAGTGTCATTTAAAACACGGTTCACGGTAAACCCAAAATCACCTTCCATTAATTATCGGGTTAAAGAACAAGTGTTATTTAAAACATTGTTCACGATAAACCCAAAATTACATTCCATTAATTATCGGGTGAAAGAACGAGTGTTATTTAAAACACTGTCCACGATAAACCCAAAAATCAATATCAATTCAATTCCGATTAAATATTATTTAATTGGTACACTTCATTAAATCTAAATAAAAAGATTTAATCTTTTCTCAACTGGGTTCAAGAACAGTGTTAATGAAGACACCATTCACGACAAACCCAAATCACATTTGATATTCGATACAAGGTTCTGAATAAAAAATATATATCAGCTTATATTCAATATCAAATTCTACGATTAACAAATGTCGTATTGGAAATAACGATATAAATATATATCTTTCAAATTTCCATAACAACATCTGTATAATCACGAATTCCAACATCGAAATATTCCGAAGACAATTTCGATTCAAATCCACTCCAATGCAATCATTGGAAATTCTGGTTATTTTTAAAACCCTTTTTCAAATTCAATTTATTTATTTAAAAAAAACAAATAGAATTTTATTTCTAGTTCAAAACTAGTTCATTTCGATAGAAATCTATTTTTATCTTTTCAAATATGGAGTTTTTCATCCCAATTCTTTCTAAATCATTTCTTATGATTTTACACAAATTATTACTATTTTTAATAATTTTATCAAGGCCCGTACAGTCGATTTCCATCAATGGCCATCGAACTGCACTTATAGCGACCTTTTCCAAATTTGATTTGGACATAATTCCAAATCCAACCGTTAGATTTCAAATTTCTAATATTCGTTAGAAAGCTCTTTTCGATACGAACCCAACGGTTCCGGTTTTAGGAGAATCCGACGGTCGGATCTCCCGTAATATTCGTTCGAAGTTAATGGTCGAAATTCGCGAACTGCCACGGCGCGGCGCGTTCTATTCAGGCCATTATATTATGTATATAATATATATAATATATACTTTGTCGATTTCAATTCAAAATGTGCTTTATAAATCGTTTTAAATTCATTTTCAAAACGGTTTCAACTTCATATTCAATTTCAAATCAAAATTGAATATATCAATTTATATTCATTTTAAATTCATTTCAAATTGATTTCAATTCAAATTGATTTCTAATTCAATTTCAGTTCGTTTTCAATTCAATTTCAATTCGAATTCATTTCTATTCCATTTCAATTCGAATTCGTTTATATTCAATTTCAATTCGAATTTATTTATATTCAATTTCAATTCGAATTTATTTATATTCAATTCTTTTCAAAATATCAGATTTTGAAATCACTTTCGATATTCAATATAAAATGAATAAAATCGATATAAATATCGTTCACGTCAAAATGGCGTCAATCTAATCAATACGGCTTCATATATTCCTATTTTCAAATATTCTATTTCAACTATTTCTTTTTCAAATATTTCTATTTTAAAACTGGAATGAGGCCCAATCAATTACCATATAATGTTAATTATATGGATTTTCTACAACACATGTATATATCAACAACGATGAATAATCAACCATCATCCAAAGTGCATTCTACACTGTATAAGCATCAAATATAAATATTCAACGCTTATAACAGCCTGTCAATCAATCGATCGACATACAACTAAACAATCGGGATTAGTGTTTGTCAAATATCATCCCAATACCCGTGTGGGGGTTTCAAGCAATCAAACACAGATTTTTATTTGTGCAGTTGGGCGATGTGTAAAATTTATCGTCCCAATCAATGTCCTTCAAATAGGTGTACATAAACAAACCGTCCGGTTTGTAAATGAATATTTATTTTTCACATTCACGTTAAAAATTATATTTTTAACGGTCAAACTATTTTATTCAACCTATGAATATTCTATTCGGTTCATTTATTAAATAAAATGTTATCTTTATTTTTCTAACTTATTTTTAGAAAATTTTGGCGGCATAACGGCACGATACTAGAAACGGGACAAGGCCTAGCCTTATCCCCGGTCTAGTGAAGGCCCACGCCATTCACACATCAATCAAATCAATTCCATTACACCAAACAATTCAATTCAAACCAAATAATCTAACTAACTACACAACCAAACAATTAATCAAACAAGTCATCCATGGTCTGTGGATGACGGGTGTCGGGTGTTACTAAACACCGTCTGCATCCTAGTATATATTTATGACTAGAAAAATTAAATTGAAAGGTGAGAAATTCTCACCAATAGCTATCCAATACCACGACACTTCACAAGTAGAAATCTTTGTCGCTCTCGCCTTTTTATCACCTTCGTTGCCCGTAATCTCTATATATGTAAAAATCACATTTTTACTTCGCTATTCAATGTATAAAAATCATATTTTTACTTTGTTATTCAATATATAAAAATCGAATTTTTACTTCGTTATTCAATATATAAAAAACGAATTTTTACTATGCAACTCAATATATAAAAATCGAATTTTTACTTCGCTATTTAATATATAAAAATCGATTTTTTTACAATCACGCTATATGGATAAAAATTCTATTTTTACATCGATACTATATTGATAAAAATTCCATTTTTATCACGCTATTCTTCATATAAAGATTTCGCCTTTTTCAATTACAAAAATCTAATCTTTTCTATTTTAAAAATCTAATCTTTTCTATTTTAAAAAATCTAATCTTTTCTATTATGATGCTTACGTATATATAAATTATATATATAAATATATTTTCAAAACACTATATATACAAAGATCATACTTTGACCTTTCTAAAAATGTTATCTTTTCATCTCATCTTCGTACCTCGGTATAATTAAAAATCAAATATTTTATAAAGTACAAATCAGATTTTATATATATAAATAAGAAAATATATAAAACAAAAACTTACTGTAATTGAGGGAGGAGCGATTCACGAGCAGGGGCGCGCTGTGCTTCGTCGGAGGGGAGTGCGGTGGACAGTGGGGTCAGGCGGAGGGCGCGGGGGTGCTGAGCAGGACCGTCGGTGGGGCTATGGGGTTCGGGCGCGGATCTGAACGGAGGTGGGGGGTCTCGGGACTGGAGGAGAGGCCAGAGGGGAAGGCGCGCAAGTGGGGGGGGGGTGCGGTCACCTTTGACGATCGCCAGGCGCGAGCTCCTCCGTCTTCTTCCCTTATTCTTTTTTTTATTGAATCGGTTTTCTGATTGAAGAAAAAGGTAACGGGGGGGTGTGACGACCGCCCATAACCCCCGCACTAAACAAGAGGAATAATGCACTGAAAGGTGTGCCAGGCTGCTATGGACGATCATCAGAGTAGGTAAACACATCGAAACCTGTCGTAGAACTCACAGCGCAAGGAAAAAATATAATAGAGCATATACAACAGGTAATAGTAATGAGGTATCATATAGCAAACTTTTGAAACTTTCTCAACATCCAGAAAAATTATCCAACTGATATCAAAGTTTGTATACAAGGCCTCACTACAACCCTCAAAGCAACTCAAACAGCGGAAACAGAAATACTAGATAGTAATAAAACTGATACGCCAGCCTCCTGCTCGTCATCGCTCAGCTTCCTCGTCTACTAAGCTCCATTACCTGTAACCTGCTACTTAGTCTGCCCATCCACAACCGGATGAACAGCCCAAGGTAATAAGAGGAGACATAAAACCTTGAGTCAGACAATAGTCTTAGTGAGCGATAAAACAGCTAACAAACTTCAACAAGAAAGTATATGAGAATGGGTAAATGAAAAACTTATCTACCCACAACACCAGAGAAGAACTCATCCTTATCTTCCCCACATCGGACAGTGATAGCCTTTACGACAAGCATTCAACCATTCATCCATAGAAATCAGAACACCCATTCAATCATAGAAAACACACATGACATCCAGATAAGTCTCACGCAGACAACCCTAATCGAGTTTAACATTCCTCAAGTACTCTCGCCAGAGGCCTAGACCAATATCACTTAAGCACTCAAAGAACGTCTCCCTCGACTTTGGATAATCTACGTGAGATAGTACAAACATAACAACTAATCATCCATGACTGACTCTGGCTATCACTGCCAATCCTGCTTCGAAACCATCATTATCGTATGACGGCCAACCTTGCCATATGTCAAGGGCTAATGATAACCCCAGTTCTAGCATGAACTCCATATGCCCAACCTTGGCAATGTCCAACCTTGACACTAGGCCTTTCCCCAACCAGAAAGACCCAGGGTACTCGACCAACAACCGGTCTTTTGGGCCTTTCAACGATACCCATCGTACCCCTGCTTTGAGCCTGCTAGAACTTACGACAACGATGACTTCTCGGCCTTCGCATCTCTAATCGTCCAACCTTGACGATGTTTCATAGCTCAAGCAACCTTCTCGAGTAGCCATTATCCACCAACTCACGACCTTTTAGTTGTCTCCGCATTCGTTGTTCCACCTTGATCAACGAACACATTCATCACTTCGAGTCTTCCCACTTGAATCACCTCAAAGTCACGCCATCACCGAACCAAAACACATCACTGCGCTGCGGCTAGGGTTCGGGGGTTTGCCCCCGAAAAATATTTTTTTCAGACCTTTTTGGTTCGTACTCGAAAACGTACTTTTTCAGAAAACGACCCTGCCAAAACCGACCAGAACCTTGCTCCAGAATGACCAGCCAAAAACCGACCAGCCTTGCTCCAGAACGACCCGCCAAAAACCGACCAGCCTTGCTCCAGAACGACCCGCCTCCATGCAGCTTTGGATCGACTCGACCTCCTTGCAGCTTTGGATCGACTCGACCTCCTTGGGACCGACCAGCTTTGGATCGACCCCGTCAAGACCGACCAGATTTTGCTCCACCTGACCGACCAGCTCCTTCAGAGCGACCAGGATTTGCTTCCAGTAAAACCAACCAGAATGCCACCATCTGAAACCGACCAGAATGCCACCATCTGAAACCGACCAGAAACACTTCTGCTCCTTCTGGACCGACCAGCTTAAACCGACCAGCTCCCTGACTTGCTTCCCAAGCCATACTATGACCGACCACCTCATTCCAGACCAACCCGACCAACTCCAGGACGACCAGAAACCTGCACATCTCCAATTCGACTCCGATTTCGACCAAAACTTCGCCAAACGACGAATCCGACGAAACCAGCTTATCCGATTCATCCAAACGCAATCACAAACATGTTATGCAACCAACAATATCATCAATCTAACAATTTCCATCAAAACACATAAATTTCCCAAAACATGATAAGTGAATCATATGAACATAAAAACGGATCTAACTTGCATAATCTTGAGAAAAATCATAAAATTAGCCATTTAAATTATCTAGATCAGATCCTAAGGTGATTCATATATAAAATGGACTTAGCATGGTATGGATCTAAGGAAAATAACATGGAAATGATGAAATTAACATCCTAAAAACTCATATACTTGCATGCATCCGAATGAGAGATGTAAATCACTCACCAATTCTTCTAATCGATGCAAAAACAATGAAAAAGCAATCCGGACAGCGAACACTTCGAATCAAATCCTTCAATCCAATGAATTCGCCCTTGAAACGATGTTGATCTAGCCTCGAATGGTATAGATCTTCGATTTCCCCCTTGGATTTGGAATTTTAATGGTGGAAAGGTGTTAGAGGAAGAAGGAGATCAAAGCCTCCCCATAAGAGAATGAAAAATTCTAACCTTTCCCCATATCCCTTACCCCCTATTTATAGTCTCCACCAACCCCTTAATGGGCCTTCTCCAAATCAGCCCATTAGCCTTCCAAAACCTGAACAGCCAACTGAAAAACCTTAAAACAGCGATTTCTCCCAAACCGCTGAACCAAATCCTTAATGTAACCACTCTATGGAAAGGCAATCATCAATTCCTTTCCAATGGCACAGGTCTCATCCCCTGATTCGACCTGAATCAAAAGTTATGCCCTATACAAGACTGACAGGGGCAAAATGGTCACAAACAAAATTGGTAAAATTTATGGACATGTCTCACATCCCCATAAGCAACATACTAAAAGATGAGAATGATCCAACCCTCAGGGAATAAAATAAAATATTTTACGATCTTCCGATACGTAAAATGCGGGCTGTTACATTCTCCCCCCCCCCCCCCCCCTTAAGAATTTTGCCCCCGAAGTTCCAAGCAAACACAAGCAACCATAACAATTCTGCATGCCTATCGTCCATGAGAAGCCAATTCTATCATCCAAACTAGCAACCATCAAACCATGCATCCATAGCTTTATCCTAGCACGCGGAATTCTATCAAACAAGAACAAGATACAACGATATAACGATGATACAATCAAAGGGTCCTACCGACGAAGAGTTCTGGATGAGTCGCCCTCATGCTCTCTTCCGTCTCCCATGTACAATCGTCGCCATCTTCACTCCATTGTACCTTGATGCAAGCTTTCTCTTCATTGCATCTTCAATACCCAAGTCTCCAAAGATTCGAACACATGAATCCATCCACCTTTGAACCTCTTCAGCTGGTTCAGTTCCTTTAAATGGTTTCCCTCCTAGAGATATAAAGTCCTTGCACATCTTTGCAAAATCTACTCTAGGAACTCGCACTCCTACATCCACCGTAGCCGCCACTGGAGCGTGTACCCTTCGCATAATTGCTTCCGCCATGGCTTCAAACATGGCCGGGCAATCTGGTTCACCACCATTTCCCCCTCCAGTATCTGCTCTCCTAGCAGCATGTCTTGATGGTCGTCTACTCATTCTAAATCTGCAATCTAGAATAATTAGCCACTTCCAAGAAAAACTGCTAAAGAGATACAATCACTACCACTATATATGTTAATATATATAATAAACATCCAACTGAAATCTACAAATACGTCTCTCATACGTAATTATGTCTTCGAACTTTGGCCAAAATCGTTGACCACAGCTCTGATACCAAATGTGACGACCGCCCATAACCCCCGCACTAAACAAGAGGAATAATGCACTGAAAGGTGTGCCAGGCTGCTATGGACGATCATCAGAGTAGGTAAACACATCGAAACCTGTCGTAGAACTCACAGCGCAAGGAAAAAATATAATAGAGCATATACAACAGGTAATAGTAATGAGGTATCATATAGCAAACTTTTGAAACTTTCTCAACATCCAGAAAAATTATCCAACTGATATCAAAGTTTGTATACAAGGCCTCACAACAACCCTCAAAGCAACTCAAACAGCGGAAACAGAAATACTAGATAGTAATAAAACTGATACGCCAGCCTCCTGCTCGTCATCGCTCAGCTTCCTCGTCTCACTAAGCTCCATTACCTGTAACCTGCTACTTAGTCTGCCCATCCACAACTGGATGAACAGCCCAAGGTAATAAGAGGAGACATAAAACCTTGAGTCAGACAATAGTCTTAGTGAGCGATAAAACAGCTAACAAACTTCAACAAGAAAGTATATGAGAATGGGTAAATGAAAAACTTATCTACCCACAACACCAGAGAAGAACTCATCCTTATCTTCCCCACATCGGACAGTGATAGCCTTTACGACAAGCATTTCAACCATTCATCCATAGAAATCAGAACACCCATTCAATCATAGAAAACACACATGACATCCAGATAAGTCTCACGCAGACAACCCTAATCGAGTTTAACATTCCTCAAGTACTCTCGCCAGAGGCCTAGACCAATATCACTTAAGCACTCAAAGAACGTCTCCCTCGACTTTGGATAATCTATGTGAGATAGTACAAACAGAACAACTAATCATCCATGACTGACTCTGGCTATCACTGCCAATCCTGCTTCGAAACCATCATTATCGTATGACGGCCAATCTTGCCATATGTCAAGGGCTAATGATAACCCCAGTTCTAGCATGAACTCCATATGCCCAACCTTGGCAATGTCCAACCTTGACACTAGGCCTTTCCCCAACCAGAAAGACCCAGGGTACTCGACCAACAACCGGTCTTTTGGGCCTTTCAACGATACCCATCGTACCCCTGCTTTGAGCCTGCTAGAACTTACGACAACGATGACTTCTCGGCCTTCGCATCTCTAATCGTCCAACCTTGACGATGTTTCATAGCTCAAGCAACCTTCTCGAGCAGCCATTATCCACCAACTCACGACCTTTTAGTTGTCTCCGCATTCGTTGTTCCACCTTGATCAACGAACACATTCATCACTTCGAGTCTTCCCACTTGAATCACCTCAAAGTCACGCCATCACCGAACCAAAACACATCACTGCGCTGCGGCTAGGGTTCGGGGGTTTGCCCCCAAAAAATATTTTTTTCAGACCTTTTTGGTTCGTACCCGAGTCATACCCGAAAACGTACTTTTTCAGAAAACGACCCTGCCAAAACCGACCAGAACCTTGCTCCAGAATGACCAGCCAAAAACCGACCAGCCTTGCTCCAGAACGACCCGCCAAAAACCGACCAGCCTTGCTCCAGAACGACCCGCCAAAAACCGACCAGCCTTGCTCCAGAACGACCCGCCTCCATGCAGCTTTGGATCGACTCGACCTCCTTGCAGCTTTGGATCGACTCGACCTCCTTGGGACCGACCAGCTTTGGATCGACCCCGTCAAGACCGACCAGATTTTGCTCCACCTGACCGACCAGCTCCTTCAGAGCGACCAGGATTTGCTTCCAGTAAAACCAACCAGAATGCCACCATCTGAAACCGACCAGAATGCCACCATCTGAAACCGACTAGAATGCCACCATCTGAAACCGACCAGAAACACTTCTGCTCCTTCTGGACCGACCAGTTTAAACCGACGAGCTCCCTGACTTGCTTCCCAAGCCATACTATGACCGACCATCTCATTCCAGACCGACCCGACCAACTCCAGGACGACCAGAAACCTGCACATCTCCAATTCGACTCCGATTTCGACCAAAACTTCGCCAAACGACGAATCCGACGAAACCAGCTTATCCGATTCATCCAAACGCAATCACAAACATGTTACGCAACCAACAATATCATCAATCTAACAATTTCCATCAAAACACATAAATTTCCCAAAATATGATAAGTGAATCATATGAACATAAAAACGGATCTAACTTGCATAATCTTGAGAAAAATCATAAAATTAACCATTTAAATTATCTAGATCAGATCCTAAGGTGATTCATATATAAAATGGACTTAGCATGGTGTGGATCTAAGGAAAATAACATGGAAATGATGAAATTAACATCCTAAAAACTCATATACTTGCATGCATCCGAATGAGAGATGTAAATCACTCACCAATTCTTCTAATCGATGCAAAAACAATGAAAAAGCAATCCGGACAGCGAACACTTCAAATCAAATCCTTCAATCCGATGAATTCGCCCTTGAAACGATGTTGATCTAGCCTCGAATGGTATAGATCTTCGATTTCCCCCTTGGATTTGGAATTTTAATGGTGGAAAGGTGTTAGAGGAAGAAGGAGATCAAAGCCTCCCCATAAGAGAATGAAAAATTCTAACCTTTCCCCATATCCCTTACCCCCTATTTATAGTCTCCACCAACCCCTTAATGGGCCTTCTCCAAATCAGCCCATTAGCCTTCCAAAACCTGAACAACCAACTAAAAAACCTTAAAACAGCGATTTCTCCCAAACCGCTGAACCAAATCCTTAATGTAACCACTCTACGGAAAGGCAATCATCAATTCCTTTCCAATGGCACAGGTCTC
This sequence comes from Allium sativum, assembly GCA_030737875.1. NCBI lineage: Eukaryota > Viridiplantae > Streptophyta > Magnoliopsida > Asparagales > Amaryllidaceae > Allium > Allium sativum. Next base: position 912,410,767 of record CM060926.1, read on the forward strand.
ATCCCCTGATTCGGCCTGAGTCAAAAGTTATGCCCTGTACAAGACTGACAGGGGCAAAATGGTCACAAACAAAATTGGTAAAATTTATGGACATGTCTCACATCCCCATAAGCAACATACTAAAAGATGAGAATGATCCAACCCTCAGGGAATAAAATAAAATATTTTACGATCTTCCGATACGTAAAATGCGGGCTGTTACAGGGGGGGTTTATACATGTTTGACCGTTGACCCTTGGGGGGGGGGATATTTTAATTTATTTAAATTTTATTTTAAATCACCATAAAGTAACTTTTTACTTCGAACTCGAAATGAGGCCCACCACCTGACGTCCATAGCGTTTTACCCCCATTCCAAACACAATGGAATATGTATCGCAAGCTGATTTGATCGTTACAATCAGTTTCCGTTGAATTTACATTTAAATCTATATATTCTGTTTTAAACATACATTTCAATTTACCGGGGCCACATACTAACTAGAAAAATTCTCGAAAAATATTTTCTAGCTTCGTATTGACGATACGGTCCTAACAAAACTAGTTTCGTCAAATTCTGAGATCGTTGGAAAAATGGCCATTTTCCAGTCGATTAAAATCAACTGAAACTGTCAAACGCGTTTTCCTTTGCCACGCTCACATATTGATTCGAAAAATTATGAAATTTGGGATCTAGCCATAATTTGACATCACGGATCCAACAAAAGTGGTTTCGTCGAAATCCGAGGTCGTTTGCAAAATTTCCATTTTTAAGGGCCTGAATTCCATAGCGACTATTCAGAATTTTCAACTGGACATATCTTTTGATTCCCGCTATGAAATTTTGATTTTTCGGATTCGTTGGAAAGATATCATCAAATAGATCCTAATGTTTTTGATTTCACTAAAATCCGGATTGTTTTGCACCCAGTACATTCAATTGAAGTTTGAAATCGAATTATCGAACTACCGCGCCATTTTCAATTCTATTTATAATTATATATAATTATTTATATTCTAACGACGACGTATATAATATATACGTTTTAATTATATTCAAAATAAATTTTTCGTCGATATTATTTAAAATAATTCATTTTAAATATTCAAAATCCGCTAAAATTGCCAAAATAAAATTTTTAAACTGGCCCAGAATTTCAGGTTATTACAAGTATATATTATATATATAATATAATGGCCTGAATAGAACGCGCCGCGGCAGTTCACGAATTTCGACCATTGACTTCGAACGGATATTACGGGAGATCCGACCGTCGGATTCTCCTAAAACCGGAACCATTGGGTTCGTATCGATAAGAGCTTTCTAACGAATATTAGAAATTTTAAATCTAACGGTTGGATTTAGAATTATGTCCAAATCAAATTTGGAAAAGGTCGCTGTAAGTGCAGTTCGATGGCCATTGATGGAAATCGATTGTACAGGCCTTGATAAAATTATTAAAAATAGTAATAATTTGTGTAAAATCATGAGAAATGATTTAGAAAGAACTGGGATGAAAAACACCATATTTGAAAAGATAAAAATAGATTTTATCGAAATGAACTAGTTTTGAACTAGAATTATAATTCTATTTATCTTTAAAATAAATAAACTGGATTAGAAATGGTTTTGAAAATAACCAGAATTTGCAATAAGTATATTGGAATGGATTTGAATCGAAATTGTCTTTGGATTATTTCGATGTTGGATTTCGTGATGATACAGATATTGTTATGGGAATTTGAAAGATATATATATATATCGTTATTTCCAATACGATATTTGTTAGTCGTAGAATTTGATATTGAATATAAGCCGGAATATTTTCTATTCAGAGCCTTGTGTTTAATATCAAATGTGATTTGGGTTTGTCATGAATGGTGTCTGCATTAACACTGTTCTTGAACCCAGTTGGGAAAAGATTAAATCTTTTTATTTAGATTTAGTGAAGTGTACCAATCAAATAATATTTAATTGGAATTGGATTGATATTGATTTTTGGGTTTATCGTGAATAGTGTTTTTACATAACTCTTGTTCTTTAACCGGATAATTAATGGAATGGGATTTTGGGTTTATCGTGAACCGTGTTTCAAATGACACTGATTCTTTAACCCAGTCACAGATTAAAACTAAGTGGAGTTTTAATGAATCTTTAATTAGATTGAAAAGATCAAGAATGGAGTATCACCAGTTTTGCTTTAGGCGATAGTTAAATCTTTAATGAGATTTGAACGTGAAATGGTAATTGAATTTACCGATAACACCGTGGTGTTAGATATGAAGTATTACCAGTTTTACTTCATGGGATGAATAGGTTGGGATTGGGAAATTAAAACCAATGATTACTTCGGTAAGGTTCGTTAATCTCGACTAGTTGAATCAAAATTCAAAAGGAGATTAGAGAATAAATTCAAGGAATTTATCGTGGATAAAATTAATGGGAACCTTTCCCTATGAATTTGAAATTTAGAAACTAACTGTCGGTTAGCCAAGCTGAATGGTTTTATGGATATTGATCTGATGTTGGTTTCGGCCTTCGGGGTTAATATTTGGGGAATTATTCTCTTGATTAATTTACGGTTAGTGACTGATGAATTGGAATGAGGCGTATGTTGTGTTTGTGTAACACTTATTTAAAATATACGCGAGTTATTCGGAAAGACCGGGTTTATCCCATTCTGAATAACTGATACGACGATAAGTCGAAGATGAAGACGATGGTCGAAGACCGGAGGTCTTCACGTCGTTTGGGTGATTACTAATGTTCTTGATTTGGGTGTACACCCAAGAAGATGGAAACAGTTGGTGATCGTCCCGACGTACTTGGAGATCGATGGATATGCGGGGTACTAGGTGCCTCCGGTTTTTTTCAGACCCAGAGCGAACATGTAAATGGACTGTGTGTCTGACATTGGATTTTAGTCCGTGTGATTGATCTCTATTAAATATATATATGTTTGGCGGCGGAGAATTTCTTCTCTTGCTTAACGCCCTTCTCTGAGACGCACGAGCTCAGGGGTTATATATTGATGGATATCAAACGCATGGAGTGGATTGCCTGTGTGGCATGCCTAAGTGGCAATTGATCGAGGCTTCTGTTGAAAAGCAAAGTCTTGTGGTGATGATCAAAGCAGAGCCTGTATGGCACAGCTTTGTGTAACGTGAATTCGCGAGCCTCGCACCCCGGTTGTGAACCAAAAACGGGAGAGGACCTCAAGGAGGGCATGCGTTTCTTTCTAGCTAGGGTGGTGTCAGTGACCTACCAGCCCTGACATTTATATACTTTTCACCTGTGTGGTTGTTGCTGTTGCGAGGCGCCTCGGTTTAATCGGACGATCCGGGTCTGATGGAGTCATTCGTTGGCTCATTTGCGCCCCATAGGGCGGGGAAACGCAGTGTTCAGGATTTCGTCTAATCCACATCGGTGGACCGGCCCTGTCGCTCCAAGGGTCGATGCATTCTGATCCTGAGACATGGTAGGCTAGATTGTCTCGAATCGGTAGAGGACGATCCCTGGCCTCGGTTCATAGATGGAAATCCAATTTCCAAATACGTGACATTTGCGGTTTTATTTGTAGAGCCTAGTATGGCGACATGATATATGGTACCCATGCCGCCTATGATTAATACTTATGATTTGAAGTTGTTTTATACACTATGCACCTATAATAGTATCAAATGATTTGTTTTAAACGTACTAAGCATGTTTTGCTATTATAAGGGAAAACCCTATCCCCCGGCTTGCGTTGCATTGTGTGATAGGACCTGGGTCTTATAATAGCTTCATTTTTCTTTATTTAGCATTGCGTTGTTTGTTTTATGCACTGGTATTCTTGGGAGGAAACCCGTTCCGTGTTATACGGCGTGGTCCCTTGATTTACCTAACTTTAAAAATAAAGATTAACTGTTTTAGTTCTCACACCAGTCCCATGACTGACCTAGAGTTTATTGTTTTAACCTAAACTCTGGTGCCCTTATTTTGACACGGGCAGCTAGTAGTTTTGGTTTTGCAGATTTATATTCACAGGATCCTGGTTTACAGCTGGAATGATATCCGGAAAGCTTTGTATCTGTATGTCTCCTTCATTTGTGTATTGTATTATTTTCCGCTGCTATGTAATGTATCGTAATCTCTGATATTTTTCTGTGTAATATTTATTCATTTATATTATGTATATTCTTGTATTCTGATGAATTGTTGTAATATACAATGAAATGTTCTCCCGTCTACGTTCTATTTTGTCGTGTTCTCAAAACAATTCGTTCTTTCTCTTCTCTTCGGAGACCGGGGAAGTCCGGTTGTCTCATCGTGGTATCAGAGCTTTGGTTTACAAAGCTCAGAGAAAAAGGCACCTTGGAACCATACGAAAGAATTCATCAGATATTGGATTAGTAATATCCAATGAGAATGACTCGTTAGAGATAGGATCAGTAGTATCCTAGAACGAGTGTGAAGAGTATATTTTTAAAAATGAAAACAATTTTTGTTTTGAAAATTTAAATCGTTGTATACGTATTTGAATATTTATTTTATATTGATTAAGACAGTCCAGTATATAAAGATTTTGCATATACGCCTTGCAAACGTGTATTTGAAGTTTTAATATACTGGATAGATATAGAATTACACACTAGTCACCCGGGGGTGATTCTGATGATTTATATATCATTATCAGAATTTATATTCGAGTGACGAACGTGTAATATCTATATATTTCCTATTGACTGGTGTGAGAACCAGAATTAGATAGGGCTTATTGTTGTGATTTTGCATCAAAAATCTGATTTTTAGACTATATATCAAAATTATGAATTTGAAACGTTAATCCACTAATTGATTGATGTTTGTGTTGTTTGTTTATTTGTTTGATAAATTTGAACCGTATAGCCAAATTGTATCAAATAGTGAATTGTATTGAAAATTTGTCACATTTGCATGCATATACATGTACTTACATTGAACAGGTCATAGCAAGGAGGCTAAAGCAGAGAATAAAATTTGTGTGCCCGACAAATAGGTACATGTTTACTATAATTTACTGTTTTGTTTGGGTGATGATGATTTTATGAGCCTATTGGCTAGCCGCTTGGCTTTTTCTTTTTCTTTTTGGGATCAGAAGGCCTATATGGCAATTTCGGAATTTTCCCGTGGCTCCCGGTGCAGGGGAGGTTATGGCGAAATTTTTCGAAAATTTAGGGTGTTAGCCAAATTTTTGAAAGGTTCTTAAAAACTAAAAAGTTGAAGAACTTAAGCCGTAGTGAAAACACTGGAAGTTGAGTTGATTTGTGAAACAACTTTTGGCTTCGTTCCTTTTCGGGGATGAAAAGTTTTAAGTGGGGGAGATTGTAACAACCCGAAAATCTAGGCCAGTTTAAAAATTTTATTTTGGCAATTTTAATGAATTTTGATTATTTAAAATGAATTATTTTAAATAATAACGACGAGAAATTTATTTTGAATAGAATTCGAACGAATATATTTATATAGATCGTCATTAGAATATAAATATTTATTTATATTTATAAAAGGAATTGAAAATGGCGCGGTAGTTCGATAATTCGATTTCAAACTTCAATTGAATGTACCGGGTGTAGAATAATCCGGATTTTAGTGAAACCAAAAATAATAGAATCTAATTGTGAATATCTTTCCAACGAATCCGACAAATCGAAATTTCATAGCGGGAATCAAAAGTTATGTCCAGTTGAAAATTCTTAATAGTCGCTATGGAATTCAGGCCCTTAAAAATGGAGGTTTAGCAAACGACCTCGGATTTCGACAAAACCCCTTTTATTGGATCCGGAATGTAAAGTTATTGCTAGGTTTCAAATTTCATAATTTTTTGAATCAATATGTGAGCGTGGCAAAGGAAAACGCATTTGACCAGTTTCAGTTGATTTTAATCGACTGGAAATTGGCCATTTTTCAAACGGTCTCAGAATTTGACGAAACTAGTTCTGTTAGGACCGTATCGTCAATACGAAGCTAGAAATCATTTTTCGGGAATTTTTCGAGTTAGTATGTGATCCCGGTAAATTGAAATGCGCGTTCAAATTCAATATATAGAGTTATATGTTGATTTTGATGAAAAATGATCGAAATGATCGAATCAGCTTATGGTACATATCCCATTGTGTTCGGAATAGGGGTAGAACGCTAGGGACGACAGGCGGTGGGCCTCGTTTAGAGGCCGAATAAAGAGTCAATCTTTTTGAAATTAAATAAAAAAAATTATAAAACTCTCTCTCCTCTCCCCTCTCTCTCTATGTTATCAGACCCCCCCCCCCCGTATCCTTTCAATTGAGAAAAAAAAGGAAATCCATCGCGCCAGGCGCGACGATCATCGTCGACACCCACGCTGGCGCCAGGCGCCGCGCCTCCGGCTGTCTCCCCCCCCCCCAGTCGAGGACGCTTCCCCCTCCTCCCGTCCATCTCCTCCCTCGCGCAACCCCGCCAAACCATAGCCGCGATTTCCCCAAACCCGCAGTACCCCTCACGCCTCCAGACCACCTGCTCGATCCCGTACCCCCCCCACCAACACGATGGAAACCGCGCCGCCAGCCTGTGGGCCCACGCCACCACCTGGGAATTGCAACGCCGACTGATGAACGCAAACCCCCTCTCGCTCAAGCCAATGTAAGTGTTTAAATTCGATTCTTAAACTGATTTTTAGTTAGATGTCTAAAATAGAAAAGATTAGATTTTTAAAATAGAAAAGATTAGATTTTTAAAATAGAAAAGATTAGATTTTTAAAATAGAAAAGATTAGATTTTTAAAAATAGGATTTTCATTGATGTAGAAGTATAAAAATATAATTTTTACACAAGTAAGATAGTATAAATATCACCTTTATATATGTAGTGAAATAAAGGCGAAATCTTTATATTTGAAAAGGCGAAATCTTTATATTTGAAAAGACGAAATCTCTATATAGTAGTGAAGTAAAAATTCGATTTTTATATACTGAATAACGAAGTAAAAATTTGATTTTTATATATTGAATAGCAAAGTAAAAATTCGATTTTTATATATTGAATAACGAAGTAAAAATTCGATTTTTATATATTGAATAGCGAAGTAAAAATTCGATTTTTATATATTGAATAGCGAAGTAAAAATTCGATTTTTATATATTGAATAGCGAAGTGAAAATTCGATTTTTATATATTGAATAGCGAAGTGAAAATTCGATTTTTATATATTGAATAGCGAAGTAAAAATTCGATTTTTATATATTGAATAGCGAAGTAAAAATGTGATTTTTATATATGTAGAGAAAGTGACAAGAGGCGAGAACGGCGAAGATTTTCTACAAAGAAGAGTCGTGGCGTTGGATTAGCTATTCTGTGAGAATTTCTCACTCTTTGATTTAATTTTCTAGTTATATATATATATATATACTAGGATGCAGACGGTGTTTAGTAGCACCCGACACCCGTCGTCCACAGACCATGGACGGCTTGTATGCTTGTTTGTTTGATTTTGATGTGTAGTTGATTGTGTGATGTGATGTGAAATGAAATAAAATATTTTATAGTGGAAAATATTTTATAGTTAAAAATAGAATTTTTAATGTGTATATAAAATGAAATAAAAATAAACAAATCGGACGATTTGTTTATATACACACATTTGACTGATATTGATTGGGACGATAAATTTTACACATCGCCCAACTGCACAAATAAAATCTGTGTTTGATTGTTTGAAACCCCACACGGGTATTGGGATGATATATGACATACCAAATCCCAATAATTAGTCGTATGTCGATCGATTGATTGACATGCTGTTATAAGCATTGAATATTTATAGTTGATGCTTATATAGTGTAGAATGCACTTTGGATTATGGTTGATTATTCATCGTTGTTACTGTATACATGTGTTGTAGAAAACCCATATAATTAACATTATATGGTAATTGATTGGGCCTCATTCCAGTTTTGAAATAGAAATATTTGAAATAAAATATTTGAATAGAAATATTAGAAATAGAAATATTTGAATAGAAATATTTGAAAAAGAAATATTTGAAGTAGAATATTTGAAAATCGAAATATAAGAAGCCACGTTGATAGATTGACGCCATTTTGACGTGAACGATATTTATATCGATTTTATTCAAATTGAAGTGAATATTAAAGTGAATTGAAATTCGAATTTAATTAAATTGATTTGAAATTCGAAATAAACTGAAATGGTTTGAAATTCGAATAGAATTGAAATAGAATTGAAATCGAAAGGAATTGCATTCGAATTAAATTGAAATTGAATTGAAATCAATTTGAAATCAATTTGAAATGAATTTAAAACGAATCTATATTAGAATATTCAATTTTGATTAGTAATTGAATATGAAGTTAAAACCGTTTTGAAAATGAATTTAAAACGATGTATAAAGCACGTTTTGAATTGAAATCGATGAAGTATATATTATATATATTATATATATAATATAATGGCCTGAATAGAACGCGCCGCGCCGCGGCAGTTCGCGAATTTCGACCATTGACTTCGAACTGATATTACGGGAGATCCGACCGTCGGATTCTCCTAAAACCGGAACCATTGGGTTCGTATCGATAAGAGCTCTCTAACGAATATTAGAAATTTGAAATCTAACGGTTGGATTTGGAATTATGTCCAAATCAAATTTGGAAAAGGTCGCTGTAAGTGTAGTTCGATGGCCATTGATGGAAATCGATTGTACAGGCCTAGATAAAATTATTAAAAATAGTAATAATTTGTGTAAAATCATGAGAAATGATTTATAAAGAAGTGGGATGAAAAACTCCATATTTGAAAAGATAAAAATAGATTTTTATCGAAATGAACTAGTTTTGAACTAGAATTATAATTCTATTTATTTTAAAATAAATAAACTGGATTAGAAATGGTTTTGAAAATAACCAGAATTTCCAATAAGTATATTGGAATGGATTTGAATCGAAATTGTCTTTGGATTATTTCAATGTTGGATTTTGTGATGATACAGATATTGTTATGGGAATTTGAAAGATATATATATATATCGTTATTTCCAATACGATATTTGTTAGTCGTAGAATTTGATATTGAATATAAGCCGGTATATTTTCTATTCAGAGCCTTGTGTTTAATATCAAATGTGATTTGGGTTTGTCGTGAATGGTGTCTTCATTAACACTGTTCTTGAACCCAGTTGAGAAAAGATTAAATCTTTTTATTTAGATTTAATGAAGTGTACCAATCAAATAATATTTAATTGGAATTGGATTGATATTGATTTTTGGGTTTATCGTGAACAGTGTTTTTAAATAACACTTGTTCTTTAACCCGATAATTAATGGAATGGGATTTTGGGTGTATCGTGAACCGTGTTTCAAATGACACTGATTCTTTAACCCAGTCACAGATTAAAACTAAGTGGAGTTTTAATGAATCTTTAATTAGATTGAAAAGATCGAGAATGGAGTATCACCAGTTTTGCTCCAAGCGATAGTTAAATCTTTAATGAGATTTGAACGTGAAATGGTAATTGAATTTACCGATAACACCGTGGTGTTAGATATGAAGTATTACCAGTTTTACTTCATGGGATGAATAGGTTGGGATTGGGAAATTAAAACCAATGATTACTTCGGTAAGGTTCGTTAATCTCGACTAGTTGAATCGAAATTCAAAAGGAGATTAGAGAATAAATTCAAGGAATTTATCTTGGATAAAATTAATGGGAACCTTTCCCTATGAATGTGAAATTTAGAAACTTACTGTCGGTTAGCCAAGCAGAATGGTTTTATGGATATTGATCTGTTGTTGGTTTCGGCCTTTGGGGTTAATATTTGGGGAATTATTCTCTTGATTAATTTACGGTTAGTGACTGATGAATTGGAATGAGGCGTATGTTGTGTTTGTGTAACACTTATTTAAAATATACACGAGTTATTCGGAAAGACCGGGTTTATCCCATTCTGAATAACTGATACGACGATAAGTCGAAGATGAAGACGATGGTCGAAGACCGGAGGTCTTCACGTCGTTTGGGTGATTACTGATGATCTTGATTGGGGTGTACATCCAAGAAGATGGAAACAGTTGGTGATCGTCCCGACGTACTTGGAGATCGATGGATATGCGGGGTACTAGGTGCCTCCGGTTTCGCTCAGACCCAGAGCGAACTTGTAAATGGACTGTGTGTCTGACATTGGATTTTAGTTCGGGTGATTGATCTCTATTTAATATATATCTGTTTGGCGGCGGAGAATTTCTTCTCTTGCTTAACGCCCTTCTCTGAGATGCACGAGCTCAGGGGTTATATATTGATGGATATCAAACGCATGGAGTGGATTGCCTGTGTGGCATGCCTAAGTGGTAATTGATCGAGGCTTCTGTTGAAAAGCAAAGTCTTGTGGTGATGATCAAGGCACAGCCTGTGTGGCACAGCTTTGTGTAACGTGAATTCGCGAGCCTCGCACCCCGGTTGTGAACCAAAAACGGGAGAGGACCTCAGGGAGGGCATGCGTTTCTTTCTAGCTACGGTGGTGTCAGTGACCTACCAGCCCTGACATTTATATACTTTTCACCTGTGTGGTTGTTGCTGTTGCGAGGCGCCTCAGTTTGATCGGACGATCCGGGTCCGATGGAGTCATTCGTTGGCTCATTTGCGCCCCATAGGGCGGGGAAACGTAGTGTTCAGGATTTCGTCTAATCCACATTGGTGGATCGACCCCGTCGCTCCAAGGGTCGATGCGTTCTGATCCTAAGACATGGTAGGCTGGATTGTCTCGAATCGGTAGAGGACGATCCCTGGCCTCGGTTCATAGATGGAAATCCAATTTCCAAATACGTGACATTTGCGGTTTTATTTGTAGAGCCTAGTATGGCGACATGATATATGGTACCCATGCCGCCTATGATTGATACTTATGATTTGAAGTTGTTTTATACACTATGCACCTATAATAGTATCAAATGATTTGTTTTAAACGTACTAAGCATGTTTGGCTATTATAAGGGAAAACTCTATCCCCCGGCTTGCGTTGCATTGTGTGATAGGACCTGGGTCTTATAATAGCTTCATTTTTCTTTATTTAGCATTGCGTTGTTTGTTTTATGCACTGGTATTCTTGGGAGGAAACCCGTTCCGTGTTATACGGCGTGGTCCCTTGATTTACCTAACTTTAAAAATAAAGATTAACTGTTTTAGTTCTCACACCAGTCCCATGACTGACCTGGAGTTTATTGTTTTAACCTAAACTCTGGGTGCCCTTATTTTGACATGGGCAGCTAGTAGTTTTGGTTTTGCAGATTTATATTCACAGGATCCTGGTTTACAGCTGGAATGATATCCGGAAAGCTTTGTATCCGTATGTCTCCTTCAGTTGTGTATTGTATTATTTTCCGCTGCTATGTAATGTATCGTAATCTCTGATATTTTTCTGTGTAATATTTATTCATTTATACTCTGTATATTCTTGTATTCTGATGAATTGTTGTAATGTACAATGAAATGTTCTCCCATCTGCGTTCTATTTTGTCGTGTTCTCAAAACAATTCGTTCTTTCTCTTCTCTTCGGAGACCAGGGAAGTCTGGTTGTCTCAGAAAATAATTGGGAAATATTCATATTTTTTAACTCTATCCATTTTCTATAAAATCCATCGTAAATCCGTCATTCTTTGCAATATGAAATATGCCACCAGTTCTTAGTTTATTATGATTTTTTTTTTTTGACTGATTGAGATTTATGATGATCGTTCTTCCTCTTATGCTAAAATTATATTTTTTAGTCATTTTTCATCTGTATTTTAAATTTTGTATCCTTTTGATGATAATAAAAGGGGGAGAATGGGTTGAGATTTTGATTTATGAGTGAATATTTTGTAATATTTTTAATTTTGAAAATTCATTATTATTCATTTCAGACGTGTACATTTCATTTCACTCATGCACAGTTATAGGGGGAGTCTCTGTTGTGGGGGAGCTTTCAAATAGGGGGAGTTATGTTGTTCTCTGTCAAACACATTTATTGTATTCAAAATCTTAATATATGTTTGTCATCATCAAAAGGTGGAGATTGTTGTATATAACGGTGTTGTATACACAATTATATGATTTTCGTTTGATGATAACAACCAAATATATATCATTTTAAATGTGTTTGTTGCTGTACTGTTTCATATATACATCAGAGACAGGAATATAATATTTATATTTAAATAAAATACGACTGTACAGAAATTCAAATATTCACAGTATTTTATTTGAATATAATATTTTATTTCAACATTTAAACAGTACAAATTTACAACTCCACTATTTGAACACATCACTGATATATAACTCATTACAGTACATTCTTTGACTCAGTTACAGTTTCATTTGTACAAACATACACTCTCTCTCATATACATATATTCTCTTATATACATGTCTCTGTCAATCTTCTGTCTTCTGTCTTCACAGCTCACAGTCAGTCCAGTCATCACCGGCATACCTGTCATATACAGAAACACACACACAGTATATGGAACAGAAATAATATTCAAAATTCATGCAAATATAAATTTTATTTTTTAAATTTTATTTGCCTTAGATTTCTTGTGTGTTTCTCATCATTTTTTCATGACTTGATCTGATCTGTGTCTAGTCAGTTTGTATATGTATAGTACAAAGACAGGAAATCTTTTCTGATGGTCTGCAAATACACACGTGCATACTTATACACGTGTGCACGCCACACCAATTCAGTGTGCAACTGAGGAGTAGCCACATGTACCTTCTCGACTCAGTGCACATGAAAACAAAGTCAAACCAAAATGGTAAAAAATAAGCAAAGCAGTTCAAATTCAAGATGAAGCTCAAAGCATGTCAAAGCAGGCAACTAGTGATGGTGCAACAAAAAAAATTCAAGTACTACAGTAAAAAATGACTGAGCCAGTTTCAGTTCATCAAGTCACAAGTAAGTACATATGTGAATAGCAATGTCAAGAATGAGACAGTATGAAACAGTGGACAAGTGCTGCTAAAATGAAGCAAGTATGCAAGTGATGGTGCACAACAAATACATGGTGAAGTGTACAAGTTCATGGTTCGACAAAGGCAAATGGATTTGAAGTGTGAATCTACTAGTTTCAGATGAAATGATAAAGGCTTTAAAGAAGACAGAAACAATCTATGTAAATGAAACAAGCAGTTATGGTACTGTGTCGAGGGATAAGACAAGCAATAATCAACAAAGCCATGAATGTATGTAGCATACAAAAGTTTCAACAACTCATCATTTCTGGTTTCAAGTAATACAGCATGTTCAATGTGATGTCAAGCATGGTGCAAGCACAGCTTCAAGTTTCATGGTGAGCACGTGAACTGTTCATGGGTGTAGAAATAAGTATTGGTACAACAGTTTAATGGTGCAATCAATGTAGGCAATACATGTTATGATGCAGATTGGATATGTTCAGGCAAGACAGGAGCTAATTAAGCATCAACCAAAATGGAAAATGTTTCCAGAATTAATATTTGATTTTCAGTTTTAAAAAAAGTTTTAAAAGTGGCAAGTTTTTCAATAAAATCCAAGGAAATCAATCACATATGTTTGGCAAAAATTCGACAGTCAATAATTCATGTTACAAAATTGGCAAGCTATTTTCTGGCAAGAGAAAATCAAAGTCATGCAGAAAATCATTTCTGCTCAATCTGTTTTGAAATGACTCTTACTAAAGGGGAAGAAAATTAATTCAAAATCAGGCAACAAAAGTAAGAAAATCAAGCAAGCTTTTAATGTGTTGATCCAGGAAAGAAATTATGTTTTCATTCAAGTTTCTAAGTTGTTTCCAGAAATTTTCAAACTGTTTTTGGCAATTAAATTTTCCAAAATCGATTTGAAGGCAAAAGTTTTTATTTCTAGTTCCATCACAAATTAATTCGCGCAAGGGATAATTATCAAGGGGCCACAATTTTGATTTGTTTCTAGTTTTTTTATCTCGGCTAATCTACAGAGAATTCAAAAGGGGCAAGTTCATTCAAGAATCAGTCATGCAAGTAAATCAAAGCAGAAAAGGGACATCGGAAATCAGAGGATGTCATTCTTTGAAATCAGAGCAATAATAGGAATTTCTCATCCTATTTAAACACCATGTCATCACTAGCAAATATATCGAAAACCCACAAAATCATTTCAAGATATTCAAGGCAAGAAATTTCAGAAAAACTCACAGTTTCGATCAAGCCAGAGAGAAAACCCAAATCGGACGAGCATCCGAATCAATAGAGAGACAGCAACTCGAAGCAATGGAACAATCATAGAAATCAGAACTTCAGTTAATCAACATCAATCGATCAATTTGGGGAAAGCAATCAGAAACCCTAGTTTATTTTCCAAGCCGCCATTTTTTTTATTGCAAAAGCAAAAGAGATTGGGCAAAATAAAAGAGAATGGGCCAGCCAAGTATTCATGGACTAAGCCAAAATTGAAAAGGGGATGACCCTTTTTATTTAAACTCCTAAGGGTTTTTCTTTGTTTATTTAATTTTGTATTTTTTAGTTTCTTTTTTTTCCATCTGTAATCCAACCATCAGTTCTAGAGTCTGCAAAATCTAGGGAGATACAGTCAGGGTGTTGACTTATAGTTGCTAGAGTCTGTAAAATCTAGGTTACGGGGTCATAATCAGGGAAAATCTGATCGAGAGGAGCAGGGATTTAAGCGTAGGGTTAGAATAGGAGCAGGGATTGCGAGTGTACATGGTCTTGTATGCGGGATCTGTTTTAACACATAGTAGAAACCTTAGGAATGCAGTAGTAGATAGGGTTTTGCCGAAGCTGGGTATATCTTGTGTCACTTTCTGCATTTCTGGTTCTGCTATATTCTGTGATCTGTTTATTATTATTTATATATCCAGTTAGTTTTTTTAATTCAGCTAAAAACTGTGATAAACCCTGTCCCCCCCCCCCCCCTTCTAGGGTTAATCTTGATCCTACATGTCCAACATATTCCATTTTTTAAATATGTTTCTAGGATCTTAACGGCATATCCAATTTTCAAGTCTCAAATTCAAGCTTTACCCAAAAACCCCTATTTATGTTCATTCTTATAATCTCGTTAATAGGCTATACCTATTATTCCAATTCAATTTATAATTTAAACCCTCAATCCCATAATACCCAATTTCATAAAATCAATATTTTTCCCAATATATTTCCCCACGTTTATACATATAATAATTGTTATGCCAATTGTCCCATAATTACCTTTTAGGCTTAATTTCAAGTCATAAACAAATTCTGCCAATTGTCCCAATATTTGCAATAATAATTGTTATGCCACAATTCCCCAAATTTCAGATTATATTCCTCGACTGCATAAAATAGATTAAGCCCAATATTCCCCTATTCCAACTGTAAGTATGTATAATAAGATTTTCGTCTAGGTTCGAGATAACCTAGATCCAAAACTAAAAAGGGAAAGGAGAAAAAAGAACAACTATTATAACATTAATCTTGAATTGAATTTATAACTGGGGAATGATGAACGATAATAATACTATTATGCAACAAGTTTATTGTAATCCCACTCATAGTGTTTTTGCGCTCCAATTCGTAGATCTTTTATTTTCTTCTTCAATTCATGAATTTGATTTAACTTTGATTGATTTCATGCCCCAATTTACAGATCTGATCTTCCTTTGATTTCCTTTCGCGACATAGGT
Organism: Allium sativum; assembly: GCA_030737875.1. NCBI lineage: Eukaryota > Viridiplantae > Streptophyta > Magnoliopsida > Asparagales > Amaryllidaceae > Allium > Allium sativum. The sequence goes on from CM060926.1 coordinate 912,426,437, forward strand.
TGTGGATCAGAATCCCTCCTCTTTTCTTGCGCGGTATTTTAGATCTGAATCTCTGTTTTGTTTTATTTGCGGTAGTTGAAATCCTAAATCTCATTCTTTTTAATTTAGGAATAGATTCGTGAAGAGAGAAGATGGATCTAAGATTTGGTGGAGAAGAAGAATTGTTTAGATCCATTGAGGAGGAGGAAGAAGAAAATTCTCTTTAGATTAGGTCAGAGTGGAGGCGTAATGGAGTTGTGCAAAGAAAGCACTAGGTCTAGGGGTGTTTATATAGGTAGGAACCAACGAATCTAATCAGAAATCGCGTCTAGGTGCGAAAAAGTGAATTCTTCCCGAATCTGGGGGTAGGTCGACCCCCAGGTCGACCTCCTTGGGTAGGTCGACCCCCAGGTCGGGCTGCCAGGGCATTTTCCTATGTAAATTCTGATTTTTTTGTTGAATCTTCCGAAGGCGATAACTCTTTCATACGGAGTCCGATTTTCGAAAACTTGGACTTTATTCCAAGCAGAATTTCGAGACGAACGCAATGGTGATGTCCATTTTACTTAATTCCTAATATTTAAATTAAGTATCCTTATTTTATTATCTTCTCTGTTACGTACAGTATTATCGAATTAATTTTTCCTTCTCTACCATATATTAATAAATTTTCATTGTATATCACCATTATTTACCTGGCTATGTGTATATATATTTATGTAAATTTTTAATTCTATAAAAAATGCGGGGTGTTACATTCTCCTACCCTTAAAGAATTTCATCCCCGAAATTCAATAAGAGTAAAATAGATAATCCCTCGCAATATCCATGCATCAAGTGTGCATCCAATTGTTGCAAATATTGTGCATATGTGCAAAGTGAGATACATCATAGTAAAGTATGTATGCCTAATTTGGATCCACCTATGTAACAACCCAACTTTCGAACACATCGAAAGTTGTGCCATTAATAAGAATAAGAAAAGATAGAAGATAAAATCACAGAAGAACATCAGAATCTCATAGCGGAATTTTCACAAAAGATACTACTTCATAATATTACACAGCAGTACATATTACATCATAGCATCATAGATCTAGTGATACAAGACATTCATAGTACATCCTTAATTATACATATCATTGATAACTAACTTGCAGACTTATAATTAGACAGTAGATAAGATAAGTAGACCAGCACACGGAAAATCTCCATTCAGCTTTCCAAGTTTTCTTAACCTGATTCACTTGTCTATTCATAACAAGTGTTAGGAATACCCAAGAGTTTAAGGGAAACATAGACAAATAAACTCCGGGTCGGTCAAGGGACTAGTATGAGTAAACAGTTTAAAATAGATTAAAAAAATAAAATATCTAATAAGACCATGTCATGAATACGGGCGGGTTTTTACCTTGTGAGAATAAATCAATTTGTATATTTTAAATCATATATTATTATAGTGTCTAAGTGTTTCACAAATAATTTAGAATATAGAAGAATGCTTACATCTCACATTCTCCTATATAGTATACAAATAAAACCACTTGGCGCTTATGGAAATTTGATTTCCAACTATGACAAGGTACGGGACCACCTCCGGATGATGTATCTCTAGAGGCAAATAAACCTGGGTTCAACAAGAACTTCTTATAACCCGGCCCACACATGACCGACCACTCATTTCTCTTGAGTGTATCGAGTGTATATCACCAATGGTTGTGTACGGCAACCATTTCCCGAATGAGCAGAATCAATAGAGTAAGAAACAAAAGGAATTTCTCTAGATAGGTGATGCTACACCCTAATGGGAGCGACCCACATAGCCATGCTGCCTGCCCGATTTTTGTCATTTCCTAGGTGTGTGGCTTGAGGCTAGACTTACCTCTTCTCATCATTTCTTTATTTTCTTTGAATGCCACATCGTCAAAACTTCCCAATCACTAATTAACTTCCCCAAAAATATATTATAGGTATACGGCGAGAGAAACGAATTCCTCTACCACCATATATAAATACGTTTGAAGAGATCAACGTTCGTGATCAGTTAGAATTACTTTGTCAGACATTTGTCCATACAAGTTGTCCTGGGTTTGGACAAACCGAAGGCACTATTCAAGAATAGTCCTTGTACATCACCGTCTTTAATTTAAAAATCTCTGACGCGCGGCGTATAATCAAATCAAAGTGAAATATTTATTTCGGTCTCTTTGAAATGATTAGCGAATATTTCTGTTTTTAAATTGTTAATCTGAACATGACTAAAATAGGATTTACAGTTCTTATTTCATAAAGTACAGAACTGTACATGACTGGTTGCTTGTATCCAGTACTTAAGATTTACAGCTTAAAACTGACCAATTTAGCGTATATGTTACAAAATGTTTCTCTTTTAACTTTTTTGTTTAAAATTTAAATTTTCCATTAGAAAATAAATTTAAATTTAAAATAAATTTATAATTTTACTAAAATTACAGCTTCTGTATTTAAATTTTTTACTTCTGACAAAAACTGATCCTGATTCACTTCTTCCTTCACTTGCTAAAAAAAATATATTTTTATTTTATTATTTATTTTCCCTTTTTATTTAGTCTATTATTTATTTAAAAACTAGTTTAAATTTAAAATATATTTAAAAATCCTTTTTTGAAAATGAAAATGGCAAAGTACCACTTCTGGTCAAAGTACCAAACTGAAAACACGGTGTGCGCTCATGAAAAATTGGCCGGCTCTCATGGTTTGCAAAGTACCACATCTATTTGGCCAAAATACCACATTAGCTAAAGTACCACATTTATATATATCCAAAGTACCACATCACATTCCATGTATTTTCCTTACCCGATCACCCTAACACCACTTCTCCTTCTTCCTCCTCCTTCTTCCATGGACGTGCACATGCACAACCACGTGAGACCCTATCCACCACTACTGATCATCCACACAGGTCAACCTTCACCCCGATCATGATGCCCCCTTCCGATCACCTCCCCCTTACCGTGGCATCACTTCCTGCTAGAAAATACGTCATCCAAGAAAAACTTCTCCACGCCTCCCTCGACCTCTGGCGGCCCACTTCCTGCCACGTCACCACACCACCCTGACGCTCCTTCTCCCCCTGGACTGCACTTCCCTAGTGTCGTCGTCGCCGAGAAGTTCCAACGTCAAGAAACCGAACCCAAAGACCCTTCTAAACCCTATTTCCTCTTTGTTTGCAAAATCTACTTATTTAAAAATTAAATTGATATTTTTCCCATAATATATCCTATACTACCCCTTTTGGTTGAACGTCATCACTTCCAGTCGAGTGATTCGTCGAAAGTTCACCAAGTTGAACTTTTGGCCATCCCTTTATTTCTCACAATCCCTACCTCCAAAAATCTTGATTTTCTTTCTAAAAATCCTCATTTTGTTCCTCTATTTCATTTATATAATCAAAACAAGTTTTCCAGAGGTTTGAAAATCCACTTTGATTATGTGATTACAGAGAGTTGCTGTGTTATACTTTCCTGATGTTGTGTTTTCTTTTCTTAAGCTAAGATGCTTTTGCTTTGGTTAAGAACTACCCCGAGTGTATACATTTGAACCTATGCTATCCTAGTACAAACCAGTGGCCATATTCCCTTCAAACCATCAAACATTGGAGCCCTTTTGGTGATTTAAAACCAACAACTATTCTGTTTATATATATATATATATATATATATATATATATATATATATATAGTTGAAACAGGACATAAATCTTGAGCAAACAAAATAATCCAACTAAAACCACCACTGAATTCAGTACCAATCCCTATTTATTAAGCATAGAATGGTATGCAAACAAAGTTGTACTCAACAAGGAGCATACCATAGACAGACAGTTCAAAACAGAAATATGCAGGAATTTCAAACAGAAAATTAAAAGCAGTTTTAATCACCTTAAATGCTTAAAACCCTTAGCTTTCTAACTGAATTCTGCTGAATGGTTTTGTGTTGTGTGAGGGAGATGTGTGCATGGTCAGCTCTTTATATAGTGGTAGGAAATGAATAAAAAAATTGGTGTATTAAATGCTGATTTGAAAACAGAAAACAATTTTCAGTTTGACAAATGATTGACAATATTAAAAATCCATTTCTCTCTCAAAATCAAACACTACTACCAAAATTCACGTGGATCATATCAGCTCTGAAAATTTCCTGTGCAAGGCATATTATTCCTCCATTGGTTTACTATGAACCATCACATTTAATGCTCATGTCCTTAACCATGTTTTCACAAATCTTTTTTCCTTGGTTTTAACAAATTTGGTAATCATCCTTATACCATAAATGCTCAGAATTCTAATGAGTTTTCAAAGCCATATTTTCCCCACATGACAATATGATTTAACACAAAATTATTTAAAACATTTACTTGCCTTTCAAGGTGAAAGAAAATCTGAAAGTTTTAGTACAATCAATGGCATGTGATGAAAAATACTTAGAAAAATTCTTAGAAAATCTGTAGTGTAGCATTGATCTAGTGTAGGCAAGATTATGGTATATATGCAAGATTTCGTGAATCTTTTATGCACATGTCTTTTGACAAATACAACCATGTTTTAAAAGATGCAAAAGAAAATGGTATTTTCAGAAAATCATGTGAGAAAAGAAATAGATTTAAAAACTGAAAATACTTTAATCTATATTGATTTTCCATGTGCACAATATTTTCCTTGTGATCCTAGTTGCTAGCAAATCCATAGTGTAGATGACTCATGAATGAGATCATGATTTGAATTGACAATTCTTGCTCTTGATTTGATGCATATATAAATGCAAAAAAATTCCTTGCATTTTGTTTTGAGAACATAAAGAGTTTTTTATCGTGTTTTTATCCAAGAGGGTTTTAAGTTTAAAGTAAAGAATTATCCAAAAATAAGGTTTTAAACTCTTTTGAGAAAAAAAAATGAACAAAGTGTTTGCAAAAAGAATGGCATTTTAAAATTTTGCTATGTACAAGTGTTATTCTTTATATATGTATAAAATGAATTTAAATAAATGCTATCAAATATATGCTATCATACATACATAAGAAAAAATGCAAAATTTAAACCTTTGACATGTTCGAAATATTTTGAAGTCTTGATTTTTAAATTTGTAATTGTAAATACGTACTCACGATCAATTTATATTTGTGTTTGCGATCGGTATAAAAACCTGGTCATTACAACCTACCCCCTTATAAAAATTTCGTCCTCAAAATTTGTAAACAGAAGATAAGCAAAAGATAATATATATATATATATATATCATGTAATAATACGTTCAACTGACTACAGCAAAATACAAGAACCATACTCGACTAGTATCGAGTTATAGACTACAGCAAAATACGAGTACTACTATAATATACATATCCGCCATACTACTAGTACTACTATAATATACATATTCGCCATACTACTAGTACTACTATATGTACAATTCCATCCCAGTCCATCTATCCTACTCTGAGCTGCTACTAATCTCGATGACATCCTCGTCATCTGAAATGATAACCATCTCCTTGTCATCCGGAATGACAATCACATCCTCATCATCCGGAATGATGATCACATCCTCACTGTCCGATATATCAACCACCTCAACTACCTCATCACTCTCCTCAGAGTCGTCATCATCTGAAAGCTCTATGATCTCAATGGGAGAGGGTGGGTAAAGAATCATATCGGGATAGGAATAACCCATGAGTGGCACCATATCCCCTCCATTAGCCAGATACTGTGCCATCTCCTGTGCTAGCTGCTCACATAGGACAGCTAACTGCCCATCCATAGGTACTGGTGGGGTCACAACCCAAGGCTCATACTGTGGCTGAGCAAGTGGAATGTCCTCCTCGGGCTGTGGCTGAGCAAGTAATGTCCACCTCAGGCTCTCCCTCTGGATCCTCCTCGAGCTCCTCCTCAGGCTCCTCCTCTAGTTCCTCCTCAGGATCCTCCTCAGGATCCATATCATCATCGTCATCCTTGTCTCCATCATCTCCACTGCTGCAATCATCACCATCTTCATCATCTCCTCCCTCACCTACATAGTACTCCTCCTGGTCGTCATCTCCCTCATAATCGAGCTCCTGAAGGAAGTCCATGTTGTCATCCTTAATGGGAGACTCCCTGTGGTAGATACCTGACTCCTCTATGTCTATATATCGTCTCATCCCCTCATCATCCTGAGTACCTACAAGCTCATGAATACTGATGCCGGTGTGAAATCTCAATCTCTGTAATGGGGTCAGTCTCTTCCTTGCGGTTCTCTTAAAGACAGGTGCCATCTGGAAAAGAAACAAAGAACAGATTTCAGTATAAGTGATTGTAAACTGAAAGAGTTCATAAGTCCTACGAACGTTGAGTCCTCAAAACCATCCACAATCCACAGAGATGAAAACCCAAAATTCCATTTCCAAACATAAGATAACATCCATACCAGCCATACAATACCATCATACTTAGGATACGTCCAAATCAAACATAGGATAGCTAACACCTAGTTCAAAACAAAATCCAGATAGAACTCCTTGATGTGCTTCTCTGTTTCCCAAGTACAGTCATACGGATTCTCACTCCACTGTATCTTGAGCAGTTTCACATCCTTACTCCGAAGTCGCTTTTCTTCTTTATCCATCACATAGACAGAAACACCCCACTTCCGTTAAGGTCACTCACAAAGGGAGTGCCTTAACTTTGGTGGAGGGTTATAGGTACAAGACATAGAAAATTTTACAAGACAGATAAATTTAAGCAGCGAAAATTCAAACATTTACTGCATACGTAGTTCAATGCAAAAACCTTACATCAAATTGTCTCCAAATAACATCCAAAACATTACAACATAATCTCTATCTTGATTATTGAATAAAGAAGCATAAACCCAAAGTAAAAGTGCATAAATCCCCAAGGATAAAGACCAAGAGCCATAGCCAAGGTGAGAGAGAGTCCAAATCATACATCTACTATCTTGAAGCTTGCAAAGAGTCTGACTAACCTGCAGTATTCCATCCATGTGGACCTGAGGGGAAATGGAAGAAAAGAGGACGAGAGAAAATGGGTCAGAAAATAAGTCTGGTAATTTCAGTGATTACTAGTATTTAAACAAGGAAAGAGATCATGACAGTGATAACAGAACATAGAACAATACCCTAATATAAGATAAGATGAGCATGTGATCGCACCCACTACTATAGTCTCTGCACCTACCAAATATTGGTTCAACCTGCCCCACGTGTTTATAACAAACGATCCCTTTAATGATCGACTCCTACTCGCATGTATTCATGTCATGTGTCATTCGGCCCCGCTTGACTGTAGCTACCTATGCTGGTCCCACCATGGGGTGTATCAGTCCCTCTGGTGGCAACCCGACACGATTCAAGATGCACAGTGTATACTACTGATGCCTAGTGCCTGATTTTTCCACTTCGGAGTATGTGCACGCCCATACTCCGTCAGAACCTACACTGGCCCACCAACCGCTGACGTTTTGACCACTTATAATTCAGCCCATTAATCGTACCCCACCCTGCCTAGTTTCAGGGTACCATAATACATCTATGTGGGTTACTGCTGAAACGGGTCCCCGTTACTAGGGTTTTATAATCAACATGTTTATTGGTTAAGTGTCCAAGTTTACCTAACTTCACCCATTCGTTTAGTTAACATGTTGAATCGGTTAATTGTTTTCGTAATTTACTTAACCCTACCAATCTTGACTTAGCTTTAATTTATTAAAGCACCAACCACTCACATTAGACAGGTCTTGTTGTGGTCACTGGATGTGCCGGTCGGTTCTTGGCAGATTTATACCACAACTCAGTCTAACCTCGGGTTCTTTTTTTGGGCTTGATGCACTAACCACCCACATTAGACAGGTCTTGTTGTGGTCACTGGATATGCCGGTCGGTTTCGGGCAGATTAACACCACAACTCAGTTTAACCTCGGGTTAGGCATATTCGTCTTTTCTAAAATTCATACTTTTCTATATATGTCAAATTTCTTTATATAGATTAAATTTGATTTAATCATGCCATAATTATCCTTTTATTTTTCTTACCATAAATGGTATATCAAATATACCATTTAATGAACAAATCTATGCCATGAATTTTCATATTTTCCCATCGTTATCCCCGTAGAACGTGCGTATGAATTACATGAGATGCTGGGCTAGCAAATTAGCCCAAACTCATAAACAAAAGGGGTAATAAACAAGGAGCATAAAATAAACATAAAATAGCATACATTTAACTTATCACATGTAACTTGGCATAAATATACTATTATCTTAACTAAACAGGCAAGGATGAACTTGTGACTAAGTTGGATCTAATTTTCATGCAAACTTGATATGTGTCTAACATGGAGGTTTTAACATATAAACCACAATTTGGCATACTAAATTATGTATGTCAAAACATAAGAAAGCCACTATGAACATTTTTAATCACAATTTAGCATGATGTTAAAAACATAAGAGAATTACAATTCCACTTTTACAACATAAATAGATTCAACCTAACATGAACATACATGAGTGTAGATCTAACATATAAGCATGTGTTTTAGATCACAAACTTGCAATTAACCACCAATTTATAGCATGACATGTTTTACCATTTAATTGGCAAAATAAATCCACTACCCAAATCATAATAGATTTTAATAACATAAAATATGTTCATCACCACAAGCATATAGACATGATTAATATAACATGTTTATCGTCACAAGCATATAGACATGAAATATACAACATGTTCATCGCCACAATCATATAAACTTGAAATATACAACATGTTCATCGCCATAGACATGATTAATTTCAACGATACTTTAAGATAAACGACAATCAAATCTTATACATAAGCATCATTCTATATCCTAATTACAACATGTCATAATCGAAAGAATGTTTTAATCTACGTAATAACCCACTTACAAACTAAAAGAAATTCTTGCGTTCTGAATTCTGAAATTGGAGATGCGCGCCTTTGTTGAAGATCGTTGAATTAGAATTTTTCTTATTTGATTTTAAATGTAAGCTTTAAACTCGTCTTTGATTTGAAAATGGTGACGGCTACTCCAAGTTCTCTACTGATGGCATTTTAGTTCTAGGATTACTTTTCTGTGTGTTTTTAGGTTGAACATTGAGTTGTTTATATAGAATTTCAGTTTAATTATAGCCGTCGGATGAACCTAGGGTTAATCACAGCTACTCAGACCAGATCAGGACCATCCAGAAACCCTAGTGACTCAGTAGCAAGTCATTAATCGTTCAAATTTTAGATCTGGTCGGGGGCCAGGTCGACCCTAAGGTCGACCCCGAGGTCGACCTTTGGGGTGGGGAGGTCGACACTAGGGTCGATCCCCTAGTCGACCTGCATGGGCGGGAATTTTCCCGCCCAGCCTGCTTCTGACTTCTGTTCGAATTTGAATCCGTTTTCGAGCTGTTTGAATTTATTTGAATTTTTCTGGAAACTTCTAACAGCTATAACTTCTTCATACGAAGTCCAATTTATACAAACTCGGACTCTATCTCAACCAGAATTCCGAGAAGAACACAATGGCATAACCTGTTTCCCTTAATTCTCATATTTTAAATTAAGTATTCTAGGATTCGTTATTATAATGTTAATAGAAAGTACGGGGTGTTACATTCTCCCCTCTTTTTAGGATTTCGTCCCCGAAATCTTCAAGTCGAGAAGAACTTATATCCTACCATCCAAACACCCATCTACTCAACCATCGAACACAGGCGTCCATTGTCCTTAAAAGATTTCTGATGCTTCATGATCATATGCATTGTGTGTGTACATGTCCTTATCTAATGCAAAATCAGGCGGTCTACTAATTCAGTTGACCTCCTTAATGCAAATTATGTTGGTGCCATGAGTCCATTATGAATGCGATTTTTCCCCACTCAAAATTTCTCACATGAGTGCACAACCATTCATACAAATGCAACGTCCATATGATAACACATCAAACTTCAATCCATATACAAATACATATATGCATATGCATTATGAAAGTGAGTGAGCCGAGCTAATACCTATCGTGTGTGTATATGCATCCACTAGCAACCACTTGCAACCACTTGCAACCACCAATCATAACATGTTCCAATTACATGTTTACAACCACATGGGTTCCTATCTAAGGATAAAGGATAGGATCGAGAAGATATACCTAAAAAGATAGATACGAGCATAAACTTTGAGGAAAAAGAGATTAAAGACGTACCCTCAAAAAGAAAAGGGTAGGTTGCGCGTATTCTGTCCTCAGTTCCCAAGTCGCGTCTTCCTCGGTGTTGCTCCATTGAACTTTGACGAGCTTAACTTCGCGGTTGCATAGCTTTTTGACCTCTGTTCCCAAGATACGGGTTGGAATTCTCCTCACAGTTGCTTCTCGTTCAACTTCAACTTCTTCTTGCATACTTTTTTCTACCACTTCCGCAGATTCGTGTAAGCATTTACGCAGGTGAGAGACATGAAAGACATTATGAACCCCGGCCAACCTTTCGGGGAGCTGTACCCTATAAGCCATCTTCCCAATCTTCTCGATGATAAGGAACGACCCTACAAATCTTGGTGCTAACTTCCCCGCGGATCCAAAGTGAACGACGTTCCTCAAAGGAGATACTTTAAGGAACACCTTGTCTCCCACTTCGAACTCAAGATCATTTCTTCTTTTGTCTACGTAGGACATCTGTCTGTCTTGGGCAGTCTTCATTCTTCTTCGTATCAATTCTACTTTTTCTGAAGTCTCCCTAATCATGTCTGTCCCAAGTATGAGCTTGTCTGTGGACTCCCACTAGCAAGTTGGTGACCTGCACGGCCTTCCATATAAGGCTTTGAAAGGTGCCATGTTTATGGTAGCTTGGTAGCTATTGTTGTAAGCAAATTCCACCAAAGGTATATGATCCTCCCATGTACCTCCAAAGTCAAGAATGCATAGTCTCAAGAGATCTTCTAATACTCTGTTGACTCTTTCCTTCTGGCCATCGGTTTGAGGGTGATAGGCCGTGCTTAAGCATAACTGTGTGCCTACAGCCTCTTGTAAACTTTTCCAAAACTTGCTCGTGAACTTCTACTCTTAACGGGTATAAAGTGGGCGCTTTTTGTGAGCTTGTCCACTATTACCCAAATGCTGGTATTGCCCCTTCTTGACCTAGGCAACCCATCTATAAAGTCCATCGACATGCTATCCCATTTCCACTGTGGGACTTCTAGAGGATGGAGCAGACCACCAGGCTTCTTCTGCTCTGCCTTGACTTGTTGGCATATTAAACACTTAGAAACAAATTCAGCTATGTCTCGCTTCATGCCATTCCAAAAGAAAACTCTTTTGATGTCTTTATACATTTTGTCTCCGCCTAGGTGTATGGTCAGTTTGGAATGGTGTGCCTCTTCTAGAACCGCTTTTACCAAGCCTCTTGTTTGTGGGACACATAGCCTTCCATCTCGTCTCAACCAGCCCTTGGCATCATTGGAGTATCTATTGAGGTGACTAGAAGTCTCATCCCTAGTTAACTTGTCCATTACTTCGGCTAGCTGAGGGTATTCTCTTTGCGCGGCTCCGATTGAGTCTAATAGAGTTGGTCACACTTCTAATGTTGCTAGCAACCCAGGTACAAAGTCGGTGGAGGGTTTGAAGTTAAAGCTTGCTATGAACTCCAAGCTTTGCCTTTCCACAAAGAGAGGGCTTAAGGTCAGTTTCTTTCTACTCAAGGCGTCAGCTACTGCATTGCCCTTGCCAGGAGTGTAGGAAATCTTAAAATCGTACGAGGCAAGAAACTCCATCCACCTTTGTTGCCTCAAGTTGAGATCTTTCTGCGAGAATAGGTATTTCAACGATTTATGATCAGTATATAGTTCAAATTTCTCACCCAGGAGATAATGGCGCCAAGATTTAAGTGCAAAGACGATGGCTGCCAACTCTAGGTCGTGGGTTTGGTAGTTTTTCTCGTGTACTTCCAATTGCCTCCCACCATAAGCTACTACCTTCCCTTCTTGCATCAGAACAGTGCCCAGTCCCGTTCCACGTGCATCTGTGTATACTGTAAACATCTTGCTTCCATCAGGCAATGTCAGAATTGGGGCTGTTGTTAGAGCCCTTTTTAAACGTTGGAAAGCAGTATCACAATCTAAATCCCAATTGAAAGCTAGGTTCTTCTTTGTCAATCTTGTTAGTGGGGCTGTGATTTTTGCAAAATCTTTGATGAACTTTCTATAAAAGCCTGCTAGCCCGAGAAAGCTTCGGACTTCGGTTGCATTTCGAGGAACCTTCCAATCTTGCACAACAACCACTTTTGCGAGGTCAACAGTTATCCCCTCTTTGGACACCACATGTCCAAGGAACCTAACTTCTTCTCTCCAGAAATGGCATTTGGAGAATTTCGCCTTCAACTGATGTGCACAGAGAGTATCCATGACTTCTTTTAGATGCTGAGCATGCTCTTCCACATCCTTTGAGAAGATCAAAAGATCGTCCACGAAGACCACTACAAACTTATTAAGGAACTCTCGGAACACCCTGCTCATTAAATCAACGAAGTAAGCATGTGCGTTTGTCAAGCCGAAAGGTATGACAAGCCACTCGAAGAAACCATCCGGAGTTCTGAACGCGGTCTTATCAATGCTGTCTTCAGCCACTCTTAGCTGGTGAAACTCGGTAGCTAAATCTAATTGGGAGAAAACCGATGCACCTACAAGCTGATCGAACAAATCATCTATTCTCGGGAGTGGGTGCCTATTCTTCTTAGTTAGCTTGTTTAGCTCCCTTTAATCAACACATAGGCGAAGCGAACCATCAGCTTTGGTTGCGAATACTACCGGAGCACCCCATTCAGATATACTCCGCCTTATGAACCCCTTTTCGAGCAGCTCTTTGATTTGCTTGCTGAGCTCCTTTCTCTCCCTTGGGGCTATGTGCCTAATGGGTAAAGCAACGGGCTTTGCATTATCAACGAGGTATATGCGGAAGTCTATCTCCTGCTTCGTAGGTAAGTCCTTTACCTCTTCAAACACATCCGAGTATTCACGGACTATCCTTACAGACTGCAAGTTCTCAACAGACGCATCAAGAGATTCTAGATAACTAAGCATAACGAAGTTCATGGGATTACAAAAAATTTCGAGAGTGTTACCGAGGCGAGTCATGAGTCTAACCACTCTCTTTTCACAATCGAGGACGGCACCATTACTAGATAGTCAGTCCATGCCTAGAATCAACCCATAGCCCGTGAAGCCCAAAAACAAAGGCATTACATTTAAACCCAACGCTTAGTATAGATGATTTCAAATCCAAACAAACCATTGACAAATAGGCTAAGCCCCCAGTTGGGTTTGAAACAACCAAGGGATCCTCTACTATACTGGTGTCTAGGTGCAGAGTTTCCACTAAAGCAGTAGATATAAAAGAGTGCGATGCGCCAGAATCAAATAGTGTATGAACAGGATGATGAAAAAGATAGACTAAACTTTCGACAAAAATATTTCTACCTCGTTCTTGCGGAGGTGCCGTGAGAGCGTGAACTTGTCCTCTGGAAGAAGGTCCAGCTCCCTACCCTTGCTTCTTTGGGCAAGCCCTTGCCATGTGTCCTTGTCTCACAACAGTGGAAAAAGCCACCATCTTCCTTTTCTTCTTCTTGCAGTCTTTGATCAGATGCCCAGGAATGCCACAGAAATTACACTTTCTCTTTTCACGGGGTTTGTTGTTCTTCCTGCCTTTCTTTGAATCAGCCTTCTTGTTCTACGACCCTTCCCCCTTCTTATCTTGAGGCACTTCTGCTTTTGCCTCATTCTTTCCCTTGTCCTCCTCATGTAAGAGTGCCATGTCCACTAACCTCTCGTAAGTAGCCCACATAGGTATATGGGTCATAGCCAAGCTGTGAAGTGGCTCATTCAATCCTTGGACAAAACGGAGAGCCTTCTTATGAGGAGTATTCACTAAGTCCAGTCCAAATCGGGCCAGCTGATTGAATTGGTTGACGTACTCCTTGACCGTCATGCTTCCTTGCTTAAGAGATAAGAACTTTTCCAGCTGTAAAATTCGTTCAGCTTGTGAGAGGAATTTCATTTCAAATCTTATTCTGAAATCCATCCATGTTTCAATCGGTCTTTCAGCGTTAGTGACCTCCTACCAATAGGAAGCTTCATCTTTGAGCAACCACACTGCCAACTGTATCTTTTGTCTATCATCCACCTCGAAGATATCGAATAGATCTTCAGTTTCTTTGATCCAATTCCTTGCTTCTACAAATGATTCAGTTCCCTTGAAATCCCTTCCACCTATGGCCCTAAAGTCTCTACAAATCTTTGAGAAGGCATTTGCACGAGGAGGAGGAGGAACCGCTGCAGCTGGAGGAGTAATATCTGCTAGGCCTGCGTCATTGACCCTAGCCTCTAAGTACCTCCTGAACCAGCCAGGTATCGGTACACCCTCAGGAAGGTTAAGATTCCCAGACATGCTGAAACGGAAAAAGAAAAGATTCAAAACAAAGGATAGGATGATATGGCATATGGCTTTGGGGATTATGCCTTTTTAAATTTATAACAACACTTTTTCTTGAAAAATGCTTCTTTATGTTTCCTTTTGAAAATAGTTTTTCAAAAATACTTATCTGATATGGTAAACCTTTGCTCTGATACCAAGTGAAACACCCCACCTCCGTTAAGGTCACTCACAAAGGGAATGCCTTAACTTTGGTGGAGGGTTATAGGTACAAGACATAGAAAAATTTACAAGACAGATAAATTTAAGCAGCGGAAATTCAAACATTTATTGCATACGTAGTTCAATACAAAAGCCTTACATCAAATTGTCTCCAAATAACTTCCAAAACATTACAACATAATCCATGTCTTGATTATTAAATAAAGAAGCATAAACCAAAAGTAAAAGTGCATAAATACCCAAGGATAAAGTCCAAGAGCCATAGCCAAGTTGAGAGAGAGTCCAAATCATACATCTACTATCTTGAAGCTTGCAAAGAGTCTGACTAATCTGCAGTATTCCCTCCCTGTGGACCTGGGGTGAAACGGAAGAAAAGAGGACGAGAGAAAATGGGTCAGACAATAGGTCTGGTAAGTTCAGTGATTACTAGTATTTAAACAAGGAAAGGGATCATGACAGTGATAACAGACATAGGACAATACCCTAATATAAGATAAGATGAGCATGTGATCGCACCCATTACTATAGTCTCTGCACCTACCAACTATTGGTTCAACCAACCCCACGTGTTTATAACAAACGATCCCTTTAATGATCGGCTCCTACTCGCATGTATTCATGTCTTGTGTCATTCGGCCCCGCTTGACTGTAGCTACCTGTTCTGGTCCCAACATGGGGTGTATCAGTCCCTTTGGTGGCAACCCGACACGATTCAAGATGCACAGTGTACACTATTGATGCCCAGTGCCTGATTTTTCCACTCCAGAGTACGTGCACGCCCATACTCCATCTTACACTGGCCCACCAACCACCGATGTTTTGACCACTTATAATTCAGCCCGTTAATCGTACCCCACCCTGCCTAGTTTCAGGGTACCATGATACATCTATGTGGGTTACTGCTGAAATGGATCCCCGTTACTAGGGTTTTATAATCAACATATTTATTGGTTAAGTGTCCAAGTTTACCTAACTCCACCCATTCGTTTAGTTAACATGTTGAATCGGTTAATTGTTTTCGTAATTTACTTAACCCTACCAATCCTGACTTAGCTTTAATTTATTAAAGCGCCAACCACTCACATTAGACAAGTCTTGTTGTGGTCACTGGATGTGCCGGTCGGTTCTTGGCAGATTTATACCACAACTCAGTCTAACCTCGGGTTCTATTTTTGGGCTTGATGCACCAACCACCCACATTAGACAGGTCTTGTTGTGGTCACTGGATATGCCGGTCTGTTCCGGGTAGATTTACACCACAACTCAGTCTAACCTCGGGTTAGGCATATTCGTCTTTTCTAAAATTTATATTTTTCTATATATGTCAAATTTCTTTATGTAGATTAAATTTGATTTAATCATGCCATAATTATCCTTTGATTTTTCTTACCATATGGTATATCAAATATACCATTTAATGAACAAATCTATGCCATGAATTTTCATATTTTCCCATCACTATCCCCGTAGAACGTGCGTATTAATTACATGAGATGTTGGGCTAGCAAATTAGCCCAAACCCATAAACAAAAGGGGTAATAAACAAGGAGCATAAAATAAACATAAAATAGCGTACATTTAACTTATCACATGTAACTTGGCATAGATGTACCATTATCTTAACTAAACAGGCAAGGGTGGACTTGTGACTAAGTTGGATCTAATTTTCATGTAAACTTGATATGGGTCTTACATGGAGGTTTAACATATAAACCACAATTTGGCATACTAACTTATGTATGTCAAAACATAAGAAAGCCACTATGAAAATTTTTAATCATAATTCAACATGATGTTAAAAACATAAGAGAATTACAATTCCACTTTTACAACATAATTAGATTCAACCTAACATGATAATACATGAGTGCAGATCTAACATATAAGCATGTGTTTTAGATCACAAGCTTGCAATTAACCACCAATTTATAGCATGGCATGTTTTACCATTTAATTGGCAAAATAAATTCACTACCCAAATCATTGTAGATTTTAATAACATAAAATATGTTCATCACCACAAGCATATAGACATGATTAATATAACATGTTTATCGTCACAAGCATATAGACACGAAATATACAACATGTTCATCGCCACAAGCATATAGACATGAAATATACAACATGTTCATCGCCATAGACATGATTAATTTCAACGATACTTTAAGATAAACGAGAATCAAATCTTATACATAAGCATCATTCTATATCCTAATTACAACATGTCATAATCGAAAGAATGTTTAAATCTACGTAATAATCCACTTACAAACTAAAAGAAATTCTTGCGTTTTGAAATCTGAATTCTGAAATTGGAGATGCGCGCCTTTGATGAAGATCGTTGAATTAGAATCGTTCTTATTTGATTTTAGATGTAAACTTTAAACTCGTCTTTGATTTGAAAATGGTGACGGCTACTCCAAGTTCTCTACTGACGGCATTTTAGTTCTAGGATTATTTTTCTGTGCGTTTTTAGGTTGAACATTGAGTTGTTTATATAGAATTACAGTTTAATTAGAGTCGTCGGATGAACCTAGGATTAATCACAGCCACTCAGACCAGATCAGGACTATCCAGAAACCCTAGTGACTCAGTAGCAAGTCATCAATGTTTCAAATTTCAGATCTGGCCAGGGGCCAGGTCGACCCCCAGGTCAACCTCTGGGGGGGAGGTCGACACTAGGGTTGACCCCCTGGTCGACCTGCCTGGGCGGGAATTTTCCCGCCCAGCCCGCTTCTGACTTCTGTTCGAATTTGAATTTGTTTTCGAGCTTCTTGAATTTATTTGAATTTTTCTAGAAGCTTCTGATAGCCATAACTTCTTCATACAAAGTCCAATTGATGCAAACTCGGACTCTATCTCAACCAGAATTCCGAGTCGAACACAATGGCATAACCCGTTTCCCTTAATTCTCACATTTTAAATTAAGTATTCTAGGATTCGTTATTATAATTTTAATAGAAAGTACGGGGTGTTACATAGACTGGGTATCTAACCACAGTCAAGTTCGGTTCAACTTCAAGATCCTCCTGAACCGATGGTTCTAGAATTAAAGACGGGTCGTGAACACATTTGCGAAGATGAGGCACATGAAAAATATTGTGAATCCCTGCCATCCTTTCTGGTAATTCCACCCTATAAGCAAGAGATCCAACCTTCTCAAGAACACGGAAAGGTCCCACATATCGTGGGGCTAACTTCCCTGTCTTACAAATTCTGATTGTTCCCTTAATTGATGAAATTTTCACAAACACCAAATCTCCAACAGAAAAATTCATATCCCTTCGTCTTTTGTCTGCATAATTTTTTTGTTGATCCTAGGCCTTCTTCATTCGTCTTTTAACTAACTTGGCCTTCTCAATTGCTTCTCGAATCATATCTGGTTCGAGAACAAGTATATTTCCTGACTCTACCCAACAAGTTGGTGATCTGCACGGTCTACCATAGAGAGCTTCATATGGTGCCATACCTATACTTACTTGGTAGCTGTTGTTATAGGAGAATTCAACTAGATGTAGGTGATCCTCACACGATCCTCTAAAGTCAAGAATGCATGCTCTTAACAGGTCTTCCAATATCATGTTTACCCTTTCTGTCTGGCCGTCTGTTTGGGGATGATAAGCGGTACTTAAATTCACCTTAGATCCCAAAGTTGTTTGGAGTGCTTCCCAGAATTTATTGGTGAAAATGGGATCTCTATCACTTATAATACTTACTGGGACTCCATGTAATCGTAAAATCTCCCTTATAAAAATATCGGCTAACGTAGCTGCAGTCCGAGTTGGTTTCACTAGAATAAAATGCGCACTCTTCGTCAGTCGATCTACTATCACCCAAACTCCTTCATATCCTTTTCTGGTCTTGGGTAAACCATCGATGAAATCCATTGATATCATTTCCCACTTCCAGTTAGGAATCTCCAAAGGTTTTAGTAATCCTGCTACTTTCTGGTTATCACCCTTTATTTGCTGGCAGCATAGACACGGATTTATATAAGCCAGAATATCTCTCTTCATCCCAGACCACCAAAATACTCGCCTCATATCTCTATACATTTTGTGTACTCCTAGATGAATACTCAGCTTTGATTTATGACATCCTGCCAAAACTTCTTGCCTTAACCCGTCCACATCAGGAACACACAGTCTTCCATTAATTCTGAGAATACCTTGGCCATCCACTTCAGCATCTGACTCCCCACCTCTTATTACTCCTTGAATTAATTTCTCCAGATTTTCATCTCTCCATTGATTTGCCATTATTCTTCCTTGAAGTGCTGGAGTAGTTTCTAGAAGAGATAAGATCGCATTTCTGCTTAGACAGTCTGCTACGACATTTGCTTTTCCTGGAGTATAGATAATATCCAGATCGTATGAAGCGAGAAACTCCAACCACCTTTGTTGCCTCAAGTTGAGTTCTTTTTGGGAAAACAGATATTTGAGTGGTTCGTGATCTGTGAAAAGTTCGAACTTCCCTCCTAATAGGTAGTGCCTCCACATTTTTAATACAAAACAACTGCCAATAACTCTAGATCATGTGTAGCGTAATTCTTCTCATGGAACTTCAATTGTCTACTAGCATACGCAACCACACTTCCATTCTACATTAGTAATGCACCGAGTCCCACTCCACAAGCATCACTATAAACCTCAAATCTACTTTTTTTCGTCAGAAACAGCTAGAGCAGGTGCTTCTGTCAATTTCTTCTTTAATCTTTGAATGATTCTTCACATTTCGGAGTCCATATAAATTTCTCACCCTTCTTTGTCTGCTTAGTCAGATGAGAAGAAATCTTAGAATAATCTTGGATAAACCTCCTGTAGTATCCTGCTAATCCCAAGAAACTACGAACCTCCGTCGGTGTTCTGGGCTGCTTCCATTGTTGCACCGCTTCAACTTTGATTGGATCCACAGAAATAGCATCTCCATTTACAATGTGCCCTAAGAATCTAACTTCATATTGCCAGAAATGACATTTAGAAAACTTTGCCTTCAATACATTCGTCCTTAGAGTCTCTAATACCACTTTAAGATGATATCAGTGCTCTTCTTCTGTCTTTGAAAAGATTAGGATATCGTCAATAAAAACCAAGACGGACTTGTTCAGAATCTTTCTGAAGACACGATTCATCAAATCAAGAAAATAAGCAGGTGCGTTGGTTAGTCCTAATGGCATAACTAACCATTCATAAAAGAAATCCGGGCCTCTGAATGCAGTTAAAGGAATACTATCTTCGGCAATCCTTAACTGATGGAATCCTGTTGCAAGATCCATTTGAGAAAACACCGTAGCTCCATTCAACTGATCAAAGAGATCGTCAATTCGCGGCAAAGGATACTTATTCTTGATGGTCACTTTATTTAACTCTCTATAGTCAACGCATAATCTTAGTGATCCATCGGACTTAACCACAAAGACTACCGCTAAACCCCATCTTGAAAACTGATCAATTCTCTTGCCAACAAATCTTGAGTTTGCTTTTCGAGTTCCATGACTTCCTTCGGTGCCATTCGTCTTTTTGGTTGAACTATCAGTCTGGCTCCTGGAATTAAATCGATGCGGAACTCTATCTCGCGATGTGGGGGTGAACTCTTAACTTCTTCAAATACGTCAGAGAAATCCCTCACTACTTCTAACGTCTCCAATTTCTCTTGTAGTGCCTCCAAAGCATACAAGAAACTACACATGTGAAAACCGGGTTTTCCACACGGTATCCTAGCTTTGCTCCCAATATTGGTTATCAAAGTTACGATATCTTTGTCGCATTTAATCTTAGCTTGGAATTTACTCAACCAGACTATCCCAAGTATAAAATTAAATCCTTTGAAATCCAAAACGTAGAAATCGAAAGGAAAGGAATGCGAAAGGTATGAGAGTGCCACATTATCGCAATACATTTTTAATTCAGTTTTCCCGCCAATAGGATTAGATACGCAAATTGGATTCATGGAAATCTTTGTGATAAATTGGAATTTTCCTACCGTTCCAGAAGAAATGAAACTATTCGAGGCGCCGGTGTCAAATAAAACATGAACATCAATTCCATTTAAATCAAAAGTACCTTCGAGAACTCCCTTGCCTTTCACATCCTGGGAAGTTGATGGTTCAGTTTTGATAGCATATACCTTTGGTTGATATGCCCTCTTTATGAGTGGACAGTCTTTAACCAAGTGCCCAGGCTGATGGCTATTGAAACACAAAGTCTTCATCACCATTGCATTTCCAGGGCCTTGCTGTTGTTTCTTCTGTTGTTGCTGAGGTTGTTGTTGTTGTTGCTGGTTTTGCTGTGGCTTTTTCGTTGTTGGTTTGGTGCAGAACTTGGCAATATGTCCCTTCTGCAGGCAATTGTGGCATTTGGTATCCTTGAATCTCTCCTTGGATTTTTTTCCCCATCTTTGGTACTCCTTTGTTGTTGTTCTAGTTTGGATTGAATTTCCTCTTATTTGGATTCTCATTACTAGGTCCTCCTGTCTGTGTTGCTTTTGCAACTGGATTCTTTCCCTCCAGTGCCTCATAACGAACTGCCATATCAACTAGATCAAAAAATGGAATCTTGAGGTGTCTAATCATTTGAACTTGCAGGCTATCCTTCAATCCTGCTATAAACATTTCATTCTTCTTGAGTGGGTATTGATCAGTTCTGGCCCAAAACAGGAAAGTGCATTGAATTTGTTTTCATATTCGGATATTTTCATGTTCCCTTGTTTGAGATCGACGAAATCCAGATACATCCTAGTTTTTCCAGCGGCAGGAAGAAATTGCGCTTCAAATGCTTCTTTGAATTTGTCCCAAGTAAAATCTTCTTCAGGAACATTCGCAGTTTGAGCGTCCCACCAGATTGCAGCAGCTTCTTGAAGTTGCCATGAGGCTAAGAGACGTTTCTGCTCATCATTCAATTTCAATCCTTTTAAAATCCTCTTACAGGACCTCAACCATGCTTGAACCTTACTAAAAGACTCGGTCCCTTTGAATATCTTCCCTCCAAGAGTGGTATACTCCTTACAGATAGTTGCAAAGATTTTGTCCTGTTGGACTGGCGTAACTTCCTCTATAGTTTCTACTCGATCTTGGGAGGCAGTATTACGCCCATGGTAGTGGTAGTTCCACTAGCTCAACCTCTTCTTGCACGGGTACTCATACTTAATTACCTGAATACGACAGGTCGATAATCAAGACTTGATTGGATGTAACTAACTTAGTTATATCATCCAAGTTGATTTAAATTTACTTTAACTTTTATATAAATATATGCTCTCTCACACTCACCCAAAGCCTAGGTAATCAGTAACCTAAGCTCTGATACCAACTGTAACGACCCAACTTTCAAACACATCAGAAGTCGTGCCATTAATAAGAATAAGAAAAGATAGAAGATAAAATCATAGAAGAACATCAGAATCTCACAGCGCAATTTTTACAAAAGGTACTACTTCATAATATTTCACAGCAGTACATATTACATCAGAGCATCATAGATCTAGTTATACAAGACATTCATAGTACATCCTTAATTATACATATCATTGATAACCAACTTACAGACTTATAATTAGACAGTAGATAAGATAAGTAGACCAGCACACAGAAAATCTCCATCCAGCTTTCCAAGTTTTCTTAACCTGATTCACTTGTCTATTCATAATAAGTGTTATGAATACCCAAGAGTTTAAGGGAAACATATACAAATAAACTTCGGGTCAGTCAGGGGACTGGTATGAGTAAACAGTTTAAAACATATTAAAAAAAAAATATCTCATCAGACCATGCCGTGAATATGGATGGGTTTTTACCTTGTGAGAATAAATCAATTTGTATATTTTAAATCAGATATTATTATAGTGTCTAGGTGTTTCACAAATAATTTAGAATCTAGAAGAAAGCTTACATCTCACATTCTCCTATATAGTATACAAATAAAACCGCTTGGCGCTTATGGAAATTTGATTTACAACTATGACAAGGAATGGGACCACCTCCCGATGATGAATCTCTTGAGGCAAATACACCTGGGTTCAACAAGAACTTCTTGCAACCCGGCCCACACATGACCAACCACTCATTCTCTTGAGTGTATCGAGTATATATCACCAATTGTTGTGTACGGCAACCATTTCCCGAATCAGCAGAATCGATAGAGTAATAAACAAAAGAAATTTCTCTAGATAGGTGATGCTACACCCTAATGGGAGCGACCCACATAGCCATGTTGTCTGCCCCATTTTTGTCATTTCCTAGGTGTGTGGTTTGAGGCTAGACTTACCTTTGCTCATCATTTCTTTATTTTCTTTGAGTGCCACATCGTCAAAACTTCCTAATCACTAATTGACTTCCCTAAAAATATATTATAGGTATACAGCGAGAGAAATGAGTTCCTCTGCCACCATATAAATACGTTTGAAGAGATCAACGTCCATGATCAGTTATAATTACTTTGTCAGACATTCGTCCATACAAGTTGTCCTGGATTTGGACAAACCGAAGGCACTATTCAAGAATAGTCCTTGTACATCGCTGTCTTTAATTTAAAAATCTCTGACGCGCGGCGTATAATCAAATCAAAGTGAAATATTTATTTCGGTCTCTTTGAAATGATTAGCGCACTACAACAAAAACACCATATTACAACTTTAATTTTACAATGGTGCATAAATCACCGTTGTAATAGAGCATTTATTACAACGGTGCAAAACGCACTGTTGTAATAAATGTTTTTTACAACGGTGAAATTATCACTGTTGTAAAGAACATATATATTACCATATCACAACTTTAATTTTACAACGGTGCATTAATCACCGTTGTAATAGATTCTTTTTTACAACGGTGCATTAATCACTGTTGTAAAGAGCATATATATTACCATATTACAACTTTAATTTTACAACGGTGGCGTCCACCGTTGTAATAGATCCCTTTTTACAACCTTGCAAAACTCACTGTTGTAATAAACATATATATCACAACTTTTCATTTTATTCGTTGTAATTGAGATGCCTAGTGCATACTTCATGTTTATAATATCTATATTTAGTAACTAATTATATTGAAACTTAATAATAATAATTAATAATAAACTTGGGAATCAATAATATTTGTCAATTATTTTTAAATAATTAATAGTTAATAAGTAGTAATTTTTTTTAATAGTTAATATATGTTAACTAGCTACTTTATTAATTAATAGTAACATAAGTTTGTAATAAGTATTCCTCTCGATTATAATTAACTTAAATTTTTTTGGGTCTGTGCCTATCTACCTGTTTTTGGATGTATGTACACAAGCCATGAGTTTATGGGTACATGCATCCTACTTTAAGCATGTATTCCTTGGCGCACATGTACCATTCCATAGAAAACACATTACCTATGTATTACTTTTTAATTTTACTCAGTTTCTAGAATATGGCATCTTAGACAGTCAAACATATGATAATTGACTACTCTTTTTGCATAAGAATGGTCCCTGTTCTGTACACTATCAACATGCCTTTAAAAAAAACTATTGATATAAGGTTGTAGTTTGTTGGTTGTACAAGTAATTGATCGACATGTCTGTATTTCGGTTCAGCAAAGAAAAACACTGGCTTTTCTTCTTACATCCAATGTAAGTATGAAATAAATTATAAGATGTCAATAATTGTTGTTCTTCCAATGCTGTTTGCTTATGCTTTGTTCAAGTAATCAATGACAATTGAGTCAACTATACCGCATGTTCCAATCTATCATGTTCTCTATTTTGTTCTAAATAAATTCAAAATAAGCATACAATCAAAACAAGCATGTCTAATTATTAAGTAAAAAGGTCCTAAGTTGACATAGTACATACTTAACAAAATTTCCATAAACACAGCGTACATATCAGCGTACATAGTACATACTTAACAAAATTTCCGTCGGTTCTTCAATTAAACGTGCCTTTTGACATCGGTTCTTCCATCGTGTTCCATAGTATTCCGAATTTCCTTTTCCATCGTATTCCACCGCAAACCCTAATTCCCCTTTCGATCCACTTCACATCGCCGCTTCACATCACATCGCCACTGCTCGATCGCCGCTGCTCAATCGCCACTGCTCGATCGCCGCTACTCAATCGCCACTACCCGATCGCCTACGTATCTCGCTGGTAAATTTTTATTCGTTGTCTCAATTGCATGTGACAATGCTCCTGTGTCATACTAATTGTAACAATTTTTATTCGGTTCACAGTACAATTTTTATTCGTTGTCTCAATTGCATGTGACAATCGCTACTGTGTCATACTGATTGTAACAATGCTCCTTTTAGGTTGAACTTTGTATATAATTTGATGACAAACCTCAATTGCATGTGACAAATTACCATGGCAAACCTCAATTGCATGTGACAATGCTCCTTTTAGGTTGAACTTTGTATTCAAACATCTATATATTTCTTCGTCTAACTGTAATTCCTGTCAATTTGCAGTCACACTCGTTTTGGACCTGAAATATGAAATTCGATCATATATATGCATATACACGTGCGCATATGTATAAACATGTATTTGGTCATAAGTTGAGTTTGTATATTTAGTTTATGATATTGACTTTTTGAATTTTTACGGGTTTGGGTATTTGTCATAAACAACCAGTATGTTAGAATGACCAAAGTTTGTTCGCTTGCATTTCATACTTTGTACTGCGGTACTGACTTTGTATACACTATTAAAATCTAAAGTGGAGATGTGTATTTGGGAACACATATACTGTCTAATACCATTTGCTGTCTTGATGAAGCTTTGTCATCCTGAATAACACACTAAAATACAAGCCTACAATAGAAACAAGAATAACACACTAAAATACACCAAAATAAACAGCAAAAATCATTTGCTGTCTTGATGAAGCTTTGTCATCCTGAAGCTTTTACCATTCATATTCACAGGATCTGCAAGAACAACAAACATAGTATGAGATATTTAATTTAACTATAAAAAAGGTTGAGCATACATTTCATAAACACAGCTCCTAGTCCGCTGTTAACTTCAGAAAATGGATTAAATGAGTAATTTTTTTGTGAAACCTCTTAAAAAGTGCAGCAGTTTATAATTTACATCTAATTAATGAAATGCAAGTTCAACTCATTGGATAATACTCCAATAACTAAATTATAATATCTCATTTTTCATTTATCCTTTTAATTAGATGTTTCATTTGGATGTTTCATTTGGAAAACAAATTAACTGTTTCAGAAAACATCGGATTATTATCAAATGATATTTCATAACCAATGCTAAACTCTGTTTGGCTGTTTCATTTGGATGTTTCAGTTTAGTTTACATCTATTTGGATGTTTCATTTGGATGAAACATTGGAAAACAAATTAGTTGTTTCATTTGGATGTTTCAGAAAACATTGGATAGAAAACATTGGATAATACTCCAATGATTTCAGAAAAAATCTAATTCATTTGGATGTTTCATTTGGAAAACAAATTAGCTGTTTCATTTGGAAAAAAAATCCTGAACTAACACAACAGCCAAATTGAATAGTTCTTCTCAAAAGTTCTGTCAATTTTGGTACATGTTCTTCTCACAATTGAACCAAAACTGCAAATCCTAAACTAACAATAGCTAAACTAAATAGTTCTTCTCATATTAGTGTTTTTCTGCTTGAACTGATGTCATTAGGGTATGAAGTTTTAGATCTGAATCTCTAACTTAACATCTCAAATTAATAAATGTACAACATCCAAGCAAAATTATAAAGCTGAAGAACATGTATCATTTCTAGTATAAAAAAATTAACTTCATTTTAACATATATTACTAACATTAAACCGAACCTTCAAAGACCAGAGCAGATAGTACCTCCCTTGCCTCATGGCTGAGAGACCCTGAAATATAAATTCAAACATTGTGTCACAAATCAAAGTAAATAGAAACATGTTCAATCATTTTTCTTGTTCTGTACAAGGCATAATTTTTAGTGCAATTCAGTTTAATTGAAATTCAGAATTTGAATAATATGAGTCATATGACTTACAGAAGAACTATTCAGTTTAAGTGCAATTAGATGCCCATGTCACAAATCAAAGTATGCTCACCCCTATGTGTGATGGTCTTTTATTTGTGTTTATTTTGATGATATATATATTATTATGCAAATACGTTGTTTTAGAGGGTGGGTCGAAGTATGATAGGTGATGCATAAGAGGGGTAGATAAGGTGGGTGCGTATAACCAAGTTGTACAATAATGTTGAGCATAAGTCTTTATAGTAGGTCCGAAAATTAGAGGCGTTGTTTTACCAAGATGGACAAAGCATGGGTCAATCTACCAAGGTTTCATCATTTTGGCTATTACTTCCATAGTTATAAGTAGTGTGATGCTAAGGGCACATCATTTTCCTCTTACTAATACCACGAATAAAAATAATAAGTACAATAAATTTGATGTACTTCCTAATACCATTATAAACAAATATAAGTATTTATGAATGAGTTTGGTGTTAGGAAGAATGCAGTATAAAATTTTGGTATTAGCAAGAAGAAAACGAGGTGCCCTAGCATCACACTATAAGTATTTAAGGAGTATTAATACATTTTTTGTTTTGTAGAATGACAAGCGAATATAGGCAAGCTGTGGAAAATTTTGTATATGGGCATGTTGCGAGTGAAGGGAATCCCGAAAAAATTAGATGCCCATGTCGTGATTGTAGGAATCTAATTTGGCAAACATCAAGGGAAGTTGTGTCACACTTGATTTGTTTTGGAATGGACCCAACCTATGATATATGGATTTTTCATGGAGAAAAACGGCCATCACAAAATAATAGTGAGACAAATACTTATAGAATGTATGTTGATGCGCAAATCTATGATGAGGAGGTAGAAGCCAATGTTGAAGCAAGACATGGGGAAGGTATTGAGGAAATGATGGAGAATGCCGAAATTCCTTTGTATCCCGGTTGTGCAAGCCACACAAAGTTGTCTGCTACAGTACTTCTTTTCAAGCACAAAGCGCGAAATGGTATATCGGACACGGCTTTTACAGAGCTTCTTAAACTTCTAAATGATATGTTGCCTAAAGAAAACATGCTTCCTGATTCTACATATGCAACAAAGAAGTTGCTTAAGTCATTTGGTTTAGGCTATAAGCAGATACATGCATGTGTAAATGATTGTTGTTTATTTAGAAAAGAGCTTGCAAATAGTGATTTCTGTCCTAAGTGTGGTAAGTCTCGCTGGAAAAAAAACAAGACTACTAAAGATGGGAAGCAAACCAAAATACCTATGAAGGTTTTGAGATACTTCCCACTGATACCAAGACTGAAAAGAATGTTTGCATCCCCAGAAACATCAGAACAACTAAGATGGCATAGCAGTCATAAGAGTGATGATGGTAAATTGCGTCATCCAGTGGATTCTACTCAGTGGGCTACGATTGATAGAATGTATCATTCTTTTGCTTCCGATCCACGAAATTTAAGGCTTGGCATTGCATCTGATGGCTTTAATCCTTTCGGTGATTGGAATTGTGGATATAGTTGTTGGCCAGTGTTTCTTGTTGCTTACAACTTTCCTCCGTGGCTTTGTATGCACAAAGATAATATGATGCTATCTTTGTTAATTCCTGGGCCACGACAACCGGGAAATGACATTGATGTATACTTGCAACCACTTATTGAAGATTTGAAAAAATTGTGGGATAAAGGGGTGAAAGCGTACGACGCTTACAGTCGTAGTGAATTTAGATTACATGCTATTCTTATGTGGACAATCAATGATTTTCCAGCTTACGGAAATTTAGCTGGTTGCCCTGTAAAAGGTAAGAGAGCATGTCCAGTTTGTGGTGTCAATACCTGCTCAATATGGCTACCATTTAGTAAAAAGTGTGCATACATGGGTCATAGACGATTCCTTGAACCTAACCATGAGTATCGTCAACGGAAAAACTTATTTGATGGAACTATAGAGAATAGAGAAAGGCCTCAAATACAAACTGGTGTTCAAATCTTTGATGATGTTCAAGATATTATTAATGATTGGGGGAAAAAATTAAAAAAGGAAGAGAAAGGTGAAAGGAAAAGGAAAAGGAAAACTATGATGAAAAAAGGATGTACAATGTGGAAGAAGAGGTCCATTTTCTTTGACTTGCCTTATTGGAAGGTGAAATTTAACTAGAAACACATTGCTTTCCATTTTCTATTCATGTTTGCTACTTAGTACTTAATTAGTTGTGTTTTGTCAATTTTTAGGCACTTCCTTTGCGGCATAATCTAGATGTGATGCATATTGAGAAAAATATTGGTGAAAGTATTATTGGTACATTGCTTGATATCAAAGGAAAATCAAAAGATGGCCTCAATTCACGCCAAGATCTAGAAGCAATGGGCATTAGAAAAAAATTGCATCCTATAGACATTGGAAATAAAGTATTGCTCCCAGCCGCACCGTGCACCTTATCCGATCAAGAAAAAGAGATCTTTTATAGTAGAATGAAGAACTTGAAAGTGCCTGATGGATATAGCTCAAATATTGGAAAATGTTTTGCAAAAGAAGACAAGATATCAAACCTTAAGTCTCATGATTATCATGTTTTGATGCAACAACTATTGTCCGTTGCATTAAGAGGACTTCTACCTACAGGGATAAGGAATGCACTACTACGACTATGTTCATTTTTTAATGACATATGCCAAAGAGTGATTGATAGGGATAAATTAGAATTAATGGACTATCAAGTTGCATTAACACTATGTGATCTAGAGAGGTTCTTTCCCCCTTCCTTTTTCGATATCATGATTCACTTAACAATACATTTAGGGAGAGAAGCAAGAATTTGTGGGCCGGTCCAATATCGATGGATGTATCCATTTGAGAGGTAATATTTATTATAAATAATTGACGGTTAAAAGTATCTATAGTTATGAAAGTAACTTGTTTATTCATTTTGGTTATAGATATATGAAAATATTAAAAGGGTACGTTAAAAATCAAGCACGGCCTGAAGGGTGCATTGCTGAGCGCTATGTTTCCGAAGAATGTATGAAATATTGCTCTGGATATATTAAAGATGCATTACAAATTGGAGAGAGGAAAAACCGAAATGAAGTGGAACAAAATGATTTTATACTTGAGGGGCGTCCTATTTCCAAAGGAAAACCTATTACAGTCGATGAGGAGGTGATTAATGCTGCTCATCGATACGTTTTGTTTAATACGGAAGAAGTAGAGCCGTATATAGAGTAAGTATAAGTCCAACTTAACTATGACATACAAAATAAATTAGATCCTTAATTACATTTATGTATGCAGAATGCACAAAGAGGAGCTAAAATGTTTGCATCCTCATCTTGCACAAGACGATTTGGAACTGTCAAAATTGCAATCGAAGACTTTTAGTTTTTGGTTCGGAAAAAAGGTTGATAGCTATATCTTAAAAAACTATTAATGATGAAAGTAATAGATCAACATAAATCTTTATTTAATATATTGTATTTGTCCAGGTTAGAGATGATAGACGTATATCCAATGTCAGCAACATAATAAAATGGCTTTCATACGGACCTCGTTCGCAAATAATTTCTTATTCTGGCTATATTGTTAATGGTCGACGTTTTCATATGAAAGACTTTGAGAAGGCGACACAAAATAGTGGTGTTTCCATTGAGTCAAGTACTGTTTGTGTAGATGGGTCTATTGAAAAAATAATATATTATGGGGTCTTGCGTGAGATTTTCTTGTTGGATTATCGTCAATTTCAAGTTGCCTTGTTTAAATGTGATTGGGCAAATATGTATCGTGGAGTCAAAGTTGAAGATGGATTTACATTGGTCAATTTGCATCAATTTCAAAATAAGTTTGAAAGCGACCCGTTTATCTTAGCAACACAAGCGGTTCAAGTTTTCTTCTCTAGAGAAGGTAGTTCTTCAAATTGGTATGTTGTGTTGAGAGCGCCCTCTAGAGGGTTTCATGAATTGGAAAAATACGACGAGGATGAAGAATCAACTAGTAAACCATTGGATGAGTCACAACTTGATGATAGAGACATAGATAATGGGGATGAAAGTTACGTAAGGGAGGGTTGTAACGGTATTTTGGTATGTTATAAGCATATTTTATTGATTTTTTATTTTATGCATGTTCATATATACCATAAAATGTGTTGTTAGAATGAAAAAAAAAGAAAAAAAAATCTGATATAAGATTGACATCTTAGCGTGTATCAAAATAACTTTATTTTCTATTTTATGTTCTTTGCATGTGTATTTTATTTTGTACGTGGTTGTTACAAAGTAGTGCTATATTTAGTGTGATGTTCTAATCCTTTGTAAATCGTTTTGTTTTTTTATAGGTCGACGAGGAAGATTGATCTTGTATTATCGGCGAGGAAGATGGTGCTAGACAAAGGAGAGGTATTCAAGTACATATTGCATTTTTTACCACATGTTTTTTTTTAAGTTCAGCTATAGAAGTTCAAATATTAAAATCAACTTGAATGTATGTACAAATCTTAAATATGGATCTTTTGGATATGTGATTTATGATTTAAATTTTATTTTGATTTAAAGTTTGAACTTTGCTTTTTACAATTTTTATCCCATTGAAAATTTGGCATTTCAAATAGATAAAAAAAAATGTAAACAAAAACCTTGTGTTTCCTGCCTTTTATTATTATTTCTATCTGTGAAAATTGGCTGAATAAATTTGCAAAATGTAGAGAAATGTTAAGTTATTAAAATATATGTTTTTACAAAATTATTTTATTAACTAATTTTTAGAAAATTCAATATTTAAAGGTACTTTTTCACAAAGAGAACTAAAATCAACATAAAGAATACTGATTAAAACCATCAGAAAAAAAGAATCCATAATTTAAATATCGCAAACACCAGAAATACGGGATACCGAACCAATGTTTCAAAATATCCTGAACTAAGACTGAGAAATACTTGACATTGTTGCAGATAGGTTGATTCCACAAATCTAATTTTGAACGACATGTGAAAAAATTGGAAAACAAAATTGAAAATAAATTTGATGTCTAAAACTGAGTTGCGAACAAACACTAAAGGCCTAATATTGTATCTGGATCAATTCAACACTGAGGAAGAGTGAAGGGAAAAATACAATTCTAAAGGAAAATAGAGAAAATGTGAAACAAGAAAAGGTAAAAGGACAAATGACACACTCCAAATGGAAGTGCAACAAGCGTACAAAGCAAAATAATTAGTATTAGTGGCACACGCTTCATGTTTGTAGGAAAAACGATTTATGAAAACATAACACGTTTAAATAATCAATGTCTAATTTTACTTATAATATGGACTATTTTGAACAAGGATTTTTTTTTTACATATAGTTAGAAATAGACATAGAAAATTCAAATCGGATCTCATCGTTTATGATTCGATTTACATTTCGATTAAGCGTGCTCTATGTAGAGCTTAAAATCTTACGGAGAATACTAGGTGTATACTAGGTGTATACTACATTTGACATCGATGTTGATAACATAATATTGATATTGGGAGATAACCGGTTGGAAAAATTAAAAATGAAGTATATAAGTTGTACGTTGACATCAAATGTAGAATTGCATAATACAAAAAATTTCACAGTGGATGTTAATTTGAGCACTGAACAAAATAACAACTTATATTGCAGGTTGCTATAAAATTTGCAAACATTAAAATGAGACAGGTTTTCTTAATTATTATTTTTGGTTAAGAAAAAAGATATAAAATGGGAGCATTTATTATGGTATGTTGGCTTTAAACTTTTATTATGATATGCTAGTTAATGGGACAACCGTCCCTTATTATCTGGAATTTTATTTTTACATTTACTGATGTGGGATTTATATTTTCAAAATTGCTATGTTCAGTTTTTTGCTATCATGGAGAATACTAGGTGCATACTACATCCTACATTGATGTTGATGACATAATATTGGTATCGAGCGATGAGCGACTAGAAACAATAAAAATGAATTAAATAAGTTGTATATTGACGTTAAATGCAGAACTGCAAAATATATATAACTTCTCAGGGGTTGTTAATTTGAGCATTGAATAAAATAACAAATTATGTTATTGGTTGCTAAGAAACCTTCGTACATTAAAAAGAGATAGGATTTATTTATATTCTTTTTGTCTAAGAAAAAAATGCATAAAACGAGAGCATTTATTATGGTATGTTGGCTTTAAAAGCAAGTAGATTGCAAACTTGCATTAAGTTAAAATAATGTGAGTTGTATGGCAAGTGCTTCACGCGTGATTTATTTGTTTATATGACTTGTATGTTTAACCTATTAACAATAAATAATTTATATGTATATTTTAATGTCAGAATAATATGTTTTTGTTTAATGTTGTAATATCTTATGATTTTTAAATGTGAATGTTCATTTCAATTAATTAATGAAAAATGAATATGTGCATAAAAATTCTTTATTAGATCAGCAGATGAATATGTGCTTAAAAAATGTGCATAAAATGAATATGTGCAAGTAGTTTTCAATAGCTAAAATGAATATGTGCATAAAAAATGGTCCTCATGTGTACGTAGATGTACTTGCGGAGAAGTGGACTCCGTCCCCACCTCATGCCCTTGCCACTTGTGGCTACTTGATCAGCAGATCGGCATCAAGGCTCCTTTATTTCCTTTTTGGTGTCAAGGTGGAATCTAGTGTAGATTTGTCATAATAATTCGATGGATATTTTAATAACCAAATACTCCTTAACGACAATTTTGTGAGTCTGATATAACGATTGGAAAACCCAAAGAACCGGCAGCCACTGATTTGGAAAATCCATTCCTCGGTTACGTTTCAAACGCGATAAGCACATTTACTCCCTACATTTTGATTAAAGACTCTATTCAGCAGCACCTACCAGTGTTTATATGCCTTCCGTACGTACATTTTAAACTGAGCACTGGCAAAAAAAAACATTTTTATGTCACTTTTATTTTACCCACTTGTACCCTTGCCATTGCTCAGTGCTCAGTGCTCAGTTTAAAATATAATCATTTCACTGTAGTCGCTTGTATTTTGATGAACAACACAGTTCGTCTTATGATGTTCATGTAGTGCTCAGTTTAAAATATATTGTATGTTCAGCCATTGAAAAATGACTTAAGATTTTTATTTTTTAGCTATTGAAAACTGACTTAAATTTTTTATTTTTTAGAGCTCAAAAATTGCAAGCAAAAGAGCAAAAAAGCAAAGTTTAGCTGCACTTGCAGCTGTTCGTGCTGCTGATGAAAGACCGGTTGGGATTAGAATCAACGAACACCCAGATGGACCACTTCCGTTGCTTCGTGAATTAAATATTGCTATAAGACGATCTCCTCGAAAACATGCTGAATACCCAATACGCACAATTCGCAAACATGGAAGCAACCTTGGCCACACTACAGAAGGGATGCAGTCCCCTCCTCCTTCCAGTAGCATCCCCGTCGACACTACAAACCAGATACAGCCCCCTCCTTCCAATAACAGCCCCTTCGACAATACAAACCCAGCACAGCCCCCTGCCCGTCAACTACACTTCCATGAAACTCCAGCCAACGATGATTCCAGTCCAAACGAAATTCAACCCGATTCTACTGAAGATCAAAGATTGAAGCAAGCTAGAAGAAAGAGAGGCAGAACGATGATGAAATCATTAGCTATGATACCGGATGAGAAGCCGGAAGTTGAATTTAATGAACGCGGACAAGCAATAGGTGCTAATTCCAAACATTTGTCGTCATATATTGGTACTCTAGCAAGGGAGATGGTGCCTTTTACCATTAGCACATGGAGGAACGTCGGTGACGATTTGAGGGATGATCTGTGGACTTGTATAGAGGTACGTACTGATATTTGACTTGTATACCATATGTCGGCTTTCAATAGTAAATTATGGCTTTCAATAGTAAATTCTGTGAATGATAAATTCTGGCTTGTGTACGATTTGAGGGATGATCTATGAATAATAAATTCTGGCTTTCAATAGTAAATTCTGGCTTTAAGTTGTATTTAATTTTACTGATTCTATGTTATTTATGTTAGGGAGTACTTATATGTCTCAATATTAAAAGCAACATATTATATGCCTGCTATAGTTCTCTTTATAATGACATATGCATTATGCACATTGCAATACTGTTACATATTATATGTCTCAATATTCAAAGCAACAAATTATATACCTGCTGTGGTACAACATTGCATTTTGCAATACTGTTAGAGACTAATCTGCTGTTTTTTTTTTTTTTTTTTTTTGTGCGCGCAGTCATGATTCAAGGTAGATATGGTGTATAAGGATTACTTGTTAATGATAATAGGACAGCGGTGGAAGGAGTCGAAATCAAGGTTAGTTGCAGCTATCAAAAAAGCGTCTCAAAATCCCGACTTTACCGATACTTTAGCAAGCCTAAAACCGTTCAATATAAAGAGCGATGACGAGTGGAATGCTTTTGTAACTGAAAAATTGTCAGAAAAGTTTGAGGTGGTTATTTTTGTCTTACTGAGTTTAACTGTTAAATATATTACATTTTCCTATATCATATATACTGAATTGATTTTATAGGCAACAAGCCAAAGATTCCAAAGCATTAGAGAAAAGAATAAAGTTCCACACACCATGAGCAGAAAAGGTTATGCAAGATTGGAAGAAGAAATGGTAAAAAAATATTGTTAAAGCAACTATTATATGTTATCACATGAAAAATTCTGAAGCTGTTAAGCTATTTTTGCAGAAAAAGGAAAAGTCAACATCTACTATCACTAGAGACGAATTGTGGTGCAAAGGCCACACTAAAAAAGATGGAAAACCTCCGAATTCAATTGCTGCCGAATGCATAGTAAGAATAAGTTCAAATATACAATATCAGAAACTGTTGCTATTGTTAACGTAGTTTTAATTTTAATTTCTGAATTTTGGTTGTTTTTTAATTTGTAGTCTACGATAAACGAGCATCATAATGCCGCAAGTCAGGATTCTCATGGAGCAACATCAGTTACTCAAGATGGCGTGTCGAAGCTTTTTGGTCAGGAGCATGGAGGACGTGTAAGAGGGCTTGGTTTTGGGGTTGTACCATCTCAGCTTCGTATTCGGGGTAGCTCATCAGGTGAAGTACATGCATTGCGAAACCAAGTTAGTGGATTGGAGACCAAAGTACAGGAGCTCACTACGATGTTGATGGTAAGTGTTAATTAGAAATTTATTTTAACGGCGATTTTTCCTGTTTTCCTGTTAATTAGAAACCAAGTTATTGTCGGTTTCCGGTTCCGTTCCGGATATTTCGGAATTTCCGGTAAATTCCCGGTTTGATAATTGCGGTGTGGTTTTCTCATGCTGATTTTCCAGATTGACCCATGTTATTCCATTATAATGCTCCAGTTACGTCGATTATTTGACCAATTGCATTTTCTTTTCGTAGCCAACGGTACCAATCAGTAGTGGGTAATGTTTTAAAACAACTCGGAAAAAACAGTGTGACCAGACCCAGTGCCACTCTAACCCAAACTATTTATCTAGGGGTTTCTGCCATGTATATATATATTCCTCAGAAATCCATTTATCCAGCAGTTTACAGAGCCTACTCGAACATTTTCCTCCTCTCTCTTTATGGTCCTGTTTCTAAACCTTTAGCATTGTTTTTTGGAACAAATATCTGCTTCCAGCTTTCATCTTAAATTGCAACTGTTTGTCGCAAGGTTTATTATCATTAGGATTTAGGCTAAAAGCCTTTAGATCCGATTTTTCAACACTCTGCAGAATTCTAGGTATTATGGTAAGCAAAATTTA
Organism: Allium sativum; assembly: GCA_030737875.1. NCBI lineage: Eukaryota > Viridiplantae > Streptophyta > Magnoliopsida > Asparagales > Amaryllidaceae > Allium > Allium sativum. The sequence continues at coordinate 912,462,873 of CM060926.1, forward strand.
TATTATTCATCAAGCTTGGTTAATTAGTTTTTGGCGTGATTTGTGCTATGTAGAGAAGAATCGTTCGAATTCTCATTGGTTTGTTGTCAAATGGAAATAAGATTTTAACCAGCTACGTCCGACCGATTTCTTCTATCAATTAAATTGAAGTTTATTTAATTTTTTCAACGTTCATCAATTTATTCCTACTCTTTGATTCGGGATCTGTCGGCTATTTCCTATTAGTTCCGGCATTATGTATGAAATAAAGTTATTTTTGTTTGCCTTCGATTTTTTATATTGAAATAAGAATCATTTCAATTTTTTATATTGCAAGACGATGCTAAGACGGTATGAGTCTGAATTCAGTGTGGATATATTCTTACATTGGCCTTCAATCTGATTGCCTTCGATTTGCTTTGTGTTATTTAACTTATTTCGGAGAGTTTTCAAATTAATACCTTAATTCTTCATAGTATGGTTGTATTAAACAAATACTCCTATTTGTGATTTTCGGGATCTGCGGGTGCTGGGTTGCTGATCAATAAACATAGGCTCCAAAATTTTAAAAAGAACCAGCAATCGCCTATGGGCTGTGGCATTTTGCTGCCGTAGCATGGAGCCAATAATAAAAACTTCACCAGAGGTAGAATGCCTTGGATTATTCTCATGATCCTTTGCCACGATATCTGGTTACATTTTAACACTTTTTTCTTTTAATTCTTAATCTCCCAGGTTAAAGAAATAAGACATGGCCGTTTGTACAATGTTTGTTCTTGGACATAACCCATTATGTCTCTACAATTGAAAAAAAATATTAAAAAAAGAGCAAAGCAAAATGCCTTTTTTTTTTCATAATGTGTTTCAAATTTACGGCTTCCCAATTGTGCTAGTTTTATATGACCAAAATCATATTTTGTGCTAATTTTATATGACCTATGTATATGCAATCTTTACAGGATCTAAAAGAAAAGCAAGCTAATGCGGGAAATCCAACAAATCCTGATCCTAATACGCCTCAGGTACCCTTTTTTATTGGTATAATTGATAAAAAGATGTAACATTTCATTGAAATGCTTTTACCGAACTGTGAAATTTTAGGGTGATTTTAAGGACAGTAAATGGAGGGGGGTTGGGTACTGTTAAACTAAATTACCGCGCATTAGAAGCTGAAGAACTTTTTAACGTAAACTAAATTCAATTTGGAATAACCTTTGTGTTTATACTGTTATCTAAAACATGCTAAAATTGGGGTACTTTATTTTTGAAAGTGAGGTGTTCATCTTTTATTATTATTGTATTCATACAACAGTAAAGGAAATTTCTCATTTCTAGATCTTACTTCACATAGTTAATCACTTCCAGTCATATATAAGTGTAGTCAACTAATAATCTATCAAAGTACTCATATCTATACCCACACTAGATTAAATTCAGAGAGTTTGCACAGAGTTTATTCACAAAAGATCCACTGTTTTCATATTTCGTCCAGTTTTTGACATGAAGAACAATTAGTTACACATACATATTCACAAACATATATGCATATATATGTGTGTGTGTGTGTGCGCGCGCGCGCGCCTGCATCATACTATATTCAATCACTAAGGGTTTAAAAAGAAAGAGTTTGCAGATGTATTACTGTGTTTTTCTATTGTGTTCACTATCTTTACCATTCTCAGGTTTTATAATTACATTCGTAGATTAAACAAAAATAAGGAAATTATTTGTAAAATAAATAAAGATAACAATCCATTACACATAAATTTCATAGATTCAACTCATCCACTCTTTGTTCCCAGCTTAGAAAGACGCTTCTGGTGGTGTTGTTCTGTCGTTAAATCTATTGCATTGTTCTCACAATACAACTGGCAGTAACTGAAACTGCTCCACTCAACAGCCATCAAATTAACTTAAACTTAGTCGTGTGTCTTGTCTTTGATTATACATAAGCCTTTGATTATACATAAGTGCTTACTGTCTATGATGCATAAGCCTTGGATTATACATAAGTGCTTACTGTCTTTTGTATTTAGTTCCATGTATTTATTTGCCTCACTTTCTGTTTTTAGTTTCCAGTTCAGATTTTCTAGATTTTTTTTGTTTGCAGTCACACCGTGGAAGCAATACCTTGGCAGTTCAACTGTCTAAACAAAATGGAAAGCATGCACCTGAAAATGGAAAGCAGGCACCTGAAAATGGAAAGCAATCAGCTGAAAATGAAAAGCATCCATCTGAAACTGACGGCAGCAAAACAGAAAAACAGTCTAAGCAGAAAAATCCGGCCAGAAAAACAGCAGTGCAAGCTGATGGAAATGAGGGCAGAAAGTGTAAGATATTGAATTGGGAAAAACAAGTTGTTGCGGAAGGAAGAGTGGCATCCACTGATCCAGAAGCTTTGGTGCACTTTAAAAAACTTGGATCGCAAGGCTGGAAAGTTTGGATTGACGTGGCGGTGGATCCAGAAGCATTCTTGTGGAAGCCGAATTCCGCAATGACTACTATTGGAGAAGCTGTTGGATCAACTGTGGCCTGGAATAAAAATTACGTTGCCTTCAGCTAGAGTGCTTTCGTAGGGTATGCTTTCGTAGACATTCCATCTTTCTTATGTACATATTGGGTTAAATCATGCATGTATTATGAAACAGTTATGTTTTTGGTGACACGGTTATGTTATGTATATATTGGGTTATGTTTTTGGTGACACGGTTAAGTTGGTGATGTACTACGTACTTGCGTGTTATGTTGATCGAATATTATGTTAAGTAATATATATAAATGATTCTGTGTACTAATATTTGTTGCATTGAAATGTGAATCATATTATCAGTAATATATATGAATTTGTTTTACTAGTCAGGTCCATGCAAATTACAACAGAAAAAAAAGTTGTAATAAGTCATGTTACAACGGTGTGAAAATGTTGTAATATAAATCAATTCACAACGGTGGAAAAATGTTGTAATATCAATGAAATTACAACGGTGCAGACATGTTGTTATATAAATGAACACAACATTATTACAAAATCTACAACAACGGGGATAAAAGTTGTAATATAGTTTATTACAACGGTGATAAAAGTTGTTATACGTATACTCTAACTGTACTATAGTATATACGACAACTTGTAAAAAAAATTATTACAACGGTTGATAACTGTTGTTAAATAATCCTATTACAACGGTGCTGCAACGGTGCAGAAAAGTTGTAATAAAAAATAATATATTACCACGTCTGCATACACGACGGTGGGGGCACCGTTGTAAAATGATATTACAACGGTGTTGCACCGTTGTAATAGGGTGAATTTGTTGTAGTGGCGAATATTTCCCTTTTTAAATTATTAATCTAAACATGATTGAAATAGAATTTACAGTTCTTATTTCATAAAGTACAGAACTGTACATGACTGGTTGCTTGTATCCGGTAATTGAGATTTACAGCTTAAAACTGACCAATTTAGCGTATATGTTACCTACGGTGTCTCTTTTAATTTGTTTGTTTAAAATTTAAATTTTCCATTAGAAAATAAATTTAAATTTAAACTAAATTTATTGTAACAACCCGAATTTTAATAACATGCTATAATCATAAATCAAGGCAGAAATAAATTTTAAATTCTGAATCAGGAGAAACGGGCTGTGCCATTGCGTTCGTCTCAGAAAAATACGCGAAATAGAGTCCGAAATTTTGTAAATCAGAGTCCGTATGACCCAATTATGGCCCGATGAAGTTTCAGAAAATTCAAATTTCGAAAACAGATATGAATTTCAGCCCAATCAGAGTAGGTGGGAAAAGTTCCCGCCCAACCCACCAGGTCGACCTGGGGGTCTACCCTAGGGTCGACCTGCCAGGCCAGGTCGACCTGGGAGTCGACCTGGGGGTCGACCTACCCCAGGCCAGGTCGACTCTAGAGTCGACCTGGGGGTCGACCTCCCCGTTCGGGCCATTTTGGCCTGGTGCACCTGCTTGTGTTTTCTGGCCGAATTCCTGAGCCTTGCGTTGTCACTAGGGCTAGGTGTCAGCTCCTGATTGGTCTCTCCTTCAAATGAATGGCTAATATTAATCCAAGCTCCATCGACGGTCCTAATCAATTCACAAACTCTATAAAAAGGGCCTAAGACTCCACCTAATTCATACGAACAAAAATAAGAATGAGACCGTCATGCTGCTGAGGAAGGACTAGAAATAGCCGTCAAAATTGAGAGACGATTAGGAGACAATTCAAAAGCTTAAAGCAACGACAACTAAATCAAAACAACGCCTACTACAAAGGATAGCATCTCCAAATTCAGAATTCAGATTCCTGAATTGAAGATTCGTCATACGTTGTAAGTAGAGTGCTATTCCGATGTGAATAAATAATTGTGTTTTGATTTGTGTAAAATGAGAAATAGAATTGTATTTGATTTGTGGTGATAATAATTCATATTTGTATGTTGCTTTGATTCTAAACGATTTGGGATGTTGTGGTATAACGATTGGATATTTGCAAGTATGTGATTCATGTTGAAAGTTAACAACTACATGTTTGTGGTAGTTTATTTGAGATTCATGCAAGTATATGATTCACTATTATGCCAACATAATATATATTATAATCACTTTTAGTGTAGTTGGATCCATTTGGGTATTATGACTTATGTGAATTTATGTTGGAATTGGCATCATGATTCAAGTGTAAAACCATACTTTTGTATTAGAGACAAAAGTAAGCATCTTTGTGAACTTGTGTTGACTCTATGAACATGACTAGACTATGATTGGTGTTATGCCTAATTGGAAAACATGTTTTAGGCCTATATTATTATCAAAATCATATGATAATATATGTGACACATAGCTAAGTTAGATTTACATTCCAATTGCAAGTTTGCATGAATAGATTAAAAACCATGATTTCATGTTTAGGTATATTTATGCCATGATTATATGAATAGATCAAAAACCCTGATTTCATGTTTAGGTATGTTTATGCCATGATTATATGAATAGATCAAAAACCATGATTTCATGTTTAGGTATGTTTATGCCATGATTATATGCTATTACAATGCAAGTTCACAAGTGCCAAATTTAGGTTAATTAGTTCGCTATGTTGCAAGTTCATGCGTTCACACTCCCCTTTTTATGTTACTTAGAATATATAAACACCATGTTCTAAGCCTCCCCTTTTTCATGTGGCTAAGTTGGGTTTAAATGTTAAACCCAACATTTGTTATATTGTAGCGAACGTATAAAACGGGGGTAATGACGTTTGGGTTAAAATATAGAACACATGTGTTGGCATGTTTGATGCATGCCAACGACCTTGAAAAACAATTAAGTGGTGTAAATTAATTTTACCCAATAAAGATGAAATTGAATAATGGGCCGCAAATATTTACATATAAAAAGAAAAGAGACAAAATATGTAAATTTAGAAAATACGATGTGTTTAACCCGAGGTTGGATTGAGTTGTGATGTAAACCTGCCCGGAACCGCCCGGCTGCCCAGTAGTCACAACAATACCTATCCAATGTGGGTGGTTAAACACGGAGCCCAATAAGGACCCGAGGTTAGACTGTGTTGTGGCGTAAGACTGCCCGGACCCAACCGGCAACAGGCAGCCACAACAATATCTGTCTAATGTGAGAGGTCGAGGCTTTAATAAGACAATTAAGGCTGAGTCAGGATTGGTAGGATTAAGTAAATTGAATTAATACTTAATCAAAAATGGAACATGCTAAACTATACAGACTGATTGGGGGTTAGGTTTACAAAACACTTAACCAACTTAGCATGTTGGCTAGAAATAGAAAACCTAGTAGCGGGGGACCCTTTTCAGCAGTAACTCTACAAGGTGTATCAAGAAACCCTGAACTAGGCAGGGTGGGGCACGATTACTGGGCTGACTGTAAGAGGTCAAAATCGACGGCGGTGGTGCAGCAGTGTAGGTTCTAATGGGGTGCGAGCGTGCACACACTCCAGCGCAGAAAAATAAGGCACTGGACACCAGTAGTACACCTGTGCATTCTAGAATTGTGTCGGGCCGCCACCATGGGACTTGATACACCCCATGGTGGGACCAGCATAGGTAACTACAACATCGGGGGCCATAAGACACATGTAACTATGCGAGTAGGAGTCGATCATTAGAAATGGATCACTTCACCCTGATTATGGGGTGTCTGTTGGGAACTAGTTTATTGGATGCAGAGATTAATATGGGGTACGATAAGTATATTAGACTCTAGACAACTTAACTTAGTTTATGGTGCTTTCCCATTTCCAGTTTATACTTATCATGCCCAGTTCTTTATTCATAGACTGAATAGTCCTAGACTTACTCAGGCTTTATGTCTGACTCTACTTTTCTTTCGTTCCCCTCCCCCCCCCCCCCCCCCAGGTCCACAGGGAGGGAATACCGCAGCTTGACCAGTTTTCACATCCAGCTTGAAGAGAAAGAATGTATTGCTTGGATCTCTTTCGTTTTGGACTATGGCTTTGGATTGCAACTATGGGGACTTATGCAGTTTACTTTTGTTTTTATGCTTCTTTAAGTTATGAAATCAAGACAGTTATGAAAATGTAATGGTGTTTGGAAGTATTGTAAGACAATTATGACATGGTTTGTGTAACACGTAATTTGTTGAAATAGAATTTGTTGTTGTTTTCCGCTGTTTCAAAAATATGTGTATTTATATCTGTCTTGTGTATCTGTGACTTATACTTATAAACCTCCACCAAAATTAGGGCATTCCCTTTGAGAGTGACCCTAACGGAGGTGGGGTGTTTCACTTGGTATCAGAGCATAGGTTTACCAGATAAGATAAAAAGTTTTGAAAATTTATTTTCAAAAGAAAATTTAAAGAAGCATTTTTAAAGATAAAATATTATTTTATTTTAAAAAGGCATAGCCCCCCCCCCCCCAAGCCATAGGTACTATCTTTTATCCTTCGTTTTGAATCTACCCTTTTTGTTTCAGCATGTCCGAAGAACTTAACTTGCCAGAGGGTATACCAATACCTGGTTGGTTCGGACGATTCTTAGAAGCGAGGGCCACTCAGCCAGGTCCTACCGTTCCTCCTCCCCCAGCTGCGGGAAATCATCCAACTGCAGCAGCACCTCTTCCTCCACCTCCTCCGCGGGGTAATACTTTTGCTAAGATATGTAAAGATTTTAAAGCTATGGAAGGAAAGGACTTTCATGGAACCGAGTCCTTCATGGCAGCCAGGAATTGGCTAAAGGAAACCGAGGACTTATTCGTCATCTTTGAGGTAGAAGATAGGCAGAAGGTACAACTGGCAGTATGGCTACTTAAAGCGAGGCTTCCTACTGGTGGGAAGTCACTAATGCAGAAAGACTAGTGGAAACATGGGAGGACTTTAGGGCAAGGTTTGAGGCTAAATTTCTCTCAGAAGCTGAAAGGAGTCTTCAATTGGAAAAATTCTTATTTCTTAAGCAAGGAAATATGACAGTCAAAGAGTATGTTAAGCAGTTCGATCAGTTGGCTAGGTTCGGACTGGACCTAGTCAACACTCCGCACAAGAAGGCTCTCCGCTTTGTCAAAGGATTGAATGAGCCATTACACAGTTTGGCCATGACCCATATACCCATGGGGGCTACGTATGAAAGGTTGGTGCAGATGGCATTGCTGAATGAAGAGGATAAGGGCAAGAAGGAGACAAAGGCAGAAAGCTCTCAAGGGAAGAAAGAGGGTTTACAGCCTAAGAAGACAGACTTTAAGAAGGGCGGGAAAGACAACAAAGAGAAGAGGAAGTGTAATTTCTGTGGCAAAGTGGGGCACTTGGTGAAAGATTGCCGGAAAAAGAAGGCCAAGATGAATGGTGGGTGCTTTTCTTGCGGTGAGACAGGCCACATGGCTAAAGATTGCCCAAAGAAATGAGGGCAGGGGCAGAGGGCTGGATCCACCTCAGGGCCACAGGTTCATGTGCTAGAAGCGCCACCTCTGCAACAGCGAGGTATAAATACTTCTGTAGAAAGTGTAGTTTATCTTTATGATCACCGAGTTCGCACTTTATTTGATTCTGGCGCATCACACTCCTTTATCTCTTCTGCTTTAGTAGAATCTCTGCACCTAGAAACTAGTTTGGTAGAGGACCCCTTAATTGTTTCAAACCCAATTGGGGACCCAGCTCATTTGTCTATGATCTGTGTGGGATTGAAAATTTCTATTCTAAGCGTAGAATTTAGATGTAGTGCCTTTGTTTTGGGCTTCTCGGGATATTATTTGATTTTGGGCATGGATTGGCTATCCAGTAATGGTGCCATCCTTGATTGTGAGAAAAAGGTGGTTTGGCTTCTGACCCAACCCGGTAACGCTCTGGAAATTACTTGTAATCCCTCGTATGCGGTTATGCTTAGTTACCTTGAATCGCTAGATGCCTCTGTTGAAAGTTTGCAATCGGTTAGAGTGGTCCGGGAATATCCGGATGTCTTCGAAGAGGTGAAGGGCTTACCTCCGAAGCGGGAGATAGACTTCTGCATTTATCTTGTGGATAATGCAAAGCCCGTTGCGTTTCCCGTTAGACACATGGCTCCACGGGAAAGGAAAGAGCTCAGTAAACAGATTAAAGAGCTTCTAGAGAAGGGGTTCATTAGAAGGAGCATTTCAGAATGGGCGCTCCAGTGGTGTTCGCTACAAAGGCGGATGGTTAACTTCGTCTATGTGTTGACTATAGGGAGCTCAACAAGCTAACGAAAAAGAATAGGCACCCTCTCCCCAGAATTGACGATCTGTTTGATCAGCTTGTAGGAGCGTCTGTTTTCTCCCAACTCGATTTGGCGACCGGTTTTCATCAGCTAAGGGTGGCTGAAGATAGCATCGATAAAACGGCATTCAGAACCCCAGACGGCTTCTTTGAATGGCTTGTCATGCCTTTTGGCTTGACAAACGCACCCGCTTACTTCGTGGACCTGATGAGTAGGGTGTTCAGAGAATTCCTTAACAAGTTCGTAGTGGTTTTCGTAGACGATATCTTGATCTTCTCAAAGAGTGAAGAGGAGCATGCTCAGCACTTAAGGGCAATCATGGAAACTCTGCGAGTCCATCAGCTAAAAGCTTCTCCAAATGCCATTTTTGGAGAGAAGTGAGGTTTCTTGGGCACATAGTATCCAAAGAAGGGTTAGCTGTAGACCGTGCTAAGGTAGTAGCGGTACAGGATTGGAAGACACCAAGGAATGCAACTGAGGTCCGAAGTTTTCTTGGACTAGCAGGTTTCTACCGAAAATTCATAAGAGATTTTGCAAAAATCTCAGCTCCGCTCACAAGGCTGACCAAGAAGAATCTAGTGTTCAATTGGGACTTGGATTGCGAGTTTGCTTTCCAACGACTAAAAAGGGCTCTTACAACAGCCCCAGTTTTGACGTTGCCAGATGGAAGCAAGATGTTTACAGTTTATACAGATGCATATGGGACAGGGCTAGGCGCTGTCTTAATGCAAGAAGGAAGGGTAGTAGCTTATGGCGGAAGACAATTGAAAGTTCATGAAAAGAACTACCCGATCCACGATCTTGAGTTGGCTGCCATCATCTTTGCACTCAAGTCTTGGCGACACTATCTCCTAGGTGAGAAGTTCGAACTTTACACTGACCATAAATCGTTGAAATATCTTTTCTCACAGAAGGACCTTAACTTGAGGCAACAGAGATGGATGGAGTTTCTTGCCTCGTACGATTTCGAGATCTCCTACACTCCGGGCAAAGGCAACGTAGTGGCAGACGCGTTGAGCCGAAAGAAACTAACCCTAAGCCCGCTGTTTGTTGAAAGACAAAGCCTAGAGTTTATAGCCAGCTTTGACTTTAGGCCCTCCTCCGATTTTGTACCGGGCTTGCTAGCATCTCTCGACGTACGCCCGACTTTAGTGGACTCAATAGGGACAGCACAACGCGAAGACCCTTAGCTTGTGGAGACGATTGATAGGCTAATTAGGGGTGAGACTTCAAGTCACCTTAGCAGATACTCCATCGACGATAAAGGTTGGCTAAGGCGAGACGGAAGACTATGCGTCCCACAGACAAGGGATTTGGTAAAGATGGTTCTCGAGGAAGCACATCAGTCCAAGATGACGATACACCCAGGCGGAGATAAAATGTACAAGGACATAAAGAGAACTTTCTTTAGGAACAGCATGAAGAAGGACGTAGCAGATTTCGTTTCTAACTGTATGGTGTGCCAACAGGTTAAGGCGGAACAGAAAAAGCCTGGCGGTCTGCTCCATCCTCTAGAGGTCCCGCAGTGGAAGTGGGATAGCATCTCAATGGACTTCATTGATGGGCTGCCTAGGTCTAGAAGAGGCAACACTAGCATTTGGGTAATAGTAGATAGGCTTACTAAAAGCGCCCACTTTTTACCTGTCAAGAGTAAAAGAACTGCCTTATCCCTAGCATCTCTTTACCTCAAGGAAATTGTTCGACTCCATGGAATACCCTCCAGCATTGTTAGTGACCGAGACCCTATCTTCACAAGTGAGTTTTGGCGGAGTCTGCAAGAAGCGGTAGGCACACAGTTATGCTTGAGCACAGCCTATCATCCCCAAACCGACGACCAGACGGAAAGAGTGAACAGAGTTTTGGAGGACCTTTTAGGACTGTGCGTCCTTGACTTCGGAGGGACGTGGGAAGACCATCTTCCTTTGGTGGAATTTGCCTACAACAACAGCTACCAAGCCACCATCGGAATGGCGCCCTTCGAAGCTTTATATGGAAGACCATGTCGATCGCCCACTTGTTGGTGGGAGTCTACTGATAAACTCATACTTGGGCCAGATATGATCCGAGAGACTTCAGAGAAAGTAGACTTGATACGAAGAAGGATGAAGACAGCCCAAGACAGACAAAAATCCTACGCCGACAAGAGGAGGACCGACCTTGAATTTGAGGTTGGGGACAGAGTTTTTCTTAAGGTATCTCCGCTAAGGAACGTTGTTCGTTTTGGAACCACAGGAAAGCTAGCACCAAGGTTCGTAGGACCATTTCCTATTATCGAGAAAACTGGGAAAATGGCCTATAGATTAGATCTACCCGAAAAGCTGGCCGGAATTCACAATGTTTTCCATGTTTCGCACCTTCGAAAATGTCTACATGAATCTGCTGAAGTGGTAGAGCCAAATATCCTAGAAGAAGCTGAAGTGGAACGCGAAGCAACCGTGAGGAAAGTTCCAACCCGCATATTAGGAACGGAAGTGAAGAAGCTATGCAACCGCGAAGTCAAGCTCGTCAAAGTTCAGTGGAGCGACGCCGAGGGAGACGCAACTTGGGAAACTGAAGCTAGAATACGCGCAGCCTACCCTTTTCTTTTCGAGGGTACATCTTTGATCTTTTTCCTTAAGTTGCGCTTTTATCTATCTTTTTAGGTATATCTCCTCGACCTTATCTTTTAGGAAGAAACCCTTTGGATGAAAACATGTAATTGAAACATGTTATGGATGATGGTTGCAAGTGATTGCTAGTGGTTGCTCGTGGTTGCATATACACACACAATCTAGGTTTTAGATCGGCTCAGTCATTTCATACTGCATATGCATATATGTATTTATATTCGTACATGGTTGAAGTTTAATGTGTTGTCATATGGATGTTGCATTTATATATGAATGATTGTGCACTCATGTAGAATCATGAATAAGAAAATTTGCAAACATAATGGATTCATGACACAAACATATTTTGCATCAAGGAGGTTTACTGAATCAGTAACAGCCTAATCTTCACATTAGATAGGTGCATATACACACACTTTTGCATATGTTCATACAGCATTAGAAATCTTTTAAGGACAATGATTACTTGTGGATGATGTTTTGAGTAGATGGATGGTGGATGGTAGGATACGTTCTTCCTAACTTAGAGATTTCGGGGATGAAATCCTTTAAGGTGGGGAGAATGTAACAACCCGAATTTTAATAACATGCTATAATCATAAATCAAGGCAGAAATAAATTTTAAAATCTAAATCAGGGGAAACGGGCTGTGCCATTGCGTCTCGGAAAAATACGCGAAATAGAGTCTGAATTTTGTAAATCGGAGTCCGTATGACCCAATTATGGCCCGATGAAGTTTCAGAAAATTCAAATTTCGAAAATAGATTTGAATTTCAGCCCAATCAGAGTAGGCGGGAAAAGTTCCCGCCCAACCCACCAGGTCGACCTCGGGGTCGACCCAAGGGTCGACCTGCCAGGCCAGGTCGACCTGGGAGTCGACCTGGGGGTCGACCTCCCCGGTTGGGCCATTTTGGCCTGGTGCACCTGCTTGTGTTTTCTGACTGAATTCCTAAGCCTTGCCTTGTCACTAGGGCTAGGTGTCAGCTCCTGATTGGTCTCTCCTTCAAATGAATGGCTAATATTAATCCAAGCTCCATCGACGGTCCTAATCAATTCACAAACTCTATAAAAAGGACCTAAGACTCCACCTAATTCATACAAACAAAAATAAGAATGAGACCGTCATGCTGCTGAGGAAGGACTGGAAATAGCCGTCAAAATTGAGAGACGATTAGGAGACAATTCAAAAGCTTAAAGCAACGACAACTAAATCAAAACAACGCCTACAACAAAGGATAGCATCTCCAAATTATGACTTATGTGAATTTATGTTGGAATTGGCATCATGATTCAAGTGTAAAACCATACTTTTGTATTAGAGACAAAAGTAAGCATCTTTGTGAACTTGTGTTGACTCTATGAACATGACTAGACTATGTTTGGTGTTATGCCTAATTGGAAAACATGTTTTAGGACTATATTATTATCAAAATCATATGATAATATATGTGACACATAGCTAAGTTAGATTTACATTCCAATTGCATGTTTGCATGAATAGACTAAAAACCATGATTTCATGTTTAGGTATATTTATGCCATGATTATATGAATAGATCAAAAACCCTGATTTCATGTTTAGGTATGTTTATGCCATGATTATATGAATAGATCAAAAACCATGATTTCATGTTTAGGTATGTTTATGCCATGATTATATGCTATTACAATGCAAGTTCACAAGTGCCAAATTTAGGTTAATTAGTTCGCTATGTTGCAAGTTCATGCGTTCACACTCCCCTTTTTATGTTACTTAGAATATATAAACACCATGTTCTAAGCCTCCCCTTTTTCATGTGGCTAAGTTGGGTTTAAATGTTAAACCCAACATTTGTTATATTGTAGCGAACGTATAAAACGGGGGTAATGACGTTTGGGTTAAAATATAGAACACATGTGTTGGCATGTTTGACGCATGCCAACGACCTTGAAAAACAATTAAGTGGTGTAAATTAATTTTACCCAATAAAGATGAATTTAAATAATGGGCCGCAAATATTTACATATAAAAAGAAAAGAGACAAAATATGTAAATTTAGAAAATACGATGTGTTTAACCCGAGGTTGGATTGAGTTGTGATGTAAACCTGCCCGGAACCGCCCGGCTGTCTAGTAGTCACAACAATACCTATCCAATGTGGGTGGTTAAACACAGAGCCCAATAAGGACCCGAGGTTAGACTGAGTTGTGGCGTAAGACTGCCTGGAGCCAACCGGCAACAGGCAGCCACAACAATATCTGTCTAATGTGAGAGGTCGAGGCTTTAATAAGACAATTAAGGCTGAGTCAGGATTGGTAGGATTAAGTAAATTGAATTAATACTTAATCAAAAATGGAACATGCTAAACTATACAGACTGATTGGGGGTTAGGTTTACAAAACACTTAACCAACTTAGCATGTTGGCTAGAAATAGAAAACCTAGTAGTGGGGGACCCTTTTCAGTAGTAACCCTAAAAGGTGTATCAGGATACCCTGAACTAGGCAGGGTGGGACACGATTACTAGGCTGACAGTAAGAGGTCAAAATCGACGGCGGTGGTGCAGCAGTGTAGGTTCTAACGGGGTGCGGGCGTGCACACACTCCGGCATAGAAAAATAAGGCACTGGGCACCAGTAGTACACCTGTGCATTCTAGAATTGTGTCGGGCCGCCACCATGGGACTTGATACACCCCATGGTGGGACCAGCATAGGTAACTACAACATCGGGGGCCGTAAGACACATGTAACTATGCGAGTAGGAGCCGATCATTAGAAACAGATCACTTCACCCTGATTATGGGATGCCTGTTGGGAACTAGTTTATATGGATGCAGAGATTAATATGGGGTACGATAAGTATATTAGACTCTAGACAACTTAACTTAGTTTATGGTGCTTTACCATTTCCAGTTTATACTTATCATGCCCAGTTCTTTATTCATAGACTGAATAGTCCTAGACTTACTCAGGCTTTATGCCTGACTCTACTTTTCTTTCGTCCCCTCCCCCCCCCCAGGTCCACAGGGAGGGAATACCGCAGCTTGACCAGTTTTCACATCCAGCTTGAAGAGAAAGAATGTATTGCTTGGATCTCTTTCGTTTTGGACTATGGCTTTGGATTGCAACTATGGGGACTTATGCAGTTTACTTTTGTTTTTATGCTTCTTTAAGTTATGAAATCAAGACAGTTATGAAAATGTAATGGTGTTTGGAAGTATTGTAAGACAATTATGACATGGTTTGTGTAACACGTATTTTGTTGAAATAAAATTTGTTGTTGTTTTCCGCTGTTTCAAAAATATGTGTATTTATATCTGTCTTGTGTATCTGTGACTTATACTTATAAACCTCCACCAAAATTAGGGCATTCCCTTTGAGAGTGACCCTAACGGAGGTGGGGTGTTTCATTTATAATTTTACTAAAATTGCAGCTTCTATATTTAAATTTTTAACTTTTGACAAAAACTGATCTTGATTCACTTCTTCCTTCACTTGCTAAAAAAATTTCTATTTTTATTTTATTATTTATTTTCCCTTTTTATTTAATCTATTATTTATTTAAAAACTAGTTTAAATTTAAAATATATTTAAAAATCCTTTTTTGAAAATGAAAATGGCAAAGCACCACTTCTGGTCAAAGTACCAGACTGAAAACACGGTGTGCGCTCATGAAAAATTGGCCGGCTCTCATGGTTTGCAAAGTACCACATCTATTTGGCCAAAATACCACATTAGCTAAAGTACCACATTTATATATATCCAAAGTACCAGGTGCTTAAAGTACCACATCACATTCCATGTATTCTCCTACCCCTTCTAGCCGAACGCCATCACTTCCAGTCGAGTGATTCGCCGAAAGTTCACCAAAGTTGAACTTTTGGCCATTCCTTTATTTCTCACAATCCCTACCTCTTAAAATCTTGATTTTCTTTCTAAAAATCCTCATTTTGTTCCTCCATTTTATTTATATAATCAAAACAAGTTTTCCAGAGGTTTGAAAATCCACTTTGATTATGTGATTACAGAGAGCTGTTGTGTTATACTTTCTTGATGCTGTGTTTTCTTTTCTTAAGCTAAGATGCTTTTGCTTTGGTTAAGAACTACCCGAGTGTATACATTTGAACCTATGCTATCCTAGTACAAATCAGTGGCCATACTCCCCTCAAACCATCAAACATTAGAGCCCCTTTGGTGATTTAAAATCAACAACAGTTCTATTTATATATATATATATATATATAGTTGAAACAGGACATAAATCTTGAGCAAACAAAATAATCTAACTAAAACCACCACTGAATTCAGTACTAATACCAATCCCTAGTTATTAAGCATAGAATGGTATTCAAACAAAGTTGTACTCAACAAGGAACATACCATAGACAGACAGTTCAACAAAGAAATATGCAGGAATTTCAAACGAAAAATTAAAAGCAGTTTTACTCACCATGAATGCTTAAAACCCTTAGCTTTCTTACTGAATTCTCCTGAATGGTTTTGTGTTGTGTGAGCGAGATGTGTGCATGGTCAGGTCTTTATATAGTGGTAGGAAATAAAAAAAATTGGTGTATTCAATGCTGATTTGAAAACAAAAAACATTTTTCAGTTTGAAAAATGATTAACAATAACTAAAATCCATTTCTCTCTCAAGATCAAACACTACTACCTAAATTCGCATGGATCATATCAGCCCTGAAAATTTCATGCGCAAGGCATATGTAACGACCCGGATTTTGTCGATTTTGGTTATCGCCATAAACTCAATGATGACTAACCAAACATCGAAAAATACCAGAAAGTTAATGAAAGAAATTAGAGGGTGAGGAAAGATAAGATAGAAACTTAAAAAAGGAGAAGAAGAAGAACACAACATCATAGTAACACGAATCTCACAGCGGAACAAATAACATATAATATATAACATAACTTTGAAATATACATCTGTACTTGAATATACATCATTGTCAAAGTACAGCACTTACAACACAGCGGAATAATAATAGCTATATAATCCTGAAGCCTCCTGCTCCAGCTCTTCAAGTATCTGTAAATCCCGACTACTTGACTGCCCGTACAAAATTGGGCACCCAAGAGTTTAGGGAAAACAAAACAAAATAAACTCCGGGTCAGTCATGGGACTGGTGTGAGTAAAACAGTTTAAAACAGTTCGAACAAGTAAACGATATCTCATAAGACCACGTCGTATAACAGAACGGGTTTTTCCCTTATGAGAATCCAAAATATCTTTATATCAAAAACCTTTTGATATTATAATAATGTATATCAACTACAATATAATAATCATCTAGCAGAAATGCTTTCATATCACGTTCTATATATATAGTATACAATCAAAACCGCAAGCACGTATTGGGTAATGGATTTCCAACTATGACAAGGTATGGAACCACCTTTCGCAAGTGTACCTCTAGAGAGGAATACACTGGGTTCAACAAGAACATCTTGCAACCTGGCCACACATGACCGACCACTCATTTCGCTTGAGTGTATCGAATGTATATCACCAACGGTTGGGATCAGCAACCGTTTCCCGAAAGGGACAGCATCAACAATAGATTTATTTTCAAGTAAATGAAACACTAGATCAGGTGATTATACACCCTAATAGGTGCGACCTACATAGCCATGCTACCTGCCCAATTTATGTCATTTACCGGTTGATGAGGCTTGAGGTTACGCCTTATCATCACATCAGATTCACTTCGAATGCCACATTGTCAGATCCATTGAAAATCACTAATTGACGTCTACAACAGTACATTATGTGTTAGCTAAAGAAGTTTCCTTCTCCGCTTCCACTCTTGGTACGGTTGAAGAAATCAATGTACGTGACCTTTCTGGAAATACTCTGTCAGACATTTATCCATACAAGTCATCCAGGAACAGGATGAACCGAAGGCACTATTCAATACATCCATCTTTGGCACTGTTATCTAAGACTTATACAATAGCCCTTGCACTTTACTCCGTCTTCAATTATCTTTGGCATATATGATTCGCAACGCTTATGCCAACACAGAGTGGTTCTTTGGATAATAATCCAACCGGTCTCTCCATATTAACAACGTTAAAATGGTCAAAACTTAGATAGTCTATGATTTAACCATCAAAGAAAAACAGTGTGCAAACAACGATATTATTTCCAGATGGAAATTCTATCAAATCAACCATTAATCATATATCTATATATATATATATATATGTTCATATGTTCCTTATTTTCTATGTTTAGAAAATATACGTTAACGCTGGAAAACATTTCCATAACTTATTTACGTATCACTATTCTTCTACAGCTATCAGTCTCTGATTGTAAACTAGTATAGGAACAATTCCCTAAGTACCAATCCCGAAGGTCGAAACCAACATCAGATAGACACTTAGGAAACCATTCAACTTAACAAGTCTCCAGTCAAATTTTGATTTAGCTTAACTCCATTTCTTAACTCCTTATACATGAACACTTCCTTTTCTAATTCATATTTCAAATTTCAATATTTGATTACGTTTCTGATTCTATTTGGAAAACATTTCCAAATCTTCTTTACTTGGATTTAAACTGATGTTTAAATCAACATCGCGACGACAACTCAAACCACTATACTTATTTACTAAAATCACTTAACCACTTTCACTCTCGAACCTTAACCATTTCTAAATTAAAAACGAAGCCAATCAAGTTAGGGTATAACTACCTCTCATACCTTAACTGAACAACATTTCAAATCTCGAAATAGGGTAATTTCATCTTTTAACTCTTTAACACTTCCTTACGTAACTTCCGGATATAATTTACGAGTCCAACTCCTTTACAGAATCATTTGATTATAACAGTGGTGTTATAATCTCCTGCTTCTGAAATATAATAACTTTAATCTAACTCTTATTTCCTAACTCGAATAAATAACGTACCATTAATTTATCAACTCCTATTTGGTTAACTCTTATTCTATAACTCTTATTCGAATAACTCCAATCTAATAACTCTTATTCAATTAACTTTAACTCTATTTAATTCTTACTGGATTAACTTTTATTCGAATAACTTACATCCTGCCCGGGACTCGAACCGGAACTAGTCGAAAGAAGTAGATCCTTTTTTCTTGTTGCAATAGAGGAACAAAGACTCCTCTACTAATATTCGATAATCTCTTTCTTCGAATAAATCTTATTCGATTTAACTCTTGTCAAATAACAAGATTCGATCAACTCACTTCGAATATTTCTGATTCGATTATCTCACTTCGAATATCTCTGATTCGATTATCTCACTTCGAATATCTACTATTCGATTATCTCACTTCGAATATCTATTATTCGATTATCTCACTTCAACTCTATTCGAATAAACTAAATTCGATTAACTTTATTTGAATAACTCTAGTTCAATTTAACTCTATTCAATAACTCTAGTTCGATTTAACTCTATCGATTAACTCTAACTGATCAACCCTAATGGTTTTACTCTAACTGGTTAAGCCTAACTGATTAACTCTTTGTCCTTATTCAGTTTCAAACATCGATGTTGAAATCGATTTTTACTTCTTTATATAAGTACTGAATTATATATTCTATTTATCCAAAGATAAATATTTCCTTTATAATCTATTTATTTCTAAATGCCTTTACCAATATTTCCTTTTTAATCCTATTTGTAAATGATTTACAAATATTTCCTTTTCAAATTATATTTGCAAATATTCCCATTATTAACCTTATTTGTTTATGCTAAGTATTTCTGCTATTAATATCTTATTTATTTAACAATTAAATATCTCCTATTTATTTAACCAATAAATATCTCATTTATGAAATCTTATGATTTTACAAATATTCCCTTTTCTTTATAAATATTTCATTTATAAACATTTCATTTATAAACATTTCATTTATAAACATTTCATTTATAAATATTTCATTTATAAACATTTCATTTATAAACATTTCATTTATAAAACCCTTTTTTGATTTTATAAATATTTTTATTTTCAAATACCATTTGAAAATTCCCCTTTTTCACATTCCGGTATGTTATGGTGTTTAACATATCAAGTTATGATGTCAAATATCGTCCATACACATATAATCAACCACAGATTATAAGCTACATAATATATCAAAATATATGGAAAACAATAAAATAGTTGTTGAGGAATCCAGTCGGATTCCTCCAATCTGTTTCCCTGCATCCACAGATGTTACACAATAAAATCAACATCACTTTCAGTTCCATATGATATATTCTGATAAACAGAATCAATATAGAATTCAACTAATTAACTAGCAGTTCAATCAAACAGTTAACACACTGTCAATCAGCCAATATTTAACAGTTCTAAAAATACAACATGAAATTATAAATTGTTCAGAGTTAGTGAGATTTACTAACTTTGGCAGTTCATCGTTAAAGAACGATAAACTGTTGTTTGATTTGAATCAAACAGTTTATTTCGCCATAAATTCATACGAGCACCAATCCACTCCTAGTCAGCTCCATTGGGTAGTGTTCGTCCATACGATCCTAACAGATCTTGTTTTGTCCAATTCTGACAAAGTATGACGAAGTTATTGCATTAACCAGTTAATACACAATTTAAATTAAATAAACTTTGAATTAAATTCTAAATTGGGCTTACCCTTCCATTTTCGGCCCACCCCATTATTTAAACCCGCTTCCCTTAATCCCTTGTCTTCCCCTAATCCAATACGTGGCTCCAGTATTCCCCTTATGGCCACCGACGGTTACTTCTTGCTCTACGTCCGCCCACTTTACTTCACCAATTCAAAGACCAACATCAACGAAGCTCTCCACTCCTCGAGCTTTATCTTCTCAACCTCGAATTGGTCATCTCGCACCCCTTCAACGCGGATCCGACTTCGGGTGTCCACAGTACGAAAGTTATCATGGAAATTCCCAAAAAAATCACAAAAGAAGCGGTTTCAATTCCCGAACCCATAACCGAACTCAAATTCGAGTATCAAAGCTTATCTGTTTTGCCATCTTCAACCCTAGGTCGCGTTCAAGAACCGAGCTCCAGAAAGGCTGAATCGCACTAAGTAGAAATGGTGTAGGATTGAAGCCATTCATGTTTGTATTTGGATTTATGGATTTTTGTTTTGCTTGTTATGATTTTTCTTTTCGGAAATTTTCACTGTAAAGACCATTTTCGATCTTATAAAGTTGCATTTGTGGTAGGTGCTATTTGTGGCTGAGAAAGAAGGTTGCGTGGCCTGTGCTGGATCACAGAAAAATGAAGGAGATATTTTGAATTTGATTTTTATATTTTATTTTCATGATTTTATACTCGTCCTAAGTCCTTAAAAATCCCTACGACTACATACGACACCCAAAAATCACCAAACTGGACATGCAGCTGCAGTTCAACATTACGGTCCCAACGAATCTGGTTTCATCGAATTCCGACTTCGTTTGCAAAAGTGGCTATTTTTAAAGCCCTGAATAACCCATTTAAATATACAAATATATTTAAATATAATTAAATTAAATATTTATAAATAAATATTATCGTCTATATTCACACTGGAATACCATACTGCTCTACTGGGATTTATAACTCGATATTTCCAAATCCCGACTAAATCGATATTCGATTTAAAATGAAATTCCTTTTTAAAATACAAATAATTCCTTTATAAATTATAAAGGAATTCCACAGCGACTTTTCTAAAATTTGATTTGGACGTAAATCAAAATCTACACAATGAAATCTCGATTTTTCTCTTCCACTAGAAAGATATACTCCACCAGCTCCACACGTTTCTTGTTTCACAGAAATCCGATTTAAAACGAACCTTGTACATCCAGTTGAAGTTCAAATCGCCAAATAACGAACTGCCGCACCATTTCAAGCTCGATTTTAATTATAATATAATTATACGTTCAAAATGTCGTTCAAATAATATATTCGTTATTCTAATTCAATTCTGAACTGAATTAAATATCAAAAATGATCCAGTTCACACCATATCGCCATTTCAGCCAATTCTGATTATTTCATAATTAAATATATTATTTAATTTATTATTTTAATTAAATATTCCAAGTTATTTAATTAAATAACCATTAAATTCTTTTAATCACCTTTTCAATAATTAAATAAATTAATTATTATGCCGCTGAAAAATGCGGGTCATTACATTCTTCCCCACTTAAAACAATTTCCTCCTCGAAATTGCTAATGTAGGAAACAAACCCTATCGACCGATTAGAACATATTTGTTCACTTCTTAACTTCAGTTTCAACTGAACCAATTTAATTTCAATTAAAATATTTATCAATTCTTGTCAACGAAAATTTTCTAACACCTTAACTTTTCGAAAAATTTCGCCAGCACCTCCTTTGTACTGGTCAATAGGTCAAACTCCAACTCCCCTCTCTGGGCCATCTCCAACCCAAAAGAAAATCAAACAGCCAAACGGCTTGCCCATTTGGCTCATCAAAATCTCAAAGCCATATGTAATATAAACTGGTACCTTTTTGTCGGGCATATCATTTATATCCTTTCATATGTTACCAATTCTACAAATACTAATGTCATCTCAATCAATTTCTGATTGATTTATCCTCGAATCCAATCCTTTGGCTATATCCAAGCCAACTTCCATTTGAACTCAAATTTCAAATTTCAAACTCTTAATTCATCAATGCAATTCCATTCCAGATGATTCTCCAATCAAATCCTGTTTTATTTAACTTAGTTCAAGTTTAATTCTAATTTATTCATTCACTTATACCATCTCAATCTATTTAACTTTATTAGTTAAATTTTTAATTCCAGAACTTAAATTCCTGGGTAAATTTCAATCAATTTGAAATCATACTGCCAATTCAAAACCTTTGAATTCCTAAACAACTTGTTTTCTCAAAACAATTCAAAAACAAAATCTTTGGTAGTAATCTGTCACTCAGCAACTCGAAAATGAACACCGATGATGTCTAGCTCATCATCGGGGTTATTTCCCAGCTATCGAACTGAGTTCAATACTATATCCTTTTCAAAAATCATTCTTAAACACTTTTATTTTGAAATCGGTTCAAAATATCATTTGCAATTTCTTGGAATACAATTTAAAATCTCTCAGGATCTTAAAATTCATGTATATTTAATCCAAGTCTATTTACAAACTCTGTTCCAAATTTCATTTTTGATTTAAATTTCAGATTTAATTTAATTCATTATACTTATCTGAATTCTGATCGGTTATTTACATAACCATTTCACATTTTATAATCTTATTCGATTATAATAGTGACCAACACATCCAATATATTATAATCATTTCAATATAAATCCTTTATATAAAAATCTAATTTGGGTAAAATTATTTCATTTACCCTCTTTTCAAAACATACCATGACGTTTCATCGTATTCAAGTGTTTATTAACTCCTACCGAGACAGTGGATCAAACTGATCGACCAGAACTCATAAACGACTCAACCAATAAATCTCCACAATATAAAATTATTTTTATATCAAATAACAAATACGTTCACTCGTATATATACACTCAAATCAATCTAGGGTATAACTAACCCCATCTCTACCGAGTAACGCCACAGAGCCAAGGTAAATACTTAACCTTAAGCTCTGATACCAACTGTAACGACCCGGATTTTGTCGACTTTGGTTATCGCCATAAACTCAATGATGACTAACCAAACATCGAAAAATACCAGAAAGTTAATGAAAGAAATTAGAGGGTAAGGAAAGATAAGATAGAAACTTAGAATAGAGGAAGAAGAACACAACATCAGAGTAACACGAATCTCACAGTGGAACGAATAACATATAATATATAACATAACTTTGAAATATACATCTGTACTTGAATATACATCATTGTCAAAGTACAGCACTTACAACACAGCGGAATAATAATAGCTATATAATCCTGAAGCCTCCTGCTCCAGCTCTTCAAGTATCTGTAAATCCCGACTACTTGACTGCCCGTACAAAATTGGGCACCCAAGAGTTTAGGGAAAACAAAACAAAACAAACTCCGGGTCAGTCATGGGACTAGTGTGAGTAAAACAGTTTAAAACAGTTCGAACAAGTAAACGATATCTCATAAGACCATGCCGTATAACGGAACGTGTTTTTCCCTTATGAGAATCCAAAATATCTTTATATCAAAAACCTTTTGATATTATAATAATGTCTATCAACCACAATATAATAATAATCTAGCAGAAACGCTTTCATCTCACATTCTACATATATAGTATACAATCAAAACCGCAAGCACGTATTGGGTAATGGATTTCCAACTATGACAAGGTATGGAACCACCTTTCGCAAGTGTACCCTCTAGAGAGGAATACACTGGGTTCAATAAAAACATCTTGCAACCCGGCCACATATGACCGACCACTCATTTCGCTTGAGTGTATCGGATGTATATCACCAACGGTTGGGATCAGCAACCGTTTCCTGAATGGGACAGCATCAATAATAGATTTTTTTTGAGGTAAATGAAACTCTAGATCAGGTGATTATACACCCTAATAGGTGCGACCTACATAGCCATGCTACCTGCCCGATTTCTATCATTTACCGGTTGATGAGGCTTGAGGTTACGCCTTATCGTCACATCAGATTCACTTTGAATGCCACATTGTCAGATCCATCGAAAATCACTAATTGACGTCTACAACAGTACATTACGTGTTAGCTAAAGAAGTTTCCTTCTTCGCTTCCACTCTTGGTACGGTTGAAGAAATCAATGTACGTGACCTTTCTGGAAATACTCTGTCAGACATTCATCCATACAAGTCATCCAGGAACAGGATGAACCGAAGGCACTATTCAATACATCCATCTTAGGCACTGTTATCTAAGACTTATACAATAGCCCTTGCACTTTACTCTGTCTTCAATTATCTTTGGCATATATGATTCGCAACGCTTATGCCAACACAGAGTGGTTCTTTGGATAATAATCCAATAGGTCTCTCCATATTAACAACGTTAAAATGGTCTAAACTTCGATAGTCTATGGTTTAACCATCAAAGAAAAACCATGTGCAAACAACGATATTATTTCCATATGGAAATTCTATCGAATCAACCATCAATCATATATATATATATATATTCCTTATTTTCTATGTTTAGAAAATATATGTTAACGCTGGAAAACATTTCCATAACTTATTTACGTATCACTATTCTTCTACAACTATCAGTCTATGATTATAAACTAGTATAAGAACAATTCCCTAAGTACCAATCCCGAAGGTCGAAACCAACATCAGATAGACACTTAGGAAACCATTCAACTTAACAAGTCTCCAGTCAAATTTTGATTTAGCTTAACTCCATTTCTTAACTCATTATACATGAACACTTCCTTTTCTAATTCATATTTCAAATTTCAATATTTGATTACGTTTCTGATTCTATTTGGAAAACATTTCCAAATCTTCTTTACTTGGATTTAAACAGATGTTTAAATCAACATCGCGACGACAACTCAAACCACTATGCTTATTTACTAAAATCACTTAACCACTTTCACTCTCGAACCTTAACCATTTCTAAATTAAAAACGAAGCCAATCAAGTTGGGGTATAACTACCTTTCAGACCTTAACTGAACAACACTTCAAATCTCGAAATAGGGTAAGTTCATCTTTTAACTCTTTAACACTTCCTTATGTAACTTCTGGATATAATTTACGAGTCCAACTCCTTTACAGAATCATTTGATTATAACATTGGTGTTATAATCTCCTGCTTCTGAAATATAATAACTTTAATCTAACTCTTATTTCCTAGCTCGAATAAATAACGAACCACTAATTTATCAACTCCTATTTGGTTAACTCTTATTCTATAACTCTTATTCGAATAACTCCAATCTAATAACTCTTATTCGATTAACTTTAACTCTATTAATTCTTACTGGATTAACTTTTATTCGAATAACTTACATCTGAATAACTTATATTCGATTTGCTTACTTTCGAATACTTATATTCGATAATCTCTTTCTTCGAATAAATCTTATTCGATTTAACTCCTGTCGAATAACTAGATTCAATCAACTCACTTCGAATATTTCTGATTCGATTATCTCACTTCGAATATCTACTATTCGATTATCTCACTTCAACTCTATTCGAATAAACTAAATTCGATTAACTTCATTTGAATAACTCTAGTTCGATTTAACTCTAGTTCGATTTAACTCTATTCAATAACTCTAGTTCGATTTAACTCTATCGATTAACTCTTACTGATTAACCCTAACGGTTTTACTCTAACTAGTTAACCCTAACTGATTAACTCTTTGTCCTTATTCAGTTTCAAACATCGATGTTGAAATCGATTTTTACTTCTTTATACAAGTCCTGACTTATATATTCTATTTATCCAAAGATAAATATTTTCTTTATAATCTATTTATTTCTAAATGCCTTTACCAATATTTCCTTTTTAATCCTATTTGTAAATAGTTTACAAATGTTTCCTTTTCAAATTCTATTTGCAAATATTCCCTTTATTAACCTTATTTGTTTATCCTAAGTATTTCCTTTATTAATATCTTATTTATTTAACAAATAAATATCTCCTATTTGTTTAACCAATAAATATCTCATTTATAAAATCTTATGATTTTATAAATATTCCCTTTTCTTTATAAATATTTCATTTATAAACATTTCATTTATAAACATTTCATTTATAAATATTTCATTTATAAACATTTCATTTATAAGTATTTCATTTATAAACCCTTTTTTTTTATTTTATAAATATTTTATTTTCAAATATCATTTGAAAATTCCCCTTTTTCACATTCCGGTATGTTATGGTGTTTAACATATCAAGTCATGATGTCAAATATCGTCTATACACAAATAATCAACCACAGATTATAAACTACAACATATATCAAAATATATGGAAAACAATAAAATAGTTGTTGAGGAATCCAGTCGGATTCCTCCAATCTGTTTCCCTGCATCCACAGATGTTACACAATAAAATCAGCATCACTTTCAGTTCCATATGATATATTTTGATAAACAGAATCAATATAGAATTCAACTAACTGACTAGCAGTTCAATCAAACAGTCAACACACAGTCGATCAGCCAATATTTAACAGTTCTAAAAATACAACATGAAATTATAAACTGTTCAGAGTTAGTGAGATTTACTCACTTTGGCAGTTCACCGTTAAAGAACGATAAACTGTTGTTTGATTTGAATCAAACAATTTATTTCGCCATAAATTCATACAAGCACCAATCCACTCCCAATCAGCTCCATTGGGTAGTGTCCGTCCGTACGATCCTAAAAGATCTTGTTTTGTCCAATTCTGACAACGTATGACGAAGTTATTACTTTAACCAGTTAATACACAATTTAAATTAAATAAACTTTGAATTAAATTCTAAATTGGGCTTACCCTTCCATTTTCGGCCCACCCCATTATTTATAACCCGCTTCCCTTAATCCCTTGTCTTCCCCAAATCCAATACGCGGCTCCAGTATTCCCCTTATGGCCACCGACGGCTACTTCTTGCTCCACGTCCTCCCACTTTACTTCACCAATTCAAAGACCAACACCACCGAAGCTCTCTACTCCTCGAGCTCTATCTTCTCAACCTCGAATTGGTCAGCTCGCACCCCTTCAACGCGGATCTGACTTCGGGTGTCCATAGTAAGCCCATGTCGAAAGTTATCATGGAAATTCCCAAAAAAATCACAGAAGAAGCGGCTTTAATTCCCGAACCCATAACCGAACTCGAATTCGAGTATCAAAGCTTATCTGTTTCGCCATCTTCAGCCCTAGCTCGCGTTCAAGAACCGAGCTCCAGAAAGGCTGAATCGCACTAAGTAGAAATGGTATAGGATTGAAGTCGCTGCTTTGTTGAATCCATTCATGTTTGTATTTGGATTTATGGATTTTTGTTTTGCTTGTTATGATTTTTCTTTTGGGAAATTTTCATTGTAAAGACCATTTTCGGTCTTATATAGTTGCATTTGTGGTAGGTGCCATTTGTGGCTTAGAAAGAAGGCTGCATGGCCTGTGCTGGATCATAGAAAAATGGAGGGGATATTTTGAATTTGATTTTTTATATTTTATTTTCATGATTTTATACTCGTCCTGAGTCCTTAAAAATCCCTACGACTACATACAACACCCAAAAATCACCAAACTGGACATGCAGCTACAGCTCGACATTACGGTCCCAACGAAACTGGTTTCGTCAAATTCCGACTTCGTTTGCAAAAGTGGCTATTTTTAAAGCCCTGAATAACCCATTTAAATATATAAATATATTTAAATACAATTAAATTAAATATTTAAAAATAAATATTATCGTCTATATTCACATTGGAATACCATACAGCTCTACTGGGATTTATAACTCGATATTTCCAAATCCCGACTAAATCGATATTCGATTTAAAATGAAATTCCTTTTTAAAATATAAATAATTCCTTTATAAATTATAAAGGAATTCCACAGCGACTAATCTAAAATTTGATTTGGATGTAAATCAAAATCTACACGACGAAATCCCGATTTTTCTCTTCCACTAGAAAGATATACTCCACCAGCTCCACACTTTCTTGTTTCACAGAAATTCGATTTAAAAGGAACCTTGTACATCCAGTTGAAGTTCAAATCGCCAAATAACGAACTGCTGTGCCATTTCAAGCTCGATTTTAATTATAATATAATTATACATTCGAACGGTCGTTCAAATAATATATTCATTATTCTAATTCAATTCTGAACTGAATTAAATATCACAGATGATCCAGTTCACACCATATCGCCATTTCAGCCAATTCTGATTATTTTAGAATTAATTATATTATTTAATTTATTATTTTAATTAAATATTCCAAGTTATTTAATTAAACGACCATTAAATTCTTTTAATCACCTTTTCAATAATTAAATAAATTAATTATTATACCGCTGAAAAATGCGGGCCATTACAGCATATTCTTCCCCCATTGGTTTACTATGAACCATCACATTTAATGCTTATGTCCTTAACCATATTTTTACAAATTTTTTCCTTGGTTTTAACAAATTTGGTGATCATCCTTGTACCATAAATGCTCAGAATTCTATTGATTTTTTAAAGCCATATTTTCCCCACCTGGCAATATGATTTAACACAAAATTATTTAAAACGTTTACTTGCCTTCCAAGGTGAAAGAAAATATGAAATTTTAGTACAATAAAATCAATTGCATGTGATGAAAAATACATAGAAAAATCCTTAGAAAATCTATGGTGTAGCATTGATCTAGCGTAGGCAAGATTATGGTATATATGCAAGATTTCGTAAATCTTTTATGCACATGTCTTTTGACAAATACAGCCATGTTTTGAAAGATGCAAAAGAAAATGATATTTTCAGAAAATCATGTGAGAAAATAAATAGATTTGAAAACTGAAAATACTTTAATCTAAATTGATTTTACATGTGCACAATATTTTCCTTATGATCCTTGTTGCTAGCAAATCCATAGTGTAGAAGACTCATGAATGAGATCATGATTTGAATTGATAATTCTTGCTCCTGACTTGATGCATATATAAATGCAAAGAATTTCCTTGCAATTTTTTTTTTTGAGAACATAAAGAGTGTTTTATCATGTTTTTATCCAAGAGGGTTTTAAGTTTAAAGTAAAGAATTTGCCCAAAATAAGG
Organism: Allium sativum; assembly: GCA_030737875.1. Taxonomy (NCBI): domain Eukaryota; kingdom Viridiplantae; phylum Streptophyta; class Magnoliopsida; order Asparagales; family Amaryllidaceae; genus Allium; species Allium sativum. The sequence goes on from CM060926.1 coordinate 912,491,895, forward strand.
TATTAAACTCTTTTGTGAAAAAAACATGAACAAAGTGTTTGCAAAAAGAATGGCATTTTAAAATTTTGCTATGTATAAGTGTTATTCTTTATATATGTATAAAATGAATTTAAACAAATGCTATCAAATATATGTTATCATACATACATAAGAAAAGAATGCAAAATTTAAATCTTTGACATGTTTGAAATATTTTGAAGTCTTGATTTTTAAATTTGTATTTGTAAATATGTACTCACGATCAATTTATATTTGATTTTGCGATCAATATAAAAACCGGGTCATTACAACCTATATGTATGCAAGTTTTAAAAACTTTTTCAAAACATGATGCTCATGTCCTAAATATACTTGCAGTTCTATATGAATGCAATATTCTTGAAAAATCAAAATATTTTTCATCCAAGTTTTCCCATACTCTTATAGAATAAGAGCATAGTTCAACCAATTGTCGCATCCAAAACCCTACCATCCATCATTAAATTCGAAATTTAGAAAAATAGAATTTTCCAAACTCGATTTCTTATGTTAGAAAAGGTATAAAACGGAAAAATTCACATCCCCCGTTTTTCTTTTCTAATCGTATTTGGATTTTTATATAACTATTCTACGAAGATTTCCTATTTTCCTATCCAAGCACAATCACATAAGAAAATTTCTTCTCTTTTTCCACTTATCTTGGAAACAAATTCATATTTCTTCATCTTTTTTCTTAAGATTTCCATTTTCTTTTCCCATCACATTTGTTGCCTTACTGAATTTATTGTTTCTTATTAGTTAGGCTATCCTTTTTCTTAGCTTATTTGACTTAATCCAATTACTTAAGTTTATTATTTCAAATAAGCTTTTTCTATTTTCAACTCAAATAGCATCCTACACGGCTACTACTACGGGCCAAGAATCTTAGGACTTTGTCATCTCAGACAATTGCGAGTCCACACAACAGGATCTACCCACATACTTGTCCTTTACTACTTAGTAGTCACTACTAGTCCTTGATGTGTATTAATAGCCTATCCCTTTTTCTTTTTCTCAAGCAACAAACCTAGGTTTCTCAATGCTTATGCATTCTACGGGAAATTTTCCATTAGCTAATCCGTGACTGTAAATTGGCAAGAGAGTAACTCCCTAAATATCAACCCCGAAGACCGAAATCAACATCAAATTGACAATCATAGAATCACTCAACTCAACCAATCTTTAGTTGGTTCCAATAGTTTAATCCATAGCTTTAACTTTCTCTCGTTCTTCTCTACGCACTACTCCTTACCTACTCCATATTTTTTAAAACATGGTTTGGCCTTCTTTCTTTTCATTATATTTTCCTTGCAAAAATTAAAAGTGGTTAAAACTTCATTTTCTTCCCCAAAACTTGTTTTTGCCAAACCACAAAAACATATCAAAATAAAAATGCAAAACATTTTTTTTTCAAATCACAAAACTGGAGTAGACAAGAACAACTATTGAGCTTAAACTGTTTCTAGTTTAACTATTCGCTATAAGGTGCAGACATCTATTCTATTCCTACAACTTATTTTGTCCACCCAACAAAATTTCTTTGTAAATCAATAATCAAAATTTTATTGGTAAAAGAATAGAATTTCAAAACTTCTTTTCGTATATGAAAACTAACAAGCTATTTATGCTCCATAATATGAACCTTTTTATGAGAGAATTCTTTTAAAACAAGAAATCATTGTTTTACACAATATACCCCACTTTACTTTAAAACCCGACATGCATTTATCAAAATACTTTTAAGATTAAATCTTGGAAAATACCACGAATCCTTTTACAAATTCAAGTTCTTAAAAGTTTATCATTGGGTTAGACTCAAAGTGGGTCTTCAACTCAACTAGGCTTTCCTAGGCACTTTCACGAATTCAATTCTCTTAACTATATATATTCCTAATCCATTTTCCATATTTCAACCTTTTCTAGTTTCTAAGGTTTTATTTCTAAACCCACTAATCTGAAATACTAATATTTCAGTTTCCATCCTATGGGATACTTTTCTTTCTCTAGCTTCAATTCATATTGTACACTTTCCCAACCACCTAATGGTTTCCAAATTCCTATGTTCATTCCTTGAGTGCACAAACTAGATATCCCAACTCGTTTCATGTCTAGTGGGCTACTATATGGATTTAGGTTTACATATATAATACATTTATATTCTAGAAAATACAAATATGTTTACTCATTTTCTCCCTAAGATCACTAAACCGAAGCTCTGATACCAGATGTGACAACCCGGATTCCGACAGACCGAATTTTTCAAATTCTATCTATCGAAACCCGAGTTGGGTGCTCTGGTATCCTGCAGAAAAAGACAGAGATAAAGAAACATGTCAAAATTCGTAAAGCATCTCACAACGGAAGGAAATAAAGTATAATATTCAGATATTGCTTTACCTTATTAACAATTCTGCTAAACCAGTATCCAAAGCTATACCATCTCTGTCATGAACCTAGCCTGGAAGTATGTAATGAGAAGGGGGTCAGAACATAAGTTCTGTGTGAGTGGACTTAGAATAAACTTATGTATAATCCTACATATACTGTTTAGTTATATTTTCTTGCTTATTAGGTTATTCGCGATATTAGCTCTCTAGGCTATACCCATGTCCCACTAGTAGGTTAACCCAATACAACGTATATGTAGATACCCCCAACTCGTCTAATTCTTTCCATGTATATATACAGCCCCTTACCATATGCCGTACGGGCCTCATCATGTATATCTATACTACTTTAGTGTAGTGCCACCATTCTCGAAATAGTTTGGACTGCCACTCTTGATCTTGCTAGATTCTGTGTATCATCTAGATCTAATCTAAGGTTTACTATCGAGCGCTTCCTAGATTCAACCAGGGTTTACTCTACCCAGGGCCACTGGGGTTTATGCTACCTATTGAATGCTTCTCGGATTCAGGGTTTACTCTAACCAGGACTAACTTAACCCAGTTCATTCGTCGGGTTATATTGGTTAAGTATTTCCCATTTAACTTAACCCCATTCATTCATCAAATTATATTGGTCAAGTGTCATTAATCAATTCAAGTTAACTTAACCCACCCACTCATCTTGTCATGTTGGTTAAGTGTTTCCTTCTGGTGTTAACTTGACCCTACCTCAAATCATGTTATATTGGTTAAGTGTTGCCCTCTCATCTTAACCCTTTCCATACATCTAGTTATATAATTGGTTAAGTTTTTTCCTCTTGTATTACTTAACCCTACCACATGTCGTTATATATTTGTTAAGTGTATCCTCTTGTGTTGCTTAACCCTACCACAAGTCATTATATATTTTGGTTAAGTGTTACTTTAGTTAAATTGACCCTATGATTTGTTTAGTTAACATGTTATAACAGTTAAGTGTTCCCTTAGTTAACTTAACCCTACCCTATATCATGTCTTGTTAGTTAGGTGTCCTTTGTCCATTCATGTTTAACTTAACCCACCCATATGTCATATTGGTTAAGTACCAGTTAACCTAACCCTCACATACTTAGCATGTGTCAATAGCATTAATTCATTCATTAAAGCACCAACCACTCACATTAGACAGGTATTGTTGCGGTCACTAGATGTGCCGGTCGGTTCCGGCCAGTTTTACACCGCAACTCAGTCTAACCTCGGGTTCTTATTGGGCTCAATGACCTAACCTCCCACATTAGATATGTATTGTTGTGGTTACTAGACAGCCGGGCGGTTCCAGACCGTTTTACACCACAACTCATTCTAACCTCGGGTTAGGCATATTCATCTTTCCTACAATTTACATATTTCTTATTTATGACAAATTCCACATGTAAATTATTCCCAATTTAATTATGCCATAATTATCCTTTTAATTATGCTCACAATTATTGGTATACTAAATATACCATTTCATGAACCAATCTATGCCATGTAATTTTCATGTTTATCCCTCATATTTATATGTAAATTATAAATCAATTATTGTCATGGCCCACTTTCCTTCTAAATCATGTTCATAATCTTTGGTATATAAATTATACTGTTACATGCCATAAACCATTTACATGGCTATGAGCCAAATATGTAAATTACATGAAATTTCAAGTTATTAATCAAAATAGGCTATACCCCGTCTTCCCAAACTTGCAACAATAGTCATTCCCAAAATCACTATGTCATATATTTGGTGTTCCAAATCAATAGTTAAGCCCAATCTAGTTTTAATATTCTAGTTTACAGTGTATGGCCAAAACTTGGTTTACAAGCCAACTAACCAAAACTTGCAGTTATAATGATAACAATGCCATAATGTCAATTACAAGTTTTTCCCAACCATTTCACCAAATATGTTATGTTCAGTTACTTTCCCCAATTATATTATGCCAATATTGCCAATCTCGTGTTTATGCCCAATAACCCAAACCTTCCCCGTATTGCCGTCGTACGTATATTGCGATTCAACCTAGGTTATAGGTCAATCTAGATTCACAAATAAAAAGGAACAAATAGGAATAATATGACAATGATAGGCATAAGAACTGGCACAAGATGATAGTCCCAAAACACAAGAATTACAGATCTAATAGAATTACATCATAATTGAATAAACTGATTTAGAATCATTGCAGGCATATAGATCTGATTATGAACAAATATTATGGACATGAAAGGCTTGAATAATGAACTAGGTTTGACAACTTGTATAGGTTCGATTGGATCGATAAGAAGCAACCCAAAGGTTAAGAATAGATCCAACTAGAAAATCAAGCATAGGTCAAAATTCATTTTATTCCATGTCCGTACTATAATTGGTTGTATAAATCTGAAAGTAATCGTGAACTTACAAAACAAAGGCAAGTCTTGTTTTCTGGATCTGTATTCTAAAACGGAATTGCTCGCCTTTGATGTAGACTAATTGTTCTTTTAATCCTATTCAAATTGGAAGAAGAAGAAGAAGTACTAGTTCTAGCTTAGGTTTCAGCATAGGAGCTACGCCATTGATTTATTTTTAGAGAAGGAGAGAGCAATTGAGGCTAGAGAATAATGTAAGAGATTTAGGTTTTGGCTTAGGGATGTATTTATAGGAGAACATACGTGTTTGGGGCCTTAGATATCAACCTATAACCAATCCGGACCAACAGAACAGCCAAAACCACGTCACAAGCCAAAGAAAACCGGATCTAGGCCAAAACAGGTCTACCTGTAGGGGAGGTCGACCCTCTGGTCGACCTATGACCCTGGTCGACCCCTAGGTCGACCTCATTGGGTAGGTCGACCCCCATGTCGACCTGCCTGGGTATTTTTCTATGTAAATTCCGATTTTTTGTTGGATCTTCCGAAGGCCACAACTTCTTCACACGAAGTCCGATTTTCGAAAACTTGGACTCTATTCCAAGCAGAATTTCGAGATGAACGAAATGGCATAACCCGTTTCCCTTAATTCTTACATTTAAAATTAATTATTCTTTAATTTGTTATTTTAATATTCTCAGAAAATACGGGGTGTTACATTCTCCCCTCCTTAAGGGATTTCATCCCTGAAATCTTCAAGTTAAGAAGAATGTATAATCTACCATCCAACATCCATCTACTCAAGCCATTAAATCATAGGCATCCATTGTCCTTAAAAATGTTTCTAATGTTTTTCATGAACATATGCATAATGTGTGTGTATGTCCTTACCCAAATGCTAAATCAGGCGGTCTACTGATTCAGTTGACCTCCTTAATGCGAATCATGTCAGTGCCATGAGTACATCATGTATGCAATTATTCCTAGTCGTACTTTATAACTTCTACATGAGTGCACAATCATTCATACAAATGCAACATCCATATGATAACACATCAAGTTTCAATTCATATTGTGATGCCCCAAACTTCCGTGACCGAATCATTTTGGAATGCAACATATTTACAACAAAACAGATCTCAGATAATTATCATAACACATAAACCATTGCAGCGGAAATAAATGTCATCAGCATCATAATATCCAATACATCAGAGTACGCAGTACATGATACAACTTAGCCAAATAAAGAGTCTCAACAAAAAGGGAAATAAGTTTTCAAATGGAAAGAAACAATCTCAAACTCCGTCACATATATCAAAGCTACAAAAGGTAAAATGTCTCAAGCAGATGTAAAAACTAGAGAAAAGGTCTTCTTCTTCTTCCGTCCAGGCAAGCTCCAAACAGAATGTATCACCTTAACCTGTCAATTGGTTGCCTATGTGGAAAGAGGGCACCCGAGTTTGCAAAAGTGAAACAAACTACGAGTCAGTCATGGGACTGGTGTGAAAATTCTTAACTAAATTATCTAACAACATGGAAAACAGCAGGACCACGCCGCTAATGCGGAACGGGTTTACTCCATTGGATTGCCAGTGCATAATTTTATAAAGTTTGTATAAAATAGCGAAATGACTTTTGAAAAATGAAATCATCATAAGACTCAAGTCTTATCACACAATGCAACGCACACAGGTGGATAGAGTTTTCCCTTATGATGATCAAACATGCTTAATACAGAAAAGTAATATTTTAATATTATCATTAGTGTTTAAGCAGTATTAAAATACTTCAACATAAATATATCAATCCTAGACGGCATAGTACCCCATCCTACTATGTCGTCGTATATAAGTTTACAATCAAAACCGAAATGTTGTCGTATTGGGAACTGGTTTTCTGCAATGAAATCGAGGCTAGGGATCATCCTCTTCCGATTCGAGACACTCTAGCAGATGCCTCAGGATCCCCCGCAGTGAACCCTTGGATCTTCAGGGCCGGTCCCCACCTAACGGTAGTGGATTGGCAATTCCTGAACACACGTTTCCCGGTTCCTTTGAACCTATAGTATGACCACTTCCGGCCTATAAAAACCCCGAGGTACCTCGATCCAAAACCCACATAAGTAAAATGTCAGGCCGTGTTAAAGCCCAAACACCACTAGCTAGAAAGAAAAGTGTGCACTCCCTGCAGTCCTAATCCCGTTTTTGACTCATACCGGGGTGTGAGGCTCGCGAAGTCACGTTATACACAAAGCTATGCCTAAACAGGCTATGCTTTGATCATCAGCCACAAGGCCTGCTTTTCAACAAAGCCTTGATCATTGCATCTTGGCGTGCCACATTGACAATTCGACGCCATGCGATCGATAACTATTACTACGTACCAGGGTGTTAAGTAGAGAATAAATTCTCTACCACCAAACAGACATATATTAATAGAAATCGATTTATTACATGAAGCGAATTTCAACATCAGACACGCATCCATTTACAAGTCCGTTCTGGGTCTGAACGAAACCGAAGACAACAAAAAGGCGCTCGCTTATCCGCACGACCAACACATATGTCCGGACAATTACTGCTTCGACCCCGTCCTGGAAGCAAGTCAGTCCAAGGTATTAGAAGTCACCGTCCATTCGATGTGAAGATCGTCGGTCTTCAACCATCGTCTTCTTACATCCTTGATTTAATCGTCGTGCAATTATTTGAAATGAGTTAAACTCGGCCTTTTCAAATAATTGTCGCATAATTATAATTTAAAACATTTCATATATATTTATAACTATTTATCGCTATTTTTATTTATTAAAAATAGCTCGAAATAAATAAACGACGTTTCGGGTCAATGGGCTGCCTTGGCGCTATTGTTACCGAAATTTGATTTACACATATCTTAAAATCTAAACGTCGGATTTTGATGAAATTTATATCGTTGGAAAGCTCTTCCCAAAGCGGTCCTAACGGTTCCAGTTTTGGGAAAGTCCAACGGTCGGATCTTTCTATATAATTGTTTGAAGTTACAATTGTCGATAAGCGAACTGCCGCTCTCGTTTCGTTAAATTTTATATTTATATTTATATATATAACCCACTTAGCTATTCCCTTTATTAAAATTCATTCCTTTATTCTACAAAAACAATATTTTTGTTCGCCAATTCTAATGCGACAAAAATGGTGTTTTTAACATTGTATATTTTTACTTTCAATCAAAATGACATTTTTGTTCGCCAACTCTAATGCGACAAAAATGATGTTTTCAACATTGTATATTTTACTTTCAATAAAAATGACATTTTTGTTCGCCAATTCTAATGCGACAAAAATGATGTTTTCAACTTTGTATATTTTACTTTCCAGAAAAATGACATTTTTGTTCTCCAATTCTAATGCGACAAAAATGATGTTTTCAACATTGTATATTTCTACTTTCAATCAAAATGACATTTTTGTTCGCCAATTCTAATGCGACAAAAATGATGTTTTCAACTTTGTACTCTTTCTTTAATTATATAAAAATATTCTTTTCCTCCAATTCATTTTTATAACATAAAAATGTACTTTGTCTAATTCATTTTTTTATAACGTAAAATGTACTTTGTCCAATTCATTTTTAAATACACAAAAATGTACTTTTTAATGTAATTCATTTTTATAACATAAAGATGTACTTTGTATGTTTTTATAAAATATAAATATTTTATCTCTTTTCTTTTACAAAGAAAAATGTAAATTCTTTTACATTGAAAAATGTGAACCTTTCATTATTACATAGAAAAAAAATGTAAATCTTTCATCTTCACACAAGAAAATGTAAATCTTATATTTTAACATAGAAAAATGTAAATTTTCTATCTCTCTTCATTACAATAGAAAATTTTAAATTTCCTATTACTCTTTATTACAATGGAAAAATGTAAATTTTCTATTTCTCTTCATTACAATAGAAAAATGTAAATTTCCTATTAATCTTTATTACAATAGAAAAATGTAAATTTCCTATTACTCTTTATTACAATAGAAAAATGTAAATTTTCTATTTCTCTTCATTACAATAGAAAAATGTAAATTTTCTATTTCTCTTTATTACAATAGAAAAATGTAGTTTTCTCATATCGTCTTCTTAATGCACATTTTTCCTATAGGGGGTATTTCCTATCTAACTCAACTCAATTTGGTGTCAAAATATGATAACCAAAAATAATGGTTTTTGTCTAACCATTTCTATTTACCCAACATCGTCATTTCAATGTCCACACATACAACACAATATATGATTTGGTGTATAAATTCGATGAATCACAATAAAAGGTCTCATCTTTGTTTTATTTGTAAATCAAATAAAATATCTAATCTTTATTTTATATTGTAAATCAAAATAAAATATCTAATCTTAATTTATCCTTTAATTAAAATTTAAAATATTTAAACTTTCTTTATTTTATAAATCATAAACAAAATAAAGATTCAATCTTTTGTTCATTTTATGTAAATCAAAATAAAGATTCCACCTTTGTTATTATTTTGCAAATCAAAAATAAAGATTAATTTTTTGTTTTATTTTGCAAATCATAAATAGAAATTTAACTTTTGTTTTATTTTGTAAATCAAAAATAAAGATCAAACCTTTGTTTTATTTTGCAAATCAAAATAGAAATTTACCTTATGCTATTATTTTACAAATCAAAATAAAATTTACCTTTAATTTATTTAGTTAATTAAAACAAAAACTCAACTTTTCATTTTATGTGTTGAACCAAAAATAAAGATTTAACTTTTCATGTTTGTTGTAAAACAAACAAAGATTCAATTTTTCATTTTACTTTGTAAAAACAAAATAAAGATTCAAAATTTCATCTTCGTTTGTAAAGCAAACAAAGATTCAATTTTTCAGTTCTATAAAGGAATAAAAATAAAAATAAAAATAAAAATAAAATAAAAACAATAAAGATGAGAACATTATAGAGATTACATCAGAATTTCATAGATCTAAACTGACATACTATATCATGATATCACAACGAATATAATTCAACCATACAACAATCACCAATCACAGATCAGAAATAACATACAATGATTCACATAACAAACATAATTAAATTATTTAATTATTAAAATCTAGAAATCTCACAGTCATTGCAGATTTTGGCCAAAATTCAAACTGTTCAGAATGGTCCCGTTTCAGTCTCAACACGTTCTATTCGCTGTTACGATTCCGACGCTTCCGAAATCGTCAAATTCTGAGTTGAAACGAATCAGTTATGGTTAAATGAAGTTTTAAAACAATTTAAATTAATTAATTAATAAATTAGTTAAGCAAATACCTTTCTCCTTCCTCTGTTATTACAGGCCGTATGTTTTCACTTAGAGTTCAAATCTAGGGTTCAAATTTTTAGGAGGTAGATGATCGGCTCGAGGATCCGATGGTGCCATGGCGTCGGGCTACGGGGGGCACACGCGGGGGGAGGGGGATTTGGCGCCGCTCGGTCGAGCCTGGGGGCCCCACGGCAGTGCGACGCTACGGACGTTCGGGGAGATGAGGTGGCTGCAAGGGGAAATTTCGGGTAGCTTTGACCGTATGGATGGGAAGAGGAGGGAAAGAGCTTCGATGTGGTGAGTGGTTTGGGTTCCAATTCGAAGAGATGAAGGAGGAATTAGGAGGAGAAGTTTCGAGGTTGGTGGCCATGCGTTTTGAGGATGGCGGCTGGAAGAAGACAGTGAATAATTAGGGTTTAATCCTCCTATTATTTATATAATTTAAATTGTAATTTTCTAATTAAATCCCTATCTTTTCAACCGGTCCAATTCCAGTCCAACTGAAGGTGCCCCTAGCCAATAGCCCATATTCCGGATCTAATGGGACAGGTCCCGTCGGCCCAAACGGCTATCTGTGGCCTGTATTATTTAATTTAATATTTAATTCCTTTATTAAATTAATTCGTTCGCACAAATAAATTTACTGAGGCCACATACGGGCTCAGAAAAATCCAGAAAAAATATATTTGTCTTTGTTATGACGATACGGTCCTAACAAAACTAATTTCAACGAATTCTGAGACTGTTTGAAAAATGGCTATTTTTCAGTCGATTAAATTTGACTGTAATCGACCAAACACATTTTCCTTCGCTACGCTCACATATTAATTCGAAAAATTCTAAAAATTGAAACCTAGCAATAATTCAACATTCCGGTTCCAACAAAAGTGGTTTCGTCGAAAACAGAGATCGTTTGAAAATTGACTATTTTTACTGGCTTTAATATTATTTAAAAATGAAAATTTTAGTTTCTGCCACATTTTTCCACCAAATAATTTAAAATAAAAAATTTAAATTGGTTCGGATTTTCCGGGTTGTTACAATCTCCCCCACTTAAGAATTTTCGTCCTCGAAAAGGAACAAAGTAAAGTAGGAAACAAGGTGGAAAATGTAAATTGGTATAAATGTACCTCAGTACAAGAGTTACTCGGAGATATCCACTTTGCACTTGGGGTAAGCCTTTTTGATGCTATCCTTTTTCTCCCAAGTACAGTCTCTAGGATTCCCACTCCATTGAACCTTGACTAGGTTGATCCTCTTGTTCCTCAAAATTTTGGTTTCTTTGCCAATGATCTTAATCGGGTCCTTCCTCATTGTCAGATTTGGAGCAATATCTAGGACCTGTTGATTTAATCCATCCTCTATCAGATCTGGATCATGAACATGCTTTCGGAGTTGAGACACATGAAATACATCATGCACCCCTGGCAACCAGTCAAACAGCTGCACTCTATAAGCGAGAGTACCAATCGTTTCTAGGATAGGGAATGGACCAATGAATCTCGGTGCCAACTTTCCCGTCTTCCCAAAACGAATCACGCCTCTCAAAGGAGAAACCCTCAAGTATACTCGATCACCCACAGAGAATTCTAAATTTCTTCTTCGTTGGTCTGCATAGCTCTTCTGTCGACTCTGAGCAGTCAACAAGCGCTTCTTAATCAAGTCAACCTTATCCGATGCTTCATGAACCATGTCGGGGCCCAAGACTAGTCGATTGTCTGACTCCACCCAACATGCCGGAGATCTGCACGGCCTTCCATAAAGTAATTCAAACGGTGACATCCCCAAGCTTGCTTGGTAGCTATTATTATAGGAGAACTCCACCAAGTGCAAGTGGTCCTCCCATGAACCTACATAATCAAGAATGCAAGCTCGCAGCAAGTCTTCCAAAACACGATTCACCCTCTCAGTCTGGCCATCTGTCTAAGGGTGATAGGCAGAGCTCAGATTCAACTTGGTCCCAAGTTCTTCTTGAAAAGCTTCCTAGAATTTGCTGGTAAATAATGGATCCCGATCACTGACAATGCTTTTGGAAACCCCATGTAGTCTGACTATCTCTTTAAGATAAAGCTGTGCCAAACTACGAGCTGTTCTATTGGACCGAACAAGGATGAAATGGGCAGACTTTGTTAAGCGATCCACAATCACCCATATGTTATCATTCCCTTTTCTGCTTCGGGGCAAGCCATCTATAAAGTCCATAGAAATTTCCTCCCACTTCCAACCTGGAACTCCCAGTGGTTACAACAAACCTGCTAGTTTCTGTTGATCACTTTTAACTTGCTGACAAGTGGGACATCTAGAAACATAAATAGAAATATCTCTCTTCATCGCTTTCCACCAAAAGGCGTGCTTGAGATCATGGTACATCTTGTTTACACCTGGATGGACGCTGATTTTAGATTTGTGGCACTCATCCATCACTTCTCTTTTTAGCTCAGCAATGTCTGGCACACAAATTCGCCCTTGCAATCTAAGGGTCCCATTATCGTCAATCTAGAAACTTGAGGCCTCGCCTTTACGAACTCGCTCACAAAGCTTCTGAATAAATTTATCATTCTTCTAAAGAGTAGAAACTTTATCAATCAGAGTAGGAGTGATAATGAGACTAGCGATAATGAGATTATTGCATTCTGCATTCTTTCTACTGAGCGCATCGGCTACAACGTTGGTTTTTCCCGGAGTATATAGAATATCCAGATCATATGATGCAAGAAATTCATCCCAGCGTTGCTGCCTCATATTCAAATCTTTTTGGGTGAAAAGGTGTTTCAAGGATTTGTGATCTGTGTAAATTTCAAACTTCTCACCCAAAAGATAATGCCTCCATATTTTAAGAGCAAACACAATGGCCATTAGCTCAAGATCATGCGTGATGTAATTCTTCTCGTGCGGTTTCAGTTGGCGGCTAGCATATGCGACTACTCTGCCTCTTTGCATCAGCACCGCATCAATACCTTAAATAAATAAGGGATAACATGCTAAAATGAGATTTGTCATTAAAGGAAAAATGTTATCTCTGACATGTTAATTTATAAAAGAAACAACCTTGCTTAGAGGCGTCGGTCCAGACCTTCAAATCCTGATTGCCATCTATGATGGTCAACACAGGAGCATTGGTCAACCTCTTCTTTAGCTCTTGGAAAGCTGTCTCGCATTCCGGTGTCCACTTGAATTTTGTATGTTTCTTGGTCAGGTTTGTCAATGGGCAAGCTACCTTCGAAAAATCTTTGACAAATTTCCGATAATAGCCAGCCAATCCCAAGAAACTTCTGACCTCCGTGGGAGTTCTAGGCTGCTTCCATTCTTGGATGGCCAAGATCTTTCCTGGATCTACTGAGATGCCTTCCTTTGATACAACTTGGCCGAGGAATTTCACCTCTTCTTGCCAGAATATGCTCTTAGAAAATTTTGCTTTCAGCACATTTCTTCGCAAAATCTCTAAGACTTCTCTCAGATGTTGTTCGTGCTCAGTAGTGGATTTAGAAAAGATGAGGATGTCATCGATGAACACGAGCACAAATTTATTTAAAACATCTCTGAACACGCTATTCATCAGATCAACAAAATATGCTGGAGCATTACATAGACCGAAGGGCATTACTAGCCATTCATAAAAGATATCCGGTCCTCTGAAAGCAGTTAAAGGCACACACTCTTCTGCAATGCGAAGTTGATGGAAGCCTGTAGCTAGGTCCATCCTAGAAAATACTCGCGCTCCATGCAAGCGGTCAAGCAAGTCATCAATACGAGGCAGTGGGTACTTGTTTTTCAAAGATTGTTTGTTGAGATCACGGTAGTCTACACATAGCCTGAGAGTACCGTCTGATTTTGGGACGAACACCACTGCTGCTCCCCATTCTGAGAAGCTGGGTCTGATCAGACCCTTCCACAAAAGCTGTTTGGTTTGATTTTTCAGCTCCTCTCTTTCTTTTGGCGACATTCTCCGAATGGGATGTACGACAGGCCTCGCATTCGGAGCTAAATCAATTCGGAAGCTGATTTCTCTATGCGGAGGTAGGCCCTCAACTTCTTTGAATACATCAGTGTAATCTTTGACGACAGGGATATCCTCAATAGAAGTAGGGGTAACTTCTAGAGAAGACCAGAATGTCTTCCTATCGGTGGCTGAGCCATGGCACGGGATAGTAATATTTCCAAGCTTAGTTTTAACTTTGATGATTCTCTCCGCACAAATTAACTCAGCCTCATACTTTGTTAGCCTATCAATCCCCAGTATGACATCATAACCGGAGAAATTCATAACGATCAAGTCAAAGGGGAACCGGTAGCAAGAGTAAGAAACAGGTACTCTACAATACTGATCAAGAATAAGAGAACCTCCTATCGGACTATTAGCTCTAATCAAATTTTTGAGTTTTCTTGGTTTCAATTTCAACTTTTTAATTGTATCATTAGAAATAAAGCTTCGCGTAGCACCAGTATCAAATAAGACAGTAATAGGGATGTTCTTAATATTTAGAGTACCCCTTAAGACATCGGATTTACCTGGTTCCTCAGTCGTAGCTGGTGCATCTGCTCCCTCATAAACATGTGCCACTTGAGCATTCTTTAGCAGTGGGCCGTTTGCCTTAATGTGCCCCTTCTGATGACAATTGTAGCATTCCCTCTTGTCCTGAGAACTCTGGCCACGATTCTGGGAACTCTGACCACGATTCTGACTAGGGCTCGAATCATTTCTTTTGATCTTTTTAGGTGCTCTACACTCATAATCAAAATGCCCAATCTTGCCGCAGTTATAGCAGGTCACCTTGCTCCTATCCCTCTTCTTCCCTTGGGGTTTAGCTGTAGAAGAATGGCTCGCCTCCTGTTTCTTGTTAGCTTGCTCCTTCTAGTTGTTGCCTTGGCTTTTCGCTCCATCCTGTGGTCCAGACTCGTCATTTTCCACGTAGCGGCACACCATCTCTACTACTTCATTGAAGGGAAGCTTGATATGGGTAGTGACTCGGTTCAAATATTTCTTTGACAGACCCTTGATAAACTTCTTATTCTTCTCTACCGGATCTTGAATCAAACTAGGAGCATATCGTGAAAGCTCATCAAACTTCCTCACATACTCAGAAACGGTCATATTCCCTTGCTGTAGGTTAACAAACTACTCACGTAGGCGCTCTCTAGCTTGTCGAGGTATATACTTCTCATTGAAAAGTTCCTTAAATCTGGCCCAAGACATATTGGCCACGTCATTGCAGATTTTGATCGTATCCCACCAATGCCATGCTTCCTCTTTTAGTTGCCAAACTGCCAGGTAACGCTTTCGCTGATCTTCCAGTTCCAAGCCCTCTAGGATCTTTTCGCAGTCTTTAAGCCATGCTTCTGCCTGAATCGCAGACTCTTTCCCCGTAAAAGGTACACCTCCTAGGTTTTTGAATTTCTTTGACATTCTCTCCAAATCGAAAGGCTGTGGAGGTGGAGGTGGTTCGGCTAGGACCTCTGAAGTATGTTGTTCCTGAGTGATGGGTGTCTCGTCTTTAGCTTGCCTTCCAGGTCCTACTCGGGCTCCTCTTCTTGCCCCGCCTTGAGCTCCACCTCGGGCTGTTCTTGCTGTAGTATCCATTTAAATCAGTCTGTACCATCAAGGAAAGAGTCAGACCAACAAAAATGAGAATTTTCAAGAAAATATAAGATAAGGACGACATGAAAAGATGATGATGCAATGGCTGATAAATATGTGCTATTCTGCTGTGCTCATTCTAGGACATTACTAGTCCTATCTCTAATGAGCTACTCGTCTTAGAATAATGTGGATTCTATCTAGACGAATTGTTCTAAACATGTTATATTCCGAAGCTAAGGTTAACCTGGCTCAGATACCAACTGTGATGACCCCAAACTTCCGTGACCGAAAGTAAGGATAATCATTTTGGAATGTAACATATTTACAACAAAAACATATTTCAGATAATTATCATAACACATAAACCATTGCAGCAGAAATAAATGTCATCAGCATCATAATATCCAATACATCAGAGTATGCAGTACAGGATACAACTCAGCCAAATAAAGAGTCTCAACAAAAAGGGAAATAAGTTTTCAAATGGAAAGAAACAATCTCAAACTCCGTCACATACATCAAAGCTACAAAAGTTAAAATGTCTCAAGCAGATGTAAAAACTAGAGAAAAGGTCTTCTTCTTCTTCCGTCCAGGCAAGCTCCAAACAGAATGTATCACCTGAACCTGTCAATTGGCTGCCCGTGTGGAAAGAGGGCACCCGAGTTTGCAAAAGTGAAACAAACTACGAGTCAGTCATGGGACTGGTGTGAGAATTCTTAACTAAATTATCTAACAACATGGCAAATCGCAGGACCACGCCGCTAATGCGGAAGGGGTTTACTCCATTGGATTGCCAGTGCATAATTTTATAAAGTTTGTATAAAACAGCGAAATGACTTTTGAAAAATGAAATCATCATAAGACTCAAGTCCCACCACACAATACAACACACACAGGAGGATAGAGTTTTCCCTTATGATGATCAAACATGCTTAATACGTGAAAAGTAATATTTTAATATTATCATTAGTGTTTAAGCAGTATTAAAATACTTCAACATAAATATATCAATCCTAGACGGCATAGTACCCCATCCTACTATGTCGCCGTACATAAGTTTACAATCAAAACCGAAATGTTGTCGTATTGGGAATTGGTTTTCTGCCATGAAATCGAGGCTAGGGATTGTCCTCTTCCGATTCGAGACACTCTAGCAGATGCCTCAGGATCCACCGCAGTGAACCCTAGGATCTTCAAGGCCGGTCCCCACCTAACGATAGTGGATTAGCAATTCCTGAACACACGTTTCCCGGTTCCTTTGAACCTATAGTATGACCACTTCCGGCCTATAAAAACCATGAGGTACCTCAATCCAAAACCCACATAAGTAAAATGCCAGGCCGTGTTAAAGCCCAAACACCACTAGCTAGAAAGAAACGTGTGCACTCCCTGCAGTCCTAATCCCGTTTTTGACTCATACCGGGGTGTGAGGCTCGCGAAGTCACGTTATACACAAAGCTATGCCTAAAGAGGCTATGCTTTGATCATCAGCCACAAGGCCTGCTTTTCAACAAAGCCTTGATCATTGCATCTTGGCATGCCACATTGACAATTCAATGCCATGCGATCGATAACTATTACTACGTATCAAGGTGTTAAGTAGAGAATAAATTCTCTATCACCAAACAGACATATATTAATAGAAATCGATTTTATTACATGAAGCGAATTTCAACGTCAGACACGCATCCATTTACAAGTCTGTTCTAGGTCTGAACGAAACCGGAGACACCAAAAAGGCGCTCGCTTATCCGCACGACCAACACATATATCCGGACAATTACTGCTTCGACCCCGTCCTGGGAGCAAGTCAGTCCAAGGTATCAGAAGTCATCATCCATTCGATGTGAAGATCGCCGGTCTTCAACCATCGTCTTCTTACATCCTTGATTTAATCGTCGTGCAATTATTTGAAATGAGTTAAACTCGGCCTTTTCAAATAATTGTCGCATAATTATAATTTAAAACATTTCATATATATTTATAACAATTTATCGCTATTTTTATTTATTAAAAATAGCTAGAAATAAATAAACGATGTTTCGGGTCAATGGGCGGCCCTGGCACTGTTTTTACCGAAATTTGATTTACACATATCTTAAAATCTAAACGTCGGATTTTGATGAAATTTATATCGTTGGAAAGCTCTTCCCAAAGCGGTCCTAACGGTTCCTGTAACACCCCGTAATTCTGTAACACTAAGATTCACAAATCAAGGAAGAATTAAGTTTTAAAATCAAAATCAAGGGAAACGGCTGCGCCATTGCGTTCGTCTCGCAATTCTGCATGAAAACGAGTCCGAGTTTGCGTAAATTGGAGTCCGTATGAGGAAGATATGGCCTCTAGAAGATTCAGCGAAGTTCAAATTTCAAAACAGTTAAGAAAAGCGAATTCAAAATCGGACCCAGATTGGGCTGGGCGGGAATTTTCCCGCCCAAGGCACCCAGGTCGACTGGGTAGTCGACCTGGGGCACCCAGGTCGACTGGGTAGTCGACCTGGGGGTCGACCCCCCTCCCCCGCTTTTCCCAGCTTTCTGAACCTGATTCGTTTCTCTGTATCCGGACGCCATTCTGACCAGATTCGTTGACTTCTACACTATATAAACAGCCTTAGTCTCCTTCTCTATTCACAATTCTTTTCTATCCTTATGCTGCCTCTGAGAAAATATATAAATAAATAATATATAAAATAAATCAAGACGAGTAAATGCTGCTCAAGTTGTCAAGAGGAGGTTCGAATCAAGATTAAAGCTTCAGGATGAGAATCAAAGGCTAACTCAAATGATTTCGAGCAACGTCGCACAAATCATAGCAACGCCACCTTTCTATTCTAATCTAATCTCTGTAAGTCAGTTATTTTTAGATTTGAACGTTTTCTATGTTCTTGACATGAAATTAAAGGAATAAAAGAATATGCCAAATCTTTCTATTCGAATCTGTGCCTACATCTTTGGACCTAATTAAGAACTGTTATGGTTCGATGACCAATTAGGCCTTGCCTATGACTATGAATATTGCCTATGACTATGAACATTGCCTATGACTATGAGCATTGCCTATGACTATGAACATTGCTTATGACTATGAACATTGCCTATGACTATGAGCATTGCCTATGACTGTGATTGTGACTATAAGAATTATTCCCTTGACTATGAACACAAGCCTATGCCTTTGATTAGAAAACATAAACTGTTGCCTATGACATAACAAGGACAACTGTGATTAAACACCTATGATTCATGACTAGGAAAGTGTTGCTTAAGTTTGGTGACTATGAAATTGGGTCTAAACCCGATTATCTATTCTGTCTGTTCTTGGCTTTCTTTGGTTTTAGACCTTGGGAATTTACCTATTAAGTTAGGTCTACCCATGTTCTTGAACCTACGTCTCTATTCTGTCTATTCTTGGTTTTAGACCTTAGGAATTTACCTATTAAGTTAGGTCTACCCATGTTCTTGAACCTACGTCGTTATTCAAACCTTTTTATGCCAGTTATTATGTCCATCCTTTTTCATAGCGTCTTTGGTTCATTCCCTATTTTCTATGAATCTAGATTTATCTATAATCTAGATTGAATCACGATTATACGAACGGTGGGAATACGATTTGGGCCAAATATGAAATTACTAAGAACGTAGTTTTTAACTTGGAAATTGGCATAAATTGGGAACATGTATTATCGCATGTTTATAGAAATGCAAATTGGATAAATTTGACATGAATTATAGGATGTATGATTTGAATCTAGTATTGACTTGTAAATCTAGCATTTACATGAATTGTAAACTAGAATAATAGGTCTAGTTTGACATGAACTGTAATTAGAATGTTAAATCAGAATTGGATTAGCTAATTTGGCATAATAAGTATGTTGGCGTAAATCTGATATTGGCCATAATTGGGAGTACTTGTCAGGTTTAGCAAAATCATGGTTAGTGACACTTAAGTTGGTATAGTTTACATACCAAAAAGCATAAGTATGATATAGAGGGAAAATGGGCCATAATAATAAAGGTTGACGAATTTCATTAAAAGAGTAATTAGGAAATAAGTAAATTAGGAATAATTTACTTATAGAATTTGTCCTAAATGAGAAAATATAAATTTAGACAAATTAAAGGTTTCTTAACGACATCTCTTTTAATAATACATATACCAGAAAGTTCTAGGGTGACAGAGAGGATAGTGTCTAGGCTTGGGTTTGGAAAATACAAGTTTCCTGCTCTCCCTGGCTATCCCTAACTGATCCGACGGACGGGATGGTTACTTTCAAAACCTGATTTGAAAATGAATTAAAACCCTTTGAACTTAGAAAACACGAATATGCCTAACCCGAGGTTAGACTGAGTTGCGATGTAAAACTGCCCGGAACCAACCGGCACATCCCGTATTCGCAACAATATCTGTCTAATGTGAGTGGTAGCGGCTTTAATTTATTTAGTTAAAGCTAGAACAAGAATGGTAGGGTTAAGTTAACTAAGACACTTAACCAATTCAACATGATAACCAGACCGGTGGGTGGGGTTAGGCTCATATAGACACTTAACACGGTTAAGCTAGAAAGGGAGGGTTAAGTCCATAGGAACACTTAACCGACTTGACACAGTTAAGCTAGAATGGGAGGGCTAAGTCCATAGGGACACTTAACCAACTTAACATGGTAATAAGACAAGATTTGTAGGGGTTAAGTAACTAAGAAGACACTTAGGCAAATTAACATGTTAACTAGACTAGAAGGTGGGGTTAAGTAAAGTTAATACAATTAGCCAAATTAACATGTTAACTAGTCTAGAGGTTGGGGTTAAGTAAAATTTAATACACTTAGCCAATTTGATATGTTAGCTGGGCTAGACCGTAGGGTTAAGTAAACTTGAACACTTAACCATCAGATTGTGATAAAGGAATAGAGTTAAGTCTAAAACATGAAGGGATAATACTTAACCATTAATAATATTTTAGTTGAAACAGACGGGCAAGGTTAAGTTAAAAAGGAACACTTAACCAATACAGGATGAATGAGTAGGGTTAAGTAATAAGAAATACTTAACCAATATAACTTGGTTTGTGGTGGGGTTAAGTCAACATGAATTACTGATAACACTTAACCAGTTTAACAGGATAAATGAAGAGGGTTAAGTTAGCCTGAATTGACTAATGACACTTAACCACGGGAAAGAGAACTAAGTAGTAAACCTTAGTTAAAAGGAGCTAAGTAGAAAACCTTAGCTAAGAAAACAACGATTCTGAAAACTAAGTAGTAAACCTTAGTTAACAAAACTAAATAGTAATTCTTAGTATAACACGGGAAGGAGCGAATATCCGTCTGAGTAAAAAGAAGGCTCCAACGAATTGGGTTACAAAGCCCGAGGCTTCGAGGGGACGTGAGGGTACTCTTGGTATCCCTCTATGAGGCTGCAGATGATCCTCCTGGGCTCACGGAGGTTAAGGTCTGCGTAGAAGAACCAGGGGCATGCCTTGGTTGTAATATATGGCAACCTAAAGACTAGGATGGACGAGCGTGATTCGGCGAGAAAACGGTAGCCCTGTGATAGCAACTCGTCGTCTACCATCCATCTTCAGTCAATCGAGATACGTGAAGCGGAAAGGCGGAGAACTCCAAAAGACCATATACTTGATATCTAGTTATGGGTGAGGATGGCCATAGGATAGTGGGGCACCGGGGGCCTGCGTATAGTTGTCATTTTTCAAGGTGTGCCTTTCATTAGTTGAGGGAGGGGTCAAGTGGGACCATAGCCACTGGAATAAAAACAGACCTTAGCATCTGCGTTGGTAGATATCTGAAAGCTCCCGACTGAGTTCCGTATTCCTTGATTTGCCCTGCCACAGGACTCGGGCCGCACATTACAGGACATGTGCATCTAGACAAGCGATAACGATTC
Organism: Allium sativum; assembly: GCA_030737875.1. NCBI lineage: Eukaryota > Viridiplantae > Streptophyta > Magnoliopsida > Asparagales > Amaryllidaceae > Allium > Allium sativum. The sequence goes on from CM060926.1 coordinate 912,513,472, forward strand.
GCGATACATGCGTGGGGAAGTATAGGAACATATACCACTCTAGGTAGTGTGTCCTAGACTTGGGGGCATCGTTCGACAGTTAGCATAATCCCTAGTTGGACTAGGTGGCATAAACCCTGAATCCGAGAAGCGTTCAGAAGATAGCGTAAACTCTAGTTGAATCTAGAAGGTACTTGATAGAAAACCCTAGATTAGATCCAGGTAACAAATAATAAATGTATGCCTGAGGGCAATGGAAACTACAGGGATTGGGATCACGTTATCGTTACAAGTTGGGACACTAGTTAGGCGGTGCAGAGATATAGAAACCAGTATAACAAGGAAATAGCGAAGCGGCGAAAGTATTAGAGCATATCCAGTTTATCTTAGCTTAGCATATCTTGTGTTAATCTTGTCTAATCTTGCCAACCCTATCATCATGGTGTTATCTTGTATTCAGTTAATTCATGTCGTTTTGTTTTCCCATGTTCACATGCTAGAAGTTACTGAACTTACTCAGGCTTTATATCTGACTCTGTTTTTCTTTTGTCTTCTTTTCTTCCGTTCCCCCCCCCCCACCCTAGGTAGTAAAGGAGGGAATAGTATAGCTCAGGTTAAGTTAGACTGTCACTCTTTCCCAGCTTGAAGATTTGTCGAAGTTTGCTTGGATTCTCTTTTCAGATGTTATTGCTGGCTCTTGCTAAAATTGGGGAATATAAATGTTGTTTTATGCTTCTTTATTTTGTAAGACAGATGATACTCTGATATTGTAAAGAAATCATTGTACAAACTATTTTATCACTAAAGCAAAGTTTTATTTTCTGCTGTTTAATTTCTGTCTGTCTTGTAATTTACCTGCATCTTTTACCCTAAATGCTCCTCAGAACTTAGTGCATTCCCTTTGTGAGTGACACTAACGGATGTGGGGTGTTACACGTGGTATCAGAGCTGAAGGTTACCAGATCAGATAAAGGATTTGAAAAATTATTTTCGAAATGGTTTTAAAAGAAGCATTTTCAAAGGAAAAGATTTGTTTTAAAGGCATATTCCCCAAAGCCATACGCACTATCTTCTCTTTCTCTGTTTGAATGCTTGACTCCTTCTTTCTTGAGTCTTTGGGGCTCCTGGCTTTCTGGGAGTTAACCTCATCGATGGGCGAAGTAGTGCCTGGCTTCCATCCATAACCGTAGTTGTTTCACCTACGGCCAGTTTTCTTTCAAGCTTATAGGGTTTTCTGTACGATGGAAGCAGCTTTCGAGAGATTTGTCAACATGACTACACACAGAAGGGGATGAGGAGCTTGGCAAAGGAGCACAACCCTAGGATGAGGAATTCATGGATGAAGATTTAGCTCACGAAGGAGGAAGAAATTATAAAACCTAAGACAAGAGGAAGTATCTTTACTAGGGTAAGGATACGACATATAATTAAGGAAAAGGGCAAGAACGAGGAACAAGATTTTCAGAAGGGCAAGTACATACTTTCACCACCAAGCGTACCTAGGAGAAAGGTAGTAAAGTTCTGATGGAAGAGTCTAGTTTTGCTATTCGTACTCTTTCCTTTGGTTTTAGCGCTTCGCATTTGTTCACATCCACTTCCATAGTTGAGTCTCTGCACCATAGTACTTGTATAGTAGAAAGATCCCACTAGAGTCTCAAATCCAATTGGTGGTCCGACCAGTTTATTTTTGGTTAGTAGGGATTTGAGAATAGCTATCGAGTTTGCTTATATCATCTCACGTAGATCGTCTAAATTCAGAGGAGATATTCCTTGGGTGCTTGTCTGATATTGGTTTAGGCCTTTGGGGCTTGTACTTGAGGAATGTCGAGTTTGACTAGGATGGTTTGCGTGAGAGATGAATAGTTGTGACAGGCACTCTAAAAAGCACGTAGTAACCTTTCGACCCTTATAGTTATGGCATAGCGGATAAGAGGGAGACCTCTAATCATCTTAGTACATATACTTGGTACCGTGATTGACATCTGTTTATTTTGGAAATGGAGATCAGGAACTTCACAATCGGGAAGTTAAATTAGTTAAGATACAGTGAAGTAAAGCTCAAGAAGGCTAGATACTAGCATCATACCCTTTTCCTTAAGGGTGCATCCTTGATTTCTTTGTTTAGGAGCTTTACGCATAATTGTTTCTCTCTTTCCAAAGTATATCCTCTAGGTCGTATCTTCGATCCTTAGGTAGAAGCCAATGGATGTAAACATGTATTTGAAACATGTTATGGTTGATGGTTGCAAGTGGTTGCTAATGGTTGCTCGTGGATGCATATGCATACGTATTAGGCACTAGATCAGTTCGGACGCTTTCATATTGCATTTACAGATATGTGTTTGTTCGTAAGTTAAACTTGATATGTTATCATATGGATGCTGCATATGGATGAATGGCCGTGCACGCATGTAGTATTTACATAACTAGGGATGCTTGCATACATGATTGGACGCATGGCACTGACATGATTCTCATTAAGGAGGTCAACTGAATCAGTAGACCGCCTGATTTTGCATTAGATAAAGACATATACACACACTATGCATATGAACATGAAAGCATTAGAAATCTTTTAAGGACAATGGATGCCTATGATTGAATGGTTGAGTAGATGGGTGATTGGATGGTAGGACACATTCTTCCTAACTTGAAGACTTCGGGGACGAAATCCTTTTAAGTGGGGGAGAATGTAACACCCCGTAATTCTGTACCACTAAGATTCACAAATCAAGGCAGAATTAAGTTTTAAATTCAAAATCAAGGGAAACGGGCTGCGCCATTGCGTTCGTCTCGGAATTCTGCATGAAAACGAGTCCGACTTTGCATAAATTGGAGTCTGTATAAGGAAGATATGGCCTCCGGAAGATTCAGCGAAGTTCAAATTTCAAAACAGTTCAGAAAAGTGAATTCAAATTCAAAATCGGACCCAGATTGGGCTGGGCGGGAATTTTCCAGCCCAAGGCACCCAGGTCGACTGGGTAGTCGACCTGGGGGTCGACCCCCCTCCCCCTCCGCCCCCCGCTTTTCCCAGCTTTCTGAACCTGATTCGTTTCTCTATATCCGGGCGCCATTCTGACCAGATTCGTTGACTTCTACACTATATAAACAGCCTTAGTCTCCTTCTCTATTCACAATTCTTTTCTATCCTTATGCTGCCTCTGAGAAAATATATAAATAAATAATATATAAAATAAATCAAGACGAGGAAATGCTGCTCAAGTTGTCAAGAGGAGGTTCGAATCAAGATTAAAGCTTCAGGACGAGAATCAAAGGCTAACTCAAACGATTTCGAGCAACGTCGCATGAATCATAGCAACGCCACCTTTCTATTCTAATCTAATCTCTGTAAGTCAGTTATTTTTAGATTTGAACGTTTTCTATGTTCGTGACATGAAATTAAAGGAATAAAAGAATATGCCAAATCTTTCTATTCGAATCTGTGCCTACATCTTTGGACCTAATTAAGAACTGTTATGGTTCGATGACCAATTAGGCCTTGCCTATGACTATGAACATTGCCTATGACTATGAACATTGCCTATGACTATGAGCATTGCCTATGACTATGATTGTGACTATAAGAATTATTCCCTTGACTATGAACACAAGCCTATGCCCTTTGATTAGAAAACATAAACTGTTGCCTATGACATAACAAGGACAACTGTGATTAAACACCTATGATTCATGACTAGGAAAGTGTTGCTTAAGTTTGGTGACTATGAAATTGGGTCTAAACCCGATTATCTATTCTGTCTGTTCTTGGCTTTCTTTGGTTTTAGACCTTGGGAATTTACCTATTAAGTTAGGTCTACCCATGTTCTTCAACCTACGTCTCTATTCTGTCTATTCTTGGTTTTAGACCTTGGGAATTTACCTATTAAGTTAGGTCTACCCATGTTCTTGAACCTACGTCGTTATTCAAACCTTTTTATGCCAGTTATTATGTCCATCCTTTTTCATAGCATCTTTGGTTCATTCCCTATTTTCTACGAATCTAGATTTATCTATAATCTAGATTGAATCACGATTATACGAACGGTGGGAATACGATTTGGGCAAAATATGAAATTACTAAGAACGTAGTTTTTAACTTGGAAATTAGCATAAATTGGAAACATGCATTATGGCATGTTTATAGAAATGCAAATTGGATAAATTTGACATGAATTATAGGATGTGTGATTTGAATCTAGTATTGACTTGTAAATCTAGCATTTACATAAATTGTAAACTAGAATAATAGGTCTAGTTTGACATGAACTATAATTAGAATGTTAAATTAGAACTGGATTAGCTAATTTGGCATAATAAGTATGTTGGCGTAAATCTGAAATTGGCCATAATTGGGAGTACTTGTCAGGTTTAGCAAAATCATGGTTAGTGACACTTAAGTTGGTATAGTTTACATACCAAAAAGCATAAGTATGATATAGAGGGGAAAATGGGCCATAATAATAAAGGTTGACGATTTTCATTAAAAGAGTAATTAGGAAATAAGTAAATTAGGAATAATTTATTTATAGAATTTGTCCTTAATGAGAAAATATAAATTTAGACAAATTAAAGGTTTCTTAACGACATCTCTTTTAACAATACATATACCAGAAAGTTCTAGGGTGACAGAGAGGATAGTGTCTAGGCTTGGGTTTGGAAAATACAAGTTTCCTGCTCTCCCTGGCTATCCCTAACTGATCCGACGGACGGGATGGTTACTTTCAAAACCTGATTTGAGAATGAATTAAAACCCTTTGAACTTAGAAAACACGAATATGCCTAACCCGAGGTTAGACTGAGTTGCGATGTAAAACTGCCCGGAACCAACCGGCATATCCAGTATTCGCAACAATATCTGTCTAATGTGAGTGGTAGCGGCTTTAATTTATTTAGTTAAAGCTAGAACAAGAATGGTAGGGTTAAGTTAACTAAGACACTTAACCCAGACCGGTGGGTGGGGTTAGGCTCATACAGACACTTAACACAGTTAAGCTAGAAAGGGAGGGTTAAGTCCATAGGAACACTTAACCGACTTGACACAGTTAAGCTAGAATGGGAGGGCTAAGTCCATAGGAAAACTTAACCAACTTAACATGGTAACAAGACAAGATTTGTAGGGGTTAAGTAACTAAGAAAACACTTAGCCAAATTAACATGTTAACTAGACTAGAAGGTGGGGTTAAGTAAAGTTAATACACTTAGTCAAATTAACATGTTAACTAGTCTAGAGGTTGGGGTTAAGTAAAATTTAATACACTTAGCCAATTTGATATGTTAGCTGGGCTAGACCGTAGGGTTAAGTAAACTTGAACACTTAACCATCAGACTGTGATAAAGGAATAGGGTTAAGTCTAAAACATGAAGGGATAATACTTAACCATTAATAACACGTTAGTTAAAACAGACGGGCAAGGTTAAGTTAAAAAGGAACACTTAACCAATACAGGATGAATGGGTAGGGTTAAGTAATAAGAAATACTTAACCAATATTACTTGGTTTGTGGTGGGGTTAAGTCAACATGAATTATTGATAACACTTAACCAGTTTAACAGGATAAATGAAGAGGGTTAAGTTAGCTTGAATTGACTAATGACACTTAACCACGGGAAAGAGAACTAAGTAGTAAACCTTAGTTAAAAGGAGCTAAGTAGAAAACCTTAGCTAAGAAAACAACGATTCTGAAAACTAAGTGGTAAACCTTAGTTAACATAACTAAGTAGTAATTCTTAGTATAACACGGGAAGGAGGGAATGTCCGTCTAAGTAAAAAGAAGGCTCCAACGAATTGGGTTACGAAGCCCGAGGCTTCGAGGGGACGTGAGGTTACTCTTGGTATCCCTCTGTGAGGCTGCAGATGATCTCCTGGGCTCACAGAGGTTAAGGTCTGCGTAGAAGAACCAGGGGTATGCCTTGGTTGCAATATATGGCAACCTAAAGACTAGGATGGACCTGCGTGATTCGGCGAGAAAATGGTAGCCCTGTGATAACAACTCGTCGTCTACCATCCATCTTCAGTCAATCGAGATACGTGAAGCGGAAAGGCAGAGAACTCCAAAAGACCATATACTTGCTATCTAGTTATGGGTGAGGATGGCCATAGAATAGTGGGGCACCGGGGGCCTGCGTATAGTTCTCATTTTTCAAGGTGTGCCTTTCATTAGTTGAGGGAGGGGTCAAGTGGGACCATAGCCACTGAAATAAAAACAGACCTTAGCATCTGCATCGGCAGATACCTGAAAGCTCCCGACCGAGTTCTGTATTCCTTGATTTGCCCTGCCACAGGACTCGGGCCTACAGGACATGTGCATCTAGACAAGCGATAACGATTCGCGATACATGCGTGGGGAAGTATAGGAACATATACCACTCTAAGTAGTGTGTCCTAGACTTGGGGGCATCGTTCGACAGGTAGCATAATCCCTAGTTGGACTAGGTGGCATAAACCCTGAATTCGAGAAACGTTCAGCAGATAGCGTAAACTCTAGTTGAATCTAGAAGGTACTTGATAGAAAACCCTAGATTAGATCCAGGTAACAAATAATAAATGTATGCCTGAGGGTAATGGAAACTACAGGGATTGGGATCACGTTATCGTTACTAGTTGGGGCACTAGTTAGGCGGTGTGGAGATATAGAAACCAGTATAACAAGGAAATAGCGAAGCGGCGAAAGTATTAGAGCATATCCAGTTTATCTTAGCTTAGCATATCTTGTGTTAATCTTGTCTAATCTTGCCAACCCTATCATCATGGTATTATCTTGTATTCAGTTAATTCATATCGTTTTGTTTTCCCATGTTCACAAGCTAGAAGTTACTGAACTTACTCAGGCTTTATGTCTGACTCTGTTTTTCTTTCGTCTTCTTTTCTTCCGTCCCCCCCCCCAAGGTAGTAAAGGAGGGAATAGTATAGCTCAGGTTAAGTTGGACTGTCACTCTTTCCCAGCTTGAAGATTTGTCGAAGTTTGCTTAGATTCTCTTTTCAGATGCTATGGCTGGCCTTGGGGAATATAAATGTTGTTTTATGCTTCTTTATTTTGTAAGACAGATGATACTCTGATATTGTAAAGAAATCATTGTACAAACTATTTTATCAATAAAGCAAAGTTTTATTTTCCACTGTTTAATTTCTATCTGTCTTGTAATTTATCTGCATCTTTTACCCTAAATGCTCCACAGAACTTAGTGCATTCCCTTTGTGAGTGACACTAACGGATGTGGGGTGTTACAGTTCCAGTTTTGGGAAAATCCAACGGTCGGATCTTTCTATATAATCGTTTGAAGTTACGATTGTCGATACGCGAACTACCGCTCTCGTTTCGTTATATTTTATATTTATATTTATATATATAACCCACTTAGCGATTCCCTTTATTAAAATTCGTTCCTTTATTCTACAAAAACAATATTTTTGTTCGCCAATTCTAATGCGACAAAAATGGTGTTTTTAACATTGTATATTTTTACTTTCAATCAAAATGACATTTTTGTTCGCCAACTCTAATGCGACAAAAATGATGTTTTCAACATTGTATATTTTACTTTCAATAAAAATGACATTTTTGTTCGCCAATTCTAATGCGACAAAAATGATGTTTTCAACTTTGTATATTTTACTTTCCAGAAAAATGACATTTTTGTTCGCCAATTCTAATGCGACAAAAATGATGTTTTCAACATTGTATATTTTTACTTTCAATCAAAATGACATTTTTGTTCGCCAATTCTAATGCGACAAAAATGATGTTTTCGACTTTGTACTCTTTCTTTAATTATATAAAAATATTATTTTCCTCCAATTCAATTTTATAACATAAAAATGTACTTTGTCTAATTCATTTTTTTATAACGTAAAATGTACTTTGTCCAATTCATTTTTAAATACACAAAAATGTACTTTTTAATGTAATTCATTTTTATAACATAAAGATGTACTTTGTATATTTTTATAAAATATAAATATTTTATCTCTTTTCTTTTACAAAGAAAAATGTAAATTCTTTTACATTGAAAAATGTGAACCTTTCATTATTACATAGAAAAAAAATGTAAATCTTTCATCTTCACACAAGAAAATGTAAATCTTATATTTTAACATAGAAAAATGTAAATTTTCTATCTCTCTTCATTACAATAGAAAAATGTAAATTTCCTATTACTCTTTATTACAATAGAAAAATGTAATATTCTATTTCTCTTCATTACAATAGAAAAATGTAAATTTCCTATTACTCTTTATTACAATAGAAAAATGTAAATATCCTATTACTCTTCATTACAATAGAAAAATGTAAATTTTCTATTTCTCTTCATTACAATAGAAAAATGTAAATTTTCTATTTCTCTTTATTACAATAGAAAAATGTAAATTTCTCCTATCGTCTTCTTAATGCACATTTTCCCTATAGGGGGTATTTCCTATCTAACTCAACTCAATTTGGTGTCAAAATATGATAACAAAAAATAATGGTTTTTGTCTAACCATTTCTATTTACCTAACATCATCATTTCTATGTCCACACATACAACACAATATATGATTTGGTGTATAAATTCGATGAATCACAATAAAAGGTCTCATCTTTGTTTTATTTGTAAATCAAATAAAATATCTAATCTTTATTTTATATTGTAAATCAAAATAAAATATCTAATCTTAATTTATCCTCTAATTAAAATTTAAAAGATTTAAACTTTCTTTATTTTATAAATCATAAACAAAATAAAGATTCAATCTTTTGTTCATTTTATGTAAATCAAAATAAAGATTCCACCTTTGTTATTATTTTGCAAATCAAAAATAAAGATTAAATTTTTGTTTTATTTTGCAAATCAAAAATAGAAATTTAACTTTTGTTTTATTTTGTAAATCAAAAATAAAGATCAAACCTTTGTTTTATTTTGCAAATCAAAATAGAAATTTACCTTATGCTATTATTTTACAAATCAAAATAAAATTTACCTTTCATTTATTTTGTTAATCAAAATAAAAACTCAACTTTTCATTTTATGTGTTGAACCAAAAATAAAGATTTAACTTTTCATGTTTGTTGTAAAATAAACAAAGATTCAATTTTTCATTTTACTTTGTAAAAACAAAATTAAGATTCAAAATTTCATCTTCGTTTGTAAAGTAAAAAAAGATTCAATTTTTCATTTCTATAAAGGAATAAAAATAAAAATAAAAATAAAATAAAAACAAAAACAATAAAGATGAGAACTTTATAGAGATTACATCAGAATTTCATAAATCTAAACTGACATACTATATCATGATATCACAACGAATATAATTCAACCATACAACAATCACCAATCACAGATCAGAAATAACATACAATGACTCACATAACAAACATAATTAAATTATTTAATTATTAAAATCTTGAAATCTCACAGTCATTGCAGATTTTGGCCGAAATTCAAACTGTTCAGAATGGTCTCGTTTCAGTCTCAACACGTTCTATTTGCTGTTACGATTCCAACGCTTCGGAAATCGTCAAATTCTGAGTTGAAACGAATTCGTTATGGTTAAATGAAGTTTTAAAACAATTTAAATTAATTAATTAATTAATTAGTTAAGCAAATACCTTTCTCCTTCCTCTGTTATTACAGGCCGTATGTTTTCACTTAGAGTTCAAATCTTGGGTTCAAATTTTCAGGGAGGTAGGATGATCGGCTCGAGGTTCCGATGGTGCCACGACGTCGGGCTACGGGAGGCGCACGCGGGGGGGTGGTTTGGCGCAGCTCGGTCGAGCCTGGGGGGCCCACGGCGGTGCGATGCGGCGGACGTTCGGGGAGGTGAGGTGGCTGCTAGGGGCAATTTCAGGTCGCTTTGACCGTATGGATGGGAAGAGGAGGGAAAGAGCTTCGATGTGGTGAGTGGTTTGGGTTCCAATTCGAAGAGATGAAGGAGGAATTAGGAGGAGAAGCTTCGGAGGTTGGTGGCCATGCGTTTTGAGGATGGCGGCTGGAAGAAGACAGTGAATAGTTAGGGTTTAATCCTCCTATTATTTATATAATTTAAATTGTAATTTTCTAATTAAATCCCTATCTTTTCAACCGGTCCAATTCCAGTCCAACTGAAGGTGCCCCTAGCCAATAGCCCATATTCCAGATCCAATGGGACAGGTCCTGTCAGCCCAAACGGCTGTCTGTGGCCTGTATTATTTAATTTAATATTTAATTCCTTTATTAAATTAATTCGTTCACACAAATAAATTTACTGAGGCCACATACGGGCTCAGAAAAATCTAGAAAAAATATATTTGTCTTTGTTATGACGATACAGTCCTAACAAAACTAATTTCATCGAATTCTGAGACTGTTTGAAAAATGGCTATTTTCAGTCGATTAAATTTGACTGTAATCGACCAAACACATTTTCCTTCGCCACGCTCACATATTAATTCGAAAAATTCTAAAAATTGAAACCTAGCAATAATTCAACATTCCGGTTCCAACAAAAGTGGTTTCGTCAAAAACAGAGATCGTTTGAAAATTGACTATTTTTACCGGCTTTAATATTATTTAAAAATGAAAATTTTAATTTCTGCCACATTTTTCCACCAAATAATTTAAAATAAATTTTTTAAATTGGTTCGGATTTTCCAGGTCGTTACACACACACACACACACATATATATATATATATAAATTCACTCATGCATACGCAATATGAAAGTGACTGAGCCGATCTAGTGCCTAATGTGTGTATATGCATCCACGAGCAACCACCCGCAAACACTTACATCCACTTGCATCCTCCAAACATAACATGTTTCAAACACATGTTTTCATCCATTGGCTTTATACCTAAGGATCGAGGATAGGACCGAGAGGATATACTTAAAAGATAAAGACTAGCATGCAAATAAATATTACAGAAAAAGGAGGAATCAAGGATATACCCTCAAAAGGGGTATGATGCGTATATCTAGTCTTCAGTCTTCTAAGTCGCATCTTCATTGAGCTTCACTCCACTGTACCTTAACTAATTTAACTTCATGATTTCAAAGCTTCTTGACCTCCATTTCCAAAACCCACTAGTAAAGATAGGACCTCGATCATTTACTATGCTAGATGGTATCCAATGTTGTCGAACTATCTTTCCAAGATAAACGGAAGTTAACCATGATACAAAGTGTATATAATAAGATGATTAAAGGTCTCTCTTCTGCTTAGCTTATCCCTCATGTCACAAATCTGATGGTCGATATCTCTCACGCAAACCATCCTAGTCGAACTTGGCGTCCCTCAAGTACAAGCCCCAAAGGCCTAAACCAATATCAGACAAGCACCCAAGGAATACCTCCTCCGAATTTGGACGATTTTATGTGAGATGATACTAGTAAAACAACCAAAAAATTAAGCACTTAACCGACTCTGGCTATCCTCGCCAATCCTGCTCCAAAACCATCGTTGATCGCAAAACGGGCTTTGCGTTGTCAACTAGATATATGTGGAAGTCTACTTCATGTTTTAGGGGACTAACCCCTAACCTAATCAAAAACATCTGCGTACTCATGGACTACTCCAACGGATCGAAAATCGTTGATAAATACATAAAGTGATTCTAGGTAGCTAAGACAAACTGACCCCTTTAGGATCGCACGAAATTTCGAGGGTATTCCCGAGGCAAGTCGAAAGTCTAACTACCCTCATTTCACGATTACTAGCTAACTAATCCATGCATAGAATCAACCCATAGCCCATGAAACCAAAAACATAAGTATCTCAAATCCTTACAAGCCAAAGATAAATGAGCCGAACCACAAATTGGACTTGAGACAATAATGGGATCTTCAACTATACAGGTACTACGGTGCAGAGACTCAACTATGGAAGCAGATATAAACACATGTGAGGCGCTAAAGTTAAGAAGAGTACTAACAGGAGGATCGAAAAAATAAACTAATCTCTACCTCTCTCTCTCCGGTACGCTGGCGGTGAGAGCATGCACTTGCCCTCTTGAAAATCCTGTCCTTTGTTCTTGCCCTTGTCCTTAATTATATGACCCGTTATACCATAATAAAGATACTTCCTCTTGTCTTAGGTTTTTCTATTCTTTCCTTCCTTGTCCTGATTCTTCCACTTACACCTCTTTCTTTTACCTTCGTTGTGAACCAAGTCTATATCCATGAGTTCCTCATCCTTGGGTTGTGCTCCTTAGCCAAACTCCCTCATTCTCATTTTTTGCCATCCTTGTGTAACTTGTTGACAAGTCTCTTGAAAGCTGCCTCCATCGCATGAAAAATCCTACAAAGCTCGAAAGAAAATTTGTCGTAGGTGAAACTACAGCGGCTATAGATGGAAGCTGGGCACTTGTTTTCCCTTTGACAAGTGTCGTAGCCTCGTCTAGCCTACGGAACCATGCCGCGATGAGGTTACCTCCCAGAAAGCCAGGAGCCCCGGAGACTCAGGAAAGAAGGAAACAAGGATTCAAATAGAGGATCAAAAGATAATGCATATTGATTTGGGGAATATGCCTTTAAAACAAAACTTTTCTTTTGAAAATGCTTCTTTTAAAACCGTTTTGAAAATAATTTTTCATATCTTTTATCTGATCCGGTAACCTTCAGCTCTGATACCAAGTGAAATACCCCGCCTCCGTTAAGGTCACTCACAAAGGGAATGCCTTAACTTCGGTGGAGCATTATAGGTAAAAGATGAAGATAAATTACAATACAGACAAATAAAGCAGCGGAAAATAAAGTCATTTTATAAACAACTTAATTCAGTCAAGCTTTTACAACAATTTTCTCAAATCATACTTAAAAGCAATACATAGAACTTCTGTATATGAACAAAACTAGGTCAGACATAAGTCTGGTAAGTCCAGTTACTTTCAGCATATGAATAAGCAAGAACAACATGACATGAATTAAACTGAATAAAGACATAAGCATGATGATAAGGAACATAGGATACACAGGATAAGCAACAGGCAAGATAAACTAAGTATAACATCGCATGTTAACTATTCTCTGCTTCGCTACTACCCTATTATTCTGATTTCTATATCTCTACACCACCTAACAAGTGTCCCAACTAGTAATCTGTAATAAAGGATAATATTACAACGTGATCCCAATCCCCGCAATTTTGGTTGCCTTCAGGTGTACATCTATTATGAGGATTCCACCTCAATCAGCCTAATTGCCATGAAGATGTTAGATGTACCCTTACTACCCTATCGATCGGCTCCCTACTTGTACAAATGTTCCACGTGTCTGTGTCAATCGGCCCCCTCTTCCATGTAGATACCCTGCACTGGTCCCACCATAAGGTGTATCAATCCTTATGATAGCGACCCGACACGAATCAAGATGCACAATGTATAACTACTGGTACCCGGTGCCTACTTTTTCCCACTTCGGAGTACGTGCACGCCCGTAAACCGTCGGAACCTACATTGACGTACCCCCTGCCATTGTTTTGACCGCTTATAATCAGCCCAGTAATCGTGCCCCACCCTGCCTAGCTCAGGGTACCGTGATACATCTATGTGGGTTACTGCTGAAATGGGTCCCCGTTACTAGGGTTTCCTACTGGTTAAGTTTGTGGGCCTATACTTACTAATATTACCCACCAACCCGATATGTACTTAACCCTCCTACCGATTCAGTCATGTTTATATAATGGTTAAGTTTTATGGGCCTATATTTACTAATATTACCCACCAACCTGACGTATACTTAACCTTCCCACGAATTCAAGCATGTTTATATAACGGTTAAGTTTTGTGGGCCTATATATTTACTAATTTAACCCACCAACCCGACGTATACTTAACCTTCCCACGAATTCAAGCATGTTTATATAATGGTTAAGTTTTGTGGACCTATATATATTTACTAATATTAGTATATTACCCACTAACACGACGTATACTTAACCTTCCCACGAATTCAAGCATGTTTATATAATGGTTAAGTTTTGTGGGCCTATATATATTTACTAATATTACCCACCAACCCGACGTGTACTTAATCGTCCTACTCGTCATGCCATGTTGGTTAAGTGATTCTTATTAACTTATCCTTTCTCACTTATCATGTTGAATTGGTTAAGTGTGATTTATTAACTTAACCCTGTTCATTCATCGGGTTATACTTGTTAAGTATTTCCCATTTAACTTAACCCCATTCGTTCATCAAGTTATATTGGTCAAGTGTCATTAATCAATTCAAGTTAACTTAACCCACCCACTCATCTTGTCATGTTGGTTAAGTGTTTCCTTCTGGTGTTAACTTGACCCTACCTTAAATCATGTTATATTGGTTAAGTGTTGCCCTCTCGTCTTAACCCTTTCCATACATCTTGTTATATGATAGGTTAAGTGTTTTCCTCTTGTATTACTTAACCCCACCACATGTCATTATATATTGGTTAAGTGTATCCTCTTGTGTTACTTAACCCTACCACAAGTCATTATATATTTTGGTTAAGTGTTACTTTAGTTAAATTAACCCTATCATCTGTTTAGTTAACATGTTATAATAGTTAAGTGTTCCCTTAGTTAACTTAACCCTACCCTATATCATGTCTTGTTGGTTAGGTGTCCTTTGTCCATTCATGTTTAACTAAACCCACCCATATGTCACATTGGTTAAGTACCAATTAAGCTAACCCTCCCATACTTAGCATGTGTCAATAGCATTAATTCATTCATTAAAGCACCAACCACTCACTTAGACAGGTATTGTTGCGGTCACTGGATGTTCCGGTTAATTCCGGGCTGTTTTACACCGCAACTCAGTCTAACCTCGGGTTCTTATTGGGCTTAATGTCCTAACCTCCCATATTAGATATGTATTGTTGTGGTTACTAGACAGCCGGGCGGTTCCGGGCAGTTTTACACCACAACTTAATCTAACCTCGTGTTAGGCATATTCATCTTTCCTACAATTTACATATTTCTTATTTATGACAAATTCCACATGTAAATTTTTCCCAATTTAATTATGCCATAATTATCCTTTTAATTATGCTCACAATTAATGGTATACTAAATATACCATTTCGTGAACAAATCTATGCCATGTAATTTTCATGTTTGTCCTTCATATTTATATGTAAATTATAAATCAATTATTGTCATGGCCCACTTCCCTTCTAAATCATGTTCATAATCTTTGGTATATAAATTATACTGTTACATGCCATAAACCATTTACATGGTTATGAGCCAAATATGTAAATTACATGAAATTTCAAGTTATTAATCAAAATAGGCTATACCCCGTGTTCCCAAACTTGCAATAATAGTCATTCCCAAAATCACTATGTCATATATTTGGCGTTCCAAATCAATAGTTAGGCCCAATCTAGTTTTAATATTTTAGTTTACAGTGTATGGCCAAAACTTGGTTTACAAGACAACTAACCCAAACTTGCAGTTATAATGATAACAATGCCCCAATGTCAATTACAAGTTTTTCCCAACCATTTCACCAAATATGTTATGTTCAGTTACTTTCCCCAATTATGTTATGCCAATATTGTCAAGCTCATGTTTATGCCCCTAATAACCCAAACCTTCCCCGTATTCCCATCGTACGTATATCACGATTCAACCTAGGTTATAGGTCAATCTATTTTCACAAATAAAAAGGATTAAGTAGGAATAATATGACAATGATAGGCATAAGAACTGGCATAAGATGATAGTCCCAAAACACAAGAATTACAGATCTAATAGAATTACAACATAACTGAATAAACTGATTTAGAATCATTGCAAGCATATAGATCTGATTATGAACAATATTATGGACATGAAAGGCTTGAATAATGAACTAGGTTCGATTGGATCGATAAGAAGTAACCCAAAGTCATAGATTCACAAAGACTAAGAATAGATCCAACTAGAAAATCAAGCATAGGTCCAAATTCATTTTATTCCATGTCCATACTATAATTGGTTGTCTAAAATTGAAAGTAATTGTGAACTTACAAAATAAAGGCAAGTCTTGTTTTCTGGAATCTGTATTCTGAAACTGAATTGCTCGCCTTTGATGTAGACTAATTGTTCTTTTAATCCTACTCAGATTGGAAGAAGAAGAAGTACTAGTTCTAGCTTAGGTTTCAACAGAACAGAGACGCCATTGATTTATTTTTAGAGAAGGAGAGAGCAATGGAGGCTATAGAATAATGTAAGAGATTTAGGTTTTGGCTTAGGAATGTATTTAAAGGAGAACAGAAGTGTGTAGGGCCTTAGATATCAACCTAGAACCAATCCGGACCTTCAGAACAACCAAAACCACGTCACAAGCCAAAGAAAATCGGATCTAGGCTAAAACAGGTCGACCTGTAGGCGGGAGGTCGACCCCCTGGTCGACCTATGACCCAGGTCGACCTCCTTGGGTAGGTCGACCCCCAGGTCAACCTGCATGGGTATTTTTCTATGAAAATTCTGATTTTTTGTTGAATCTTCCAAAGGCCATAACTTCTTCATACGAAATCCAATTTTCAAAAACTTGGACTCTATTCCAAGCAGAATTTCGAGTTGTACGTAATGGCATAACCCGTTTCCCTTAATTCTTAAATTTGAAATTAATTATTCTTTAATTTATTATTTTAATATTCTCGGAAAATATGGGGTGTTACAATCACATTATATGGTAATTGACTGTGTCTGATTCCAGTTCAGAAAGAATGAATATTTTGGAAATAACGATTATTTTAAAAGAATGAATATTTTGAATTAAAAGAATGAATATTTTGAAATAACGATTATTTTTAAAGAATGAATATTTTGAAATAACGAATATTTTAAAATAATGAATATTTTAAAATAATATTCAGTAAAAGATCAAAATTTGATTTTGATGTCCGATTTGGGATGGACACGAAAATATTTAAATATATAAAGCCGTGTTGATTAGATTAACGCCATTTTGACGTGAACGATATTTATATCAGTTTTATTCATTGTTATAATGAATATCGAAAATGAAATGAGTTCAAATTATAATGTTTTGAAAATATTATCATTTATATATCGATGATAGGAATATTCAATTTTGATTAGAAATTGAATATGAAGTTGAAATCGTTTTGAAAACGAATTTAAAACGATTTATAGAATACGTTTTAAAAGGAAATCGATGAAATATATATATATATATATATTATATATAATGGCCTGAATAGAACGCGCCGCGCCGTGGTAGTTCGCGAATTTTGACCATTGACTTCGAACGGACATTACGGGAGATCCGACAGTTGGATTCTCCTAAAACCGGAACCGTTGGGTTCGTATCGAAAAGAGCTTTCAAAGGATACAAGAGATAGGAAATCTAACGGTTGGATTTGGAATTATGTCCAAATCAAATTTGGAAAAGGTCGTTGTAAGTGTAGTTCGATGGCCGTTTATGGAAATCGAGTATACGGGCCTTGATAAAATTATTAAAAATATCAATAATTAGTGTAAAATCATAAGAAATGATTTGGAAAGAATTGGGATGAAAAATTCCATATTTGAAAAGATAAAAACAGATTTTTATCTAAATGAACTAGTTTTTAACTAGAATTATAATCTAATTATTTTTAAAATAGATAAATTGGATTTGAAATGGTTTTAAAAATAACCAGAATTTCCAATATATGAATTGGAATGGATTTGAATCGAAATTATCCTCGGAATATTTCGATATTGGATTCCGTGATTATACGGATATTGTGGAGGAATTTGGAAGATATATATATCGTTATTCCAGTATGATATTTGTTGGTTTCAGAATTTGATATTGAATATAAGCCGATATATTTTCTATTCAGAGCCTTGTGTTTAATATCAAATTGGATTTTGGGTTTGTCATGAATGGTATCTTTAATAATATTGTTCTTAAACCCAATGAAGTTAAGAAAATTAGAATCTGATTAGAGATTAGTTAAGTTAAATGGTTTCCTGGGTATTGATCTGATGTTGGTTTCGGCCTTCGGGGTTAATACTTAGGGAATTGTTCTCTTACTAATTTACGGTTAGAGACTGATGCGATTTTGGTTTGTCATGAACTGTGTTTTAAATGGCATTGTTCTTAAACCCAGGGTGAAAAGAATAAATCTTTTAATTAAGATTGTTAGGGTTTCTAATTATATTTAATAATTGGAATAAAATAAAATGTGAATTGGGTTTATTGTGAACTGTGTTTTAACGACATTCGTTCTTTAACCCGATTTACGGTGAAATGTGATTTGGAATTTATAAATCTTTTTAGTAAGATTTAACGGGAATTTTCCAAAGTAATGGTTTTCCAATTTAATATATTAAATTGGAATTGAATGGAATTCGATTGATAATAATCGAAGTGAACTTCTATGGAGGAAGAATGTTAATACATATGGAATTTAGAAGGCTTTGCCGTTATTCCGTTTATATTATTTGTCGTTATTCCATTTATATTATTAAAAGGTTCCATAATTAAAGGAATGTGATTTGGTTTGTCGTGAACGGTGTTTTAAATAACACTTGTTCTTTAACCCGATTAATGATGGAACGCATTTTGGGTTGTCGTGAATGGTATCTTTAATAATACTGTTCTTAGACCCAATGGAGTTAAGAAAATCAGAAACTAACTGGAGATTAGTAAAATTGAATGGTTTCCTGGGTATTGATCTAATGATGGTTTCGGCCTTTGGGGTTAATACTTAGGGAATTGTTCACTTGCTAATTTACAGTTAAAGACTGATGGAATGGAAAGTGATTTTGGGTTTATCGTGAACCGTGTTTTAGATAACATTGGTTCTTTAACCCAATTAAAGACAGGATATGATTTCCCAAGTTAAACAATCGTTAATATTGATTTTTGGGAAGATTAAAACCAAGTGGAGTTTTAATGCATCTTTAATTAGATTGAAATGGCATCCAAAGGAAGATTTAAGAATAAATTTAAAGAATTTATCTTTGATAAAATTAATGGAAACTTTTCCCAAAGTATAAGAATAGTTGGATAAAGAAATATTCTGAATTGGAATGTGGCGTATGTTGTGTTTTATAAAACTTGTTTATTATATACGCAAGTTATTCGGAATTGCCGGGTTTATACCCGTTCTGAATAACTGAATCGACGATAAGTCGAAAATGAAGACGGTGGTCGAAGACCGGAGGTCTTCACATCGTTTGGATGATTACTGATGTCTTGATTGGGCTGTACACCCAAGACGAGTGAGGTAATAAGTAGTGGTCGTCTAGACACAGTTGGAGATCGCCGTATATGTGAGGGCCTCTCACTTGTATTGGACATATGGGGGAGGAATAAGGTGCCTCCGGTTTCGTTCAAACCCAGAACGAACTTGTAAATGGATGTGTGTCTGACATCAGATTTCATTCTGTGTGATTGATATACATCGGTTGCATAACGTGAATTGCTTGTGTCGCATGCTGAGATGCAAATGATCAAGGCTTCTGTTGAAAAGCAGAGTCTTGTGGTTGATGACCAAAGCACTACCTTTATGGCGTAGCTTAGTGTAGTGTTAATTCGCGAGCTTCACACCCCGGTGTGAACCAGAAACGGGAGAGGACATCAGGGAGGGCATGCGTTTCCTTCCAGCAAGGAGTGGTGTCAGCGTTTTGCACGCCCTGACATTTTACTTATGTGGATGATGGATTGCGAGGCGCCTCAGTTATATTGGTCGATCCGGGGCCGATGGAGTCATTTGGCTCATTTACGCCCCATAGGACGGGGAAACGCAGTGTTCAGGCATTTTAATCCACATCGAGTGGACCGGCCCTGACGATCCAAAGGTCACTCGAGCTCTGACCTGAGACATGGGCTAGATTGTCTCGAAGCGGTAAGGACGATCCCTTGCCTTGGTTCACAGATGGAAATCCAACTTCCAATACGTGACAATTGCGGTTTTGATTGTAGAGCCTAGTATTGGCAACGTGATATACGGTACCCATGCCGCCTAGGTTTGATACAATTATATTTGAAGTTGTTTTATATACACTATGCACTTATAATAGTATCAAATGATTTGTTTTAATGTACCAAGCATATTTGGCTATTATAAGGGAAAACCCTATCTTCCGGCTTGCGTTGCATTGGGTGATGGGACCTGGGTCTTATAATAGCCTCATTTTTCCAAAAAGCATTGCGCTGTTTTGTTATATGCACTGGTATTCTTGGGAGGAAACCCGTTCCGTGTTATACGGCATGGTCCCTTGATATATCTGATTTAAATTAAAGTTTTAAATAATTGTTTTAGTTCTCACACCAGTCACATGACTGATCTGGAGTTTATTATTTTAACCTAAACTCTGGATGCCCCTATTTTTCACACGGGCAGCTAGTAGTTTTGTTTTTGCCTATTCATATTCTCAGGATCATGGTTTACAGCTGGAATGATATTCGGAAAGCTCTGTATCCGTATATTCCTTTCATTCGTGTTTTGTATTATTTTTCCGCTGCATTGTAGTTTGTAAATCTCTGATATTTATCGAATGTATATTATTTATTCATACTCTGTACATTCTTGTATTCTGATGAAATTGTTGTAATAAGCAATGAAATGTTCTCCTGTTTGTGTTCTGATTCGTCATGTTCGCAAAGTCAATCCGTTCTTTCTCTTCTCTTCGGAGACCGGGGAAGTTCGGGGCGTTATAACAAATTCTAATGTATACATTAACACATAAAAATGTCACTTTAACTTACGTACAAGTTCTAATGTGTATTGTGACAATACAAGTGATTCTTTATTTAGCATACAAATTCTAATGTATGTTTTGCAAATAAAGACGATTCTTATATTTGCAAACAAATTATATTTCAACAAAATGTATAAAAATTGATACATTCATTTTGTTGACAATTCTATTTTAAGAAAATGAATAATTTTATTGTAACACAAATTTATTCAACAAAGAACCAAAAATGCTATTTGTGTTTTAACTCTTTTATTTAACAAAAATGTGATTTTTGCTTTATTTCAAATCTAATTAACAAAAATGTAATTTTTGTTTTCAACCATCATATTTAACAAAATGTAATTTTTGTTTCAACTATTACATTTTGACAAAAATGAATATTTTGATTCAACTAATCTATTTTGATAAAAGTGCATATTTTGTTTCAACTAATCTAATTTGACAAAAATAAATGTTTTGTCTCCACTAATCTAATCTAATAAAAGTAAATGTTTTGTTTCAACTAATATAATTTGACAAAAGTAAATGTTTTGTTTCAACTAATATAATTTGACAAAAGTAAATGTTTTGTTTCAACTAATATAATTTGACAAAAGTAAATGTTTTGTTTCCACTAATCATCTAACAAATCATTATTCTAAATAAATGAAATATTATTACTAAAATGACATTTTATTCTAAAATGACAATTTTATTCTAACATGGCATTTTTAACTAAAATGACATTTCCTATGTTAACATAACATATTCTAACTAATGGCATTTTCTATGTTAACATAACATATTATAACTAATGACATTTCATTTGCCAAAAATATATCCTAACTAATTGACCTATTGATTTACAAAATACGTTTCTCTGACATAAATGACAAATCATTATTCTAAATAAAAGACATATTTTATTTGGCGAATCATTTTTACATTAAAAATAGAATTTTTAATGTCTCAACATTTTTATTCAAGCAGTGAATATTTTTCTAATGAATCAACCTTTTCATTAAAAATGTGATTTTTAATGTTTCAACACTTTTTATTCTGATATGAACAATTTTCATATAAATCATTCTTTTCATTAAAAATAAGGTTTTCAATTGTTAACATGTTTTTATTTTAAACATGACCATTTTCCTGGTTTCATTCATTACATTAAAAATGAGATTTTCAGTGTAAACATGTTTTTATTTTTTATTTTAAAACATGAACATTTTTATATTTTCTTTCATTACATTAAAAATGTGATTTTTAATGTAAACATGTTTTTCTATTTAAAACATGATCATTTTTCTATTTTCTTACATTGCATTAAAAATGTGATTTTTAATGTAAACATGTTTTTATATTTAAAACATGATCATTTTTCTATTTTCTTACATTGCATTAAAAATGTGATTTTTAATGTAAACATGTTTTTATATTTAAAACATGAACATTCTTAATCTTTTCTACATATACGATAAAAATGTGAATGTTATCGTCAACATATTTTCATTTCAAACAAATGAACATTTTTAATCTTTTATACATATACGATAAAAATGTGAATTTTATCTTAACATAATTTAACAATTCTAATTTATCAAACATGATAACTATAATTTAACATAACATTTTTAACTAGAACGACAATTTTATTCTAACATATCATTTTTGTTCTAATGTGACGTTGTTAACAATGATGATATTATTATTTCTAATATGACAATTTTATTTCATGCAATGTGTTAAATAAATGATATTCTTATCTTATTTCACATGATTCTATCACAAGGTTATTTTTAATTTTACATAACATATTCTAATAAAATGTTATTTTCCTGTACATAACCTATTCCTAACAAAATGTTATTTTCCCTTACATAACATATCCTAACGAAAATGTTATTTTTATTTCTAAGGTGACATTACTAAAAAAAATGATATTTTATTCTAAGGCGACATTACTAACAAAAATGATATTTTATTCCTAATATATCATGCCAAAGATTATATTTCCATCATACAACAATGTAATTCAGCAAATCACCACAACCACAATCAATATAAATATAAATATCAATATATATATTTTAATTTTAATTTCAAATCGAGAAATCTCACATCGATTTTGTTTGAATTTTCAATGTGCTCTAATTCAGATCTGGTCTGTCCTATGTTGTAAATCTCATCTCTGTGATTCCAACGGATCCAATTTTGTTCCATTCCGTGTTCATATGTAAAAGATATCACCGCTTTAATATTATTACTTTAATAGATAATTAATTATATAATTAATTAAACAAATTAAACCAACCCTTCTTCCTTATCGTTCTTCTTCCCGTAAGTTTCCTGAACCCATCGTCGCTCCTCCGAACCACCTGCGCACGCCTCCTGATGCCACTTGGACCCGATTAGGTCACACCACTCCAACCGCCCACGGACCTCCTTCCCACGCCCAGAAAACCGCACCACCCGATGCCTCCGTCGCCTCAGAAACCTGAACCAAACGCGGCGGCTTTGGCTTCCAAATCCGATCCATCCAAGCCACAGAACACGATCTTAACCGTTGAACTTGAAGAACATGAGATTCCCTTTGATTTTCATTTTATAATTTCTATTGATTCGCAAGGATTAAGAGATTTTAACAAATTTAGTTCGGAGCTTTTAGGCCATTGCTTCCTGAGTGCGGCGGCTTGTACATTGAAAATTAGGGTTAGGGTTTCATAACCCTTTATTTATAATATTTTATTGTTAAATTGTCCAATTTACAAATTAAATCATGTTAATTCATTTCAGCTCTAATTTCAGCCCAACAAAAATTGTTCCTACCCAATTGCCCTCGTTCCGGAACCAATGGGCTTGGTCCCGTCCGCCCAATCGATTGTTTTTAGCTTGTTTTCTTTAATTTAAAATAAAAAACATTTAATTATTAAATTTGATCGTACATTTTAAATTATCGAGGCCACATACTAACTCTAAAAATTCCAGAAAAATTATATCTAGTTATGTTTTGATGATACGGTCCTAACAAAATTAATTTCGTCGAATTTGGAGATTGTTTGAAAAATGACAATTTTCCGGTCGATCCAATTTGACTGAAATCGACAAAAAACGTTTTCTTTTGCCACGCTCACATATTAATTCAAAAAATTACGAAAATTGGAATCTAGCAATAATTTGATATTCCGGATCCAACAAAAGTGATTTCGTCGAAAACGGAGGTCGTTTTTAAAATGACTATTTTTAATATTTAAAAAATATTCTATAGCAACTATTCTGAATATTAAACTGGGCATAACTTTTGATTTCTGCTATGAAATTTCAACTTTTCAGATTCATTGGAAAGATATTATTAAACAGATTCTAATATTTTTGGTTTCACCAAAATCCGATTTATTTTGCATCCTGTACAGTCAGTCAAATTTTAATTTCAAATTTTCAAACTACCGTGCTATTTCTAACTCGTTTTAAAATTAAAATAAATATATTCGTTCTAACTTCGATTTAAATAAATTTTTCATCGTAATTATTTAAAATAAATTATTTTAAATATCAAAGTCCATTAAAATTTCAAAAATAAAATTTTTAAATTGGTTCAAAAATTCCGGGTTGTTACAGTACAAAATTTAATGAGTTTTATTTTTTCAATTACGGTATTAGAAGAACATATTGGGGTGCCCTTAGCACCATACTTTATTAATAATTGTCTTGAAAACACAAACTTTTGGTCTAACCGTGAACTTTCAAAATTGCCCTTAATATATAGTTCTTTAAATGATTAACACACTAAAAAGTAACATCTAAACGAAAGAGCGTTAATTTTGTAGATGTTAACATTATTTACAATTAGGATCTAATGGATTTTTTTTAACAAATTCGAAAGGTTATTTTACATATATATTAACAAACTTATTATAACTTAAAAATAATATGCTACAAATAAACTTCGTATACGTGAATAAAAAAAAACAAAAATCTACACTAATAAAAAATGTTATAACTTCGAAATTAAAACTATAACTAACTGCAAATTGTACAAATGCAAAAAACATAATTAAATAAAAAAATTATTTACAAAGCATTAGCAATATCATTTAGATTTAGAGGATTGTTAAAGGGACTCCATTTTTTGTTAAGGGGAGAACATTTTTAAGGGGACTCCACTTTAAAATAAAGTTGTTAAGGGAGGTTTTTTTTTTTTAATTTTAAAATAAGCATGGACTTAATTGTCCCTCGTAACAACGACATCTTCTCCCCCTTCATTGTCGTTCTCTTCTATTCTATCGAAACATACCTTGTTATTTATTAAAAAAAAAAAAAAAACAAAACAAATCCCTTGTTGTATCAAGTTTTTTCCAGATGCTCAACTGTATGATTTATAGTGGACTCATTAATTTTACATTATGTTTTCATGCAACAAGCCATATATCCAGTCCCTACGGTCAAGTTTTGTTCTATGCAGCTTCAGCTTGTGGTTTCTAAGTAAAACCATGCATGTTTTTTCAATTAGCATGCACAATTCATACACGCATCATTTCATTTCCATCTAAATCTTAGTATAAAGTAGTGTGTCAAAGTGAAGTGGGAATTTGTCAAAAAAATAATGAACTCCCTGCTTCAAGTGATTTGGCAAAGCATTTGGATGCTAAATTGAAGAATCAAGGTTTCATCGCACCTGATTGTTGATATGGTGAATCGTGGTTTGAATGCATATCTGCTTAGATTGCTTCAGCCATCTATGTACTAAACAAAATCAAGGTCCAGTTCTGCCGTCTCATTATTGAATTTTCAAGTTTTTTTTTTTTTTTTTTTTGTGCATAATTTCATCTTTGGATATCAAAATGTTCTTCTGTAATATGTATGACATAAGCATATTAAAACAGTAACAGAGCACGGTTGATTTCACGACAAAAACGGCAACGAAGGGCCGTATAGTTTCAAGAAGATTTCAAATTTGTTCAGATGGTGAGTGAGTATGTAGTGTTTATTATTTCATATAGTCATTAATTAGGATTTAGGTTTTAAGGTATAAGAGGACCATATAGACATCATTGGAATTTTTAATCATATAGTTAAGGGCGCTACCTTATTTTATTTCTCCCTTGGCAATTCATGCAAAATTGAAAATTTGTCCCTTGGTCAACAAAAAATAGAGTCGCTTGACAATCCCCTAGATTTACCTAGCGCAGCGCGTCCTAACCCCATGTTATAAGTTGAATTTGTCCGACAATTGGTTGCAAAATGGTTTCCAGAAGGTGTTCAACCTAAGCGAGTACTTGCAAAATCGATTCCAGGAAGATAATAACAAAATCAATCAAATTTTGGCCCGAAATAATAATTGTTTTGAGTTTGAAGAAGAAGAATGTATAATTATATGATGGATCCTGAATTGATGAGACTCGCTCAAGAGCAGATGAGTCGAATCTCTCCTCAAGAACTCGCCAAACTCCAGCAGCAGGTATATTTTAATTTATACTAAACATTTTTTGTCAGTTAATTCAATTAATTAAATCGTGTTCTAGATCTTAAATCGCTTGCAAGTTCATTGCGATTTTTGATGCTGGTATCGATCAAATTTAGGTACAGAGGTTGGATCTGTTGCGTCACTATATGATTAGTTACCGATTTTCTTTGTGTGTGTGTGTGTTTATGTTTATATATATATATATATATATTAATATATATATATGTATGTATGTATGTATATATATATGTATATATATATATATAGGAAAATTAGAGTTAATGTAAATATTTAATAATAGCGAAAGTGCCTGGATTTGCAACCAGGAGGGATATAAAAAAAATAGTATTTTTTTGTATAATAACACTTGGTTGGACGGAAAATTACATAAATTTGCAACTTGATATATAATATGTGAGGCACATGCAAATCCAACTTGTGCAGGACACTTCAAAATTAGATCATGAATGAGCATAGACTGACATACTATCATGTTATCCATTGAAGAAGGCAGTACTAAGTTTGGTCAATGAATACAAGAAATTACATAAAATTGAAGTTATCAAATTAGAACAAAACTTTTCCTCTAGCAAAATAATTTTATTGAAAAAGATCATTCAGTAATCTGATCAATTGGTGTACATGGGTAACTACATTTGCATAATCAGTGCTAAACTATAGTCATTGGCTAGAAATATCTTAGTAGCGATAAAGATCCGAAGAAACATGGTTAAAAGCTAAAGAATCAAGTACAGAGCACCATGGTAAGAAAAGCATGCTGATTCATTACTTAATCATCTCCACAGTTATTAGTGATGCAAATGACACAGAAAAGCGCAAAACTGTCGTAGATCATAGAACCTGAGTCAACGGTGTGGAAAATGACACATGTTTTATTGATTTACTACGCATTTATTAGGGAAAATAAATATTTATTTAACATTATAGTGGACTGAATAAAACTAATATAATTTGTCTTTTTTAACCAACTATATCATTTTTAATCATTTCAAAAAATGTCACTAAACATATTGTTTTATGCTTAAAATATTATTTAACAGCATTAAAACATCTAATATCCAATCTTTGCGTAGAGGTTAAAAATTGAGTTAAAGCCTACAATTGTTATCTAGCAATTAAAGCGTAAGCTTATAGTTTACTTTGTATGTATTTAAGTGAGGAAAAATAATACTACAATACGTTAGTTTTGCTTTGTGGTATTGTGATGATATATTTATTTTATTTTGTGTTATTACGACACACACACATGTATATATAAAATGACACGCTCCAATGCTCCATGGCACCTCTATTACGACACACACATGTATATATATGTAATGTTTATATATGTATTATATATATACACACACATATGTATCAAATTTTGTGTTTCAATAGTCGCCTCTTTTTACACACACACACGCAATATATATATATATATATATATATATATATATATATATATATATATATATATATATATATGTGTGTGTGTGTGTGTGTGTGAGAGAGAGAGAGAGAGAGAGAGAAAGAGAGAGAAAGAGAGAGAGGGTGGTTATCTATGTTATCAAAGCCCACGCATAGGCTCCAAAAAGTCCTAGACCCCAGCCTAGGGCTTTTTTTACCTTTCAAGATGCCTATGATGCATGAGGCGCCAAAAAAGCCCCAACGGCGCCTATGCGCTCGCCTTGTGAAGCGCCAAAAAAATGCGCTTTTTGCAACATTTGAGTAGAAATTGAAAATTTTAACATTTGGCTCAATAGGAGCCCGAAATCCAACATGCTAATAAAATAATGCTCGTTTGATTGTTGATTTATAGTGTATTCTATATAAAAAAGCTGCTTTTCTTTCGTCAAGCAATGAAAAGAAAACCATAAATTTCTTTTGTCAAACGTCTAAAAAAACCTAGTTCATGAAAAGTTAAAAATCTATTTAAGACTTTACGTAATGTTGTTTCTAATTTTTATATTTTAAATATTTTATTGTTTGTAAACTTGAGTCGAATGACTTTCAAATTCTTAGTTTGATTTATGTTAATCGTATGGTGTTTTTTTCTTCTAATAATGCTTTTATATGCCCTTTTCAAAATAAAATTTGTGTTTTTATTTCATTTTCTAAATACTGTTTTTTAGCTGAAAACGGAGAAAAAAATGCCATTCAAGGCACCGAAAAAAGCCCTTGGCCCAAAAAAGCACTAGGCAAGGGCTTGAGGCTTTTTGGAGCTTTTTCGCCTTGACATTTATATGACACCCTTCTTTTGTGACACCCCCTTACACTTCAATGATAGCCACATATTTATAATTAAATAAGTTAGTGAGAGGTGAGAGAATAAGTGGGGGGAGAGGGAAACATGAATATGGTGGAAATCAGGGGCTATAGAGGTGCTGCACTATTTGGGGTGCTCTTGATCCTATCAATATGTATATAAGGGAACATCTATTGGAACACAAAGTTAGATACACAAATTATGGATCATTGGATTTGTCTGTCTTAATATCGAATGTTGAGTTCAGGAGAAGATCTAATGATTGTGATTGTTTGTGTCTAAATTTGTGTCACCATCTTGTGTTTAAATAGACTTTGCCTATATGTAATATTAAAATTTTACTTATCATTTTTTCAATTATTTACCATTTAGTATATTTTGATCAGACCGAATGTGTGACATGTTCAAGTATTATATTAGTTTATGCAAACGTGATCGATGTTATATTACAGCTATCGTTGACAATGTTTCAGAATTTTTTTCCTCATATTAATAACCTCACATTCTTGGATTCAAATAAAAGAAGTTAAGAAAAATTAATCATTTGCAATTCAAATAAAAATAAATTAATTTGTAACACACGATGAATACTTATTTTTATGCTATTTTAGATCATGAAAAGGAATGAAAAATAACAATGGAAATAAAAAAGTTGCTTTTTGGGCTTTTTGTGTCATATGTGCCATTTAGTGCGCATAATGCGTCACGCCATAGGACCAAATGGCATAGCTGCCGTCCCTAGTCATTTATGAGCATCTCTTAAGTGCTGCTTAAGATCATAGTGTTAATTTTCGGAAAATAGTAAAAGACCCAGGTCTTCATTGCTCAAGTGTATTTAAACCACGTTATTTGCTGGTCGATCAAATTAAAAGAGGAAATCAAGCGATCGAAGTATAATAAAGTTATGCTAATTTTGTGAAATAAAAATAAATTGCAGAAAGGTACGATACCTTAAAAGCATCCTTTTCAGGAAAATTGCTCTTTAGAAAATTGATTTGCTTTCAATAAAACTGCCTCAAACTGTCAATATTGAACTTGCCTTATTATTCTTTCGTGCCAGTATCAACTTTGTGAATTTTCAAGTGAAAAAAACACTATAAACGTCTAATGCTATTTCTTTTGGTAGTAAACTAAACACATCATATTTTAAAACAATTGATTATTGAGCGTTTGTCAGTTATTTTGTTTATAACTTAAGTTCTATTTGTGTCGTCATCATCATCATCATCTTTGCCTTTTTCCTAATGATCAAGTTCGCCATATGAATTCTCATTCTTTATAAATTTACCTTGAATCATAACTTTTGTTAAATTGAAATTTTAGATCATTTTAAATACTTATTGGTGTTAATTTAGATCTTTATTTTTTTATTTTTTCGTTTTAAGTGAATATTGTCTTTCTATCCTTAACGATGTGTCTTTTCATGTTCGTGTATTTATCTGTTTATGTATTTTTTAGCTCGCCTTTTAGCAAAGCCGTTAGCTCTGGACCATAGTTATTAATGGCGCACGACGCAAAAAGGCGCAACATCAATCTGGAGCCTTGGCGTACGGCGCGGCAAATGGCGCATGCCTTTCTGATTTACTGCGCACTTTTGTTTTTTTAATTTAACATATAACAACAAATTTAAAGTTCAGTGTTTTTTGCTAAACCATACGCAATCAAAGTTTTCACTATTTTGCAAAAAGTAACATCATCGTATTTGACATCATTAGCATGGAAATTCAAGCATAATAGTTTTCAACATCCAAAATCATAATACATATTACTTATAAACTAGAATTCCGAATCCGATTCATCAATCATATTTTTCAAATCAACATCTGCATCACCGGATTCGTAAGGACAATTAGATTATATCAAGTCTTTTTACTGTTATGATGTGGTTATATTTAGCAAAACAAAGGACAATTAGTGTGAAAGAATAGCATATCGATTGGTGATATTGTTTTCCTGATGCAATCGATAACTTATGCAAAAAAAAAAGCGATAAATATTTATTAACAATCTATTTGGTGCATCTACAAACTGTTTGAAATAAAATAAACAATCAATTGAAATACATGTTTTCTGTACAAGCAATATTACATTTGATATAAGAGTATTGCATAAAATAAAATATATTTTCATATTTGTTTCTTTTCAAGGAAAAAGAACTGTAGAAAAGTCATCCATCAGAACCCATAAAATAAAAACCAAATACAAAACGTTAGCAAAAGCAATAATATGATCAACAATACTGTAGAAAAGTAATCCATCAGAACCCACAAAATAAATAAAAATCAAATACAAACGTTAGCAAATGCAATAATATGATCAACAATAATTTTATGTGAAATGCAAAAAATGAAAAAATAAACAAAGAACAAGCAAAAAACAAAAACAAAACAAAAGGCGTGCCATTTTGCGTCGTGCGCCTTCTTTGCGCCGCGTGCCTTTTGCCGCGCCGCAAGAAGAATGGCGTAGATGCCGCGCCGCGCGCCATGGCGTGTGCCGTAGCGTGCCATTCATTATTATGCTCTGGACTTGGACATTCAGATCGCTCGTGGCTCGAGTACAGACTCGGGCAAACTCATACTAAGCGTCGAAGTTGACGTTGACTTGGAAATCTTGAATTTGCTCAACTCGGATCGATCGCTTTCGGGCATCGCCCGATCATTCAGAAATGGCCTGATCAACTTATTGGATCACTTAATATTCACCTGATCAATCACGCATAGGATCAAATCGATCACCTCATAGAAGCTTGATCGACATAGCCGATCACATGAAAATCAACGATCGGACCGGTCCGGTACTTGCCTGATCATTTAGTAAGTTTGGATTGGTACTCACAAAAACTATGATCTGCATGACCCGATTACCCAAAATACATTGATCGACACATGAGTTTACTTTAGGAAAACTTGCCCGATCCTTTGCATGTTCAGATCGGTAAAAATCCAAGGACTTTAGATCGGTGTAACCAAGGAAGATCATATCAGGCAAAAATAAGCGGATCTACATGGACAGATCACTGGAAAAATTGGACTTGGCAAAATTAACCAGACCGGTAGTATGATCGGATCGGTGTTTTGAAGACATGGAGGGATCGATACAAGCATGGAATGGATCGATCCATGGGACTTAAGCAGATCAGCAAAAACGATGTGATCGATAGGGGATATTGCATAAAAACTGGATGATCGAGCGAGCACACGTGCTCAGATACAAAAAATACATGTACCTGAAAACGAAAATACCGATCTTATGAGGGATCGATACCGATCCCTGTAGTAGGGGATCAGAAATGAATTATTTGGTACGCAGTCAAACCTCGGATCCACTTTTCACTTCTTGATCCATGGTCAATCCAATCGTTTTTAGCTTGAACTTCTTGGCACTCATGTGCAAGGACTGCCGTTATCAACATCCAATTCCTTTTACTATACATTTATGTAATTAAAACAGACTGTAATTGTGATCAAGCAGTATAAACAAAGATGATTCTACAGTGGATGTAGGTACGATTTATCGAACCACTATAAATCTTGTGTCTTTACTTTTCTGTATTATGTGTTTGAATTTATATTACTTCTTTGTTCTAATCGGATTTGGGCATTGCGTTCGGTTCAGTGTTGTCAATAGCGAATAGCGCAAGGCCTGCGCTATAACGCGCGCTATAATGTTTTTTTTTTTTTTTTGCTTACAGAAAAGAAGATCTGAAAAAAAAAACACAGGAAAAAGGCACAAAAGGAAAAAACTGTATGTTTAAAATCTCCAAAATGAAAAAAAAAACGAAAATGCATGTTCAAAAAAGAAAAAGCAAAATAGCGCGATATTCATGGCTGCGCTATGATAAAATAGCGCGCTATAGCGCGCTATTTTTGCGCTACACGGGACCCCTGCGCTATAAGAACCAAAATAGCGCAACCTGTGCGCTATGCGCTATTTTGCGCTATAGCGCTCGCTATGACAACTATGGTTCGGTTGACCAAAATCTAACGTTAATATTTTGGCGTGCCAGGTAGGGGCGAACTACCTTTGATTTGCTTAAGAATTTAGATTGCTCTTGGATTCAATCATGGTTAAGAGGAAGAAGACAGATGCTACCACTCAAGCTGATGGCGTTGTATTGGAAGACCATGAGGCTTCCTCCATTGAAAACCCGTTCGTCTAACTTAAGGAAGAGATGGATGTAGTGGTCAAAGAACTTGAAGCTCGCCTAGAACAACATGATTGACTCCTCAAATGACAAGAGGGGATGATGAACGCTTCATTAACTCGGATAGAGGAATTCAGAAGGTCAGCATGCTAAGGAATAATATCTGGGATGGGATCCAATGGTGCACTAGGATGGGAGCAAGGCTCGGGGGCACCACCTACCTATTCTCCTCCGATCGGTATCGATTGGACCCGAGTACCGAACCGGCTCAAACAGGGGGCAATTTTTTAGGCATTGGAACTGTGGCACACCACATTCCAAGGGATCATGTTTTGGGCATTGGTTTTGGAAGTTTGACTCAAGTGCAAGCACGCGTAGGATTGGATAATGGAAGGGCTTCTACAACTCTTGGAATTCGGTTCATGCCCGATACCGCTCCTCAGATCAGGGCCGAGCCGGATGGCAACGTTATGGAACAACATGTTACTACTTCTAGACTAAACACCGGGGTCATCAGTGTAGGATTGAATGATTGGCAACAAATTATTAACAATGAAAATCAATCACGTATGTGATTCGATGACTTTCTCAAGGTGGGATGTCTCAACTGGACATGAACTGCGTTAATCTTTACCCTTTCACTCAAATCATAAAGAATTCTTGAAACCCACCAGACTTCAAGTTGCTGGTGTTGGAGGGTTATGATAGTAGAAAGGATCATATTGCCCGGCTTATGCGCTATATGTGCCACATGAAGTGCTAGCGACATCAGATAATGTCATGAAAAAGTGCTTCCCACTCTAACTCACGGGTATCGCTGCCATGTGGTGCCAACTTCAATCTAAATCAATCAAAAGCTAGAATAATCTGGTTAAGGTTCATTGAACAGTTCAGGGTCCACATCTTCCGACCCAAGAACGTCAGGACTCTCATGGCAATTAAGTAGAGGACTAGAGAAACTCTACGATCTTTTCTGCAAAGGTCTAATGCGATGGTGGCGTTGGTGGACTGATGGGATCTGTTTATGGTGCTCATGACCGCTGTCTTTGGCTTATTGGATAAAATGAATTTTAAGATCTCACTAGAAAGTGTATCGTCGAGGGACCTTGGCGAATTTTATTTTGAGGTTGGCAGATTTATACGTGAAAAGGATGCGAGAGCCGACAAAGAAACTCTCAAAGTTAACATGACTAAGGACGGAGGACCATCCGAATCTAGTAAAGGAAATGATAAAAGCAAAGCAAAATCCTCAGCCGGAAATGATCGGAATATTTAGCAATGGAGAGAACCTAAATTCTCTTCATTCGGGGAGCTCAATGCTTCTTTGGAAGACATCTATTTGGATATTCATGAAATTTCTCCGTTTAGAAAGCCTTCTAGGAGGGAGCCAACACAAGGGGAAAGAGAATCTGGTAAACACTGTTTGTTCCCCGACTTCGATGGTTACAATGCAAACGAGTTTCGATATTTGCGGGATATGACCGAGAGACGTGTCAGACGTGGAGAGCTGCATAGTACATTAGGAATATGACTGCGACAGTGGAACATACACAACCGCCTATGTCCTGCGGAATAGGAACGAATCAGGACCTAGCTCGCGTCCAGTGCGATTGTGGCTTTTTGGATCTCTGATCTATTATTAGATTTCTATTAGGACTTTTCTTGAATTACGGTTTCTGGATTTTCGAATTATACAAAACATGTTTTTTACAGAAAGACATGTTTTGGAGGGCAAGTGTTTATCCGCCTTCTAGTTAAGCCGTTATGCTTGACTCGAACAAATTCGAACTATGCATCAGAGTCAATGTTGGTTTGAAAATCTGGATTTTAATCAACTCAGATCGATTGCCTTCGGACATCGTTTGATCACTCAGAAATGACTTAATCGACTCATTGGATCACTTAATATTCACTTGATCAATCACGCATGGGATCAAATCGATCACCTCAGCAAAGCTTGATCAACACGTGTCGATCACTTGGAAATCAAGGATCGGGCTGATCCGGCATTTGCCCGATCATTTGCTAAGTTCAGATCGATACCCACAAAAATTATGATCGACATGACCCGATTACTCAAAATACATGGATCTACACACAGGTTTACTTCAAGAAAACTTGTTCGATCCTCTACATGTTCGGATCGGTAAGAATTCGAGGACTTCGAATTGGTGTAACCAAATAAGATCGGATCAGGCAAAAATAGGTGGATCGACATTGATATATCACTGAAAAACTTAACTTTGCAAAATCAACCAGATAGGTATTTCTAAGGCATGATGGGATCAATATAAGCATGGAGCGGATCGATCATATGGGACTTAGGCGGATCAACTAAAATGATGTGATCGTCGTGAGATTTTGATGAAAACTGGATGATCGAGCATAAGTGCTCGGATACGAAAAAGGAGAATACCGATCCCATGGTGGATTGGTATCGATCCCTATAGCAGGAGATCAGATATGAATTTTCTCGGACGCGGTCAAACTACAGATCCACTTTTCACTTCTCGATTCGTGGTCGAACAAATCTTCTCTACAATTATAAATATGCCATTATTTGGACATTTTGGGAACTTATCCTGATCTTTTTTGGCTTGGACTTCTTGACACTCATACGTGGGGATTTTGCAATTGTCAACACCCGATTTCTTTTACTCTACTTTTATGTAATCAAAGCGGACTATAATTGTAATCAAGCAGTATGACAAAGATTAGCCCACAGTGGACGTAGACATAATTTGCCGGACCAATATAAATCTTATGCCTCTTTATTTTTCTGCATTCTGTTCGGATTTATATTGCTTTTCTATGATTTCTACCCAGATTTGTGTATTGCGTTCGATTGATCAAAATCAAAGTCAACAATATTTAGTTTTGTTGTAATATTGATTATGAATTATGAATGCCTAATAGTTCACGACATTTCTTGGTACTTCAGTAGCTTTGATTACATGTTTTGTTTATAATAACCAAACATGATGTAACCTTCATGATATTTAGGTTTACCTAATATGTTAGTACTTTAACTATTATGCTCTTTGCCCATTAGTGTAATTCTATCGAAGTTTGATGTATAGTAGCACATAGTATCTGCTTATATTTTTGTAGTTAAATAATTTATCAAATCATAATTTTAGTATATTAATACTTTATTATGCTCTTTGCCCGTTAGTGCAATTCTGTCAAAATTTAATGTATAGTTGCTAATAGAATTTGCTTACATTTTTGTAATTAAATAATTTATCGAATCATAATTTTCCATTAATATATTATGTAAGTTGGAAAAATTAAACGATACTTAAACACCATAGAACATGATGGGACTTCATTGTTTCTTGTTTTACTTGTTACTCGACGGTCAATATAACATACATGAACGTGTAAAAGTGGGTTTCTTGTTTGTTAATGCAACCATCGATCAAATGTTATTATTCTGACAAGCATGGAATCATCTAGTTATCCGAATTTTCAGTTGGATATATTCAGTTGAATTGGTAATCTAACCATTGTAGAAAACAAGAAAATAGGAAAAACAACTAATTTGAGTTTAGTAAACTAAGTCTTTATTCATCGACTTGTATACTTATGAGAGAACCCTAGGATGTGGAGTTTTGTGGCATCGATTTGAATCCAACGAGCATCATAATCAACGTACTAATTTGCTGACCAAAATAAAAACGTGAACAGGCTGGAATCACATTTGGTAACTTCAAAATAACATCAAATCTTAAGTTCTAGAAACCCATAACATAAGTTGGAGGATTTAATTGGTGCTAAAGGCACCATCAAGCACGGTGAAGCTCTTAACGCTTCTTCTTACTTAGCACTTAATATATAACATACATGAACTTGTGAAGACTGTTATGTTATTTGTTGATGCAATCATTAATCAATTTACGGACTCATCTATATTATTAATCTTAACATTGAATCATGTAGTAATATGAATTTTGCATTGGATGTATGCAGTTGACTTGGTAGTCTAATCATAGTAGGAAATGGGGAAATAGGTAACAAGTGACTTACGATAAGTAAACTAGCGCTTTATTAATCAACATGTACACTTACGAAAGAAGCGTTGCACAGTAAATGGGGGGTTTTATGGCATTGATGAAATATACCATCTACTCTGTTCCTTTAAAGTAGGTTTACATTAAATGATTAAAGAGCACAAATTGTACGTACTTTGTATTGGAGTTTAGCAGATGCCATGGCTAAAACATGTCTTCGATGTATGTCGCTGCACCATTGGAGAGTAATCAATTGTAATGCTAGAATAAACAAGATGTTAGCCAAAATTCATTCCTTTAGGTAGACAGGTGAGAAGGCTAAAGCAAAAAAGAAGGCATTCAGAGGAAACAACGAAAGGCCATAAACTTCAAAAAGGTTACCATATGAATAAAAGGTTCCATACAAATAACTAAAAAGATGTTATAAACTAGAGAACCTTTGGCGCAGTGAAGAAAAGCCCCTTTTGGAAACAACGGAGGGCATTTCCTTCAAGAAATTATGTTCCAAATTCAAACGGCAAAGCGCGGGTCTAATGAAAAATGTGCCAGAAGAAAGTCACGAAATCTCAGCCTTATGCCCGACGAAAAGGATCATCATGCCGGCAGACCATTCGTGCAAGGGCTATAGTTGCAATAATAGGCCGAGAGCTTGCGTACACATGCGTCTCTCGCAACAGCCAAACCAACACCTTACAAATGTGTTTTGGAGATTAAACAGACATCAGCCGCTTATAGACAAAGACGCCTTTATAAAAGCTTCCAGAGCAGCCTTTGGAGAGGTATATGGACAAAAAGCCTTGCAGGTGGAAGAGGAGCCAACCCGCGCCTATAATTATGACCTTAAGGGTTCAGAATCGGGACAGTCAGTTCATTCCAAAATTGAAAAACTCAAATTGCGAAGTGTAACCCTGATTTCAAAATCAAATAGGTGATTTCTCTTTTGTTGTAATCTTAACTCATGGAGTTTAATTTTAAGAGAAAAGAGACCCGATCATTTTTTTACTATTAACTTGTTTAATAGACGTTGCACATGTATCTAACTTCTTATTTTTATTCGAAACCATGTTGTGAAACACATGGAGAGGAATACCATAGTAATGTCCGAAAGTAGTAAATCCTTATCCGAAGGGTATAAAGATAATTACTGCTTATGGATTCAACTATCTTAAGAAAATATAACTTCTTTCCTCTTTATTGAGCTTCACAACATTAGATTATTTATTTATTTCTGAAATAGAGCCTTCTCAGAGGAATATTAGTCAATTGAAAGAGGATATGAGTTTCGACATCGTTTTACATTTTGGGTTGAATAAATGAAGTCTTAACTTCACTTGCTTTCGATGGTCCGAAAGCCTTAAATATATGCTTATCTCAAATACAGATCTTTAGTGATGTTAGCCGTAAAAATGGTCAACATTCCAGAATTCGTCTTTTGCAGGTAAATGATGAAAGTTTATGCTTCCACGTCAAATTTGCTTTTATGTAGTCATCCGAAAGGATGATGGCATTTACTAACCAAATCTAATGGGGGTGAAGTTATTAAGAAGTTACTCAGGTTGAAGCTTTGTTTTGGCATTGGAACTTCAACCCATTCCCTTTGGTGGAATTATAATCTTTTGAAAAAGAAAAGAATCTTTGACGAAAACTATAAGTAAAGATTCATATATTGTGAAACTATGTAAAAAAGAATGAAGTTTTGAGCTTTTGGCAAGGAATTACTTCCATTGGTTATAATAGTCGCTACACCTTTCGGTAGAATTATTACCACCCTCAGTATAACTCCTTGCGGGTTTTGCAATATAGATTTGGACAAATATAAGAAAGTAGAATATAAATCATCTGTTGTCACCTATTAAGAGAATTACTAACCGTGATAGATCATGCTCCATTCTCTTAAAATTAAGCTCCAATGACCAGACTCCTCAACTCCTTTTTTTCATTACAAGATACAAAAGGAGGTTACAAGAAAGTAGAGAAATTTCCCCAATTTAATTTTGAAATTAGGGTTTCACTCTGCAATTTAGAATTATAAATTTTGGAAATGAACTGAATACCCCAATCTTGGATCCCTGGGTCTTATTGATAGGTGCGACCTGGTCCTCCTCCAAGTTTGCGGGATTCGCTTCATCCATCGTGCAGAGATGTATGCGGAGGCTCTGTATGAACATCCTTAGCTCTCTTTATGAAGGGGTTGACGTTGCTTGTTAATGCTTTCGGGAGTTAGCTTCCGAAAGTCCTAATCCTTGCGAGGCGCTGAAGGAATGGTGCGACTGACATCCCCTGTCCTTACTTGTAAGGTTTTAGTTGGTAAAAGACCTAAGCTGCTTTGCATATCCTCTTTAAGTTGGCCGAAAGGAGCACAACAAACGCGTGCCTTTCATGTTGGGAGACAACAAACCTAAGGTTGATGCCCTTCGGATTTTACCTAAAAGGGCTTTTCTTACCCGAAAGGAGATTCCTCGCTTCTCACCTTCAGACTTTATAAGATAATTTTGAAAGCTTAGCATTATCTTTTTTGATGGATTGTCGGTTTTTACGTCCCTTCAACTTGGTTCTTGCTTTTGACATTCCTTGGTTATTTTTGGGGATAACAATTCCCTTTCGAAAGCTGGTCTGGTTATTACGAGGGATATGCGTGCATGTTAACTCTCGGATTATGATGGTAGCTAATTTCGAAGTGATGCTTCCTTCAACATCTTCTTTTACTTGCTTCTTCCGAAGACCTTTTCTCTTCGTTTTGGCCTTCATTCACTTTACTTATTTGAGGAAGTAACTCTTTTTGGTTAACATTTAATCTCCCCCCAGTGTGAAAGAAGCCTGTGTTCTTTAGGACAAATCTGAAAAATTGCTTTTTGACTTATCTTTACCTGCAAATTTGTATATGTTAGTATCAACATAATTTCAACATCAATTCATAAATTTATTCGAAAAGACAGATCATTAATTTTCTTTTATGGACAGTGGAGAGTTGAAAGCTTTGTCAAAGATTTAGAAACTCATTTGGCAACCCGGATTCGGGTTCCAATAGAAATTCGTGGATTTTTCTTTGATGCAGACCCGGCTTTGAATGATTATGGGAGTAAACAGGATGAATCCTCCTTTGACTCGAAAAAACCCGAAATCCAAATTCATATATTACCAAGAAATTCATAAGCCTCCTTAAAAAAAAAAAAAATGAAGTCGTTTCTTGGCTCAATAGATCCAAAATCCATATTCGGGTAATAAGAAGGAAATATAAGAAATCATGATTGCAGAAGTAAATTGGAGGAAGCCTCCTTCGGCCAAGATTTCTATATTAGATGTTTGAAAGCCCGAAATCCAAATTCATGTATTAAAATATATTAGATGAATTTATCCTTGACTACTTGGCTCGTGTTTTTGGTATTTTGATGACTTTGGCTTTTAGCTGTTCGTTGAGAAAGCATGCCGCCTATCAAGACTTCCATCCCAGCAATCTCGCGTTCCAATTGGTTGACTCTTTTTTGCCGTTGACTCTTAAGATTTTGTGACGGAAGGTTCTCCCCGCAAGACGTTTGCTTGATTGAAGGATGGGGTAACATCCTCCTCGACTTCAAAGCTGTGAACTTCATTTTCATTAATTGTGTCCAATTTCTTAGATTTGATCTTGGAGGCCTTCATAGCTCCTACATTCAACCGAATTTGAAGATAAAATAAGTTTGTATTAATCGTAAGGTCGGTGGTTCAATCCCTCCTAACACAAAAATGTTAGCCATAAAAATAGTCAAGATCCCAGAGTTTGCCTTTCGCAGGTGAATGACGAAAGTTTATGCTTCTACCTCTGACTTGCTTTTATGTAGTCATCTGAAAGGATGACG
Source organism: Allium sativum (assembly GCA_030737875.1). NCBI lineage: Eukaryota > Viridiplantae > Streptophyta > Magnoliopsida > Asparagales > Amaryllidaceae > Allium > Allium sativum. Next base: position 912,553,806 of record CM060926.1, read on the forward strand.
ACAATTACTAACCAAATCTAATGGGGGCCAAGTTGTTCAGAAGCTACTCAGGTTGGAGCTTTGTTTTGGCATCGAAAATTCAACTCGAGCCTCAGTGTCATTCTCTTCGGTGGAATTATAATCTTTCGGTAAAGATTTTTTTTTTTTTGACGAAAACTATAAGCAAAGAATCATATATTGTGAAACTCCATAAAAAAGAATGAAGTTTTGAGCTTTTGATAAGAAATTACTTCCATCATAATGATAATCGCTACACCTTTCAATGGAATTATTACCACCCTCAGCACAACTCCTTAAGGGCTCTGCAATATAGATGTGGACAAAGATAAGAAAGTAGAAGATAAATCTTTTGTTGTCAGCTATTAAGAGAGTTAATAGCAGTGATAGATCATGTTTCATTTTCTTAAAATTAAACTCCAATGACCAGACTCCTCATTTCCTTTTTTTATTGCAAGATACAAAATAAGTTTACAAGAAAGTAGAGAAATTTTCCCAATTTTATTTTGAAATTAGGGTTTCACTCCGCAATTTAGAATTATGAACTTTGGCAATTAACTGAATGCCCCTATCTTGGATTCCTGGGTCCTATTTATAGGTGAGGACTGGTCCTTTTCTAGGTTGGCGGGCTTTGCTTCATCTATCCGGTAGGGATGTATGCGAAGACTCCGTGTGAATATCCTCAGCAGATTAAAAGAAAGTAGAGAAATTTCCCCAATTTGATTTTAAAATTAATGTTTCACTCCACACTTTAGGATTATAAACCTTGGCAATGAACTGAATGCCCTAATCTTGGATCCTGTTTACATGTGCGGCCTGGTCCTTCTCTAGGTTGGCGGGATTCACTTCATCTATCCGGTAGGGATGTATGCGAAGACTCCGTGTGAACATCCTTAGCTCTCCTTATGAAGGGATTGACATGGCTTGTTAATGCTTTCGGGAGTCAGCTGTGAAAGTGCAAATTCTTGCAAGGCGCTGAAGGGTGCGACTGGTATCCCCAGTCCTTGTAAAGTTTTAGTTGGTAAAAGATATAAGTTGCTCTACATATCCTCTTTAAGCCGTCCGAAAGGAGCACAACAACTCGTTCCTTTCATGTTGGGAGACAACAAACCTAAGCATATGACCTTCGGATTTCACCGGAAGGGCTTTCTTACCCAAAAGGAGATTCCTGGCTTCTCACTTTAGACTTCATTAGATAATTTTTGAAGCTTAGAATTATCTTCTTGATGGGCTGTCGGTTCTTACGCCGCTTCATCTTGGTTCTTGCTTTTGACCTTCCTTAGTTATTTTTGGGCTAACAATTCTCATTTGGAAGCTCGTCTGGTCGTTACGGGGGATATGTGTGTATGTCAACTCTTGGATTATAATGGTAGCTAATTTCAAAGTGATGCTTCTTCCGACATCTGCTTTTACATGCTTCTTCCAAAGACCTTTTCGCTTCGTTCTGGCTTTCACTTTACTTATTTGAGGAAGTAACTCTTTTTTATTAACATTTACCTCCATTCCAGTGTGAAAAAAGCATTTGTTCTTTAGGACACTCTAAAAAATGTTTTTTTTTTCCGGATATTTACTTGCAAACCTGTTTATGTTAGTAACAACAGAATTTTAACTGTAATTCATAAATTTACTCGAAAAGATAGATTATTAATTTTCTTTTAAGGATAATAGAGAGTTGAAAACTTTGACGGAGATTTAGAAACTCATTTGGCAACCCAATTTGGGTTCCAACAGAAATTTGTGGATTTTTCTTTGAAGCAGACCCGAGATTGAATGATTGTGGGGGTATACAGGATGAATCCTCCTTTGGCTCGAAAAAACTCAAAACCCTGATTCAGGTATTACCAAAAAATTCATAAGCCTCCTTTTGGAAAGATTATATGAAGCCGTTTCTCGGCGCAGTAGATCCGAAATCCATATTCGGGTAATAAGAAAGAAATATAAGAAATCATAATTGCACCGAACTTGATTTGCTCTCAATAAAATTGTCTCATACTGTCAACGTTCAACTTTCCTTATCATTCTTTCGCGTCAGTATCAACTTTGTGAATTTTTTTTAAGTGAAAGCTCTAGAAATGTCTGATTTTTTACTTTTTGGTAAATATTTTATCACACACATCATATTTACATAAAAACGATTTGTTTGTCAATTATTTTGTTTTATAACTTAAGTTCTTTTTTAAAAAAAATTTGTTCAGGGGGGAAACCGACCGGAGCCGTAAAACCCCCCTTAGTGCACCTAGCCGGGTCCGCGGATAAATCGTAGCGTATGCACATGGTAAACCCTTTTAGCATGCCATTCCGGGTTTTATAATTTAAGTTCTATTTGTGTCTTCATCAATATCGTTGCCTTTTTCCAAATGAACGAGTTCGGCCATATGAATTCTCATTCTATACAAGTTTATCCTGAATGATATTTTCTGTAAAATCTATTTTCTGGATAATTTTAAATACTCCTTACCTATGTTAATTTAGGTCTTTCTTTTTGTATTATTCTTTTTCTATGCAAATATATCTTTGTATCCTTAACAATTCTTTTTTTTATTGTCTATGTATTTAACTTTATTCTAATAATGATTATGGATTATGAACGACTTTAATAGTTCACAACATTTCTTTGCACTTTGGTAGCTTCACTTACATTTTTTGTTTATAATAACCATCCGTGACGTAAGCTTTACAATATTTAAAATTTTCTGTGTAGATCAATTCTGTCATCGTTTAATGTAGGCTCAAGTAGCTCGCAGATTTTGTTAACTTTTTTGTAATTATATACATGAATTTGTAAAGTGGTTATGTTGTTTGTCGATGCAACCATCAATCAAATAGTTAAATGCAGGGTTATATAGTTATCCGAATTTTTAGTTGGATATATTCAGTTGACTTGGTTGTCTAACCATATTAGGAACAGGGAAATTGAAAAGTACAACTGATTTTAGATGCGTAAACTAGGGCTTTATTCATCAGCATGTATACTTATGTGAAGCGTAAGATGTGGAGTTTTGTTGCAGTGATGTTAATCTATTGAGCATTATAATTGTAGTGTTAATCTGCGGACAAGGTTAAAAAACATAAAAAAGTTGACATCACAGTTTGTTATTTAAAGCAAAAAATGCAATCAAGTTATCAAAGTACCAGTAAATGTTTGTTGTAAGCTATTAGAATCATATAGTTATCCAGATATTGAGTTGGATATATGCAGCTGACTTGGTATAGTTTTCCAGATATTGAGTTGGATATATGCAGCTGACTCGGTATAGTTATCCAGATATTGAATTGGATACATGCAGCTGACTTGGTAGTCAAACGATCATAGGAAATGGGAAAATAGGAAAGAAGCGACTTAAGATGAGTAAACTAGGGCTTTATTAATCTGCATGTACACATATGGGAGAAGTGTTACAGAAAATGAAGAGTTTTATTGCATTGACAAGTATACCATTTAATCTGTTTCTTTAGAATAGCTTTACACTATATGATTAATGAGCACAAATTGTACTTAATTTATTTCAAAAGTTCAGCAGATGCCAGGGTCCAAACATGTCTCTCATGTATGTTGCTGTGCCACTGGAGAGCAATCAGTTGCAATAAAATGAACGGGTGATTTACTTACAACCGTCGGAAACAAGCGGTATTTGGATTGCGATTGGGTACCATTAAAATGGATTTATCATTGTAGATTTGGATTAATTTTGAGTGTTGAAATTACTCAAGTAGAAAAGAAAGTGTTCAGAAATATTCCACAATTACCATGAATTTCAAACAGGCTTTTTGAGTTTTTAAGATCATATGAACCTTATACTCAGATTATCATTACTGCATATCACATGCCTATTCTTGTACCATGGTACAGAAGGAGAACTATATTTGCATTGTTAAATGCCATGCTTGATCGAAAATGTGGGGATGAATCAACGTATGGTATAACAATGAAACTGACGAAGTTGACCATTTTGTATGATTGGTACTCTTGTTGCTATTAATATTTTGGTTTAATTGTTAGTCGGAAAATGTTTTATGTAATATAGGCCGAACTCTTTTAAGGTGTTTTGTGTTCTTTCCTCTCCTAAAGCTTCCTAAATAAGCTTACAGTGAGCTCCTGCAATCTTTGATGCTGCGTGAAGAAACACTTCCCTTATTTTTGATTTATCTGAGAGAATTGGTTACACAGAAGTTGTGGAAACAATTATGTCAAACAGTCAGTAGCTTTAAACCTGTACCTACTTCTTCGGCTGAGTATAGGTTGTCCTTAGCTTTGCTTTTTACAAGTACACGTCTTAAAGGAGAGAATATTAGCTCCGGTGAATTTATTGCTAAGCATATAATTACAACCATGGAAATTCAATTGAAATTTATAATATTTATATGTCAGATTTGCTCAAATGACATGCTAACCATCGTGCATCATTTTATTTTTATTTTGGTTGACAATGAAACCAACGATTCTAAGTTACATAACGTCAAACTGTACTCGAAGTCTCTTATTTGCTTGGCTAGTGTTTGATTCTAGGTATCCAATTGCTGTAGTGCACTTTCTATTTAAATCATGGTTCGAAGTTTTGGCCGGCATGCCGGAATTTCGGTCATCTCGGTCTGGCTCCAGCGACGACTGGACTGGAATTCAACCATAAATCCGTTCCAGGCTTAACTGCATTAAAAAAGAAAAAAAATCAGAGAGAGATAGATTTAAGATGATTGTTGAAGAAAACCTGAATTAAAAATGGAAATGATAATGCTTTGATTTTAATTCAAAGAGTGCGGTTTTGATCTTTGACTTGGGAGTGTGATTTCAATAAGAGGGCGGCTCTAATTTGCTGAAGACGGCATCTTCTAGGGTTTAAGAGAAATATGGCTTCACGTGGACCTGGGTTTTATATTCTATTCGTTATTTCAAAAATTTGCAGTAAATAAAAGGACAATTTTTTGTTTGGGGCTTGTTTTCGAAACAATTTCGCGTTTGGGACTGATTTTCAAACTTATTACCAAACATGGCTGGTTTGTGCACAGTCAGCACATTTTGTAACTGCCAGAATTTGGAGCAACTCATAGTTGCGCTTTTTCATTTTTTCATTTTTTTTTTAATAGGTGCAACTTTGAGTTGCGCCCATATGACATGCAAATTTTACTATACAGCCGCCTTGGTTTTTTTTTTCTTATTATATGGGCGCAACTTTGAGTTGCGCCCAACTGAAACAGAAAAAAGCGCAACTTTGAGTTGATCCAAATTCTGCAGTTACAAAATGCGCTGACGTGGCTGCTGACTGGACAGAAACCAGCCTAGTTTGGTAATAAGTTTGAAAATAGGCCTTACACGCGAAATAGTTTAAAAAACTAGCCCAGTTCAAAATTTTGTCCTAAATAAAATGGTTAGGGCTTTACTGAAGTGAGTATAGCGCTATTTTAAAGATCCAACTGCCCTTTCTTCTATATTAAGTACAAATTTATTGTGTTTTTTAAACCCATTTATAAAAAGTGTTTCAAAAAGCTGACGAAATCCGAAACCGGAATTGAAGCGAAATTACCGGAATTTCCAAAAATGGAATCAGAACGTTAAAATTACCGGCTTACCGGAACGGTATTTAAACCGGACTTTCGAACCTTGGTTTAAATACCTTTATCTTTGCCATGGTATGGGCAGTTCTACATTCAACACTACTAAACTGAAATCATGCTTCCATTATTTTTGAACCTATGTAACCCATGTTAATGGTTGGGTTTCTGGATTTCTACATTAATGGGCGTTCTTTGTTCAATTGCAGATGATGTCTAATCCCGAACTCATGAAAATGGCATCAGAAAGTATGAAGAATATGCGTCCGGAGGATCTGAAACGTGCAGCAGAGCAACTAAAGAATGTTAAAACTGAAGACATGGACAAGATAAGTGAGAAGGTTGCTAAAGTTAAACCCGTAGAACTAGCAGCTATGGAAGCACATGCTGATGCTCAAATCTCGTATAAAACAAGGGTAGCTCAGATGCTGAAACAGGAGGTGTTTGTCTAATCTTTAGCTTTTGGTAATACATGAAGTTATAAGAAAATTTCATGAATGACTTGATGTTTATGGAAATTATATTTAAAAAATAATCATTTTTTGTATAGAACTATACTGCTTAAGCCGTGCAAAACCAATTGATGTTGATGACTCTATTGCTTAAACCTCACACAGGGTTTACGACTTTCAAACCTTGATATTTCCTTCATTATTCAGTAGTTCTTTCATTTTGCTACATCTTTAAATGCGGCAATGTTGTCAAAATCCTTGTACGCCGCGCTTAGGTGCTAGGTGAAACTGAACATCTAATTATTCTCCAAGTCGTCTAAGTGCTAGGCGAAAGTAACCGTCTTACCGGCTTACCCTGAAAATTTAGGCGGCTGTCTAGGCGCTGTTCAAGTACAGACAAGGCTAAATAGCACGAAAATTTTGGCTAAAAATACAATATTGCCTTTGCGTCTACTCTTAGAATTAAAAATTGAAATTCAACTATTGGAATGTGTGTATGTATATACAACAGTAAAAAATAATTGGCAAAACGTATCTGAAATTTCAATAGAAATATTTGAAACGCCTAAAACCAATTAATATCCAGCATCCACCTAGTGTTTTTTTTTTTTTTTTACAAACTTGTTTACATATCTTGTCTTGTGTATTCAACAACTTTATTTTACCAATTTTGATCTAGAATATAAAACAGCTCTCTGCTTACCTTGATTAGTGTGAAGGATTTTACCAATTTTGATCAAGAATATAAAACAGTTCTCTCTACTTACCTTGATTAGTGTGAAGGACATGATGATGATATTGAATGTATGCTAATCAACACTGTAATCATCCGAATAATCTATTGGAGTTTCTTTTATATTGCTATATTCATGTGGTGATTATTGTTACATGGTCCCCTTACTATTTGCTTTTACCTTTTATCATCTCAGCGATCTTGTTTAATGGGAGGAAACCACTTTGGTGCAGTAAATATTCTATTTACTGACTTTTCTGTCCATGTCTTATTTTTTTCAAAAATTACCTTCTGTTCTACTCAGGGAAACACGCTTCATAGTGCTGGAAAGTTTCGTGAGGCTGCCGATAAATACCTTCTTGTATGTGCTCATATCCTAATCAAGCTCACACCAATTTTGTTTAGTTATGTTATATCTCCACAGAATGTTTTTCTAGTCCATTTTATACTATCAGGCCAAGAACAACCTGCAAGGTGTACCCTCAGTGGAAGGTGAAACGTTGCAGTTGCAGTGTTCACTTAATCTAATGTCCTGCTACCTAAAAACTGCACAATATAGAGACTGCGTAAAGGAAGGCTCAGAAGTAAGTCTAGAATAACATACTGTTCTGCCTACAATTTTGAAAATGCCATTTTCATTTTCTTTCGCTAAAATTTTGTTTTATTCCCTCCTACTTTTTTGGAATACTATATGATTCATCGGTATCACACGTGAATTTTGAAAGTACAGATCCTGATGTCCCTTGCAGTGTTTCAAATGGCATAATAAAACTTGAGTGCTCTTTTAATCGTCTGATTATCCATCTTACGGGATTATTGGCATCCATGTATAGGTTGCGCCAATTTCTTGCTGATCTATATAATTTTACCTTGAGTTTTCGAAGTTGTCGTGTTCAGTGCGTACTCCTTTAGTTTACAGTTACAAGCGGACTTCTAGGATCTCTGTGTATCTAAAGACGAAAAAAATGCAGGAAGTTGTAACAATCTGCCATGACTCATGTTTATCTGATGTGGTTGGTAGTATATATGAAATTAAGTAAGTATAGGTGTATGTCACAGGTAATGCAGTTTTGGATTGTTGGGGTGATTTATGCCTATTTTTGGTATGATCTGAAAATTTCAGAACTAAATACCTAACATCCTTTGAAATTTTAATGATGGATTCTTTCCATCATTGTTATTGTTGTTGTTTTTTTTTTCCAAAAAAGAAAAATAAATCATCCCAGTACTTAGTGTACTAAGGGGAATGAATGCTTTCTTACTGGCAAGTTCTTATCATTTAATATAGATGAATAATTAGTCATTATTTTTTGGGTGTTTTTGTAAAGCGGGGGTTATATTGGAGAAGTTGGATTGAGGCTTATGTAGCATTCAGGGATCTATCTGAGAGTAGTATTAAACGAAAATATGGAATTGTGCTTGTACTATGAATTTGGGCACCAGTACCCACCTGTAATGAAATGCCTTGTATCTTCTAAATTATCACAAAAAACAACCATCAAGCAACTTTTTTAAAATGAATACCGAACTTTTGTTATGGCTCGGTTTTATTTATGCTGATGGGATTTGTATGGTTTCACGTCTGACCATGGAATTTGTTAATATCACTATAATCAAAACTTGTGATTTTTGTGCTGTTAATTTAGTTAGTTTTATTTTCTCATTTTCACACCATTTCTGAGTGACTTGTTTGACTTTTTCGACACGTATATTGTTAAATGAAATTAGGTTTATTAAATACTTGCGGGAAGGTGAAAATTTATCAACACTGCCTGTTTTTACTCACTTCTAATGTCTTCTAATACGTCCGTTTCGTTTCATTGCTCAATCGGGGTGAAAGTACGACGAGCTGGTTGGTCTTTCTATAGGTTACAATTACCGGATGACTTCAATATGCACTGTTAACCGAACATCCATATATGTGCATACAATGATACAAAGGACAATAATTTACGTTTAATAGAGCATACTAGATCTGCAGAACCTTCTTTTGTGACAGAAGTTTTATTTTGCTTCCAGGTTCTGACTTATGATTTTGTGAATGTCAAAGCTCTATATCGCAGAGGGCAGGCATATAAAGAGCTTGGCAATTTGGAGGTATCAGCTACTCCTTTCCCTTCTAGTTTTATTTTAATTTTATTTTTTTCCTTCTAGCAATGCCTTCTAAATTTGAGTTAGTTGGATAGGAACTATTCCTATATTAGTTGCTTTTTTGGAGCTATTTTTCCTTTTATGAGCAAATTTCTGACAGCATTTCTGACTTCATCAACGATTAGGCATGTTCAGATGACAGATGGATAACAAATTTGAATTTAAATCCCCTTAACCATATATAATCTAGTTTTGCTTAGATACATTTATCATTAGGCTGCTTTGTCAGACTTGAGAAAGGCTCATGAAATTTCTCCAGATGATGGAACTATTGCTGCAGTCTTCAGGTATGAACCTTTGTTTGGATTACATCTCAGTAGTTTGACCACTTTACGACCGTATGATACCAAGTGTATGATTGTAATTTGATGGTACAGAGACACCGAGGAAAGGTTGATGAAATCTGGATTCCAAACCAGGTCAGGAGGTATACTATATTGTCAACCCTTTATATTGTGAAATGCAATTATCTCGTGTGCTCAAATTGGCTGTATAATGTTTATCATTTTTGGGGAAAACAAAGGTTATACAATCTCGAATCCCTCAATACTGGATGCTCTTCCTCTCAGCCTCAACATTATGTAATGTTATTGTTTTCAGGTGTAGTTATCGAAGAGACAGAGGAAGAAGGGAGTAGTAGTCAAGCTCAATCACAAGATGATGAAATGACTTCTTCATATTCTGTGTCCCAACGAAACGAAGGTAGAAAGTCCGTGGGTAATAATGGTTCAGTTCCTGGAATCTCAACTGCAGATGTTGAGCTCTTAAAAAATCTGAAGGACAATCCTGAAACCCTAAGGTAATATATTATCTTTATTTATTTTTAAAAGATTTTTCTCATTTTGCTTTGACTCATAGATTGACAATTCTGAAACCCTAATGTCATTGTGTCTAAATCAAATATAAATAGATTTGCCAATAGACATATGATGGAGCGTGCTATATTTTATCGCTCAAACTCTGTTTTTTCTTTGCTACAATCAGCTACTTAAGACATTGTTTTCTTTGGTTTTAGTTCACTAATCCTAAGCTCGATACTTTAGATATAATTCTAAACTACCCAGGCCAAAATTACAAGGAGAGCACTAGGGCTGAACCGAAATAATTATTAATCTTTATTTCCCAACTCTTTGTCTGTTTCGGTAAAAAAAAAAAAAAAAGGTTGGGGGTGGGGGGGGGGGGGGGGGGGAAGGTTAAAAGACGCCTGACATGGTTAAAATTTGTATAGGTCATTCCAACTAATTGTTATCAATGTTACATTCTGATCAAATGTGAATAGGTCATTCCAGAACTATGTTTCTAGCGCTGATCCTGACACGCTGGCAGCTATGGGTGTCGGTGGAATGCCACTTGACGTGTTTAAAACAGCAACGGATATGATTAGTAAAATGAAGCCTGAAGAGCTGCAACGACGGATGATGGAAGTTGCTTCTTCTTTACCAAATGGTTCAAGAGATGCTCCAAACATTCCAGAAATGACACCCGAATTGATCAAAATGGCTTCTGATAAGATGAAAAATATGTCTCCTGAAGAACTTCAAAATATGCTTGATGTTGCATCCAAAATGAACCTGAATTCAACTTCTTCTTCTAGTACCGGACAAATTCCTGAAATGACGCCTGACATGATAAAAATGGCTTCAGATAAAATGAACAATATGTCTCCTGAAGAGCTTCAGAATATGCTTGAAGTTGCATCCAAACTGAACTTGAATTCAAATTCAGCTTCAAACAGAGCGCAAATTCCAGAGATGATGCCTAACACGATTAAGAAGGCTTCTGATACAATGAAGAGTATGTCTCCTGAAGAACTTCAAAATATGCTTAAGGTAGCTTCTTCAGTGAATCCTCCTACACAAAGTTTGACACCTGATAGTGCATCTGGACCATCATCTACCAGTGGAAGCAGCAGTATAAGTCATACTGATGAACAGGAAACTAGTTCTAGTGGATTAGTTTACGATTCTGAGAGCATGTCTTGCTCATCTAGTGTTTTGATTCCTGGTTTGCAGGAGAGTGTAAGAAATTCGATGAAAGATCCAGCTATGCGTCAGGTTCTCTCTCTCTCTCTCTCTCTCTCTCTCTCTCTCTCTATATATATATATATATATATATATATATATATATATATATATATATATATATATATAGGCGAGCGTTCAGTGGCACCCCAAATAGTTGGGGCACCCCTTTAGCCCCCCTGTTTTCCACCACAAGTTCCTCCTCTCTCTCCTTCCACTTATGGTGGAAAAGAGAGAGGCTAAAGGGGTGCCCAACTGTTTGGGGTGCTATTGAACCTGTCTTTATATATATATATATATATATATATATATATATATGAGCGTTTCGGGACACTCCTATTTTGCAGCACCCCTACCCTACCATGAGCTACAATAATCCAAATCCAACAAGATTTTTTAGATGTTCAATCCATGTATAATCTATCCAAAATTTGAGCTCGTTCCGACGTTTGTAACATTCTCAAAATCTTAGCTCAATTATTCACCGTTCAGACTTTTACTTAAACCGTTAAATTTAAACATCACATCAAATATATAATTCTACGAATGTCGGAACGAGCTCAAATTTTGGATAAATGATAATATACATGTGGATTGAACATCTACAAAATCTTGTTGGATTTGGATTAGTGTAGCTCATTGTAGGGTAGTGGTGCTAAAGTGGTGCTCCGGAACGCTCCTATATATATATATATATATATATATATATATATATATATATATATATTTATTCCTTCTCGGAACATGATTGCTTAATGCAAATATGTGTCAGTTTCGAAGTTCGAACTCATGCCATTTGGCCTTGCGGTCCAACCCATCAATTGAGCCAAACCCTTATTGGCTCAGGTTGTCTTTTATAATCTGATATCAATAAAAAAAAAATCACATGAAAAAAGTCATTTTTTCAGTACAACAGCAGACTTGTGGATAGAGGACTATACTAGCTACCTATCTAGTTTATTGTAGAAATTCCGGGATCAATGATTGGATCATGCTAAATAGAAATACTTTTACTTATTTTGGTGCATCTTTCTATTTTTAATATGAGTACTTAGTTTACTTGTTTGTTTCTTACATGTTCATGTAGTTGCATTAGACAGGGGGCTGAATGTTATAAAAATATATTGTTTCTGGCCTTCTTATTTCCTTCTTTTGTAAACCAATTTGCAGATGTTTACATCAATGATGAAGAATATAAGCCCAGAAATGATGTCCAGCATGTGCGAACAGTACGGAATGAAGATGTCGAAAGAGGATGCAGCAAAAGCACAACAGGTCATGTCATCATTGTCACCGGAAGACTTTGATAAAATGGTATGCACTATGGGTTATATTTACTTATCTTTGCAAAACTTACGGTGCGTTCGCCGACAAGAGTTTTGCAAAGCATCTAGCAGCTGCGAAAAATTACGTCCGACTTAATTGATTTACGTTGGACGTAAAACATACGTCAGCGGTTCTCTGTACTACTTGTACTTGCCACTTCAAAAGTGAGTATTTTCTGAACGTATTTTTTACATCGGACGTAAATCAATTAAGTCGGAGCAAAAAGTGTGGAATATTCCTTGGATAAAACCTTCTTACCTAACTATTTTCAACAATTTTATATTCCTTCATCACATTAATTCTGACAATGTTCTTTCATCACATTAATTTAACAAATAAATTATGAATTAATAATATAAATAGAAATTCAAACAAACAAAAGGATGTTGCAACTTAGAAATAAAATTAAACCAACAAATGATTCTAATACAAAAATATGGTTAAATAATTTTAGGAATCATTTTCTTTTAAATGTGCGCTTGTCATCATAAAGGGAGAGGCCTGTGTCGTAACGCTTTTATTTAACAGTTAAAATTATTGTTTAACTATTACAAAATAATTAACTACTTTCAAGTTACTCACCGTGTATTACATCCTACCCAACATCTACCAACCTTGAATTGAAAAAGTTGTTGGTAGACACTCTATCCTCGTCTGCGATGCATAGGTCGAATTTTTTTTGTGTCTTCAACCTTCTTGGCTCAGTTTAGGTATATAATACACGGTACCTTCAGCTTAATCGATTCCCAGTCTTCTCAGTAATACAACACACGTCGGCCTATCTTTAGCGTTTTCTTCTTACATGTGTATGATGTGAGAAACTGGAAAATAATGTGCAATGCGTGTACACTTTTAGGAGCAAATCTTATTCCATTTGCGTGTATGTGTTTTTTTCCTTCCCTTTTGGCCCTCTAATTTATGACGCAGTTGTTTCAAGCATAGCATTTTATTGCTCCTCCTAGGTCGTGGACCATATATCGAAAGGTGAAATGATTCATTGTCATACATGAAGTAATATGCAACTCATGAATTTTTGTTTAGGCGTCATGACCTAATACAAACACAGGCATTACATGTATGTGCCCTGTGTACCAAATATTTTTTTGAGGCTAATATTATATCTGTAAGTGAAAGTTTCCATTATTTAGATGCGATGGGCAGATAGAGCGCAAAGAGGCATTGAAACGGTGAAGAAGACCAAGAGCTGGATATTAGCAAGACCTGGTTTAATACTTGCTATTTGCATGCTGATCTTTGCCGTTATATTGCACAGATTTGGATTCACTGGAGCGTGAGTGCTGTGGCTTTATGCCTCTTGCTGTACCTTTGTTATGTATAATATAATGTTATTAAGAAGCTGCAAACGAGTTACAAAAAGTTGGTTGGAGTAGAACATAGATCTTTTATACATATATCTATGCAACTCAAGAAAAGTATATATGTTGGTGAAGCAAGTATCTGTTTATTTTGACGTTGGATCTCTCTGTTTTGAACTTGGAACTTGTATGGATGTATTTTTGTAAATTCTGCTGATATATGTTTTTTTTTTTTTTTTTAAGAAACTTGTATCATGTGAATCAAGTTCAGTCGGAGTAGTTCAGTTAGGAGTTTTTATTAGATGCAACCAATTTAGCTGAAAAGACAATGAGACAATGGTATTTACTATTTACTCACTTCAAGTTTGACCTGGCCGTTTCCTTTCAAATTGCTTAAATTCATTTCGAAACCAACCCATTCGGCCAGAATTCAAGGATGGCCTGTTGGTTTAATTCTATAATTCAGCCATCATGGGTTTTTCAGATTTAGGTTTTTAACCTTGTACTTTATCGTAATTTTGTAAAATGATATCAAATATTAGTAGATAAAAGTCAATTTAATAACAAGATCATTTGCCAGATATGCATCCCCTCGATGCGCACATGAACATACAAAAGTAAAGGCTGCAGGCATGTTGTCTACTTGTCAGCAGATCAACCAGTTTGCTCGGCCATTTACAGTAATGGCATTTTCGTTGGAATTGTCCATCCGTTATCATTTGATAAATACCGTTATTGTACCGTTTTTATTGATAAACCAGATTGTTTACCGTTACCTTACTAATCGACTGGTAAACCGAAGACTGACATACTAGTAATATGGTAACTGTTACGCTTGTAATGGTTAATTCCTCTTTGGATAGAGTGGCAAACCTAGCAACCTGTAATTAGTATTCAAGTATTCCTTTGAGGGTAAATTAAGATTCTACTAGAAACATGTCAGAACTTAGGAGTTATGCTAATATTGCAACAATTCGTAAAGTCAAATTAGTAAGTGTTGACATAGAAAATTGGTTATTTGCGCATGCCAACCTCCAAGAGTGGGTTTAGAAGTAAACCCGATACCCAAACAATCAAAGTACGAGAAGTGTAAATGGATGCACAACTTTTAATTATTGTGGTTCGGCATTAACGCCTACATCCACTTTATAGTAATCATTCATCATAGTTTTGTCAATTACAATGTTTGTCGAAGTCCGAACAATTCGAATGTACAAAATCGTACGATGGAATAACAAATAGTTAATTCCTAACTTTTACCAAAATGCCCTTTTTTTTTTTTTTAGGGCAAAGTATGTTAGCATGAGCGCTAATGATCAATGAAAAGCTCCAATGTCCAAGAATGTCCAAAAGCAAGCCAAAAGTCCAAATAAATGCCAAAAAGTTGTAGGCAAACTTCTACGTGAAGTTTACAAGTCCAAGATGAAGTCCAAAGCCATTGGAGTTACCACGGAAGCCATTAATGAGCTCCAAAGAAAGCTCTCATGTATGCCCGAAGTCCAAAAATACTAAGCCAAGCCAACCCCTTAAATGCCAAGCAAGAAGGTGTTTACAGGCCACAACAAAAATTTCATATCACGGGAGATGCGAAATTCGCATCCTCTGGACTTAGCCAAAAAGGTTTCTTCGCAAAATTTCGCATCCTGAAACTAAGGTATGGAAAATAGGTTATCAACCCATGGTGATCCACCAAAAATCACTTATCAGACCGTACCTGGCATAGACCCGCCCTTGCCATGGCAAAACAAGACTTCGCATTGCCCAATTTGTATCTTGGTATTTCGCATTGATTCCCTGAGTTGATCCCACTTTTTCACATCGTCGCCCTGAGGTGATCAGGTGAAATCACATCCCGATCCCGAGCCAGGGGCTTCACATTCCAACTTGCCAAATGCCAATTCCTAATCCCGTGATGCGAACCCGTGGAAAATGCTGATCAATGTGGAGTGCTCACCTCTTTTTCGAGCTACCAAGGCCTGAACGAATTGTACCACCTATGGGGATACGTAATAGGTGTAATGCCCCACCTCTATACTTGCGTTACCAAGTTCATTACAAGTAATGATGTCAACTAATCCGAAAAATAAAGCTGTTGAGGAGCGACTATCTGTATAATAACTTTGAACAAGTGTTAAAAGTATCAGAAAATGCAATCTTACTTATCATCATAATCTCATGAGGAAATCCAACACATTTAATTCAAGTTCAAACCTGTTACACAGTGGTTATATATAATTCGAAACAATGTAAAATACATAACAATATATTCTGAGTTAGATACAAATATCTACATCACGAAGGCGGAAATAGATATGAATATATCACAAAAGTGTGTGCACAACGTTAGTGGTCATACTCGATCCACCATACTTCAAAAGAATAGATATAAGGCTACACAAAATAATATACATACATGTGGAGTCACCATCTCATATGCATTTAACCAAGAACTATAACTATAAAGTGGATAGCCAAAAGGATAATCCATGCTGGAGCCAAGAAGAATCACCTAAAATATCTCGGTTTGACCCGAGTATTATTTACATAAAGATAAACAATAAACAAATTAGTCTAGCTATTCTTATCTCATAAACTAGGATATAATAAGAGATATAAATAAATGTAGACACATATACAATAATAACAGTGTCACACATAAGTGTGAAGCCCAAGAATGTCTACAGTATATCTTAAAATTTATATCGAAGCTATAAGAGAATATCTCATTCATAATTATATAGCTACTCACGGGAAATGATAATATCATATCAAAACAACACGAAATTGATAACTCAATATCAATGAAACTCAGGTGGATAACATAGTATCAGTAAAAAATCAGATTGATAACATAGTATCAATAAAAACACAGACTGATAACATAATATCAAAAACATCCCCAAGAAATGGTATCACCTACCAAATCAACACAAAATTCTAGAAGTCAATAATTATAAATCCAGAATAACATCAAAAGGGGGAAAGAGGCCTATCACAACATGAGACACGATCTTTAGGTAGCTAACCTATAAATTTGAGCTGAAGCTCCTCAGATTTATCTGAAGACCATGGGTCATGACCCTATCGGATCCGAAGATCGTAGTAAGCACAAAATATCACAAAAAGGGAAAGAGGGATATCACTGGATGAGACACGATCTCTAGGTAGCTAGCCTATGATATTAAGTCAAAGCTCCTCAAATGGTCCCAAGACCGTGGGTCGTGACCCCCTAGGATTGAACCAAAGTTCCTCAGGATGACCCGAAGATCATTAAATGCATAAATCCATAAAATAAACCGAAATTCCTCAAGATGATCCGAAGATCATCAAAAACGTGAAATGAATTCCACATCTTAGAGACGTCACACGAAGCTAATATAAATCTCAGAAAGATCACAATTGATCAAAGTAATGTAAATTACTTCTAGCTAGTAAATATAAGAGTTAAGCTACTTGTCCCATAACCACTTGCTTTACTGGAATATTAACGTACAAGTTGTATAGTCCACTAGAAACATAAGACGATCATCGCAACAATTTTCAGTCAAACGAGTTAAAGAATTAACCGTCGAAGCAAAGATAAGGGTTCACAGTCCTTGTTTTTTTTACTAGGGCGTTTAATTGGATTTCTCATACAAGTGAGAAAAAGGATCATATAAATATATACTAGTAGATTGGAAGATGATTTATAAAATGACTTTGTACGAAAAATGTGACGACCCGAAATCCCCCGATCTCCGAAAAGACGAGAAACAACGGATTGCTTTGAGAACACGACGCATAAGAACATAAACAACAAGACATTTCATTGCTATTACAACAATTTACATCAGAGTACAACAATATATCAGAGTATTAATAAATAATATACAGCATAAAAATAATATTAGAGATTAAAATACAAAGCAGTGGAAATTTAAATGCATAAATACAATGCGTAGCGAAAAATACATCAACTAGCACAACTGAATGAAATACACGGATACAAAAGCTTTCCGAATATAGCACCAGCTGTAATCCAGGATCCAGTGAAAAGAAATATCCGTGAAAACCAAAACTACTAGCTGCCCGTGTGGAAAATATGGGAAACCAGAGTTTAGGTTAAAACAATAAACTCCGTGTCAGTCATGGGACTAGAACTAAAACAGTTATTAAATCTTTAATTTAAACGCTGGGAAATCATGGGACCATGCCATATAATACGGAACGGGTTTACTCCACATGAATCTCAGTTTAAAATAAAACAACGCTACGCTTTTTGAAAAATGAAGCTATCATAAGACTTAAGTCCCATCACACAATGCAACGCAAGCCAGAGGATAGAGATTTCCCTTACAATAGCCAAACATGCTTGGTATATTTAAAACAAATCATTTTGATATTACTATAAGTGCATAGTGTCAAAATCAACTTCAAATATGAATGTATCAATCATAGACGGTACGAGCGCCTCATCCCACTATGTCGCCATATAGGTTTACAACTAAAACCGAAAAGTCGCGTATTGGAAATTGGATTTCCATCATGGACCAAGGCAAGGGATCTTCCTTCCGATTCGAGACACTCTAGCCCGTGCCTCAGGATTCAGCCGCAACTGCACCTGGATGCGACAGGGTTGGTCCACACTTTAGTGGATTAATAATTCCTGAACAATATGTTTCCCTGCCCTATGGGGCATAAAATTTGGTCAGTATGTTAACCATCAAAGCTACTAGGGACTCAAATCCGAGGTACCTCGCTTTCCAACATCCACATAAGTAAAATGTCTGGGCTTCTTACCATGACACCATTCCTGGCTAGAAAGAAACACATGTCCTCCTTGTGGTCCTCTCCCGTTTCTGGTTCAGACCGGGGTGTGAGACTCGCAAATTAACGCTATACACAAAGCTACGCTAATTAAAGCTATGTTAATTAAAGCCGTGCTTTGATCATCATCCACAAGACTCTTCTTTTCAACAAAAGCGTTAATCATTTGCATCTCAGCATGCCACACTGACAATTCACGCCATGCAACTGATGTCTATCAATATATAACCTCTAAGCTCGTACGTCTCGGAGAAGGGTGTTAAGCAAGAGAATAAATTCTCCGCCACCAAACAGATATATATATATATATATATATATATATTTAATAGAAATCAATCAACATAGAACAAACTCCAATGTCGGACACACATCCATTTACATGTCCGTTCTGGGTATGAACGAAACCGGAGGCACCTTATTCCTCGTCCCATATGTCCAACACAGGAGAGAGGTCCTCGCATATCTGGTCGATCTCCAAGTACGTTTGGACGATCACCACTTATTACCTTATCAGCCCAATCAAGACATCAGTAATCATCCATACGATGTGAAGATCTCCGGTCTTCAACCACCGTCTTCATCGTCCATATTTAATTGTCGTACCAGTTATTCAGATTGGGATAAACCCGGTCTTTCCGAATAACTCACGTATTTTATAATCAATAATCAAGTGCTATAAAAACACATCATACGCCTCATTCCAATCCAGAATATTCTTTTATTCAAATATGCACATCTTTAGGGAAATGTTCCAATTAATTTTATCAAAGATAAATCCCTTTAAACTTATAGTTTAATCTTCCTTTGGATATCCATTTAAAAAGATTTTATTTATCCCCAATTCTAAACCAAATTAAGGTTTGTAAAACTAGTCAGGATTATCAAGCCTTACCGAAGTAATCCTTTATTTATTAATCCCAATCCCAACTTATTCATCCCATGGAGCAAAGCTAGTAATACTCCATATCTAACACCTACTGTGTTACCGGTAAATTTTTACATTCAAATCTAATTTAAGATTTAACTGTCGCCTGAAGTAAAACCGGTGGTACTCCATTCTCGATCATTTCTTTTGTTCGATATACTTAATTATCTCATTCACTTTCCATTCTAATTAAAGATTCATTAAAACTCCATTTAGTTTTAATCTCCAAAAATCATCACTTAATATTATTCAACTTTAGGAAAATTAATCCTGTCTTTAACAGGGTTAAAGAACCAATGTCATTTAAAACACAGTTCGCGATAAATCCAAATCATCTTCCTTTAACTATGGAATCTTCATGGAAAACAGATCAATATACAATCAATATAAATTTCCGTATTATACTAATAATATAACTGGAATAACAATATCGCCTTTTAAATTCCATATATAGTATCGGTCTTCCTTAACCGAAGCTCATCTCGATTATTACCAAATCGAATTCCATTCAATTCCAATTTAATATATTAAATTGAAAACTTTTCTTTAGAAAATTCCATTAATCTTATTTAAAAGATTTATAACTTCCAAATCATAACTTCATTGTTAATTGGGTTAAAGAATGAATGTTATTTAAAACACAGTTCACGACAAACCCAAAATCCAATTTCAATTCAATTCCAATTAAATATTAATTAATTGGTAAACTTCCCTAAATCTTACTTAAAAGATTTATTCTTTTCTCATCGGGGTTTAAGAACGGTGTTATTAAGGATGCCATTCACGACAAATCACAAAATCCAATTTGATATTAAATACAAGGCTCTGAATAGAAAATCGGCTTATATTCAATATCAAGTTCTAAAACGAACGGATATCGTATAGGGAATAACGATATCTATATCTTCCAAATTCCTCAACAATATCCGTATAATCACGGAATCCAATATCGAAATATTCCGAAGATTATTTCTGTAGCGACCCGTATTTTCAGCGGTATAATAATTAATTAATTTAATTATTTAAATAGTGATTTAGAGAATTAAAGGATTGTTTAATTAAATTATATGGAATATTTAATTAATATAATTAATAGAATAAAATATTTAATTTCTGAAATAATTAGAAATTGCTGAATTAACAATATGGTGAGAATTGGATTATTTGAAATATATAATTCAGTTTAGATTTGAATTATAATAACATTTAAATGAAGTTTGAACGTATAATTATAATATAATTATAATCGAGCTCGAAATGGCGCGGCAGTTTGTTATTTGGCGATTCAAACTTCAATTGAATATATAGAATCCGTTTTAAGCCGGATTTCTGTGAAACAAGAAACGTTCGGAGCTGGTGAAGTATATTTTTTTAATGGAAGAGAAAAATCGAGTTTTCATCGAGTAGATTTTGATTTATCTCCAAATCAAATTTTAGAAAAGTCGTTGTGGAATTCCTTTATATTTAAACGATTTATTTATATTTTAAAAAGGGTTTTTAATATAAACTGGATATCGATGTAAATATGGGATTTTGAAATATCGGGTTATAAATTCTGATATGATTGTTTTGGAGCTATATGATATCGTATGGGTATATATACGATAATGTTAATTTATTAATATTTAGTTTAATTATTTTTAAATATATTTATATATTTAAATGGTCTATTTAGAGCTTTAAAAATAGCCAGTTTTGCGAACGAGCTCCGTTTTCGACGAAACTAATTTTGTTGGATCCGCAAAATTTAATTATTGCTAGATTTCAGTTTTCGTGATTTTTGGGTATCATGTGTGATCGTACGGATTTTTAGAAGTCGTTCACAAATAGAAAATCAATATAAAAAATACACGAAGCTTCCCCAATAAGCCAGAAATTTTCCTATAAGTACCCCTCATCCTCCTAAACCCTAATTTCATTTTTCTGGTCAAAATTTCCACCGTCGGTTTCCAGGAAAAATAAAACCCCTTTTTTGCCACTTTCTAAAATCGAATACAAATCAAATAAAATCCTATAAATCGTATGAGGTATATATTTAGGTTGAGTAGGGCAAGGGCTTCACTTCTATGCCCTCGTCGTTGAGTGCGATTCATGTTTGGGGAGCATGGAAATTGACAGTGGTTCTAGGGTTTCGATTTTTCGGTGATACAAGCTTTGATACATGTTTTTGAGGTTAGTTTTGGGTTCAGGGATGAAAACAGCACTCTATGAATTATTTGGGGCAATTTGGTGGTGTTAAGTGACGGGTAGTTCACTGTTGCTATCGCGATGAGGCTGGGGTCTGGTTCAGATTGAGGTGTGCGACCTGAAGGATGAGCATATGGGGTTGAAGAAGAGATTAAGAGAAGGAGTTTGGAGTTTTTAAATTGGGATTTCGTGATTTGATGAGGATGGACGAGGCAGACGATGGTCTGTAAATGGCGGAGCGAATATCTGGAGTCGCGATGTTCATCTTGGGGATGACGGGTAGTAAATGGGGTGAGTACCGATGGTTGTTGGGCCGGTTAATAAATGGGTGAGGCCCATCATTTATAATTAAGCTTTTATTTAATTTAACTATGTATTAATTTGTAAATCCGATAAATTTTGCATACGTAATCAGAATTGGATGAAACAAGATCTGTTGGGACCGTATGGACGGCGGCCACGTAATGAAACTGGTTTGGTGTGATTTGGAGCTTGTCTCAATTTATGGCAAAATAAAACACCTGAACCAGTTCGACGATCGAATATCGTTATTTAACGGTAACCAACCATTGTGAGTAAAACTCACTAACTCTGTTTAAATTATATTTTTATAAATATAATCTAATACTGATAAATGATGAATAATTTCTGTGTGTTGATTGTTTGGTTGAATTGTTGTTTGATTGGTTGAAATTACAGTTAACGATATACACACATATCGTTAAACAAACATTTATTCTATTCATCAGAATATGTTATATTGGATTGGAATTGATATGAATTATACTGTGTAACATCTGTGGATGCAGGGAAACAGGTCGGGGGGATCCAACTGGATTCCTCAACATTTATTTTACTATTTTTCATATATTGTTATATATGGTGTGATATATAGACTGTTGTTGATTACATATGTTTGGATGATACTGATCGTTGTTATATGACATGTTAACACCATAAAGAATACTGGAATGTAAAACGAGAATTTTTACAGTGTAGATTGGAAATAAAATATTTATATAAAATAAATAGACATTTTAAAGGGATATTATAAATTGAATAGATTGTATAAATAAAAAAGGACGTTTATGCAATGAATAGGCTGTATGGAAAGAAACATTTTAAAATGAATAGATTGTATAAAAAGAGAACATTTTTATAAAATGAAAAGATTTTAGAAAAGAGATCAATTATTCAACGAAAGGTTTTATAAATGAATATTTATGAAATGAAGACATTTTTATAAAAGGAACATTTATGAAATGAATAGATTTTATAAAGGGAAACATTTGTAAATTGAGTAGAATTATAAATGGAACATTTATTTAGAAAATAAATAGAATTTATAAAAGAAATATTTATTTGGGAAATAAATAGTATTGAATAGGAAATGTTTGTAAAACAAATAGAATTGAAAAGGGAATATTTGTAAACATTTACAAATAGAATTGAAAAGGAAATATTTGGAATCATTTATAAATAGAATTATAAAGGGGATATTTATTTTGAAAATAAATAGGAGTTATAAAAGGGAGTATTATATAAAACGAATAGAATTTTAATAAAGGAGAATTTTACATTAGGAAGGTTTAGACCCATGCTTCGCACACGGGTATAACATGATAAGGATTTAAGTAGATATTTAATAGAAATCTGTTTTTAATAGATAAACGGAGATGATTAATTTATAAATAATGTTTTATAAATTAAATAAAATATTTATCATTTGATAAATATAATATATAAGTCCGAACTTATATAGAGAAGTAGAATCGGTTTCAACACCCATATTTGTAATAGAATGTGAACTCAGCATTTATAAAGGGAACTTAAACGATATTTTTAGTGTTAGAAGTTGAAAGGAGATTTTGCATGATTAATTCTATAAATAGAAGTATAGATAGAATTTCGAATAGGGATATTATTTTTAAATGCGAAATCAAACTTAATGGATTATATAAAAGGAATAATGTGAAAATTGGATTAAAATGAATATTTTATAAATTAAAACATTTATAAGGAAAAGTTGGGTCTTAAAAATAGGAATTTCAAATGGGAATTTGAATAAGACAGGTAATAGGGTTAAAATAAAATTAGTTAATCGAATATTAGTTATTTGAATTAGAGTTAATCGAATTAGAGTTAATCGAAATAGAGTTATTCAAACTAGAGTTAGTTGAATTAGAGTTAATCGGATAGAGAATAATTGAATATAGTTTATTCGAAGAAGAAGAGAATAATCGAATATAGTTTGTTCTAAGAAAAAGAGAATAATCGAATATAGTTTATTCGAAAGGAAGATAATCGAATATAGTTTATTCGAAAGAGAAATAATCGAACATAGTTTATTCGAAATAGATTTTTTGAATAGAGGTTATTCGACAGAGAATTATACATTGGAATTCGGCTGTATCGAATATCGGGAAGTACTATTTACTTTCCAGTTTTTAAATCAAAATTTATTTATTTATAATTCAGTTGTTTATTTATTTATTCGAATTAAGAAATAAAAGTTATATTTAAGTTATTATATTTCAGGAGCATGGGATTATAACACTATTAGTATAATCAAATGAATTCTGTAAAAGAAGTGGATTCGTAAATAGAATCCGAGAGTTACGTAAGGTAGTTTTTTGAAGATTCAAAAGGTGAACTTTGTCTATTTCGAGGTTAAAAATGTTGTTTAGTTAAGGTCCGAGAGGTAGTTATACCCCAACTTGATTGACCTCATTTTTAACTAAGGAATGGTTAAGGTTCGATAGTGAAGGTTAGTTAATCGAATTTAGTTAATAAGTGTTAATGGTTTGAGTTGGCATAGTGATGTTTTATTTAAACATCTGTTTAAATCCAATGAAGGGGTTTTGGAAATGTTTTCCAAATAAGAATCAAAAATGTTTTCTAATATAGAAAATAAGAAATAGGAGTAAATATGGAAATGTTTTCCAATGATTAATAACGTATATTTTCTAAAATTAGAAAATAAGAATTTATGAATATATGGATACAGAAATAGGGAAATGAATAATTGAATGGAAAATAAAATTAAAGGGGATCAGGGTTGACTGATGATTTGCTCGGGAAGATTTCCATTTGGAAATACGACCATTGTTTGCACACTTGTTTTCCTTTGGTAGTTAAATCACTGACTATCAAAGATTTTTGACCATTTCTGTTGTCAATACGAAGAGACCGGGATCAGATTCATTTTATGAAAACCACTCCAAATGGGCATTAGCGTTGCGAATCAAATATGATGAAGATAATTGAAGATGGAGTTTGTGCAAGGGCTGTTCTTTTTACAGGATAATGCCTTTGGTTTGTCCAGACCCAGGATAACGCATATGGACGAATGTCTGATAGAGTATATCTAATGGATCACGTAAGGTGATCGCTTCAAACGTATCTACGTTTGGTGGCGGAGGAATTCGTTTCTCTTAGCTTTATACCCGTGGTATTTTTGTGGAAATCAATTTGTGAATTGGCGGGTATGACGATGTGGCATTCAAAGTAAATGAATGTATGATCTGTCAAAAGATACGTTATGACCTCAAGCCTCATCAACCGGGAAATGACAAAAATCGGGTAGGCAGCATGGCTAAGTGGGTCGCCCTCATTAGGGTGTATTGTCACCATCTAGAGAATATTCATACTTGTTACTTCTTTTCGCTTCTGTATCTCCCGGTAATGATTATGTTGCTAGCAACCGTAGGTGACAATATATTCGATACACTCAAGAGAAATGAGTGGTCGGTCATGTGTGGGCCGGGTTGCAAGTTGTTCTTGTTGAACCTAGTGTATTCCTCTCTAGAGATGCACTATCGGCAGGTGGTCCCATACCTTGTCATAGTTGGAATCCAATCTCCAATAAGCGCCTGCGGTTTTGATTTTATACTATATATATGTGGAGCATGAGATGCAAGCGTTCTGTTAGATTGTATTTACTTGTGATTAGACATTATTATAATATCAGAAAAGTATTGATTTTGAAAATGTTTTGGGTTATCGTAAGGTAAAGACCATCCGTGTTTTTGTGTGGATCGGTCTTACAATTATCATTTCTTTGGAAAGAATTTTTGAAAAATTAAACCAAATGGTTGGAGTTTACTCACACCAGTCCCATGACTGACCCAGAGTTTATTTTGTTTTGTTTTCCCTAAACTCTTGGGTGCCCAATTTTGTACGTGCAGTCAAGTAGTTAGGATTTACAGATACACTAGATGGAGCTTGGAGCAGGAGGCTTCAGCAACATTTTATAGCTATTGTTTATTTCCGCTGTGATGTAAGTATTGTACTCTAATATACAAATACAGACTTGTGTTTCAATGTTATTTCGTATACTATATTTTATTCGTTTCGCTGTGAGATTCGTGTTACTCTGATGTTGTTGTGTTCTTCTTCTTCTTCCTCTATTCTAATAGTTCTACCTTATCTATTCTCATCCTCTAACTTCTTTCTATTAACTATCCGGTATTTCCGATGCTTGGATAATCGACATTGGTATTTGTGTCGATTCTCAGGGTTGAAAATCCTTGGGTCGTTACAATTTCTCCTCAAATCCATTCCAATTCATACGTTGGAAATTTTAGTTATATTAAAACCATTATAAATCCAATTTATTATTTCTAAAATAATTGGACCACTATTCTAGTTATTAACTAGTTCATTCAGATAAAAAATTCCTTGTATCTTTTCAAATATGGAATTTTTCACCCAAAATCTTTCCAAATCATTTGTTATGAATCTACACTATTTTTCCATATTTTTAATAATTTTATTAAGGCGCTTACAGTCAGTTTCCAATAACGGCCACCAAACTACATCCATATCGACCTTTTCCGAATTTGATTTGGACAGATTTCCTAATCTAACTATTCAAATTTAAATCTCTTATATTCATTGGAAAGCTCTTTTCGATATGAACCTAATGGTTCCGGTTTTAGGAGAATCCGACGGTCGGATCTGCCGCTACATCGATTTGAAGTTAATGGTTGAAATTCGCGAACAGTGGCTGCGCGGCGCGTTCTATTCGAGCCATTATATAGATATAATATATATATCGTCGATTTCCATTCAAAACGTATTTTATAAATTCATTTTAAAACGATTTCAACTTCATTTTCAATTTTTAATCAAAACTTAATATTCCGTATCATTATAATGTAAGAATGATAATATTTTCAAAATATCAAATTTTGAAATCCATTTCCTTTTTGATACTTATTATAAAATAAATAAAATCGATCGATAAACCCGTTCGGGTTAAAATGGCGTATATCTCCTTATTCGATTTCATATATTTCAATATTTCCGTGTCCATCCAAAATCGGACATCAAAATCATAATTTAATTCTTCACTGAATATTATTTTAAAATATTCGTTATTTTTGAATCGGAATGCTACTCAATCAATTACTATATAATTTCAGTTATATGGATTTCACACATCACATGTATTCAACAATAATGATAAATAATCATTAAACAATACAACATCATCCAGAGTGAATTTTACAACTGTATAAGCATTAAAATAAATAAATAACGCTCATCACAGCCTGTTTGTAATGTCCCGTGATATTTAGCTAACTTTTGGTAAACAATAAATATACGATTACTTCTATAACTAATTAAATTAATAGAATTTATTTTAATACTTGTAGTAAAATATAATTTGTTATTTAAACTACATACATATGCATCTATATATGTATTAGCTGGTATGAAAATATCTTTCATGTACTTGTTTGTTAAATAAGAATTTAAGCAAATAATTATCTTAGTTTCACATGTTTAATTTGAACAATCTTATCTAAAATAAATAAACTAAGGAAATTTGATTTTTACTTCATACATAAGAAATGGTGACATGAAAGATAACACTTAAAGTGTTTTATCAAGATTGATGTAAGATTTTTGCCTTCACTCATAACATTGTTAGACAAGAAGTGATGCATTTAAAGAGTAAGGTTTTAAACCAATATTTTAAGCCCAGTCATAGTATACATGAGCATCTGCCGAATAAAAGGATATAACACCAAGTTAGTTGTAGATGGAAATAGCATCTAGCGGTGAAGGAACAACTCAATTTGTTCACATCAATGTGTAATATTTGAATTAGCTTTCATTCATGACAGGAGAGACAAGAAGCATTTAGTATAATAGATAACTTAGCAACTAAGAATACATGTAAATATACATATGTTGACAAGAAGTATAGTTGCCTTCACACATGACAGGATATGCATTTTTGCCCAGGAGCATTTAAGAGTAGAAAATACTTAGCAGTTAAGGAAATTTTTTTAAAAAAAAATCCACACAAACATATATGTTGCAAGAAGACTTCTGTCGAATAATGGAAAGCAGAGCATCTAACATCTAACTAGAGGGAACAACTCATTTGTTCCTATCACTATGTAAGAAGGTTTTTTTTTGATACCATAAGGTACCATCTACATTAATGCTTTATGCTTTTTCAAACAATAATAGACAGTGTAAATATATTTGCAGTTTTATAAATACAAAATATATGTACTTGTGCAACTTAATTTCTTAAACCATACAAGGGACAACCTACTTTAGTAGGGGACTTTGCATCAAAATATGAATAGGAACCCGGACATATCGTTCCTTTCAATCACTAACACCTTTCTGCATTCAATAAGAAGTTCCTTTCCTATAAAACCAATTAATACATTATTAGTTTAATATTATAATTAACTATAAATAAGAACACTCACATATTTTTCCACAACATTTTCAAACTAAGAAGAAACAAATCAAAGAACCTTTTTGCTGAAAGCTAAGCCAAGGAAAGGTGAGTAAACACTCACTTTTTATCTCTTTAAAATCCTATGCAAGTTATGGATGCTTACATGTGTTGTACTGATTATGATATTGCAAAACTTTTATCACTAAAGCCATACTTGTTTGATCATTGAAACATTTCCTATCAAGTAAACTATGTGTACTGCATCTCAAAATATTGTTCTGTTTTTGTTAAGTTCTCACATTTGTGTTGCTACGAGTAAGGTTAGACTTTGGTTTTATGGGTGGAAAATAATTTTGGTTGGTTATATAACAGTAAATTAATCCACACACACACACACACACACACATATATATATGTTATATACATAGATACGTCAATTAAATATACACAGTAAAGGGTGTGTTAAAAAAGGATTTCTTGTTACTGTGTATTGAACCAATAATGCTCGACCAACTCCGTTCAAAATTTCAGGTGGTGGATGGATATATATATTGTAACACCCCACCTCCATTAAGGACACTCACAAAGGGAATGCCTTAACTTTGGTGGAGCATTTTAGTAAACAGAACAGAAAATTTCAAGACAGATAAATAATACTTGAGAAATTATAATTTTATTACAGTGGAAAACAGAAATCAGTTTGGTTACATCTTTACCAAAAACTCAAGTACATAAATATCAGTCTTGTTCAGAAAATCATCAGAGTACAGAACTCTAAAATCATAATCCCCACAGAAGCTGCCATAAGGAGTTAAGCCATACTTTAAGCACTCTAAGTACTTCAAGCAGCAGAAATCCGAATCAAGCTAAAGTGTTCCCTCCTTGGAAAAACGGGGGGGGGGGGGGGGGGGAGAACGGAAGAAAAAGGGGTGAAAACAAGCAAGGTCAAACATAAAGTCTGGCAAGTCCAGTGACTTTCAGCATATGAACAGATAATAATAATTATGACATGAAAATAAGCTGGATAAGAGATAACAGTAACAGGAGCAGCAGATGTACTTAGGTTAAACAGAAGAAACAGAATAATATTACTTTTCATTTCTCTGCACTAATACTAGTTTAATAGGATTAGGTGTCACCCCAATGTCTAAACTGAAACAGAAACGGGAACCGAATAATTTCCACAGAAGAGAATGCTAGTAATGGGCCTTTACCACCCCAACAGAAACAGACAGAAACAGAATGCTAATAATGGGCCTTTACCACCCGAACAGAAACAGACAAAAACAGAATGCTAATAGTGGGCCTTTACCACCCGAACAGAAGGTACAGAAACAGAAACAGATTAATCCCTATGGAAACAGAATGTAGAATTAGGTGTACACTAGTAAATGGGCCTTTACCACCCGAACAAACGGTACCACGCAGAAACAGACGGGTGTTGCCACCCAACAGAAACAGACGGTACCAACAGAAACAGACAGAACTAGTGTACCCTAAAACCCTACCCCAAGCGATCGGCTCCCTAATGCATAAATACCCTGTGTCGGCCCCACAGTAGGGTGTATCACTCCCTAAAGTGACAACCGATTGGCACAGACCTATTTACAGATGTCACAATGTCTTACATCCTCAGAGCCAGACCTGGATCCATGCACGCACATGACCCGGTTGGAACGCACCATCAACACCCCTCGCCATTATCAGTATGAACCGCTTATAATTAGTTCAGTAAGCGTGCCCGGACCCTACCTACTGTTGGGTCAAAGTTTTGATACCAGAAAGGGTTACTAACTAATATGGGTCCCAAACAACAGATGACACAAGTAATTTCCCTCCTAACCTTGTGTCCCCAAACTAACAGATTTCAGATTAACTTGTTTACAAGTTCAGCCATACAGAGTTCAGATCAACTAGTTCACAGATCAGACAAGTTTTCAGACTAACGGATCGGATATACGGATTTAACAGATTTACAGATTTGTCTAACTTTGTAATTGGGCCTACAGATTCACGAAACGGGTTTGTTTAATTCATTAGTCCAATTGGTTTAACCCTATCCACCCAATATGTTTTAAACATCATATTTATCCTAGATTTGCAATAATTAAATATTAATGCACAGACCTCTCACATTAGGTCGGTAGCTTGTGGCCACTGGATATGCCGGGTGGTTCCGGGCAGACTTCTGCCACAAGCCAGACCTAACCTCGTGTCTAAGCATATTTTAGTTATGCCTACGACCTCTCACATTAGACTGGCAGTTTGCGGTCGCTGGTTAAGCCGGTTGGTTCCGGGCAGGCTCCTACCGCAAACAGATCCTAACCTCGTGTCATAGCCTTTTCATTCCAATACAGATCAGACTAATTCTGTTTATTTAACAGATTAAACTTCTTCACAGGATACAACAGATTAATCAAATTTCCATGTTCTACTAAATCTTAGGTCGAGCCTATGGATTTCCATACCCAGATTACCATTATCTAGTTTTCAACAGATCGGACAATTCAACAGGTGGCAGATCTAGCAGTTAAAACGATTCAACAGATTTAACAGATAACAGTTTAGCAGTTTAGGCAATTCAACAGATTTAGCAGATAACGGATTAGGCAATTTAACAGATTTAGCAGATAACAGATTTAGCAAATTATATATATCTAAAACTCTATTTACAAATATTGCCTAATCATAAATTTAGCCTAAACTTACATACCTAAATCAAGATCATAATTCATAATACAATATATGCCCCAAATTTTAGCCTTAATATTCCCATTTACAGTTCATGTCAAAACTAGATTTAATATTCTAGTTCACCATTTTAGACTAATACACATGTAAACCATTCTCTATTATAGCCCATTCAGATTATTCCAACATATTTGCTATGCCCGATTTACTTAATTAAGCTACGCCCAATCCCCGTATAACATGTTTCCATAAGTTCTCTAAATACTCATGAAATGGCCCTAACAAAAGGAACAGGGGATTAGCACAAAAAATGATATAAAAGAATAGGCGTGCAATAATGAACCAAATACAATAATAATGGCCCAATAGGATCGATATACATAACAGTGAATGGGAATAAACTAGCAAAGTTACATACTAAATATGAGATCTAACATCATTAAGGGAATAGGCATAAGAAACTAACCACAATAGTTATAGGCAACTAACCACAATAGTCATGGGCGACTAATCACAATAGTTTCTTATTCAATGTCATAGGCAATAGTCTCATAGTCATGAATCATAGTCATAGGCAATAGTCTCATAGGCGTGAATCATAGTCATAGGATATAGTCTCATAGGCATGAATTATAGTCATAGGCAATAGTCTCATAGGCAACAGTTTCATGTCCAATTATGCATTATTATCTGTCCCAAAATTTAGCATTCGTGCGTTAATCTCTTATGAGATACGGCGCAGGCTCGTGGTAGCCTGGCTATAGAACAAAAAGAGGAAAGAGATACAGAATAAAATATATCAGAACAGAACGTACACAACCTCAAATTCAGATTTACAATCATGTCACAGTTATAGTTACAGTTTATAGTGGAAAATAACTGTACTTGCCTTTCGTGGTTTAAGAAAGGAAATAAACTAGTGTTGATGCAGAAAGTTGAATTACTCTTCTTTAATTGTTGTTGTAGCTCTAAACTTTGATTTAGCTTTTAATTCTATTCAGGTTGGAAGAAGATGCATCAGTCCAAGTTTTGATTCCAGCAGAGTAGCGACGCCATTTTTATTTTTAATTAGAACAGAGGCAGAGTATAGACAGAATGAAATTGTATAGGGAAAATGAGGCTAGGGGGCTATTAATATAGGATTAGGCGAACGAATCTAGACAGAAAACGAGACCAGATGCATCAGAATGAATCAGGTTCAAAAACAAGGTTTCGGGAGCAGGTCGACCCCCCAGATCGACACTATTGTCGACCTGGCCCCTAGGAGGTCGACACTGTGGTCGACCCCCAGGTCAACCTGGTCCATGGGCAGGAATTTTCCCGCCCAGCCTGTTCTGGGATTTTGAATTCGAATTTTCGAGCTGTTTTTTATTCTGAAAATTCATGAAACTTCGGAGGGTCATAACTTGGTCATACAGACTCCGTTTTTCGAAAACTCGGACTTGTTTTCAAGCAGAATTTCGAGACCAACGCAATGGCGCAACCCGTTCCCACGATTCTTATTTTAAAAATTAATTATTCTCTGATTTGTTACTTATACGTTCACAAAAATACGGGGTGTTACATATATAGTAAACCAACTCGAGTAAACTGGACATATAAGTCCTGTAATAAGTTTTACAGCAAAGAAAAAGATTGAATACATTTTCAAATATTAAGAACTGGAGTTTTGACTTGGCCTCGGAATTTGTGTTATCGGTTTTCACTACGATGAAACATTTTGATCGAGTGTCGAGAAGTTTGGGGTTAATCAATGGGGCATCTTAATGACCCTAGACCATTTTGTGTTGAGTGTTTCCGCAAGATCAGCCGGAAAGTGTTTTCCCTGATCACAGAGACCGAGGAGCGTCTGGACAGCTGGAATAACTCCAATACAGCAAGTGCGCACGTAGAGATAGTAAGGGTGCTTGGGTACGGGTGAACTCATCTGTGCATGTGCACATAGTGCGTGCACACAAGAGTTCATAAAAACAGGAGGTTAAAATTTTAATGTTAGCAGTCAAGAAGAGAGGGAGCGAGAGATCGGTGATCGTAGTTGTGAGACGACGGATGCGGAGGTGAGCCGATATTTCACTGAAGTTTGAAGGCATAGTGAAGGTGCAACTATATGAAAACAACTTGCACTTGCAATTCCATGTGCATAGTTGGGATTTAACAATGAATACATATTGTAGATGAAGCATACACCTTACCGTTTTGTTATTCTATAGTATACACATTATAAATGTTAAAACACATGATTGAAGATGAAGAAATAGGAGCATTCTACCTAGTATAATATGAATTCTAAATTGTTCTATCCAATATAAATTCAACTGTAAGAGGTAATAGAAAATAGGGAACAAATTAAAGGACTAATCATGGAAGTAGGTCTCGACCAGCTAAAAACAGGCGTGGATTCTTTTGGGCTCTTCGTTCCAAGGAAGAAGGACGGCAAGTCACACAAGTCTTCATCAGTTTGGGGGTTGCTGTATATGGCAAATGGAAGTGGGAAAGGATTAGCAAATTGGAAATATTCAACAAGCACGTCTCGGCAAATGAAATTAAACAAGGCATGGTTCTTTCTTTTCCTGAGCTTTGGGTAGGCCACGTTAGTAAAGTAAATGGTAACGTAGGCTTGTGGTAGGTAAGCAAACAAAAAGGTGTAAAGGGGCATCAATGAGTAAACAATGAAAATATGATAGGAGATAAATCATAGCAGGTGCGGAAATTCTGAAAGGAAATGGTGCGTGGGCTTCAAATGGAGTGAGCTAAGTAATGGGCCATGTTTTGTTTTAATTAAATCAAAGTAAAAAAAAATATAAGAAAAGAACTTGTGATTAGTTGGGCCTGCGAAAATAAATAGAGTTAAATTTAGAAAAGGAAAGGTTTTGTTTTAATGGGCCTTTTTAATTAATAATAGTAGATGTTAATAAAAAGGAAAGAGCAGTCTTAATGATATTACATATATTTGGCTTAAGTAAAATTCTTAATACTTAACAATGATTTAGTCTAATCATTTATAATTATAACTTTAATAAATTTATAATAATAAATTAAGCATTATAAAGTGATAATGTAACGAATGTAAAATAGAATTTTCAAACACGTTAAAAATATACTTATATAAGTTGTATTAGTTTAAGTATTCATTTGAATAAGTCACTTAAATATAAAAGGAAAAACTTATAAAATCTTTCCAAGGCTAAGTAATTGGTGTATTTAATTACAATCGATGATTTACCATGATCAAGCGAAGATGGCTGACTGTAAATAATAAATTCTAATGTTTTAAATAAACATTTAAGTATTATTTAATCGATCGAATTCAATAACCATTTCAATAAAATAATCCATTCCACTTAAATATCACTTGTCCCTAAAAGATATTAACGTCGATCGTTTCGAAGAGTCCGGAATATATATTCCACTTCGATTCAATTTTTACGTTGCAAGTCGAAGATTATCAAAGATAATAAAAGACGGATTTATGCAAGATGTAACACCCCACATCTGTTAAGGTCACTCACAAAGGGAATGCCTTAACTTCAATGGAGCATTATGGGTACTGGAACAGAAATATTACAAGATAGACATATATAAAACAGCGGAAGGTAAAGTAGAAGTACTTCAAATCATTTATTAAATTTAATTGTTTACAATAAAATCCCATCAACTTCCAATACCCAAATACATAGCTAAAATATCTGTCTTGCTCAAAAACAAAGAACATTAAAAATAAATTGTAGTATTCCCCAATAAAGCAAAGCAAGCCATAGCCAAGAGAAATCCAAGCAGTGCATGAAAGAGCCTTGGAGCTTGGTAAGATCCGAACTAAGCTATATTCCCACCCTGCGAACCGGGGGGGGGGGAACGAAAGAAAAAGAGGCGAAACAAACTGGGTCAGTCATAAAGACTGAGTAATTCCTAGTGGCTTTCAGCATAAAAACAGGTAAAGATAACATGGCATGAATAAACTGAAAGTAAACATAAGCATGACCACAAGATAAGCTACAGGCACGATAACTAAGAATAAAATCATAGGATTTCTGTCATGTATAACATTGCAAGGTTCCCATTCAAGATGAACTAAGTATAGTTTCGCAAGATTGCTATCAAGCATCGCAAGATATCTCTGCTTCACCATTAAAATGATATCTATTTGCTCTGCACCACCTAACTAGTGTCCCAACTAGTAATCTATATAAAATGATAAAATCATAACGTGATCCCAATCTCCGAAATTAAGGTTGCTTTCACGTGTACATCTATTATTTATTACCTAGATCTAATCTAGGGTTTTCTATCGAGCGCTTCCTAGATACAACCAGGATTTATACCACCTAGGTCCAACCTAGGGATTATGCTACCTATTGAACACTTCTAGGATTTAGGGTTTATGCCACCTAGGTCCAACCTAGGGATTATGCTACCTATGTGTGTCATACGACCCCCAATGATTGTAGATACCTATGCTGGTCCCACCATGGGGTGTATCAAGACCCATGGTCGCGGCCCGACGCAATTCTAAAAGGCATAGATTATACTACTGGTGCCCCAGTGCCCTGTTTGTCTGCTCCGAAGTGTGTGCACGCCCGCACTCCATTAGAACCTACACTGTTGCACCCACCTCCGTCGCTTTGACCGCTTACAATCAGCCCAATAATCGTGCCCCACCCTGCCTAATTTCAGGGTACCGTTGATACCTGATTTGGGTTACTGCCGAAATGGGTCCCCGTTACTAGGGTTTCCTACTGGTTAAGTGTGCGGGCCTATATATACAGATATTATCCACCTTCCCATGATGTACTTAACCCACCGATTCGAGTGTGCTTATTAATGGTTAAGTTTGTGGGCCTATATTTACTATTATTACCCACCAACCCGATATGTACTTAACCCTCTCCTTCCATTACGTTAAGTTGGTTAAGTGTTACCCTCGTGTGTTTACTTAACCCTACCACGCATCAGGTTATATCGATTGGGTGTTATCAATCTATTCAAGTTAGCCCAACCCATCCGCTAGTCATGTTATAACGGTCAAGTGTCATTAGCCTAGCTATGTTACTTAACCCACCCGTTGGTCTGATTAACAGTTATGTTGGTTAAGCCCACATTTATAAGTTTTACATGTTCTTAACTCATACCGGTTAGTTCCATATTCACATGTCAAATTTCCATGTTATCCCACCTAACCCTCTAACCATACCCACATCTTATTATGGTTAGTATTCCTTAATTCATTCATTATGACGAACGAATCATGACCTCTCACATTAGACCGTGCATTTTGTGGCCACTGGATTTGCCGAGCGGTTCCGGGCAGATTTACACCACAAACTGGGTCTAACCTCGTGTCATAAATCGTTACGCCTACAATTCGACCTTCGACCTCTCATATTAAACTGACACTTTGTGGCTACTGGATTTGTCGGGCGGTTCTGGGCAGATTTACACCACAAACCGAGTCTAACCTCGTGTCAAAGGTTCATTAATGGTCGTATTCCACCCAAAACCCCAATATCAGTTCATGTGTTTGACATATAGAAATGTTCATGGTTCGCGTTTTTGCCCCAAAACGTATTCCAAAATTATTACCATAATTCACTATAAGGTTATGCCAAGTTATAGCCTTTTATTCACAATACATGCCAATTACCCAAAACCCAACTTAGGCGCGTTCATAATTAAACCTCTACTAAGTCATAAATTATCATATATGTTTTAGCTCTAAATTTTACATAATTAACATATTCCCAAGTTCTAGATTACATGTAAATTTTACATATGCCCATTTCGTACCAAATTTACATATGTTCAATTTATGTCATTTTACATGTATGCCAATTTTATACCATTTTACCATATCAAGTTCTAGCCAAAATTACATGTATCAAGTTTTTTACCCAATAAACCCAAATCATGATTCATGATGCAGTTATCCCAAACTATAATCTTTTTATTACAATACATGTCAGTTGCCCAAGTTCATAATATATGTTTATGCCAATTATCAAGTTTACAATCGCTTTCATGTTCAAATTCCCAATTCTACATATGCCTAACTAACATAAACCCAATCTTTTGATTTAATTTACATAGTCTCAAACTCATGATTTAATTTACATGCCAATTCATGTATGCCCAAACTTGCAATTTCAATTATATCGACAATACCCAAATATCCAATTTCATGTTAATGGTAGTAATACCCAAATATCCAATTTTTATGTTATGCCATCAATTCCACCAAACACATATATTCCACTAGGCAATATTCCAATATTTCCCCCGTATACCATCGCACGTATATCGTAATTTAGGCCTAGGTCCGAAATTGACCTAGGTTCATCAAAAGAAAATAAATAGGGGAAGGTAGAATTTTGCATAAAAATAAGATCAGAGAGAAAAACATCATCACAGGCATGAAGATTACAATCTAGTAATAATATCAATATGAATCAAGAAAATTGATTTACAACAGGCTGAATAGATCATAAACTAGACATGAGAATAAAGATAGACAAGTCTCAAAACTCAAGATCCAAGAAGCAACAGAAATAGATCGGTAAACATACTTAAATCCAATTTCACTTCATCACATGCCCATATTATATTTAAATATTTTAATCTGAAAATAAATAGAACTTACAGGGCATGGCTGAAGAATTAAGAACTGAAATTGTCATAGAACGTTGTAGTAGTGTTGATTTATTGTTTGAACCAATGTTGAAGCTTTGTTCTTCGAATTGATTTGAGTTTGAATGCTTAAGCTTTAATTTGGGGGCGGCGGCCATGGTTCAAGACAGAGTTCAGCAGCATAATAGTGTAAGAATGATTTGATATGAATTAGGTTAGGTCTAAGGTGTTTTTATAGGTGTAGCAACTAGTTTAGGCCCTTAGATTAACCCTAGAATCAATCCGGACCGTCAAAACACGTCTCAGGCTTCAAAAATGAGTTCTGGGTCAAAACAGGCCGACCAGGTCGACCTGTAAGGGGGGAGGTCAACACTATGGTCGACCTGGAGGGGGGGGGGGGGGGTAGGTCGACCCTATGGTTGACCCCCTGGTCCAGTCCTGCCTGAAAACTGCTGAAACTTGTACAGGCCATAACTTCTTCATCCGGACTCCGATTTTCAAAAACTCGGACTCTATTTCATGTAAAATTTCGAGTCGAACGCAATGACTTAACCCATTTCCCTTGATTCCAACTTTAAAATTTAATTCTGCCTTGACTTCTTGTTTTAACATGTTATAAAAATACGGGTTGTTACATTCTCCCCTCCTTAAAGGATTTCGTCCCCGAAATCTTCAAGTTAAGAAGAATGTGTCCTACCATCCAATCATCCATCTACTCAATCATCAATCACAGGCATCCACTATCTTTAAGAGATTTCTAATGCTATATGAACATATGTAGAAAGTGTGTGTATATGTTCCTTATCTAATGCAAATGAT
The DNA here is from genome assembly GCA_030737875.1 of Allium sativum. NCBI lineage: Eukaryota > Viridiplantae > Streptophyta > Magnoliopsida > Asparagales > Amaryllidaceae > Allium > Allium sativum. The sequence continues at coordinate 912,592,104 of CM060926.1, forward strand.
CAGGCCTGATTGATCTTTTTAAATGCAAAATATGTTTAGTGCCATGAATCCAATATGTATGCAAATAGTCCTAGTCACATAAACACTATATGTGTGCACAAACATCCATCCATATGCATCATCTATATGATAACACATCTAATTTCATCCATAAACAAGTATAAACACTCATGCATATGCAATATGGAAATGTGTCTGAGCCGGTCTAGTGCCTAATGTGTGTTATGCAATCACGAGCAACTACTAGCAGCCACTTGCAACCATCAATCATAACATATCTCAAACACATGTTTACACCCTATTTTTCCTACCTAAAGGTATAGTCGAACGATAGAAGCAAGTAAAAAAACCTTGTGCCCATTAGGCAATGTCAAAACTGGAAATCTATGTCACATATATTTTGATTAGGAGAAGAACTCCCTAAGCACCAGCCTCGAAGACCGAAATAACCATTAGGCTGATACCCAAAGAATTACTCAACCCAACGGACACCCTCAAGCCCCAACATGTATTACTAACAGATAAGTCATACCCCCTTTGGGATTTGCAATAGAAATAGGATTGAGAATAGGACCGAGAGGATATGCTTAAAAGATAGCATGCAAATTAGCTCTACAGGAAAAGAGGGATCAAGGATATACTCTTAAAAAGAGATATGATGCGCGTATCTAGTCTTCAGTCTTATGAGTTGCATTTCCTTGAGCTTAACACCATTGTGCTTTGGCCGTTTTAAACTTTAGAATTTCGTAGCGTCTTAATTCTTGTTTCCAAAGTATGAGTTGGAACTCATTTCACTGTTGCCTCTCGTTCCACTTTCATTTATTCTTTTTCTAGTATACTCGGCTCAAACATAACTGCGTACTCATGGTTTCATGCAAGCTCTCCAAAATTCACTAGTGAATCCTGGTCTCGTTTACTCACTATAAGGTATTCCAAGCAGAAGAACTATCTGTTGAAAACAAACAAATGTCAACCATGTTGCCAAATGTACTTACTAAGGTGATTTTCTATAACTCATGCATAAGCGAAATGAACCATCCGCCTTAGTGGCGAACACTACTCGAGTGGATCAATAAATGTATCAAGAGATTCTAGGTAACTAAGCATGGCAGAACCCTAAGGGTTACACTAGACTTCGAGAGCATTACCAAGGCAAGTCAAGAGTCTAACTACTCTCTTTTAATACTCAAGAATGGCACTAATACTGGATAACCACTCCATCCCTAGAATCAACCCATAGCCCAAAAACATAAGGATTACTTCTAAACTCAACACTTAGCATAGACATTCTCAAATCCAAACAAGTCATGAATAAATGAGCCGATTCCCTAACAGGATTTGAGAATAAAATGGGATCCTTTACTATTCTAGTACTAAGGTGCAGAGACTCAACTATCGAAGCAGAATTAAAAGGATGCGATGTACAAAAAAAAAGTTCTAATGGGATGATAGAAAAGAAAAGCTAAACCTTTAACAGAAACGTTACCACCTCTCTTAGGTACGCTAGTAGTGAGAGCATATAATTTCCCTCTCAACGATCTTGTTCTTTGCCCTTGTCCTTGTCTTATAATACTTATTACATGCCCCTTTTTACCATACTAAAGATATTCTCTCTTGTCATGGGTTTTTATTATTCTTTCACTTGGCCTCTTTACTTTTCCTTTTTCCTCTTCGTTGATTAAGCCATATCAACAAGTTTCTCATCCTTAGACTTGTGTTCTTTATCCTCGTTCCTACTATCCTTGTATAGCTTGTTGAAAAGTTTCTCGAAAGCTACTTCCATCGCACGCCAACCCTACAAAGCTTGAGATAAGATTAGTCGCAAGTAAAACTACTGTGGCTACAGATGGAGGTTGGACACTACTTTGCCCTCCGACATGTGTCGAATGCCTACACAACTATGGTGAAAAAGAAAGAGAGAAGAAACTCAAGGAGAGAATCAAAAGATAGTGCATATGGCTTTGGGGAATATGCCTTTCGTAAAACAAAACTTTTCTTTGGAAAAATGCTTCTTTGTAAACTTTTTGAAAATAATTTCAGAAGGTTTTTAAAAGCTTTTGCCCAGTCTGGTAACCTTCTGCTCTGATACCAAATGTAACACCCCACATCCGTTAAACAAAGGGAATGCCTTAACTTCAATGGAGCATTATGGGTACTGGAACAGAAATATTACAAGACAGACATATATAAAACAGCGGAAGGTAAAGTAGAAGTACTTCAAATCATTTATTAAATATAATTGTTTACAATAAAAGCCCATCAACTTCTAATACCCAAATACATAGCTAAAATATCCGTCTTGCTCAAAAACAAAGAAGCATAAAAATAAAATGTAGTATTCCCCAATAAAGCAAAGCAAGCCATAGCCAAGAGATATCCAAGCAGTGCATGAAAGAGCCTTGGAGCTTGGTAAGATCCGAACTAAGCTATATTCCCACACTACGAACCTGGGGGGAGGGAGGGGAACGAAAGAAAAAGAGGCGAAACAAACTGGGTCAGTCATAAAGACTGAGTAAGTCCTAGTGGCTTTCAGCAACAAAACAGGTAAAGATAACATGGCATGAATAAACTGAAAGTAAACATAAGCATGACGACAAGATAAGCTATAGTCACGATAACTAAGAATAACATCATAGGATTTCTGTCGTGTATAACATTGCAAGTTTCCCATTCAAGATGAACTAAGTATAGTTTCACAAGATTTCTATCAAGCATCGCAAGATTTCTCTGCTTCACCATTAAAATGATATCTATTTGCTCTGCACCACCTAACTAGTGTCTCAACTAGTAATCTATATAAAATGATAAAATCATAACGTGATCCCAATCCCCGAAATTAAGGTTGCTTTCACGTGTACATCTATTATTTATTACCTAGATCTAATCTTGGGTTTTCTATTTAGCGCTTCCTAGATTCAACCAGGATATATGCCACCTAGTTCCAACCTAGGGATTATGCTACCTATTGAACACTTCTCGGATTTAGGGTTTATGCCACCTAGGTCCAACCTAGGGATTATGCAACCTATTGAACACTTCTCGGATTTAGGGTTTATGCCACCTAGGTCCAACCTAGGGATTATGCTACCTATGTGTGTCGTACGACCCCTAATGATTGTAGATACCTATGCTGGCCCCACCATGGGGTGTATCAAGACCCATGGTGGCGGCCCGACGCAATTCTAGAAGGCATAGGTTATACTACTGGTGCCCCCAGTGCCCTGTTTGTTTGCTCCGAAGTGTGTGCACGCCCGCACTCCGATAGAACCTACACTGTTGCACCCACCACCGTCGCTTTGACCGCTTACTAATCAGCCCAGTAATCGTGCCCCACCCTGCCTAGTTCAGGGTACCGTTGATACCTGATTTGGGTTACTGCCAAAATGAGTCCCCGTTACTAGGGTCTCCAACTGGTTAAGTGTGTGGGCCTATATATACAGATATTACCCACCTTCCCGTGATGTACTTAACCCACCGATTCAAGCGTGCTTATTAATGGTTAAGTTTGTGGGCCTATATTTACTAATATTACCCACCAACCCGATATGCACTTAACCCTCTTCGTCCATTACGTTAAGTTGGTTAAGTGTTACCCTCGTGTGTTTACTTAACCCTACCACGCATCAGGTTATATCGATTGGGTGTTATCAACCTATTCAAGTTAGCCCAACCCATCCGCTAGTCATGTTATAACGGTCAAGTGTCATTAGCCTAGCTATGTTACTTAACCTACCCATTGGTCTGATTAACAGTTATGTTGGTTAAGCCCACATTTATAAGTTTTACATGTTCTTAACTCATACCGGTTAGGTCCATATTCACATGTCAAATTTCCATGTCATCCCACCTAACCCTCTAACCATACCCACATCTTATTATGGTTAGTATTCCTTAATTCATTCATTATGATGAACGAATCATGACCTCTCACATTAGACCGTGCATTTTGTGGCCACTGGATTTGCCGAGCGGTTCCGGGCAGATTTACACCACAAACTGGGTCTAACCTCGTGTCATAAATCGTTACGCCTACAATTCGACCTTCGACCTCTCACATTAGACTGACACTTTGTGGCCACTGGATTTGCCGGGCGGTTCCGGCCAGATTTACACCATAAACCGAGTCTAACCTCGTGTCAAAGGTTCATTAATGGTCGTATTCCACCCAAAACCCCAATATCAGTTCATGTGTTTGACATATAGAAATGTTCAAGGTTCACGATTTTGCCCCAAAACGTATTCCCAAATTATTACCATAATTCACTATAAGGTTATGCCAAGTTATAGCCTTTTATTCACAATACATGCCAATTACCCAAAACCCAACTTAGGCGCGTTCATAATTAAACCTCTACTAAGTCACAAATTATCATATATGTTTTAACTCTAAATTTTACATAAATTAACATATGCCCAAGTTCTAGATTACATATAAATTTTACATATGCCCAATTCGTACCAAATTTACATATGTTCAATTTATGCCGTTTTACATGTATGCCAATTTTATACCATTTTACCATATCAAGTTCTAGCAAAAATTACATGTATCAAATTTTATACCCAATAAACCCAAATCATGATTCATGATGCAGTTATCCCAAACTATAATCTTTTTATTACAATACATGTCAGTTGTCCAAGTTCATAATACATGTTTATTGCAATTATCAAGTTTACAATCGCTTTCATGTTCAAATTCCCAATTCTACATATGCCTAATTAACATAAACCAAATCTTTTGATTTAATTTACATAGTCCCAAACTCGTGATTTAATTTACATGCCAATTCATGTATGCCCAAACTTGCAATTTCAATTATATCGACAGTACCCAAATATCCAATTTCATGTTAATGGTAGTAATACCCAAATATCCAATTTTTATGTTATGCCATCAATTCCACCAAACACATATATTCCACTAGGCAATATTCCAATATTTCCCCCGTATACCATCGCACGTATATCGTAGTTTAGGCTTAGGTCTGAAATTGACCTAGGTTCATCAAAAGAAAATAAATAGGGGAAGGTAGAATTTTGCATAAAAATAAGATCAGAGAGAAAAACATCATCACAGGCATGAAGATTACAACTTAGTAATAATATCAATATGAATCAGGAAAACTGATGTACAACAGGCTGAATAGATCATAAACTAGGCATGGGAATAAAGATAGACAAGTCTCAAAACTCAAGATCCAAGAAGCAACAGAATTAGATTGATAAACATACTTAAATCCAATTTCACTTCATCACATGCCCATATTATATTTAAATATTTTAATCTGAAAATAACTAGAACTTACAGGGCATGGCTAACGAATTAAGAACTGAAATTGTCATAGAACGTCGTAGTAGTGTTGTTTTATTGTTTGAACCGTTGTTGAAGCTTTGTTCTTCGAATTGATTTGAGTTTGAATGCTTAAGCTTTAATTTGGGGGCGACGACCATGGTTCAAGAGGGAGTTCAGCAGCATAATAGTGTAAGAATGATTTGATATGAATTAGGTTAGGTCTAAGGGTGTTTTTATAGGTGTAGCAACTAGTTTAAGCCCTTAGATTAACTCTAGAATCAATCCGGACCGTCAAAACACGTCAGTTCTGGGTCAAAACAGGCCGACCAGGTCGACCTGTAAGGGGGTGGGAGGTCGACACTATGGTCGACCTAGGGGGTAGGTCGACCCTATGGTTGACCTGGGGGGGGGGGGGGGGGGGTAGGTCGACCCCCTGGTCCAGTCCTGTCTGAAAACTGCTGAAACTTGTACAAGCGATAACTTCTTCATCCAGACTCCGATTTTCGAAAACTCGGACTCTATTTCATGTAAAATTTCGAGACGAACGCAATGGAGTAACCCGTTTCCCCTAATTCTGACTTTAAAAATAATTCCGCCTTGATTTCTTGTTTTAACATGTTATAAAAATACGGGTTGTTACACAAGAATTGTGTAATCACTCGAAAATCCCCGCCCTTTGAATCGACCATAAACCACACAAGTCTGATCCAAAAGTTGGAAATTCTCGAATGCAATAACTTTGGGCATACAACACATCAGAACAAATAACAGAAGACTTTTATTACATTATGATAATGTTACATCAGAGTACATAATATATCAGAGTACATCGAAAAATAATGCAACATCAGAAGATTAATTTACAATAATTTTAATACAACGCAGCAGAAGACTATTAATGCTCTGGACACATCTTTAAGCTTCGATCTAGAATCCTGCTCAATATATCTGTAAAAAAAGCTACTCGATTGCCTATGTGGAAAGGAGGGCACCCGAGTTTGCAAAGTGAAATAAACTATGAGTCACTCGTGGGGCTGGTATGAGAAATCTTTCTTAACTTATCTAACAGTATAGCTAATCACAGGACCATGCCGCTAACGCGGAACGGATTTAATCCATTGGATTGCCAGTGCAAAAAATTAAACAATTTTTTGTTCAAAACAACGTAATGCTTTTTAGAAAAATGAAATCATTATAAGACTCAAGTCCCATCACACAATGCAATGCAAACCGGAGGATAGAGTTTTACCTTATAATTATCAAACATGCTTGATATGCAGAAATAATATTTTAATATTGTTATTAGTGTCTAATCAGCTTTAAAATACATCAAAGAAAATGTATCGATCCCAGACGGTATAGTACCTACCCCATCCTACCATGTTGCCATGTATAGGTTTACAATCAAAACCGTAATGTCGTATTAGAAATTGGGTTTCTATCATGAGTCAAGGCTAGGGATGATCTCCGTACCGATTCGAGAAACTCTAGCAAATGTCTCAGGGTCACACCTACGGGCAACCTTTGGATCCTGTAGGGCCGGTCCACAAATACTTTAGTGGATTAGTTATGCCTGAACACACGCTTCCCGAGCCTATTGAACTTATAAATTGGTCACTGTCGACTAATATAACCAAGGCCTCGTAATCCATAATCCACATAAGTAAAATGTCAGGGTTTGCAAAACCCTGTTACCACTTCTGGCTAGAAAGAAACGTGTGCACTCCTTGTGTTCCCTTGTCCCGTTTCTCCATCTTACCGGGGTGTGGGGCTCGCGAAATAACGATATACACAAAGCTACGCCGAAATAGGCCATGCTTTGATCTTCAACCACAAGGCTCTGCTTTTCAAAAAAAGCCTCGATCATTTGCATCTTGGCATGCCACATTGACAACTCACGCCATGCGATCAATAACTATCAATATATAACCTCTGAGTTCATGTGTCTCAAAGAAGGGTGTTAAGCAAGAGAATGAATTCTCCGCCACCAAACAAGTATATATTAAATAGAAATTAATTCACATAGAATGAAATTCAACGTCAGGCACACATCCATTTACATGTCCGTTCTAGGTCTGAACGAAACTAGAGACACCTTATTCCTCATCCCGTAAGTCCAATACGAAAGAGAGGTGCTCGCTTATCCAGACAATCAACAAGTATGTCCGGACAACTACCACTTTAACCCTTTACTAGGAGCTACCCAATGTCGGGCATCGATAGTCATCCATTCGATGTGAAGATCGCCGGTTTTCAGTCATCCTCTTCAATATCTTCAATTTAAATCGTTGTATAATTATTTGAAATGAGATTGGACTTGGTCTTTACAAATAGTTCACGCATATATATAATTTAAACTATTTCATATCGTTAATATTGTTTTATAACGATTTATCGCTATTTTTATTTATATAAAAATAGCCCAATTAAATTTAACGACGCTTCGGGTCAATAGGCGGCCCTGGCGCTGTTTTTTTCCTAAATTTGATTTACACATTTCTCGAAATCTAACCATTGGATTTTAACAAAATTTATATCGTTGGAAAGATCTTCCCAAAGCGGTCCTAACTGTTCTAGTATTGGGAAAATATGACGGTCGGATCTTTCGATATAATCGTTTAAAGTTACGATTCCGAAACGCGAACTACCGTGCACGATTCGTTTAATTTTAATTTTAATTTATATATATATAATTATGTATAAATCATTCGACGATTCCACTAGCGTGTTTAACAGGCCAAATAAAAGAATTTTTTAATTTGCATTACCATTTCTACATGTTTTGTAATGTTAAATAAAATGTATTTTATTTACATGACATTTTGCTAATGACTAATAATTTTTTTTGTATTTCTATTTTTAACTTTAACAAATAAAAAGGAAATATTTTATTTATATATAGTTTCAATGTATGTTTTGACAATAAAAATAATTCTTTAACTTATATACAAATTCTAATGTATGTTGTGACAATAAAAAGGATTCTTCAATTTTCATACAAATTCTAACGTATGTTGTGACAATAAAAATGGTTCTTTAACTAACATGCAACTTCTAATGTATGTTGTGGCAATAAAAATGATTCTTTAACTAACATACAATTTCTAATGTATGTTGTGACAATAAAAATGATTCTTTAATTAACATACAACTTCTAATTCAACAAAATTCCTAAAAAGTGATACATTCATTTTTGTTGACAATTCTAGTTCAACAGAATGATTAAAAAGTGATTCATTCATTTTGTTGACAATTCTATTTTGATAAGATGATTAAAAAGTGATTACTTTATTTTGTTGACAATTCTAGTTCAACAAAATTAATATTTTTACTCAAACACAAATCTTTTTAACAAAAGTGTAATTTTTGTTATAACTCAAATTTATTTAACCAAAAGGTAATATTTGTTTTCAACCATCATATTTTGACAAAATGTAAATCTTTGTTTCAAATAATATATTTTGACAAAAATGTACATTTTGTTTCAACTAATATATTTTGACAAAAATGTACATTTTGTTTTCTACTAATATTTTTTTGACAAAAATGTATATTTTGTTTCCAACTAATATGTATTGCTGAAAATGTATATTTTGTTTTCTACAAATATGTGAAAAAAATGTATATTTTGTTTTCTACTAATATGTATCGACAAAAATGTATATTTTGTTTTCTACTAATATGTATTGATAAAAATGTATATTTTGTTTTCAGCTAATATGTATTGACAAAAATGTATATTTTGTTTTCTACTAATATGTATTGTTAAAAATGTATATTTTGTTCAACAATTCTAGTTTGACAAAAATGTATATTTTTGTTCAACAATTCTAATTTGACAGAAATGTGTATTTTTTTTCAAAAATTCTAATTTGACAAAAATATATATTTTTGTTCAGCTAAACTATTTGACAAAAAGGAATATTATTGTTAAAACTAAACTATTTGACAAATATGAATATTTTTGTTTCACTAAACTATTTGAAAAAAATGAATATTTTTGTTTCAACTAAACTATTTGACAAAAATAGATATTTTTGTTTCAACTAAACTATTTGACAAAAAAGGATATTTTTGTTTCGACTAAACTATTTGACGAAAATGAATATTTTTGTTTTGACTAAACTATTTGACAAAAATTAATATTTTTGTTTCAACTAAACTATTTGACAAAAATGAATATTTTTGTTTCAACTAAACTATTTGACAAAAATGGATACTTTTGTTTCAACTAAACTATTTGACAAAAATGGATATTTTAGTTTCAACTAACTATTTGACAAAAATGAATATTTTTGTTTAACAATTATATTTTTACAAAAATGTATATTTTTATTTCAACTAATATGTTTTGACAAAATGTATATTTTTGTTCAACAATTCTAATTTGACAAAAATGTATGTTTTTGTTCAACAATTCTAATTTGACAAAACTGTATATTTTTGTTCAACAATTCTAATTTGACAAAAATGTATATTTTTGTTTCAACTACAAAAATGATAATTTTTGTTTAACTACTTGTTTAACTATCTCCTTACAACAAAATATCCTTTTTATTTCAGCTATTTTGTTTTGACAAAATGACAAATTTAATTCAACAATTATATTTTGAAAAAAATGTAAATTTTGATTTGAAAATTATATTTTTGACAAAAATGATAATTTTTATTCCATTATTCTAATTTGACAAAAATGATGAATTTTGTTTAACACAATTCTAATTAACAAATATGTTATTTTTTTGATCCAACCAATCAAATCAACAAAAATGATATTTTTTGTTAAATACAATTCTTATTAACAAATATTTTAATTTTTGATCCAAATAATCTAATTAAAAAAAATGATAATTTTTGTTAAACACAATTCTAATTAACAAATATGTTAATTTCTGATCCAATTATTCTACTTAACAAAAATGATAATTTTTGTTCAACACAATTCTAATTAACAAATATGTTAATTTTTGATCCAACTAATCTAATTAACAAAAATGATAATTTTTGTTAAACACAATTCTAATTAATAAATATGTTAATTTTTGATCCAACTAATCTAACTAACAAAAATGATAATTTTTGTTAAACACAATTCTAATTAACAAATATGTTAATTTTTCTTTAACAAATCTAATAAACAAAATGATAAAATTTGTTTAACTATTTTTCTAGTTAACATAATTGTTAATTTTTGAATCAACCAATCTAATAAACAAAATATGATGATTTTGTTTAATCCAATTCTAGTTAACTGAAATGTAAATTTTAACAGATCTACAGAACACACCAATCACATATGACAACCAACAGAATATTACAACGTATGACAATCAACAGATCTAATTATGATTAACTGATTTTGATTATATAAAAAAGTAGAATTTCTCACATTGGTTTTGTCTGAATGTCCAACATGCTCCGTTTCTGTCCCGGTCAGTTCTGAAATGTAGAGTTTTTTGTTGCGAATCCCACGCTTCTGAAATTTCTGAATTTCGATTTCAAACGAACAAGTTATGATTTTATAAACATCTAATTACAATTTATAAATTAAATATAATTAATTTACATTAATTACATCATTAGAGAATTATTCTCCTTGTTAACCACTAATCCCCTCTTCCACTTCGTAATACAACCTGTAACAACCGAACCCATCCCTGCTCCTTCTCTCTCCTCCATGCGTGCCTCTACGGTGACCGAGACCACCATAAGATCGCACCATCTCGTCGGCCGTTCCTCCTCCTCCCTACGCCCGCCACCATGTCGAATCCGCACCCCCAGCTGCTCTAAAAACCTAATCTAACGTTGTAGCTTTGTAGTGGAAATTCGAACAACTCTCACACGATATTTCATTAAGTTAACTAAGACAATTAACCAATTCAACATGATAACCAGACCGGTGGGTGGGGTTAGGTTCATACAGACACTTAACACAGTTAAGCTAGAATGGGAGGGTTAAGTCCATAGGAACACTTAACCAACTTAACACAGTTAAGCTAGAATGGGAGGGCTAAGTCCATAGGGACACTTAACCAACTTAACATGGTAACAAGACAAGATTTGTAGGGGGTTAAGTAACTAAGAAAACACTTAGCCAAATTAACTAGACTAGAAGGTGGGGCTAAGTAAAAGTTAATACACTTAGCCAATTTGATATGTTAGATGGACTAGACTGTAGGGTTAAGTAAACTTGAGCACTTAACCATCAGATTGTGATAAAGGAATAGGGTTAAGTCTAAAACATGAAGGGATAATACTTAACCATTAATAACATGGTAGTTAAAACAGACGGGCAAGGTTAAGTTAAAAAGGAACACTTAACCAATACAGGATGAATAGGGTTAAGTAATAAGAAATACTTAACCAATATAACTTGGTATGTGGTAGGGATAAGTCAACGTGAAGTACTAATAACACTTAACCAGTTTATCAGGATAAATGAAGAGGGTTAAGTTAGCTTGAATTGACTAATAACACTTAACCAATCCAAATTGACGGGAAAGAGAACTAAGTAGTAAACCTTAGTTAAAAGGAGCTAATTAATAAACCTTAGTTAAGAAAACAACGATTCTGGAAACTAAGTGGTAAATCTTAGTTAGTAGAACTAAGTAGTAATTCTTAGTATAACACGGGAAGGAGCGAATGTCCGTCTGAGTAAAAAGAAGGCTCCAACGAATTGGGTTACCAAGCACGAGGCTTCGAGGGGACGTGAGGGTACTCTTGGTATCCCTCTGTGAGGCTGCAGATGATCCTCCTGGGCTCACAGAGGTTAAGGTCTGCGTTAGAAGAACCAGGGGTATGCCTTGGTTGCAATATATGGCAACCTAAAGACTAGGATGGACCGACGTGATTCGGCGAGAAAACGGTAGCCCTGTGATAGCAACTCGTCGTCTACCATCCATCTTGAGTCAGTCGAGATATGTGAAGCGGAAAGGCGGAGAACTCCAAAAGACCATATACTTGCTATCTAGTTATGGGTGAGGATGGCCATAGGATAGTGGGGCATCGGGGGCCTGCATATAGTTCTCATTTTTCAAGGTGTGCCTTTCATTAGTTGAGGGAGGGGGTCAAGTGGGACCATAGCCACTGGAATAAAAACAGACCTTAGCATCTGCATCGGCAGATATCTGAAAGCTTTCGACCGATATCTGTGTTTCTTTATTTGCCCTGCCACAGGACTCGGGCCGCACATTACAGGACATGTGCATCTAGACATGCGATAACGATTCGCGATACATGCGTGGGGAAGTATATGAATATATACCACTCTAGGTAGTGTGTCCTAGACTTGGGGGCATCGTTCGATAGGTAGCATAATACCTAGATGGACTAGGTGGCATAAACCCTGAATCCGAGAAGCGTTCAGCAGATAGCGTAAACTCTAGTTGAATCTAGAAAGCACTTGATAGAAAACCCTAGATTAGATCTAGGTAATAAATAATAAATGTATGCCTGAAGGCAATGGAAACTACAGGGATTGGGATCACGTTGTCGTTACTAGTTGGGACACTAGTTAGGTGGTGCAGAGATATAGAAATCAGTATAACAAGGAAATAGCGAAGCGGCGAAAGTATTAGAACATATCCAGTTTATCTTATCTTAGCATATCTTGTGTTAATCTTGTCTAATCTTGCCAACCCTATCATCATGGTGTTATCTTGTATTCAGTTAATTCATGTCGTTTTGTTTTTCCATGTTTACATGCTAGAAGTTACCTAACTTACTCAGGCTTTATGTCTGACTCTGTTTTTCTTTCGTCTTCTTTTCTTTCGTCCCCCCCGGGTAGTAAAGAAGGGAATAGTATAGCTCAGGTTAAGTTGGACTGTCACTCTTTCCCAGCTTGAAGATTTGTCGAAATTTTGCTTGTATTCTCTTTTCAGATGCTATGGCTGGCTCTTACTAAAAAAATTGGGGAATATAAATGTTGTTTTATGCTTCTTTATTTTGTAAGACGGATGATACTCTGATATTGTAAAGAAATCATTGTACAGACTATTTTATCAATAAAGCAAAATTTTATTTTCCGCTGTTTAATTTCTGTCTGTCTCATAATTTATCTGCATCTTTTACCCTAAATGCTCCACAGAACTTAGTGCATTCCCTTTGTGAGTGACACTAACGGATGTGGGGTGTTACAGTTTTCTCTATTCGTGACATGAAATTAAAGGAACAAAAGAATATGCCAAATCTTTCTATTCGAATTAGTGCTTATATCTTTGGACCTAATTAAGAACTGTTATGATTCGAGGACCAATAAGACTGTGACTATGAAAATATGGACCTTAAAACCATATGCCTCTTTGACTATGAACATTGCCTATGACTATGAACACTGCCTATGACTATGACTCATGACTATGAGAATTATTTCCTTGACTACGAACACAAGCCCATGCCTTTGATTAGGAAACATAAACTATTGCCTATGACATAACAAGGACAACTATGATTAAACACCTATGATTCATGACTAGGAAAGTGTTGCTTAAGTTTTGTGACTGTGAAATTGGGTCTAAACCTGATTATCTATTCGGTCTATTCTTGGTCTTCTTTGGGTTTAGACCTTGGGAATTTACCTATTAAGTTAGGTCTACCCATGTTCTAGAACCTGCGTCGTTATTCAACCCTTTTTATGTCATAAGATTTTCATACCTATAGGCCTTCGATGTTTTAGATCAATTTCAGTGAAATTCGTTAGGTCTGTAATTAGTAAATTATCATTTTATTTCAGTTATTATGTCTATCCTTTTCATAGCATCTTTGGTTCATTCCCTATTTTCTATGAATCTAGATTTATCTATAATCTAGATTGAATCACGATTATATGAACGGTGGGAATACGATTTGGGCAAAAATATGAAATTTACTAAAAACGTAGTTGTAAACTTGGAAATTGGCATAAATTGGGAACATGTATTACGGCATGTTCATAGAAGTGCAACTTGGATAAATTTGACAAGAATTATAGGATGTGTAATTTGAATCTAGTATTGACTTGTAAATCTAGCATTTACATGAATTGTGAACTAGAATAATAAGTCTAGTTTGACATGAACTGTAATTAGAATGTTAAATCAGAACTGGATTAGCCAAATTGGTATGATAAGTATATTGGCATAAATTTGAAATTGGCCATAATTGGTAGTAAATCGTCAGGTTTAGCAAAATCATGGTTAGTGACATTTAATTTGGTATAGTTTACATACCAAAAAGGCATAATTATGATATAGAGGGGAAAATGGGCCATAAGAATAAATGTTGACAATTTACATTTAAAGAGGAATTAAGAAATAAGTAAACTAGGAATGATTTACTTATAGAATTTGTCCTAAATGAGAAATGTAAATTTAGACAAATTAAAGGTTTATTAACGACATCTCTTTTAATAATACACCAGAAAGTTCTAGGGTGACAGAGAGGATAGTGTCTAGGCTTAGGTTTGGAAAATACAAGTTTCCTGCTCTCCCTGGCTATCCCTAACTGATCCGACGGACGGGATGGTTACTTTCGAAACCTGATTTGAAAATTAATCAAAACCCTTGGAACTTAGAAAACAAGAATATGCCTAACCTGAGGTTAGACTGAGTTGCGATGTAAACCTGCCCGGAACCAACCGGCACATCCAATATTCGCAACAATATCTGTCTAATGTGAGTGGTCGCGACTTTAATTTATTTAGTTAAAGCTAGAACAAGAATGGCAGGGTTAAGTTAACTAAGACACTTAACCAATTCAACATGATAACCAGACCGGTGGGTGGGGTTAGGTTCATACAGACACTTAACACAGTTAAGCTAGAATGGGAGGGTTAAGTCCATAGGAACACTTAACCAACTTAACACAGTTAAGCTAGAATGGGAGGGCTAAGTCCATAGGGACACTTAACCAACTTAACATGGTAACAAGACAAGATTTGTAGGGGGTTAAGTAACCAAGAAAACACTTAGCCAAATTAACTAGACTAGAAGGTGGGGTTAAGTAAAAGTTAATACACTTAGCCAATTTGATATGTTAGCTGGACTAGCCTGTAGGGTTAAGTAAACTTGAGCACTTAACCATCAGCTTGTGATAAAGGAATAGGGTTAAGTCTAAAACATGAAGGGATAATACTTAACCATTAATAACATGGTAGTTAAAACAGACGGGAAAGGTTAAGTTAAAAAGGAACACTTAACCAATACAGGATGAATAGGGTAAAGTAATAAGAAATACTTAACCAATATAACTTGGTTTGTGGTAGGGTTAAGTCAACGTGAAGTACTAATAACACTTAACCAGTTTATCAGGATAAATGAAGAGGGTTAAGTTAGCTTGAATTGACTAATAACACTTAACCAATCCAAATTGACGGGAAAGAGAACTAAGTAGTAAACCTTAGTTAAAAGGAGCTAAGTAGTAAACCTTAGTTAAGAAAACAACGATTCTGGAAACTAAGTGTTAAACCTTAGTTAGTAGAACTAAGTAGTAATTCTTAGTATAACACGGGAAGGAGCGAATGTCCGTCTGAGTAAAAAGAAGGCTCCAACGAATTGGGTTACCAAGCCCGAGGCTTCGAGGGGACGTGAGGGTACTCTTGGTATCCCTCTGTGAGGCTGCGGATGATCCTCCTGGGCTCACAGAGGTTAAGGTCTGCGTTAGAAGAACCAGGGGTATGCCTTGGTTGCAATATATGGCAACCTAAAGACTAGGATGGACCGGCGTGATTCGACGAGAAAACGGTAACCCTGTGATAGCAACTCCTCGTCTACCATCCATCTTGAGTCAGTCGAGATACGTGAAGCGGAAAGGCGGAGAACTCCAAAAGACCATATACTTTCTATCTAGTTATGGGTGAGGATGCCCATAGGATAGTGGGGCATCGGGGGCCTGTGTATAGTTCTCATTTTTCAAGGTGTGCCTTTCATTAGTTGAGGGAGGGGTCAAGTGGGACCATAGCCACTGGAATAAAAACAGACCTTAGCATCTGCATCGGCAGATATCTGAAAGCTCCCGACCGAGTTCTGTGTTTCTTGATTTGCCCTGCCACAGGACTAGGGCCGCACATTACAGGACATGTGCATCTAGACAAGCGATAACGATTCGCAATACATGCGTGGGGAAGTATAGGAACATATACCACTCTAGGTAGTGTGTCCTAGACTTGGGGGCATCGTTCGACATGTAGCATAATCCCTAGTTGGACTAGGTGGCATAAACCCTGAATCCGAGAAGCGTTCAGCAGATAGCGTAAACTCTGGTTGAATCTAGAAAGCACTTGATAGAAAACCCTAGATTAGATCTAGGTAATAAATAATAAATGTATGCGTGAAGGTAATGGAAACTACAGGGATTGGGATCACGTTGTCGTTACTAGTTGGGACACTAGTTAGGTGGTGCAGAGATATAGAAACCAGTATAACAAGGAAATAGCGAAGCGGCGAAAGTATTAGAGCATATCCAGTTTATCTTATCTTAGCATATCTTGTGATTATCTTGTCTAATCTTGCTGACCCTATCGTCATGGTGTTATCTTGTATTCAGTTAATTCATGTCGTTTTGTTTTTCCATGTTCACATGCTAGAAGTTACTGAACTTACTCAGGCTTTATGCCTGACTCTGTTTTACTTTCGTCTTCTTTTCTTCCGTTCCCCCCCCTCAGGTAGTAAAGAAGGGAATAATATAGCTCAGGTTAAGTTGGATTGTCACTCTTTCCCAGCTTGAAGATTTGTCGAAGTTTTTCTTGGATTCTCTTTTCAGATGCTATGGCTGGCTCTTGCTACATCGGGGAATATAAATGCTGTTTTATGCTTCTTTATTTTGTAAGACAGATGATACTCTGATATTATAAAGAAATCGTTGTACAAACTATTTTATCAATAAAGCAAAGTTTTATTTTCCGCTGTTGTAATTTTTGTCTGTCTGGTAATTTATCTGCATCTTTTACCCTAAATGCTCCACAGAACTTAGTGCATTCCCTTTCTGAGTGACACTAACGGATGTGGGGTGTTACATTATACAATTTGGATAATCCTACATATACCGTTCAATCATATTTTCTTATTTATTAGGTTACTTGAGTTATCAGCACTCAAGGCTTACACACGCCGTTATTAACCTAATATAGTATATATGTATCTACCCCCAATATTAAGGTACACCCCATTGTACCCCACTCGCACGGCCTCCACCGTAACACCATCGAAATATACGCAGTCCCTCATCCTATGCCGTAGTGACGTACAGATCTCTATATAACAATGTTACGCTCCACATATATCTATCATTACTATGTTACGGAAGCGTGTGGACTGCCACCTTCAATCGAATCAGATTCCATACTAGAGTAATGCCCTCAAATCTACGGTTCACCATCAAGAGCCGACATGCATGTATCATGACTGTCGCACAAAAGTATCTTCAATTGTATCTCGATCCATAACCGCACGTCCTCTAATGTGCATCGAGTCCCATGGCAGGGCAATACAAGAAACACAGAACTCGGTCGGGAGCCTTTCCATATCTGTACAGGCCCGTCTTTAAGAGCCTCTATATATAGATGCACCCAGGGTCTGTTTTCACCGTGGCTATGGCCGCACCTGGGACCCTCCCTCAACTAGTAAAGACTACAAGAGCTAAATGATTGCCCCTAAGAAAGACAATCTAAACATCCATTTGGCGTCTTCCCTCAACCACCGTACCTTGATAGTGAAAGGTGAATGGTCTATTGGTTTTAGCTCTAGTCTTTTCGCATCCCACTGGCTGCTGATGACGGGTATCCGACGATCTACTATCCTTATTGGTCGTGACCCTTTGCCTCCCCCTTGAGGAAACCGCCGAATCACCCTGGTTGCACCGCATCATAGCATTCTGGCTGCATAGCTACTTCTACAGTCAAGGCCCACCCGCCCACCTAGTAGTTACGCGCAGACCCAACCTCTGCGAGCACAGCGTAAAACATCTACCACTACATAGAGGTCTACTAGGAGCACCTTGCGTACCACAGGAAGCCGCGTGCTTCCCCTTCCAGTCCTTTGGAGCCGTCGGAACAATCAGATGAATGTGCACTCCTCTCGTGCCTTATAACACCACGGTGGTCTATCCCATTGGATTATTTACCCTCAAACGTGCAGACTGGTCCAAGCGCCTCACTTTAATATGTTGTTAGTCCCAATGTCTAAACATTTTTTACGCGCTTTCCTTACCTCACCAGGTTTCCATTTAACTTTGTTATTCCCATTCATATTGAGTTCTTAATCAAGTTACCCAGTTCCTCTTGCTTTTTAATTTCAGTAATATTAATTAACCCATTTAAGTTTATTAATAAGCCCAAAACATGTTATTCTCAAGGTTATGGTCCAAGGTTTGTAATCCACAATCCCTTTTATTTTCTTGTTTGATTTCATCACTATAATAACATGTTTTACTTAATACAAGTATATCTCGATTTACATGTTTTCTTATTTAACATTTCAGCCATTATTTATGATTAAATATAACTTATTCCATAAGTTTTCCTTATCCTTTCTCATTTAATCATAATTCCCATTTGCACCGTTACTACAACTTATCATCGTTTACTTATTAACTTAGTTCTCTTAACTAAGGCCAATTAATAAGTTTCTCTACCCATTTATTATAACCTATGTTATAATTTCTTCTTGTCCCTAGGACAAGTCCAAACATGTTATTCTTATCAGTGGGTTTCAGATTTCTAAGTTTACAGATTACTTAATTTATAATTAAGCACAACTTCTTATATTTCATATATTTCCGACCTTTTTTCTTAACTGGTTTCTGCCTTTTCCCCATTTACTAATTACTTAATTTACAATTAAGTGTCCCTTCTCTCATTTCACTAGTTATCCCATCTCCTTACTAGTTTATTATAACCTAAGTTATAACCTTCGCTTGTCTCAAGGACAAGTCTACTTATTATACAACATTTTTATTAATGTTATTAATTTATAATAGGTTATTATCATCCCTCATTTAAACCATTATTCTTCATTCACTATAATGTATATTCCTTATTATATTAAGGAAAACACTTCATGCACCTTATCAGTTTGATAAAAGGAATTCGTGATTTATTTTCATAATGTATTCCCATCTAAATCCATGGTAACAAGTAATTTCTTTACTTTTCTTTATTTACGTTGGCTTACTTGCAACAACATTCTCAGAAGTAGGACATTTAGGGAAATACATCACTTTTCCTTCGCATCACACTAACTCGGTCCGTTATATCTCTTCCTTTCTTGTTTTCTGAGTTAGACAATTCATTACCATCATTGCCATTCATTCATAACTTGTTATATACATATATTTATATATACGTGTGTGTATATATATATGTATGTATGTACTAGACCTCTCACATTGAGCCTACACTTGTGGATGCTGGATTTGTCGGGCGGGTCCGGGCAGACTTCTACCACACGCTGACTTAACCTCGTGTCTTAGCACCATTACATGTTTTAATTAGGCACTTAGACCCTTCACATTAGATTTACCACTTGTAAATGCTGGATATGCCGGGCGGTTCCAGGCAGATTTCTATCACAAGTGCAATGTAACCTCGTGCCTAAGAGCGTCACCGTGTCAAATTATTGTGAATCTAGGCATGTTCGTTTTTTTACAACTATTCCTATTCATGTAAATTTAAGGCATACTATCCTTTTCATATGTTTACAGTAATCTAATTTAAATGTCGTCAAATTATGCCTATATTATGGTGCATGCTCTTTTTAACACGTATTTAAATCTATTTTGACATGTAATCATTTAATCGGGTAATTATTCAAATCCAATAAGTTAATCATGTCATTAACTTAATAATATGCTGCAAGTGAATCAATGGAATAATAACCATTATAACCGCTATTAACAAGTTTGTTTTTCAACATGCAAACATTCATTAATTTAACCAATTCAATATATGAATTTCCTGGCCTATTCATACTAACATCTCACTTTATAATCAATATCAACTTACGTTAAACATTTAACATGTCATACTTCAGTTATACAAAATAGGGAATGGTGCTATAGCTTAAACCCACTCACCTCGTATGCTTTCCCAATTCTGGATCTGAGCCAGTTTTTGGCATCCATGGTTTTTCCCTTATTTTGATTTAAAACCTAATAATTGTGGATTGATCATTTTCATTAAAAGAGAAGGGAAAGAAAGTGGAAGAATTTGAATAGATTGGATCTAGAAGTTTACCTTGCTTTTCATGATTCTGAAATAATCAATTATTTTCATCTATTCTTTCTTCAAGATCTTGATTTTAAAATCTTCTAATTTATAAATCTAAATTTCTGGACATATTTGAGGAGAGAAAGAGTAATGGCAGATCTTTAGCGTAGCCTCATGATTATGAGGTTTAGGGTTAGGTCTAAGGTCTTATTTATAGGTGTATCAGAGAAACCAGGACCCTCAGATTTGCTT
The DNA here is from genome assembly GCA_030737875.1 of Allium sativum. NCBI lineage: Eukaryota > Viridiplantae > Streptophyta > Magnoliopsida > Asparagales > Amaryllidaceae > Allium > Allium sativum. Next base: position 912,612,830 of record CM060926.1, read on the forward strand.
AAAAACCATCAGAGATATCCAATTCTCAAAAAAACCTAATCTATCAAAATCTATCGCAGGGGGGTTGACCCCTCCTTGAGGGGGTCGACCCATGGGTCGACCCACCCCTTAGGGGGGTCGAGACCCCTCGGCGGGAAATCTGCCGCCTTTTGAAATTTTGAATTTTGAATCGATTTTCGAATTTTTGGACCCATTTTTGAATTTCTGAACCTAGTATATGTGTATATATATATATTCTTCCTGCACGTATACAAACTTCAAACCTTAACAACTTCTTTATACGGTGTCTGATTTACGCAAACCAGGTGTCTGTCCTGACTAGAATTTCGAAACGAATGCAATGGGGCAGTCTGTTTTACTTAATTCTGAATATTTCGTTAAGTTATTTTTATTTTTATTATCCAGAGTTAAAAATGCGGGATGTTACATTCACCCATCCTTAGGAAATTTCGTCCCCGAAATTTAATAAGGGCAAAATTAATTAACCCCTCACATAATATACATCCATCATTTGTGCATCCAATTTTTGCAAACATTGTGCACTTGTGCAAAGTGAAGTACAACATAATAATGCATGTATGCCTAAGCGGTACCTCCTATGTGTATGCAAATTTTTAGAAAATTCTTTTAAAATTTGGTGCTCACACCTAATTATACTGGCAGTTCTATATGAATGCAATATTATGAAAATCAAAAAAATGCTTTTTCATCCAAATTTTCCTACACCCATATTGAGTAGGAGCGTAGTTCATCCAATTGTTGCATCCATAATCCTACAACCAACTTTATTTTTCAAATTTTAGAAAAATCTAATTTTCTAAATTTGATTTCTTTTGTTACAAAAAGGTGGAAAATGGAAAACTTCGCATCTTCCGTTTTTCCTTTTCAACCTTTTTCTAACCGTACTTGGATTTTATGTAACTATTTATAAAGATTCTCCAATTTTCCTATCCAAGCACAGCCCACACAAGAAAATTTTCCTTTTGTTACTGGTTTTCTTTTTCATCTTATCTTGGAAATTTTTATCTTTATCCATCCTTTCTCATAATTTTCCATTTTTGTTGCTTTATTGAATTTTATGTTTCCTTTTCGGTTGTAACATTTCTCTTTCCTTAGCTTATTTAATCATCTGATTTTAGTTTAAAAATAAGCCTTATAGTCTTTCAACTAAAACAAGAGAATGGACACCCTACACAACTACTACTAAGGGCCAAGAATCTCAAGACTATGTGCCCCTCAGACAGAAAAGTCCAAACTATGGGATCTACGATAGGTTTAGGTGTTACCCTAACTACCCAAAAAGAGCAAAATAACGGAACGATCCCAACAGGAACGTAGTAGCGGGTTTTACCCTTAACATGAAAATTAGCAACAAGATCTAAACACTTACTTGCCCTTTTCTATCTAGTAGTCACCACTAATTCTAGCTGTGTACCAACAATTATTTTAAGCAACACCCTAGGCTTTTCAATGCTTACGCATTCTACGGGAACTCACTTTTATTCCAAGATAATTCTCGTTATCTGCTTCATAGCCTCAAACTTTTCCCGTCTTCCATATGCACTAATCCTTACCTACTCCAAACTTTTAAAACACGGTTTGGCCTTTTTATTTGAACTTTCTTCCAAAAATTTAAAAGTGTCCAAAACTTTATTTTCCTCATGAAAACTTTCTCTTGCCAAACAATAAAGACATGTCCTCTAAAAAAATGTAAGTCATTTTTTTTCAAATCACAAAACTGGAGCAAATACGGACAACTATTTTCTTAATCGGGTTTATGACTTTACCTATAAGGTCGGTTTAGTCTCTTAATACAAGGTGCAAACATCCTCTCTATTCTTAATTTCTACAACTTATTTTGTCCACCCAACAAAAATTATCTTATTAAAATAACTTATAAAAAGGATTATCATAAGAATAGAGACTTCAAAACTTTCTTTAATAAAAATTCTTGTATGAAATATAACAAGGAAACTAGCGAGATATACTTGCTCTATAATATGCACCTTTTACTGAGAGAATTTTACTTTAAAACCCAATATGTATACTTTATATATTTAAAACTATAACTTTTAAGATTAAAACTTGAAAACATCACAAACCATTTTCACTAAACTTTTGCAATTTCAAGCTCTTAAAAGTTAACAATGGGGTTAGACTCAAAGCGGGTTTCCAATTTTTCTAGGCTTTCCTAGACACTCCCCAAGGTCAATTCTCTCACTATATATATTCCTAATCCATTTTTCTCTTTTTAAACTTTTCCAGTCTATAAGGTTTTCAAGCCTACTAACCCAAAATACTACTCATATGGGATTCACCTTCCTTCAATACAAAATACATTGTACACTTTCCACCCAAATTACCTAAGGGTCTCAGATTTCCATATTCCTTTCTTTAGTGTACAAAACAAACATCCCATTTCTTACCATATTATACTCCTATTTAGTGGGTTCCTCTATGGATCTAGGCATGTATATAATATATTTATATTTTCAAAAATACAAATATGTTCACTCATTATTTATATAGGAATCCTAAACCTAAGCTCTGATTCCAGATATAACAACCTGAATACCAAAAGACCGATTTTTTTCATAGTTCCAATCTACCGAAACTCAAGTTGTTGTGCTCTAGTATCCTGCAGAAAAGACAGAGACATAAAACATGTCAGAGCATAGAAAATATCTCACAGCGGAATGGATAAAATATAATATAATCAAAATATAGCCTTACCGTATTAATAATACTGCCTGACCAGTATCCAAGGCTATTTATAGTGTCACATGCCTCTGCCATAAATCTAACCTGGGAGTATGTTATGTGGAGGGGGTCAGAACACAAGTTTTGGTGATTGGATTTAAATTATACACTTTTTATAATCCTACATATACCGTTTAGTCATATTTTCTTATTTATTAGGTTACTTGGGTTATCAGCACTCAAGGCTTACACACACATCACACCCATTTACTTCCCAGTTTATTAACCTAATACAGTATATATGTAGTTACCCCCAATATTTAGGTACATCCCATGGTACCCCACTCGAACGGTCTCCACCGTAACACCATCGAAATAAACGCAGTCCCTCATCCTACGTCGTAATTACGTACGGATGTCTATATAACAATGTTACGCTCCGCATATATCTATCATCACTATGCTACATAAGCGTGTGGACTGCCACCTTCGATCGAATCAGATTCCATACTAGAGTAATGCCCTCAAGTCTACAATACACCAACCAGAGCCGACATGCATGTATCTAGACTGTCCCACATATGCATCTTCAATTGTAGCTCGATGCCATAACCGCTCATCCTCTAATGTGCACCTAGTCCAATGGCAGGGTGATACAAGAAACAAGGAACTCAGTCAGGAGCTTTTCTATATCTGTACAGTCCCGCCTTTAAGAGCCTCTATATACAGATGTACCTAGGGTATGTTTACACTGTGGCTATGGCCCCATATCGGCCCCTCCCTCAATTAGTAAAGACTACAAGAGCTAAACGACTGCCCCTAGGAAAAACAATCAAAACATCCATTTGGCGTCTTCCCTCAACCACCGTACCACGATAGTGAAAGGTGAATAGTCTATTGGTTTTAGCTCTAGTCTTTTCGCATCCCACTGGCTGCAGATGACGGGTATTCGACGATCAACTATCCTTATTAATTGACCCATCGCCTCCCCGTTGAGGCAACCACCGAATCACCCTGGTGTCACCGCATCACAACATTCTGACTGCGTAGTTACTTCTACAGTCAAGGCCCACCCACCTAGTAGTTACACGCAGACCCAACCTTTGCGAGCACAACTTAAAACATCTACCACTGCACATCGGACTACTAGGAGCACCTTACGCACCTCAGGAAGCCGCTTGCTTCTCCTTCCAGTCCTTTGGAGCCGTTAGAACAATCAGATGAATGTGCGCTCCCCTGATGCCTTATAACACCACGATGATCTACCCCGTTTGGTTATTCACCCTCAAACTTTCGGACTGGTCCAAGTGCCTCACTTTAAAATGTTGTTAGACCCTATGTCTAAACATTCTTTTATGTGCTTTCCTTACCTCACCAGGTTTCCATTTAACTTAGTTATTCTCATTCGTATTGAATTCTTAATCAAGTTACCCAGTTCCTTTTGCTTATTAATTTCAGTAATATAACTTAACCCATTTAAATTTATTAATAAGCCCACAACATGTTATTCTCAAGGTTACTATCCAAGGTTTGTAATCCACAATCCCTTTTATTTTCTTGTTTGATTTCATCACTATAATAACAGTTTTTACTTAATATTTAGTTAAGTATATCTCAATTCACATGTTTTCTTGTTTAACATGTCAGCCATTATTTATGATTAAATATAACTTATTTCATAAGTTTTCCTTATCCTTTCTCATTATATCATAATTCATGTTTGCACCATTACAAAACTTATCATTGTTTACTTATTAACTCAGGCCTCTTAACTATGTATGGCCCATTAATAAGTTTCTCTACCCATTTATTATAACCTATGTTATAATTTCCTCTTGTTCCTAGGACAAGTCTAAACATGTTATTCTTATCGGTGTGTTTCAGACTTCCAAGTTTACAGATTACTTAATTTATAATTAAGTACAACTTCTTATATTTCATAGATTTTCCCCCTTTTTTCTCAACTGGTTTCAAGCTTTTACCCATTTACTGATTACTTAATTTACAATTAAGTGTCCCTTCTCTCATTTCACCAGTTATCCTATCTCCTTACTAGTTTATTATACCCTAAGTTATAACCTTCACTTGTCCCTAGGATAAGTCTTCCTATTATACAACATTTTTATTAATGTTATTAAATTTATATTAGGTTATTATCATCCCCTGTTTAAACTATTATTCTTCATTCACTGTAATGTATATTCCTTATTGTATTAAGGAAAACACTTCATGCACCTTATCAATTTGATAGAAGGAAACAGTGATTTATTTTTATAACGTATTTCCATCTAAATCCGTGGTAACAAGTAATTTATTTACTTTTCTTTATTTACAGTGGCTTACTTGCAATAACATTCTCAGAACTAGGTCATTAAGGGAAATACATCACTTTTTCTTCGCATCACACTAACTCAATCCATTATATCTCTTGCTTTCTTATTTTCTGAGTTAGACATTCAATTACCATCATTGTCATTTATTCATAACTTCTTATATACATATATTTATATATGTATATATATATGTGTGTATATTAGACCTCTCACATTAAGCCTACACTGGTGGACGCTGGATTTGCCGGGTGGGTCCGGGCAGACTTCTATCACAAGTTGACTTAACCTCGTGTCTTAGCACCATTAAATGTTTTAATTATGCACTTAGACCCCTCACATTAGATTTACCACTTGTGAATGCTCGATATGCCGGGTAGTTCCGGGCAGACTTCTATCACAAGTGCAGTCTAACCTCGTGCTTAAGAGCGCTTTAGTGTCAAATTACTGTGAATTTGGGCATGTTCGTTTTTTTTACAATTATTCCTATTCATGTAAATTTTAGGCATATTATCCTTTTCGTATGCTCCAATAATCTAATTTACATGTCGTCAATTTATGTTTATATTATGGCGCATGCCCTTTTTAGCACGTATTTAATTCTATTTTGACATGTAATCATTTAATCGGGTAATTGTTCAAATCCGACCAGTTAATCATGTCATTAACTTAATAATATGCCACAAGTGAATCAATGGAATAATAACCATAGTAATCGCTATTAACAAGTTTGTTTTTCAACATGTAAACATTCATTACTTTAACCAATTCAACATATGAATTTCCTAGCCTATTCATGCTAACATTTCACTTTATTCATTATCGACTTATGTTAAACATTTAACATGTCATACTTCAGTTATACAAAATGGGGAATTGTAAACGATAACATATTATTATCTAAAATGCTATATAGCTTAAACCCGCTCACCTCTTATGCTTTCCCAGTTCTGGATCTGAGCCAAATTTTAGCATCCATGGTTTTTCCCTTAATTTGATTTGAAACCTAATAATCGTGGAATGATCATTTTCATTAAAAGAGAAGGGAAAGAAAGAGGAAGAATTTGAATAGATTGGATCTAGAAGTGTACCTTGCTTTTCATGATTCTGAAATAATATATTATTTTCATCTATTCTTTCTTCCAGATCTTGATTTTAAAATCTTCTAATTTATAAATCTAAATTTCTGAATATATTTGAGGAGAGAGAGAGTAATGGTAGAGGTTCTGCGTAGCCTCAGGATTATGAGGATTAGGGTTTGGTCTAAGTTCTTATTTATAGGTGTATCAGAGAAACCAGGACCCTCAAATTTGCTTAAAATCCATCAAAAACGTCCAATTCTCAGAAAAAACTAATATGTCAAAATTTATCGCGGGGGAGTCGACCCCTCCTTGAGGGAGTCAACTCATGGGTCGACCCACCCCTTAGGGGATCGACCCAGGGGTCGACACCCCCTTTAGGAGGTAGACACCCCTGGGCGGGAAATCTGTCGCCTTTTGAAATTTTGAATTTTGAACCGATTTTCGAATTTCTAGACCCAATTTTGAATTTCCGAACCTAATATAATATATATATATATATTCTCCCTACGCGTATACCAACTTCAAACCTTAATAACTTCTTCATACGTTGTCTGATTTACACAAACCAAGTGTCTATCCTAACCAGAATTTCGAGACGGACACAATGGCATAGACCGTTTTACTTAATTCTAAATATTTCATTAAGTTATTCTTTATTTGTTATCTAGAGTTAAAAATGCCGGGTGTTACATTAGTTGAGCTAAATTCAACAATGAGTTCAATGAATTGAAAACTAAATTTCAAATGGAAGTAAAATCGGTTATGAAATGAAATTGAACTATTTAATCTTGGATTGTTATTTGCATTATAAGTGGAGTTAAGTGTAGATTCCTGAATGTTGTGGAGATGATTTGGTTACACAGATTGGAAAACGAAAATTAGTTAGTTGATTTGCTTCAAAATTGGAATTGAGTTGCCCGACAAAAAGGTAAACCTAAATATTGGTTGGAGTGATTGGTATTAATACCCCTGAGTTGGGTTATCCGCTTTGATTTTGTTTTCATTTTATCGATATGAGGCCCGGTGTGGTATTTGTAGTTGTTCCGATCAAGCTGTGCAGATGTAAGAACCCATAACTTCCCTATGAAGGAAAGAACGGATACTTTGAGAACAACACACAAACGAATGCAGACGGAAGAACATTTCATTGTTTATTACAACAATTCCATCAGAATACAAGAATATAGAGAGTATAAATGAATAAATTACATTCGAAAATTATCAGAGATTACAATAAATTACATAGCAGCGGAAAAACAATATAAACACAACTGAAAGTAATGCACGGATACAGAGCTTTCCGAGCATCGTTCCAGCTGTAAATCAGGATCCTGTGAATATAAATCTGCAAAACCAAAACTACTAGCTGCCCGAGTCGAAAATAAGGGCACCCAGAGTTTAGGTTAAAACAATAAACTCCAGGTCAGTCATGGGACTGGTGTGAGAACTAAAACAGTTATTAATCTTTATTTTTAAAGTTAGGTAAATCAAGGGACCACGCCATATAACACGGAACGGGTTTCCTCCCAAGAATACCAGTGCATAAAACAAACAACGCAATGCTAAATAAAGAAAAATGAAGCTGTTATAAGACCTAGGTCCCATCACACAATGCAAAGCAAGCCGGAGGATAGGGTTTTTACCTTATAACAGCCAAAGCATGCTTGATACGTTTAAAACACATTATTTGATACTATTATAGGTGTATAGTGTCAAAACAGTTTCAATCATAAATATTAATCATAGGCGGCATAGCTACCATCTACTATGTCGCCATACTAGGCTCTACAAATAAAACCGAAACACACGTATTGGAAATTGGATTCCATCATGAGTCGAGGCAAGGGGCAAGCTCCTCTTCGCGTTCGAGACACTCTAGAAATGCCTCAGGACCCCACTCTGATCCTTTGGAACCTCCAAGGCCGGTCCTCTCTTACTTTTGAGGATTAATTATTCCTGAACACACGTTTCCCGGTCCTTACAGACCTATATCCGAGGCGCCTCGTATCCAACAACCACATAGGTGAAAAGTATATAAATGTCAGGGCTGGTAGGTCACTGACACCACCATAGCTAGAAAGAAACGTCGTGCACTCCTTGGGTCCGTATCCCCTTTTTGACTCATACCGAGGTGTAAGGCTCGCGAATTCACGTTATACACAAAGCTACGCCACACAGGCCGTGGTTTGATCATCAAACACAAGACTTTGCTTTTCAACAGAGGCCTTGATCAATTGCCACTTACGCGTGCCACACTGGCAATTCACTCCATGCGACTGATGTCCATCGATATACAACCTCTGAGCTCGTACGTCTCAGAGAAGGGCGTTAAGCAAGAGAATAAATTCTCCACCGCCAAACAGATGTATATTTAATAGAGATCAATCAACACAGAATAAAATCCAATGTCAGACACACAATCCATTTACAAGTTCGTCCTGGGTCTGAACAAAACCGGAGGCACTTTCCTCGCATATCCATCCATCTCCAAGTACGTCTGGACGATCACCAACTGATTCCCTCATCTTGGGTGTACAGCCCAATCAAAATCATCAGTAATCACCCAAACGATGTGAAGACTTCCGGTCTTCAACCACCGTCTTCGTCTTCGACTTCTCGTCGAATCGGTTATTCAGGATGGGTATAAACCCGACCTTTCTGAATAACCCACGTATATGATAAACAAATGTTACAGAAACACAACAAGCGCCTCATTCCAATTCAGAATATTCTTTTATTCACAAAATCACATTCTTAGGGAAAGGTTCCCATTAATTTTATCCAAGATAAATTCTTCTAAATTTATTATTTAATCTTCCTTTGGATATCATTTCAAACCATGTTATGGTTTTCCAAACTAGTCGGGATTAGCGAACCACACCGTAGTAATTATTTATTTTATTTCCCAATCCCAACCTATTCATCCCCTGGAGCAAAACTGGTAATACTCCATATCTAACACCAAGGTGTTATCGGTAAAATTAATTACCATTTCACGTTCAAATCTAATTAAAGATTTAACTATCGCTTTGGAGCAAAACTGGTGGTACTCCATTCTCGATCACCTTTCAGATTTGATAATTTAAATTATCAATTCATTTTTCAATCTGATTAAAGGCTCATTAAAACTTCACTTAGTTTTAATCTTTTCAAAAATCAATATCCTGCCTTTAACTGGGTTAAAGAACCAATGTCATTTAAAACACGATTCACGATAAACCTAAAATCACAATCTATTGTTAATCGGGTTAAAGAACAGGTGTTGTTCAAAACACCGCTGACGATAAACCCAAAAACCAATTCAAATTCAATTCCAATTAAATATTATTTAATTGATAACTTCATTAAATCTAAATAGAAAGATTTAATCTTTTTCTCTATTGGGCTTAAGAACAGTGTTAATGAAGACACCGTTCACGACAAACCCAAATCACATTTGATATTAAATACAAGTCTCTAAATAGAAAATATACCGGCTTATATTCAATATCAAATTCTGAAACCAACAAATATCGTATTGGAAATAACGATATCGAATATATCTTTCAAATTCCCATAACAATATCTGTATAGTCACGAAATCCAACATCGAAATATTCCGAAGATAATTTCGATTCAACTCCAGTCCAATCCACGTATTAGGAATATTGATTATTTTTAAAATCACTTTCAAATTCAATTTATTTATTTCAAAAATAAATTGATTTTAATTCTAGTTCAAAACTAGTTCATTTCGACAAAAATCTATTTTTATCCTTTCAAATATGGAGTTTTTCATCCCAGTTCTTTCTAATTCACATATTATGATTTTACACAAATTATTAGCATTTTTAATAATTTTATCAAGGCCCGTATAGTCGATTTCCAACAACGGCCTTCGAACTGCACTTACAACGACCTTTTTAAAATTTGATTTGGACATAATTCCATATCCAACCGTTGGATTTTAGATTTCTAATATTCATTGGAAAGCTTTTTTCTATTCGAACCCAACGGTTCCGGTTTTAGGAGAATCCGACGGTCGGATCTCCCGCAACGTCAATTCCAAGTCAATGGTCGAAATTCACGAACTGCCGCGGCGCGACGCGTTCTATTCAGGCCATTATATATATAATATATATATTTCGTCGATTTCCTTTTTAAAACGTATTTTATAAATCGTTTTAAATTTGTTTCAAAAACAATTTCAACTTCATCTTCAATTTCAAATCGATTTGATTTCAATTTAATTCGAATTCATTTCAATTTTTATTTAATTCGAATTCAAATTCGTTTCAATTCAATTCAAATTCTAATTCGTTTCAATTCAATTCAATTTGAATTTACCTTTTATTTAATTCAATTCGAATTCATTTCAAATTGATTTCAATTTAATTTCAGTTCGTTTTAAATTTCATTCAAAACGATTTCAATTCGTTTTTAATTCAATTTCAATTTAATTCAATTTGAATTCATTTCAAATTGATTTCAATTCAATTTCAGTCCGTTTTAAATTTCATTCAAAACGATTTCAATTTGTTTTTAATTCAATTTCAATTTAATTCAATTTGAATTCATTTCTATTCAATTCGAATTCAAAATCACTTTCTATTCAATTTGAATCGAATTCATTTTCTATTCGATTCGAATTCATTTCAAATTGATTCAATAAAATTTCAATTTGAATTTTAATCTAATTTAATTTGAATTTCATTTCAAAATATTAAATTTTGAAATCACTTTTCAATATTCATTATAAAACGAATAAAATCGATATAAATATCGTTCGTGTCAAAATAACGCATCTCTAATCAACACGGCTTTATATTTTTCAAAAACTTCTTTATTCTATTCAACAAATGAATATTTATTCTATTTAACACATGAATATATATCCCATTCAACACATGAATCTATATTTCTTTCAACACACGTCTATTTTTGTTATGTAAAATATTTTATAAAATTAGTGTAGCTATCGTTTGATTTTCAATTAGACTCCACCGTGAAGTAGTTCTAATTTTAAATATGATAAAGATGTAATTTTTATTATTAAACATATTTTACTCAACACATGAATAGTTTCAACACATGAACATCGTCAACACATGACTATTTTTATATTCAACACATGAATTTTCTTTTATAATATTCATTATTTTCTCGATTGGAATGAGGCCCAATCAATTACCATATAACGTTAATTATATGGATTCCATACAACACATGTATATAATAGCAACGATAAATAATCAACAATCATCCAAAGTGCACCACACAACTGCATAAGCATCAAATATAAATAATTAACGCTTACACAGCCTGTCGACCAATCGATCGACATACAATTAAATAATTGGGATTAGTGTACCCAAATATCATCCCAACACCCGTGTGGGGTTTCAAATCAACAAACACATATTTTTATTCGTGCAGTTGGGCGATGTGTAAAATTTATCATCCCAATCAATATCAGTCAAATCAGTGTATATAAACAAATCGGCCGATTTGTTTATAATTATTTATTTATTCACTTTCATGTTAAAAATTATATTTTTAACGATAATTAATTTATTTCAACCATTTACAATTTATTATCGATTTCACATCAACATCACAAACAAATTTTCACAACACATCAACCAATCAAACAAGCCGTCCATGGTCTGTGGACGACGGGTGTCGGGTGCTGCTAAGCACCGTCTGCATCCTAGTATATATATATATATATATATATATATATATAACTAGAAAAAGAAATTTAGAGTGAGAAGTTCTCACCAATAGCTATCCCAACTCCACGACACTTCTTAAGTAGGAAATCATCGCCGTTCTCGCCTTTTGTCCCTTTCGTTGCCCGTAGCCACTACATATATAAAAATCACATTTTTATATTGTTGCTATGTATATAAAAAATCACATTTTTATAATCACCCTATATGGATAAAAATTCTATTTTACACCGCTACTATATAGATAAAAATTAGATTTTTACATCGCTACTATATAGATAAAAATTCTATTTTTACATCGCTACTATATAGATAAAAATTCTATTTTTACATCGCTACTATATAATAGAGATTATATTTTTATCACGCTATTCTCTATATAAAGATTTCGCCTTTTCATATATAAATATTTCGCCTTTTCATATATAAATATTTCACCTTTTCAAATATAAAGATTTTATTTTCTATTTCATAGAAATTATATTTCCAATACACTACTTACATAAAAATAGTATTTTTATATCTTCTACTATATAAAGGTCATATTTTTGATTCACTACATATATAAAGATCAAATTTTTAACACTTCTATAATGTAAAAATCATATTTTTATCCTTCTACAATATAAAAGATCATATTTTTATTGTCATACTAGTATAAAAATTATATTTTTATACTTCACATATAATAAAAATTCAATTTTTCTTCGCTATTCGAATATATGAAAATCAGTTTTTATTCTATACTTCACAAAACTGATTTAAAGGGATGTATATATTTTTAACATCTAAAAACTGATTTATAAATATAAAAAATTACCTTACTCCATCGACTCGCCGGAAGAGCTGAAGTGGAAGGCCAGGGGGTGGCGGTTGTTTTCGTTTAGGCTTGGTGGTCGCGTTTGGAAGAGTGGAGGAGGGAGGGGTAACGGCGTCGGAGGGGGCATCGGAGGGGGAAGGAGATGGCTGGAGGGGGGTTGCACGTAGGGGGGGAGCTATGGCAGGCGGTGGCGGTGGAGGTCGAAGCGCGTGGGGGTCTCAGGGGACTTCGGCTCGAGGTCGGAGGTTGGAGGAGGAGGGAGGTCGAACGGAGGGGGAGGCGAGGGGGCCAGCGCCCGTGGTGGCGCGGCGGCGCCCCGATGGGAGGAGCGACGGCGCTCCTCCCCCCTTCGTCTTCTTTCTCCGTCTTTTTTTATATATACTTTCATCTGAATCGATTTTGAGAAGGGGGGGGGGGCGGGCAGAGAGGAAATAAGGGGAGAGAGGAGAGATTTTTTTTATTAATTTATTTTCAAAAAGTTGACTTTTTCAAACGACCTCTAAACGAGGCCCACCGCCTATCGTTCCTTGTGTTTTACCCCTATTTTGAACACAATGGGATATGTACCGCAGGCCGATTCGATCGTTTCGAACAGTTTTTGTTAAAATCAACATATAACTCTATATATTGAATTTGAACGCGCATTTCAATTTACCGGGGTCACATACGAACTTTAAAAATTCCAGAAAAATATTTTCTAGCTTCGTTTTGACGATACGGTCCTAACAAAACTAGTTTCGTCGAATTCTGAGACCGTTGGAAAAATGGCCATTTTCCAGTCGATTAAAATCAACTAAAACTGGTCAAACGCGTTTTCCTTTGCCACGCTCACATATTGATTCGAAAAATTATGAAATTTGAAACCTAGCAATAATTTGACATCACGGACCCAACAAAAGTGGTTTCGTCGAAATCCGAGGTCGTTTGCAAAATTTCAATTTTTAAGGGCCTGAATTCCATAGTGACTATTCAGAATTTTCAACTGGACATATCTTTTGATTCCTGCTATGAAATCTCGATTTTTCGGATTCGTTGGAAAGATATTCTCAATTAGATTCCAATATTTTTGGTTTCGCTAAAATCCGGTTTGTTTTGCACCCGGTACATTCAATTGAAGTTTGAAATCGAATTATCGAACTACCGCGCCATTTTCAATTCTATTTATAATTATATATAATTATTTATATTCTAACGACGACGTATATAATATATACGTTCGAATTCTATTCAAAATAAATTTCTCGTCGATTTTATTTAAAATATTCCATTTTAAATTTCAAAATTCACTAAAATTGCCAAAATAAATTTTTTAAACTGGCCTGCATTTCCGGGTTGTTACAATCTCCTCCCCTTAAAACTTTTCGTCCTCGAAAAGGAACAAAGTCGAAAGTGGTTTGATTAATCAACTGTACGTTCGATCTGGCTTCCATTCTCCAACTTTTCAGTTTCTAAGAATTTCCAAATTCTTCAAAAATTTGGCTAACACCCGGAATTTTCGAAAAATTTCGCCATAACCTCCTTTAGACGGGGAGAGGTTTGGAAATTTATTGGGCCGTATTAGGTACCCAATAAATCCTAATAAGCATACACATATTTATAGTGATATATTCTGGTGTTTACAGGGGAGCATGTATTGATAATAACTCCAGAGAATAAATTCTAGTCACCCTGTCAAAGCCTGAGGGAGTGTGTAATTTAAATGCTCCAGAGGATAAATCCTCGTCACCTCGTCCCGTGTGGGAAATAAATAATCCATGTGCCGTATCCAATAACTAGAGAGATGAAACGACCCGAACTTCCCCGGTCTCCGAAGAGAAGGGAAAACGCGGATTGTTTTGAGAACACGACAAAATAGAACGCAGACGGGAGAACATTTCATTGTATATAACAACAATGCATCAGATTACAAGAATATACAGAGTATAAATGAATAAATATTACACAGAAATATCAGAGATTTAAATTACATTTAAATACATCGCAGCGGAAAATAATACAATACACAACTAGAAGAGATATAGGGATACAAAGCTTTCCGGATATCGTTCCAGCTGTAAACCAGGATCCTGCGAATATAAATCTGCAAAAACCAAAACTACTAGCTGCCCATGTCAAAATAAGGGCACCCAGAGTTTAGGTTAAAACAATAAACTCCAGGTCAGTCATGTGACTGGTGTGAGAACTAAAACAGTTATTAATCTTTATTTTAAAACTAGGTAAATCAAGGGACCACGCCGTCTAACATGGAACGGGTTTCCTCCCAAGAATACCAGTGCATAAAACAACAGCGCAATGCTAAATAAAGAAAAATGAAGCTATTATAAGACCCAGGTCCTATCACACAATGCAACGCAAGCCGGAGGATAGGGTTTTTACCTTATAATAGCCAAGAATGCTTGATACGTTTAAAAGAAATCATTTGATACTATTATAAGTGCATAGTGTATAAAAAAACTTCAAATCATAAGTATCAATCATAGGCGGCATGAATGCCCCATACCACAATGTCGCCATATATAGGTTATACAATCTAAATCGCAAAGTCACGTATTTGGAAATTGGGTTTCCATCTATGAATCGAGGCAAAAGATAGTCCTCAACCGATTCGAGACAATCTAGCCTACCATGTCTCAGGATCAGAGCTCGAGTGACCCTTGGATCGTCAGGGCCGGTCCACCGATGTGGATTAAACTTAAATCCTGAACATGCGTTCCCCCGCCCTATGGGGCATAAATGAGCCAACGAATGACTCCATCGGACCCGGATCGTCCCATCAAACCGAGGCACCTCGCAACAGCAACAACCACATAAGTCAAACTCGTCAGGGCGTGTAAAACCACTGACTCCACTTCTAACTAGAAAGAAACGCATGCCCTCCCTGAGGTCCGTCTCCCGTTTTTGGTTCATACCGGGTGTGAAACTCGCGAAGTAAACGTTACACAAAGCTACGCCACAAAGGCTGTGCTTCGATCATCAACCACAAGACTTTGCTTTTCAACAGAAGCCTTGATCATTCGCCACTTAGGCATGCCACACCGGCAGTTCACTTTATGCGTTTGATATCCATCAGTATATAACCTCTGAGCTCGTACATCTCAGAGAAGGGCGTTAAGCAAGAGAATAAATTCTTCGCCGCCAAACAGATATATATTTAATAGAAATCAATCACGCAGACTAAAATCCAATGTCAGACACACAGTCCATTTACAAGTCCGTTCTGAGTCTGAACGAAACCGGAGGCACCTAGTACCCCGCATATCCATCGATCTCCAAATACGTCTGGACGATCACCAACTGTTTCCATCTTCTTGGGTGTACATCCCAATCAAGATCATCAGTAATTATCCAAACGACATGAAGACTTCCGGTCTTCGACCACCGTCTTCATCTTCGACACCACGTCGAATCAGTTATTCAGAATGGGATAAACCTGGTCTTTCTGAATAACTCGCGTATATATTATAAAAGTGTTACCCAAACACAACATACGCCTCATTCCAATTCAGAATATTCTTTTATTCAAATATTCCTATACTTTGGGAAAAGTTCCCATTAATTTTATCCAAGATAAATTCTTTAAATTTATTCTTTAATCTCCTTTGAATATCAATCCAAACTAGTCGGGATTAGCGAACCACACCGAAGTATTCATTTATTTTATTTCCCAATCCCAACCTATTCATCCCATGAAGTAAAACTGGTTATACTTCATATCTAACACCACGGTGTTATCGGTAAATTCAATTACCATTTCACGTTCAAATCTAATTGAAGATTTAACTATCGCCTGAGTAAAACTGGTGATACTCCGTTCTCGATCTTTTCAATCTAATTAAAGATTCATTAAAACTCCACTTAGTTTTAATCGTTAACTGGGTTAAAGAATCAGTGTCATTTAAAACACGGTTCACGATAAACCCAAAGTCACATTCCATTAATTATCGGGTTAAAGAACGAGTGTTATTTAAAACACTGTCCACGATAAACCCAAAAATCAATATCAATTCAATTCCAATTAAATATTATTTAATTGGTACACTTCATTAAATCTAAATAAAAAGATTTAATCTTTTCTCAAATGGGTTCAAGAACAGTGTTAATCAAGACACCATTCACGACAAACCCAAATCACATTTGATATTAAATACAAGGTTCTAAATAGAAAATATATCGGCTTATATTCAATATCAGATTCTACGACCAACAGATATCGTATTGGAAATAACGATATATATATCTATATCTTTCAAATTTCCATAACAACATCTGTATAATCACGAAATCAAACATCGAAATATTCCGAAGACAATTTCGATTCAAATCCATTCCAATGCAATTATTGGAAGTTCTGGTTATTTTCAAAACCATTTCAAATCCAATTTATTTATTTTAAAAATAAATAAATTACTATTCTAGTTCAAAACTAGTTCATTTCGATAAAAATCTATTTTTATCTTTTCAAATATAGAGTTTTTCATCCCAATTTTTCCAAATCATTTCTTATGATTTTACACAATTTATTATTATTATTAATAATTTTATCAAGGCCCGTACGGTCGATTTCCATCAATGGCCATCGAACTGCACTTACACCGACCTTTTTCAAATTTGATTTGGACGTATCTCCAAATCCAACCGTTAGATTTCAAATTTCTAATATTCGTTAGAAAGATCTTTTCGATACGAACCCAACGGTTCCGGTTTTAGGAGAATCCGACGGTCGGATCTCCCGTAATGTCCGTTTGAAATAAATTGTCGAAATTCACGAACTGCCGCGGCGCGGCGCATTCTATTCAGGCCATTATATTATATATATAATATATATTTCGTCGATTTCTATTTAAAACGAATTATATAGATAGTTTTTAATTCGTTTCAAAAACAATTTCAACTTCCATTTCAATCCAAAGTACAAATGAATTCTTCTTTATAAATTCGTTTTAAAATTCATTTCTATTCAATTCAAATTTCAATTCAATTTGAATTCATTTCAATTCGCTTTCAATTCAATTTGAATTCGTTTTCAATTCAATTCAATTTCAAAGTCGTTTTCTATTCGATTCAATTCAAATTGGTTTTCTATTCGATTCAATTCAAATTGGTTTTCTATTCGATTCAATTCAAATTGGTTTTCTATTCGATTCAATTCAAATTGGTTTTCTATTCGAACCAAATTCGTTTTCTATTCAATTCATTTCGAAATCGTTTTCTATTCGATTCATTTCAAAATGAATAAAATCGATATAAATATCGTTCACGTCAAAATGGCGTCAATCTAATCAACACGGCTTCATATATTTCTATTTTCAAATATTCTATTTCAAATATTTCTTTTTCAAAATAGTTGTTATTATCAAAATATTTCGTTCAACACATGACTAATCTCAACGGATGAGTGCTGTCAACACATGAACCTTTATTTTATATTGATAAAGATGTAAATTTTATTACTAAAATATTTCGTTCAACACCTGACTAATCTCAACGGATGAGTACTGTCAACACATGAACCTTTATTTTATAATATTCTTTATTTTCTAAATTGGAATGAGGCCCAATCAATCACCATATAATATTAATTATATGGATTTTCATACATCACACGTATATAATAGCATTGAAAAATAATCAACCATCAACCAAAGTGCACTACACTGTATAAGCATCAAATATAGATATCTAATGCTTATAACAGCCTGTCAATCAATCGATCGACATATTTAATCAATCAGGATGAGTGAACTTCAAATTTCATCCCAACACCCATGTGGGGTTTCAAACAATCAAACACATATTTTATTTGTGCAGTTGGGCGATGCGTAAAATTTATCGTCCCAATCAATGTCCTTCAAATAGGTGTACATAAACAAACCATCCGGTTTGTAAATGAATATTTATTTATTCACATTCACTATATTCATATTCACGTTAAAAATTATATATTTTTAACGATAAAACATTTTAATTTAACATATGAATTTCTATTCAGTTCATTCTTTAAATAAAATGATAATTTTATTTTCTAACTTATTTTAGAAAATTTCGGCAGCATAACGGCACGATACTAGAAACGGGACGAGGCCTAGCCTTATCCCCGGTCTAGTGAAGGCCCACGCCATTCACTCATCAATCAAATCCAATCCATTTCACCAAACAATTCAATTCAAACCAATTAAACTAACCAACTACACAACTAAACAATTTAACAAACAAGCCATCCATGGTCTGTGGATGACGGGTGTCGGGTGCTACTAAACACCGT
The DNA here is from genome assembly GCA_030737875.1 of Allium sativum. Classification (NCBI taxonomy): domain Eukaryota; kingdom Viridiplantae; phylum Streptophyta; class Magnoliopsida; order Asparagales; family Amaryllidaceae; genus Allium; species Allium sativum. Next base: position 912,631,735 of record CM060926.1, read on the forward strand.
CTGCATCCTAGTATATATATAACTAGAAAAAGAAATTGAAGAGTGAGAAGTTCTCACCAATAGCTATCCTAACTCCACGGCTCTTCTTTTGCAGAAACCTTCGTCGTTCTCGCCTTTTTGTCATCTTCATTGCCCGTATTCTCTACATATGTAAAAATCGAATTTTTACTTCGCTATTCAATATATAAAAATCGAATTTTTATTATACTATTCAATATATAAAAATCGAATTTTTACTTTGCTATTCAATATATAAAAATCGAATTTTTACTTCGCTATTCAATATATAAAAATCGAATTTTTACTTTGCTATTCAATATATAAAAATCGAATTTTTACTTCGCTATTCAATATATAAAAATCGAATTTTTACTTTGCTATTCAATATATAAAAATCGAATTTTTACTATACTATTCAATATATAAAAATCGAATTTTTACTTTGCTATTCAATATATAAAAATCTGATTCTTGTCAATTCGACTTCATATTAGAAATATAATCTTCCATGAATAAAAATATCCAACCTTTCATGATAAAAATATTCAACCTTTCATGATAAAAAAACATATCATTAAACATATATAACTTGTACTCAAATCGGAATTTTATAACATGCTATTTTAATTCAGAAAATTGAAATCAAAACAACGTAAATAAATAAATGAAAAAGCTCACTGGGCTATCGGTTAGAGGGGGGTGTTTGCTCGCGGTGGGGGCTCGTCGGAGCTGGAGGAGTGCGGCAGAGGCACGGCGGCGGCCACCTGAAGGTGCGACGGAGTTGTAGGGTTCGGGAAGTGGCGGGTCTGTGCGTTTTGGGGTGCGGGGGTTTGACTGGAACGGAGAAGAGAGGAGCGGGAGGGAGAGAGAGGCCACCAGCGACGACGTGGAGGAGGGTGGTTGTGCGGTGGGCGGCCAAGGCGGCGGTGGAGCGATTCCGCCCTTTTCGATTTCGTTTTTTTTATTTACTGAGTCAACGGTTTGAGAAGAGGAAAGGGGAAATTAAAGGGTTTTATAATAATTATTATATTATATTTAATCCCATAAAGCAACTTTTAAATTCGACCTCTAAACGAGCCCCACCGCCTGTCGTCCATAGCATTTCACCCCCATTCCGAACACAATGGGATATGTATCGCAGGCTGATTTGATCATTTCGATCGGTTTTCGTCAAAAACAACATATAACTATATATATTGGATTTGAACGCGCATTTCAATTTACCGGGGTCACGTACTAACTCGAAACATTCCCAAAAAATAGTTTCTAGCTTCGTATTGACGATACGGTCCTAATAAAACTAGTTTCGTCGAATTCTGAGACCGTTTGAAAAATGGCCAATTTCTAGTCGATTAAAATCAACTGAAACTGGTCAAACGCGTTTTCCTTTACCACGCTCACATATTGATTCGAAAGATTATGAAATTTGAAACCTAACAACCATTTGACATCACGGACCCAACAAAAGTGGTTTCGTCGAAATCCGAGGTCGTTTGCAAAATTTCCATTTTTAAGGGCCTGAATTTCATAGCGACTATTCAGAATTTTCAACTGGACATATCTTTTGATTCCCGCTATGAAATTTTGATTTTTCAGATTCATTGGAAAGATATCCTCAATTAGATCCTAACGATTTTGGTTTCACTAAAATCCGGTTTGTTTTGCACCCGGTACATTCAATTGAAGTTTGAAATCGAATTATCGAACTACCGCGGCATTTTCAATTCCTTTTATAATTATATATAATTATTTATATTCTAACGACGGCGTATATAATATATACGTTCGAATTATATTCAAAATAAATTTCTCGTCGATATTATTTAAAATAATTCATTTTGAATATTTAAAATTCGCTAAAATTGCCAAAATAAAATTTTTAAACTGGCCCATATTTTCGGGTTATTACAAGAGACGTGATTATTGTCAACTCTAGACCCGTGTGGGGTTTTTATTAATCTGGCAATTTTATCATTACAGTTTAAATAGTCCATATCAGTCATCAGTTCAACCTGTAAAATATAGTCATCGCCATACAAGCCTCTCGCTCGTATGGTAAATCTTCCACCTCGTCACACAAGCTCCAAATGCTTATGTGGCATATGATAAAGTATGCCTATCTTCCAGAAGTATGCCATGTAATGTAGTTCAAAATTAATTGTTGATATCCTATGGCGATGTTTATTATTTCACACAGAATAACCAGCACTCCGCATCCAATGGCACTCACAGGAGTTGATATAATAATAAAAGTGCGCATCCAACTCATTAAGGTTTACCTATTTGTCGAGCACGCAAATGAAATCTTTACTCAACAGCTATCCAATTTCCTGTTCAAACATATGTAATGCACAAGTATATATTTCTAACTATTTTTAATCAGTTCAATGTGTGATTTTATTGAATAAATTTGTTCTGGTTTTAATTGATGATATTCTAATCTTCTCTAAATCAAAGACCGAAAAGGAACATAACAATGGAAGCCGAAAAGGAACGAAGCCAAAAGTTGTTTAACAAATCATCTCAACTTCCATTATTTTGACTACGGCTTAAGTTCTTCAAATTTTCAGTTTCTAAGAACATTTCAAATTCTTCAAAAATTTGGCTAACACCCTAAATTTTCGAAAAATTTCGCCATAACCTCCCCTGCACCGGGAGCACCGGGAAAATCCCGAAATTGCCATATAGGCCTTCTGATCTCAAAAAGAAAAAGAAAAAGCCAAGCGGCTAGCCAATCAGCTCATAAAATCATCATCACCCAAACAAAACAGTAAATTATGGTAAACATGTACCTATTAGTCGGGCAAACAAATTTTATTCTCTGCTCTAGCCTCCTTGCTATGACTTGTTCAATGTAAGTACATGTATATGCATGCATATGCGACCAATTTTCAATACAATTCAATATTTGATACAATTAGGCTAAATGGTTCAAAATTATCAAACAAATAAACAAACAACATAGCCATCAATCAATTAGTGAATTTAACGTTTCAAATTCGTAATTTTGATACATATACAGAAAATCATGTTTTTGATGCCAAATCACAACAAATAAATCTATCTGTATAAGTTTTGGTTCTCACACAAGTCTAATGGAAATATATAGAAATCACACCTTCGTCACTCGAAAATAAATACTGGTAACGCTGCAGTATTATCAGAACCATCCCCGGGCAACTAGAGTGTGATCCTATATCTATCTAGTATATTAAAACTTCGAATATACGTTCATGACGCGTATACGCGAAATCTTTATATACTCGATCGTCCATATTCAAATACGTATAAAGCGATTTAAATTTTAAAACAAAATTGTTTTCATTTGAAAAACCATACTCTTCACACTCGTTCTAGGATACTACTGATCCTATCTCTAACGAGTCATTCTAATTGGATATTACTAATCCAATATCTGATGAATTCTTTCGTTTGGTTCTAATGTGTCTTGTTCTCGAGCTCTGTAAACCGAAGCTCTGATACCACTGTAAGAACCCGTAACTTCCCCATGAAGGAAAGAGCGGATACTTTGAGAACAACACACAAATGAACGCAGACGGAAGAACATTTCATTGTTTATTACAACAATTCCATCAGAATACAAGAATATACAGAGTATAAATGAATATATTACATTCGAAAATTATCAGAGATTACAATAAATTACATAGCAGCGGAATAACAATATAAACACAACTGAAAGTAATGCACGGATACGGAGCTTTCCGAGCATCGTTCCAGCTGTAAATCAGGATCATGTGAATATAAATCTGCAAAACCAAAACTACTAGCTGCCCGTGTCGAAAATAAGGGCACCTAGAGTTTAGGTTAAAACAATAAACTCCAGGTCAGTCATGGGACTGGTGTGAGAACTAAAACAGTTATTAATCTTTATTTTTAAAGTTAGGTAAATCAAGGGACCACGCCGTATAACACGGAACGGGTTTCCTCCCAAGAATACCAGTGCATAAAACAAATAGCGCAATGCTAAATAAAGAAAAATGAAGCTGTTATAAGACCCAGGTCCCATCACACAATGCAACGCAAGCCGGAGGATAGGGTTTTTACCATATAACAGCCAAAGCATGCTTGATACGTTTAAAACACATTATTTGGTACTATTATAGGTGTATAGTGTCAAAGCAGTTTCAATCATAAATGTCAATCATAGGCGGCATAGCTACCATCTACTATGTCGCCATACAAGGCTCTACAAATAAAACCGAAACACACGTATTGGAAATTGGATTCCATCATGAGCCGAGGCAAGGGGCAAGCTCCTCTGTGCATTCGAGACACTCTAGCAATGCCTCAGGACCCCACTCTGATCCTTTGGAACCTCCAAGGCCGGTCCTCTCTTACTTTTGAGGATTAATTATTCCTGAACACACGTTTCTCGGTCCTTACAGACCTATATCCGAGGCGCCTCATATCCAACCACCACACAAGTGAAAAGTATATAAATGTCAGGACTGGTAGGTCACTGACACCACCATAGCTAGAAAGAAACGTCGTGCACTCCTTGGGTCCGTATCCCGTTTTTGACTCCTATCGAGGTGTGAGGCTCGCGAATTCACGTTATACACAAAGCTATGGCACACAGGCCGTGCTTTGATCATCAACCACAAGACTTTGCTTTTCAACAGAGGCCTTGATCAATTTCCACTTACGCGTGCCACACTGGCAATTCACTCCATGCGACTGATGTCCATCGATATACAACCTCTGAGCTCGTACGTCTCAGAGAAGGGCGTTAAGCAAGAGAATAAATTCTCCGCCGCCAAACAGATGTATATTTAATAGAGATCAATCAAAATAGAATAAAATCCAATGTCAGACACACAATCCATTTACAAGTTCGTCCTGGGGCTGAACGAAACCGGAGGCACTTTCCTCGCATATCCATCCATTTCCAAGTACGTCTGGACGATCACCAACTGATTCCCTCATCTTGGGTGTACAGCCCAATCAAGATCATCAGTAATCACCCAAACGATGTGAAGACTTCCGGTCTTCAACCACCGTCTTCATCTTCGACATCTCGTCGAATCGGTTATTCAGGATGTGTATAAACCCGGCCTTTCTGAATAACCCACGTATATGATAAACAAATGTTACACAAACACAACAAGCGCCTAATTCTAATTCAGAATATTCTTTTATTCACAAAATCACATTCTTAGGGAAAGGTTCCCATTAATTTTATCCAAGATAAATTCTTCTAAATTTATTCTTTAATCTTCCTTTGGATATCATTTCAAACCATGTTATGGTTTTCCAAACTAGTCGGGATTAGCGAACCACACCGTAGTAATTATTTATTTTATTTCCCAATCTCAACCTATTCATCCCCTGGAGCAAAACTCGTAATACTCCATATCTAACACCAAGGTGTTATCGGTAAAATTAATTACCATTTCACGTTCAAATCTAATTAAAGATTTAACTATCGCTTTGGAGCAAAACTGGTGGTACTCCATTCTCGATCACCTTTCAGATTTGATAATTTAAATTATCAATTCACTTTTCAATCTGATTAAAGGTTCATTAAAACTTCACTTAGTTTTAATCTTTTCAAAAATCAATATCCTGCCTTTAACTGGGTTAAAGAACCAATGTCATTTAAAACACGATTCACGATAAACCCAAAATCACACTCTATTGTTAATCGGGTTAAAGAACAGGTGTTGTTCAAAACACCGCTGACGATAAACCCAAAAACCACTTCAAATTCAATTCCAATTAAATATTATTTAATTGATACACTTCATTAAATCTAAATAGAAAGATTTAATCTTTTTCTCTATTGGGCTTAAGAACAGTGTTAATGAAGACACCGTTCACGACAAACCCAAATCACATTTGATATTAAATACAAGTCTCTGAATAGAAAATATACCGGCTTATATTCAATTTCAAATTCTGAAACCAACAAATATCGTATTGGAAATAACGATATCGAATATATCTTTCAAATTCCCATAACAATATCTGTATAGTCACGAAATCCAACATCGAAATATTCCGAAGATAATTTCGATTCAACTCCAGTCCAATCCATGTATTGGGAATATTGATTATTTTTAAAATCACTTTCAAATTCAATTTATTTATTTCAAAAATAAATTGATTTTAATTCTAGTTCAAAACTAGTTCATTTCGACAAAAATCTATTTTTATCCTTTCAAATATGGAGTTTTTCATCCTAGTTCTTTCTAATTCACATATTATGATTTTACACAAATTATTAGTATTTTTAATAATATTATCAAGGCCAGTACAGTCGATTTCCATCAACGGCCATCGAACTGCACTTATAGCGACCTTTTTCAAATTTGATTTGGACATAATTCCAAATCCAACCGTTGGATTTCAGATTTCTAATATTCATTGGAAAGCTCTTTTCGATTCGAACCCAATGGTTCTGGTTTTAGGAGAATCCGACGGTCGGATCTCCCGCAACGTCAATTCGAAGTCAATGGTCGAAATTCACGAACTGCCGCGGCGCGGCGCGTTCTATTCAGGCCATTATATATAATATATATATATATATATATATATATTATATATATTTCGTCGATTTCCTTTTTAAAACATATTTTATAAATCGTTTTAAATTCGTTTCAAAAACAATTTCAACTTCATCTTCAATTTCGAATCGATTTGATTTCAATTCAATTCGAATTCATTTCAATTTTTATTTAATTCGAATTCAAATTCGTTTCAATTCAATTCAAATTCTAATTCGTTTCAATTCCATTCAATTTGAATTTACCTTCTATTTAATTCAATTTGAATTCATTTCAAATTGATTTCAATTCAATTTTAGTTCGTTTTAAATTTCATTCAAAATGATTTCAATTCGTTTTTAATTCAATTTCAATTTAGTTCAATTTGAATTCATTTCAAATTGATTTCAATTCAATTTCAGTTCGTTTTAAATTTCATTCAAAACGATTTCAATTCGTTTTTAATTCAATTTCAATTTAATTCAATTTGAATTCATTTCTATTCAATTCGAATTCAAATTCACTTTCTATTCAATTCGAATCGAATTCATTTCCTACTCGATTTGAATTCATTTCAAATTGATTCAATAAAATTTCAATTTGAATTTTAATCTAATTTAATTTGAATTTCATTTCAAAATATTAAATTTTGAAATCACTTTTCAATATTCATTATAAAACGAATAAAATCGATATAAATATCGTTCGCGTCAAAATAACACATCTCTAATCAACACGGCTTTATATTTTTCAAAAACTTCTTTATTCTGTTCAACAAATGAATATTTATTCCGTTCAACACATGAATATATATCCCATTCAACACATGAATCTATATTTCTTTCAACACACGTCTATTTTTGTTATGTAAAATATTTTATAAAATTAGGGTATCTATCGTTTGATTTTCAATTAGACTCCACCGTGAAGTAGTTCTAATTTTAAATATGATAAAGATGTAATTTTTATTATTCAAAATATTTTACTCAACACATGAATAGCTTCAACACATGAACATCGTCAACACATGACTATTTTTATATTCAACACATGAATTTTCTGTTATAATATTCATTATTTTCCCGATTGGAATGAGGCCCAATCAATTACCATATAACGTTAATTAGATGGATTCCATACAACACATGTATATAATAGCAACGATAAATAATCAACAATCATCCAAAGTGCACCACACAACTGCATAAGCATCAAATATAAATATTTAGCGCCTACACAACCTGCCGACCAATCGATCGACATACAATTAAATAATTGGGATTAGTGTACCCAAATATCATCCCAACACCCGTGTGGGGTTTCAAATCAACAAACACATATTTTTATTCGTGCAGTTGGGCGATGTGTAAAATTTATCATCCCAATCAATATCAGTCAAATCAGCGTATATAAACAAATCAGCCGATTTGTTTATAAATATTCATTTATTCACATTCACGTTAAAAATTATATTTTCAATGATAATTAATTTATTTCAACACATTAATCTATATTATCGATTTCACATCAACATCACAAACAAATTTTCACAACACATCAACCAAACAAACAAGCCGTCCATGGTCTGTGGACGACGGGTGTCGGGTGCTGCTAAGCACCGTCTGCATCCTAGTATATATATATATATATATAACTAGAAAAAAAAAATTAGAGTGAGAAGTTCCCCGTGAAGGAAAGAGCGGATACTTTTGAGAACAAGCCACAACGGAACGCAAACAGAAGAACATTTCATTGCTTATTACTACAATTCCATCAGAATACAAGAATATACAGAGCATGAATAAATATTACACAGAAAATATCAGAGATTTAAATTACATTTAAATACATCGCAGCGGAAATAATACAAAACACAACTAGAAGAGATATACGGATACAGAGCCTTCCGGATATCGTTCCAGCTGTAGATCAGGATCCTGTGAATATAAATCTGCAAAACCAAAACTACTAGCTGCCCGTGTGGAAATAGAGGCACCTAGAGTTTAGGTTAAAACAATAAACTCCAGGTCAATCATGTGACTGGTGTGAGAACTAAAACAGTTATTAATCTTTGTTTTTAAAGTTAGGTAAATCAAGGGACCACGCCGTATAACACGGAACGGGTTTCCTCCCAAGAATACCAGTGCATTTAAGTAAATAGCGCAATGCTTTTTCTAAAAATGAAGCTATTATAAGACCCAGGTCCCATCACACAATGCAACGCAAGCCGGAGGATAGGGTTTTCCCATATAATAGCCAAACATGCTTAGTACGTTTTAAAACCAAATCATTTGATACTATAATAAGTGTATAGTGTCAAAACAATTTCAATCATACATATCAATCATAGACGGCATGGGTACCATATATCATGTCGCCTTACTAGGCTCTACAAATAAAGCCGAAATACACGTATTGGAAAGTTGAATTTCCATCATGGTGGCTCCTGATTCGAAAGATCGATCGCGTAGTGCAATTCCCCACGGCTTACGTCCCAGCAAGAGAAAACACCGTAATGCACATCCGCACTTTTGGGACCAGAGTATCACTGCGGCTTACGTCCCAGCGAGAGAAAACACTGCTTACTCTATCCCTCTGAGCACTAAGCTCATCTCGGTCGACCGAATCCACGACACCACTAAGGTGCCCATCCACTAAAAAGCATATTGATCAAACCATCAGTTTACCACCATACCGTGGTGTGAGGCTCGTGAATCAACGCTATACACAAAGCTGTGCTATATTAAAGCTACGCTTTGATCATCATCCACCAAACTTTGCTTTTCAACAAAAGTCTGGATCACTGCATCTCAACATGTCACACTATCAATCCATATTGTACCACTGATTTCTGCCAATATAACCTCTGAGCTCGTATGTCCCAGAGAAGGGCGTTAAGAAAGAGAATAAATTCTCCACCGCCAAACAGATATATATTTAGCAGAGATCAACGAATACTATATAAAGGAATACAATGTCAGACACACCATCCATTTACAAGTCCGTTCTAGGTCTAAACGAAACCGGAGGTACTTTCCTCACATATCCGTCGACCTCCAAGCACGTCTGGACGACTACTACTTTAGCCCCCTTCAAGGTAGCTACTCCCATCGTGAGCATCAGTGGCACCCATCCATTCGATGTGAAGATCGTCGGCCTTGCACCGTCTTCAATCACTTCGACTCGTCGTCGAATCAGTTATTCAGAATGGGTTATACACGGACTTTCTGAATAACTCGCGTATCTTAATCAATAAGTTTTATAAAACACAATATACGCCTCATTCCAATTCAGAATATTCTTTTATTCAGATATTCACACTCCTAGGGAAAAGATTCCCATTAATTTTATCAAAGATAAATTCTTTTAAATTTATTCTTTAATCTTCCTTTGGATATCATTTCAAACCATATCATGGTTTTCCAAACTAGTCGGGATTAGCGGACCACACCAAAGTAATTATTTATTTTATTTCCCAATCCCAGCCTATTTATCCCATGGAGCAAAACTGTTACTACCCCATAACTAACACCACGGTGTTATCGGTAAATTTAATTACCATTTCCCGTTCAAATCTAATTAAAGATTTAACCATCGCTAGGAGCAAAAATGGTGATACTCCCCTTTCGATCATTTCCAAAGTTTGATAATTTAAATTATCAATTCATATTTCAATCTAATTAACGATTCATTAAAACTCCTTTTACTGGGTTAAAGAACTAATGTCATTTAAAACACAGTTCACGATAAACCCAAATCACATTCTATTTCAATTCCAATAAAATATATTAGAAATTCTGGTTATTTAAAACCCATTTCAAATTCAATTTATTTGTTTCAAAAATAAATTGATTTTTATTCTAGTTCAAAACTAGTTCATTTCGATAAAAATCTATTTTTATCTTTTCAAATATGGAGTTTTTCATCCCAGTTTTTCCCAAATCATTTCTTATGATTCTACACAAATTATAGATATTTTTAATTATTTTATCAAGGCCCGTACGGTCGATTTCCATCTACGGCCATCGAACTGCACTTACAACGACCTTTTCTGAAATTGATTTGGACATAATTCCCAATCCAACCGTTAGATTTCAAAATTCTAATATTCATTGGAAATCTCTTTTCGATACGAACCCAACGGTTCCGGTTTGAGGAGAATCCGACGGTCGGATCTCCCGTAATGTCCGTTCGAAGTCAATGGTCGAAATTCACGAACTACCGCGGCGCGTTCTATTCAGGCCATCATATTATATATATATATATATATATATATATATATATATACACACACACACACTTCGTCGATTTCTATTTAAAACGAATTTTATAAATCATTTTAAATTCGTTTTCAAAACGATTCAACTTCATTTCAGATTCAAATAAAAATTGAATTTTTCCCAATATAAATTCGTTTTAAATTCATTTCAAATTGATTTCAATTCAAATTCGATTCTATTGAATTCTAATTCAAATTCATTTCTATTCAATTTCAATTCGAATTCGGTTTATATTTAATTCAATTCGATTTTTTTAATATTTAATTCAATTCGAATTTGTTTTATATTCAATTCAATTCGAATTCACTTTATATTCAATTCAATTCGAATTTGTTTTATATTCAATTCAATTCGAATTCACTTTATATTCAATTCAATTCTAATTTGTTTTATATTCGATTCAATTCGAATTCACTTTATATTCAATTCAATTCGAATTCACTTTATATTCAATTCAATTCGAATTCACTTTATATTCAATTCGAATTCACTTTATATTCAATTCAATTCGAATTCACTTTATATTCAATTCAATTCGAATTCGTTTTATATTCAATTCAATTCGAATTCGTTTTATATTCAATTCAATTCGAATTCGTTTTATATTCAATTCAATTCGAATTCACTTTATATTCAATTCAATTCGAATTCGTTTTATATTCAATTCAATTCGAATTCACTTTATATTCAATTCAATTCGAATTCGTTTTATATTCAATTCAATTCAAATTCACTTTATATTCAATTCAATTCGAATTCACTTTATATTCAATTCAATTCGAATTCACTTTATATTCAATTCAATTCGAATTCACTTTATGTTCAATTCAATTCGAATTTGTTTTATATTCAATTCAATTCGAATTCGTTTTATATTCAATTCAATTCGAATTCGTTTTACATTCAATTCGAATTCGTTTTATATTCAATTCAATTCGAATTCGTTTTATATTCAATTCAATTCGAATTCGTTTTATATTCAATTAAATTCGAATTCACTTTATATTCAATTCAATTCGAATTCACTTTATATTCAATTCAATTCGAATTCACTTTATATTCAATTCAATTCAAATTCACTTTAAAAACGAATATAATCGATATCAATATCGTTCGCGTCAAAATAGCGCATTTCTAATCAACATGGCTTTATATTTTTCAATAACTTCTTTATTATATTCAACAAATGAATATTCATTCTATTCAACACATGAATCTATATTTCTTTCACCACATGACTAATCTCAACAAATGAGTACTGTCAACACGTTAATCTTTATTTTAAAATATTCTTTATTTTCCCAATTGGAATGAGGCCCAATCTATTACCATATATCTATAATTATATGGATTTCATACAACACATGTATATAATAGCAACGATAAACAATCAACCATCATCCAAAGTGCACCACACAACTGCATAAGCATCAAATATAATTAATCAACGCTTACACAGTCTGTCGACCAATCGATCGACATACAATTAAATAATTGGGATTAGTGTACTCAAATATCATCCCAACACCCGTGTGGGGTTTCAAATCAACAAACACAGATTTTTATTTGTGCAGTTGGGTGATGTGTAAAATTTATCATCCCAATCAATATCAGTCAAATCAGTGTATATAAACAAATCGGCCGATTTGTTTATAAATATTTATTTATTCACATTCACGTTAAAAATTATATTTTTAACTATAAAATATTTTCCACTATAAAATATTTTATTTCGTTTCACATCCACATCACAAACAGATTTCACAATACATCAATCAAACAAACAATCCATCCATGGTCTGTGGATGACGGGTGTCGGGTGCTGCTAAGCACCATCTGCATCCTAGTATATACATATATATATATATATATATATATAACTAGAAAATGAAATTTGAGTGAGAAGTTCTCACCAATAGCTAATCCAATTCACCACGACTCTTCATATGTAGGAAATCTTCATCGTTCTTCCACGCAGTCTGTTCCACGAAGTATATGTTAAAAATTATATTTTTAATATATAAAGGTCGAATTTTTATTATCATACCTATATAACAATCACATTTTTATTCTTTCTATAATACAAAAAATTATATTTTTATTCTTTCTATAATATAAAATTATCGCCTTTTCAACTATATTCATATATAATTCTAGAAAATATCGTCTTCCTATTTTATTTTTTAAAACAACTTCTTTTTATATTTTTAAACAACTTCTTTAAACAATGTTAATTATATTTTAAAAACTGAAATTTAAACAATGTTAATTATGTTTACAAACATTATGCTAATTTTTATATATACGAAAACAATTTTAATTTTGTAAAAAAAAAAACTGGGTTTAAACTATGTTTTTATATTTAAAAACTGCTTTAAAAACTAAGCATAAGTAAAATAAAACCAAAAAAAAAAAAACAAAAAACAAAACCTTGGTCTGTAAGGTGATTTCCCGTATGCGACTGAAGCTCCTAGGCTAGGTTTTCACCTAGCGCCGCCACCGTTCGCCTTTGTCCAGATCGGACCCCCCCACTTGAAAGCCCTTCGAAAACCGCACCCATCCCCACCAACCGCTTCCAGATCGACAGCCCCTCCTCGTCGGAATTTGGCCTCGAACGACGCTCGTTCGAGCCCTTGGATCTCCACAACCACGAACCCATTTACGATCAAACCTCCCTGGATCTGTAGCCCCCATTTCATACTTCAATTTGGGTTTTATAAATTTCGGTTATTATTGTTTAGATCGAACGAGAATTGTGGAGGAAGGTTCGAACGATTTCGTTCGTTCATGAAGAAGAGGGCGACGCTGAGAGTAATGAGGGGCTAGGGTTTTCTTATTTTATATTTATATGTTATTTTCATTTCCACTAATACCCTTGTATTGATATCAACACCAAATTAAACCCAATGAGTGTCGCCCCTAGCTAATTACCCCCATTTTGAACACAATGGGATATGCTGCGTAACTCAACTCGGCTGTTACGATCAGTTTTCATTTAAATTAACATTTAAATCATTATATTGAATTTTAAACGTACATTTCAATTTACTAGGGCCACATACTAACTCTAAAAATCCCCAAAAAATATTTTCTAGCTTCGTATTGACGATACGGTCCTAACAAAACTAGTTTCGTCGAATTCTGAGACCGTTTGAAAAATGGCCATTTTCCAGTCGATTAAAATCAACTAAAACTGGTCAAACGCGTTTTCCTTCGCCACGCTCACATATTGATTTGAAAAATTATGAAAATTGAAATCTAACAATAACTTGACATCACGGATCCAACAAAAGTGGTTTCGTCGAAATCCGAGGTCTTTTGCAAAATGGCTATTTTTAAGGGTCGAAATTCCATAGCGACTATTCAGAATTTTCAATTGGACATATCTTTTGACCCCCACTATGAAATTTTGATTTTTTGGATTCGTTGGAAAGATATCCTCAAATAAATCCTATTATTTTTGGCTTCACTAAAATCCGGTTTATTTTGCACCTGGTACATTCATTTGAAGTTTGAAATCGAATTATCGAACTACCGCGCCATTTTCAATTCCTTTTATAATTAAAATAAAATTTTATATTCTAACGACAACGTATATAAATATATACATTCTAATTCTATTCAAAATAAATTTCTCAACGATATTATTTAAAATAACCTATTTTAAATATAGAAAATTCACTAAAATTGCCAAAATAAAAATTATAAACTGGCCCAGATTTTCGGGTTGTTACAATCTCCCCCACTTAAAACTTTTCGTCTCCGAAAAGAAACAAAGTCGAAAGTGGTTTGATTAATCAACTCTACGTTCTATCTGGCTTCCATTCTCCAACTTTTCAGTTTCTGAGAATTTCCAAATACTTCAAAAATTTGGCTAACACCCGAAATTTTAGAAAAATTTCGCCATAACCTCCTTTGTATGGGGAGAGGTTTGGAAATTTATTAGGCCGTATTAGGTACCCAATAAATCCTAATAAGCATACACATATTTATAGTGATATATTCTGGTGTTTACAGGGGAGCGTGTATTGATAATAACTCCAGAGAATAAATTCTCGTCACCCTGTCAAAGCCTAAGGGAGTGTGTATTTTAAATGTTCCAGAGGATAAATCCTCGTCACCTCGTCCCGTGTGGGAAATAAATAGTCCATGTGCCGTATCTAATAACTAGAGAGACGTGATTATTGTCAACTCTAGACCCGTGTGGGGTTTTTATTAATCTGGCAATTTTATCGTTACAATTTAAATAGTCCATATCAGTCATCAGTTCAACCTGTAAAATATAGTCATCGCCATACAAGCCTCTCGCTCGTATGGTAAATCTTCCACCTCGTCACACAAGCTCCAAATGCTTATGTCGTATATGATGAAGTATGCCTATCTTCTGAAGTATGCCATGTAATGTAGTTCAAAATTAATTGTTACTATCCTATGGCGATGTTTATTATTTCACACAGAATAACCAGCACTCCGCATCCAATGACATTCATAGGAGTTGATATAATAATATTTCGCATCCAACTCATTAAGGTTTACCTATTTGTCGGACACGCAAATAAAACTTTTACTCAACATCTGTCCAATTTCCTGTTCAAACATATATAATGCACAAGTATATATTTCTAACTATTTTCTTATCAGTTCAATGTGTGATTTAATTGAATAAATTTGTTCTGGTTTTTTTTATTGATGATATTCTAATCTTCTCTAAATCAAAGGCCGAAAAGGAACATAACAATGGAAGCCGAAAAGGAACGAAGCCGCAAGTTGTTTAACAAATCAACTCAACTTCCTTTATTTTGACTACGGCTTAAGTTCTTCAACTTTTCAGTTTCTAAGAACTTTTCAAATTTTTCAAAAATTTGGCTAACACCCTAAATTTTCGAAAAATTTCACCATAACCTCCCCTGCACCGGGAGCACCGGGAAAATCCCGAAATTGCCATATAGGCCTTCTGATCTCAAAAAGAAAAAGAAAAGGCCAAGCGACTAGCCAATCGACTCATAAAATCATCATCACCCAAACAAAACAGTAAATTATAGTAAATATGTACCTATTTGTCGGGCAAACAATTTTATTCTTCTGCTCTAGCCTCTTTGCAATTACCTGTTCAATGTAAGTACATGCATATGCAAGCATTTGCAACTAATTTTCAATACAGTTCAATATTTGGTTCAATTAGGCTAAATGGTTCAAAATATCAAACAAATAAACAAACAACACAAACATCAATCAATTAGTGGATTAACGTTTCAAATTCATAATTTTACTACATATACAGAAAATCATGTTTTTGATGCAAATCACAACAATAAATCTATCTAGTTTTGGTTCTCACACCAGCCTAATGGAAATATGTAGACATCACACTTTTGAAACTCGAATATAAATTCTGATGATGTATGTACTATATAGTGATCATCAAAACCATCCCCGGGCGACTAGAATGTGATTCTATATCTATCCAGTATATTAAAACTTCGAATACACGTTCATGACGCGTATATACAAAACCTTTATATACTGGATCGTCCAAATCTAATACAACTAAAATATTCAAATACGTATACTAAATTTAAATTTTCGAAACAAAATTGTTTTCATTTGAAAAATATACTCTTCACACTCGTTCTAGGATACTACTGATCCTATCTCTAACGAGTTATTCTAATTGGATATTACTAATCCAATATCTGATGAATTCTTTCGTCTAGTCTAACGTGTCATGTTCTCGAGCTCTGTAACCAATGCTCCGATACCAACTGTGAGCACCTGTGTCTTCCCCGTGAAGGAAAGAGCGGATACTTTTGAGAACAAGCCACAACGGAACGCAAACAGAAGAACATTTCATTGCTTATTACAACAATTCCATCAGAATACAAGAATATATAGAGCATGAATAATTATTACACAGAAAATATCATAGATTTAAATTACGTTTAAATACATCGCAGCGGAAATAATACAAAACACAACTAGAAGAGATATACGGATACAGAGCTTTCCGGATATCGTTCCAGCTGTAGATCAGGATCCTGTGAATATAAATCTGCAAAACCAAAACTACTAGCTGCGCGTGTGGAAATAGGGGCACCCAGAGTTTAGGTTAAAACAATAAACTTTAGGTCAGTCATGTGACTAGTGTGAGAACTAAAATAGTTATTAATCTTTGTTTTTAAAGTTAGGTAAATCAAGGGACCACGTCGTATAACACGGAACGGGTTTCCTCCCAAAAATACCAATGCATCTAAGTTAATAGCGCAATGCTTTTTCTAAAAATGAAGCTATTATAAGACCCAGGTCCCATCACACAATGCAACGCAAGCCGGAGGATAGGGTTTTCCCTTATAATAGCCAAACATGCTTAGTACGTTTTAAAACCAAATCATTTGATACTATAATAAGTGTATAGTGTCAAAACAATTTCAATCATAAATATCAATCATAGATGGCATGGGTACCATATATCATGTCGCCATACTAGGCTCTACAAATAAAGCTAAAATACACGTATTGGAAAGTTGGATTTCCATCATGGTGGCTCCTGATTCGAAAGATCGATCGCGTAGTGCAATTCCCCACGGCTTACGTCCCAGCAAGAGAAAACACCGTAATGCACATTCACACTTTTGTGACCAGAGTATCGCTGCGGCTTACGTCCCAGCGAGAGAAAACACCGCTTACTCTATCCCTCTGAGCACTAAGCTCCTCTCGGTTGACCGAATCCACGACACCACTAAGGTGCCCATCCACTAAAAGGCATACTGATCAAACCATCAGTTTACCACCATACCGGGGTGTGAGGCTCGCGAATCAACGCTATACACAAAGTCATGCTTTATTAAAGCTACGCTTTGATCATCATCCACCAAACTTTGCTTTTCAACAAAAGGCTGGATCACTGCATCTCAGCATGTCACACTATCAATCTATATCGTACCACTGATTTCTGCCAATATATAACCTCTGAGCTCGTATGTCCCAGAGAAGGGCGTTAAGCAAGGGAATAAATTCTCCACCGCCAAACAGATATATATTTAGCAGAGATCAACGAATACAATGTCAGACACACCATCCATTTACAAGTCCGTTCTAGGTCTGAACGAAACCGGAGGAACTTTCCTCGCATATCCGTCGACCTCCAAGCACATCCGGACGACTACTACTTTAGCCCCCTTCAAGGTAGCTACTCCCATCGTGAGCATCAGTAGCACCCATCCATTCAATGTGAAGATCATCAGCCTTGCACCATCTTCAATCTCTTCGACTCGTCGTCGAATCAGTTATTCAGAATGGGTTATACCCGGACTTTCTGAATAACTCGCGTATCTTAATCAACAAGTGCTATAAAACATAATATATGCCTCATTCCAATTCAGAATATTCTTTTATTCAGATATTCACACTCCTAGGGAAAAGATTCCCATTAATTTTATCAAAGATAAATTCTTTTAAATTTATTCTTTAATCTTCCTTTGGATATCATTTTAAACCATATCATGGTTTTCCAAACTAGTCGGGATTAGCGGACCACACCGAAGTAATTATTTATTTTATTTCCCAATCCCAGCCTATTTATCCCATGGAGCAAAACTGTTATTACCCTATAACTAACATCACGGTGTTATCGGTAAATTTAATCACCATTTCCCGTTCAAATCTAATTACAGATTTAACCATCGCTAGGAGCAAAACTGGTGATACTCCCTTTTCGATCATTTCCAAAGTTTGATAATTTAAATTATCAATTCATATTTCAATCTAATTAAAGATTCATTAAAACTACTTTTACTGGGTTAAAGAACTAATGTCATTTAAAACACAGTTCACGATAAACCCAAATCACATTCTATTTCAATTCCAATAAAATATATTAGAAATTCTGTTTATTTAAAACCCATTTCAAATTCAATTTATTTGTTTCAAAAATAAATTGATTTTTATTCTAGTTCAAAACTAGTTCGTTTCGATAAAAATCTATTTTTATCTCTTCAAATATGGAGTTTTTCATCCCAGTTTTTCCCAAATCATTTCCTATGATTTTACACAAATTATAGATATTTTTAATTATTTTATCAAGGCCCGTACAGTCGATTTCCATCTACGGCCATCGAACTACACTTACAACGACCTTTTCTGAAATTGATTTGGACATAATTCCCAATCCAACCGTTAGATCTCAAATTTCTAATATTCATTGGAAAGCTCTTTTCGATACGAACCCAACGGTTCCGGTTTGAGGAGAATCCGATGGTCGGATCTCCCGTAATGTCCGTTCGAAGTCAATGGTCGAAATTCGCAAACTGCCGCGGCGCGTTCTATTCGGGCCATTATATATATATATGTATATATATATATATATATGTATGTATATATATATATTATAATGTATACTTCGTCGATTTCTATTTAAAACGAATTTTATAAATCGTTTTAAATTCGTTTTCAAAACGATTCAACTTCATTTCAGATTCAAATCAAAATTGAATTTTTCCCAATATAAATTCGTTTTAAATTCATTTCAAATTGATTTCAATTCAAATTCGATTCTATTCAATTCCAATTCGAATTAATTTCTATTCAATTTCAATTCGAATTCGTTTTATATTCAATTCAATTCGAATTTGTTTTATATTCAATTCAATTCGAATTCACTTTATATTCAATTCAATTCGAATTTGTTTTATACCCAATTCAATTCGAATTCACTTTATATTCAATTCAATTCGAATTTGTTTTATATTCAATTCAATTCGAATTCACTTTATATTCAATTCAATTCGAATTCACTTTATATTCAATTCAATTCGAATTCACTTTATATTCAATTCAATTCGAAATCACTTTATATTCAATTCAATTCGAATTCACTTTATATTCAATTCAATTCGAATTCGTTTTATATTCAATTCAATTCGAATTCGTTTTATAGTCAATTCAATTCGAATTCGTTTTATATTCAATTCAATTCGAATTCACTTTATATTCAATTCAATTCGAATTCACTTTATATTCAATTCAATTCGAATTTTTTTTATATTCAATTCAATTCGAATTCGTTTAATATTCAATTCAATTCGAATTCGTTTTATATTCGATTCAATTCGAATTCACTTTTTATTCAATTCAATTCGAATTCACTTTATATTCAATTCAATTCGAATTCACTTTATATTCAATTCAATTCGAATTCACTTTATATTCAATTCAATTCGAATTTGTTTTATATTCAATTCAATTAGAAATCGTTTTATATTCAATTCAATTCGAATTCGTTTTATGTTCAATTCAATTCGAATTCACTTTATATTCAATTCAATTCGAATTCACTTTATATTCAATTCAATTCGAATTTATTTTATATTCAATTAATTCGAATTCGTTTTATATTCAATTTCGTTTTATATTCAATTCAATTCGAATTCACTTTATATTCAATTCAATTCGAATTCACTTTATATTCAATTCAATTCGAATTCACTTTATATTCTATTCAATTCGAATTCACTTTATATTCAATTCAATTCGAATTCACTTTATATTCAATTCAATTCGAATTCACTTTAAAAACGAATATAATCGATATCAATATCGTTCGCGTCAAAATAGCGCATTTCTAATCAACACGGCTTTATAATTTTCAATAACTTCTTTATTCTATTCAACAAATGAATATTCGTTCTATTCAACACATGAATCTATATTTCTTTCACCACATGACTAATCTCAACAAATGAGTACTGTCAACACGTTAATCTTTATTTTAAAATATTCTTTATTTTCCCAATTGGAATGAGGCCCAATCTATTACCATATATCGTTAATTATATGGATTCCATATAACACATATATATAATAGCAACGATAAACAATCAACCATCATCCAAAGTGCACCACACAACTGCATAAGCATCAAATATAATTAATCAACGCTTACATAGTCTGTCGACCAATCGATCGACATACAATTAAATAATTGGGATTAGTGTACTCAAATATCATCCCAACACCCGTGTGGGGTTTCAAATCAACAAACACAGATTTTTATTTGTGCAGTTGGGTGATGTGTAAAATTTATCATCCCAATCAATATCAGTCAAATCAGTGTATATAAACAAATCAGCCGATTTGTTTATAAATATTTATTTATTCACATTCATGTTAAAAATTATATTTTTAACTATAAAATATTTTCCACTATAAAATATTTTATTTCGTTTCACATCCACATCACAAACAGATTTCACAACACATCAATCAAACAAACAAGCCATCCATGGTCTGTGGATGACGGGTGTCGGGTGCTGCTAAGCACCGTCTGCATCCTAGTATATATATATATAACTAGAAAATGAAATTTGAGTGAGAAGTTCTCACCAATAGCTAATCCAATTCACCACGACTTTTCATATGTAGGAAATCTTCATCGTTTTTCCATGGAGTCTGTTCCACGAAGTATATGTTAAAAATTATATTTTTAATAACGCTACTTCTTATATAAAGGTCGAATTTTTATTATCATACCTATATAACAATCCTATTTTTATTCTTTCTATAATATAAAAAATTATATTTTTATTCTTTCTATAATATAAAAATATCGCCTTTTCAACTATATTCATATATAATTCTAGAAAATATCGTCTTCCTATTTTTTTTTAAAACAACTTCTTTTTATATTTTTAAACAACTTCTTTAAACAATGTTAATTATATTTTAAAAACTGAAATTTAAACAATGTTAATTATGTTTACAAACATAATGCTAATTTTTATATATATGAAAACAATTTTAATTTCATAAAAAAAACTGGGTTTAAACTATGTTTTTATGTTCAAAAATTGCTTTAAAAACTAAGCATAAGTAAAAAAAACCAAAAAAAAAAACCTTGGTCTGTAAGGTGATTTCTCGTATGCGACTGAAGCTCCTAGGCTAGGTTTTCACCTAGCGCCACCACCGTTCGCCTTTGTCCAGATCGGACCCCCCCCCACTTGAAAGCCCTTCGAAAACCGCACCCACCCCCACTAACCGCTTCCAGATCGACAGCCCCTCCTCGCCAGAATTTGGCCTCGAACGGCGCTCGTTCGAGCCCTTGGATCTCCACAACCACGAACCCATTTACGATCAAACCTCCCTGGATCTGTAGCCCCCATTTCATACTTCAATTTGGGTTTTATAAATTTCGGTTATTATTGTTTAGATCGAACGAGAATTGTGGAGGAAGGTTCGAACGATTTCGTTCGTTCATGAAGAAGAGGGCGGCGCTGAGAGTAATGAGGGGCTAGGGTTTTCTTATTTTATATTTATATATTATTTTTATTATTTTTATTTCCACTAATACCCTTGTATTGATATCAACACCAAATTAAACCCAACGAGTGTCGCCCCTAGCTAATTACCCCCATTCTGAACACAATGGGATATGCTGCTTAACCCAACTCGGCTGTTACGATCAGTTTTCATTTAAATTAACATTTAAATCATTATATTGAATTTTAAACATACATTTCAATTTACCAGGGCCACATGCTAACTCTAAAAATTCCCAAAAAATATTTTCTAGCTTCGTATTGACGATACGATCCTAAAAAAACTAGTTTCGTCGAATTCTGAGACCGTTTGAAAAATGGCCATTTTCCAGTCGATTAAAATCAACTGAAACTGGTCAAACGCGTTTTCCTTCGCCGCGCTCACATATTGATTCGAAAAATTATGGAAATTGAAATCTAACAATAACTTGACATCACGGATCCAACAAAAGTGGTTTCATCGAAATCCGAGGTCATTTGCAAAATGGCTATTTTTAAGGGCCGAAATTCCATAGTGACTATTCAGAATTTTCAACTGGACATATCTTTTGACCCCCAATATGAAATTTTGATTTTTCGGATTCGTTAGATATCCTCAAATAGATCCTATTATTTTCGGTTTCACTAAAATCCGGTTTATTTTGCACCCGGTTCATTCATTTGAAGTTTGAAATGGAATTATCGAACTACCGCGCCATTTTCAATTCCTTTTATAATTAAAATAAAATTTTATATTCTAACGACGACGTTTATAAATATATACGTTCTAATTCTATTCAAAATAAATTTCTCATCGATATTATTTAAAATAACCTATTTTAAATATAGAAAATTCGCTAAAATTTCCAAAATAAAAATTTTAAACTGGCCCAGATTTTCGGGTTGTTACAATCTCCCCCACTTAAAACTTTGAGAACAACACACAAATGAACGTAGACGGAAGAACATTTCATTGTTTATTACAACAATTCCATCAAAATACAAGAATATACAGAGTATAAATGAATAAATTACATTCGAAAATTATCAGAGATTACAATAAATTACATAGCAGCGGAAAAACAATATAAACACAACTGAAAGTAATGCACGGATACAGAGCTTTCCGAGCATCGTTCCAGCTGTAAATCAGGATCCTGTGAATATAAATCTGCAAAACCAAAACTACTAGCTGCCCATGTCGAAAATAAGGGCACCCAGAGTTTAGGTTAAAACAATAAACTCCAGGTCAGTCATGGGACTGGTGTAAGAACTAAAACAGTTATTAATCTTTATTTTTAAAGTTAGGTAAATCAAGGGACCACGCCATATAAAACGGAACGGGTTTCCTCCCAAGAATACCAGTGCATAAAACAAACAGCGCAATGCTAAATAAAGAAAAATGAAGCTGTTATAAGACCCAGGTCCCATCACACATTGCAACGCGAGTCGGAGGATAGGGTTTTTACCTTATAACAGCCAAAGCATGCTTGATACGTTTAAAACACATTATTTGATACTATTATAGGTGTATAGTGTCAAAACAGTTTCAATCATAAATATCAATCATAGGCGGCATAGCTACCATCTACTATGTCGCCATACTAGGCTCTACAAATAAAACCGAAATACACGTATTGGAAATTGGATTCCATCATGAGCCGAGGCAAGGGGCAAGCTCCTCTGCGCGTTCGAGACACTCTAGCAATGCCTCAGGACCCCACTCTGATCCTTTGGAACCTCCAAGGCTGGTCCTCTCTTACTTTTAAGGATTAATTATTCCTGAACACACATTTCCCGGTCCTTACAGACCTATATCCGAGGCGCCTCGTATCCAACAACCACACAGGTAAAAAGTATATAAATGTCAGGGCTGGTAGGTCACTGACACCACCATAGCTAGAAAGAAACGTCGTGCACTCCTTGGGTCCGTATCCCGTTTTTGACTCATACCAAGGTGTGAGGCTCGCGAATTCACGTTATACACAAAGCTACGCCACACAAGCCGTGGTTTGATCATCAACCACAAGACTTTGTTTTTCAACAGAGGCCTTGATCAATTACCACTTACGCATGCCACACTGGCAATTCACTCCATGCGACTGATGTCCATCGATATACAACCTCTGAGCTCGTACGTCTCAGAGAAGGGCGTTAAGCAAGAGAATAAATTCTCCGCCACCAAACAGATGTATATTTAATAGAGATCAATCAACACAGAATAAAATCCAATGTCAGACACATAATCCATTTACAAGTTCGTCCTGGGTCTGAACGAAACCGAAGGCACTTTCCTCGCATATCCATCCATCTCCAAGTACGTCTGGACGATCACCAACTGATTCCCTCATCTTGGGTGTACAGCCCAATGAAGATCATCAGTAATCACCCAAACGATGTGAAGACTTCCGGTCTTCAACCACCGTCTTCATCTTTGACATCTCGTCGAATCGGTTATTCAGGATGGGTATAAACCCGGCCTTTCTGAATAACCCATGTATATGATAAACAAATGTTACACAAACACAACAAGCGCCTCATTCCAATTCAGAATATTCTTTTATTCACAAAATCACATTCTTAGGGAAAGGTTCCCATTAATTTTATCCAAGATAAATTCTTCTAAATTTATTCTTTAATCTTCCTTTGGATATCATTTCAAACCATGTTATGGTTTTCCAAACTAGTCGGGATTAGCGAACCACACCGTAATAATTATTTATTTTATTTCCTAATCCCAACCTATTCATCCCCTGGAGCAAAACTGGTAATACTCCATATCTAACACCAAGGTGTTATCGGTAAAATTAATTACCATTTCACGTTCAAATCTAATTAAAGATTTAACTATCGCTTTGGAGCAAAACTGGTGGTACTCCATTCTCGATCACCTTTCAGATTTGATAATTTAAATTATAAATTCACTTTTCAATCTGATTAAAGGTTCATTAAAACTTCACTTAGTTTTAATCTTTTCAAAAATCAATATCCTGCCTTTAACTGGGTTAAAGAACCAATGTCATTTAAAACACGATTCACGATAAACCCAAAATCACACTCTATTGTTAATCGGGTTAAAGAACAGGTGTTGTTCAAAACACTGCTGACGATAAACCCAAAAACCAATTCAAATTCAATTCCAATTAAATATTATTTAATTTATACACTTCATTAAATCTAAATAGAAAGATTTAATCTTTTTCTCTATTGGGCTTAAGAACAGTGTTAATGAAGACACCGTTCACGACAAACCCAAATCACATTTGATATTATATACAAGTCTCTGAATAGAAAATATACCGGCTTAT
Organism: Allium sativum; assembly: GCA_030737875.1. Taxonomy (NCBI): domain Eukaryota; kingdom Viridiplantae; phylum Streptophyta; class Magnoliopsida; order Asparagales; family Amaryllidaceae; genus Allium; species Allium sativum. The sequence continues at coordinate 912,657,120 of CM060926.1, forward strand.
ATTCAATATCAAATTCTGAAACCAACAAATATCGTATTGGAAATAACGATATCGAATATATCTTTTAAATATTTCATAACAATATCCGTATAGTCACGAAATCCAACATCGAAATATTCCGAAGATAATTTCGATTCAACTCCAGTCCAATCCACGTATTGGGAATATTGATTATTTTTAAAATCACTTTCAAATTCAATTTATTTATTTCAAAAATAAATTGATTTTAATTCTAGTTCAAAACTAGTTCATTTCGACAAAAATCTATTTTTATCCTTTCAAATATGGAGTTTTTCATCCCAGTTCTTTCTAATTCACATATTATGATTTTACACAAATTATTAGTATTTTTAATAATTTTATCAAGGCCCGTACAGTCGATTTCCATCAGCGGCCATCGAACTACACTTACAGCGACCTTTTTCAAATTTAATTTGGAAATAATTCCAAATCCAACCGTTGGATTTCATATTTCTAATATTCATTGGAAAGCTCTTTTCGATTCGAACCCAATGGTTCCAGTTTTAAGAGAATCCGACGGTCGGATCTACCGCAACGTCAATTCGAAGTCAATGGTCGAAATTCACGAACTGCCGCGGCGCGGCTCGTTCTATTAAGGCCATTATATATAATATATATATATATATATATATTATATATTTCATCGATTTCCTTTTTAAAACATATTTTATAAATTGTTTTAAATTCGTTTCAAAAACAATTTCAACTTCATCTTCAATTTCAAATCCATTTGATTTCAATTCAATTCGAATTGATTTCAATTTTTATTTAATTCGAATTCAAATTCGTTTCAATTCAATTCAAGTTCTAATTCGTTTCAGTTCAATTCAATTTGAATTTACCTTGTATTTAATTCAATTCGAATTCATTTCAAATTGATTTCAATTCAATTTCAGTTCGTTTTAAATTTCATTCAAAACGATTTCAATTCGTTTTTAATTCAATTTCAATTTAATTCAATTTGAATTCATTTCAAATTGATTTCAATTCAATTTCAGTTCGTTTTAAATTTCATTCAAAACGATTTCAATTCGTTTTTAATTCAATTTCAATTTAATTCAATTTGAATTCATTTCTATTCAATTTGAATTCAAATTCACTTTCTATTCAATTCGAATCGAATTCATTTTCTATTCGATTCGAATTCATTTCAAATTGATTCAATAAAATTTCAGTTTGAATTTTAATCTAATTTAATTTGAATTTCATTTCAAAACATTAAATTTTGAAATCACTTTTGAATATTCATTATAAAACGAATAAAATCGATATAAATATCGTTCGCGTCAAAATAACGCATCTCTAATCAACACGGCTTTATATTTTTCCAAAGCTTCTTTATTCTATTCAACAAATGAATATTTGTTCTATTCAACACATGAATATATATCCCATTTAACACATGAATCTATATTTCTTTCAACACACATCTATTTTTGTTATGTAAAATATTTTATAAAATTAGGGTATCTATCGTTTGATTTTCAATTAGACTCCACCGTGAAGTAGTTCTAATTTTAAATATGAAAAAGATGTAATTTTTATTATTTAAAATATTTTACTCAACACATGAATAGCTTCAACACATGAACATCGTCAACACATGACTATTTTTATATTCAACACATGAATTTTCTTTTATAATATTCATTATTTTCCCAATTGGAATGAGGCCCAATCAATTACCATATAACGTTAATTGTATGGATTCCATACAACACATGTATATAATAGCAACGATAAATAATCAACAATCATCCAAAGTGCACCACACAACTGCATAAGCATCAAATATAAATAATTAACGCTTACACAGCCTGTCGACCAATCGATCGACATACAATTAAATAATTGGGATTAATGTACCCAAATATCATCCCAACACCCGTGTGGGGTTTCAAATCAACAAACACATATTTTTATTCGTGCAGTTGGGCGATGTGTAAAATTTATCATCCCAATCAATATCAATCAAATCAGTGTATATAAACAAATCGGCCGATTTGTTTATAATTATTTATTTATTCACTTTCACGTTAAAATTGTATTTTTAACAATAATTAATTTATTTCAACCATCTACAATTTATTATCGATTTCACATCAACATCACAAACAAATTTTCACAACACATCAACCAAACAAACAAGCCGTCCATGGTCTGTGGACGACGGGTGTCAGGTGCTGCTAAGCACCGTCTACATCCTATTATATATAAATATATATAACTAGAAAAAGAAATTTAGAGTGAGAAGTTCTCACCAATAGCTATCCCAACTCCACGACACTTCTTAAGTAGGAAATCATCGTCGTTCTCGCCTTTTTTCACTTTCGTTGCCCGTAGCCACTACATATATAAAAATCACATTTTTATATTGTTGCTATGTATATAAAAAATCACATTTTTATAATCACGCTATATGGATAAAAATTCTATTTTTACACCGCTACTATATAGATAAAAATTCTATTTTTACATCGCTACTATATAGATAAAAATTTTATTTTTACATTGCTACTATATAGATAAAAATTCTATTTTTACATCGCTACTATATAATAGAGATTATATTTTTATCACGCTATTCTCTATATAAAGATTTCGCCTTTTCATATATAAATATTTCACCTTTTCATATATAAATATTTCACCTTTTCAAATATAAAGATTTTATTTTCTATTTCATAGAAATTATATTTTCAATACACTACTTACGCAAAAATAGTATTATTATATCTTCTACTATATAAAGGTCATATTTTTGATTTACTACATATATAAAGATCAAATTTTTAACACTTCTATAATGTAAAAATCATATTTTTATCCTTCTACAATATAAAAGATCATATTTTTATTGTCATACAAGTATAAAAATTATATTTTTATACTTCACATATAATAAAAATTCAATTTTTCTTCGCTATTCGAATATATGAAAATCAGTTTTTATTCTATACTTCACAAAACTGATTTAAAGGAATGTATATATTTTTAACATCTAAAAACTGATTTATAAATATAAAAAATTACCTTACTCCATCGACTCGTCGGAAGAGCTGCAGTGGAAGGCCAGGGGGTGGCGGTTGTTTTCGTTTGGGCTTGGTGGTCGCGTTTGGAAGAGTGGAGGAGGGAGGGGTAACGGCGTCGGAGGGGGCATCGGAGGGGGAAGGAGATGGCTGGAGGGGGGTTGCGCGCAGGGGGGGCGGGGGAGCTGTGGCAGGCGGTGGCGGTCGAAGCGCGTGGGGGTCTCAGGGGACTTTGACTCGAGGTGGGAGGTTGGAGGAGGAGGGAGGTCGAACGGAGGGGGAGCCGAGGGGGCCAGCGCCAGCGGTGGCGCGGCGGCGCCCCGATGGGAGGAGGGACGGCGCTCCCCCCTTCGTCTTCTTTCTCCGTCTTTTTTTATATATATACTTTCAACTGAATCGATTTTGAGAAAGGGGGGGGGGGGCAGAGAGGAAATAAGGGGAGAGAGGAGAGATTTTTTATTAATTTATTTTCAAAAAGTTGACTTTTTCAAACGACCTATAAACGAGGCCCACCGCCTGTCGTCCCTAGCGTTTTACCCCTATTTCGAACACAATGGTATATGTACTGCAGGCTGGTTCGATCGTTTCGAACGGTTTTTGTTAAAATCAACATATAACTCTATATATTGAATTTGAACGCGCATTTCAATTTACCGGGTCACATACGAACTTTAAAAATTCCATAAAAATATTTTTTAGCTTCGTATCGACGATACGGTCCTAACAAAACTAGTTTCGTCGAATTCTGAGACCGTTGGAAAAATGGCCATTTTCCAGTCGATTAAAATCAACTAAAACTGGTCAAATGCGTTTTCCTTTGCCATGCTCACATATTGATTCGAAAAATTATGAAATTTGAAACCTAGCAATAATTTGACATCACGGACCCAACAAAAGTGGTTTCGTCGAAATCCGAGGTCGTTTGCAAAATTTCCATTTTTAAGGGCCTGAATTCCATAGCGACTATTCAGATTTTTCAACTGGACATATCTTTTGATTCCCGCTATGAAATCTCGATTTTTCGGATTCGTTGGAAAGATATTCTCAATTAGATTCCAATATTTTTGGTTTCGCTAAAATCCGGTTTGTTTTGCACCCGGTACATTCAATTGAAGTTTGAAATCGAATTATCGAACTACCGCGCCATTTTCAATTCTATTTATAATTATATATAATTATTTATATTCTAACGACGACGTATATAATATATACGTTCGAATTCTATTCAAAATGAATTTCTCGTCGATTTTATTTAAAATATTCGATTTTAAATGTTCAAAATTCACTAATATTGCCAAAATAAAATTTTTAAACTGGCCCGCATTTCCGGGTTGTTACAACAGAGGAGGTGTTGGAGAAATTTTTAAAGAGTTTGAATTTGTTTAGGTGATAATTGAAAAATAATTATTTTAAAAGAATTGAGTTTAGATCATTCTTCTTACCTTGTAATTTCGGGGACGAAATTCTTTTAAGGGGGAAAGAATGTAACATCCTAGATTTCCTGCCATTTAAATTGGAATATTTATATCTGTTTATATATTGTGTTGGATATATAATGTATTTTATATCGGATTTATTTTATAAAATGCAGTTCGAATATATATATATATATATATATATATATATATAATTTATAATATAATTAAAATGAGCTTGAAACGATGCGGTAGTCGTAATTTACATTTCGAACATCAAGTGAATATACAGGATTCGATATAAGTCGGAATTTTGTGAAACAAAAAATGTTTGAATCGATTTGATTATACTTTTCTAACGAAAGAGAAAAATCAAGATTTCATATTTTATATTGCAAGTTATGTCAAAATTTTCAAATAGTCGTTATGGAATTCGCAAATAAATGACAACGTTTATTTAATAAATATAAAGGATTTTATATAATTTGAATATCATTAACATGAAACTATATAATATTGAGTTTAAAATATATATTGGTTATTCTATTTGGATACATACGATAATAATAATTTTTTATTATTTAAATATAATTGTTGTGAATTTAATTATATTTTTATCAATAATATATAAGCTTGGAATTGATTATTTTTCAAATGACCTCCTTTTTCAACGAAACAAGTTTTATTGTAATGCATACAATTAATTATTACTAGATTTCCAGTTTGGAACCAATCAGAGTTATTTTATCAGTAAGCGATATTTAGAGGTGAACCAAAATTAAAATAACACCGTCGTGCAAACGGAGTCCATTTTCAGTGTAATTAATTTCATTGGATCAGAGCGTTAAGACGTAGTAGTATATCCATTTCTATTACGTTTGCAGTTTTTGTATGACAGTATGAATTTAATGGTTATCGGTAAACAACGGTAAGCAGTAGAGTTTAATACCGTATAAAAATATAATATAAAATGCAACTTAATTCTTAAGTAAGAGAAGTACATATCTACTTTAAAAATATAATAGAATGTTGAAAATTAATTGTGTCAAAATGTACTACCCAATTGTATATAAACAGACTTTGTCATAGGTTTTATATGCGGTTATTAAAAGTAATTATTAAACATGCAGGTTTTGCCATAGACTAAATACTGCAAACATCCAAAACGCTTTTACATATAGAAATACCAAATGATCATAAATTAATACAGTTTATGCAAGTTTTATTAATAGCGTTCAGAATCTACCTTATATTTATTCATTGTTAAGTAGAATAAAATGAAATATTTTTTGCAAATATTCTATAACGCCATACTGCTGTATGCACTACCCATACATATGAAAAGAAAAGACGCTGCATACCTAGCATTTTACGCACATCCTATATGATAAGAAAATACATAGGTTCTACTAATAGGAAAGGAAAGCAACATAACCTACACTGTACCATTCGTGAAAGACATTGCTATTATCCCCATTCTCCTTCTATTACAAGTACATGGCTCATTTTGATTTTTTCCAGGCAAACTAAATAAAAGGAAAACCGACAGCCATGAAAACTAAAAACCTTCCATCATTGTTAATTTCGCTTCTTCTCAGGAAATAATAAATGCAAATCGCCCCTCAAATATAGTAAAATATATACATCATCTTTCCCCGCTCCCCATGAAGAATTAACCACGCAGCCTCCCTTCGAACTATATTCCGAGCACACAATGAACATGGGACTGGGGTTGTTTTCGCGGTGAGAAGGCGAGATGGAGGCGGATCGGCATTTGAAGAAGGTACAGTGGCTTGGGGCAAGTGCAGTGAGGGGGTGCTGGTGTCTGGCGGCAGTTTGGTGAACAGAGCTATGTGTTGAAAGAAGCAAAAGCATGTACCTGCGTGGTGGATGTGTGAGCAGCAGATGCAGTGGGTGGTGATTTCGAATGCAGCAGTTTTTATACTGATATTGCATGGGGAAAGAAGGGATTACGTGATAAAGAGGAAAATGTTGGGGAAGTTTTCAGAAGAAAATGGGAAGAAAAACTTCAAGCGTTGGGGAACAGAAACAACATATGAGGAAGGCTTGCATGAATAAGGAAGTTGGGTTCAAGAGACAAATTATTTGGGAAGCAGAATTATACTGTAACTTTGGGGGTGGCACATAGAAATGTATTGCATGCGATGGGGAAAGGCATGAAGTCATTTTTGCTTAAGGCGACGTGAAGCAGTAAGCAGTGGGGTGTGATTTCCAATAATTGAGTGGAGAAGAGAATCATACTGGGAAGAAAGTCACAATGGGAAGAATGAACAAGGAAATACTGCTAGAGGCTTAAACAGTAGGTGGGATAAATAAAGTAACTGGCGAAAGAATATGGTGAAGACGGTACACAGTAGAAGGTGAGTTTGCATTCAAGAGAAAAAGGATAAATAAATATGGGACGGTGAACACGACATGAAGACAGAAGTGGCAGGTGAGGAAATAATCAACACCGTAATTAGGAATTAAAGTACCCAACTATTTAGGTGGCAAATTAGCTATAACAACAAGTACAATTTTAAATGTGCATTGCGTTACCATAAGTTTACAACATGATATAAGTTTACAACGTGGACAATATATTAATATTAGTACCTAATCGTATATTATAGTCTAAACGTGGCTTAGAATTGAGACTGTGCCTAATACAAAGAAGGTGGATATTTGTTAACATATATTTAGTCGGGAATGATTTATTTTTAACGTTAAAATATAATATGTATTAGCACTAGGATAGAAACACATGTTTTAAAAATGGATTAACGCATTGATTAGTTAACTAAGGTTATTAGTAAATAAATAAATTTTAATTAAGAATATTAATTATTTAAGTTAAATCGTATAGCATATATAATGTGTGCATGCATTCATTTGCCGTCAGAATTTTCGACAAGAACAGAAGACATCGGAACCATGTTGACGGATGCCACGGGATGGAGCTGATCGGATTAGCAATGGAAGCTGTTAATATCGTCAAACCGACTCGTTTAAACCACAGAATTTAATCAAGTTGTGTTTGACTCACTCAGTTTATCCCGTTTATATTTTATACAAAACGGGTTTTTATTTTGTGTGCAATGGATCTGATGACTGTTTGCATGGGTGCTGAATATTTTTAAATATTCACTGATTAAATTAAGCCTTTGTTTAATTTAATAGAATTAAATCGTTATTTTAACGATTAGAATCCCTATAAGGTAACTTGCCTTGTTGGTTACATTTATAATAAAATAAACGTATTAAATTATTAATTTGATGCTTGAATGGACGTTATAAATTCTTGTTGACTATTATTAGTCAAAATTTTATTTTAGTTTATCATAATGAATAAATATATTATTGGATTAAAATTGATATAACCCGTTTGATGTAGGGCAGGACAGGTTGGAGTAATCCAACCGGATTCCTCATGTTGTTTACTTATATCAACTGTTAATCAGTCTGATTGTGTAACACCCCACCTCCGTTAAGGTCACTCACAAAGGGAATGCCTTAACTTCGGTGGAACGTTTAGGTAAAAGATGCAGATAAATTACAAGACAGACAAGATAAAGCAGCGGGGAATAAAGTCATTTTATAAATAGTGTGGTTCAGTCAAGCTTTTACAACAATTGTCTCAATCATACTGAAAAGTAATACATAAAACTTCTGTCTTGATTCCAAAACTTCCAAGTATAAAAGAAGCATAAAGATAACAATGATATTCCCCAATAAAGCATGAACCAGCCATAGCAGTGGAAGAGAGAGTCCAAAGCAATACATCGACTATCTTCGAGCTTGGAAAGAAAACTAAGCTAAGTGGTAACATTTCCTCCCCGTGAACCTGGGGGGGGGGGGAACGGAAGAAAAGAGGCGAAACAAACTAGGTCAGACATAAGTCTGATAAGTCCAGTGACTTTCATCATGAAAATAGGAAAAAGCATCATAACATGAATAAACTGAATATAAGACAATACCGTGATAATAAGGATAACAAGATAACATTCGATTAGTATAGATATGATAAGGCAAGATAAACTGAATGCGCTTCTACTCTTTCTCTGCTTCGCGACTACCTTGTTATTCTGATTTTTATATCTCTGCACCGCCTAACTAGTGTCCCGACTAGTAATCTGTGTAAAATAATAATATTACAACGTGATCCCAATCCTCGCAATTATGGTAGCCTTCAGGTGTACATCTAGTATGATAATCTTACCTCAACCAGCCTAATTCCCATGAAGATGTTGGATGTACCCTTACTACCCTATCGATCGGCTCCCTACTTATATTAATATTCCATGTGTCTTTGTCAATCGGTCCTCTCTTGCGTGTAGATACCCTATGTTGGTCCCACCATAAGGTGTATCAATCCTTATGATAGCAACTGACACGATTCAAGATGCACAGTGTATAACTACTGGTACCCAGTGCTTGCTTTTTACCACTTTGGAGTACGTGCACGCCCGTAAACCGTCAGAAACTACGCTGACTTACCCCCTGCCTCTATTTTGATCGCTTATAATCAGTCCAGTAATCGTGCCCCACCGTGCCTAGTTTCAGGGTACCTTGATACATCTACGTGGGTTATTGCTGAAATGGGTCCCCGTTACTACGGTTTCTTACTGGTTAAGTTTATGGGCCTATATTTGCTAATATTAACCACCAACCCGATATGTACTAAACCCTCCCACTGATTCAAACATGTTTACTTAATGGTTAAGTTTGTGGGCCTATATTTACTAATATTGCCCACCGACCCGATTTGTACTTAACCCTCCCATACCTTATGTCATTTGGTTAAGTGTTGTCCATTCATGTTAACTTAACCCACCTACTCATCATGTCATGTTAAGTGTTTCCTATTAACTTAACCCCGTTCATTCATCATGTTATATTGGTTAAGTATTTCCCATTAACTTAACCCAATTCGTTCATCAAGTTACATTGGTTAAGTGTTTCCTATTAACTTAACCCTACGCGTTCATCATGCTATATTGGTTAAGTGTCATCAATCAATTCAAGTTAACTTAACCCACCCACTTGTCGTGTTACATTGGTTAAGTGTTGCCTTCTTGTGTTAACTTAACCCTTCCACGCATCCTGTTATATTGGTTAAGTGTTGCCCTCTCATTTTAACATAACCCAACCTATTCATCATGTCATATTGGTTAAGTGTTTCTTATTAACTTAACCCTTCTCATTCATCTTGTTGTACTGGTTAACTTAACCCTGCTCACTTGTCTAATTAACATGTTATAACGTTAAGTGTTCTAAATTTACTTAACCTCGCCTTCTTATCTAATTAACATGTTATAATTGTTAAGTGTTCTAAATTTACTTAACCCCATCTTCTTGTCTAATTAACATGTTATAACGATTAAGTGTTTCCTTAATTAACTTAACCCTACCATTCTAACATGTCTCATTCATTAGCATTATTTGATTTATTAATGCACCAACCTCTCAAATTAGATCTATGTTGTTGTGGTTACTGGATGCGCCAGGCGGTTCCGGGCAGTTTTACACCCCAACTCAATCTAAACTAGGGTTTTTCTTGGGCATGATACCTCTTACATTAGATAGGTGTTGTTGCGGTTACTGGACGTGCCGGGCGGTTCCGGGCAGTTTTACACCGCAACTCAATCTAACCTCAGGTTAGGCATGTTTATCTTTTAGCATATTTACCATACATGTCCGAGTCTAGATTTTATATGCCAGTTGTCCCAAATTCACAAAACTAGTCATGTTCTAATTCTCAAGTTATCCCTCTACAAAGCTGAATACAAGTTATGCCTCACAAATTCAAATTCAAGTTATTACTCAACATAGGTTACACCCAATCTTCCCAAATTTGCAATAATAGTCATGCCCCAAAAATCACAATATAGCACATGCCTTAAGTTTTAGTCATATTACCCCATACAAAATATTATCAAAAACCCCCAATCATGATTCATGGTATAGACTATGCCAAATTATAGCCTTTAGATACAGTGCATGCCAATTACCCAAAATCTCAACTTAGGCGTGTTCACATTTAACTGTTATCTCTATTTTACTATAGGTTTTCATGCCTAAGCCATATATCATTATACACAATAATCTCCTTCTTCCAAGTCATAAACTATCATATATAATATGCCCTAATTTTTGGTCTTAAACCACAACGTGTACTATGCCTTATATGTTTATAGTTCAATTTAAACCCCAAATCCCAAGTCATATGTCCAATATACTTTATGCCTTAAATCTCAAGTCATATGTTCGATACACTTTATGTTTTAAATACAACATGCGTTATGTCCTCAAATCAGTTACAAATCAGTTATGCCCAATTATACATAATTTAATACTTTTCCAAATTTTAGCGTTGGCCATGTCCAAGTCATATATTATGCCCAAATTTTTTTTCCAACGTACGTTCATCTCTTATGAGATTCAACTCAGGCTCGCAGTAGCCTGGCTATAAAAACAAAAAGGGAGGAAGCAAGAGACAAAGAATGGACACAATAATATCAATAAGATAGATCCAATGGATTTAGAAAGACAGATAGAAATAGGCATAATCTCAGATTCAGATTTATTACAATGTCAGAATCACAATTGAATTTTTACTACTGAAAGTAACATGAACTTACAAATAATAGAACGGTCTTGAATTCTGGGATCTGATTTCTGAATTTGATTAGCTATTCCTTTGATGTAGACTTTGATTGTTAACTTGAAAAGTTTAATTTGATTGATTAAGGTAGAGGTTAGGTCACTTCAGGTTTTAGCAGCATATAAATGCTTATGAATTCGTATGGAGAAAACAATAGGATTAAGGGTCTTTTTATAGGTTATATGGGGATTTAGAGCCTTCAGATCAGTCTAGAAGTCATCAGGATCGTTCATAGCAGAAAAACACATCACACAACGAATCAGGGAGCGACATATCAACCAAAACACGTTGGTCCTGAAATTTCGTCCAGATCTGGAAAAGGGGTCGACACCCTATAGGGGGTCGCCTCCCCTATAGGGGGTCGACTCCTATGTCGATTCCCTATAAGGGGGTCGACACCTATGTCAACTCCCCCTTGGGGGTCGACACCTGTTGAGCGAGAATTTTCCTGCCCACTTCCCTTTGGCTGATTTCGAATTTTAGACCTGTTTTGAACCTTCTAGACTTATAATATTCATATATAACCTTCCTAGTGCGTATACAAACTTCTTAGGCTTATAACTTCTTCATACGGAGTCTGATTTACGCAAACCCAGACTCTATCTTAAGCAGAATTCTGAGACGAACGCAATGGCGCAACCCGTTTCCCTTAATTCTTCTTTTAAAGATTAATTATTCTTTAATTCGTTACTTTAATATCCATAGGAAATACGGGGTGTTACATTCTCCCCTCCTTTAAAGGATTTCGTCCCCGAAATCTCCAAGTCAAGGAGAATGTATCCTAACATCCAACATCCATCTACTCAACCATCAATCACAGTCATCCATTGTCCTTAAAATGTATCTAATGCTTTTCATGAATATATGCATAGTGTGTGTATATGTCCTTATCAAATGCAAAATCAGGTGGTCTACTTATTCAATTGACCTCCTTAATGCGAATTATGTCAGTGCCATGAGTCCATCATGTATGCAATTATTCCAAATCGTACTTTATAACTTCTACATGAGTGGACAATCATTTATACAAATGCAACATCCATATGATAACACATCAAGTTTCAATTCATATATACAAAAATTCACTCATGCATATGCAATATGAAGGTGATTGAGCCGATCTAGTGCCTAATGTGTGTATATGCATCCACGAGCAGCCACTAGCAAAAACTTACATCCACTTGCATCGATCAAACATAACATGTCTGAAACACATGTTTACATCCATTGGCATCTACCTAAGGATCGAGGATAGGATCGAGAGGATATACTTAAAAGATAAAAACTAGCAAATAAACCTTACAGAAAAAGAGAGATCAAGAATATACCCTCAAAAAGGGTATGATGTGCGTATCTAGTCTTTAGTCTTCTAAGTCGCATCTTCTTGAGCTTCATTCTCTGACTGTCTTAACTTCACGATTTGCGTAGCTTCTTAATTTATGTTTCCAGAATATGCGTTGGAACTCATTTCACTGCCGCCTCCCATTCCACATTTTCTTCTTATAGTACACTTGGCAATACAACTTTTGTCGTGTCATGCTAACATTTCCTCAAAAGGTCTTCCAAAATCCTATTCACCCTTTCTATCAGAGGATGATAAGCGGTGCTCAAACATAAATGTGTACTCATGGCTCCTTGCAAGCTTATTTATTAAGGTGACTAGAGGTCTCTTCTCTACTTAATTTATCCATTGCATCAGCTATCTGAGAGTCTTTTCTTTGTGAAGTCCTTATTTAATTCAAAAGTATAGGTCTTACTCCTAGCGATGCCAACTACTAACTTAACCGAAGGTTTTAAAATCAAATTTTGATATGTATTCTAAACTTTTCCTTTTCACATAAAGAGGACTTGAAGTCAACCTTTTTCTTCTTAAGGCATCCGCTACGACCTTACCCTTATATCAAAATGGCACCTAGTCCCGTTCCGCATGCATCCGTGTATACTGTAAGCCTTTTACTACCGTAAGGTAAAAAACTGGTGCCGTTGTAAGAGCCCTCTTCGATTGTTGGAAAGCGATATCACAACCAATATCCCGAGCAAAGGTTAGATTCTTCTTCGTCAATCTTGTAAGTGGTGCTAATACCTTCGCAAAGTCCTTAATGAACTTCCTATATTAGCCCGCTAGTCCAAGAAAGCTTCTTACTTCTGTTGCATTCCTTGGGACCTTCCAGTCTTGCACCGCAACTACTTTTGCGGGATCTACTTCTATCCCTTCTTTGGATGCCACATGTCCTAGAAACCTTACTTCTTCTCTCCAAAAATGGTATATTTGGAGAACTTCGCCTTAAGTTGATGCGCTTGGAGGGTATCCGACGCTTCCCTTAGATGCAAAGCATGTTCTTCCTCATTCCAAAATATCATCTATGCACAAGCAAAGTGAACCATCCGCCTTTGTAACGAAAATGACTAGAGCACCCCATTCAGAAATACTTCGCCTTATGAACCCTTTTTCAAGTAACTCTTTTACTTGTTTACTGAGCCCTTCCTTTCCCTTGGATTCATGTGTCGTACAGGTAATGCAAGTGGGTTTGCAATGTCAACTAGATATATGCGGAAGTCTATATTGCGTTTTAGGGGACAAACCCCTAACCTAATCAAAAATATCTGCGTACTCATGGACTAATCCAACGGATTGCAAATCGTCGATAGATGCATCAAGTGATTCTAGGTAGCTAAGATAAACTGATCCTTTAGGATTGCACGAAATCTCGAGGGTATTCCAGAGGCAAGTCGAAAGTCTAACTACCCTCCTTTCACAATCACTAGCTAACCAATCCATGCCTAGAATCACTTGATGAAACCAAAAACATAAGCATTACGTTTAAACTCAATACTTAATATAGCTATTCTAAAATCCTTACAAACCAAAGATAAATGAGCCGAACCACCAATTGGATTTGAGACAATAATGTGATCCTCTACTATACAAGCTCAAGGGCGCAGAGACTCAACTATGGAAGCAGATATAAACGAATGTGAAGCGCTAAAATCAAAGAGTACTAACAGGATAATCAAAAAGAAAAACTAGACTTTTTCAACAAAAACTCTACTACCTCTCTCTCAGGTACGCTGCCGGTGAGAGCATGCACTTGCCCCCTTGAAAATCCTGTCCTTTGTTCTTGCCCTTGTCCTTAATTATATGACCTGTTATACCATAATAACGACACTACCTCTTGTCTTAGATTTTTCTATTCTTTCCTCCTTTGTGAACCAAGTCCATATCCATGAGTTTCTCATCCTTGGGTTGTGTTCCTTAGCCAAACTCCCTCATTCCCATCTTTACCATCTTTGTGTAAATTGTTGACAAGTCTCTTGAAAGCTGCCTCCATCGCACGGAAAACCCTACAAAGCTTGAAAGAAAATTAGCTATAGGTGAAACTACTGCGACTATATATGGAAGTTGGGCATTTCTTCACCCTTTGACAGGTGTCGTAGCCTCATCAAGCCTACGGAACCATGCTGCGATGAGTTTACCTCCCAAAAAGCTAGGAGCCCCGGAGACTTGGTAAAGAAGGAAAACAAGGATTTAACAGAGGATAAAAAGAAAATGCATATGGCTTTGAGGAATATGCCTTTAAAATAAAACTTTTCTTTAGAAAATGCTTCTTTTAAAACCATTTTGAAAATAATTTTTCAAATCTTTTATCTGATCCAGTAACCTTCAGCTTTGATAGCACGTGTAATACCCCACCTCCGTTAAGGTCACTCACAAAGGGAATGCCTTAACTTGGGTGGAGTGTTTAGGTAAAAGATGCAGATAAATTACAAGACAGACAATATAAAGCAGTGGAAAATAAAGTCATTTTATAAACAATGTGGTTCAGTCAAGCTTTTACAACAATTGTCCCAATCAAACTTAAAAGTAATACATAAAACTTCTGTCTTGATTCAAAAACTTTCAAGTATAAAAGAAGCATAAAGATAACAATGATATTCCCCAATAAAGCATGAACCAGCCATAGCAGTGGAAGAGAGAGTCCAAAGCAATACATCAACTATCTTCGAGCTTGGAAAGAAAACTGAGCTAAGTGGTAACATTTCCTCCCTGTGAACCTTGAGGGGGGACGGAAGAAAAGAGGCGAAACAAACTAGATCAGACATAAGTCTGGTAAGTCCAGTGACGTTCAACATGAAAATAGGAAAAAGCATCATGACATGAGTAAACTGAATATAAGACAATACCATGATAACATGGATAACAAGATAACGTTCGATTAGTATAGATATGATAAGGCAAGATAAACTGAATGTGCTTCTACTCTTTCTCTGCTTCACTACTAACTTGTTATTCTGATTTTTATATCTCTGCACTGCCTAAATAGTGTCCCAACTAGTAATCTGTGTAAAATGATAATATTACAATGTGATCCCAATCACCGCAATTATGGTAGCCTTCAGGTGTACATCGAATATGAGGAACTTACCTTAACCAGCCTAATTTCCATGAAGATGTTGGATGTACCCTTACTCCCTATCGATCAGCTCCCTACTTGTATTAATGTTCCATGTGTCTGTGTTAATCGGCCCTCTCTTGCATGTAGATACCCTATGTTGGTCCCACCATAAGATGTATCAATCCTTATGATGGCAACCCGACATGATTCAAGATGCACAGTGTATAACTACTGGTACCCATTGCCTGCTTTTTCCCACTCCGGAGTATGTGCACGCCCGTAAACCTTCGGAACCTTCACTGATGTACCCCCTGCCGCTATTTTGACCGCATATAATCATCCCAGTAATCGTGCCCCACCCTGCCTAGTTTCAGGGTACCTTGATACATCTATGTGGGTTACTACTGAAATGGGTCCCCGTTACTAGGGTTTCTTACTGGTTAAGTTTGTAGGCCTATATTTACTAATATTACCCACCAACCCGATATGTACTTAACCCTCCCATTGATTCAAACATATTTACTTAATGGTTAAGTTTGTGGGCCTATATTTACTAATATTACCCACCAACTCGATATGTACTTAACCCTCCCATACCTTATGTCATATTGGTTAAGTGTTGTCCATTGTTAACTTAACCCACCTACTCATCATGTCATGTTGGTTATGTGTTTCCTATTAACTTAACCCCGTTCATTCATCATGTTATATTGGTTAAGTATTTCTCATTAACTTAACCTCATTCATTCATCAAGCTACATTGGTTAAGTGTTTCTTATTAACTTAACCCTACGTGTTCATCAGGCTGTATTGGTTAAGTGTCATCAATCAATTCGAGTTAACTTAACTCACCCACTTGTCGTGTTACATTGGTAAAGTGTTGCCTTCTTCTGCTAACTTAACCCTTCCACGCATCTTGTTATATTGGTTAGGTGTTTCTCTCTTGTTTTAACTTAACCCTACCTATTGATCATCTCATATTGGTTAAGTGTTTCTTATTAACTTAACCCTTCTCATTCATCATGTTGTACTGGTTAACTTAACCCTACTGTAACACCCCACATCCGTTAAGGTCACTCACAAAGGGAATGCCTTAACTTCAATGGAGCATTATGGGTACTGGAACAGAAATATTACAAGACAAACATATATAAAACAGTGGAAAGTAAAGTAGAAGTATTTCAAATCATTTATTAAATATAATTGTTTACAATAAAAGCCCATCAACTTTCAAATACCCAATTACATAGCTAAAATATCCGTCTTACTCAAAAACAGAGAAGCATGAAAATAAATTGTAGTATTCCCCAATAAAGCAAAGCAAGCCATAGCCAAAAGAGATCCAAGCCGCATATGAAAGAGCCTTGGAGCTTGGTAAGATCCGAACTAAGCTGTATTCCCACCCTACGAACCTAGGGGGGACAGAAGAAAAAGAGGCAAAACAAAACGGGTCAGTCATAAAGACTGAGTAAGTCCTAGTGACTTTCAGCATAAAAACAGGTAAAGATAACATGGCATGAATAAACTGAAAGTAAACATAAGCATGATGACAAGATAAGCTACAAGCACGTTGAATCAAGTATAACATCCCATACTTCCTATCAAGGGTAGCATCACAAGGTTCCTACCAAGTATCACATCGCAAGGTTTCTATAATGTCGCAAGATTTCTAAGGTTAACCATTACCCTATTTTCCTTGTTTTCCTATATTCTCTGCACCACCTAACTAGCGTTCTAATTAGTTTACTTAGTTGTAATTACAATTAGTTTACTTAGTTGTAATTACAAGATAAGTGATCCCCCATACCCCACATGATAGTTTTATAGGTACATATCCCACGATGAGGGTCCCCCCTCATATTGACAGTTTCATGTCCCCACCGTACCTACCTTAATTGATCGGCTCTTACTTACCATGTTTCACATGTGTTATATACTAAGGTTATCCCAACCCCGTAGTTGTGGTAGCCTTAAGGACTACATCTAATATGAGGATTTTTTCCCCAACCATCCCAATTACCATGAATGTGTTAGATGTATCCTTACTACCCTAATCGATCGGCTCCTACTCGACCTAGTTCTTGCGGCCCCCTACTCGTAGATACCTGTGCTGCTCCCACCCTAGGGTGTATTAATCCCTAGGATGGCAACCCCGACACCCTTTTTGATGTATAACTTTATATCTACTTATGCCCAGTGGATAAATTTTCCACTCCGGAATACGTGCACGCCCGTAATTCGTCGCAACCTGCACTGCTGCATCCCCTGCCTCTGTTTTGACCGTTTACAATCAGCCCAGTAATCGTGCCCAACCCTGCCTAGCTCAGGGTACCATTGATACCTAATGTGGGTTACTGTTGAAACGGATCCCGCTACTAGGGTTTTCCTAGGGTCTATTCATATACCCATAGGTTGGTTAAGTGTTATCTATTTTACTTAACCCCACCCTCCCATCAGGATATCGTGGTTAAGTGTTCTCTCTTGTGTCACTTGACCCTACCGCATGTCCTGTTATATCGGTTAAGCGTTCTCCCCTATATTAATTTAACCCTTACCACACCTCACGTTAGATTGGTTAAGTTTATGTTAACTCAACCTCATCCACTAGCCATTTTATAATGGATAAGTGTTACCCTCGTGTATTTACTTAACCCTACCACACATCAGGTTATATCGGTTGGGTGTTATCAACCCATTCAAGTTAAACCAACCCATTTAACTTAACCCTCCCATTCGTCAGATTGCATTGGTTAAGTATTTCAAGTAACTCATGGCTTAACCCACCCACGTATCATGTCAAGTTAGTTAAGTGTTGTCTAGTGATTTATAACTTAACCCCGCTATCTTAGCATATCAAATTGGTTAAGTGCTTTCAAGTAGTTCATGACTTAACCCGCCCACGTATCATTCTAAGTTGGTTAAGTATTATCTATATGTTCAAGTTGACTTAACCCTGCCACGTGTCATGTTATATTGGTTAAATGTCATTAGTCTAGTCATATTACTTAACCCACCCATTGGTCTGATTAACAGTTATGTTGGTTAAGCCCACATTTATAAGTTTTACATGTTCTTAACTCATACCGGTTAGGTCCACATTTACATGTCAAATTTCCATGTCATCCCACCTAACCCTCTAACCATACCCACGTCTTATTATGTGTAGGAAAATCCGAACCAATTTAAAATTTTTATTTTAAATAATTTGGTGGAAAAATGTGAATGAAATTAAAATTTTCATTTTAAAATAATATTAAAGCCAATGAAAATAGTCAATTTTCAAACGATCTCTGTTTTCAACGAAACCACTTTCGTTGGAACCGGAATGTCAAATTTTTGCTAGGTTTCAATTTTTCGAATTAATATGTGAGCGTGGCGAAGGAAAATGTGTTTTGTCGGTTTTAGTCAAATATAATCGACGGAAAAATAGCCATTTTAAAAACAGTCTCGGAATTCGACGAAATTAGTTTTGTTGGGACCGTATCGTCATAACAAAGCCAAATATTTTTTTTGGATTTTTCTGAGTCCGTATGTGGCCTCGGTGAATTTATTTGTGCGAACGAATTAATTTAATAAAGAAATTAAATATTGAATTAAATAATTTAGGCCACAGACAGTCGTTTGGGCTCACGGGACCTGTCCCATTGGATCCGGAATATGGGTTATTAGCTAGGGTCCCTTTCTGCTGGTCTGGAAAATGGATCGGTTTAAAAGTTACGGATTTATTTGTAAAATAGAAATTAAATATTATAAATAATAGTGAAAAATTAAACCCTAATTCACTTTTACTGTTCACCATCGTTGAACAGCCGCCACCTTAAAATCAATGGCCTAAACACATCGATTCTTTCTCCCTCAAATTCTCCCAAACTACTCAGTAAATCCCACCACTCCAGTTCAATATTTTGAAGAGATTTTTACCACCTTTCCATCCATACCAGCCGTGTGTTGTATCGTCGAGAGTTCGAGGAGATCCGATCGCCAAAGTCGGCCGCCGTCGACCCCCGCCCTGCCTCGCTTGGGCCACCGAGTCCGACGTCGTTCCAGGCGCCAGCTCGCCGCTCGGAGCTCGTCAACGTCCCCCTTCCTGATCGAAGTACCTTGCAACTGTTTTGGTGAAAAATCGGATTGAAATTCTGAACAAATTCTGAAAGCTTATGGTATGAATATTTTTAAAGGACTGTGACATCTATAAGCGTCGCGAAATGCAATTTTGTTTATAAAATCAATAACTAATTCATACATGAACGGAATTTGAAAATTTCAGATTCATTTGAACCGTGACATCGAATACGACTTGTTGAAACTGATTGGAACAATTTCTGAGTTCGTTTGGATTTTTAGATCTGCTTGAACATAAAGTGAGATTTCTAAATTTTGAATAATTAAATAATTTAATTATATTTGTTATGTGAATCATTGGATGTTATTATTTCTGATCTGCGATGTTGTGATTGTTGTATGGTTATTAATATTCATTGTGATATCATGATATAGCCATGTTAGTTTAGATCTATAAATTCTGATGTAATCTCTATAAAGTTCTCATCTTTATTAGTTTTATTTTTATTTTTATTCCTTTATAGAAATGAAAAATTGAATCTTTGTTTGTCTTACAAACAAAAAATGAAATTTTGAATCTTTATTTTGTTTTACAAATTAAAATGAAAAATTGAATCTTTATTCTAGCTTACAAAAGAAAGTTTAAATCCTTATTTTTGATTCACAACAGTAAATGAAAAGATGAAACTTTATTTTTCTCAACAAAATGAAGGAAAGGTAAATCTTTATCTTTGATTCACAAATAAAAAGAAAAAGTTAGAATTTTTATTTTTTTTTACAAATAAAAAAAAGAAAACTTAAATCTTTAATTTTTATTTATGATTTATAATATAAAGAAAGTTTAGATCTCCTAAATTTTAATTAGAAGATACATAAAGTTTAGATATTTTATTTTGATAAAAAAAATTAAATAAAGATGAGACCTTTATTTTGGTTCATGAGAATTACACACCTAATCATATGTTGGGTTGTTTGTGTTGACAGTGAAAATCACGACGTTGGATAAATTATAGAAATGGTTAGAGAAAAAACCATATTATCATGTGTTGACATTGAAAATCATGACGTTGGATAAATTATAGAAATTGTTAGACAAAAAACCATATTATCATGTGTTGACATTGAAAATCACGACGTTGGATAAATTATAGAAATGGTTAGACAAAAACCATTATATTTTTATTATCATATTTTGACACCAAATTGACATGTGTGTTAGATAGGAAAATGTAAAAATAAAAGATTTACATTTTTCTATGTAAAAATAAAAGGTTTACATTTTTCAATGTAAAAATAAAAGATTTACATTTTTCTATGTAAAAATAAAAGATTTACATTTTTCAATGTAAAAATAAAAGATTTACATTTTTCTATGTAAAAATAAAGATTTACATTTTTCTATGTAAAAATAAAAGATTTACATTTTTCAATGTAAAAATAAAAGATTTACATTTTTCTATGTAAAAATAAAAGATTTACATTTTTCTATATAAAAATAAAAGATTTACATTTTTCAATGTAAAAATAAAATATTTACATTTTTCTATATAAAAATAAAATATTTACATTTTTCTATGTAAAAATAAAAGATTTACATTTTTCTATGTAAAAAATAAAAGATTTACATTTTTCTATGTAAAAATAAAAGATTTAAATTTTTCTATGTAAAAATGAAAGATTTACATTTTTTTTATGTAAAGATGAAAGATTTACTTTTCTCAATGTATAGGTGAAGAATTTACATTTTTCATTGTAAGAGAAAAGGAGGTAAGAACTTACATTTTTCAATGTAAAAGAAAAGGAGACAAATATTTACATTTTATAGAAACATAGAATAAAAAGTACATTTTTATATATAAAAAATGAATTTCATAAAAAGTACATTTTTATGTATTAAAAATGAATAGAATAAAAAGTACATTTTTATGTATTAAAAATGAATTACATAAAAAGTACATTTTTATGTATTAAAAATGAATAGAATAAAAAATACATTTTTATGTATTAAAAATGATTTACATAAAAAGTACATTTTTATGTATTAAAAATGAATAGAATAAAAAGTACATCTTTATGTATTAAAAATGAATTAGACAAAAAGGACATTTATTTGTATTTGGTGTAAATAAACAAGAAAAACTAAAAAGGAAAGAAAAAGGGAATTTACTTTATTTACATTTCCTTATGTAAATAGAAAGAACAAATTATGCGATGACATTTTATTTACATTTTCTTATGTAAATAAAAAGAACACACTTATAGTGAAAGCATCTATTTACATTTAGTTAAATAAATAAGAAAATGAAAACATTTATTTACATTGTAGCGTAAATAAATAAGAAAAGAAACAGATTTCATTTATGTACATATAGTATAAAATAAATCACCGTTTAAATAAGTGGATTGTTATTTGCAAACTAGTTGCATGAATTTATGAAACACATTTTATCATCATGGTAAGATACGAGAAAAGAGTAGAAAGTAGAAATGTAAATTTTATCGTCACTTTAGGTGCGATAAAAAGAATAAATTATATTACTTGAAATCGCCAAACGATATATATATATATATAAATGAATATAAAATTTAACGAAACGCGCACGGCAGTTCGCGTATCGGCAATTGTAACTTTAAACGATTATACCGAAAGATCCGACCGTTGGTTTTTCCCAAAACTGGAACTGTTAGGACCGCTTTGGGAAGAGCTTTCTAACGATATAAAATTCATCAAAATCCGACGGTTAGATTTTTAAGATATGTGTAAATCAAAATTTGGTAAAAACAGCGCCAGGGCCGCCCACTGACCCGAAGCGTCATTTATTTGTTTGAGCTATTTTCAAATATATAAAAATAGCGATAAATAGTTAAATATATATGAAATGTTTTAAATGATAATTATGCGACAATTATTTGAAACGACCGCGTTTAACTCATTTCAAATAATTGCACGACGATTAAATCAAAGATGTAAGAAGACGATGGTTGAGGACCGGCGATCTTCACATCGAATGGACGACGACTACTGATGCCTTGGACTGACTTGCTCCCAGGACGGGGTTGAAGCAGTAATTGTCCGGACGTGTGTGTTGGTCTTGCGGATAAGCGAGTGCCTTTTTGGTGTCTCCTGTTTCGTTCAGACCCAGAACGGACTTGTAAATGGATGCGTGTTTGGCGTTGGAATTCGTTTCATGTAATTAAATCGATTTGTATTAATATATGTCTGTTTGGTGGTGGAGAACTTATTCTCTACTTAACACCATGGTATATAGTAATAGTTGTCGATCACGTAGCGTGAATTGTCAAGGTGGAACGCCAAGATGCAATGATCAAGGCTTTGTTGAAAAGCAGGTGTAACAACCCGGAAATGCGAGCCAATTTAAAATTTTTATTTTGGCAATTTTAACGAATTTTGATTATTTAAAATGAATTATTTTAAATAAAAACGATGAGAAATATATTTTGAATAGAAATATAACGTATATATTTATATACGTCGTCGATAGAATTATATGTTGATTTTGACGGAAACTGATCGAAACGATCGAATCAGCTTACGATACATATCCCATTGTGTTCAGAATGGGGGTAATTAGCTACGGACGACAGGCGGTGGGTCCGATTTCGAGTTCGAGAATAAAAGTTGCTTTTTGAAATTAAATAAAATAAATTAATTAAAATTAAAATATCCCTCCCCCCAACCTTTACCCTCTCAGGCCCCGTTCACTTTGAAAAATTAAAATAAAAAAAGAGAGAGAGAGAGAGAAAGGGGGATCGCGATCCGCCGCCCCCCCCCCCCCCCGATTTACTCGTCGCCGCCTCGATGGGGCCACCGCCAGCGAAGCCCCACCTCCATCCACTTCGTTTCTCCCTATCTCCTCCTCTGCCAGAAAAACCGTACCCCCTTGAACCGCGAGTCCACCACCGTGCCTCGTCGACGCTCGCCACCGCTCCCCTGCCCACCGCCCCTCTCTCTCTTCCCCTCCTCCTCTATCCTCCCTCCACCTTCTCGATTTCAGAACGCAGCCCCTCATTCCCTAAGCCGACGCCGCCACAACCACCCAAGACCCCATGAAGGCCGAATTTAGGTGAGATTTAATTTATTTTACTTAGTTTATTTATAAATCAGTTTTAATTGTTCATAGAAAATCAGTTCTAAAATTTTTAAATCAGTTTTAATTTATAGAAAAACATTTTAGCAAAGTGGCGATTTTTATTTAAGGAAAGTTGTGATTTTTAACGTGATAAAGGTTAGATTTTAGTATAATAACCTTGCTTTAAAGACGTGAATTTTATTTTAATAACTTCATTATAAAAATATGATTTTTATATGAATGCAAGGTGGGATTTTTATATTATAGGACAATAAAAATTTAATTTTTATAACGTAGAAAGGTTAAAAATATAATTTTTATATAGTGGCGATAATAAAAGTATAATTTTTATATAGGAGAGATTATAAAAATATAATTTTTATATATGAAACATTAGATTAAAAATGTGATTTTTACATATATGATAAAATATAAAGACGAGATTTTTAATGAAGTAAAGACGAGATTTTTAATGAAGTAAAGACGAGATTTTTAATGAAGTAAAGATGAGATTTTTAACTAAATAAAAATATAATTTTTAATAGCGAAGAGAATAAAAATTCGATTTTTACTTTATAGAAGAGATAAAGGAATGATTTTTATAATGAAAAAGTGAAAAGATTATATCTTTGTAGTAGGAAAGATATGATTTTTATATTATAAAAAGAATAAAAATATAATTTTTATCATATGTGAAATATAAAAATATAATTTTTTATATAGAATGAAGCATTGTAAAAATATATAAAGAAGAAGAAATAAAAATTAGATTTATTTTTATTGAATGAAGTGATAAAAATATATTTTTTATTTGAACAGCGTGGAAAGAACTGCATAGGAAATTCAAGTAGATTCAGATGGTTCAGCAGTTCAAAAGCAAAGCATGGCAGAGTGGAACCCTCTGTGAGAACTTCTCACCTTAAATTTACTTTTCTAGTTAAATATATATACTAGGATGTAGACGGTGTTTAGTAGCACCCGACACCATTGTCCACAGACCATGGACTTGTTTGTTTGGTTGTGTAGTTGGTTAGATTATTTGATTTGAATTTGATTGTTTGGTGAAATGGAATGGATTTGATTGATATGTGTATGGCGTGGGCCATTATTAGACCGGGGATAAGGCTAGGCCTTGTCCCGTTTCTAGTATCGTGTCGTTATACCGCCGAAATTTTCTAAAATAAGTTAGAAAAAAAGATATCATTTTATTTAATAAATGAACCAAATAGAATATTCATAGGTTGAATAAAATAATTTGGTCGTTAAAAATATAATTTTTAACGTGAATGTGAATAAATAAATATTCATTTACAAACCGGACGGTTTGTTTATGTAAACCTATTTGAAGGACATTGATTGGGACGATAAATTTTACACATCGCCCAACTGCACAAATAAAAATATGTGTTTGTTGATTTGAAACCCCACACGGGTATTGGGATAATATATGACATACACTAATCCCAATAATTAGTTGTATGTCGATCGATTGATTGACAGGCTGTTATAAGCGTTAGATACCTATATTTGATGCTTATACAGTGTAGTGCACTTTGGATGATGGTTGATTATTTATCGTTGCTATTATATACATGTGATGTATGGAATCCATATAATTAACTTTATATGGTGATTGATTGGGCCTCATTCCAATTGGGAAAATAAAGAATATTATAAAATAAAGGTTCATGTGTTGACAATACTCATCCGTTGAGATTAGTCATGTGTTGAACGAAATATTTTAACAATAAAATTTACATCTTTATCATATATAAAATTAGAAACTAATTGGAAAATAGATAAGATGAGTGGTCTCCTGGATTGATCTGATGTTAATATTCAGGGAATCGTTCTCTTACTAATTTACGGTTGGAGTCTGATTTGAAATCAAACGATAGATACCATAATTTTTATAAAATACATTAAATAACAAAAATAGTCACATGTGGACAATACTCATTCGTTGAGATTAGTCATGTGTTGACAAAAATATAGATTCATGTATTGAATAGGATAAATATTCATTTGTTGAATAGAATAACGGAATTATTGAAATATATAAAGCCGTGTTGATTAGAGATGCGCTATTTTGACGCGAACGATATTTATATCGATTATATTCGTTTTTATAGAATTGAATTGAATATATAACGAATTCGAATTGAATTGAATATATAACGAATTCGAATTGAATTGAATATAAAATGAATTCGAATAGAAAATGAATTCAAATTGAATTGAAATTTGAATTGAATTGAAATGAATTTTGAAATGAATTTATAAGGAAAAAATCAATTTTGATTTGAATTGGGAATGGAAGTTGAAACGTTTTTGAAACGAATTCAAAACTATTTATAAAATTCGTTTTAAATAGAAATCGACGAAATATATATATATTATATATTATATATATAATGGCCTGAATAGAACGCACCGCGCCGCGGTAGTTCATAAATTTCGACCATTGACTTCGAACGGACATTACGGGAGATCCGACCGTCGGATTCTCCTAAAACTGGAACCGTTGGGTTCGTATCGAAAATAGCTTTCTAACGAATATTAGAAATTTGAAATCTAACGGTTGGATATGGAGATACGTCCAAATCAAATTTGGAAAAGGTCGCTGTAAGTGTAGTTCGATGGCCGTTGATGGAAATCGACTGTACGGGCCTTGATAAAATTATTAAAAATATCAATAATTTGTGTGAAATCATAAGAAATGATTTGGGAAAAATTGGGATGAAAAACTCCACATTTGTAAAGATAAAAATAGATTTTTATCGAAATGAACTAGTTTTGAGCAAAAATTAAAACCCATTTATTTTTAAATAAATAAGTTGGATTTGAAATGGGTTTTAAATAGAATTGATTTGTGGGCTTATCGTGAAGGGTGTTTTAAATAACACTTGTTCTTTAACCCGATAATAAATAGAATGTGATTTGGGTTTATCGTGAACTGTGTTTTAAATAACATTAGTTCTTTAACCCAGTAAAGGGAGTCTTAATGAATCTGCAATTAGATTGAAATGTGAATTGATATTTTAAATTATCAAATTTGGAAAATGAGCGAGAATGGAGTATCACCAGTTTTGCTCCAAGCGATAGTTAAATCTTTAATTAGATTTGAACATGAAATGGTAATTAATTTTACCGGTAACACCGGGGTGTTAGATATGGAGTATTACCAGTTTTGCTTCATGGGATGAATAGATTGGGATTGGGAAATAAAATAAATAATTACTTCGGTGTGGTTCGCTAATCCCGACTAGTTTGGTAAACCATAATTTGATTTGAAATGATATCCAAAGGAAGATTAAAGAATAAATTTAAAAGAATTTATCTTTGATAAAATTAATGGTAACCTTTCCCTAAGATTATGAAATTTAGAAACTAGCTGTAGGTTAGCTAAGAAGAATGGTTTCCCGGGTATTGATCTGATGTTGGTTCCGGCCTTCGGGGTTAATATTTGGGAAATTGTTCTCTTGCTGATTTACGGTTAGTGGCTGCTGAATTGGAATGAGGCGTATGTTGTGTTTGTGTAACATTTGTTTACTATATGCATGGGTTGTTCGGAAAGGTCGGGTTTATACCCATTCTGAATAACCGATTCGACGATAAGTCGAAGATGAAGACGGTGGTTGAAGGCCGGAAGTCTGCACATCGTTTGGGTGATTATTGATGATCTTGATTGGGTTGTACACCCAAGATGAGGGAATCTGTTGGTGGTCGTCCAGACGTACTTGGAGATCGATGGATATACGAGGAAAGTGCCTCCGGTTTCGTTCAGACCCAGAACGGACTGGTAAATGGACTATGTGTCTGACATTGGATTTTATTCTGTGTTGATTGATCTCCATTAAATATACATCTGTTTGGCGGCGAAGAATTTATTCTTTTGCTTAACGCCCTTCTCTGAGACGTACGAGCTCAGAGGTTGTATATCGATGGACATCAGTCGCATGGCATGAATTGCCTGTGTGGCACGCCTAAGTGGCAATTGATCAAGGATTTTTTTGAAAAGCAAAGTCTTGTGGTTGATGATCAAAGCACGGCCTTTGTGGCGTAGCTTTGTGTATAACGTGAATTCGCGAGCCTCACACCTCGGTATGAGTCAAAAACGAGATAAGGACTGCAGGGAGAGCACGACGTTTCTTTCTAGCTTTGGTGGTGTCAGTGACTTACCAGCCCTGACATTTATATACTTTTCACCTATGTGGTTGTTGGATGAGGCGCCTCGATTTTAGGTCTGTTAGAACCGGGAAACGTATGTTCAGGAATAATTAATCCTCAAACGTAAGAGAGGATCGGCCCTGAAGCATCCAGGGGTTACCCAGAGTGTGTAGTCCCGAGGCATTTGCAAGAGTGTCTCGAAGCGGAGAGGAGCTTGCCCCTTGCCTCAACTCATGACGGAAATCCAATTTCCAATACGTGTATTTCGGTTTTATTTGTAGAGCCTAGTATGGCGACATAGTGGGATGGGGCGCTTATGCCGTCTATGATTGATATTTATGATTGAAATTGTTTTGATACTATACACTTATTATAGTATCAAATGATTTGTTTTAAACGTACCAAGAATATTTGGCTATTATAAGGGAAAACCCTATCCTCCGGCTTGCGTTGCATTGTGTGATGGGACCTGGGTCTTATAATAGCTTCATTTTTCGAAAAAGCATTGCGCTGTTTATTCTATGCACTGGTATTCTTGGGAGGAAACCCGTTCCGTGTTATACGGCGTGGTCCCTTGAATTACTCTCTTTTAAAGTGAATTTTTAAATAACTGTTTTAGTTCTCACACCAGTCACATGACTGACCTGGAGTTTATTGTTTTAACCTAAACTCTGGGTGCCCCTATTTTCGACACGGGCAGCTAGTAGTTTTGGTTTTGCAGATTTATATTCACAGGATCCTGATTTACAGCTGGAACGATGCTCGGAAAGCTCTGTATCTGTGTATTACTTTCAGTTGTGTTTTGTATTGTTTTTCCGCTGCTTTGTAATTTATTGTAATCTCTGATATTTATCGAACGTATAATATTCATTTATACTCTGTATATTCTTGTATCTGATGGAATTGTTGTAAATAACAATGAAATGTTTTTCTGTCTGCGTTCCGATTTGTCCTGTTCTCAAGGTAATCCGGGCTTTCCTCATCGGGGAAGTTACGGGTCATCACAGCAGGCCTTGTGGTTGATGATCAAAGCATAGCATGTTTAGGCATAGCTTTGTGCATAACGTGACTTCGCGAGCCTCACACCCCAGTATGAGTCAAAAACGGGATCAGGACTGCAGGGAGTGCACATGTTTATTTCTAGCTATGGGTAGTGTCAGTGCTTAAACTGGCTGGCATTTTACTTATGTGGATGTTGGATTGAGTTACCTCGGGTTTTTATAGGCCGGAAGTGGTCATACTATAGGTTCAAAGGAATTGGGAAACATGTGTTCAGGAATTGCCAATCCTCTACCATTAGGTGGGGACCGGCCCTGAAGATCC
The DNA here is from genome assembly GCA_030737875.1 of Allium sativum. Lineage (NCBI taxonomy): Eukaryota > Viridiplantae > Streptophyta > Magnoliopsida > Asparagales > Amaryllidaceae > Allium > Allium sativum. The sequence continues at coordinate 912,686,289 of CM060926.1, forward strand.
AAAGGTTCACTGCGGGGGATCCTGAGGCATTTGCTAGAGTGTCTCGAATCGGAAGAGGATGATCCCTAGCCTCGATTTCATGACAGAAAACCAATTCCCATTATGATGACATTTCGGTTTTGATTGTAAACTTATATACAGCGACATAGTAGGATGGGGTACTATGTCGTCTAGGATTCATACATTTATATTGAAGTATTTTAATTCTGCTTAGACACTAACAATAATATAAAAATAGTATTTTACACGTATTAAGCATGTTTGATCATCATAAGGGAAAACTCTATCCTCCTGTGTGCGTTGCATTGTGTGATAGGACTTGAGTCTTATGATGATTTCATTTTTTTTCAAAAGTCATTTCGTTGTTTTATATAAACTTTATTAAATCATGCACTGGCAATCCAATGGAGTAAACCCGTTCCGCGTTAGCGGCGTGGTCCTGTGATTCGCCATAATGTTAACTATTATAGAAAGTTTTCTCACACCAGTCCCACGACTGACTCGATGTTTGTTTCACTTTGCAAACTCGGGTGCCCTCTCTTTACACGGGCAGCCAAGTGACAGGTTCTTGGGGAGACACGCATTGAAGACTACTTGGAAGGAGAAGGCGAAGACTCTCTTTTATTTTTATCTTCTGCTTTTAGAGACTTTATTTTATCTAGGATTTGATGTACGTTTGGAGTTGGAGCTTATTTCCTTTGATTTATACTTTCATTTTGCTAAGTTGTATCCTGTAAACTGCGTACTCTATGGTTCTGTTGATGTGATGTTTATGACTTATCTCTTTCCGCTGCAATAATTATGTGTTATGACATTATCTAAGCTCTGTTGTTGTTATAAATATGTTGTATTCCAAATGATTATCCTTACTTTCGGTCCTCGGAAGTTTGGGGTCATCACAGTTGGTATCAGAGCATAAGGTTAACCGTAGCTTCGGAATGTAACGTATTTAGAACAATTCATCTTGATAGAATCCACATTATTCTAAGGCGAGTAGCTTATTAGAGATAGGACTGGTAATGTCCTAGAATAAGCACAACAGAATAACACATATTTATAAGTCGTTACATCATTGCCTTTGCATCTTTTCCTTACCTTATATTTTCTAGAGATTTTTCATTTCGGTTGGTCTGACTCTTTCCTTGATGGTACAGACTGATTTAAATGGATACTAGAGCAAGAACAGACCGGGGCAGAGCCCGAGGTGGAACTCGAGGCGGGGCCAGAGGAGGAGCCCGAGTGGGAGCTGGAGGGCAAGCCAGAGACGAGACCCCCATCACTCAGGAACAGCATACTTCAGAGGTCGTAGCACAACCACCTCCACCTCCACAGCCCTTCGATTTGGAGAGAATGTCAAAGAAATTCAAAAACCTAGGAGGTGTACCTTTCACGGGGCGAGAGTCTGCGATTCAGGCAGAAGCATGGCATAAAGATTGTGAAAAGATCCTAGAAGGCCTAGAACTGGAAGATCAGCGAAAGCGTTACCTGGCAGTATGGCAGCTAAAAGAGGAAGCCGGGCATTGGTGGGATACGATCAAGATCTGCAATGACGTGGCCAATATGTCTTGGGCCAAATTTAAGGAACATTTCAATGAGAAGTATGTATCCCCACAAGCTAGAGAGCGCCTGCGCGAGCAGTTCGTTAACCTACAGCAAGGGAATATGACCGTTTCTGAGTATGTGAGGAAGTTTGATGAGCTTTCACGATATGCTCCTGGTTTGATTCAAGATCCGGTAGAGAAGAATAAAAAATTTATCAAGGGTCTGTCTAAAAATATTTGAACCGAGTCACTGCTCATATCAAGCTCCCCTTCAATGAAGTAGTAGAGATGGCGTGCCGTTATGAGGAAAATGACGAGTCCGGGTCACAGGATAGAGTGAAAAGCCAAGGCAACAACCAGAAGGACCAGGCTAACAAGAAACCAGAGACGAGCAATTCTTCTACCGCTAAGCCCCAAGGGAAGAAGAGTGACAGGAACAAGGTGACCTGCTATAACTGCGACAAGATTGGACATTTTGATTACGAGTGTAGAGCACCTAAAAAGGTCAAGAGAAATGATTCAGGCCCTAGTCAGAACCATGGTCAGAGTTCCCAGAATCGTGGCCAGAGTTCTCAGGACAAGAGGGAATGCTACAATTATCATCAAAAGGGGCACATTAAGGCAAACTACCCACTGCTAAAGAATGCTCAGGTGGCACATGTTTATGAGGGGGCAGATGCACCAGCTACGATTGAGGAACCAGGTAAACCCGATGTCTTAGGAGGTACTCTTAATATTAAGAACATCCCTATTACTATCTTATTTGATACTGGTGCTACGCTGAGCTTTATTTCTAAAGATACAATTAAAAAGTTGAAACTGAAACCAAGAAGACTCAAAAATTTGATTAGAGCTAATAGTCTGATAGGAGGTTCTCTTATTCTTGATCAGTATTGTAGAGTACCTATTTCTTACTCTTGCTACCAGTTCCCCTTTGACTTGATCGTTATGAATTTCTCCGGTTATGATGTCATACTGGGGATTGATTGGCTAACAAAGTATGAGGCTAAGTTAATTTGTGCGGAGAGAATCATCAAAGTTAAAACTAAGCTTGGAAATATTACTATCCCATGCCATGGCTCAGCCACCGACAGAAAGGCATTCTGGTCTTCTCTAGAAGTTGCCCCTACTTCTATTGAGGATATCCCCATCGTCAAAGATTACGCTGATGTATTCAAAAAAGTGGAGGGCTTACCTCCGCATAGCGGAATCAGCTTCAGAATTGATTTAGCTCCGAATGCGAGGCCAGTCGTACATCCCATTCGGAGAATGTCGCCAAAAGAAAAAGAGGAGCTGAGAAATCAAACCAAGCAGCTTTTGTGGAAGGGTCTGATCAGGCCTAGCTTCTCAGAATGGGGTGCAGCAGTGGTGTTCGTCCCAAAATCCGACGGCACACTCAGACTATGTGTGGATTACCGCGATCTCAACAAACAAACACTGAAAATTAAATACCCACTACCATGTATTGATGACTTACTTGACCGCTTGCATGGAGCACGAGTATTCTCTAGGATGGACCTAGCTACAGGCTTCCATCAACTTCGCATTGCAGAAGAATGTGTGCCTTTAACTGCTTTCAAAGGACCGGATATCTTTTATGAATGGCTAGTAATGCCCTTCGCTCTATGTAATGCTCCAGCATACTTTGTTGATCTGATGAATAGAGTGTTCAAAGATGTTTTAAATAAATTTGTGCTCGTGTTCATCGATGACATCCTCATCTTTTCAAAATCCACTGCTGAGCACGAACAACATTTGAGAGAAGTCTTAGAGATTTTGCGAAGAAATGTGCTGAAAGCCAAATTTTCTAAATGCATATTCTGGCAAGAAGAGGTGAAATTCCTCGGCCATGTAGTATCAAAGGAAGGCATCTCAGTAGATCCAGGAAAGATCTCAGCCATCCAAGAGTGGAAGCAGCCTAGAACTCCCACAGAGGTCAGAAGTTTCTTGGGATTGGCTGGCTATTATCGGAAATTTGTCAAAGATTTTTTGAAGGTAGCTTGCCCATTGACAAACCTGACCAAAAAGCATACAAAATTCAATTGGACACCGGAATGTGAGACAACTTTCCAAGAGCTAAAGAAGAGGTTGACCAACGCTCCTGTGTTGACCATCATAGATGGCAATCAGGATTTGAAGGTCTGGACCGACGCTTCTAAGCAAGGTTGTTTCTTTTATAAATTAACATGTCAGAGATAACATTTTCTTTCAATATCAAATCTCATTTTAACATGTTATCCCTTATTTATTTAAGGTATTGGTGCGGTGTTGATGCAAAGAGGCAGAGTAGTTGCATATGCTAGCCGCCAGCTGAAACCGCATGAGAAGAATTACGCCACACATGATCTTGAGCTAATGGCTATTGTGTTTGCTCTTAAAATATGGAGGAATTATCTCTTGGGTGAGAAGTTCGAAATTTATACGGATCACAAATCCTTGAAACATCTTTTTACCTAAAGAGATTTGAATATGGGGCAGCAACGCTGGGTTGAATTTCTTGCATCATATGACCTGGATATCCAATATACTCCGGGAAAAGCCAACGTTGTAGCCGATGCGCTTAGTAGAAAGAATACAGAAAGCAACAATCTCATTATCGCCAGTCTCATTATCACTCCTACTTTGATTGATAAAATTTCTGCTCTTCAGAAGAATGATAAATTTATTCAGAAGCTTTGTGAGCGAGTTCGTAAGGGCGAGGCCTCAAGTTTCCAGATTGACAATAATGGGACCCTTAGGTTGCAAGGGTGAATTTGTGAGCCAGACATTGCTGAGCTAAAAAGAGAAGTTATGGATGAGTGCCACAAATCTAAAATCAGCGTCCATCCAGGTGTAAACAAGATGTACCATGATCTTAAGTGCACCTTTTGGTGGAAAGCGATGAAGAGAGATATTTCTATTTACGTTGCTTGATGTCCCACTTGTCAGCAAGTTAAAAGTGATCAACAAAAGTTTGTCGGTTTGTTGCAACCACTGGGAGTTCCAGGTTGGAAGTGGGAGGAAATTTCTATGGACTTTATAGATGGCTTGCCCCGAAGCAGAAAAGGGAATGATAGCATATGGGTGATTATGGATCGCTTAACAAAGTCTGCCTATTTCATCCCCGTTCGGTCCAATAGAACAGCTCGTAGTTTGGCACAGCTTTATCTTAAAGAGATAGTCAGACTTCATGGGGTTCCCAAAAGCATTGTCAGTGATCGAGATCCATTATTTACCAGCAAATTCTGGGAAGCTTTTCAATAAGAGCTTGGGACCAAGTTGAATCTGAGCTCCGCCTATCACCCTCAAATAGATGGCCAGATTGAGAGGGTGAACCGTGTTTTGGAAGACTTGTTGCGAGCTTGCATTCTTGATTATGGAGGTTCATGGGAGGACCACTTGCACCTGGTAGAATTCTCCTATAATAATAGCTACCAAGCAAGCTTGAAGATGTCACCGTTTGAATTACTATATGGCAGGCCATGCAGATCTCCGGCATGTTGGGTGGCGATAGGCAATCGACTAGTCTTGGGCCCCAACATGGTTCGTGAAGCATCGGATAAGGTTGACTTGATTAAGAAACGCTTGTTGACTGCTCAGAGCCGACAGAAGAGCTATGCAGACCAGCGAAGAAGATATCTAGAATTCTCTGTGGGTGATCGAGTGTACTTGAAGGTTTCTCCTTTGAGAGGCGTTATTCGCTTTGGGAAGACGGGAAAGTTGGCACCGAGATTCATTGGTCCATTCCCTATCCTCGAAAGGATTGGTACTCTCGCTTATAGAGTGCAGCTGCCTGACTGGTTGCCAGGGGTGCATGATGTATTTCATGTGTCTCAACTCCGCAAGCATGTGCATGATCCAGATTTGATTAAAGATGAACTAAATCAACAGGTCCTAGATATTGCTCCAAATCTAACAGTGAGAAAAGACCCAATAAAGATCATTGGCAAAGAAACCAAAATTTTGAGGAACAAGAGGATCAACCTAGTCAAAGTTCAATGGAGTGGGGATCCTAGAGACTGCACTTGGGAGACAGAGGATAGCATCAAAAAGGCTTACCCCAAGTGTAGAGTGGATATCTCCGAGTAACTCTGGTATTAAGGTACATTTATTACATTTTTCGTCTTGTTTCCTACTTTACTTTGTTTCCTTTTCGAGGACGAAAAACTCTTAAGTGGGGGAGATTGTAACCACCCGGAAAATCCGAACCAATTTAAAATTTTTATTTTAAATAATTTGGTGGAAAAATGTGACTAAAATTAAAATTTTCATTTTAAAATAATATTAAAGCCAGTGAAAATAGTCAATTTTCAAACGATCTCTGTTTTCAACGAAACCACTTTCGTTGGAACCGGAATGTCCAATTATTGCTAGGTTACAATTTTTAGAATTTTTTGAATTAATATGTGAGTGTGGCGAAGGAAAATGTGTTTTGTCGGTTTTAGTCAAATTTAATCGACAGAAAAATAGCCATTTTTCAAACAGTCTCAGAATTCGATGAAATTAGTTTTGTTAGTACCGTATCATCGTAACAAAGCCAAATATATTTTTTTTGGAATTTTTCTGAGTTCGTATGTGGCCTCGGTGAATTTATTTGTGCGAACGAATTAATTTAATAAAGAAATTAAATATTAAATTAAATAATTCAGGCCACAGACAGCGATTTGGGCTCACGGGAACTGTCCCATTGGATCCGAAATATGGGTTATTAGCTAGGGTCACTTTCTGCTGGTCTGGAAATGGATCGGTTTAAAAGTTACGGATTTATTTGTAAAATAGAAACTAAATATTAAAAATAATAGTGAAAAATTAAACCCTAATTCACTTTTACTGTTCACCATCGTTGAACAGCCGCCACCTTAAAATCAATGGCCTAAACACATCGATTCTTTGTCCCTCAAATTCTCCCAAACTACTCAGTAAATCCCACCACTCCAGTTCAATATTTTGAAGAGATTTTTACCACCTTTCCATCCATACCAGCCGTGTGTTGTATCGTCGAGAGTTCGAGGAGATCCGATCGCCCAAAGTCGGCCGCCGTCGACCCCCGCCCCGCCTCGCCTGGGCCACCGAGTCCGACGTCGTTCCAGGCGCCAGCTCGCCGCTCGGAGCTCGCCAACGTCCCCCTTCCTGATCGAAGTACCTTGCAACTGTTTTGGTGAAAAATCGGATTGAAATTTTGAACAAATTTTGAAAGCTTACGGTATGAGTATTTTTAAAGGACTGTGACATCTATAAGTGTCGCGAATTGCAATTTTGTTTATAAAATCAATAACTAATTCATACATGAACGGAATTTGAAAATTTCATATTCATTTGAACCGTGACATCGAATACGACTTGTTGAAACTGATTGGAACAATTTCTGAGTTCGTTTGGATTTTTAGATCTGCTTGAACATAAAGTGAGATTTCTAAATTTTGAATAATTAAATAATTTAATTATATTTGTTATGTGAATCATTGGATGTTATTATTTCTGATCTGCGATGTTGTGATTGTTGTATGGTTATTAATATTCGTTGTGATATCATGATATAGGCATGTTAGTTTAGATCTATAAATTCTGATGTAATCTCTATAAAGTTCTCATCTTTATTAGTTTTATTTTTATTTTTATTCCTTTATAGAAATGAAAAATTGAATCTTTGTTTGTTTTACAAACAAAAAATGAAATTTTGAATCTTTATTTTGTTTTACAAATTAAAATGAAAAATTGAATCTTTATTCTGGCCTACAAAAGAAAGTTTAAATCCTTATTTTTGATTCACAACAGTAAATGAAAAGTTGAAACTTTATTTTGCTCAACAAAATGAAGGAATGGTAAATCTTTATCTTTGATTCACAAATAAAAAGAAAAAGTTAGAATTTTTATTTTTTTTACAAATAAAAAAAAACTTAGATCTTTAATTTTTATTTATGATTTATAATATAAAGAAAGTTTAGATCTCCTAAATTTTAATTAGAAGATACATAAAGTTTAGATATTTTATTTTGATAAAAAAAATTAAATAAAGATGAGACCTTTATTTTGGTTCATGAGAATTACACACCTAATCATATGTTGGGTTGTTTGTGTTGACATTGAAAATCACGACGTTGGATAAATTATAGAAATGGTTAGACAAAAAACCATATTATAATGTGTTGACATTGAAAATCACGACGTTGGATAAATTATAGAAATAGTTAGACAAAAAACCATATTATCATGTGTTGACATTGAAAATCACGACGTTGGATAAATTATAGAAATGTTTAGACAAAAACCATTATATTTTTATTATCATATTTCGACACCAAATTGACATGTGTGTTAGATAGGAAAATGTAAAAATAAAATATTTTCATTTTTCTATGTAAAAATAAAAGGTTTACATTTTTCAACGTAAAAAAAAAAGATTTACATTTTTCTATGTAAAAATAAAAGATTTACATTTTTCAATCTAAAAATAAAAGATTTACATTTTTCTATGTAAAAATAAAAGATTTACATTTTTCTATGTAAAAATAAAAGATTTACATTTTTCAATGTAAAAATAAAAGATTTACATTTTTCTATGTAATAATAAAAGATTTACATTTTTCTATGTAAAAGTAAAAGATTTACATTTTTCTATGTAAAAATAAAAGATTTACATTTTTCTATGTAGAAATAAAAGATTTACATTTTTCTATGTAAAAATAAAAGATTTACATTTTTCAATGTAAAAAAATAAAAGATTTACATTTTTCTATGTAAAAATAAAAGATTTACATTTTTCTATGTAAAAATGAAATATTTACATTTTTTTATGTAAAAATGAAAGATTTACTTTTCTCAATGTAAGGGTAAAGAATTTACATTTTTCATTGTAAGAGAAAAGGAGGTAAGAACTTACATTTTTCAATGTAAAAGAAAAAGAGACAAATATTTACATTTTATAGAAACATAGAATAAAAAGTACATTTTTATGTATTAAAAATGAATTACATAAAAAGTACATTTTTATGTATTAAAAATGAATAGAATAAAAAGTACATTTTTATATATTAAAAATGAATTAGATAAAAAGTACATTTTTATGTATTAAAAATGAATAGAATAAAAAATACATTTTTATGTATTAAAAATGAATTACATAAAAAGTAGATTTTTATGTATTAAAAATGAATAGAATAAAAAGTACATCTTTATGTATTAAAAATGAATTAGACAAAAAGGACATTTATTTGTATTTGGTGTAAATAAACAAGAAAAACTAAAAAGGAAGGAAAAAGGGAATTTAGTTTATTTACATTTCCTTATGTAAATAGAAAGAACAAATTATGCGATGACATTTTATTTACATTTTCTTATGTAAATAAAAAGAACATACTTATAGTGAAAGCACCTATTTACATTTAGTTAAATAAATAAGAAAATGAAAATATTTATTTACATTGTAGCGTAAATAAATAAGAAAAGAAACAGATTTCATTTATGTAAATATAGTATAAAATAAATCACCGTTTAAATAAGTGGATTGTTATTTGCAAACTAGTTGCATGGATTTATGAAACACATTTTATCATCATGGTAAGATACGAGAAAAGAGTAGAAAGTAGAAATGTAAATTTTATCGTCACTTTAGGTGCGATAAAAAGAATAAATTATAATAGTTGAAATCTCCAAACGATTTATATATATATATATAATTATATATAGAAATGAATATAAAATTTAACGAAACGCGCGCGGCAGTTCGCGTATCGGCAATCGTAACTTTAAACGATTATACCGAAAGATCCGACCGTTGGTTTTTCCCAAAACTGGAACCGTTAGGACCGCTTGGGGAAAAGCTTTCTAACGATATAAAATTCATCAAAATCCGACGGTTAGATTTTAAGATATGTGTAAATCAAAATTTGGTAAAAACAGTGCCAGGGCCGCCCACCGACCCGAAGCATCGTTTATTTGTTTGAGCTATTTTCAAATAAATAAAAATAGCGATAAATAGTTAAATATATATGAAATGTTTTAAATGATAATTATGCAACAATTATTTGAAAAGACCGAGTTTAACTCATTTCAAATAATTGCACGGCGATTAAATCAAAGATGTAAGAAGATGATGGTTGAAGACCGGCGATCTTCACTTCGTATGGACGACGACTACTGATGCCTTGGACTGACTTGCTCCCAGGACGGGGTTGAAGCAGTAATTGTCCGGACGTGTGTGTTGGTCGTGCAAATAAGCGAGCGCCTTTTTGGTGTCTCCTGTTTCATTCAGACCCAGAACGGACTTGTAAAAGGATGCGTGTCTGACGTTGGAATTCATTTCATGTAATTAAATCGACTTGTATTAATATATGTCTGTTTGGTGGTGGAGAATTTATTCTCTACTTAACACCCTGGTATATAGTAATAGTTTTCGATCACATAGCGTGAATTGTCAAGGTGGCACGCCAAGATGCAATGATCAAGGCTTTGTTGAAAAGCAGGCCTTGTGGTTGATGATCAAAGTAGCCTGTTTAGGCAAAGCTTTGTGTATAACATGACTTCGCGAGCCTCACACCCCGGTATGAGTCAAAAACGGGATCAGGACTGCAGGGAGTGCACACGTTTCTTTCTAGCTATGGGTAGTGTCTGGGCTTAAACTGGCTGGCATTTTACTTATGTGGATGTTGGATTGAGGTACCTCGGGTTTTTATAGGCCGGAAGTGGTCATACTATAGGTTCAAAGGAACCGTGAAACGTGTGTTCAGGAATTGCCAATCCACTACCATTAGGTGGGGACCGGCCCTGAAGATCCAAGGGTTCACTGCGGGGGATCCTGAGGCATTTGCTAAAGTGTCTCGAATCGGAAGAGGATGATCCCTAGCCTCGATTTCATGACAGAAAACCAATTCCCATTACGATGGCATTTCGGTCTTGATTGTAAACTTATATACGGTGACGTAGTAGGATGGGTTACTATGCCGCCTAGGATTCATACATTTATATCGAAGTATTTTAATTCTGCTTAGACACTAACAATAATATAAAAATAGTATTTTACACGTATTAAGCATGTTTGATCATCATAAGGGAAAACACTATCCTTCTGTGTGCGTTGCATTGTGTGATAGGACTTGAGTCTTATGATGATTTCATTTTTTTCAAAAGTCATTTCGTTGTTTTATATAAACTTTATTAAATCATGCACTGGCAATCCAAAGGAGTAAACCCGTTCCACATTAGCGGCGTGGTCCTGTGATTCGCCATAATGTTAACTAGTATAGAAAGTTTTCTCACACCAGTCCCACGACTGACTCGATGTTTGTTTCACTTTGCAAACTCGGGTGCCCTCTCTTTACACGGGCAGCCAAGTGACAGGTTCTTAGGGAGACATTTTCTGCATTGAAGACTACTTGGAAGGAGAAGGCGAAGACTCTCTTTTATTTTTATCTTCTGCTTTTAGAGACTTTATTTTATCTAGGATTTGATGTACGTTTGGAGTTGGAGCTTATTTCCTTTAATTTATACTTTCATTTTGTTAAGTTGTATGCTGTAAACTGTGTACTCTGTGGTTCTGTTGATGTGATGTTTATGACTTATATCTTTCCGCTGCAATAATTGTGTGTTATGATATTATCTGAGCTCTGTTGTTGTTATAAATATGTTGTATTCCAAATGATTATCCTTACTTTCGGTCCTCGGAAGTTTGGGGTCATCACATTATGGTTAGTATTCCTTAATTCATTCATTATGACAAACGAATCATGACCTCTCACATTAGACCGTGCATTTTGTGGCCACTGGATTTGTCGGGCGGTTGCGGGCAGATTTACACCACAAACTGAGTCTAACCTCGTGTCATAAACCGTTACACCTACAATTTGGCCTTCGACCTCTCACATTAGACTGACACTTTCTGGCTACTGGATTTGCCGGGCGGTTCCAGGCAGATTTACACCACAAACTGAGTCTAACCTCGTGTCAAAGGTTCATTAATGGTCGTATTCCACCCAAAACCCCAATATCAGTTCATGTGTTTAACATATAGAAATGTTCATGTTCCAACCACGTTCATATTTCCAGTTATATGCCAATTATCAAGTTCATAATTCATGTTTTTGCCCCCAAAACGTATTCCCAAATTACTATCATAATTCACTATAAGGTTATGCCAAGTAATAGCCTTTTATTTACAATACATACCAACTACCCAAAACCCAATTTAGGCGCGTTCATATTAAACCTCTACCAAGTCATAAATTATCATATATGTTTCAACTCCAAATTTTGCATAATTAACATATGCCGAATTTCTAGATTACATGTCAGTTTTATATATGTCAAAATTCATGATTTATATGTTAACAAAGCTATGCTTAATTTACATAGATCAAGTTTTAGCCAAGATTACATGTATCAAGTTTCATGCCCAAATAAACCAAAATCATGATTCATGATGTAGTTATCCCAGACTATAATCTTTTTGTTACAATACACGCCAATTACCCAAGTTCATAATACATATTTATGCCATTTTACCCATATCAAGTTCTAGCCAAATTACATATATCAAGATACATATCAAATTACATATGACAATCCTCATTCTTGCAATTATCATTTTAATGACAATACCCAAATATCCAATTTCATGTTAATGGTAGTAACACCCAAATATCCAATTTTTATGTTATGCCATCAATTCCCTCAAATACATATATTCCACTAGGCAATATTCCAATATTTCCCCCGTATACCATCGCACGCATATCGTAGTTTAGGCTTAGGTCCGAAATTGACCTAGGTTCATCAAAAGAAAATAAATAGGGGAAGGTAGAAGTTGCAATAAAAACAAGATCAGAGAGAAAACAGCATAAAAGCATCATCACATGCATAAAGAATAGATCTTGATAATAATATCAACATTGAACCAAGAAAAATTGATTTACAACAGGCTGAATAGACCATAAACTTGTCATGCAAATAAAGATAGAAAAGTTCTCAAGATCGAGATCCAAGAAGAAACAAGAATGGACTTGAATCAAAAGTCCAATTTCAATTCTGCACATGTCCATATTAAATTTAATTATTTTAATCTGAAAATAACTAGAACTTACAGATCGTGGGCAAGGAATTAAGAGCTGAATTTGTTGTAAAAATGTTGCGGCGTTGTTGATTTATTGTCTTGAATCATTGTTGAAGCTTTGTTCTTTGAATTGATTTGAGTTTGAATGCTTGTACTTTGATTTGGAGACGGCGGCCATGGTTCAAGAGGTATTTTAGCAGCATTTTGGTGTAAGAATGATTTGTTGTGAATTAGGTTAGGTCTAAGTTTTTTTTATAGGTTTAGCAACTAGTTTAGGCCCTTGGATTAACCCTAGAATCAATCCGGACCATCAAAACATGTCTCAGGCTTCAGAAATGGGTTCTGGGTCAAAACAGGCCGACTAGGTCGACCTGTAAGGGGGGGAGGTCGACCATATGGTCAACCTGCCTGGTCCTGTGCTGCCTAAAATTTGCTGAATCTTCTACAGGCAATAACTTCTTCATCCGAACTCCGATTTTCGAAAACTCGGACTCTATTTCATGTAAAATTCCGAGACGAACGCAATGGCGAAACCCGTTTCCCATGATTCTCATTTTAAATTTTAATTATACCCTGATTCCTAGTTTCAACATGTTATTAAAATTCGGGTTGTTACATTCTCTCTCCTCCTTAAAGGATTTCATCCCTGAAATCTTCAAGTTAAGAAGAATGTGTCCTACCATCCAATCGTCCATCTACTCAATCATCAATCACAGGCATCCATTGTCCTTAAAGAGATTTCTAATGTTGTATGAACATATGCAGAAAGTGTGTGTATATGTTCCTTATCTAATGCAAATGATCAGGCATGATTGATCTTCTTAATGCAAAATATGTTTAGTGCCATGAGTCCAACATGTATGCAAATAGCCATAATCACATAAACACTATATGTGTGCACAAACATCCACCCATATGCAACATCCACATGATAACACATTCAATTTCATCCATCAAAAAGTATAAACACTCATGCATATGCAGTATGAAAGGTGACAAAGACGATATAGTGTCTAATGTGCGTGTATATGCATCCACGAGCAACCACTAGCAACCACTTGCAACCATCAATCATAACATGTCTGAAACACATGTTTACACCCAATTGTTACTACCTAAAGATATAGTCGAACGATAGAAGCAAGTAAAAATTTTGTGCCCATTAGGCAATGTCAAAACTGGAAATCTATGTCACATATATACTGATTAGGAGAAGAACCCCCTAAGCACCAGCCCGTAGACCGAAATCCACATCAGGCTGACACCCAAAGAATTACTCAACCCAACGGACACCCTCAAGCCCCAACATGTATTACTAACAGATGAGTCATACCCCATATGGGGTTTGCAACAGAAATGGGATTGAGAATAGGATATACTTAAAAGATAGCATGCAAGTGAGCCCTATAGGAAAAGAGGGATCAAGGATATACTCTTAAAAAAAAGAGATATGATGTGCGTATCTAGGCTTCAATCTTCTAAGCCTCATTTCCTTGAGCTTAACTCCATTGTGCTTTGACCGTCTTTAACTTCATAATTTCGTAGCCCCTTAATTCTTATTTCCAAAATATGAGTTGGAACTCATTTCACTGTCGCCTCTCATTCCTCTTTCACTTATTCTCTTTCTAGTATACCCGATTCAAACATAGCTGCGTACTCATGGTTTCATGCAAGCTCTCCAAAATTCACTAGTGAATCTCGGATCTCGTTCACTTACTAGAAGGTATTCCACATAAATGAATTATCTCTTGAAAATAAACAAATGCCAACCATGTTGCCAAGTGTACTTACTAAGGTGATTTTCTATAACTCATGCATTAGCGAGATGAACCATCCGCCTTAGTGGCGAACACTACTCGAGCGGATCAATAAATGTACCAAGAGATTCTTGGTAACTAAGCATGGCAGAACCCTAAGGGTTACACTAGACTTCGAGGGCATTACCGAGGCGAGTCAAGAGCCTAACTACCCTCTTTTCATACTCGAGAATGGTACCATTTCTGGTTAACCACTCCATCCCTAGAATCATCCCATAGCCCAAAGACATAAGTTTTACACCAATACTTAGCATAGACTTTCTCAAATCCAAACAAGTCATGAATAAATGAGCCGATTCCCCAACAGGTTTGAGACAAAAAACGGGATCCTCAACTATGCTAGTACTAAGGTGCAGAGACTCAACTATCGAAGCAGAATTAAAAGGATGCGATGTACAAAAAAAAGTTCTAACGGGATGATAGAAAAGAAAGCTAAACCTTTAACAGAAACATTCCACCTTTCTTAGGTACGCTAGTAGTGAGAGCATACAATTGCCCTCTTGTGACGACCCGGAATTTCGACCTTCGAAAATCGACATTTAATACTTATTTGTATTCAAATGTCGCAGATTCAAATGTCGAATTCCTAGTTGTCTGGGGATATAACACATTAGAACAATCACAATGAAACAAAACAACTTCTCATTTATATAACATGAGATTATATCAGAGTTTACAACGGATACAACATCAAGGTGCAACACTATTTACAATAAAAAGATAACACAGAAGCAGCGGAAACAAATAATCAAGGTGAATCCAAAACCAAACTACATATTCACCTGGATAGTTCCAAATCGCTAATGCCCACAAAAACCAAACGCTCCACAGAAACAGCTAAAGATGCTCCACGGCAATAGCAACTTCACCAAAGCAAAGACACAATAGAAAAAGCTCCAAGATGTAGGCTCCAAACACAGCTACTAAACCTGACACTAGGCTGCCCGTGTGGAAAATTATGGGCACCCAGAGTTTTGTGGGAAAACAAATAAACTCCAGGTCAGTCATGGGACTGGTGTGAGAACTCAATATATATTTGTTATGTGCAATAAAATTCGCAATGCTTTTTAGAAAATGAAACTAACATAAGGTCTCGCGGCACATACAAAAGCTAAACGCACACATGGGCGCGGTTTCTCCTTATGATAGTCAAACATGTTTGATATGCAGAAACCATTTTCCATATTATTATTAGTGCATAGTGTGAAAACAATTTCGCACATAAATTTATCAATCTTAGCCAACATAATGCCCTATCCCACTATGCTAAAATATTCCTACTAGTAAGCAGTAGGCTATACAAATGAAATCGTAAAAACTCGTAGTGGGTAATGAATTTCCAACAAATGACCAGGCAAAGGAACTTCCTTACCGAGCCGATGGGTACGCCTCTAGAGGGACGTCCCGAGAACCAAATCGGGTTCTCTGCCATCACGGGGCCGGGTTACCCCTTAACTGGGTAACTTAGAGCACGCCTGAGTATATCACTTCCCGGTCGTTACCAACCTTTAAACCGAGGCCTCGCAACATTAACATCCATATAAATAGAAGTTATCCACATAGGTTAATACCTGGGCTCCATACCATAGTACACCTTTTATCTAGAAGGAAATGACTACCCTTAACCTCGCTGCATCTTTCCTGTTTTAGCCATTTACCGGGTTGTGAGGCTTGTTGAGGTCACGATATCCACAAAGCTACGCTTAAACAAGCCATGCTTTGATCATCCATAGCTCACTACATAACTTAAGTATGCCACATTGTCCATTCACTACACATCACTGATTTCTATCAATATTTAACCTCTAAGCTCATACGTCTTAGAGAAGGGTGTTAAGCAAGAGAATAAATTCTCCGCCACCAAACAGATAATATTTTAACAGAGATCAGTGCTACGCAGTCAATTACAATGTCAGACACACAATCCATACAAGTCCGTTCTAGGTCTGAACGAAACCACAATCCGGAATTCCTTCACATACGTTCGGGCTTCTTGCCACTTAGCTGATATAAAAATCCATCTGCAAACGGGAGCTAACCATTTGAGACATTCAGCAAGTCGTCCTTACGATACGAAGGGTCCCGGTCTTCAATATCGTCTTCAATGTCTTCAATCTCTCCACAACGTCGTATTATTACTTATAATGGTTTTCAGACATAAATCTGATCCCGGTCTTTCCAAATAATAAACGTAACTTTAAAACCATGTGGGTATATAGATCCAAATCAAGTCTCAACTCATACTTCATGTTTGCAAACTCAAGTTACAGTTCAAAATACTTTATTACTAGTTATAAATCATTTATTAAGGTTTGGAAAAGATTTATAAAGCTAGATCACTAAAAACTCAATATTTAACAAACTGCATTACAAAGGCGTTTCAAAGTGTTTCAAAATACTAATATTGGCTAGTTTAAGTAAAATGACTTTTGTGTTATCCAAAACTTCATGATTTTACCATAAATCATTTTAAATAATTAATTATGATTTAACAAAAAATTTCCATATTTTTAAATAATTTATAGCAGCCATTTTATAATTATAGTTAACTAACTCCACAATAGCGACATTTTCAAAATTATTTTAACCATAACTTGAAAATTATAAGTCGAAATTAAAATCTGTTTTCACTCATTTGGAAGCTCTCGTAAATAGGAATCAAACGTACTTTGTTTCGTGGAAATCCGATTTAAATTGCAAATGTTATAAGCGTTTAAAGTTTATAACAAAAATACGTTAAATTCTATTATAAATAGTTTCAAATTAAAATCTAAATTAAATTTTGAATTAACCTTCCCGTCCGTCGGATCAGCTAGGGATAGCCAGGGAGAGCAAGAAACTATATTTTCCAAACTCAAGCCTAGACACTATCCTCTCTGTCACCCTAGAACATTCCGGTATTTACTTTCACAAACTCTATTTATAATATAAATTTCTTCAAAACAATTTAGAAAATCATTTTCAACTTTCAAATTGAATAAAATATTCATTCGATTCGAGACTTATTTGATATCCATATAAATCCACATATGTGTGTATAACAAGTATAATGCACATATTATCACTAATAACAACCACGAAGCATCCATTCATCCATCACACGAGCATATATGGGTATATATATAACAGTATATGTACAAGTGTTTTCCACTAAACGCTTATATTGCAGTAATTAAAAATTAACCATATCAATAATAACAATTCACATAGTATAGAAAGTGAACAAATACAAGTGTCGAGTTCTCGCCTTGGGGTTCCACTATGCTATCCTCTATTACTAGGCTGCTAGACACACTACAGTTATCCTGGACTGATTATTTGACGATACTGACACTTCAGCAATTTATATATTTTATAAACGGAGGAAGAGGAGGATTTTTACCATGGAAGCCATGGATTCTAAGGTGGAGAAGAAGAAGAAATGGAAGAGAAGATGAGAATGAATGCTTAAGGGAAGGAAAGGGGTCTATTTATACTTGAAATGAGTTAATGAGGTGATGACACCTCGTAGCACACATGTATATCATGCATGGAATGTTTCATGCAAGATTACAAGTGTCATGACACTTGTATTAAAGAGAAGGTAGGTGCATGGAATGTTGCATGCAAAATTACAAGTGTCATGACACTTGTAATAAGGAGAAGGTAGGTGTTTTTAGTAGCATTTACCTTAAAACGTTATGGAAAATAAGAGCAACGCTTAATTCTAGTGTTACTAATTCATGTTATCGTTGACAAATCCGATTGAACAATAAATAGTATTAACAAATCACAAGCTTAATAATCATTGCCATATATAAAATCTATCATTTAACTTGTCAAAATTTCTAGACCGTCACATTCTCCCCCTCCCCCTTAAGAAAGTTTCGTCCTCGAAACTGCGTATGAAGGGAATAATCAAAGGAAATGAATAAAGAAATAGGCTTACCTAAGGGTCGGATTTATCTTGAATATCGACTGTACAGTTTGGGTAGAATTTTTGCATAACCTCTTCCGTTTCCCAAGTACAATCTTTGGGATCACAGCTCCATTGCACTTTAACTAGCTTAACCATCTTATTCCTTAGCCGCTTTTCATCTTGGTCGGTGATTTTTATGGGGTCTCTCTTAACGGCTAGATTAGGTGTAATTTCTAGATCTTGTTGAGCGGCTTCTTCCACAATCTGATCAGGGTCATGAACATACTTTCTCAGATTTGATATGTGAAAAACATTATGCACACCTGAGAGCCATTCGGGTAACTGAACCTTATATGCCAGTGGTCCAACTTTTTCCAGAATAGGGAATGGTCCAATATAGCGGGGTGCTAATTTTCCTTTTCTTCCAAATCTTATAACTCCGCGCATTGGAGAGACTTTTAGGAATACTGAATCCCCAACTTCGAATTCTAATGCCCGCCTTCTACGGTCTGCATAACAGTTCTGCCGATCCTGGGCCGTTTTCATCCTCTTTCTAATCAGATCCACCTTCTCTGTGGCGTCCCTAATCATATCAGGCCCTAGAACAATTTTATCTCCAGACTCGATCCAACAAACTGGTGACTTACATGGTCGTCCATACAATGCTTCGAAAGGTGCCATCTTAATACTTGCCTGATAACTATTGTTATAGGAGAACTCGACTAATGGTAGATAATTTTCCCATGAACCTCCGAAATCGAGAACGCATGCTCGCAATAAGTCTTCCAAAATTCTGTTAAATCTTTCTGTTTGTCCGTCTGATTGTGGATGATAAGCAGTACTAAAGTTTAACTTGGTTCCCAAAGCAGCTTGAAAAGCTTCCCAAAAACGATTGGTGAAAAGAGGGTCGCGATCACTCACGATGCTGCTTGGTATCCCATGCAATCGAACGATTTCCTTGATATACAATTCTGCCAAACTTGCAGCAGTTCTAGATGATCTTACTGGGATAAAATGGGCACTTTTAGTTAAACGATCCACAATAACACAATTTCCCTCATTTCCTTTCCGAGTGCGAGGTAAACCATCGATGAAATCCATTGAAACTTGATCCCACTTCCATTTTGGTATTTCCAAAGGCTGAAGTAATCCCGGAGTCTTCTGCTGGTCACTCTTTATTTGCTGATACGTAGCACAACGGCTAATATAGATAGATATGTCACTTTTAATGGACTTCCACCAAAATGTAAGTTTAACATCACGATACATCTTATTAACTCCTGGATGGATGCCAAATTTGGACTTATGGCACTCATCCAACACCTCCTGCTTAAGTTCTTTAATATTGGGCACACATATTCTTCCTTTTAATCTTATGATGCCTTTATCATCGATTTCAAAACTCAAATTTTCACCTTCCTGAATTCTTTTAGAAATTTCTTGTAGAAATTTGTCCTTCTTTTTCTCTCGGGCAATCTTCTCTAGAAGAGTCGGAGTGATAACAAGGTAGGCAAGAACGGCATATTTTCGACTCAGAGCATCTGCAACAACATTGGCCTTCCCAGGGGTATACTGAATATCTAGATCATAAGATGCTAGATATTCCAACCATCATTGCTGCCTTAAGCTCAAGTCTTTCTGAGTAAACAGATATTTCAAGGGCTTGTGATCAGTGAATAATTCAAATTTTTCTCCAAGCAGATAATGTCTCCAAATTTTTAAAGCGAATATCACTGCGAGTAGCTCTAGGTCATGAGTTGGGTAATTCTTTTCATGCGGCTTCAACTGTCTACTTGCATAAGCAATTACTCTTCTTTCTTGCATTAAAACGGCACCAACTCCTTCCTTACAAGCATCTGTATAAACATATAATCCTTTATTGCCATTGATAATAGCCAGAACCGGGGCAGTGGTCAATCTCTTCTTTAACTCGTTAAAAGCTTCTTCACAGTTAGCAGACCAAACAAATTTGGCATTCTTCATGGTCAACTTTGTCAAGGGAGAGGCTATCTTTGAGAAATCTTGGACGAATCTACGGTAATATCCTGCTAATCCTAAGAAACTTCTAACTTCCTTTGGAGTCATTGGTTGCTTCCAATCCAAAATAGCAGAGATCTTTCCGGGATCTACTGAGATTCCTTCTTCAGATACGATATGCCCAAGAAATTTTACTTCTTTTTTCCAAAAATGAAACTTGGAAATTTTAGCTTTAAACACATTTTTCCTTAATATATCCAGGGCAATCCTTAAATGCTCAGCGTGTTCTTCCTCGGTTTATGAATAGATCAGGATGTCATCAATGAAGACTATAAAAAAATTATTCATCACCTCACGGAACACTCGAGTCATCAAGTCCACAAAATAGGCTGGGGCATTTGTCAATCCGAATGGCATTACTAACCATTCGTAAAAAGTGTCGGGTCCACGAAAAGCAGTCAAATGAATACATCCTCAGCAATTCTGAGTTGATGAAAACCAGAGGCTAAATCCATCTTTGAAAAAAATCGGGCACCACTTAACTGGTCAAATAAGTCATCTATTCGTGGCAATGGGTACTTGTTCTTGAGGGTTTGTTTATTAAGGTCTCTATAGTCCACGCCTAATCGCAAGGAACCATAAGACTTTGCCACAAATATTACAGCTGACCCCCAATTAGAACGGCTGGGTTGAATAAATCCTTTTCTTAAGAGATCTTGGATTTGCTTGTTCAGTTCTTCTCTCTCTTTCGGAGCCATTCTTCGACTTAGATGAATGACAGGTCGGGCATTGGGTACTAGATCAATTGTAACAACCCTGAATTTTGGGGTAAAATTAAAAATTTACTTTAAGTTATTTTAATGAGTTTTGATATTTAAAATAATTTATTTTAAATAATAACGACAAAAAAAAATTATTTCCTTAATCCTACGGTTAATACGAATGATATAATTCCTGCATTCCTACAATCCCTTAGCTACATGCCCAAGACGATACCTTGATTTATCTAATTGTATTATTAATAAATTTCATTTATCTCTAATAAATGAAATATTTGAAATTTATGTTTAGCTTGTGGAAGGGAGAACTAAAAATTTACATAAATTGCACCATCAAATAACTACCTTGTATGTATGCAACATGTTAGAATATATATTCCTTAATTTCAATGTTTCTCAACATTGCAGTATAATGCATAATAAATTCAGTTGTTTTAATTTCATTAGTTACTATGTATATCATTCATATAGTAGCTAAATTATAGCTAAAATTGGCATTCCATATTGATATGAAAAAAAATATGGAAAAAGTAGTATTATTTCTTTTAAATGTTCATTCAAACCTTTCCACTTTTATCTTTCCTAATTAAGTGTAACACTAGACTGGATAGTTTATATATACACATTATATTTATATATATATTAATTTGATTTAACATTGAACCTATTAAATGTATGTATGAAATAAATTATGTCTATTTTAAATTTAATATTGACATTAATTGTAATATTGCCATTAATTGTATTAACTTGATTGAAACATTTCTATCTAAGAATAATTATGTGTTAATTAAAATCAATGCGTTGTTTATGGAAAACTTAAATTTATCTTAAAAAGAATATTCTAATAAAATTAATTGATTTAAAATGGAACCATGAACTAAGGAAACACATAATTTTTAGCGTATGGATTTAAAATCCATATTTATCCGTATGCTATGTAATAGTAGTCACATTATGTTTCTTTTAATTGTGTATTAATGAAACTAATGAGAAGAATTTGAATATATGGAGGCTAATGAATTTAATACTGTGACATATATATTATAAGATTTGACTGTTTTGTCTTTTGTATTTATTAGTAGTTTTCCCATTTGTCATATATTAAATTGCCTATAAATTGATTCTAATTCATTCATATGTACAGAGTTATCAATTAACCATACTTGCATATTATTAACTATTATGTCACACAATTGAGGAATGAACATATTTGCTATATATATTAAAAAAAAAAAAAACTAAATTTCCATATCTCAGCACTGTGTATATATTCACACAAATGGATGTATTTGATGCACCTTTATAATACCATAAATTAAGTTTCATTCAAATTTTCAATTAAAACAATCTACATGTTGTCCTTTATTTATTTCGTTTACTTATGTGATATGCCTTCTTATTACACTTACCTACATGCTAATACAGTATCAATTTATGCCATGAATAATTTTGATTAATAGCATTTATGAATCAATCAATACAAATTAAAGAGAAAATATAAAAGCTTTCTTTCTCCATTTTGTGTAATTTATGTATTCAGTTAATTACTTCTTTAGGGAAAGAAACTTAAAGTTTTTTTTTCATATATATACTAGTTAGGATAAGTTTACGATCAAAACACAAAACCCTATTCTATAATACATAGCCGCAGCCCTTTACATTTTCAATGGCTGAAAACGCACAAAAACAATTCGTTAATTCCTCCTAGTCTACCATAAATTAAAATATGAAATCAAGACAAATAATCAAGAGCAAGGCTTCGTAGTGGCGGGTTGGATGGTGGACTCGGTGGTCTTGGGGCGTGCGATGGGGGTGACTTGAGCGTGCGTTTTGGGTTCATTTCGAACGATCCAAGGAGAAGGACGAAGACTGCCGGTGTTCCCTTCACTAATCAAAAATTCGATGAAATTTGGTGAGATTCTTTATTTTATAATATATGAAATTAAATTATCTTTCTTGTGTTATTGATGTTTGTATGTACATGAATATGGATTGGTGATGAATGATTGATATTGGTGATGGATGTTTATGTAGTTATTGGCGGTTCTGTTCATGTATACGTTGTGAATGTCATTGATTGTGGAATGAATATTGATGGGTAAACTTGTGTAAATAGAATTCATTCTTTATTTCTATATTCTTGAGAATTTATATTTAAATTTAAATTTATAATTTTTATTGTTGTTTCAGAAAAATGAATGTTATTTAGATTTGCAATTTTGCACCAAAATTTCATTTTTTCATGTTTTACATGAAAACATGAATTTGATACAAAATCATTGAACTAAATAAATATTTTATTTTATTGAACTACATGGAAATGAATTTTTAATTAAAATGTTGATTTTTGATAAAAATAATATTTTAATCGATTTTGTCAAAATTTGGGCTTTTATGCAAAATTGTCTTTTTTGGACAAAAAGAACAAATTTTTGTTTTCTTATTCTTTCTGAAAATAAAGATAACATCTTTATTAACATGGAATTTTAGAAAATAAAATTCGTTTTTAGAATTGTTTATATAATTTATATTTTCAATATAAATTATAATTTTTAACGTTTCAGACACGTGCAGTTCATGTTTTGAGTTTCAAACTTTGAATGACTATAAAGGAAGATCCAACCGTTGGATTTTTCCAAAACTGGATCCGTTGGATCCGCTTTGGAAAAATCTTTCCACCAATACCAAGTTTGAAAATTTTCAACGGTTAGATCTTGAGTTATGTGTAATTCAATTTTTGGAATAACAGCACTATAACTACACTTGACCTGTAACGTCGTTTTAATGAAACGAATAATTATAAAAATAAAGTTTGGATCCTTATTTTTGAAGAATAAAGTTTTGATTTTGTTTTGGACTAGAATGAAAAATTTGATCTTTATTTTTAATAAATAAAGTTTTGGTTTTTATTTTTATTTTGAAAATAAAATAAGGTTTTTGTGAACATGAATTTGTTTGGACTAAAATGAATGAAAGTGACGTTCTTTACTTTTAAAAGGACTAGAATGATAAAGTGTTATTCTTTATTTTGGAAAAATTAAATTGAATAAATTTATTCTTTATTTATGAATGGGTTAAAAAGGAAATACTTAAAACATTGACCGATTACATTAAATTGAAATGATACAAAAGGGAGTTTTATTCTAAATCGGTTCCATTCAAAAGAATGCAATTAATACCTATTAGGTGAACATCGTTAATTGGTTATACCATTTATGTTATAATTTAATGCACTTGTATACGCTGCCATTTACAAGCGACCTTGGCTTGTTTATGTGAGTGGACGATAAATTTTTACACATCGTCCAGAAGCACAGTTTATTTTATAATATGTGAATTGTGTTGGCTGAAACCCCACACGGGTTAAGGGTTGACATTTGAATACACGTCACCCTTGGAATAATTAGAAATGCACTTTGGATGGATGTTTGAAATTGTGATATAATTAATGTTTGATTTGCCGTATAATTAATTTATATGGAAATAGTGGGTCTCATTCCAACTTTGAGTGAAATAAATAAATATTCAACTAATGCAATTAATTGGTAATTAAATTTAGGAGTTGTGTATTTATTGTTTTAAAGTATTGAATAAAAGCTTTTGAATGAATGTAATAAATTTCCTTTTTTATTCAATAAATGAAATTAATTGGCAATTGAAGTAAGGGATGATGTATTCGCTTTTTAAAAAGGAAATGATAAAGAAGTTTTGAATTGATCATATTTCATTCTAGTTTTGAATGAAGGAAATTAATTTCCATTTATTACTCAATTAACGAAATTAATTGACGATTGAATTGAGAAGATCAAATCTTATTTATTTGGAAAGTTACAAAACAAATCCTAGAAATGGGTAAATTACCTTCCAACTTTAATAAGAAGATTTGAAATTTAAAGATACCGTTTTATGTTAACATTTAATTTGGGAAATTGATTTCATTTTAATATTGAAGCGGTAGATTTTAATATCACAATTAAAACCGTTTTGAAAATAATTATTATTATAATATCATAATAATATGGAAAGTTAATATGTATTGAAATGGAATAATAAAGTTTTATATGAAAGAACATTTCAAGTAAGGAATGATATTAAGTAGTTGGATATTTTAAAATATAAAACATTTTTAAATAATATTCTTGGATAATATTTATAATTAAAAATTATAATTATATTTGGACACGAGGTTAGGTCACGTTTATGGTGGAAGTCTGCCCGGACCCAACCGGCATATCCAGCAGCCATAAATGTTGGGCCTAATGTGAGAGGTCCAAGTATACATATATGAATTGGGTTTTGACTCGAGGTTAAGCCCAACTGTGGAATAAGTCTGCCCGGACCCAACCGGCATATCCAGCATCCACAAGTTGTAGGTTTAATGTGAGAAGTCTGGCCCAGTATGAAATTGAAATATAATAACGAGTTGGGCTTTTTAGTCCGTTTTAAAATGATAATGCCATTTTAACCTGTATGAAATATCTTATTCATTTGAAAATGAATATTGAAAGAGTTAAATTTCAAAATAAATAATATTTTGGGAAAAGGGATTTATTTATTTTATAAATAAATAACAGGAAGTAAAAGTGGTTTTATCATAACCACGTAATTTCAATGAATATTTGAAATAGGCTTGAGTGAAAATTAAGTACGGATTATTTCAATATTAATTTCCGTAAATAAAACGGTTATTATTTTGGAAATTTGGAAGATACTTATTATCGCTATTTCCGAAATGATTGCCGTTGGTTTTGGAATTTGATATTGAATTTGAGTCGTTCTAATTTTTATTTAAAGTCTTATATTTAATATCAAATTGATTTTGGTTGATTAATGTTTGAATAACATTAATTCTTAAAACCTCAATGAATAGTGAAATGAATATAAATCTTTTAATCAAGATTTGAATGAAATTTCCTAATTTAATTTATTAAATTGGAAACAACTGAAATGTGAATTTGGGTTTATTGTGAATTACGTTTTAAATAACATTTATTCTTTAACCTAGATTTATGATAGCATTAATTCCCTAACTATTGAATAATCATTTAATAATGATTTTTGAAAGTAAAATCTAAATAAGGTTTTGAATAAAATCTTTAATAAGATTTTAAAAAGGGGAATTAAGTAAATTATTGAATTAAGGAAATAAACGGTAATGGAGTTCCACCAGTTTAACTCCAAGCGTTAATTAAATCTTTAATTAGATTTAAACGGAAAAGGTAATTAAGTTTACCGGAGACTAATTGGGATTAATAAATTGGTAATTTCGGTAAAGCGTAAAATTCCGATTAGTTTGAATAAACCTTAATTTGGTTTAATATGGATAAATAGAGATTAAAGAATAAATATTAAAGATTTATCTTTGATAAAATTAATGGGAACCTATCCCTAAGAAATTGAATATTTTTAACGAATATTCGGAATTGGAATGAGGCGTTGGTTGAATTTTATCAATTTATGTTTTTAAATCAACGCGAGTTATTCAGAAAGTCCGGGTCCAACCCATTCTGAATAATGAATACGACGATGAATAGTCGAATGATTGAAGACGGTGACAAGACCGACAATCTTCACATCGAATGGATGTTGATGCTATTGAGGCCCATGAAGGGAGTAGCTACCTTGAAGGGGCTGAGAGGGCGTCCGTCCGGACGTAGTGTTGATTTGTACGGATTGACTTTCGCTCAGACCCAGAGCATAAGTTATAAATGGATTGCGTGTCTGACGTCGTACTCCGCTTAATGTCATGTTATTGATTTTCTGTCAATATATAAATGTTGGTGGTGGAGAATTCATTCTTTACTTAACACCCCATTTATATATTGATGGGTGATCAATGGTACGGTATGGATTGACGATGTGGCATGCCAAGATGAAGATGATCAAGGCTTTGTTGAAAAGCAGGCCTTGTGGATGAAGACTATATCGTTACTTCGTAAGCCTCACAAACCGGTAGAGTCTAAAACGGGGGAAGGGAACGCAGGGAAAGTGGCACGTTCCTTTCTAGTTAGTAGTCATTTTACGTATGTGGATGATGAAACGAGGCGCCTCAGATAGGTCCTATAGGACCGGGGAACGTGTGCTTAGGAATAACTAATCCTCTAAGCTGTATGTGAGGACCGGCCCTGCCATTTCCAAGGGTTCACTGCGGGGGATCCTGGGGCATTAACTAGAGTGTCTCGAATCGGTAAGGAGCTCCTCCCTAGCCTGGACTCATGATGGAAATCCAAATTTCCAATACGAACCGACGAATTTGATTGTATTACTAGTACGGAGGCATAATATATGGTACCTATGCTTCCTAGGATTAATACATTTATTTTGAAATGCTTTCATATACACTAATAATAGTATTAGTTTCGTATTTGGCGTATTTAGCATGTTTAACCACCATAAGGTAAAACTCTATCCTCTTGGTGTGCGTTGCATTGTGTGATGGGACCTGAGTCTTATGGTGGTTCCATTTTTCAAAAAGACATTGCGTTGTGTTACGTTTTATTTATCTATACTGACATTGTAGTTATGCACGGCAATCCATTGGTACAACCCGTTCCACGTTAGCGGCGTGGTCTTTGGATTTGCCTTATTAGTATGAGTTAAGTTATTTAAGAATTCTCACACCAGTCCCACGACTGACCCATGTTTGTTTCCACCTTTTTGCAAACTTGGGTGCCCTCTCTTCCACACGGGCAGCCGAGTATTTATCTACAGGTTCTCTTTTCAAGCAGGATTCTGGGTTGAAGCTTAAGCTGTGTCCAGAGTTTAGATTTCTTTCCGCTGCAATGTTTTAAATTTAATGTTATCTTCCGCTGTAATATAATTCGATGTACTCTGATATTTTGTACTCTGATGTAAACATTTTGTACTGTTTATAAAAGTTTGCTGTTTTGTTCTGATGATTGTTGTATTCCCAAAGTTAAAGTATTCGGGATTTGAACGGTCTTGGTCGATCTTTCGGTCGATTAAGGACGGGCGAAACCCGGGTCTTTACATCAATTCTAAACTCAATTTCTCGGTGTGGAGGAAGGCTATTAACTTCTTCAAATACATCGGGAAAATCTCTAATGACAGGTATAGTTTTTATGTCGGTATTAGGGTAAACTAAAGTATACATCAAGCTATCTCTTTTTGGGCTAGGGTCAACACAAGATATTTCAATAAAATTTCCAAGACTTGTCTTTACCAGAGCTTTCCTATCTACGCAATCTAGTTTAGCCTCATATTTATTTAACCAATCCATTCCAAGTATAATTTCAAATTCATCAAAGTCAAGAATGATTAAGTTAAAAGGGAATTCATAGTGTGAATAGGTGATAGGAACATTTTTGCAATACAAACACAAGCTAGTAGGACCTCCTACTGGATTACTTACACGTAAGGGTTCATCAACAAATTTAGGTTTAAGTTTCAATTTTTCTATGAGTGGTTTTGAGATAAAACTATGTGAAGCACCAATGTCAAACAGAACTTGGACTAATTTATCAGAAATAAAAATATTACCTTCCAAAACATCCTTCCCTTTATCATTCTTCGAAGTCGAAGGCTCATCCCTGATTGCATAAACCTTTGCCACATCAGCTTTCTTTATTACGGGACAATCTTTAATCATATGACTGGGTTTATGGCAGTAATAACATTTTGGGAGCCCTTGGTTTGGCTTCCTTGACTTCTTTGGCTTCTTACAGTGGCGGGAATAATGACCTTTCTCTTGGCAATTATAGCAGAGAACATCCTTTAGATGATCTTCCTTCGTTCCTTTCTTCTCAGCCTTCTGTTTAGGCTTCTTCCCCTGAAACTTTCTCTTCTTCCAATTGTTATTACCATTACCTTCCTTAACTTCAGTACCCTTCTGCTTATCAATAGTAGCATATCTATACCCCATGTCTACCAAGTCAACAAAGGATTGTTTGATATGCGCAGTCATCCTCTCATGGTACTTCAATGCCATCCCCTTAATAAATCTTTCATTTTTCTTTAACGGGGTGTCTATGAGCTCAGTCCAAAGCGAGAAAGCTCGTTAAACTTATTCAAATACTCCTCGAAAGACATATCGCCTTGCTTGAGATTCATAAATTCCTCGTAAATCCTGGAAATTCCTGCCTAAGGCATATAACGTTCTTCGAAAATTTCTTTGAAATCCTTCCATGAAAAGTCGTCTTCTGATTTCTCTTGGACGATAGTCTCCCACCATGCAGCAGCTCCTTCCTGTAATTGCCATGTAGCTAACAGCCTCTTTTGATTATCTTCTAGGTTAAGTCCTCTGAAAATCTTCTCGCATGCGTTAATCCAGGCTTGAGCTTCCATGACATCATCAGATCCCTTAAACGGTTTCCCGCCCAATTTTGCGTAATTCTTATTCAGAACTGGAAGACTGGTTTGGGTCGAGGCTTGAATCGTAGTCTCATTAACTGCGGTAAAATTACGATCATTGGTGGTGGTACTGCTTCCTCCTCGACGTCTGCCTCTATAGCTCATTTTCTACTATCTGGATATAGTATGAAAATGCTGTTAGACATACAGACGAATTACCTTAAGAGTTATGAAACAGTTAAACTCTTTGCATTTCATTGGATTCTACTCATTCTAGGGTGTTATTACCCCATCTCTAATGAGTTATCTAATGAGCTATACCCCAAAGTTTTGTATAAACCAAAGCTCTGATACCAACGGTGACGACCCGGAATTTCGACCTTCGAAAATCGACATTTAATACTTATTTGTATTCAAATGTCGCAGATTCAAATGTCTAATTCCTAGTTGTCTGGGGATATAACACATTAGAACAATCACAATGAAACAAAACAACTTCTCATTTATATAACATGAGATTATATCAGAGTTTACAACGGATACAACATCAAGGTGCAACACTATTTACAATAAAAAGTTAACACAGAAGCAGCGGAAACAAATAATCAAGGTGAATCCAAAACCAAACTACATATTCACCTGGATAGTTCCAAATCGCTAATGCCCACAAAAACCAAACGCTCCACAGAAACAGCTAAAGATGCTCCACGGCAATAGCAACTTCACCAAAGCAAAGACACAATAGAAAAAGCTCCAAGATGTAGGCTCCAAACACAGCTACTAAACCTGACACTAGGCTGCCCGTGTGGAAAATTATGGGCACCCAGAGTTTTGTGGGAAAACAAATAAACTCCAGGTCAGTCATGGGATTGGTGTGAGAACTCAATATATATTTGTTATGTGCAATAAAATTCGCAATGCTTTTTAAAAAATGAAACTAACATAAGGTCTCGCGGCACACACAAAAGCTAAACGCACACATGGGCGAGGTTTCTCCTTATGATAGTCAAACATGTTTGATACGCGGAAACCATTTTCCATATTATTATTAGTGCATAGTGTGAAAACAATTTCGCACATAAATTTATCAATCTTAGCCAACATAATGCCCCATCCCACTATGCTAACATATTCCTACCAGTAAGCAGTAGGCTATACAAATGAAATCGTAAAAACTCGTAGTGGGTAATGAATTTCCAACAAACGACCAGGCAAAGGAACTTCCTTACCGAACCGATGGGTACGCCTCTAGAGGGACGCCCCGAGAACCTAGGGCTCTCTGCCATCACGAGGCCGGGTTACCCCTTAACTGGGTAACTTAGAGCAGGCCTGAGTATATCACTTCCCGGTCATTACCAACCTTTAAACCGAGGCCTC
The DNA here is from genome assembly GCA_030737875.1 of Allium sativum. Lineage (NCBI taxonomy): Eukaryota > Viridiplantae > Streptophyta > Magnoliopsida > Asparagales > Amaryllidaceae > Allium > Allium sativum. The sequence continues at coordinate 912,717,014 of CM060926.1, forward strand.
GAAACATTAACATCCATATAAATCGAAGTTATCCACATAGGTTAATACCTGGGCTCCATACCATAGTACACCTTTTATCTAGAAGGAAATGTCTACCCTTAACCTCGCTGCATCTTTCCTGTTTTAGTCATTTACCGGGTTATGAGGCTTGTTGAGGTCACGATATCCACAAAGCTACGTTTAAGCAAGCCATGCTTTGATCATCCATAGCTCACTACATAACTTAAGTATGCCACATTGTCCATTCACTACACATCACTGATTTCTATCAATATATAATCTCTAAGCTCATACGTCTTAGAGAAGTGTGTTAAGCAAGAGAATAAATTCTCCGCCACCAAACAGATAATATTTTAACAGAGGTCAGTGCTACGCAGTCAATTACAATGTCAGACACACAATCCATACAAATCCGTTCTGGGTCTGAACGAAACCACAATCCGGAATTCCTTCACATACGTTCGGGCTTCTTGCCACTTAGCTGATATAAAAATCCATCTGCAAACGGGAGCTAACCATTTGAGATATTCAGCAAGTCGTCCTTACGATACGAAGGGTCTCGGTCTTTAATATCGTCTTCAATGTCTTCAATCTCTCCACAACGTCGTATTATTACTTGTAATGGTTTTCAGACATAAATCCGATCCCGGTCTTTCCAAATAATAAACGTAACTTTAAAACCGTTTGGGTATACAGATCCAAATCAAGTCTCAACTCATACTTCATGTTTGCAAACTCAAGTTACAGTTCAAAATACTTTATTACTAGTTATAAATCATTTACTAAGGTTTGGAAAAGATTTATAAAGCTAGATCACTAAAAACTCAATATTTAACAAACTGCGTTACAAAGGCGTTTCAAAGTGTTTCAAAATACTAATATTGGCTAGTTTAAGTAAATTGACTTTTGTGTTATCCAAAACTTCATGATTTTACCATAAATCATTTTTAAATAATTAATTATGATTTAACAAAAAAATTCCATATTTTTAAATAATTTATAGCAGCCATTTTATAATTATAGTTAACTAACTCCATTCATAACGACCTTTTCAAAATTATTTTAACCATAACTTGAAAATTATAAGTCGAAATTAAAATCTGTTTTCACTCATTTGGAAGCTCTCGTAAATAGGAATCAAACGTACTTTGTTTCGTGGAAATCCGATTTAAATTGCAAAAGTTATAAGCGTTTAAAGTTTATAACAAAAATACGTTAAATTCTACTATAAATAGTTTCAAATTAAAATCTAAATTAAATTTTGAATTAACCTTCCCGTCCGTCGGATCAGCTAGGGATAGCCAGGAAGAGCAAGAAACTATATTTTCCAAACTCAAGCCTAGACATTATCCTCTCTGTCACCCTAGAACATTCCGGTATTTACTTTGACAAACTCTATTTATAATATAAATTTCTTCAAAACAATTTAGAAAATCATTATCAACTTTCAAATTGAATAAAATATTCATTCGATTCGAGACTTATTCGATATCCATATTAATCCACATATGTGTGTATAACAAGTATAATGCACATATTATCACTAATAACAACCACGAAGCATCCATTCATCCATCACACGAGCATATATGGGTATATATATAACAATATATGTGCAAGCGTTTTCCACTAAACGCTTATATTGCAATAATTAAAAATTAACCATATCAACAATAACAATTCACATAGTATAGAAAGTGAACAAATACAAGTGTCGAGTTCTCGCCTTGGGGTTCCACTATGCTATCCTCTATTACTAGGCTGCTAGACCCACTACAATTATCCCGGACTGATTATTTGACGATACTGACACTTCAGCAATTTATATATTTTATAAAAGGAGGAAGAGGAGGATTTTTACCATGGAAGCCATGGATTCTAAGGTGGAGAAGATGAAGAAATGGAAGAGAAGATGAGAATGAATGCTTAAGGGAAGGAAAGGGGTCTATTTATACTTGAAATGAGTTAATGAGGTGATGACACCTCGTAGCACACATGTATATCATGCATGGAATGTTTCATGCAAGATTACAAGTGTCATGACACTTGTATTAAAGAGAAGGTAGGTGCATGGAATGTTGCATGCAAAATTACAAGTGTCATGACACTTGTAATAAGGAGAAGGTAGGTGTTTTTAGTAGCATTTACCTTAAAACGTTATGGAAACTAAGAGCAACGCTTAATTCTAGTTTTACTAATTCATGTTATCGTTGACAAATCTGATTGAACAACAAATAGTATTAACAAATCACAAGCTTAATAATCATTGCCATATATAAAATCTATCATTTAACTTGTCAAAATTTCTAGACCGTCACACCTCTCGACGATCTTGTCCTTTGCCCTTGTCCTTGTCCTATAATACTTAACTACATGTCCTTTTTTACCATACTAAAGATACTCTCTCTTGTCATGGGTTTTATTATTCCTTCACTTTGGCCTCTTTCCTTTCACCTTTTCCTCCTTCGTGGATTAAGCCATATTAGCAAGTTTTTCATCCTTAGGCTTGTGTTCTTTATCCCTATTCTTACTATCCTTGTATAGTTTGTTGACAAGTTTCTCGAAAGCTACCTCCACCGCACAGCGACTCCACAAAGCTTGAAATAAGATTAGATGCAGATGGAACTACTGCGACTACTGATGGAAATTGGGTACTTCTTTGCCCTCCTACGTGTGTCGTACACCTACAAAACTATGGTGAAAAAGAAGGAGAGAAAAGACTCAAGGAGAGAATCAAAAGATTGTGCATACGGCTTTGGAGAATATGCCTTTCGTAAAACAAAACTTTTCTTAGAAAATGCTTCTTTGTAAACATTTTGAAAATAATTTCAGAAGGTTTTTAAAAGCTTTTGCCCAGTCTGGTAACCTTCAGCTCTGATACAAAATGTAACACCCCGCATCCGTTAAGGTCACTCACAAAGGGAATGCCTTAACTTCAATGGAGCGTTATGGGTACTGGAACAGAAATATTACAAGACAGACATATATAAAACAGCGGAAAGTAAAGTAGAAGTATTTCAAATCATTTATTAAATATAATTGTTTACAATAAAAGCCCATCAACTTTCATATACCCAATTACATAGCTAAAATATATGTCTTGCTCAAAAACAGAGAAGCATGAAAATAAATTGTAGTATTCCCCAATAAAGCAAAGCAAGCCATAGCTAAGAGAGATCCAAGCCGCACATGAAAGAGCCTTGGAGCTTGGTAAGATCCGAACTAAGCTGTATTCCCACCCTGCTAACCTAGGGGGGTGGGGGGGATGGAAGAAAAAGAGGCGAAACAAAACGGGTCAGTCATAAAGGCTGAGTAAGTCCTAGTGACTTTCAGCATAAAAACAGGTAAAGATAACATGGCATGAATAAACTGAAAGTAAACGTAAGCATGATGACAAGATAAGCTACAAGCACGATGAATCAAGTATAACATCACATACTTCCTATCAAGGGTAGCATCTCAAGGTTCCTACCAAGTATCACATCGCAAGTTTTCTATTACGTCACAAGATTTCTAAGGCTCACCGTTACCCTATTTTCCTTGTTTTCCTATATTCTCTACACCACCTAACTAGCGTTCTAATTAGTTTACTTAGTTTTAATTACAAGATAAGTGATCCACCATACCCCCACATGATAGTTTTATAGGTACATATCCTACGATGAGGGTCCCCCCTCATATTGACAGTTTCATGTCCCCACCGTACCTACCTTAATTGATCGGCTCTTACTTACCATTTTTCACATGTATTATATACTAAGGTTATCCCAACCCCGTAGTTGTGGTAGCCTTCAGGATTACATCTAATATGAGGATTTTTCCCCAACCAGCCCAATTACCATGAATGTGTTAGATGTATCCTTACTACCCTAATCGATCGGCTCCTACTCGACCTAGTTCTTGCGGCCCCCTACTTGTAGATACCTATGCTTGTCCCACCCTAGGGTGTATCAATCCCTAGGATGGTAACCCCGACACCCTTTTTGATGCACAACTTTATATCTACTAATGCCCAGTGGCTAAATTTTCAACTTCGGAATACGTGCACGCCCGTAATCCATTGGAATATGCACTGCTGCATCCCCTGCCGCCGTTTTGACCGCTTACAATCAGCCCAGTAATCGTGCCCCACCCTGCCTAGCTCAGGGTACCGTTGATATCTAATGTGGGTTACTGCTGAAACGGGTCCCACTTCTAGGGTTTTCCTAGGGTCTATTCGTATATCCCACAGGTTGGTTAAGTGTTATCTATTTAACTTAACCCCCCCCCCACCCCCAATCAAGATACCATGGTTAAGTGTTCTCTCTTGTGTTACTTAACCCTGCCGCATGTCCTGTTATATCGGTTAAGCGTTCTCCCCTATGTTAACTTAACCCTTACCACACCTCACGTTAGATTGGTTAAGTGGATGTTAACTCAACCTCATCCACTAGCCATTTTATAATGGTTAAGTGCTACCCTCATGTATTTACTTAACCATACCACACATCAGGTTATATCGGTTGGGTGTTATCAACCCATTCAAGTTGAACAAACCCATTTAACTTAACCCTCCCATTCGTCAGATTGCATTGGTTAAGTATTTCAAGTAATTCATGGCTTAACCCCCCCCCCCCCCACGTATCATGTCAAGTTGGTTAAGTGTTGTCTAGTGATTCATAACTTAACCCCGCTATCTTAGCATATCAAATTGGTTAAGTGTTTTCAAATAGTTCATGACTTAACCCGCCCACGTATCATGCTTAGTTGGTTAAGTATTATCTATATGTTCAATTTGACTTAACCCTGCCACGTGTCATGTTATATTGGTTAAGTGTCATTAGTCTAGTCATATTACTTAACCCACTCATTGGCCTGATTAACAGTTATGTTGGTTAAGCCCACATTTATAAGTTTTACATGTTCTTAACTCATACCGGTTAGGTCCACATTTACATGTCATCCCACCTAACCCTCTAACCATACCCACATCTTATTATGGTTAGTATTTCTTAATTCATTCATTATGACGAACGAATCATGACCTCTCACATTAGGCCATGCATTTTGTGGCCACTGGATTTGCTGGGCGGTTCCGGGCAGATTTACACCACAAACTGAGTCTAACCTCGTGTCATAAACCGTTACGCCTACAATTTGGCCTTCGACCTCTCACATTAGACTGACACTTTGTGGCTACTGGATTTGTCGGGCGGTTCCGGGAAGATTTACACCACAAACTGAGTCTAACCTCGTGTCAAAGGTTCATTAATGGTCGTATTCCACCCAAAACCCCAATATCAGTTCATGTGTTTAACATATAGAAATGTTCATGTTCCAACCACGTTCATATTTCCAGTTATATGCCAATTATCAAGTTCATAATTCATGTTTTTGCCCCCAAAACGTATTCCCAAATTACTATCATAATTCACTATAAGGTTATGCCAAGTAATAGCCTTTTATTTACAATACATACCAACTACCCAAAACCCAACTTAGGCGCGTTCATATTAAACCTCTACCAAGTCATAAATTATCATATATGTTTCAACTCCAAATTTTACATAATTAACATATGCCCAAGTTCTAGATAAATTCAGTTTTACATATATCAAAATTCGTGATTTATATGTTTACAAAGCTATGCTTAATTTACATAGATCAAGTTTTAGCCAAGATTACATGTATCAAGTTTCATGCCCAAATAAACCCAAATCATGATTCATGATGTAGATATCCCAGACTATAATCTTTTTGTTACAATACACGCCAATTACCCAAGTTCATAATACATATTTATGCCATTTTACCCATATCAAGTTCTAGCCAAATTACATATATCAAGATCCATATCAAATTACATATGTCAATCCTCATTCTTGCAATTATCATTTTAATGACAATACCCAAATATCCAATTCATGTTAATGGTTGTAATACCCAAATATCCAATTTTTATGTTATGCCATCAATTCCCCCAATACATATATTCCACTAGGCAATATTCCAATATTTCCCCTATATACCATCGCACGCATATCGTAGTTTAGGCCTAGGTCAAAAATTGACCTAGGTTCATCAAAAGAAAATAAATAGGGGAAGGTAGAAGTTGCAATAAAAACAAGATCAGAGAGAAAACGACATAAAAGCATCATCTCAGGCATAAAGAATAGATCTTGATAATAATATCAACATTGAACCAAGAAGAATTGATTTACAACAGGCTGAATAGACCATAAACTTGTCATGCGAATAAAGATAGAAAAGTTCTCAAGATCGAGATCCAAGAAGAAACAAGAATAGACTTGAATCAAAAGTCCAATTTCACTTCATCACATGTCCATATTAAATTTAATTATTCTAATCTAAAAATAACTAGAACTTACAGACCGTGGGCAAGAAATTAAGAACTGAATTTGTTGTAAAAATGTTGCGGCGTTGTTGATTTATAGTCTTGAATCATTGTTGAAGCTTTGTTCTTTGAATTGGTTTGAGTTTGAATGCTTGTACTTTGATTTGGAGACGGCGGCCATGGTTCAAGAGGTATTTTAGCAGCATTTTGGTGTAAGAATGATTTGTTGTGAATTAGGTTAGGTCTAAGGGTGTTTTTATAGGTGTAGCAACTAGTTTAGGCCCTTAGATTAACCCTAGAATCAATCCGGACGATCAAAACATGTCTCAGACTTCAAAAATGGGTTCTGGGTCAAAACAGGCCGACTAGGTCGACCTATAAGGGGGGAGGTCGACCATATGGTCGATCTGCCTGGCACTGTGCTGGCTAAAATTTGCTGAATCTTCTACAGGCCATAACTTCTTTATCCGGACTCCGATTTTCGAAAACTCGGACTCTATTTCATGTAGAATTCCGAGACGAACACAATGGCGCAACCCGTTTCCCATTATTCTCATTTTAAAATTTAATTACACCCTGATTTCTAGTTTTAACATGTTATTAAAATTCGGGCTGTTACACCTGTTCACTTGTCTAATTAGCATGTTATAATGGTTAAGTTTTCTAAATTTACTTAACCTCACCTTCTTGTCTAATTAACATGTTATAACGGTTAAGTGTTCTAAATTTACTTAACCCCATCTTCTTGTCTAATTAACATGTTATAACAGTTAAGTGTTGCCTTAGTTAACTTAACCCTACCATTCTAACATGTCTCGTTCATTACCATTAATTGATTTATTAATGCACCAACCTCTCACATTAGATCTATGTTGTTGCGGTTACTGGATGTGCCGGGCGGTTCCTGGGAGTTTTACACCACAACTCAATCTAAACTCGGGTTTTTCTTGGGCATGATACCTCTTACATTAGATAGGAGTTGTTGCGGTTACTAGATGTGCCATGCGGTTCCGGGCAGTTTTACACCACAACACAATCTAACCTCGGGTTAGGCATGTTTATCTTTTAGCATATTTACCATACATGTCTGAGTCTAATCATCCTAAATTCACAAAACTAGTCATGTTCCAATTCTCAAGTTATACCTCTACAAATCTAAATACAAGTTATGCCCCACAAATTCAAATTCATGTTATTACTCAACATAGGTTACACCCAATCTTCCCAAATTTGCAATAATAGTCATGCCCTAAAAATCACAATATAGCACATGCCCTAAGGTTTAGTCATATTCCGCCATACAAAATATTCTCCAAAACCCCCCAATCATGATTCATGGTATAAACTATGCCAAATTATAGCCTTTAATTACAGTGCATGCCAATTACCCAAAATCTCAATTTAGGCATGTTCACATTTAACAGTTATCCCTATCTTACTATAGGTTTTCATGCCTAAGCCATATATCACTATACACAATAATCTCCTTCTTCCAAGTCACAAAACTATCATATATAATATGCCCCAATTTTTGGTCTTAAACCACAACCTGTACTATGCCTTACAAGTTTATAGTCCAATTTACGCCCTAAATCCCAAGTCATATGTCCAATATACTTTATGCCTCAAATCTCAAGTCATATGTTCGATACACTTTATGTTTCAAATACAACATGTGTTATGTCCTCAAATTAGTTACAAATCAGTTATGCCCAATTATACATAATTTAATACTTTTCCAAATTTTAGCGCTGGCTATGTCCAAATCATATATTATGCCCAAATTTTTTTCCAATGTACGTTCATCTCTTATGAGATTCTGCTCAGGCTCGCAGTAGCCTGGCTATAAAAACAAAAAGGGAAGAAGGAAGGAAGAGACAAAGAATGGACACAATAATATCAATAAGATAGATCCAATGTATATCGAAAGACAGATAGAAATAGGCATAATCCCATATTAATATTTATTACAATGTCAGAATCACAATTGAATTTTTACTTCTGAAAGTAACATGAACTTACAAATTATAGAACAGTCTTGAATTCTGGGATCTGATTTCTGAATTTGATTAGCTATTCCTTTGATGTAGACTTTGATTGTTAACTTGAAAACTCTAATTTGATTGATTAAGGTTGAGGCTAGTCACTTTAGGTTTTAGCAGCATATAAACGCTTATGAATTCGAGTGGAGAAAACATTGGTTTAGGGGTCTTTTAATAGGTGTATAGGGAGATTTATAGCCTTCAGATCAGTCTAGAACTCATCAGGATCGTTCGTAGTGGAAAAATACGTCACACAGCAAATCAGGGAGCGACACATTAGCCAAAACACGTCGGTCCAGAAATTTCATCCAAATCTGGAAAAGGGGTCGACACCCTATGGGGTGGTCAACACCTATGTCGACTCCCCTTAAAGGGGGTCGACACCTATGTCGACTCCCCTTAGGGGGTCGACACACCTATTGAGCGGGAATTTTCCCGCCCACTTTCCTTTGGCTGATTTCGAATTTTAGACCTATTTTGAACCTTCTGGACTTATAATATTCATATATAACCTTCCTAGTGCGTATACAAACTTCTCAGGCTTATAACTTTTTCATATGGAGTCCGATTTACGCAAACTCGGACTCTATCTTAAGCAGAATTCCGAGACGAATGCAATGGTACAACCCGTTTCCCTTAATTCTTCTTTTAAAGATTAATTATTCTTTAATTCTTTACTTTAATATCCATAGGAAATACAGGGTGTTACAGATTGGTTATTAATTGTTGAAACTAAATTCAACACTTGTTTGGTATTAACCAATAGGTGATATTGGTTGGGTAATTGTCGGCAGATGGCCTTTAAATGAAATGTTTTATAGAGATTGATTACCATCAAAGTTATAAAAATTTGTTTTATAACTAAAGACAGGTTTTGAAATCTATTTAATATAGATTATTTTTTAAATGAAGTTATTGAAGAAACTAAATAAATATTTTTTATCTTGGAATTATAAAACGAGTACATAAAGCGAGATATTTAGATTAATGAGTTTTGTAAGCAAACGAGTAGCAAATAACAAAATGGTTAAGAGTTGAATTAATTGTTTCAATAAAACAATTAGATGAGATTATTTAATTTAATCAAATGAAATTATTTAAATTAATTTTATTTATTTAAAAGAAATAACCAAGTGGAAATGGTTAACAAAGTAACCTTGTTTGAGATGACCAAGTCGACCACTTGAATAAGAATATATTATTAAAAACCATTATTGGATTGTTAATTATTAGCTTTTAAGAAAGATTTATTCTTTAATTGTAGTTGATAATGAAGTAAACTATATTTAATAATATCAAAATGGATTATTACTAATTAATAATAATCAAAGGAGATAATCTTTTGCTTAGGATTAAAGTATTGGAGTTTTATGAGAACTTAAAAATTGAAGCAAGTTATAATCTAACGGAAAACCATAATAGGATTTAAAAAGCATAAGGCGAAAAGTATGAAGCAGAGAACGTAAATGGATTTGAGATCAGAGATACAAGCTAAGTTTAATAATTCAATTTAAAGTGGAGTATTTTAGAAAGGAAGTGTTATTGAAATGAACTCAAATTAAGTTTGGAAATAACCTATTAGTAGTTTTGTTTATAAGAAAACGAAGACTCGTATATATTATTAGAAGGATGTTTTTAAAGGAAATTGACATGATTTTAAATTGAATAAAGATATTCGAGGTTGAAAATAAAGTTTAAAAGAAAAGAGTTCATTTTTAAAACCCCTTATTTAAGCCGAATATTACAAGGAAATTTCCATGATAATTATTGAAGATTGAGTTCGTTAACAAACTTTTATTATTCTAAAGGTAAGAATGTCGTCAATTAAGGTCTAAGAGGTAATTAAAATACCCCAACTTGAATGACTTCATGATTATCCAAAAGATGAAATTAGTTTGGATAACGAGGGTAGATAGGGAAAATAAATATAGTATTTACATTAAATTTCAAGTTTTATAAGTTGAGTAAAGTGACTTCAAGAATATTCTTATTTTAATAAGAAGTAAATGAGGTGATCCGAATATTTGAAGATTTAAGAGTTTTGATTAACTACTGGTGAAATTAAAGAGGCCAAGTGATGTTGAGTATTGAACAAGTAAATCTATCTTATTGTATGGATGAATAATTGTTTATTTGATAGTTGAATAACCAACTATCAAATCTGGCCAATACAGTTGTTGATACGGAAAGATCGGGACCGAATTTATATTCGAAAACCATTCCGTCCAATGAATGCGAAATTGTGAAAGGTGCCGATTGAAGATGGAGCATTGAAGACCGTTGATCTTCATAAGCGCAAGAACTACTCGTTGAATTTCTAAGGGTAGCTCCGAAAGATATTTTGACTTGTGATTCTATCGTGATTGAGTTCTGCGAATTGTAAGGACTACTCGCTGCTGATCCGTAGGATGATACCAAGGATGTGGCAGGAGGGTACCTTCGGTTTATCCTGTTCCTGGATAACGTGTATGGACGATGTGGGATTCAAAAGTAAACGGTGTCCAGATGTTAAGAAGATTATAATATCAAGCCTCACAACCGGGAAATGACAAAGTCGGGCAGACAACATGGCTATGTGGGTCGCATCCATTAGGGTGTATTGTCACCATCTAGAGAATATTCATATTTGTTACTTCTTTTCACTTTTGTATCTCCCGGGAACGGTTATGTTGCTAACAACCGTAGGTGGCAATATATTCGATACATTCAAGCGAAATGAGTGATCGGTCATGTATGGGTCGGGTTACAAGATGTTCTTGTTGAACCCAGTGTATTCCTCTCTAGAGATACACTATCGGCAGGTGGTTCCATACATTGTCATAGTCGGAATCCAATCTCCAATAAGCGTTTGTGATTTTAATTGTATATTATATATGTAGAGCGTGAGATGCAAGCGTTCCACTAGATTGGTATTTATTTGTATTTAGATACTATCATAATATCAGAAGATATATATGATTTCAAAACGTTCTGGGTTATCATAAGTTAAAAACCATCTGTATTTATGTGTGGATTTGGTCTTACGATTATCCTTTTCTTTCAAAAAGATTTTGAACTTTAAAATTAAGTTGGATGATTCCCCTTAAAACTGTGCGAGTTTTCTCACTCTGGTTCACCAGACTGACTCGGTGTTTGTAATGGTCGGGTCAGACCGGGTGGTCCAGGTTATGGGATGCTGCGAAGTCCAAAGACGAGCTAGAGGTGTTTAGACGTATGATATCTAGTATTTATTCTGTTGTGTGACTGTATATATGAGGACAGATTATTATAATTATCCAGATGTGATAATGTACTCTGATGAATGTAAGTAGATTATTCAAGTCCTTTATAAAGATTTATTTCTATATTATATTTTGTTACGCTGCGATGTGAGACTCTGATTCTGTGTTGTGTTGATTCTTCTTCTTCTATTCTAATATTTCTTTCTTTCTTATCTCACTTTCTGATTCTTTCTCATAACTATCTGCTTTTCTGTGTAATTTGAGTTGAACTTGAATTGTAATTAGTCAACTCAAATGGTATGGGAAAGTCAGTATGTTACATCAAGTTAAATGTTGTCATGCCGAGAGTTGAACATTGATCCAAGTGATATTCCAATTTTTCGTCGTATAATAGTGTTTGTTATGCTTTGAGCTCACGACCTACTCCACAGGAAGGACATTCTGAGTAGCTCATGATCAAAATAAAACGTAACTGAATATTTTATTCAACTGTTAATAAAAATTCATAATTTTGGTTATTCATGCTGACTGTTCTGGTTTTTTTACATGTGTATCTAGGTTGTTTGAATCTTGCTTAAACCAAGAACAATGATTATATTTTTGTCCCATCTTGAATTTTAAGTTGCATTTTTAAATTAATTATAAAATATGAGAAAACTAAAATACATAAGAGATTAAAAAAAGATAGAGAGAATAGCATAGGGATGTAGGATAATGAATTGTTGGATTGTTTCCTTTACTATTTGTCAAGATGTGAAAAAAAAAAAAAAAAAAAAAAAGAAAAAAAAAAAAGAAAGAAGAGTTGGTTTTCTATTTTTAATAGAACATGATTATTTAACTTTGTCAATATTCAAAGTATATGCCATGCGGAAATTTTGTATGGATTGAATTCCAAATCAAAAGAAAACGGCCGAAATTACTCATCCATTCTGTAGCCCCCAAAAAGCGTAAAGCAATTTTCATAAAGTCAGCACCCCGAGATGTTAATTTTGGAGTATATAATGTCACATGCTTATCCTGCCTACATATCAAGAACAACAAATTTCCTATCTACAGCTACAATCTCGCCGCTCCGCTCCCCTTCTCCTTCAAACCTGTTAACTCAACAAAAACAAAATAAGAAATGAAATCCAATAAGTCGGTACTGATCATCAAACCCCTCCTCGTCCTCCTCTCCTTCTCCCTCCTCCTCGTCCTCCTCTTTATCCTCAACAGCCCTTCAAATGCCAATCAGCCTCCCTCGTTCAACCCGCTAACCCCCTTATCGGATCCAAACCCATCCCTTAAGATCCGCCCTATCTACACCTCCTACGATCAGTACATCTCCCACCAGCTCAACAAGACCTTAAACCCCAAACTCCGCCATCTCTGGGCCACCCGCGACTGGTCTCGAAAGATCGCCGTCTTCTCCTCCTTCTTCTCCGATCTCCGATCATCCGGTCTGCTTACCAACTCCTCCTCCGCACTCTGCATCGGCGCCCGCCTCGGCCAGGAGGTCTTCGCCCTCCGATCCATCGGCATCTCCAACTCCATCGGAATCGATCTCGTCCCTTCTCCGCCGCTCGTCCTCAAAGGCGACTTCCACGCTCAACCTTTCCACGATGACTCGTTCGATTTTGAGTTTTCCAACGTTTTCGACCATGCTCTGTATCCTGAAAATTTTATATCTGAGATTGAGAGGACGTTGAAATTGGATGGAGTGTGCGTGTTGCATGTTGCATTGGATCGAAGAGGAGATAAATACAGTGCGAACGATTTGCTGAGCGTTGATGGAGTAGTAGCGTTATTTCAATTCTCGGAACTTGTTAGGGTTAGGAAAGTTGATGGGTTTGGATTGGATACTGAAGTTGTTATGAGGAAGAAGAAAAGAAAAATGGCAATAAGTAGAAAGGTAGGGGCCCTCTCCTAATATCTACTGTATTATGCAGCTTTATTTATTAATTTAATTTACTGCAAACTGTTGTTAATGAATTGATGGAGTCTGGTGTAATATAATTTTAGTTTTGATTTATGAATTGTTTTACACGAATTTTTTGGAACTCATATTAGGTCGAATATTTGAATTTCTATGTCCCTTGGGTTCATTAAAAGTTAATTGTGAAAATATTTAATACCTTGTGCTTAACATGTGTTTTTATGGGTTTTAGCAATTCCTACTTGAATTTACTAAAAATATTATAAGAATTTTTTTTTGTAATTATTAAGAGCTTGAGTTAATTACTATGCATCGGATCTTACAATGATAGTTAAATAATAGAAGAGGCGTGGAAGAAGGAAGGAGCAAAGGTACATGCTCTACGAACAACGCAAATCTTGTGGTTTTATATATTTTGGTGGTGGATGCAAGATGATGAATACGATGTTCTTTAATCGTCTAATAAATGCAGCTTGGAGACATATGGAATGTTTATTGCTATTTATAACTCACAGTCTGTTTCTCTATCACAGGGATTGTAAGAATATGAATATGAAGTAGTGACTTATATGTATATCTGATATTTTTTAAGTCTAATTTATTTGAACGAATATTATAAACATATTGGGAGTTGGATTTTGGATGTTTATCGATCCGAAATAGGATAAGTGTGGATAACAATGGAGATCATGTGAACCGTGGGTTCTACACTTCTACTGCTCAGACTTGTACAGTGGTACACACATCTCATGTTGGCAGGTTATATGTTAAAGTAATCAAAAGTTGGAAAAGAATATCGATTAAAATTGGACAAGTACCTTGATATGCTATTATTTGCTATTAAATAAAAAAAAAAAAAAAAAAAGTTATTAAAGGGACTCCACATTTGATTAAGAGGATGATAATTTTAAGGGAACACCAGTTTATTTTATTTTATTTTGTTAAGGGGGGAAGAGGGGGGGGGGGGGGGAGGGGGGGGTCTGGTTTATTTAAAAAAGAGAAGAAAATGAGATAAACTATCCAAGGCTTGTCACTTATGTTAAACTCTAACTAACTAAATTCAACGCAAATAACAAACTTGGGAATTACTAAACATCTCAATTACTCAAATTAGATACAACGTATTAGATTAAAATTTTTGTTTTTGCATTTATTTTAAATTAACTATACTAACTTTAAAATGAAATTAAAATTAATTACCAAATCCGATGCCTTCCGATCACCGATGAAACTTTCTTGTGTCTCCATTATATTAAATATATCTATTTTGTATTTTTATGTGCATCATCAAATTATTAACATTAATTAAGGTTTAAGTTTCATGGTTTATTTTAATGAGGATTATAGGGGGTTAATATCGGAATTTTAATTTATATGGTTAAGGGGAGGATGATTTAGTTTGTCCTCCCCATAACAATAATACAATAAATAAAAATTGGTTCTCCCCTTAACCAAATGTGGAGTCCCTTTAACAATCCAAAAAAAAAAAAAACTTTAATTTTATCACTCTTTTGCATGGATTGGGTAAAAATTTAACCTAAGTAAGGTAACGTTTGATTTTCTAACTGAACAGTCCACGTTGGCGTCTGCGTCAGACGCGTATGCCATGTGGCCCACACGGATGCTCCTTCAAGACGAACGGTTGGAAAGATAGCTTTCGAGTCAAAGGCATCGGACGCGTTTGATGCGAAAGACAATTCTGGATCAGCAGATCCTCTTCTTCTTCCCTATATAGTCACTTCATTTTCTTCCCTTTCCTCACCAAATCACACAAACAATCCGAAAATTCAAGCTTAAATCCTCCTTTCATGGGCCTAAATGAGCTTATTGCTTTGTGCATGGTAGTACGTCACAATGATGATGATTATCTCGATTAGGAGGTGGCGGTTATTCTGTCAGCGTTAGATAACAGAACATGTCCCAACCCTTTTTATATTTTGACTGACAAGTCAACACAGCTTAGGTGTTGTATTCTTCATTATGTTCATAAGCTGGGGACTCGATTGTTGTAGTTTTTTATGTAATGCTTTAGTTTTTTTTATGTGTTTGTTGTTGATTTCAGCGTTGTTCTAGTGTTTGAATTAATAAATTTGAACTCGGCATTTGTATCCAGTCGAATCAAATGGTGGAGCAATAGAAATTGGATCAAACTGCTGTGTACATTCAAATAACCTGTCACCCACCAAAGGATTTAAATCCATGTTTATCTTTACTAATAATACAAATACTTCAGGATGGTGAAGCTTTTTTGTACTTCTAGAAATGTCCACGGCTCAACTTTTTACGCAGTAAAAAGATCTTGGCTCTTTTGTCTTTTCATTTTATGTTTATCCACTTTCTTCGAACGTGGTTCCAGCACGATCTCCAAACTGCCCCATTTTCTTCCATTTCCCACTCTTCTTGAATCCCTTTTTTCTCAAATCCCCATTTTCTTTGAACATTGTTCCAGTCATCCACGAATCCTTCCGCTTTACACAAAATTCTCTCCCACTTTTCTAACGTTCTCAACTTTGCAGGGAACCAACCAAAGATGGACACAATTCGTATGCGAGCGGATTTGAAGGTCGAGATCTATCATGTTTTAGGAAAATCAGATTTTGCTACAAATTTTGATTTTTATATTGGAAAAATTATTTATTATCTTTGTAGATGTTTTCTAGGGATTTAGTTGATGAATTAATAAACGTATTGTTGAATCTAATCACGACTTGGCTAAACTTAATATTTACAAGCTTGGTTTTTCTTTCATTTCAAAAAATTCAAGTTCAAAAACTTACCATTATATTCCAGTTACGACTTTTCTTTAGACTTTACTTATATGTCATCATTTATTATGTTTGATTTTGGTTATCACTTTTTATTAATGTCTTTATGTTGATTTCATTATTTACTGATCTAACTGTATTATAATTTATGGAATTTTAAACTGGTGTTTAAAGGGATTATTTTGACATATGATGAAAATTTAAGTTAAAGGATCTTTTTGGCTTCCTCTTGCTTAAATGGCTGTCGAATGCAGCCAATGTTTAAGTACATGAACCCAGCTAGAAAGCTTCCAACCATGACATTAATGGTTCGTATATTGTTTTACTAATCTTGATGTTGACTGTAGATATGAAAATTGGGTTGGCGATAGAGTACATCTAATATGAGTGAAAGGTAACAATTTTTTCAATAAGTTTCTGTACTTTGCGGAAATTTTTATTTATTTTTTACTTCAAGGCAAAACATTGGTCAGAGACGCCCGCACTGTCTTATATATGTAATATAAAAAATGCAAAAGTTAACATGTTGGATATTTGTAAATGTTTTAATGATTTATTTACTTTTAGCAGAACCAAGAAGATGAAGAATCTCCTGAAGTGCCATTATATGCCAGTTACGAATTGAATCATGTGAAGGTTTGCAATTTGATTTATTTACTTTTGCATACTACACTGAGCTTGGTATCTCAAGTTTCCAGATTTTTGTATTAGTTTTTACAATAGTAGTATCCTTATTTCTGTAGTGTTTAACCAACTATATTTTTGAACACTAATTCTGAAATGAAGATTAAGATGCAGAATAATTCAAAAAGATAATATCAAATTAACTGAAAACATCGATTGCCTTTGGGTAAAAATAATTTTCGATAATTAGAGAATAGAAAGATGACTGTAAAATAGCCATATAGTCCTATTATATCGCAGTATTCGAAAAATTCATCTCTGTGGTTAAGAAAATATACAGTGCTATTCTTGGCTTTGGGATAGGTTTCTTTTTCCAGTTGAAGCAAGGTTTTCACACTGTTATTTATTATACATGCAGGCACATGCGAAGGGACAACGAAAAATGCATGACGTGCATGCTGGGTGTAACGACCCAGGGAAGTTGTGACCTTGGATATCGGCATACTAACCATGTCGATCATCCAAGAACCGAAAACACCGGATAGTCCATGAAAGAAATTAGAGGGTGAGAATAGATAAGATAGAAACTTAGAATAGAAGAAGAAGAAGAACATACAACATCAGAGTAAACACGAATCTCACAACGGAACGAAAAATATATAATAGATACATAACTTTGAAATAAAATCAGTATATGTATACAGTAACATTATCAGAGTATAACACTTACAACACATCGGAAATACACAATAGCTATATATTCCTGAAGCCTCCTGCTCCAAGCTCTCCAAGTATATTTGTAAAATCCTGACTACTTGACTGCTCGTACAAAATTGGACACCCAAGAGTTTATGGAAAACAAAACAAATAAACTCTGGGTCAGTCATGAGACTGGTGTGAGTAAACAATTTAAAAAAGTTTGAGAAAATAAACGATATCTCATAAGACCACGCCGTATAACACGGAACGGATTTTTCCCTTATGAGAATCCAAAGCATTTGATTTAACATCAAAAATCCTTTTGTGAGAAACAATGATCTTTTATATCAAAACTCCATTGGTATTATGATAGTGTCTATCAATCACAATATAATAATCATCTCGTAGAATGCTTTCATCTCACGTTCCACATACATAATATATAATCAAAAACCGCGGGCGCTTACTGGTTAATGAATTCCAACTAGCAAGGTATGGAACCACCTTCCGATAGTGTATCTCTAGAGAGGAATACACCGGGTTCAACAAGAACATCTTGCAACCCAGGCTAAACATGACCGGTCACTCATTTCGCTTGAGTGTACCGAATGTATTATCACCAACGGTTGGGATCAACAACCGTTTCCCGAAAGGGACAACATCAATAGATTTAAGAAGTAAAAGGAATTTCTCTAGATCAGGTGACAATACACCCTACTTGGCAGCCAGCCACTTAGCCATGCGACCTACCCGATTTTATACCATTTCCTGGTTGTGAGGCTAGAGGTCATAACGTACAGACCACACCTTTATTTACTTTGAATGTCACATCGTCATACCCGCCAAATCACAAATTGATTTCTCCAAAAATACCACGGGTATACAGCTAAGTGAAATGAATTCCTACGCCACCAAACGTAAATACGTTTGAAGAGATCAACTTACGCGATTTATTAAATATACTCTGTTAGACATTCTTCTGTACTGGTTGTCCTGGGTCTGGACAAACCAAAGGTACTATTCTGTAAACAGGACAGCCCTTGCATAACTACGTCTTCAATTATCTTCATCATATTTGATCGCAATGCTAACGTCCATATAGAGTGGTTTTCAGATAACGAATATGATCCCGGTCTCTCCGTATTGACGACGGAAAAATGGTCAAAAACTTCGATAGTCGGTGATTTAACTATCAAAGAAAAACATGTGTACAAACAACGATATTATTTCCAGATGGAAATTCTATCAGTCAATCATCAATCATCATTTATCTCTTAAATTAATCTATCATTAATATTTCATTTACCCATTTCCTATTTCTATATATATACATAAATTCTTATTTTCTAAATTTAGAAAATATACCTTATTAATATTGGAAATTATTTCCATTTTTATTCTCATCTCTTATTTTCTATATTAGAAAACATTTCTGATTCTTATTTGGAAAACATTTCCAAAACTCCTTCATGGGATTTAAACAGACGTTTAAATAAAACATCGCTATGCCAACTCAAACCATTACCCTCATTAACTATATTCACTTAACCAAACTTTACTATCAAACCTTAACCATTCCTTAATTAAAAACGAAGTCAATCAAGTTGGGGTATAACTACCTCTCAGACCTTAATAGAACAACATTTCTAACTTCGAAATAGACAAAGTTCACCTTCTAAATCTTTAACAAACTTCATTACGTAACTCTCGGATTCTATTTACGAATCCCCTCCTTTTACAGAAATCATTTGATTATAACAATAGTGTTATAATCCCTACTTCCTAAATATCTAATTTTAAATAATTAAATTTATACCTTAATTTAAATAAATAAATAAACGATTTATTTAATAAATAAATCTTGATTTAAAAACCGGAAAGTAAATAGTGCTTTCCTACATTCGATATAATCGAACCCCAATGTATAATTCTCTTTCGAATAAACTATATTCGATTTAACTCTATTTTGAATAACTAATTCGATTAACTCCTTTCAAATAACTAATTCGATTAACTCCTTTCGAATAACTAATTCGATTAACTCCTTTTGAATAACTAATTCGATTAACTCCTTTCGAATAACTAAGTCGATTAACACCTTTTTCAAATGATCTACTTCGATTTAATTCTCTTTTCCGAATAACTAATTTCGATTAACTCTCTTCGATATTCACTGCTGAATTTACAATCCAGATTATCCATTGATAATTATTTTTAATTTATATATAAACATTGTTTATAAAACACACTACTTGTTTTTATAATTAAACAAGTTATTTATTCCTAGACATTTGAAATTTCATTTCTATTTGAATTCCTGTTTCAAAAATCCGATCTTCTTTATAAATGTTTTTATTTTCAAAACATTTATTTTAATCCATTTTTCATATTCAATATGAATAACATTTCTTTTAAAATCTTCTTCTTTACAAAAATACTTGCCTTAATCCATTATTCATATTCAATATGAATAATATATTCTTTATATAATTTAAATAGTTTGGTTTCGTATTTAAAATATTATCTTATTTTGAATATTCTATTTATACTTCTGTTTATAAATAATTCATATAAAATTTTATTTTATATTCAATGCTTTAATGATTCCTTTATTAAGTCTCGTTAACTCTATGTTTATATTCAATTTCAAATATCGATGTTGAAATTGATTCTTTCTTCTCTATATAAGTTATGACTTATATATTCCAATTATCCAATGATAAATATTTTACTTAATTTATAAAATATTATTTATAAATTAATCTTCTCAATTCATCTGTTAAAAACATATTTTTATTTAATATCTATTTTAAATAAATCAATTCATATTTCTTTTATAAATCGAAATCCCCTTTTATAATCCTATTTATTTTCTAAACAAATATCCCTTTTATAATTCTATTTATTTTCTAAATAAATATTCCATTTATAATATTCTTTGATTTTATAAATATTTCCTTTTATAAAATTCTTTGATTTTATAAATATTTCCTTTTCAATATACACTTTGGAAATTCCCTTACTACATCCCAGTATTTACTTATGGTATTTAAAATACCAAATAACCCTGATCAATATCATCTAAACACACATAATCAACAACAGATTATATATTTCTACTAACAAAAATTTTCAAAAATCCTTAAAATTTTCTAACACCTTAACTTTTCGAAAAATTTCGCCAGCACCTCCTTTGTACTGGTCAATAGCTCAAACTTTAACTCGCCTCTCTAGGCCTTCTCCAACCCAAAAGAAAATCAAATAGCCAAGCGGCTTGCCAATTCGGCTCATCAAAATCTCAAACCCATAAATAATATAAACTGGTACCTTTTTGTTGGCATATCAATATGTCCTTTCCATGTGTTACCAATTCTGCATATACCAATGTCATCCCAATCGTTTGGTTATACCCAAGCCAAATTATGTTCTCAACTTAGATTCCATTATTAATTTCAACTCTTAACTTACCAGTCCGATTCCATTTCGGATTATCTCTAATCCAATCTAATTTGATATTTTCTATCTCAATTCATTTTCCACTTAACTGGTTTTCAATTCAATTTCTATTTGCTTTTACAAATTCTAATTTATTTTGTTTCAATTCAAACAATCTTCCTCAGGAATTTTCAAACAGTTTAGCTTTTCTAAAACCAGATATCCCCTTTTAGGATTCAAAACAACTTGTTTTTCACAAAACGATTCAAAAACAAAGTCTTTGGTAGTAATCCGTCACTTAGCAACTCAAAAATGAACACTAATGATGTCGCGATTCATCATCAGGGTTATTTCCCACCTATCGAAGTGAGTTTAATACTATATCACTTTTTAAACCATTTCTAAATACTTCCATTTTGAAATACATTTCAAAATACCATTCACAATGCTTGAACAACAATTTAAAATCTCCCAGAATTTTAAAATTCTCTTATACTTAATTTAATTCCATTTACAAACACTTTTCATGTTTTTGGAATTTCAATTCCAAATTCTGATTTTAATCCAGATTTTAATTCATCTGATTTCATATATTACACTTATATGAATTCTGATTGGCTATTTATATAACCATTCCAATTGTAATCTCATTAGATTATAATAACAACGAACACATCCAGTATATTATAAAAATTCCAGTTCTCTCATATCAAAATATATCTGGGTAAAATTATTTCATTTACCCTCCTTTCAAAACATACCATGTCGGTTCATCGTATTCGAGTGTTCAGAAATCCCTACCGATACAGTGGATCAAACTGATCAACCAGAACTTATAAACAACTCAACCAATAAATCTCCACAATATAAAATAATTTTTATAAAATCTACAAATAAGTTCACTCGTATATATACACTCAAACTCAATCTGGAGTATTACTAAACCCATCTCTATTGAGTCACGCCACAGAGCCAAGGTAATTCACTTAACCTTCAGTTCTGATACCACTGTAATGACCCGGGGAATAAGCAACCTTGGATATCGGCATACAACACCATGTCGACCATCCAAGAACCAAAAACACCGGATAGTCCATGAAAGAAATTAGAGGGTGAGAATAGATAAGATAGAAACTTAGAATAGATGAAGAAGAACATACAACATTAGAGTAAACACAAATCTCACAGCGGAACGAACAATATATAATAGATACATAACTTTGAAATAAAATCAGTATATGTATACA
Source organism: Allium sativum (assembly GCA_030737875.1). Lineage (NCBI taxonomy): Eukaryota > Viridiplantae > Streptophyta > Magnoliopsida > Asparagales > Amaryllidaceae > Allium > Allium sativum. Next base: position 912,739,296 of record CM060926.1, read on the forward strand.
GTAACATTATCAGAGTATAACACTTACAACACAGCGGAAATAAACAATAGCTATATATTCCTGAAGCCTCCTGCTCCAAGCTGTCCAAGTATATCTGTAAAATCCTGACTACTTGACTTCTTGTACAAAATTGGACACCCAAGAGTTTATGTAACAACCCGGAAATTCTGAGCCAATTTAAAATTTTTATTTTGGCAATTTTAATGAATTTTGAATATTTAAAATGAATTATTTTAAATAATAATGATGAGAAATTTATTTTGAATATAATTTGAACGTATATAGTTATATAGATCGTCGTTAGAATATAAATATTTATTTTAAATTATAAAAGGAATTGAAAATGGCGCGGTAGTTCGATAATTCAATTTCAAAATTCAAATGAATGTACCGGGTGCAAAACAAACCAGATTTAAGTGAAACCAAAAATACTAGAATCTAATTGAAAATATCTTTCCAACGAATTCGGGAAATTAAAATTTCATAGCGGGAATCAAAAGATACGTCCAGTTGAAAATTCAAAATAGTCGCTATGGAATTTCGGCCCTTAAAAATGCCATTTTGCAAACGACCTCGGTTTTCGACGAAGCCACTTTTGTTGGATCCGTGATGTCAAATTATTGCTAGATTCCAATTTTCATAATTTTTCGAATCAATATGTGAGCGTGGCAAAAGAAAACGCGTTTGACCAGTTTAAGTTGGTTTTAATCGACTGGAAAATGGCCATTTTTCAAACGGTCTCAGAATTTGACGAAACTAGTTTTGTTAGGGCCGTATCGTCAATACGAAGCTAGAAAATATTTTTTTGGAATTTTTAGAGACTGTATGTGGGCCCGGTAAATTGAAATGTACGTTTAAATTCAATATATATTGATTTATATTTCATTTTGGTAAGAACTGATCAAAACGATACAATTGGCTTATGAAACATATCCCATTGCGTTCGGAATAGGGGTATTTGGCTAGGGGCGACGTTCGTTGGGTCTTGTTTGGTGTTTAGTACATGAAATTTCATTACAAAGCAAAATAAGGAATAATATAATAAAATAATATAAAAAAATATAGTATAAAGGGGATTTTTTTTTACCCTAATTCCTTATCACGTTCAGTAGCCGCCTCCTACCAAATCGAGGACTGACGTTGTCCCGATTTCATCCCCAAATCGCGCCGAACCCATGCCTCGATTTCAATCCGTCCCAAAGCAAAATTCAAGAACTTTCTCGCCTCTTTAATTCCATACTAGTTTCATCAAACCTCGTAGAGCATCGCGTTTTAATTGGGGGCTCAAAGACGTCGAGTTTCAAGCCGATTTCTGGCGTTGATATGCCATTGGACATGGCGTCGTTCATGGGGGAGGGGAGTCGAGCTCCGGCGCGTCTAGTGGCGAAGTCTGATCCACCTCCGGCGGTGCCTGTGGCGTGCGGCAACGATGAAGATTAGGGGAGCAGGGTTCGATAGTTAGAATGTTTTACAGTGAGCTCCTCTTCTTTTCTTTAGAATTTTTATTTTATTCTTGTTATTAGTAAGGCTTTATATATATATAACATTTGTTTAAAAATCTGAAATAAATATAAAATATACCTCGTTTTTGAAAATAAATTTAAGCATTGTTTTTAAAACTATAAAAGATATTGTTTTTAAAGGTATATAAGACCTTGTTTTAAAAAATATATATATAGCATTATCTTTGTAAATATAAAAATATGATTTCTTTTGTAATAAGAAAATGTCAATGTTTAGTAAGTAAAAATAAAATCTTTGTCATGAAAAGAACGAAGTAAAAATATAAAGTGAAGATAAAAATTCGATTCTTATATATATGAAGTGGAAATAAAAATATGATTTTTATATAGCAGAAATATTAAAAACATAATTTTTATAAGGTATAGAGTGTAAAAATTCGATTTTTATATATGTAGCTAAGTAAAAATTTGATCTTTGTATATGTAGCGATATAATAAAATTGCGATTTTTATTATATGTATAACGATATAAAAATACAATTTTTATATACGAAGTGGAGATGTAAAAATAAGATTTTTATAAATAAGACTGAATAATAAAAATGTGATTTTTATTATGAACAGTGTGAATAAGAGTGCGATGGAATTGGCGGAAAGCAGAACGAAATCCAAATGTTCAGAAATTCAGAAATATAACTGGAGGAGTGGATCCCTCGGTGAGAACTCCTCACTTTTATTTTAAATCTCTAGTTAATATATACTAGGATGCAGACGATGCTTAGTAGCACCCGACACCCGTCGTCCACAGACCATGGACGGCTTGTATGCTTGTTTGTTTGATTTTGATGTGAAAAATTGAATGTGTGTTGTGGAACGAAATAAAATATTTATATAGTTAAAAATATAATTTTTAACGTGTATATAAAATGAAATATATATTTATAAACAAATCGAACGATTTGTTTATATACACACATTTGACTGATATTGATTGGGACGATAAATTTTACACATCGCCCAACTGCACAAATAAAATCTGTGTTTGATTGTTTGAAACCCCACACGGGTGTTGGGATGATATTTGGGGTACACTAATCCCAATTATTTAATTGTATGTCGATCGATTGGTCGACAGACTGTGTAAGCGTTAATTATATATATTTAATGCTTATGCAGTTGTGTGGTGCACTTTGGATGATGGTTGATTATTTATCGTTGTTATTATATACATGTGTTGTATGGAATCCATACAATTAACATTATATGGTAATTGATTGGGCCTCATTCCAATTGGGAAAATAAAGAATATTATAAAATAAAGATTAACATGTTGATGGTACTCATTTGTTGAGATTAGTCAGGTGGTGAAAGAAATATAGATTCATGTGTTGAATAGGATAAATATTCATTTGTTGAATAGAATAACGAAGTTATTGAAAAATATAAAGCCGTGTTGATTAGAGATGCGCTAATTTGACGCGAACGATATTGATATCGATTATATTCGTTTTTAAAATGAATATGAATTGAAATTGAATATAAAATGAATTCGAATTAAATTGAATATAAAACGAATTCGAATTGAAATTGAATAGAAATGAATTCGAATTGGAATTGAATAGACTCGAATTTGAATTGAAATCAATTTGAAATGAATTTAAAACGAATTTATATTTGGAAAAATTCAATTTTGACTTGAATCTGAAATGAAGTTGAAATCGTTTTGAAAACGAATTTAAAACGATTTATAAAATTCATTTTAAATAGAAATCGATGAAGTATATATAATATATATATATATAATATAATGGCCTAAACAGAATGCGCCGCGCCGCGACAGTTCGCAAATTTCGACCATTAACTTCGAACGGATATTGAGGGAGATCCGACCGTCGGATTCTCTTGAAATCAAAACCGTTGGGTTCGTATCAAAAAGAGCTTTCCAATGAATATTAGAAATTTGAAATCTAACAGTTGGATTTGGAGATATGTCCAAATAAATTTTAGAAAAGGTTGCTGTAAGTGCAGTTAGATGGCCGTAGATGGAAATCAAATGTACGGGCCTTGATAAAATTATTAAAAATACCTATAATTTGTGTAAAATCATAATAAATGATTTGGGAAAAACTGGGATGAAAAACTCCATATTTGAAAAGATAAAATTAGATTTTTATCGAAATGAACTAGTTTTGAACTAGAATTAAAATCAATTTATTTTTGAAATAAATAAATTGAATTTGAAATGGGTTTTAAATAACCAGAATTTCTAATATATTTTATTGGAATTGAAATAGAATATGATTTGGGTTTATAGTGAACTGTGTTTTAAATGACATTAGTTCTTTAACCCAGTAAAAGGAGTTTTAATGAATCTTTAATTAGATTGAAATATGAATTGATAATTTAAATTATCAAAATTTGGAAATGACCGAAAGGGGAGTATAACCAGTTTTACTCCTAGCAATAGTTAAATCTTTAATTAGATTTGAACGTGAAATGGTAATTAAATTTACCGATAACACCGTGGTGTTAGTTATGGGGTGATAACAGTTTTGCTCCATAGGATGAATAGGTTGGGATTGGGAAATAAAATAAATAATTACTTCGGTGTGGTTCGCTAATCTCGACTAGTTTGGAAAACCATAATATGGTTTGAAATGATATCCAAAGGGAGATTAAAGAATAAATTTAAAAGAATTTATCTTTGATAAAATTAATGGGAACCTTTCCCTAGGAGTGTGATTATCTGAATAAAAGAATATTCTGAATTGGAATGAGGCGTATATTGTGTTTTATTGCACTTGTTGATTAAGATACGCGAGTTATTCAGAAAGTCCGGGTATAACCCATTCTGAATAACTGATTCGACGACGAGTCGAAGAGATTGAAGACGGTGCAAGACCGACGATCTTCACATCGAATGGATGGGTGCTACTGATGCTCACGATGGGAGTAGCTACCTTGAAGGGGGCTAAAGTAGTAGTCGTCCGGACGTACTTGGAGGTCGACGGATATGCGAGGAAAGTGCCTCCGGTTTCGTTCAGACCCAGAACGGACTTGTAAATGGATGGTGTGTCTGACATTGTATTCCTTTATATTGTATTCGTTGATCTCTGCAAAATATATATCTGTTTGGCGGCGGAGAATTTATTCTCTTTCTTAACGCCCTTCTCTGAGACATACGAGCTCAGAGGTTATATATTGGCAGAAATCAGTGGTATGATATGGATTGATAGTGTGGCATGCTGAGATGCAGTGATCCAGACTTTTGTTGAAAAGCAAAGTTTGGTGGATGATGATCAAAGCGCATCTTTAATATAGCACGGCTTTGTGTATAGCGTTGATTCGCGAGCCTCACACCCCGGTATGGTGGTGAACTGATGGTTTGATCAGTATGCTTTTTAGTGGATAGGCACCTTAGTGATGTCGTGGATCCGGTCGACCGAGATTGAGCTTAGTGCTCAGAGGGATAGGGTAAGCGGTGTTTTCTCTCGCCGAGACGTAAGCCGCAGTGATACTCGATTTCCCAAAAGTGCGGATGTGCATTACGGTGTTTTCTCTAGCTGAGACGTAAGTCGTTGTAGATGGCATTACGCGATCGATCTTTCGAATCAGGAGCCACCATGAAGGAAATCCAATTTCCAAATATGACATTTTGCGGTTTTGATTGTAAAGCCTAGTATTGGCGACATGATATATGGTACCCATGCCGTCTACGATTGATACATTTATATTTGAAGTTGTTTTCTTCACTTATAGTAATAATATAAGATGAAATTTCGCGTATCAAGCATATTTGGCTATTATAAGGGAAAACCCTATCCTCCGGCTTGCGTTGCATTGTGTGATGGGATCCGGGTCTTATAATAGCTTCATTGTTCTTTATTTAGCATTGCGCTGTTTGTTTTATGCACTGGTATTCTTGGGAGGAAACCCGTTCCGTGTTATACGGCGTGGTCCCTTAATTTACCTAACTTTAAAAACAAAGATTAATAACTGTTTTAGTTCTCACACCAATCACATGACTGACCTGGAGTTTATTGTTTTAACCTAAACTCTGGGTGCCCCTATTTTCCACACGGGCAGCTAGTAGTTTTGGTTTTGCAGATTTATATTCACAGGATCCTGATTTACAACTGGAACGATGCTCGGAAAGCTCTGTATCCGTGTATTACTTTCAGTTGTGCTTTGTATTGTTATATCCACTGCGATGTGTTTGAATGTAATTTAAATCTCTGATATTTTTCTGTGTAATATTTATTCGTACTCTAATATATTCTTGTATTATGATGGAATTGTTGTAATAGCAATGAAATGTTCTTCTGTCTGCGTTCTGTTGTGGCTTGTTCTCGAAGTATCCGCTCTTTCCTTACCGGGGAAGTTACGGGTCCTCATAGTTTAGGGAAAACAAAACAAAATAAACTCTGGGTCAGTCATGGGACTGGTGTGAGTAAACAGTTTAAAACAGTTTGAGAAAATAAACGATATCTCATAAGACAACGCTGTATAAAACGGAACAGGTTTTTTCCCTTATGAGAATCCAAAGCATTTGATTTAACATCAAAAATCCTTTTGCGAGAAACAATGATCTTTTATATCAAAACTCCATTGATATTATGATAGTGTCTATCAATCAAAATATAATAATCATCTAGCAGAACGCTTTCATCTCACGTTCCACATACATAATATATAATCAAAAACCGCGGGCGCTTATTGGTTAATGAATTCCAACTAGCAAGGTATGGGACCACCTTCCGACAGTGTATCTCTAGAGAGGAATACACCGGGTTTAACAAGAACATCTTGCAACCCAGGCTAGACATAACTGATCACTCATTTCGCTTGAGTGTACCGAATGTATTATCACCAACGGTTGGGATCAGCAATTGTTTCCCGAAAGGGACAACATCTATAAATTTAAGAAGCAAAAGGAATTTCTCTAGATCAGGTGACAATACACCCTATTTGGCAGCCAACCACTTAGCCATGCGACCTACCCGATTTTATACCATTTTCTGGTTGTGAGGCTAGAGGTCATAACGTACAGACCACACCTTTATTTACTTTGAATGTCACATCGTCATACCCGCCAAATCACAAACTGATTTCTCCAAAAATACCTCGGGTATATAGCTAAGAGAAACGAATTCCTCCTCCACAAAACGTAAATACGTTTGAAGAGATCAACTTACGTGATCTATTAAATATACTCTGTCAGACATTCTTCCATACTGGTTGTCGTAGGACTGGACAAACCAAAGGTACTATTCTGTAAACAGGACAGCCCTTGCATAACTCCGTCTTTAATTATCTTCATCATATTTAATTGCAACGCTAACGTCCATATAGAGTGGTTTTCAGATAATGAATCTGATCCCGGTCTCTCCGTATTGAAGACGGAAAAATGGTCGAAAACTTCGATAGTCGATGATTTAACTATCAAAGAAAAACAAGTATACAAACAACGATATTATTTCCAGATGGAAATTCTATCAATCAATCATCAATCACCATTTATCTCTTAAATTAATCTATCATTAATTTATTCATTCACCCATTTCTTATTTCCATATATATACAGAGATTCTTATTTTCTAAATTCTGAAAATATACCTTATTAATATTAGAAAACGTTTCATTTTTATTCTCATCTCTAATTTTCTATATTAGAAAACATTTCTGATTCTTATTTGGAAAACATTTCCAAAACTCCTTCATGGGATTTAAATAGATGTTTAAATAAAACATCGCTATGCCAACTCGAACCATTACCCACATTAACTATATTCACTTAACCAAACTTTACTATCAAACCTTAACCATTCCTTAGTTAAAAACGAAGTCAATCAAGTTGTGGTATAACTACCTCTTCGACCTTAATTGAAAAACATTTCTTACTTCGAAATGGACAAAGTTCACCTTCTAAATCTTTAACAAACTTCCTTACGTAACTCTTGGATTCTATTTACGAATCCCCTCCTTTTACAGAAATCATTTGATTATAACAATAGTGTTATAATCCCTACTTCCTAAATATCTAATTTTAAATAAAAAAATTTATACCTTAATTTAAATGAATAAATAAACGATTTATTTAATAAATAAATTTTGATTTAAAAACCGGAACGTAAGTAGTACTATCCTACATTCGATATAATCGAACCCCAATGTATAATTCTCTTTCGAATAAACTATATTTGATTTAACTCTATTTCGAATAACTAATTCGATTAACTCCTTTCGAATAACTAATTCGATTAACTCCTTTCGAATAACTAATTCGATTAACTCCTTTCGAATAACTAATTCGATTAACTCCATTCAAATAACTAATTCGATTAACTCCTTTTTCAAATGATCTACCTTCGATTTAATTCTCTTTTCCGAATAACTAATTTCGATTAACTATCTTCGATATTCACTGCTGAATTTACAATCGAAATTATCCATTTATAATTATTTTTAATTTATTTATAAACATTGTTTATAAATCACACTACTTGTTTTTATAATTAAACAAGTTATTTATTCCTAGCCATTTGAAATTTCATTTCTATTTGAATTCCTATTTCAAAAATTCGATCTTCTTTATAAATGTTTTTTATTTTCAAAGCATTTATTTTAATCCATTTTTCATATTCAATATGAATAACATTTCTTTTAAAGTCTTCTTCTTTCCAATTTTTTTTTTGCCTTAATCCACTATTCATATTCAATATGAATAATATATTCTTTATATAATTAAACAGTTTGGTTTCATATTTAAAATATTATCTTATTTTAAATATTTTATTTATAGTTCTATTTATAAATAATTCATATAAAATCTTATTTTATATTCAACACTTTAATAATTCCATTATTAAGTCTCGTTAACTCTACGTTCATATTCAGTTTCAAATATCGATGTTGAAATTGATTCTTTCTTCTCTATATAAGTTCTGACTTATATATTCCATTTATCCATTGATAAATATTTTACTTAATTTATAAAATATTATTTATAAATTAATCTTCTCAATTCATCTGTTAAAAACATATTTTTATTCAATATCTATTTTAAATAAATCAATTCATATTTCTTTTATAACTCGAAATCCCCTTTTATAGTACTATTTATTTTCTAAACAAATATTCCTTCTATAATTCTATTTATTTTCTAAATAAATATTCCTTTTATAATATTCTTTGATTTTATAAATATTTCCTTTTATAAAATTCTTTGATTTTATAAATATTTCCTTTTCAATGTACACTTTGAAAATTCCTTTTCTACATTCCAATATTTACTTATGGTATTTAAAATACCAAATAACCCTGATCAATATCATCTAAACACACATAATCAACAACAGATTATATATCACATCATATATCACAATATATGAAAAATAACAGTATTATAAATATTGAGGAATCCTGATGGATCCCTCCAACCTGTTTCCCTGCATCCACTGATGTTAAAGAATATAAATAACATCGATTTCATTTCAATATGAAATATTCTGATAAACAGAACCAATATTTGATTAACAATTTATATATATATATATATATATATATATATATCGTTATCTATAATTTCAACAAATAAATCAGCAATTCATTCAACAATCAACACACATCAATCGACCATCATTTATCAATATTAGATTATGTTTATAAAATTAAAAACTGGCAGAATTAGTGAGAATATCACATTGGACGATCATCGTTAAATAACGATAACTGTCGGTTGATTCAGACATACAATTTATTTCACTACAAATTGTAACGAGCTCCAATTCACTCCCAGTCAGTTCCATTGTGTAGCTGTCGTCCATACGATCCTATCGGATCCAGTTTCGCTGAATTCCAATATCGTATGTATAAGATATTGCATTACATATTATTATACAATATTAAATTAAATATAAACTTAATTAATTAAATTCATTGGGGCTTTAACCTTTTATTTTCTTCCCGGTCCATCAAAAACCCACAGGCCCAATGTTACACAGACCCACCCCTTTCTACCTTCTTCCTGAAATCTGAACATCGTCCTCCAGTAATTGAATCTCCAACTTCAATCATCGATCTCTCCCCTATCCCATCATCGATTTCCACACTAAACCCATCAATCCCTTTCTCTTCGGAATATCATCATCCTCATATCCGAATTGTGAAGCTCGACGCCTCACTACAACTTCCGACTCCACCCATTCTCGCACGCTATAGGAAATGGTGTGACAACTATCAACATCGAATTGCACACAAATTCTCTCATGAATGCTAATTGATCCCAGAATCTCAAAAATGAACTTCATTTCTCCCCTCGATGCTTCAAATCGCAGTATACTCTAACCCTAAAACCATTCTTGCGCGCTGGGATGAATCGAGCTTCCTCAGTGTTGATCGCACACTTGGTTATACATATAGGCTTGAAGGAAATCCATCAAGGAATTCAAACATACAAGTCTTGGTATTTATAATATTTTATGGGAATTTATATAGATTTTTGAAAGTGGCGAATTGGTTTATAAGAGTAAAACATACGGCGGAAAAATCCCGTTGACTGAAATGAAGTATGACCTAGGTTTAGAAATGTTAGAGGGTATTTATATAATAGTTTTATTATTTTTTTATTCGATTATTATGTTATTTTTGTACCAATGCTGCTTATATTTGTCATTAAAAATTCCTATGCTCACCTACAGTAACCAAAAATCACGAAAATGGACATGCAATTACAGTTCGACATTACGGACCCAACGAAACTTGTTTCGTCGAATTTCGACTCCGTTTGCTCACACAGTGTATTTTTAACAGTCAAAATACTGACTGTTTTTCACATTAAAAATCCGTACGGCCACATACTGACTCTAAAAATTATGGAAATTGAAATCTTGCAATAATTTAATATTCCGGATCCAACAGAATTTGTTTCATCGAAAATTGAGGTCGTTTGCAAAACTGGCTATTTTTAAAGCTCTAAATAAACCAATTTAAATATAAATATATTTAAAAATAATTAAATTTAATATTAATAAATTAATATTAACGTATATATATTTTCACATATAATATCATATAACTCAAAAATAAATATATCAGGATTTATAACTCGATATATTCAGAATTCCCAGTTATACCGATATTCTATTTATATTTAAATCCTTTTATTATATAATTAAATCCTTATAAATTATAAAGGAATTCCATAGCGACCTTTCGAAAATTTGATTTGGACACATATCACAATCTACATGATGAAATCTCGATTTTTCTCTTCCATTAGAAAAATATACTTCACCAGCTCCGAACGTTTCTTGTTTTATAGAAATCCGACTTAACACGGATTCTATATATTCGTTTAAAGTTCGAATCACCAAATTACGAACAGCCGCGCCATTTTGAGCTCGATTATAATTATAATATAATTATACATTCAAACTTCATTTAAATAATATATTTGTTAATCTAATTCAACTCTAAACTGAGATATATATTATAAATGATCCAATTCACACAATATTGTGAATTGTACTATTTTCGTCTATTTCAGAAATTAAATATATTATTCTATTATTTAATAATTAAATATTCACTATTATTTAATACTGGTCATTTTAAATTACCAAACCATACTTTAAATAATTAAATAAATTATTTATAATACCGTAAAAATACGGGTTGTTGCACTGGGTTGCTTACACACTGCTTTTTTTAAGCATGGAACACTGTACAAATATACGCTCTTTCACAAATTCTCAGTTTCACTCTGCATTCTGTTTATTATGTAAGGTCTAAAGAACATCGATCAACTTGAGAGGAAATATGTTAATAATTTTCAAATTGATTATAGATCTGTATTTTTTTTTGCATGATCAATTTTCATTTATTGCTCAATTTCTCTCTCCAAGAGGTGTGTTTAGAGAGATGACTTATGCAATCTTGGGTATAAAGTCAAAAAACAACACTAAGCATATATGTTTCTAATAATAATTCGAGTATAGCGATCCTTTAAATAGAAAACTATATAGATGGTCCATGATGGTGTTTTACTAATAAATCATCGATTTTCGTGATGGTAATCAACTTCTCCCCACGTAACTTTAAAGAACTCTCGAGAGATTAAGGATGTTATAGTCCTTGCATGCTACATATGAATCCAAATCTGGGGTTCTCATTGGTTTCATGCAAGAGATACCTCGATTTTAGCATCATTGTTACATTTTTAGTTTAATATTAACTTTTTTTTTCTTTAAAAGTTTTTTTAATCAATAATTGTTTTTTGAAACAAAACATGTGTGATCTTCTAAAAAGAAGAGAGCACACATATATATATATATATACTATTTTTAATCAATAGTTTTAACATTTCATGCTTTATACTTAATAACATAATTATTTTGATGTACGCAAACAAACATTGAACTCCACTTCGGTTAAGAACATGAGGAGACACTATCTACGTGAAGGCCAGCCGTTCCAATCAGTATATCACTGTGAAGGCTGAATGTGTTCATGTATTGCAATACAAACACTTTCCCATTGGCGCTTAGCTTACATACACCTTTAGTAAGTTCACACATACTCGATGTTTTCCGATTTATAAATAGTGAAATTTATGATGACAACAGTTTATTTGCAGTTGCGCTTGCATTGGGAATTTCTGTGCAAGAATATGGGGTCCTACAAGGCTACAACGCACAACTGGGGCATCAGGAGGTTGCGTCGTTGGTTGCATCTAATATGCTAGCGTTATTCAACTGTGGAATCGATAGTTTCCTAAACATGTTGTATTCAAGGCTAAGCAAAATTTCTATTGGAATTACGGTATGTCTAGAATAGTCAGTTTTATGTTTGGTGATGCTTCTCAAATACTACGGAATTGCCTTACATTTTAATGCACCTGATGCCAAGTCAAATAAACATGGTTACAGTGTTTGGTAGATCGCAGGCGAATGAACCTTCTGGCATTGTCATTCAGAATTGTAGGACTGTTCCTGAAGTTTCCTAGCTAGCTGATAGGCACAACATTTTTTTATTTTTTGAAGGACAATACATGATAACTAAATATATGTGTTTTTATAACTAAATATATGCGTTTTTTTAACTAAATATATGTGATTATTATTATGACCGGTTGACGGTGCCATCATTTTATAGAAGGCAACAAATGGCATTCTCCAGGATGATTGTGATGCATGCAATCTTTGGTCGAAGATGTGATAAGTCTAGAGGGATGTCCCATATGGTACGAGGCGTATTTCCGCTAGACATGTGCAATTACTGTACCTAGAGCTGAAAGAGTTCGTAAGGCAAGAAAAGCTATGGCTAAAAGCTATGGCTACAAATGAAGTAATCAGATACATTGTTCGTCCTTTCATTTCAGGGAACATGTAGATGTAGTTAGCTACGACAGGTGGAGTACCTTTTGCTTTGACGATGTTGAAGCCTTAAGTTGTTTAGGCATGCATACGGAGTAGGATGTATATGTGTGTGTGAAGTTTGCATGCATAGATTTGTTTATGATTTAATTACTAGCAAGTTTTTCTTTTTCTTTTTTTACTGTACGCCTAAAAAATTGTCATTTGGTTGTGGGGGTACATATGTACTCATCCTTGCATGAAACACATTAGAATGATTCTCGATGCAAGTTGTGATTTAGTTTGACCATTGCAATATACATTTGGAATCCCATGTGATCTAATATATGTAAAATTTATTTGTGTACAGTCTTTGGTATGTGTAAAAAAATGTATATGATATATTTTCTCACGTGTATACATGCGTATAATGCATATAATATATACATTTCCAACTGCTTAAATTCTAAGATGAAGTTGGAGACCATGAGTTAAGATATCATTGACTGACAAAAAAAGGATAATAACAGCTAAAATTGTTGGTGTAGAATCTGTAGACGGTTTGAAATTTTAGTGTGGCAGAGGGGAGGCAGCTACATGTAATGCATTACCTGTTCTCCTTTCCCTGTTATCAACACCAGCAACAAGAATGCAAATATAAATACATTAAGTTAACAACAGTCCATGGATAACACATTTCCAGTTGTGGTCAAATATATCTATGCACACGTCCATCGGACGTGCCTCCGTACTGATTTGAATAAATAAAATAGATGTATCAACTGCTGCAAACTTGAGAGTACAAACGGAAAAAATAGATGTGGTTTAGAACAGATGGGAATGTATGAGGAGGGTAAGCTTAACAGCTTTGGAAAGTGGGAGCTACTTAGGTATATACTATTTGTATTCCTTTCCGATTCTGCAATTTGTATCCTGCATTCTACTATTCTGTTCGACAATACACACACACACAAACACAAACAATAAAAATAATAAATACAAAAACAATAAAATAACAACTTTTCCCCTTCCAGTTTGCCCCTTTCGTAAAAAAAAAGCACATTTCCCATTTGCAACAATTCCTCTTATAATACCCGTTCAAAATACCCCTTCCCAATCAAAATCAAACACACCCTAAGTTGTCTAGTATAAATTTAAATGAGGAAGAACTTAGGTAAAGTATTCTTATATAGAAATTTGAAGTATATATAAGTGTGATATATAAGCAAGGTTTATAAATAGGAATTGGATTTGAGTTGAGCATTGAAAGATCTGAATTTTCAGTAAATTTGAAAAATAGTTTTCAAGATTTAAAATGAATATTGAGATTGTTTAGAAGTGTTTATGAAAGTAAATGGATTTTAAAAGATTTTGAAAGCATAGATCTTACTTTGGTCATTGGAAAATAATTCTAATGATGATTGCAGCATCATCGGTGTTCATTTTCGAGGTTCTAAGTAAAAACATGCTACCATGGATAAATTATTGGATTAAAACGAAGTTTGTTTTGAATCCAGAATTTATGATTTTGAAATCCGGAGTTTGATTCCAAAATTTTCAACTAAATTTGATATGGATGCATATATTAGAAGTATTAGAATTGGTTTTGATTGTGCATTTAACTTGATATGATAGTTCTTTGATTTGTAATGGAAAATTCGACGATTTTGGATAGTTGAGATTTCCAAGTTGAATAGTAAGAATAAACTAAGTTTATATGGAAGTTAAGAAGGTATGGTTATAATTTATTAAATAAACGAAGTTTTAATATTTAATTAAATTAAATCAAAACGAGCTCGTCGCGGTTCGTAGTTTTCCGATCTGAACTTCAGTTGAGTGTATATGATCCAATATAAGTCGGGATTCTTTGAAACAAGAGCTATTCAGATCTATTGGATTATAATTTGCTAATGTAAGAGAAAAAAATAGGAATTCATCTGGTAGATTTAGAGTTATGTCAAAATCAAATTTTCAAAAAAATTGCGGTGTGGTCGTTTATAAACTTTAATGATTTATTTAATATAATGGAAGGATTTTAAGGAAGTAATATAGGAATTTCCATTAAAAAATGTAGCGGTTTAGTATATTAGTTTGTGGTGAGTTTGGAATTAAATTTCTGAGCGGCTTGGGTTAGCATGAATAATCGATTAAGTAATAAATAACTAAGACTGTTGAGCGAATGGTGACATTTAATGTAACGACCCGATAATCCCTGCCTTCGGATCGACCGTAAGTCACACATGTTTGATCCAAAAGTCAGAAATCCTCGAACTGTTATGGGATACATACAACACATCAGAACAATACAAAAAAGAATGTTTCATTGCTAATACAACAATTTTTACATCAAAGTACAAGATAATTGATTCATAGCTGAAAAAATCAGAGAACAGTAAATTTACAATAAAACAAAAACATAAATACACACAGCGGAAGACTATGAAATGCTCTAGACACAGCTCTAGCTTCAATCCAGAGTCATGCTCTATAAAATATCTGCAAAATCTAAACTACAAACTACTCGTGTGGAAAATATGGCACCCAGAGTTTAGGTGGGAAACAATAAACTCCAGGTCAGTCATGAGACTGGTGTGAGAACCAAAACATATATTATACTTTATTTTAAAGTTGGTAAATCACAGACCATGCCGTGTAACACGGAACGGGTTTTCTCCACATGAATAGCAATCATGAACAACTATCACAAATAGACTCTTGGAGCCTTTGATGCAACAAACAATATGCAATACCTCAAACTACCCATTTTGGCTTAATCCCCAAACTTATATTTCCAAAATCTAATTAATTTTACTGATGTTATCTCGTTGGGCTTTATTCCCGAATTCTTATTTCAAATCATTTGAAATATATATCTAGCTTTCACTTCGGGATCTCAAACTAATCACTTGGAAATTAAGTTCTGAATTATCATAATTAATGCATAACAAAACATATGCAACCAAATATCGGGAGGTTTCTCCCATCAACAAGGCAAAGGGCACGTACCATCATTCGTTGGATATATAAGTGCATCTTCCACTAAACGAAGCAGACTACATCGACCAATGATCGATTAAGGTCCTGCAACCCATACTTTTAGTTATGGGTTACCTAAATCTTTAGCCACACACTAAACAATTTTATATCCCGAAGTGGCAAAATCATTAACACCAATAATAAAAAATAAATCAAATCTATATCACTTTCCATTTCCAAATCATTTCGAAATCATTGGGTTTAGTGCTCGAAATCCTTTCTATTTTTTAAAACATTTTTTATATAAAACATCACTTTAGTTTCAACTCCTAAGGGTAATTCCCTATCCAAAATCGAAAAATAAACATTTCCTTGTTTTTTCAAAATCCCATTTCAAAAACAATTCATTAAATTAAAATGAACCCAACAACATCGCTAAATACCTTATCGTCAAATCATGGAATAAATCGTAAGGTGTTAGCATACAAGTACTTTCTACCCAAGCCAATGCTGAATATAAAAACATATTTGCTCATAAACTGGTCGAGCACAATCCAAACAATCAATCAACCACAATAAATATCAAAAACCAATTATATTTGGTTCATAACTCTTTCAAATCATTTGTTTTAATTTAACATAATTTTCCATATTTTTAATAATTTTAATATAGCCATTTCTATTGATTTCCAATTACGGTCATCGAACTACATTTACAGCTACCTTTTCAAATATTGATTTGGACTTATCCTGAAATTTAACAGTTGGATTTCAAAACTTTTTTCATTTGATAGCTCTTTTCATTTTAACCCAACGCTTTCAGTTTCGGGAAAAATCTAATAATCGGATCTCCTAGTATGTCCATTTGAAGGCAATGGTCGAACTTCGCGTACAGTCGCTGCGCGACACGTCCTATTCTGACCAGAATTAATTTCAAATCGAAATCGATTCGATTAACCTTAACCTAAGCTTATGTTTATAATCAAACTTATTTCCAAAATCAAATTTCACTACTTTGACCATTTACAACAATTATTCATTTAAATGAATATTATTATATTATTTTAATGAATATTATAATATTATTTTAATAATATTATAACTTCCAAAATTCCTAGTGTCAGTTTTACGTCAATAAAATAAACACATCCATATTAACTACCATGCATCAATCAATAATTATAATGTAAGTGTTTCTGTCAACAATGCTTATATTCACAGTTTAATAATATTAACAATAATAACTGTAAATATTATCCATCAACCACGAAACAAACAATGCGATTACAGGCAATCAATGCATATTTAGATATGGTTATAATAATTATAAATCAGTTGAGGAAGTTCTCACATTGGTCGTTTATCGTTAAATAACAATAATCGTCGATTGATTTGAATCAGGCATTTTATCTCGCAATAAATTGCAATGAGCTCCAAATCTCTCCAAATCGTTTTGTTGTGAAGCTCTCGTCCATACGATCCCAATGGATCCTGTTTTGTCTAATTCTAGTCACGTATGCAAAAGTTGCCGATTTTATACGTTTGAATACACTTCATGGTCATTAACTTAAATAAACAATTAACTAACTTAATCACGCCTCATGTACCCACTCATCTTCTTCCCCTTCCAGTATATCACGCACGCCTATTTCAATGGCCATAGGCGATCTTTAATTCCACCTCCTCCTTTGTTCCTCCATGAAAACAAAAACCAAAATCACCACAATTCATCTCTTCCGCATCTCCATCAACCTATATCAATCTTCCACAACACGCACCAATGTTTCCATTTGAGTTTTCTCCAGGTTTTGCATGAACACGGTAAATGTCTCAATATATTTCCACCTCAAATCCCACCGAACGTTGCAACATGATGCTATTCTTCCTTGTGACACCCCATGTCCGTTAATGTCACTCATAAGAGAATGCATTAAGTTTCGTGAAGCGCAACAGGTAATAATTACAAAGAAAATACAAGACAAAATGAAATAAGCAATGGAAAATTTTAAACTCTATTATGAAAGAAATAAAGCATAGTTTCAAAAATACATCAACACTAGTTACAACTAGCAAACTGTCTCAAATCTGTCTTAAAAAACATCTTATGAAATAAAATATCAGAGTACATAAAATCATATCACTCGCCATAAGCCATACTAAAGTAGAGAGCAAGTCAAGATGATACATCTGAAGAAATCCAAGTCAAGTCTAAGATGTAAGAGAAATCATAGTCACTGTTGAGTGCTGCCACTCTGAGGATATTGGGGGGAAGGAAGAAAGAGGCGAAGGAAAAAGGGTCAGACATAAAGTCTGGAGAGTTCCGGTGATTAACAAATATGAATAAAATAGAAATGCCAAGGCAGGTAAATAAGACTGCATGAGAAAGCTACAGTTTCCGGAGAGGTAAACTAAACAAAATAGAATATCATGGTGGACAAAATAACAGGAATAAAGTTATGATCGGGTAATGCTTCACATTTATATCCTAAAACAGGCAATGTCTTATGTCTACACCAATACTAGTATTACAAGTTCAACATGCTTACATAACAGCAAGATTATTAGCAGAATTAACAGCAGGATTAAACAACAGGATTAGGTGGAGCTAATTACATAACAGGATTAGGTGTTAACCTAATTACATAGCAGCATGATTAGGTGTACCCTAATTATGACCCATTCGATCGGCTCCCTACTACGTAAATACTTTGTGTCAGCCTTGACAGTATGGTGTATCACTCCCTAACCCAGCAACTATATAACACAGACCTATTTACTGGTGTTACAACATCTTATCTTCCTTAGTCGGGCTCATGCACGCCCATGACTTCGTCGGAACGGGCCCGTACCCACCCCCATGTGAACCTCTCACTATCCAGTTTAGTAAAGCGTGTCCTAGCCGCTACCAAGTGCAAGACCCCTATTATAAGATACCTACATGGATACTGACTGATATGGGTTCCAAACAGTAGATTGACACAAGCTAAACCCCCTAATCCTGTGTCCCCAAATACTAGGATTTAAGAGTCATAAAACCCGATACAACAGCAGATGAGGGACCTCTTAGCTTACTAGTATTTGTACTTAACCTAGCAAGTTTTAGGTTTACTAATAAGTGTGGTTGTAATATAAGTCATTATCTGTGTACAACCTTATTTTTAACATGTCATTTACTTAATATCTGTTTTAAGTCAAATTTAACGTATCCAATTCTTATGCATATTATTTATCAATTGTTTTCCCAAGTTACAAATTTATGCATAATGTCCATTTACAGCAAGTATCTATGCGTTATCAGTTTACAACAAGTTTAAACATGTATATTTATCCTTTTTCCCAAATTATAATCAATCAATCCAAGTAAATAACATTCCTAAATTCTTGTTTTATATCATTCATTATTGCCCCAAACATACGCATACTCTATTCGGGTATAGCCTAGGCTTCCCAAGCCTTAGCCTGGTGTAAAATAAAAAGGAAAAAAAGTGAAGAAGAACATAATCAAATCACATAGGCATATAGGAAAGACAGGAAATAAACATAGAAAATGGGAAAAGGAAGATGAATACATATAACTTGTTAATTTTCCAACATCACAGGCATATCTGTAAATTGTTTAATTATCCAATATCACAGGCATGTGTATAACTGATCATAACGGCATAGGTGATTAACAGTGAAAATAGGTATAACATTTATTTTACTAATATTGTAGATCCTAACTAGTTTTATTTAACTGTCATGTTTAAGGTCTAAAAAATCAGATCTCTAAATGACGGAAACTCACAGTTAGTCTTGGTGAAGATAATTATATAACATTACATCGAAGGAAGTCCGAGTTGTACGTATGCAAGTCTTGATGTTGTCTTTGCTTGATCCAATGTCAAGCAACATTCCCCCGTTATATGTTTATAATATTCAGAATAATTTCATGGAGGCAAAAGAAGATATGAAGAATTTGTGTGAATTGGGAGTGAGGGAAACCATCTTTTTATAAAGTTAAAGAGCGAACATCGACCCTTAGATTTTAGATTTTAAATCCAAACTGTACAAGTCATGCTGAGTCAGCATGAATAGAACCACAAAATAATCCAGGTTCATCAGCCAGAATTTGGCCGGATCAGGGATGGGTCAACCCACCTACCTCCTGGGTCGACCTATGGGTCGACCTAGCCCCCTTGGGTCGACCCGGGATGGAAGTGGGTCGTCCCATAACAGGACATTTTCCCACCCGTTTTCCCGCCTTGTTCATTTGATTTTCTGGAATTATTTATTTGTTATATTTACATACAAGTTCTTTATATGTATACAAACTTCTAAACCCCTAACTTCTTCATACATTGTCCGTTTTACGCAAATTTAGGGTCTATCTTAACCAGAATTCCGAGACGAACGCAATGGTAATGCCGGTTTCACTTAGTTCTGAATATTTAATTAAGTTATTCCAAATTTATTATCTTTAAGTATGATTATAGTGTATTATACTTTGGGGTGTTACATTTTCCCATACTTAAAGGATTTCATCCCCGAAATCTCCAAGTCTAAAAGAAAGTTATTATCCTAACATCCATCTACAACCATCTATCTACTCATCCATCATCCACAAGCATCCATTGTCCTTAAGAGATTTCTAATGATAGTATAAACTTAGGCAAAGTGTTGTGTGTATATGTCCTCATACTAATTTGAAAATCAGGCGGTCGACTGATTTAGTTGACCTCCTTAATGCAATATATGTTTGTGCTATGAATCCAAAATGTATGCAAATAGTCCTAGTATAACATGTAAAATTTCTATAGGTGTGCACAATCATTCATCCAAATGCAACACCCATATAATGATACATCCATTTCCGTCCATAGAAAATCTAAAATGCACACACATCCATATGCAACATGTAAGTGATTTGAACAGATCTAGTGCCTAGTGTGTGTATATGCATCCACAGGCAACCACTAGCAAATATTGCATCAACTTGCATCCATCAATCATAACAAGTTTCAGACACGTGTTTCCAACCATTGGGTTCTACCTAAGGATCAAAAGGTTCGAACGTTGGAATAAACTCGAATGATAGAAGAAAATACAAAGAAAAAGCTTGGACAAGAAGTCAAGAATGTACTCTCAAAAAGAAAAGAATAAGAAGCGCGAATCCTATCTTTGGGTTCCAACGTCGCATCTTGCGGTCTTCTCCCCATTGCACTTTAACCAATCTGATTTCCTTGTCCCTTAACTTCTTTATTTCTGATCCAAGGATATGAGTAGGAACTCGTCCCAGTGATGCTTCCTTCTCAACTTCTTCATCCTTAAGTGTGCTCATCATGGAGACATTTCCTCAAATCGAAACCGTGACCGCTAGTTTATCCAGTTGCTTAATCCTATAAGCCATTTGTCCTATCCTTTCAACTATAGGGAATGGTCGTATAAATCTCGGTGCCAACTTCCCTACTGAGCCAAAGCGAACTACATTCCTTAGCCGTGACACTTTAATGAAGACCATATCTCCCACTTCAAATTCCAAATTGGTCCTCCTTTTATCGGCATAGGATTTCTGTCTGTCTTGGGTGGCTTTCATTCTTCGATGGATAAGATCAATCTTCTGGGAAGTGTCTCGAATCATCTCAGCTCCAAGCAGAAGTCTATCCGTAAACTGTAACAACCCGAATTCCGACAAACCAATTTTTTTCAAAATTCCAATCTATCGAAACTCGGATTGGTTTGCTCTCGTATCCTGTAGAAAAGACAAAGACATAAAATATGTCAGAGCTCAGAAAACATCTCACAGCGGAATGGATAAAATATAATATACTCAAAGTATAGCCTTAGCGTATTAATAATACTGCCTAACCAGTATCCAAAGCTATCATGTCTCTGCCACAGATCTAACCTGCGAGTATGTTATGAGGAGGGGGTCAGAACACAAGTTCTGGTGACTAGATTTAAATTATACACATTGGGTAACACTGCATATACCGTTCAATCATATTTTCTTATTCATAAGGTTACTTGGGTTAACAGCACTAAAGGCTTACACACACGTCGCACCCATTTATTTCCCAGTGGATTAACCTAATGTTATATATGTAGTTACCACCAATATTAAGGTACACCCTATGGTACCCCACTCGCATGGTCTCCACCGTAACACCATCGAAATATACGCAGTCCCTCATCCTATGCCATAGTGACGTACGGATCTCTGTATAGCAATGTTACGTTCCACATATATCTATCATTACAATGCTACGTAAGCATACAGACTGCCGCCTTTCGATCGAATCAGATTCCATACTAGAGAAATGCCCTCAAGTCTACTATACACCATCAAGAGCCGATATGCATGTATCTAGACTGTCCCACATACATATCGTCAATTGTAGCTCGATGCCATAACCACACGTCCTCTAATGTGCACCGAGTCCCGTGGCAGGGTGATACAAGAAACACGAAACTCGGTCGGGAGCTTTTCCATTTCTGTACATGCCCATCTTTAAAGAGCCTCTATATACAGATATACTTAGGATCTGTTTTCACGGTGACTATGGCCCCAGCCCAGCCCCTCCTTCAACTAGTAAAGACTACAAGAGCTAAAAGACTGCCCCTAAAGAAAACAATATAAACACCCATTTGGCGTCTTCCCTCAACCACCGTACCCCGATAGTGAAAGGTGAATGGTCTATTGGTTTTAGCTGTAGTCTTTTCGCATCCGGCTGGCTACCGATGACGGGTATTGACGATCTACTATCCTTGTTGATTGTGACCCTTCGCCTTTGCGTTGAGGCAACCATCGAATCACCTTGGTGTCACCGCGTCATAGCATGCTGACTACATAGCTACTTCTACGGTCAAGGCCCACCCACCTAGTAGTTACGCGCAGACCCAACCTCTGCGAGCACAACCTAAAGCATCGGCCACCGCAAAAAGGACTACTAGGAGCAGCCTACGTATCTCAGGAAGCCGCGTGCTTCCCCTTCTAGTCCTTTGGAGCCATCAGAACAATCAGATGAATGTGCGCTCCCCCCGTGCCTTATAACACCACGATGATCTACCTCGTTGGGTTATTCACCCTCAAATGTGCGTACTAGTCCAAGCGCCTTGCTTTAATATGTTGTTAGACCCTATGTCTAAACATTCTTTTACGCGCTTGCCTTACCTCACTAGGTTTACATTTAACTTGTATATTCCCATTCATATTGAATTCTTAATCAAGTTGCCAAGTACCTCTTGCTTATTAATTTTGATTATATAACTTAACCCATTTAAGTTTATTAATAAGCCCACAACATGTTACTCTCTAGATTGTGGTCTAAGGTTTGTAATCCACAATCCCCTTTATATTCTTGTTTGATTTCAAGGTTACAATAACATACTTAATATGTTATTAAGTATACCTCAATTCACATGTTTTCTAATTAACATGTCACTTACCATTTATGATTAAATATAAATTATTTCATTTTATAAGTTTTCCTCATCCTTTCTCATTTAATCATAATCCCATTTTACATTGTTACTACAACTTATCGTTGTTTACTTATTAACTTAGTTCTCTTAACTAAGGCCCATTAATAAGTTTCTCTACCCATTTATTATAACCTACGTTATAAATTCCTCTTGTCCTTAGGACAAGTCCAAACATGTTATTCTTATCAGTGGGTTTAAGACTTCCAAGTTTACAGGTTACTTAATTTATAATTAAGTACAACCTCTTATATTTCATATATTCCCCCCTTTTCTCAACTGGTTTCCAGTTTTCCCCATTTACTGATTACTTAATTTACAATTAAGTGTCCCTTATCTCATTTCACCAGTTATCCAATTTCCTTATTAGTTTATTATAACCTAAGTTATATCTTCACTTGTCACTAGGACAAGTCTACTTATTATACAACATTTTCATTAATGTTATTTATTAATAATAGGTGATTATCATTCCCCTTTTTAAACCATTTACTGTTGTAAATCATTATTTTTCATTCACTGTAATATATATTAATTATTATATTTAAGGAAAATACTTCATGCACCTTATCAGTTTGATAGAAGGAATCAGTGATTTATTTTCATAACGCATTTCCATCTAAATCCGTGGTAGCAAGTAATTTCTTTACTTTTCTTACTTTATTTACTGTGGCGTACTTGCAACAACATTCTCAGGAATAAGTCATTTAGGGAAATACATCACTTTTCCTTCGCATCACACTAACTCAGTTCATACATCACTTCGTTTCTTAGTTTCCGAGTCAGACATTTAATTACCATTATTTCCATTAATTCATATCTTGTTATATATGTACATATATATATATATTAGTACTAGACCTTTCACATTAAGCCTACGCTCGTGGACGCTGGATTTGCCGGGCGGGTCCGGGTAGACTTCTACCACAAGTTGATTTAACCTCGTGTCTAGCACCATTACATGTTTTTAATTTTTGCACTTAGACCCCTCACATTAGATTTTCCACTTGTGAATGCTGGATATGCCGGGTGGTTCCGGGCAAACTTCTATCACACCTAACCTCGTGTCTAAGAGCGGTTAAATTTCTTATTTATCGTAAACCTTCTATACAGTATAGGCATGCTTATTTCTTCCAATTATCCATTATAATTTATAACTCACATGTGATTGTATCATGCCTATTATAATTCTTCACATATAATCAATTCCTTCATAATATGTAATCAATTAATCAGATAATTGTTTAAATCACATAAACCAATATGCACCTTTCTCAATTCTTACAGTTAATGGCCTGGGTACACAATTTACACAAATTGACATGAAATTTAAGTAACGGTAATTACTATACAAGATTTGACAAGTTCATATCCCAACAAATTAATATTTAGCATATTAATTATTCCTACTTCGTACCCATTACTTTAGGCATTATTAACATATGTTACATTTCTCAACAAATCGCATTTTAATTATACATACAGGGGAATGGTAAACGATAACATATTCTTATCTAAACTGTATAGCTTAAATCCACTCACCTTTTATGCTTTCCCCAATTCTGGATCTGATCCAATTTTAGCATCCATGGTTTTTCCCATTTAATTTGGTTTGAATCCTAATAACCATGGCTTGTTTATTTTCATTAAAAGAGAAGGGAAAGAAAGAGTAAGAATTTGAATGGATTGGATCTAGAATTTTAACTTGCTTTCAATGATTCTGAACAGTCTTTTTATTAAAGTCGATTCTCTCTTCCAGTCATGAATTTTAAAATCTTCTTATTTATATGTCTAATTTTTTTGAATAGATCTGAGGAGAGAGTGAGTATTGGCAGAGTTTCAACATAACCTCAGAATTATAAGATTTAGGGTTAGGTCTAAGGTCTTATTTATAGGTGTATAGAGAAACCAGGACCCTCAGATTTGATTAAAAACCATCAGAAACGTCCAAATTCCAAAAAAAACCCTAATCTTCAAAAATCTGCTACAAGGGGGTCGACCCACCCCTTAGGGGGTGACCCAGGGGTCGACACCTCCTTTCGGGGGTAGACCCCCTTGGAGAGAAATCTACTGCTTCTTGAAATTTGAACCAATTTTCAAATTTTTGGACCCATTTTTGAATTTCTGAACCTAATATATATATATGTATGTATATTCTTCCTATGCGTATACAAACTTCAAACCTTAATAACTTCTTCATACGGTGTCCGATTTACGCAAACCAGGTGCCTATCTTGACCCGAATTTCGAGACGGACACAATGGCGCAGTCCATTTTACTTAATTCTAAATATTTAATTGAGTTATTCTCATTTTATTATCTTAAGTTAAAAATGCAGGGTGTTACATAAACTCCCACCAACAAATCGGCGATCTACAAGGTCGTCCATATAATGCTTCGAAGGGTGCCATGCTTATGCTTGATTGGAAACTGTTGTTGTAGGCAAATTCCACCAAAGGAAGATGCTCTTCCCAAGTCCCACCTAAGTTTAGGATACACAGTCTTAAAAGATCTTTAAGAACTCTATTCACCCTCTCAGTCTGTCCATCTGTTTGAGGGTGGCATGTTGTGCTCAAGCGCAGTTGTGTACCTCACGCCTCTTGCAAGATCTTCCAAAAATCACTAGTAAGAATGGGGTCGCGATCACTGACTATACTGAAGGTACCGCATGAAATCGAGCTATCTCTCGGAGATAAACTGATGCCAGCCAAGACGCTGTCCTCTTGCTCTTCACAGGAATAAAATGAGCGCTCTTTGTAAGTCAGTCCACTATCACCCAAATGCTTGTATTGCCCTTCCTTATCGAGGCAATCCATCGATGAAGTCCATAGAGATGCTCTCCCACTTCCACTGTGGAACATCCAAAGGCTGAATCAATCCAGCGGGTTTCTTTTGTTCAGCTTTTACTCTTTGGTAAGTCATGCATCAAGCTACAAATTCCACCACATCGTTATTCATGCCAGTCCAAAAGAAAACCCTCTTCATGTCTCGATACGTTTTTTTCGTCGCTCGGATGGATAGTCATCCGAGTATGGTGAGCTTCCTCGAGCACTGCCTTAAGCAATTCCCCAATCTTAGGGACACATAGCCTTCTATCTCGTCCTAACCACCTATTATCATCCACGGTATACCTAGAAGGGTGACTAGAAGTCTCTCCTCTATTGAATTTGTCCAAGATGTCTGAAATCTGCAGGTCCTCTCGCTGCGTAGATCCAAGTCGCTCCAATAAATTAGGCCGCACCTCCAATGATGCTAACAATCCCTCTGTGAAATTCGTAGAAGGCTAAAAAGCAAAAGTCGGGATGTACTCCAAGCTCTGCCTTTCTATGAATAGAGGACTCAAATTCATCCTTTGCCTACTCATTGCATCCGCCACTACATTACCCTTGCTAGGGGGTACGCTATCTCGAAGTCGTAGGACGCTAGGAGCTCCATCCGTCGTTGCTGCATTAGGTTGAGATCCTTCTGCGTGAACAAGTACTTGAGCGACTTATGATCCATATATAGCTCAAATTTTTCCACAAGTAGATAATGTCACCAAGACTTAAATGAGAACACTATAGCAGCCAACTCTAGATCATGGGTTGGGTAGTTCTTTTCGTGAACTCTCAACTATCTCCTTCCATAGCACACTACCCTTCCCTCTTGCATCAAAACGACACCAAGTCTATGCCACAAGCATCAGTGTAAACCGTAAACATATTTCTTCCATCTGGGAGACTCAGGACTGGGGCTGTAGAAACGACCCGAACTTCCCCGTGAAGGAAAGCACGGATTGCTTTGAGGACAAGACAAATTATAACTCAAACCGAAGAACATTTCATTGTATATTACAACAATTTCATCAGATTACAAGAATATACAGAGTATGAACAAATATTATACATTTGATAAACATCATAGATTTAAATTACATTTAAATACATAGCAGTGGAAATATAACACAAAACACAACTAAAAACAATACACGGATACAGAGCTTTCCGTGTATGGTTCCAGTTGTAAATCCAAGATCCTGTAAGAATATATCTGCAAAACCAAAACTACTAGCTGCCCGTGTGGAAAATAGGGGCACCCAGAGTTTAGGTTAAAACAATAAACTCCAGGTCAGCCATGTGACTGGTGTGAGAACTAAAACAGTTATTAATCTTTGTTTTAAAGTAAGGCAAGTCAAGGGACCACGCCGTATAACACACAACGCGGGTTTCCTCCCAAGAATACCAGTGCATAAACAAAAAGCGCAATGCTAAATAAAGAACAATGAAGCTATTGTAAGACCCAGGTCCCATCACATAATGCAACACAAGCCGGAGGATAGGGTTTTACCTTATAATAGCCAAATAATGCTTAATACGCGAAATTTAATCTTTTATTATTACTATAAGTGAAGAAAACAACTTCAAATATAAATGTATCAATCATAGGCAGAATGAATGCCCCATACCACTATGTCGCCATATATAGGTTTACAACTAAAATCGAAATGTCACGTATTGGAAATTGGATTTCCATATATGAACCGAGGCAAAAGATAGTCCTCACAGCTTCGAGTCTCTCTAGCCCAGCCTTAGGGCAAGTACTCAGTCAAGCCCTTGTATCGTCAGGGATGGCCCATCAAAGTGCAATGTGATTTAAAAAGCCCTGAACAATGCATTTCCCCGCCCTATGGGGCGTAAACTGGTCATATACCGACCAAACCATCGGTCCCGGATCGACCGATATAACCGAGGCGCCTCGCATTCCAACAACCTCATAAGTCAAACTCGTCAGGGCATGTAAAACCACTGACGCCACTTCTAGCTAGAAGGAAACACATGTCCTCCCTGAGGTTCTTTCCTGTTTCTGGTTCATACACGGGGTGTGAGGCTCGCGAATTAATGCCACACAAAGCTATGGTATATTAAAGCCACGCTTTGATCATCAACCACAAGGCCCTGATTTTCAACAAAAGCCTTGATCACTACATCTCAGCATGCCAAACAGTCAATCCACTCCATGTGACCGATGTCAATCGATATACAACCTCTGATCCCGTACGTCTCAGAAAAGGGTGAAGTAAGGGAATAAATTCCCATTCACCAGACAGATGTATATTTAATAGAAATCAATCAACACAAAGTAAAATCCAATGTCAGACACACAGTCCATTTACAAGTTCGTTCTAGGTCTGAACGAAACCGGAGGAACCTTATTCCTCGCATATCCATCGATCTCCAAGTACGTCTGGATGATCACCAACTGATTCCCTCCTCTTGGGTGTACAGCCCAATCAAGATCATCAGTAATCATCCAAACGATGTGAAGACCTCCGATCTTCAACCACCGTCTTCATCTTCGACTTATCGTCGAATTAGTTATTCAGAATGGGTATAAACCCGGCCTTTCCGAATAACTCGCGTATATAATAAACAAGTGCTATAAAACACAACATACACCTCATTCCAATTCAGAATATTCTTTTATTCAAATATTCACATTCTTAGGGAAAGATTCTCGTTAATTTTATCAAAGATAAATTCTTTTAAATTTATTCTTTAATCTTCCTTTGGATATCATTTCAAACCATATTATGGTTTTCCAAACTAGTAGGGATTAGCAAATCTTACCGAAGTAATTATTTGTTTAATTTCCCATTCCCAACCCATTCATCACATGGAGCAAAACTGGTAATACTCCATATCTAACACCATAGTGTTATCGGTAAAATTTATTACCATTTCACGTTCAAATCTAATTAAAGATATAACTATCGCTTGGAGCAAAATTGGTGATACTCCATTCTCGATCATTTCAATCTAATTAAAGATTCATTAAAACTCCACTTAGTTTTAATCTTCGCAAAAATCAATATTTATGGTTATATAACTTAGGAAATCATATCCTGTCTTTAACTGGGTTAAAGAACCAATGTCATTTAAAACACGGTTCACGATAAACCCAAAATCACATTCCATTCTATCAGCCTCTAACCGTAAATTAGCAAGAGAACAATTCCTTAAATATTAATCCCGAAGGCCGAAACCAACATCAGATCAATACCCAAGAAACCAATCAACTTAGCTAATCTCCAGTTAGTTTCTAATTTTCTTAACTCCATTGGGTTTAAGAACAATATTATTAAAGATACCATTCACGACAAACCCAATCTCATTCCATTGTTAATCGGGTTAAAGAACAAGTGTTATTTAAAACACCATTCACGATAAACCCAAAAATCCAATTTAAATTCAATTCCAATCGAATATAAATTAATTGGTAAACTCCCTTAAATCTTATTTGAAAAGATCTATTCTTTTTCCATTTGGGTTTAAGAACGGTGTTAATGAAGACACCGTTCACGACAAACCCAAAATACAACTTGATATTAAATACAAGGCTCTGAATAGAAAATATATCGGCTTATATTCAATATCAAATTTTGAAACCAACAAATATCGTATTGGAAATAACGATATAAATATCTTTCAAATTTCCATAACAATATCTGTATAATCACGAAATCCAACATCGAAATATTCCGAAGATGATTTCAATTCAAATCCATTCCAATTCATATATTGGAAATTCCGGTTATTTTTAAAAACATTTCAAATCCAGTTTATTTATTTAAAAATATTGGATTATAATCCTAGTTCATAACTAGTTCATTTCGATAAAAATATATTTTTATCTTTTCAAATATGGATTTTTTTACACCAATTCTTTCTAAATCATTTATTATGATTTTACACAAATTATTGATATTTTTAATAATTTTTTCAAGGCCCATATAGTCGATTTCCAATAACGGTCGTCGAACTGCACTTACAACGACCTTTTCGAAATTTGTTTTGGACAAAATTCCAAATCCAATTGTTAGATTTCAAATTTCTCATATTCGTTAGAAATCTGTTTTCGATACGAACCCAACGATCCCTGTTTCAGGTGGATCTGACGGTCGGATTTCCCATAACGTCAATTCGAAGTCAATGGTCGAAATTCGCGAACTGCCGCAGCGCGGCGCGTTCTTTTCAGGCCATTCAATATATATATATATATATATTATATTTCGTCGATTTCAATTCAAAACGTATTTTATAAATCGTTTTAAATTCGTTTTCAAAACAATTTCAACTTCATATTCAATTTCGAATCAAAATTGAATATTCCATATCATTAATATATAAATGATAATATTTTCAAACATCAGATTTTGAAATCACTTCATTTTCGATATTCACTATAAAAATGAATAAAATCGATATAAATATCATTCACGTCAAAATGGCATTAATCTAATCAACACGGCTTTATATATTTAAATATATTTGTGTCCATCCCAAATCGGACATCAGAATCAGATTTTCATCTTTTACTGAATATTATTTTAAAATATTAGTTATTTTAAAATATTACTTCTCTATGAACTGGAATCAGACACAGTCAATTACGATATAATGTTGGTTATATGGATTTCATACAACAAATGTATGCAACAGTCATGATAAACAATCAACCATCATCCAGAGTGCATTCTACATTGTACAAGCACTAAATATAAATATTTAACGCTTACAATAGCTTGTCAACTTATCGATCGACATGCAACTAAATAGTTGGGGTTAGTGTACGTCAAATATCATCCCAACACCTGTGTGCGGTTTCAATCAACAAACACTGAATATTATTTGTGCAGTTGGGCGATGTGTAAAATTTATCGTCCCAATCTATATCAGTCAAATCAGTGTACATAAACAAATCGTCTGATTTGTAAATGAATATTTATTTTATTCATATACACGTCAAAAATTATATTTTTAACGATAAAATATTTATTCAGTTTATTTATACAATAAAAATGATATTTTTATTGTTGTAACATATGTTAGAAAATTTCGGCAGCATAACGGCGCGATACTAGAAATAGGATAAGGCCTAGCCTTATCCCGAGTCTAATAATGGCCTGCGCCATACACATACTAATCTAATCAATTCCATTTCATTTCCCAAACTAAATTCAACCGAACAATCCAATCAACCAAACCAAACAATCACACAAGTTGTCCATGGTCTGTGGACGACGGGGAAACATTTCATATATGCAGTTATAAAATAAATAACTATATAGGAAAATTATAGTGAGGAGTTCTCACCTTTGGGATCCACTCCGTCATTCTTTATTGGACAGTTTTGGTTTCCATTCAGCTTCCAGTTTGTCCCATCACAGTTTGTTTCACGCGGTATATGTTAAAAATCACATTTTTAACATCGGTATATATGATTAAAAATCACATTTTTATAATACCACTTCATGTATAAAAATCGAATTTTTATATCGTGCTCTTCATAATAAAAATCGAATTTTTATGTCGCTATCTCCATAATAAAAATCGAATTTTTATGTTGCTATCTTCGTAATAAAAATCGAATTTTTATGTTGTTATCTTCATAATAAAAATCAAATTTTTATGTTGCTATCTTCATAATAAAAATCGAATTTTAATGTTGCTATCTTCATAATAAAAATTGAATTTTTATAAATTCTCCTTCATTATAAAAATCTAATTTTTATATCGCCTTCACATATATGAAAGTCATATTTTTATTTTGTTAATCAGATGATAAAAATCATATCTTTACATCGCTACTTATAAAATCGAGTTCATATTTTTATATCGCCACTTATGAAAATAAAAATCTTATTTTTATTTTCTTCATTATATAAAAATTATATTTTTATGTGAAAATTATAACTTTACATATTTTCATGAATCATATCTTTTAAACAATAACATATATATATATATATATTTCAGTTTTAAAGCTCATGCTAGTTTTAATTTAAAACAATTTTTAATTACTAAACTAATTACACAAAAGAAAGTAAAATAATAAATAGGGAAAAAGAAAACTTACTGTCGCTTAATGAAGGGGGGGGGGGTAGCTTTTGCTGTCGAACGGCAAGAGGGGGCTGCTGCGGTGGCCTGTGGACGGTCGGAGGCAGGAGGGTCGTGGGTGGCCCCCGGGTCTGTGGCGCTGGCGGCGCTCTAGGGTTTCAGTGGGGGTCCGCATTTCCGAAGGGGAGAGGCGTGGAGGGGGGTCGGAGGAAGAGTGGGGGAGGCTCGCCGGAGTCGGCGGTGGCAGGCGCCGTGGGCGCGGTGGTGGCAGGAGGCTGGTGGGAGGGCACGATGGGAAATCGAGATCGGTTTTTTTCTTTAATTCATTTTCTGATTTCAAACGGTAGTGGAGAGGAAAAAAGGGGGTGTTTACTGTGTATGTGGAGACAAAAGGGCTTGGCCCAATTTATTAAATATTTATATTTAATTCTATAAAGCGCAATTTTCGTTCGGACTCTGAATTAAACCCAACGACTGTCGCCCCTAGCTAATTACCCCCATTCCGAACACAATGGGATATGTTTCATTAGCCAATTCGATTGTTACGATCCGTTTCCACTAAATTTATAATATAAATCATTATATTTTAAATTCAAACATATATTTTAATTTACCGAGGCCACATACTAATTCTAAAAATACCAGAAAAATTGTTTCTAGCTTCGTATTGACGATATAGTCCTAACAAAACTAATTTCATCGAATTCTGAGACCGTTTGAAAAATGGCTATTTTCCAGTTGATTAAATTCCACTAAAACTGGTCAGACGCGTTTAAATGCGCCACGCTCACGTATTGATTTCAAAAATTATGAAAATTGGAATCTAGCAATAATGTAACATCGTGGATCCAACAAAAGTGGTTTCGTCGAAAACAGAGGTCATCTGCAAAATTTCCATTTTTAAGGGATTTATATATATTAAAATATATATAAATTCCATAGCGAATTTTCTGAATTTTAAACTAGACGTAACTCTCAACTTATAAAACAAAATCTCAGTTTCTTACATCCGTTAGAAAGATATCGTTAAACAGATTCAAATAATTCTTGTTTCGTCCAATTCTTACTTATAACGAATTCTGCATATTCATTTGAAATTTGAAATCGAGTTTTCAAACTACCGCGCCATTTTAGGCTCGTTATATAATTAAAATAAAATTATTCATTTTAACTTCGTCGAAAATAAACTTTCCGTCGTTCTTATTTAAAATAATCATTTTAAATATTCAAAATCCGTTAAAATCGCCAAAATAAAATTTTTAAATTGGTCCTGATTTTCTGGGTTGTTACAATCTCCCCAACATAAAAATTTTTCGTCCTCAAAACGGAACGGAGCTGAAAGTTGTTTAACAAACCAACTCAACTTTCAGTATGGCTTAAGTTCTTCAACTTTTCAGTTTCTAAGAACTTTTCAAGTTTTTCAAAAATTTGGCTAACACCCTAAATTTTCGAATTTTTTTGCCATAACCTCCTTTGTACTGGGAGCATCGGGAAAATCGTCAAACCGCCACACAGGCCCTGTCATCTCAAAAAGAAAAAAGATAAAGCCAAGCGGCTAGCCAATCGGCTCATAAAATCATCCAAACCCAAGAAATTTTTGTAAACATGTACCTATTTGTCGGGCATACAATTTTATTCCTCTTCTCTAGCCTCCTTGCTATGACCTGTTCAATGTATATACATGTATATGCATGCAATTTCAAACAAATTTTCAATACAATTCAATATTTGACACAATATGATTACATTTACCGTTCATGCCTATATTTGTTTCTTTATTCTAATTAGTGAAATTAATAATCAAACAACACAACTAGCAATCAATTAGTTAATTATCGTTTCAAATTCATAGTTTTGATATATATATATATATATATAGATAGAAAATCATGTTTTTGATGCCAATTCACAACAAATAAACACTATCTAATTTTCGTTCTCACACCAGTCAATTGGAAATATATAGATATCCTACTTTCGAAACTCGAATATAAATGCTGATGATGCGATCGCTATCTTCATGATCATCTCCGGGCGACTAGAGCGTGATTCTATATCCATCCAGTATATTTGAGACTTCGAATACAAGCTAGCTTGACGTATATGCAAAATCTTCATATACGAGATTGTCCAAGTCAGTATAAAATAAATATTCAAATACGTATAATACGATTTAAATTTTCAAAACAAAAATTTGTTTTCATTTTTATTTTAAAAACACTGCTCTTCACACTCATTTTAGGGGACTACTGATCCAACCTCCAACGAGTTATTCTCATTGGATATTACTAATCCAATCTCTGATGAATTCTTTCGTTTGGTTCTAATGTGCCTTGTTCTCGATCTCTGTAAACCTCGCTCTAATACCAAAATGAAACGACCCAACTTCCCCATGAAGGAAAGCACGGATTGCTCTGAGGACAAGACAAATTATAACTCAAACAGAAGAACATTTCATTGTATATTACAACAATTTCATCAGATTACAAGAATATACAGAGTATGAACAAATATTATACATTTCATTTCCCAAACCAGATTCAACAAAACAATGCAATCAACCAAACCAAACAATCACACAAGTCGTCCATAGTCTGTGGACGACGGGGAAATAGTTCATATATGCAGTTATAAAATAAATAACTATATGGGAAAATTATAGTGAGGAGTTCTCACTTTTGGGACCCACTCCGCCATTCTTTATTGGACGGTTTTGGTTTCCATTCAGCTTCCAGTTCGTCCCATCGCAGTCTGTTTCACGCGGTATATGTTAAAAACCACATTTTTAACATCGCTATATATGATTAAAAATCACATTTTTATAATACCACATCATGTATAAAAATTGAATTTTTATACCGTGCTCTTCTTAATAAAAATCGAATTATGTCGCAATCTTCATAATAAAAATCGAATTTTTATGTTGCTATCTTCATAATAAAAATCAAAATTTTATGTTGCTATCTTCATAATAAAAATCAAATTTTTATGTTGCTATCTTTATAATAAAAATCGAATTTTTATAAATTCTCCTTCATTATAAAAATCAAATTTTTATATCGCCTTCACATATATGAAAATCATATTTTTATTTTGTTAATCAGATGATAAAAATCATATCTTTACATCGCTGCTTATAAAATAAAGTTCATATTTTTATATCGCCACTTATGTAAATAAAATTCTTATTTTTATTTTCTTCATTAAATAAAAATTATATTTTTATGTGAAAATTATAACTTTACATATTTTCATGAATCGTATCTTTTAAACAATAATATATATATATATATATACATTTCAGTTTTTAAGCTCATGCTAGTTTTAATTTAAAACAGTTTTTAATTACTAAACTAATTACACAAAAGAAAGTAAAATAATAAATAGGTAAAAAGAAAAATTTACTATCGCTTAATGAAGAGGGGGGAAAGCTTTTGCTGTCGAACGGCGAGAGGGGGCTGCTGCGGTGGCCGGTGGATAGTCGGAGGACGGAGGAGGGTCGAGGGTGGCCTCCGGGTCTGTGGCGCTGGCGGCGCTATAGGGTTTCAGGGGGTTCGCGTTTCTGAAGGGGAGAGGCGTGGAGGGGGATCGGAGGAAGAGTGGGGGAGGCTCGACGGAGTCGGCGGTGGCACGCATCGTGGGCGCGGTGATGGCAGGAGGCTGGTGGAAGGGCATGATGGGAAATCGAGATAGGTTTTTTTTCTTTCTTTAATTCATTTTCTGATTTCGAACGGTAGTGGAGAGGAAAAAGGGGGGTGTTGACTGTGTATGTGGAGACAAAAGGGCTTGGCCCAATTTATTAAATATTTATAATTAATTCTATAAAGCGCAATTTTCGTTCGGACTCTGAATTGAACCCAAAGACAGTCGCCCTTAGCTAATTACCCCCATTCCGAACACAATGGGATATGTTTCATTAGCCAATTCGGCTGTTACGATCCGTTTTCGATATATTTAAAATATAAATCATTATATTTTAAATTCAAACGTACATTTTAATTTACCGAGGCCACATACTGAATCTAAAAATTCCAGAAAAATTATTTCTTGCTTCGTATTGAAGATACGATCCTAACAAAACTAATTTCATCGAGTTTTAAGACCGTTTGAAAAATGGCCATTTTCCAGTCGATTAAATTCCACTGAAACTGGTCAAATGCGTTTAAATGCGCCACGCTCACGTATTGGTTTCAAAAATTATGAAAATTGGAATCTAGCAATAATTTAACATCGCGGATTCTACAAAAGTGGTTTCGTCGAAAACAGTGGTTGTCTGCAAAATTTCCATTTTTAAGGGATTTATATATATTAAAATATATAAAAATTCCACAGGGACTTTTCTGAATTTTAAACTGGACGTAACTCTCAACTTATAAAACGAAATCTCAGTTTCTTACATCCGTTAGAAAGATATCGTTAAATAGATTCAAATATTTCTTGTTTCGTATAATTTTGACTTATAACAAATTCTGTATATTCATTTGAAATCGAATTTTCAAACTACCACGCCATTTCAGGCTCGTTATATAATTAAGATAAAATTATTCGTTTCAACTTCATCGAAAATAAATTTTCCATCGTTCTTATTTAAAATAATCATTTTAAATATTCAAAATCTGTTAAAATCGCCAAAATAAATTTGTTAAATTGGTCCGGATTTTCCGGGTTGTTACAGCTTTTGTCAAATCCCTCTTTAACCTCTGAAAAGCATCCTCACAACCAATGCTCCATGAAAAAGACAAGTTATTTTTTGTCAATTGGGTAAGTGGGGCTGATACCCTTGCAAAATCTTTAATAAACTTTCTATAGTAGCCCTCCAAGCCTAGGAAACTTCTCACCTCTATTGCATTCTTTGGAGCCCTCCATTATTGAACTACAATGACTTTCGTGGGGTCCACTGCTATCCCGTCCTTGGAGACCACATGCCCTAGGAACCTTACTTCCTTTTCTCAAAAAGTGGCACTTAGAAAATTTCACCTTGAGCTGATGTGACCTGAGGGTGCGTAGAAACTCTCCTAAAAGTGGTTAGGAATGTTCCTCCTTGTTCCTTGAGAAGATCAAAATGTCATCCACAAAGACCACCATGACTTGTTCAGAAACTGCCTAAAAACCCTACTCATCAAATCCACAAAATAGGCAGGTGCAATGGTTAACCCAAAAGGCAAAACCAACCATTCAAAG
Organism: Allium sativum; assembly: GCA_030737875.1. Classification (NCBI taxonomy): domain Eukaryota; kingdom Viridiplantae; phylum Streptophyta; class Magnoliopsida; order Asparagales; family Amaryllidaceae; genus Allium; species Allium sativum. The sequence continues at coordinate 912,776,607 of CM060926.1, forward strand.
AAGCCATATGGAGTATTGAATGCAGTCTTATCTATGTTGTCATCTGCCACTCTCAACTGATGAAAACCCATGGTCAGATCCATTTGCGAGAAAACTGACTCGCCTATTGGCTGATCAAACAGGTCATTAATTCTCGGTAGTCGGTGCCTATCCTTCTTAATGAGCTTATTCAGCTCTCTATAATCCACACATAGATGAAGTGAGCCGTTTGCCTTAGTTGAGAAGACTATTGGAGCTCCCCATTCTGAAATGCTTCGTCTAATAAAACCTTTCTGGAATAGCTCCCCTACTTGCTTGCTTAGCTCCTTTGTCTCCCTACGAGCCATGTGGCGCACTGGTAGAGCAACTGGCTTCATGTTCTCTACCAAGTAAATTCGAACGTCTATCTCACGCTTTGTATGTAGTCCCTTATCCTCCTCAAACACATCCGGGTAGTCTCTAGCTATGGGCACAGATCGCAGGTCATCAATAGAAGTATCAAGTGATTCTAGAAAATTGAGCATCACTGACCCTCGTGGGTCGCAGGAAATTTCGAGAGTCCTACCATGACAAGAAAGAAGTCAAACTACTCTCCTTTTGAAATCAAGGATGGCACCACGCATAGCTAGCCATCCATGCCTGGAATCAAACCATAGCCCATAAATCCCAACACGTATGCATCGCATTCAAACTCGATGCCCAAGATAGAAATTCTCAAACCCCTACACATCATGGATAAATGAGCCGATCCTCCTATGGGGTTTGAGACTATTACACGATCAGAGACTATACTAGTATTAAGGTGAAGACTATCTACTAAAGAACTGGATAAAAATGAATGTGAAGCGCCAGAATGAAACAGGGTCCGAACAGGAGAGTCAAAAAGGGAAATCAAACCTTCAACCGTGACTTTCCTACCTCGATCAGGTCCACTTGCTTCAAAAGCATGCACTTGTTTAGAAGTTCCTGCTAGGGCATTTCTTAGTGAAGTGTCCCATCTATCCACAATTAAAGCAAACTCCCTTTGTCTTTTTGCATTCTTTCACAAAATGACCCATAGTTCCGCAACCATGGCATTTAACATCCTTCTTGATCTGAGCCTTGTCGGGCTTAACACCTTTCTTTTGTTGCTTTCCATTCTGGCTACTAATTCTTTTTTTCACCCTTAGCTTGAGTCTCCTCAGTCTCAGTCTCTTTCTTTTCTTCCTTGCTATCCTCGTGCATAAGCGCCATATCAATTAGCCTTTCAAAAGTTGCCCCCATTGGTATGTGAGACAAAACAAGTTCTTGGAGAGGTTCATTCAACCCTCTCGCAAATCTAAGCACCTTCTTATGGGGCATATTCACCAACTCTAGTCTAAACCTTGCTAGCTGATTAAACTTATACACATACTCCTTAATCGGCATGTCCTCTTGTTTTAAAGCCAAGAACCTTTCCATTTGCTGTCCCTCCTCTTCCTGAGATAAGATTTCCATCTCAAATCTTTGCCTAAAGCCATCCCATGTTGCTACTGGTTGTCCCGCCTAGATTACTTCCCACCAATAGGGAGCCTCATCCTTAAGTTGTCATGCAACCAGTTGTATTTCCTTCGGTCGTCAACCTCAAAAAGTCCAAACAAGTTTTCCGTCTCTCGCAGCCGATTCTGTGCTTCAACAAAACTTTCGGTACCACGGAATAGTTTTCCTCCTATAGTGCAGAAGCCTTTGCATAACTTAAAGAAGTTATCTACTCATGGAGGCGGAGGAACAGCGGCTGCACCTAGGGGAGGACCATCCCCTTGACCTCCGGTAGGTGTCGTAGCCTCAAGATATTTAAAGAACCATGTCGGTAACAGAATGCTCTCGGGAAGATTAGGTGCCCCAGACATGCTAAAAAGGAATAAAAAAGGTTTCAACAAGAGATCGAGAAAATATTGACTATGGCTTGAGGGGATATGATTTTCGAAAATAGATTTTTACATGAAAATACTTTGCTTTTTGAAAATGGTTTTTAATTCTTTTTTCTTTGATCTTGTTACCTTCAGCTCTAAAACCAAATGTGACACCCCACGTCCCTTAATCTCACTCATAAGAGAATGCAATAAGTTTCATGAAGCGCAACTAGTAATCGTTACAGAGAAAACAAAAGACAGATGAAATAAGCAACGAAAATTTTAAAACTTTATTATGAAAAAAATAAAGCATTGTTTCAGAAATAAATCAATACCAGTTACAACTAGTAAACTGTCTCAAATCTGTCTTACAAAGCATCTCATGAAATAAAATATCAGAGTACATAAATTCATATCCCCCGCCATAAGCCATACTAAAGTAGAGAGCAAGTCAAGACGATACATCTCAAGAAATGCAAGTCAAGTCCAAGCTGTAAGAGAAATCCTAGTCATTGTGGAGTGCTGCCACTTTTTGGACCTTGAGGGGGGGGGGGAAGGAAGAAAGAGGCAAAAGAAAAAGGGTCAAACATAAAGTCTGGTGAGTTCCAGTGATTTACAAATATGAATAAAATTGAAATGCCAAGGAAGATAAATAGGACTAGATGAGAAAGGTACTATGTCTTGAGAGGTAAACTAAATTAAACAGAAAAGCTTGATGGACAAAATAACATGAATCAACATATGATCGGGTAATGCTTCACATTTATATCCTAAATAGGTAATGTCTTATGTCTACACTAATACTAGTATAACAAGTTCAACATGCTCACATAATAGTAGGATTATCAGCAGAATTAACAACAGAAATAAACAGTAGGATTAGACGTACACTAATTACATAACAGGTTAGGTTTCAACCTAATTACATAACAACAAGATTAGGTGTACCCTAATTACTACACATGCGATCGGCTCCCTACTACGTAAATACTCCGTGTCAGCCCCGGTAGTAGGGTGTATCACTCCCTAACCCAACAACTATATAACACATACCTATTTACTGGTGTTACAGCATCTTATCTTCCCTAGTTAGGCTCATGCGCGCTCAAGACTCCGCCGGAACGCGCCCGGACCCACCCCCATGTGTAGCTCTTACTATCCAGTTCAGTAAAATGTGCCCTGGCCCCTACCTAGTGCGAGATCCCTATTACAAGATACCTACAGGGATACTGATTGATATGGGTTCTCAATAGTATATTGACACAAGCCAACACCCCTAAGCTCGTGTCCCCTAATACTAGGGTTTAAGAGTCCTAAAACATGATACAACAGCAGATGAGGGACCTCTTAGCTTATTAAAATTTATACTTAACCCAGCAGATTTTAGGTCTACTAATAAGCGTGGTTGTAATACAAGTCATTATGTGTGTACATCCCTATCATTAACATGTCATTTACTTAATGTTCGTTTTAAGTCAAATTTAACATGTCCAATTCTAATGCATGTTATTTATCAACTTTTTTCCCAAGTTACAAATTTATGCATAATGTCCGTTTATAGCACGTATCTACGCGCTATTAGTTTACAACAAGTCTAAACATGTATATTTATCTTTTTTCCCAAATTATAACCAATCAGTCCAAGTAGATAACATGCCTAAATTCTTTTTTTATATCATTCATTATTGACCTAAACATACGCATACTCTAATCGGGTATAGACTAGACTTCCCAAGGCCTAGGCCTGGCGTAAATTAAAAAGGGAAAACAAAGGAAGAAGAATAGAATCAAATCACGTAGGCACATAGGCAAGACTAGAAATAAACATGGAAAATGGGGAAAGGAAGATAGATACATATAACTTGTTAATTTTCCAACATCACATGCATAGGTATAAATTATTTAATTATCCAATATCACACGCATGTGCGTAAATGATCATAATGACATAGGTGTTTAACAGTGAAAACAGATATAACACTTATTTTACTAACACTGTAGATCCTAACCAGTTTTATTTAACTATCATGTTCATGGTATGAGAAATCAGATCTGTAAATAATGAAAACTTACAGTGAGTCTTGGTGAAGATAATTATATAACACTATGCCGTAGGAAGTCCAAGTCCAATCCAAGTTGTATGTATGCAAGTCTTGATGTTGTCTCTGCTCGATCCAATCTCTAGCAGCATTCCCCCGTTATATATTTAAAATATCCGGAATAATTTCATGGAGGCAGAAGAAGATATGAAGAATTTGTGTGAATTGGAATAGGGGAAGCCATCTATTTATTGGGTTACAGAGCCAACATTAACCCTTATATTTTAGGTTTTAAATCTGAACCGTACAAGTCATGTTGAGTCAGCATGAAAGGACCACAAAATTGTCCAGGTTCATCAGGCAGAACTCGGCCAGACTAGGAAGAATCGGGATGGACGTAGGTCGTCCCATTACGGGACATTTTCCCACCCGTTTTCCCGTCTAGTTCGTTTGATTTCTTGGAATTATTTGTCTATTATATATACATACAAGCTCCTTATATGTATACAAACTTCTAAAACCCCTAGCTTTTTCATACTACGCAAACTTGGGGTCTATCTGAACTAGAATCCCGAGACGAACTCAACGGTGATGCCTGTTTCACTTAATTCTAAATATTTAATTAAGTTATTACAAATTTATTATCTTCAAGTATGATTATAGTGTATTATATTTTGGGGTGTTACATTCCTCCTTAATACAAACTTGAATTCATGCATCAATGCTTCTTATTCTCAAAAACCCGAGCCTTAGACATTAAGCCACATGCTGCTCTTCATTTTGTGCGATAGCAGACATCACCGAACCCACCTGAAACGACCCAAACTTGCCCTTACGGGAAAGCGCGGATTGAGTTGAGAACACGACAAATCAGAACACAAACGACAGAACATTTCATTGCTTATTACAACAATTTACATCAGAGTACAAGAATATAACAAAGTAAGAATAAATATTACACATTGGAAAATATTAGAGATTTAAAATTACAATGCAGCGGAAAAATAATACATAACACAACTGAAAGAAATACACGGATACAGAGCTTTCCGAATACAGCTTCAGCTGTAAATCCAGGATCCTAGAAAAGAAATATCTGCAAAACCAAAATTACTAGCTACCCGTGTGGAAAATAAGGGCACCTAGAGTTTAGGTTAAAACAATAAACTCCAGGTCAGTCATGGGACTGGTGTGAGAACTAAAACAGTTATTAACTTGATTTTAAAGTTGGGTAAATCAAGGGACCACATCGTATAACACGGAACGGGTTTAACCCCAAGAATACCAATGCATAAAATAAACAGCGCAATGCTAATTAAAGATAATGAAGCTATTATAAGACTCATGTCCCATCACACAATGCAATGCAAGCCAGAGGATAGATTTTTACCTTATAATAGCCAAATAATGCTTGATATGTGAAATTTCATCTTTTATTATTACTATAATTGAAGAAATCAACTTTAGATATAAATGTATCAATCATAGACGACATGGGAACCATATATAATGTCACCATACTTGTTCTACAATTAAAACCGCACAATGTCATATTGGAAGTTGGATTCCATCTATGAACCAAGGCAAGGGATCGTCCTTACTGAATTCGAGACGCTCTAGCCCGTGTCTCAGGATACAGTCGCAACAACACCTAGGAAAATGCAGGGCCGGTCCACCCATTGGTGGATTAGTAATCCCTAAACAATACGTTTCCCCGCCCTATGGGGCGTAATGGTTAGTATGTCGACCATATCATCCATCGGTCCCGTAGTGACGGATATATCCGAGGTACCTTGCTTTCCAACAACCACATAAATAAAAATATCTGGGCTCCATACCATGACACCACTCCTAGCTAGAAAGAAACGCATGTCCTCCCTGCCGTCCTCCAACGCGTTTCTGGTTCATACCGAGGTGTAAAGCTCGCGAATTAACGCTATACACAATGCTATGCTATTTAAAGCTGTGCTTTGATCTTCAACCACAAGGCCCTGCTTTTCAACAAAAACCTTGATCATTTGCATCTCAGCATGCCACACATGAAATTCACGCCATGCGACTGATGTCTATTGATATATAACCTCTGAGCTCGCACGTCTCGGCGAAGGGTGTTAAGAAAGAGAATAAGTTCTCCGCCACCAAACAGATATATATTTAATAGAGATCAATCAACACAGAATAAAATCCAATGTCAGACACACATCCATTTACAAGTCCGTTCTAGTCTGAACGAAACCGAAGGCACCTTATTCCTAGTCCCATATGTCCAATACAGGAGAGAGGTCCTCGCATATCCGTCGATCTCCAAGTACGTCTCACCACTTATTACCTCATCTTGGGTGTACAGCCCAATTAAGACATCAGTAATCATCAAAATGAGGTGACGACCTCCAGTGTTCAACCAACGTCTTCATCGTCGACTTATCGTCGAATCAGTTATTCAGAATGGGTATAAACCCGGTCTTTTCGAATAACCCACGTATTTTATAATCAAGTGCTATAAAAACACAACATACAACTCATTCCAATTCAGGATATTCTTTTATTCAAATATTCTTTTCACAATTTAAACCAAATTAAGGTTTTCCAAACTAGTCGGGATTAGCGAACCTTATCGAAGTAATCATTTGTTTTATTTCCTAATCCCAAGCTATTTATCCCATGGAGCAAAACTAGTAATACTCCATATCTGACACCACAGTGTTATCAGTAAAATTAATTACCATTTCACGTTCAAATCTAATTAAAGATTTAACTATCGCTTGGAGCAAAACTAGTGGTACTCCTTTCTCGATCATTTCCCAAATTTGATAATTTAAATTATCACATTCACTTTCCAATATAATTAAAGATTCCTTAAAACTCCACTTAGTTTTAATCCCCAAAAATCATTATATAATGATTATTCAAATTTAGGAAATAAATCCTGTCTTTAACTAGGTTAAAGAACTAATGTCATTTAAAACGCAGTTCACGATAAACCCAAATCACATTCCATGAATTATGGAATCTTCACGAAAACAGATCAATATATATATATATATAATCGATATAAACTTCCATATCCAACCAATAATATAAATGGAATAACGACAAAGCCTTCTTAAATTCCATATATAGTAACATTCTTCCTCCACAGTAGTTCACTTCGATTATTGCCAAATCGAATTCCATTCCAATTTATTTTATTAAACTGGAAAACTTTACTTTGGAAAATTTCCGTTAAATCTTAATAAGAAGATTTATAAATTCCAAATCACGTTTCACTGTTAATTGGGTTAAAGAACAAATGTCGTTAAAACACAGTTCCCGATAAACCCAATTCACATTCCATTTTATTCCAATTACTAAATATAACTAGAAACTCAAATAATCTTGTAACACCCCACCTCCGCCAGGGTGACTCTTGCAAGCACTCTGACTTTGGAGGGGCGTTTGAATCAGGTAAACATGCATAATGATATATCAAGGCAGAACAAGAACATATGTATATATGTAAACAGAGTAAATAACATAGATAAAACAGCGGAAGATTCATACTATTTCAAAACAAGTCTGGTACAACATAGCTTTCCAAATAAACAAGTCTAGATAAAAACAACATCAACTGAAAAACTGAAATACATAAGTACTATCCCCAAATAAGTGATAACCATAGCTAGCTTCATGTCGAAACCGTACATGAGTTGAAATCCCACAAGCAAGCAATCCGAAATCCAAGCTAAGCTCCAATATTCCCTCCCTGAGAACCTGGGGGGGGGGGGAACGGAAGAAAAGAGGCGAAAGAAAACAGGTCAGTCAAAAAGACTGAGTAAGCCCTACTACAATCAATGTAAACTGATAAAGTTAACTGGCATGAGCAGCAGGGATGAACATAAGGATAACAACATACTAGCATGATGATTAACTGACAAGGTAGATAAAGGTGCCATCGCATAATCAGGATTAAGGTTTTGCACCACAGGTGTACTAGTAAACTAACATGACTTGAATAAACAAGTATTGATCCCTTGGCCCAAGCTTTGGCCCAATAACATGAAATGACCCTAATACAAGGTCCAACCAAACGGTCTAGTCGATCGGCTCCCTAAGCCTAACTCGTCACGTGTTGGTATCAATACGGCCCAAACATAATTGTAGTCGAACTGTGCCGGGTCCACCCTTCGGGTGTATCAAGCCCTAGGGTGCCAACCCCTGGACACCATAAACATGAGTGCACAGTCTCGATCTACTGGTACCCATGGGTGACTTCTCCAAATACGGACTACGTGCACGACCCTAGTCCGTCCGGAACTACATCGGCGTACCACCCGGCCGTCATTTATTTGGTCGCTTACCTCCAGCCCAGTAATCGTGCCCCCTCCCTAGCCTAGTCCCTAGGGCTTTAATGATACAAACTGGGATTACTGCTGGAGTGGGCCCCCATTGCTAGGATTTTTCTAGTGGGTTAAGTACGGTTTAACCCTCTTGATAATCATGGATTAACTTGGTTAAGTGTAACGATGAGTTCACGACTTAACCCTGACTAATCTACCAAGCCCAAATTGGTTAAGTATTAAGTGGACCATGACTTAACCCTAATCACGAGGCATTAGTTAATTTACTGCGCCTTAACCTCTCACATTAGACCTTGTTGTGGTTACTAGTTAAGCCGGTCGGTTCCAAGTAGCCTTACACCACAACTTGGTCTAACCTCGGGTTCAAGGTACAACATGGCCAACTTCTCACATTGGGTCCTATTGTTTGCAGCAACTAGTTAAGCCGGTCGGTTCCAGGTAGGTTTACGCTACAAACTCAACCCAACCTCGAGTTGGTCACACTTATATTTTCTAAGTGTCATGTCCATCGTGTTTCCAAAACACATTACACGTTTTCAAGCAATTGGGTAGACCTAACTTAATAGGTAAATTCCCAATGGGTAGACCTAACTTAATAGGTAAATTCCCAAGCTTATGTTTTTATGTCTTTTACTTTTACCCAACCCCAAACGCAACCCCATCGCTTACATATCGCAATAGCGCATAAAGGATAGAAAGAGGGAACTTGGCATAATCATGACATAAAAGGTGTTGAAGCCACAAGTTCAACATGGTGGCATATGAAATGTACATATGTTCATAAACTTGCATATCATGACATGGCATACTTGCCTAACATAACATGATGAACTTGCATATCATAACATGGCATACTTGCATATAAACTTGCATATCATGACATGGCATACTTGCACAACATAACATGATGAACTTGCATATCATAACATGGCATATTTGCATATCAAAACTTGCATATCATAACTGTAATGACCCGGATTCTTATGGGTTAATTCTAAAATATTTAATATGGATTTAAATATTGAGTTAAGTAAATAAATCAATTTTTATAGGGAGTTATCAATTTAAAAATCAATTTCAATTTAATATTGAAAATATTAAATTATTAGAATACGAAAATGGATTTAGTTGAATTCAAATTTTAATTTGAATTGAAAAACAGTTCAAAAGATTAATTGGAAAATTTATAACAATAATAATATTAATTTATTATCGAGGAGAATAAATTTTCTGAAATTAATTTATATTGATTTAAATTAATATCTCCTTCAGATGATCGAACTGGACTTCGTGACCTATCCCAGTGTGTTCGCAACAGGGGTATTACCCTAAAATTGACAGTTGTTGGGTGCAGAAAGGACTTCGAATCATGTGATAATTTAAATTAAAGGATAAGATTAAAAACAAATTAAAATTTAAATAAAACATTATAATTCGGTGGACAGGAAAGAAGCTACAAGGCTTAATCTAAAAGACCTTGCTGTTCATTTCAGAAACCACTCCCTTTCCTATTAAAAGCGTGAGCCTCTTCTGAAAACAAAATCAAAAGCCTCGTTCAAAACCAAATCGAACCCCTTACTTTTAAATTCTTCAACAAACAAACAGAAGGAAATCGCGGTTGGGATTTGGACCATCGAGGGTCAGTGCGTGCTATCGATCCAAGGGAGGGAGTCTTCGACGATTCATACAGAGGGTGGAAGGGAAGCGTGGTGCGACGTGGTCTCTGGGCCAGAATCGAACTCGAGCACGCTGAAGTAGGGTTGAGGGATGTTGATGACGCGAGTTCCAGTTCAACTTCGAATGACAGAGGGGGACGTCTAGTGTTCGAGCAACATTCCTGAAGCGCGAGATCTGCTGTTAAGTGCGATTTGGGTTCAAGTGGATTTTGGTTCGCCTGTTTCATTCTACATCAACGAGTTCAGATTTTTGATACACAGTATGTGAGAGTTGGGGGGAGATGTAGATTTCGAACGCATTACTATGTACATGGGGTATTGCGATTGTACGCACGTTCAATGATTGGGACGGAAATCAATTGAAGGGAGGTTGGCTTGTTGTTTTGTCTGTAGCTGGACTGCAGGTAACTGGAAATCAAAGTGAAGAGGGTTGCTGTGGTTATAAGTGCAGTTCTGGGTCTGCACATAAGGTGATCGATGAAATGTCAAAGTCAGTTTTGGGACTAGAATCAGTCGGTGATGGCTGAGTTGTTCATTTGTGGTCGAGGCAGCGCAAGGTTGATGTCGAAGTGGTTTAACAGTAAGGAAGAAGGGTTCGAATTTATTGGAGCTGCTTTCATGAAGTCGAGTTTTTCACTTAAGAACTTAACAAAGGGATTAACAGAATCAGATGAAAACAAATACGTAAGATTCGTGGTAACGGTATCTATGTCTACAAATTGGAATCAGAATGGATCGAAAACTAAAATCAAAGTGAGTAAATTCTCACTCATTTAATTTATTTTAGCATTAAAATAAATTGTTGGTTGTTTTGTTGATGGTTGGATGCATTTAAATATTTATTTATTGTTGTTAAAAATATATTAGTTATCTAGGATTGGTTGACTATTATATATATATATATTGGGTTGATGATTGGTTGGATTCCCGCAGTTTCATTAGCGGATGCCCGCGGTATCATTAGCGGATGATTACCCTATACGCCCCACGCTATGATTAGTGGATGACCTTCATACCGCGATATCCTGCCTCGAAGCAGGATGGGTATTACTATGTTGACTAACATCTGTGGATGCAGGAAAACAGGTTGGAGGAATCCAACTGGATTCCTCAAAAATATATATTATCTGTTGTTTGCTTGATTTCATATATATTCATATATGATGTGTTAAAAATCAAATGATTGAAAATTGGTTGATTTGATTGTTTAAAATATCCCTGGGGCTTGAATATGGATTTATAAAAATATCGAAAAGGGTATTTGATATTTAAAAAGGGAATTCTATTTTTTTATAAATAGAATTTGAATTTTAAATAAAACTATAGAAAATATTAACTTGTTTTGAAGGTATATAAAACAAGTAATTGAATTTATAAACGTTGTTTATAAATGGAAGATAGGATTTGAATCGAATTTATAAACTTTGTTTATAAATGAAAATATGGGATTTGAATTGAATTTATAAACGTTGTTTATAAATGGAAAGGTGGGATTTGAATTGAAGTTATAAACGTTGTTTATAAATAATGCGGAGAATTCAAATAGAATTTGAATATAGGATTCAAATGGAATTTAAACAATAGAATTTGAATAGATTTGAATAATAGAATTCAAATGGAGTTTAACAATAGAATTTGAATATAGAATTCAAATGAAGTTAACCATAAAGTTTGAAAATAGAATTCAAATGGAGTTTAAATATAGGGATGCAAATAGAATTCAAATGAAGTTTAAATAAAGAGAATTCAAATAGAATTGAATTGGAATTTGAATAGAGAAGTCGATAAGGAAACGAGAGTATGAGTATAATTAGAATTTGTTAATATGCAGTTAAAATATATTTGAACATGTCATGTTCAAATATGAAGGTGAAATAGACTGAAAAGTTAAGTAACAGATATAATTAACAAATTGAGTTAAAAACGATTGGTATAGTTAAAATAGATTGGACAGGCATAAATATACATGAGACAGGTTTGGAATAAAGTATAGAAGTGAAATAAATAGAATGCCCGACAAAAAGGTACGTATTTAATTCATATATGAGATTTTATGCGCCGTATCGGCTAGCCGCTTGGCTTTTTCTTTTTCTTTTTGAGATGAGAAGGACCGGGAAAGCTATTTGAAATTTCCCGATGCTCCCGGTACAAAGGAGGTTATGGCGAATTTTTCCGGGAATTTAAGGAGATAGAATATTTTTAAGATAATTTGATAGTTAGAAATCAACATATCAAATTATATAGAAGTCGATAAGAAAACGAACTTAGAAATAGAATAGTATAATAAAAAGGGAAGTATAAGAATAAAATCTCGTAGGAATAGAAAGAGAAAGTGTATATGTGTTTAAAGGTGAATAATCAGTTGTATGGTATTGATTGTTCGAGTAAGTAGTCTTGTCTGTTTTGACGTTAAATGTTATTCAGTTAAGGTCTGAGAGGTAATTATACCCCAACTTGGTTGATTTCATGATATACCGATAAGTAGCAAGATTCAGGCTCGAAGATCAATGTGGAATAAGAATTAGTTAAGTACTGTATTTGGGTTGTCGTAACGATGTTTTACACAACATCTGTTTTAACCCAAATATGTGCAAAGCTTGGAAATAGAATAATGAATATTTCCTAGTATAGAAAATAAAGGAAGGCGATATATGGAAATGTTTTTCCAAAGAATGTATAAGGCCAATATGGTTAGTGAAAATATTTGGTTAACAAATATTGATAAGAAATAGAGAAGAGATTTAATTAATGGAATATTAATTAAAGGCTCAGTGATTGTTGGATGTTTGGATGAACACTTGTTTTATTCGATAGTTAAATCATCGACTATCGAAACACTTGTTTTTATTCGATAGTTAAATCATAGACTATCGAAGTTTTGTCCATCGTGGTCAATATGGAGAGACCGGTTGGATTATTATCCGAAGAACCACTCCATATCGGCAGTAGCGTGCGAATCAGATTATATAAAGATAATCGAAGACGGAGTAGAGTGCAAGGACTTTTTCTATTAATAGAAATAGTGCCTTCGGTTCATCCTGTTCCTGGGTGACTTGTATGGATGAATGTCTGACAGAGTATTTCCAGACGATCACGTATATTGATTTCTCCAACCGTACCAAGAGTGGAAGCGGAGAAGGAAACTTCTTTTAGCTAACACATAATGTATTGTTGTAGACGGCAAATCGGTGATTTGATGGATTTGACGATGTGGCATTCAAAGTGAATCTGGTATGATGATAAAGCGTAGCTTCTAGCCTCATCATCTGGTAAATGATAGAAATCGGGCAGGCAGCATGGCTAAGTCGGTCGCACCGAAGTAGGGTGTATATCACCTGATCTAGAGTTTCATTTACTTCTAAAAATCTATTGTTGATGCTGTCCCATTCGGGAAACGGTTGCTGATCCCAACTGTTGGTGATATACATTCGATACACTCAAGCGAAATGAGTGGTCGGTCATGTGTGGCCGGGTTGCAAGATGTTCTTGTTGAACTCAGTGTATTCCTCTCTAGAGGTACATTAGCGAAAGGTGGTTCCATACCTTGTCATAGTTGGAAATCCATTACCCAATACGTGCTTGCGGTTTTGATTGTATACTATTTATGTAGAACGTGAGATGAAAGCGTTTCTGCTAGATGATTATATATATACTGTGGTTGATAGACATTATTATAATATCAAAAGGTTTTTGATATAAAGATATTTTGGATTCTCATAAGGGAAAAACCCGTTCCGTTATGCGGCGTGGTTTTATGAGATATCGTTTACTTGTTCGAACTGTTTTTAAGCTGTTTTACTCATACCAGTCCCATGACTGACCCGGATTTTACTTTGTTGTTTTCCCTAAACTCTTGGGTGCCTAAATTTGTACGGGCAGTCAAGTAGTCGGGAATTTACAGATATACTGGAAGAGCTTGGAGCAGGAGGCTTCAAGATCATATAGCTATAGTTATTTCTGCTGTGTTGTAAGTGATGTACTTTGATATTGATGTATATTCAAGTACAGATGTATATTTCAAGTTATGTTATATATATTATATGTTATTCGTTCCGCTGTGAGATTCGTGTTACTCTGATGTTGTGTTCTTCTTCTTCTTCTATTCTAAGTTTCTATCTTATCTTTCCTCACCCTCTAATTTCTTTCACTAATTACCAGGATTTTTCGATGTTTTGGTTATCGACATCGAGCTTATGTCGATAACCAAAGTCGCTCAAAATACGGGTCGTTACAGTTGGTATCAGAGCTTAAGTTAAGAATTACTTGGCTCTGTGGCGTGACTCGGTAGAGATAGGGTTAGTAATACCCTAGATTGAGTTTGAGTGTATATATATACGAGAGAGCGTACCTGTTATTTGATATAAAAACTGTTTTATATTGTGTTGACTAGTCTGTTGAGTGGATTATAAATTTTGGTCGAATTGTGGGACGCCACGATATCGATAGGAGTTTATAAACACTTGAACAGAAGATTGGACACGATATTGTTTTAAATAGTTAAGTTGATTGTTAGGATTATAATCAAATTAGATTATAAAACAGAAATAGATATATAACCAATGGAATTTGTATATGAAATCAAATATACAAATGTGATAAATTGAAATTGAATTCCAACCAGAATTCAGAATTTAAAATCCTGGGAGTTTGGAAAATATTTTTCTAAAATGGAGTTTGAAAGAAATATAGCACTGGACTCATTCAGTAGCTGGGAAATAATTCTGATGATGGTCGCAACATCATCAGTGTTCATTTTCGAGTTTCTAAGTGATGAATTGCTACCTTAGAAAAGTTTTGATGGAAATTTGTTTGAAAAGAAACAAGTTATTTAAAAATTCAAATGTTTTGAATTTGAGATAGATAAATATATGTATATATTTATATTACTTCGAAGGAATTTTGAAATGGGAATTGGAATATAGATTTCAAATAGAAGTAAAATAAAGGAATTTGAATATATATATATATAATTCAAATAGAAGTGAAATAGAATTTGAATTCAAAGGAATTCAAATGAGTTTGAATGAAGAAAATTCAAATAGAAATTGTATAAGAAAAATTGAAATGGAATTTGAATTCAAAAGGAATTCAAATGGATTTGAATAAAGAAAAGTCAAATAGAGATTTGAATATTAGAATTCAAATGGAATTTGGTTAAATAGAATTTCAAAGAGAATATAAAGTGGAGGTTGAATGTTAGAATTCAAAGAAAATATAGAGTTTGAAATAGAATTTAAATTCAAAGGATTTCAAATAGAAATTGAACAAAGGAATTTAAATAGAAATTGAATAAAGGATTTCAAATAGAATTTGAATAAGGGATTTGAAATGGGTTTTGAATAAAGGATTTCAAATAGAAATTGAAGATAAGAAATTCAAATGGAATTTGAAGATAAGGAATTCAAATGAATTTGAATAGAAGAAAATTCAAATAGAAATTGAATAGAAGGAAATTCAAATATAGAGTTTGAATAAAAAAAATTCAAATGGAATTTGAATATTGTAAATATATAGGATTTGAATAAAGAAGTGAAATAGATCGGGAATATTATGAAATGGATTTGATATATATTAAAAATATATCAGAATTGAGTTGAATTTATTATAAACAAAGTTAAAACGTTTATATTTATAAATATAATTAAAACGAGCTCGCCATGGCTCGGCAGTTCGTAAATTGGCGATTCGAACTTCAATTTAGTATACAGAACTCAATTGAAGTCGGAATTATTTGAAACAAGAATCGTCAGGACCGGTTGAACCATAGTTTTCTAATGAAAGAGAAAAATCTGGATTTCGTCGTATAGATTTTGAGTTATGTCAAAATCAAATTTTTAGAAAAGCAGCGCCAGAACCATTATAAAACCATAACGGTTTAATGAAATAAATAAAAGGGATTTTTAGGAAATAAAATCCGAATTGGCATTAGAAAAATCCAGACTGGAGATATAAAATAAATATGAACTTTAGTGAAATGATTTTTAAAACAAAAATCATATTTTAAATGGTTAAATAGAATTAACTAAATTGGAGAATAATTAGTTAAAGGAAATTTGAATCGAAATTGGATTTTTGGATAAGGGAAAGAGATTGAGAATTTATATTCAAAATCAAATATATAACTCGAGTTGAAATATAATTAGATTAGTTTATAATTAAGTTGACATATATTTGAACAAGTTATATTCAAATAAAAAGGGTGAAATAGGCAAAACAGTTAATTAACAACTAGTTAATGGGAATTTGAATGATTGAAATTAAATTTAACTTAAGTAAGTTAAATGGATCGAAATGAATAAATTGAGTAAAATCAATGTGAATGAAATATGAATTGGGATATAAAAAGGAAATATATTTGTAAAACAACATAGAGGAGATATATTTATGAAATCAAATATAAAGGAAATTATTTGTAAACAAATAAAAAGGAAAACATTTGTAAAACATTTACAAATGAAATTGAAAAGAAAATATTTGTAAAACCAATTACGAATAGAATTTAAAAGGAAATATTTGTAAAAACATTTACAAATAGATTGAATGGAAATATTTATTTATAGAAAATAAATAGAATGTTATAAATGAGATATTTATTTGTTAAAAAAATAGAATTTAATCAAAGGAATATATAGAAGATGAATAGAAAGTGGAAATCTGTTTTTAACAGATAAATAGAAAAGATTAATTTATAAATAACAGTTTATAAATTAAATTAAATATTTATCATTGGATAGATGGAATATATAAGTCTGAACTTATATAGAGAAGAGATATTGGTTTTTAACACCGATAGTTTTAAATAGAAGGGTGAAGTAACGTTATTAAAGAGAACATTTATAAAGTGAAGAACCGTGACTAAAAGTAAATCTTTATAAATGAATAAACATTATCCAATAGGAGTTATTCGAATAGGAGAAGTCGATTAGAGTTAGAAATAATCGATTAGAGTTGGATTAAATCGATTAGAGTAAGAATTAACCAGATAGAGTTAATCAGTTAGGGTTAATCCGTAGAGTTAATTGAATATTAGTTATTCAATTAGATTTTGTCAAATATTTGTTATTCAAATTAAGAGTTAACCAGATAGAGTTAATTGAACATAGTTAATCGGATTAGGATTAAATTGAATGTTAGTTATTCAATTAAAGTGGATCGAATATAGTTATTGAGATAGAGTTAGTCAAACAAAGTTACTCAGGATAAGTTGCCATTTCGTATGACTGCTAGCGTAATTCGCAGGGCTGCGGATAGCCTAGGGCGGTCGGATGTTTCCTGGGGGAATCAGGCGTAACCATTGTGATCGCTGTGATCTAGAGTCAAGCAAATGGAGTTAATCGAATATAGTTATTCGAATAGAATTCAAGAAGTTAATCGAATATAGTTTATTCGAAAGAAGTTAATCGAATATAGTTTATTCGAAAGGAGTTATCAAATATAGTTTATTCGAAAGGAGTTATCAAATTTAGTTATTCGAAGGAGTTATCGAATTTAGTTATTTGATGGAGTTAATTGATAAGAGTAAATCCAATAGAGTTAATTAATAAGAGTAAATTGAATAGAGTAAATCGAATATAGTTTATTCGAAGAAAGGTTTTTGAATCTAGTTATTCGAAAGATAGATTATCGAATATAGTTATTCGAAGGGAGGAGTTATCGAATAAGGATTTATTCGACAGAGAGTTACGTATTGAAGTTTGAAATGTTGAGGATCAACATAAATAAGTTTTGAAAGTTAATGGGTGTAGCACTTTTTCTACCTTAGCAATTTCGAGGACGAAATTATTTTAAGTGGGGAAGATTGTAATGACCCGGATTCTTATGGGTTAATTCTAAAATATTTAATATGGATTTAAATATTGAGTTAAGTAAATAAATCAATTTTTATAGGGAGTTATCAATTTAAAAATCAATTTCAATTTAATATTGAAAATATTAAATTATCAGAATACGAAAATGGATTTAGTTGAATTCAAATTTTAATTTGAATTGAAAAACAGTTCAAAAGATTAATTGGAAAATTTATTTAAATTTATAACAATAATAATATTAATTTATTATCGAGGAGAATAAATTGTCTGAAATTAATTTATATTGATTTAAATTAATATCTCCTTCAGATGATCGAACTGGACTTCGTGACCTATCCCAGTGTGTTCGCAACAGGGGTATTACCCTAAAATTGACAGTTGTTGGGTGCAGAAAGGACTTCGAATCATGTGATAATTTAAATTAAAGGATAAGATTAAAAACAAATTAAAATTTAAATAAAACATTATAATTCGGTGGACAGGAAAGAAGCTACAAGGCTTAATCTAAAAGACCTTGCTGTTCATTTCAGAAACCACTCCCTTTCCTATTAAAAGCGTGAGCCTCTTCTGAAAACAAAATCAAAAGCCTCGTTCAAAACCAAATCGAACCCCTTACTTTTAAATTCTTCAACAAACAAACAGAAGGAAATCGCGGTTGGGATTTAAACCATCGAGGGTCAGTGCGTGCTATCGATCCAAGGGAGGGAGTCTTCGGCGATTCATACAGAGGGTGGAAGGGAAGCGTGGTGCGACGTGGTCTCTGGGCCAGAATCGAACTCGAGCACGCTGAAGTAGGGTTGAGGGATGTTGATGACGCGAGTTCCAGTTCAACTTCGAATGACAGAGGGGGACGTCTAGTGTTCGAGCAACATTCCTGAAGCGCGAGATCTGCTGTTAAGTGCGATTTGGGTTCAAGTGGATTTTGGTTCGCCTGTTTCATTCTACATCAACGAGTTCAGATTTTTGATACACAGTATGTGAGAGTTGGGGGGAGATGTAGATTTCGAACGCATTACTATGTACATGGGGTATTGCGATTGTACGCACGTTCAATGATTGGGACGGAAATCAATTGAAGGGAGGTTGGCTTGTTGTTTTGTCTGTAGCTGGACTGCAGGTAACTGGAAATCAAAGTGAAGAGGGTTGCTGTGGTTATAAGTGCAGTTCTGGGTCTGCACATAAGGTGATCGATGAAATGTCAAAGTCAGTTTTGGGACTAGAATCAGTCGGTGATGGCTGAGTTGTTCATTTGTGGTCGAGGCAGCGCAAGGTTGATGTCGAAGTGGTTTAACAGTAAGGAAGAAGGGTTCGAATTTATTGGAGCTGCTTTCATGAAGTCGAGTTTTTCACTTAAGAACTTAACAAAGGGATTAACAGAATCAGATGAAAACAAATACGTAAGATTCGTGGTAACGGTATCTATGTCTACAAATTGGAATCAGAATGGATCGGAAACTAAAATCAAAGTGAGTAAATTCTCACTCATTTAATTTATTTTAGCATTAAAATAAATTGTTGGTTGTTTTGTTGATGGTTGGATGCATTTAAATATTTATTTATTGTTGTTAAAAATATATTAGTTATCTAGGATTGGTTGACTATTATATATATATATATTGGGTTGATGATTGGTTGGATTCCCGCAGTTTCATTAGCGGATGCCCGCGGTATCATTAGCGGATGATTACCCTATACGCCCCACGCTATGATTAGTGGATGACCTTCATACCGCGATATCCTGCCTCGAAGCAGGATGGGTATTACTATATTGACTAACATCTGTGGATGCAGGAAAACAGGTTGGAGGAATCCAACTGGATTCCTCAAAAATATATATTATCTGTTGTTTGCTTGATTTCATATATATTCATATATGATGTGTTAAAAATCAAATGATTGAAAATTGGTTGATTTGATTGTTTAAAATATCCCTGGGGCTTGAATATGGATTTATAAAAATATCGAAAAGGGTATTTGATATTTAAAAAGGGAATTCTATTTTTTTATAAATAGAATTTGAATTTTAAATAAAACTATAGAAAATATTAACTTGTTTTGAAGGTATATAAAACAAGTAATTGAATTTATAAACGTTGTTTATAAATGGAAGATAGGATTTGAATCGAATTTATAAACTTTGTATATAAATGAAAATATGGGATTTGAATTGAATTTATAAACGTTGTTTATAAATGGAAAGGTGGGATTTGAATTGAAGTTATAAACGTTGTTTATAAATAATGCGGAGAATTCAAATAGAATTTGAATATAGGATTCAAATGGAATTTAAACAGTAGAATTTGAATAGATTTGAATAATAGAATTCAAATGGAGTTTAACAATAGAATTTGAATATAGAATTCAAATGAAGTTAACCATAAAGTTTGAAAATAGAATTCAAATGGAGTTTAAATATAGGGATGCAAATAGAATTCAAATGAAGTTTAAATAAAGAGAATTCAAATAGAATTGAATTGGAATTTGAATAGAGAAGTCGATAAGGAAACGAGAGTATGAGTATAATTAGAATTTGTTAATATGCAGTTAAAATATATTTGAACATGTCATGTTCAAATATGAAGGTGAAATAGACTGAAAAGTTAAGTAACAGATATAATTAACAAATTGAGTTAAAAACGATTGGTATAGTTAAAATAGATTGGACAGGCATAAATATACAGGAGACAGGTTTGGAATAAAGTATAGAAGTGAAATAAATAGAATGCCCGACAAAAAGGTACGTATTTAATTCATATATGAGATTTTATGCGCCGTATCGGCTAGCCGCTTGGCTTTTTCTTTTTCTTTTTGAGATGAGAAGGACCGGGAAAGCTATTTGAAATTTCCCGATGCTCCCGGTACAAAGGAGGTTATGGCGAATTTTTCCGGGAATTTAAGGAGATAGAATATTTTTAAGATAATTTGATAGTTAGAAATCAACATATCAAATTATATAGAAGTCGATAAGAAAACGAACTTAGAAATAGAATAGTATAATAAAAAGGGAAGTATAAGAATAAAATCTCGTAGGAATAGAAAGAGAAAGTGTATATGTGTTTAAAGGTGAATAATCAGTTGTATGGTATTGATTGTTCGAGTAAGTAGTCTTGTCTGTTTTGACGTTAAATGTTATTCAGTTAAGGTCTGAGAGGTAATTATACCCCAACTTGGTTGATTTCATGATATACCGATAAGTAGCAAGATTCAGGCTCGAAGATCAATGTGGAATAAGAATTAGTTAAATACTGTATTTGGGTTGTCGTAACGATGTTTTACACAACATCTGTTTTAACCCAAATATGTGCAAAGCTTGGAAATAGAATAATGAATATTTCCTAGTATAGAAAATAAAGGAAGGCGATATATGGAAATGTTTTTCCAAAGAACGTATAAGGCCAATATGGTTATTGAAAATATTTGGTTAACAAATATTGATAAGAAATAGAGAAGAGATTTAATTAATGGAATATTAATTAAAGGCTCAGTGATTGTTGGATGTTTGGATGAACACTTGTTTTATTCGATAGTTAAATCATCGACTATCGAAACACTTGTTTTTATTCGATAGTTAAATCATAGACTATCGAAGTTTTGTCCATCGTGGTCAATATGGAGAGACCGGTTGGATTATTATCCGAAGAACCACTCCATATCGGCAGTAGCGTGCGAATCAGATTATATAAAGATAATCGAAGACGGAGTAGAGTGCAAGGACTTTTTCTATTAATAGAAATAGTGCCTTCGGTTCATCCTGTTCCTGGGTGATGTGTATGGATGAATGTCTGACAGAGTATTTCCAGACGATCACGTATATTGATTTCTCCAACCGTACCAAGAGTGGAAGCGGAGAAGGAAACTTCTTTTAGCTAACACATAATGTATTGTTGTAGACGGAAAATCGGTGATTTGATGGATTTGACGATGTGGCATTCAAAGTGAATCTGGTATGATGATAAAGCGTAGCTTCTAGCCTCATCATCCGGTAAATGACAGAAATCGGGCAGGCAGCATGGCTAAGTCGGTCGCACCGAAGTAGGGTGTATATCACCTGATCTAGAGTTTCATTTACTTCTAAAAATCTATTGTTGATGCTGTCCCATTCGGGAAACGGTTGCTGATCCCAACTGTTGGTGATATACATTCGATACACTCAAGCGAAATGAGTGGTCGGTCATGTGTGGCCGGGTTGCAAGATGTTCTTGTTGAACCCAGTGTATTCCTCTCTAGAGGTACATTAGCGAAAGGTGGTTCCATACCTTGTCATAGTTGGAAATCCATTACCCAATACGTGCTTGCGGTTTTGATTGTATACTATTTATGTAGAACGTGAGATGAAAGCGTTTCTGCTAGATGATTATATATATACTGTGGTTGATAGACATTATTATAATATCAAAAGGTTTTTGATATAAAGATATTTTGGATTCTCATAAGGGAAAAACCCGTTCCGTTATGCGGCGTGGTTTTATGAGATATCGTTTACTTGTTCGAACTGTTTTTAAGCTGTTTTACTCATACCAGTCCCATGACTGACCCGGATTTTACTTTGTTGTTTTCCCTAAACTCTTGGGTGCCTAAATTTGTACGGGCAGTCAAGTAGTCGGGAATTTACAGATATACTGGAAGAGCTTGGAGCAGGAGGCTTCAAGATCATATAGCTATAGTTATTTCTGCTATGTTGTAAGTGATGTACTTTGATATTGATGTATATTCAAGTACAGATGTATATTTCAAGTTATGTTATATATATTATATGTTATTCGTTCCGCTGTGAGATTCGTGTTACTCTGATGTTGTGTTCTTCTTCTTCTTCTATTCTAAGTTTCTATCTTATCTTTCCTCACCCTCTAATTTCTTTCACTAATTACCAGGATTTTTCGATGTTTTGGTTATCGACATCGAGCTTATGTCGATAACCAAAGTCGCTCAAAATACGGGTCGTTACAATAACATCTCAAACTTGCACATAAACTTGCATATCATAACATCTCAAACTTGCACATAAACTTGCATATCATAACATCTCAAACTTGCACATAAACTTTCATATCATAACATCTCAAACTTGCACATAAACTTGCATATCATAACTTGATAAACTTGCATATCACAACATGGCAAACTTGCATAGCATAACATATCAAACTTGCATAGCATGACTTAGTAAACTTGCATATCATGGCAAACTTGCATATCATACATTTAACTTTAGAGTTTAAGTATGAAAGTAGAATAGGGCTTACAATACTTATGAAGGCACAAAAGATATGACAAAGCCCTTATGCAATCAAATAGACCCAAAATGCAAGCTCTAACATAAAAACCCTTGAGCCAAAATGATCAAAACTCTTTCTTTATGATGCAAATATAGAAACTTGACTTGAATGCAAGCTAATGATGCTCATACAAGTTTGAAAACACTTGTATGCATGGAAAATCACTTAGAAATTTATTTAGGAATTTTATGAAGAGAGTGGAGGCCATGAGAGGATTGATTTTGCCATAGTTTAGTTACTAGAATGAATAATGATGATTTAGGGTTAGGTTAGGGCCTTATTTATAGAGATTAGGATTAGTTCTAGCCTTAGGATTAAACCCTAGTTCCAATCTCAGCCCTCAAAACCGAATCTGGCCCCCAAGCTCAACACAATCTCTAAATGGTGCACCAGGCTAAACAGCCCGGCTGGACCAAGTCGACAGCCAAGTCGACAGGGCTGTCGACTTGGGTCCAACCAAGTCGACCCCCAAGTCGACAGGGCTGTCGACCTGGGTGCTCTGGCGGGAATTTTCCCGCCTGGCCCATACTGGCCCAAATTTTCCAAATTCAAACTTGAATTTGAAATCTGTTTTTTTTTTACTTTGAATTTTTCTGAAAACTTCGTTGGGCCTTAATCGGGTCATACGGACTCCGATTTTCGAAAACTCGGACTCTATTTCGCGTATTTTTCCGAGACGAACGCAATGGCATAGCCCGTTTCCCTTGATTCAGATTTTAGAATTAAATTCTGCCTCGATTTATGTTATAACAGGTTATTGAAAATACGGGTTGTTACATTCTCCCCTCCTTAAAGGATTTCGTCCCCGAAATCTTCAAGTTGGGAAGAACGTATCCTACCATCCAACATCCATCTACTCAAAACATCATCCACGAGCAATCATTGTCCTTATAAGATTCTAAAGTTGTATGAACATATGCAAAGGTGTGTGTATATGTACTTATCTAATGCAAATATCATCAATGTGAATTATGTTAGTGAAATGAATCCATATGTATGCAATTCCTAACATAATGTATAACATCTATATGTGTGCACATAACATACATCCATATGCAACATCCATGTGATAACCCAAAAATTACCATCCATGAATAAGCGTAAACACTCATGCATATGCAATATGAGGAGTGTGTGAGCCGATCTAGTGCCTAACGTGTATAATGCATCCACGAGTAACCACTTGCAAACACTTGCAACCACTTGCAACCATCAAGCATAACATGTTTCAAACACATGTTTCAACCAAAGGGTTTCTACCTAAGATTCTCATGACAAGATTAACACGATAAACTAGATAAACAAGACAAACATGGATAGCAAAAGATATGCTAAAGAGATCGGGAAGATAAGCAAGATATACTCCTTTTGGATTACAAGAAATCCCTTCCTAACCCAACCCATATCCTATAAAAGCCCAAAAGGTTTAGTCAACCTAACGGACCCCTTCAAACCTTGACGTGTATTACTAGCCAATAAGTCATACCTCCCGACAAAAATAGGACCGAGAATGGGACCGAGAGGATATACGTGAAAGATAACATGCGAGTAAGTTCCACAGGAAAACAAGGATCAAGGATATACTCTTAGAAAGAGATATGATGCGCGTATCTAGCCTTCAATCTTCTAAGTCACGTTTCTTTGAGCTTAACACCACTGTGCTTTGACCGTCTTTTACTTCATGATTTCTTAGCTTCTTAACTCTTATTTCCAAATATGAGTTGGAACCCATTTCATTGTCGCCTCTCGTCTTCCTTTTTCACTTACTCTTCTAACATTCTTGGCTTAAACATAACTATGACCTCATGGTTTCATGCAAGCTCTCCAAAATTCACTAGTGAATCCTGGATCTCGTTTACTTACTATAAAGTATTCCACTCAACAGAACTTTTCTTGGAAATACCAATCCACGTTGCCAATTGCTCTTACCAACATGATTTTCTATAACTCATGCTTGAACGAAATGGATCATCCGCCTGCGAATGATAGGCCGTACTTAGATTCAGTTGCTTGCCCATGACTTCCCGTAGACTATCTCAAAACTGACTGGTGAAGATTGAGTCATGGTTACTAACTATAATTTAGGGAACCTCGTGCAACCGCTTTATTTCTTGAAAGTAATCCGTTGCTAGTCATGATGCCGTCCTTTCGTTCTTTACCGGAGTGAAATGAGCACTCTTCTTGAGTCTACCTATTATGACCCACATGCTCGTACTCCCTTTATTGATCTAGGCAGTCCATCCACGAAATCCTTCGTGACGTTTTCCCTTCTTCCATTGCGGGGACCTCCAATGGATATAATAGCCCACCGGGCTTCTTTGACTCGGCATTTAACCTGTTGGCACAACATGCACCTTGGGACAAACTCGGCCACCTCCTCGGGTGATGTGCATCCTCAAGAACCTTCTTTCTCTCATCGCGTCTTAGCCATCCCTTGTCATCTATAGCGAGGTGACTTACCATCTCGCCTCGAGTCAACTTGTCCATGATCTCGACTAACTGCGGGTCTTCTTTCTGTGAAGTCCCTACTTGATCCAGAAGGGTAGGTCTAAACTCAAGGGACGCTTACTAACTAACTAAACTGAGAGAACTTCTTACTTCGGTTGCATTCCTTGAAGTCTTCCAATCCTGAACTGCAACTACTTTAGCGGGATCCACCGCTAAGCCTTGCTTAGAAACTATGTGCCCAAGGAATCTAACTTCCCTTCTCCAAATGTGACACTTTGGAGAACTTGGCCTTCAACTGATGCGCTCTAA
Organism: Allium sativum; assembly: GCA_030737875.1. NCBI lineage: Eukaryota > Viridiplantae > Streptophyta > Magnoliopsida > Asparagales > Amaryllidaceae > Allium > Allium sativum. The sequence goes on from CM060926.1 coordinate 912,802,350, forward strand.
GCGTATCCATCACCTCCATGAGATGCCTTGCATGCTCTTCCTCATCCTTAGAGAAGATCAGAATATCATCTACGAAGACCACGACAAACTTGTCCATGAACTCCCTGAACACCCTACTCATCAAGTCCACGAAATATGCGGGTGCATTAGTCAAACCGAATGGCATGACCAGCCATTCTAAGAATCCATCCGGAGTTCTGAACGCAGTCTTGTCTATACTATCCTCAGCTACTCTGAGCTGATGGAATCCAGTAGCAAGATCAAGAGAAAACAGATGTTCCTACAAGCTGATCAAACAAATCATCGATCCTTGGCAATGGTTGTCTTTTCTCTTTGTTTAACTCACGATAATCAACACAAAGTCGAAGAGAACCATCTGCCTTGGTAGTAAATACTACAGGCGCTCCCCATTCAGATATACTTCATCTAATGAAGTTCTTCTCAAGCAACTCCTTGACTTGCTTTCTTAACTCTCATCTTGCGGGGCCGTGTGCCTTACCGGCCACGAAACTTTCTTGGCATTATCAACCAGATAAATGCGGAAATCTATCTCTCGTTTAGGGGTAACCCCCTTCACTTCACCCAAGATATCAGGATATTCTCGGACCACCCTCACCGATTACAAACTATCGATAGATGAGTCGAGGGGTTCAAGATAACACAACATGACGGGACTCATAGGGTTACTAGAAATTCTTAGGGTATTACCGAGGCGAGTCATGAGCCTCACAACCCTATGCTCAAAAAATCAAGAATGGCTCCAAAACTGGACAACCAATCCATGGTCAAAATCAACCCATACCCCATAAAACCGAGAATATAAGCATCACGCGAGAATTCAAATCCACGTAGATAATAGACAAATGGGCGGAACCCCCAATTGGATTTGAAACACACACGGGATCATTAACTAGACTAGTACTTAGGTGCAAACTATCAACAAGATCAGATGAGATAAAGCTATGCGATGCACCAGAATCAAACAAGGTACGAACTGGAAAATCAGAAATATAAACAAGACTTTCAACAGAAATACTACCTCGATCGGGAACTGGAGCGACATTGAGAGCATGAACTTGCCCTCCTGAAGGTCCAGCACGCTGAGTCTGACCCTGGCCTTGCCCTTGCTTCTTCGGGCAATCCTTACTGAAATGTCCAAACTCACCACAATGAAAGCATTCGCCATCCTTCCTTTTCCTCTTCTTACAATCCTTAATAAGATGCCCAACTAAACCGCAATAATAGCACTTTCCCTTTTTGTTATTGCCCTTGTTGTTGTTCCCCTTGTTACCTTGACTTATGTTCTTGTTCTTATTGCCTTGACTGCTCTGACCACTTGGATTACCCTGATTTCCTTTCCACTGGGAATCAGTCTTCTTGGCTTGAGTATCATTCATCTTGATCTCTTTCTTGTCACTCCTATTCTCTTCATTGAGTAGGGCCATATTCTCCAAACTCTCGAAAGTTGCCCCCAAGGGTATATGAGTCATGGCTAAACCATGTAATGGCTCGTTTAATCCTAGGGCAAAGTATAGGGCCTTCTTCTGAGCTATGTTGACCAAGTCTAAACCGACCCGAGCCAGTTGATTAAACTTATCTATATATTCCCTAATAGTCATGTCCCCTTGCTTCAGTGATAGGAACCTTAGTCCAAACTTTCCCCGAAAGTCATCCCAAGTCTCAATTGGCCTAGTAGCGGTGGAGACCACCCACCAACGTGCAGCTTCTTCCTTTAGCAACCACACTGCTAATAAAACCTTCCTACGGTCATCTATATCAAAGAAGTCAAAAAGATCTTCGGTTTCTTTCAACCAATTCCTGGCCTCTACGAAAGTCTCGGTTCCAATGAAATTCTTGCAACCCATCGCCCTAAAGTCTTTGCAAATCTCCGTGAAATCCTTTTGTGGATGCTGAGGGGAAGGAGGAAGAGGAACCTCAGCGACAGGAGGAGGAGGAACATTAACTACCGGAGGAGGAGGAGGAGGAGGAACATTAACCACCGGAGGAGGAGTAATATTTGCGGGGCCGGCTTCGGTCGCCCTAGCCTCCAAAAGTCTCCTATACCAAACAGGTACGTGTACTCCCTCCGGAATGGCAAAGTTATTGGCCATACTGAAAACGAAGAAAAAGACAGATTCAGAATGGAGAAAAACGAAGGAATTTTGCTAATGGCTTTTTGGGGAATAGCCTTTAAAATAAACTAGACTTTTCTTTGGAAAATACTTTATACTTGGTTTTGAAAATAGTTTTCCAAAAGTTTTCTAAAAACCTTTTTGTTCCTTCTCGTAAACCATATGCTCTGATACCAAATGTAACACCCCACCTCCGCCAGGGTGACTCTTGCAAGCACTCTGACTTTGGAGGGGCGTTTGAATCAGGTAAACATGCATAATGATATATCAAGGCAGAACAAGAACATATGTATATATGTAAACAGAGTAAATAACATAGATAAAACAGCGGAAGATTCATACTATTTCAAAACAAGTCTGGTACAACATAGCTTTCCAAATAAACAAGTCTAGATAAAAACAACATCAACTGAAAAACTGAAATACATAAGTACTATCCCCAAATAAGTGATAACCATAGCTAGCTTCATGTCGAAACCATACATGAGCTGAAATCCCACAAGCAAGCAATCCGAAATCCAAGCTAAGCTCCAATATTCCCTCCCTGAGAACCTGGGGGGGGGGGAAACGGAAGAAAAGAGGCGAAAGAAAACAGGTCAGTCAAAAAGACTGAGTAAGCCCTACTACAATCAATGTAAACTGATAAAGTTAACTGGCATGAGCAGCAGGGATGAACATAAGGATAACAACATACTAGCATGATGATTAACTGACAAGGTAGATAAAGGTGCCATCGCATAATCAGGATTAAGGTTTTGCACCACAGGTGTACTAGTAAACTAACATGACTTGAATAAACAAGTATTGATCCCTTGGCCCAAGCTTTGGCCCAATAACATGAAATGACCCTAATACAAGGTCCAACCAAACGGTCTAGTCGATCGGCTCCCTAAGCCTAACTCGTCACGTGTTGGTGTCAATACGGCCCAAACATAATTGTAGTCGAACTGTGCCGGGTCCACCCTTCGGGTGTATCAAGCCCTAGGGTGCCAACCCCTGGACACCATAAACATGAGTGCACAGTCTCGATCTACTGGTACCCATGGGTGACTTCTCCAAATACGGACTACGTGCACGACCCTAGTCCGTCCGGAACTACATCGGCGTACCACCCGGCCGTCGTTTATTTGGTCGCTTACCTCCAGCCCAGTAATCGTGCCCCCTCCCTAGCCTAGTCCCTAGGGCTTTAATGATACAAACTGGGATTACTGCTGGAGTGGGCCCCCATTGCTAGGATTTTTCTAGTGGGTTAAGTACGGTTTAACCCTCTTGATAATCATGGATTAACTTGGTTAAGTGTAACGATGAGTTCACGACTTAACCCTGACTAATCTACCAAGCCCAAATTGGTTAAGTATTAAGTGGACCATGACTTAACCCTAATCACGAGGCATTAGTTAATTTACTGCGCCTTAACCTCTCACGTTAGACCTTGTTGTGGTTACTAGTTAAGCCGGTCGGTTCCGGGTAGCCTTACACCACAACTTGGTCTAACCTCGGGTTCAAGGTACAACATGGCCAACTTCTCACATTGGGTCCTATTGTTTGTAGCAACTAGTTAAGCCGGTCGGTTCCGGGTAGGTTTACGCTACAAACTCAACCCAACCTCGAGTTGGTCACACTTATATTTTCTAAGTGTCATGTCCATCGTGTTTCCAAAACACATTACACGTTTTCAAGCAATTGGGTAGACCTAACTTAATAGGTAAATTCCCAATGGGTAGACCTAACTTAATAGGTAAATTCCCAAGCTTATGTTTTTATGTCTTTTACTTTTACCCAACCCCAAACGCAATCCCATCGCTTACATATCGCAATAACGCATAAAGGATAGAAAGAGGGAACTTGGCATAATCATGACATAAAAGGTGTTGAAGCCACAAGTTCAACATGGTGGCATATGAAATGTACATATGTTCATAAACTTGCATATCATGACATGGCATACTTGCATAACATAACATGATGAACTTGCATATCATAACATGGCATACTTGCATATAAACTTGCATATCATGACATGGCATACTTGCATAACATAACATGATGAACTTGCATATCATAACATGGCATACTTGCATATCAAAACTTGCATATCATAACATCTCAAACTTGCACATAAACTTGCATATCATAACATCTCAAACTTGCACATAAACTTTCATATCATAACATCTCAAACTTGCACATAAACTTGCATATCATAACTTGATAAACTTGCATATCACAACATGGCAAACTTGCATAGCATAACATATCAAACTTGCATAGCATGACTTAGTAAACTTGCATATCATGGCAAACTTGCATATCATACATTTAACTTTAGAGTTTAAGTATGAAAGTAGAATAGGGCTTACAATACTTATGAAGGCACAAAAGATATGACAAAGCCCTTATGCAATCAAATAGACCCAAAATGCAAGCTCTAACATAAAAACCCTTGAGCCAAAATGATCAAAACTCTTTCTTTATGATGCAAATATAGAAACTTGACTTGAATGCAAGCTAATGATGCTCATACAAGTTTGAAAACACTTGTATGCATGGAAAATCACTTAGAAATTTATTTAGGAATTTTATGAAGAGAGTGGAGGCCATGAGAGGATTGATTTTGCCATAGTTTAGTTACTAGAATGAATAATGATGATTTAGGGTTAGGTTAGGGCCTTATTTATAGAGATTAGGATTAGTTCTAGCCTTAGGATTAAACCCTAGTTCCAATCTCAGCCCTCAAAACCGAATCTGGCCCCCAAGCTCAACACAATCTCTAAATGGTGCACCAGGCTAAACAGCCCGGCTGGACCAAGTCGACAGCCAAGTCGACAGGGCTGTCGACTTGGGTCCAACCAAGTCGACCCCCAAGTCGACAGGGCTGTCGACTTGGGTGCTCTGGCGGGAATTTTCCCGCCTGGCCCAAACTGGCCCAAATTTTCCAAATTCGAACTTGAATTTGAAATCTGTTTTTTTTTTTACTTTGAATTTTTCTGAAAACTTCGTTGGGCCTTAATCGGGTCATACGGACTCCGATTTTCGAAAACTCGGACTCTATTTCGCGTATTTTTCCGAGACGAACGCAATGGCATAGCCCGTTTCCCTTGATTCAGATTTTAGAATTAAATTCTGCCTCGATTTATGTTATAACAGGTTATTGAAAATACGGGTTGTTACAAATCTTAATTAAAAGATTTATTCTTTTCACACCGGGTTTAAGAATAGTGTTATTGAAGACAACTTTCACGACAAACACAAAATCACATTCTTTTATTCAATTCCAATTTAATATTGATTAATTAGAAAATTTCACTAAATCTTTATTAAAAGATTTATTCTTTTTTCAACTGGGTTTAAGAATAGTGTTATTTAAGACACCGTTCACGACAAACCCAAAATCCAATTTAATATTAAATACAAGACTCTGAATAGAAATTATATCGGCTTATATTCAATATCAAATTATGAAATTAACAGATATTGTATTGGGAATAACGATATCTATATCTTCCAAATTCCCATAACAATATCCGTATAACCACGGAATCCAATATCGAAATGTTCTGAAGATTATTTCCATTCCAATCCATTCCAATTTATTTATTGGAAAATTCTGGTTACTTTTAAAACCATTTTAAATCCAATTTATTTCTTTACAAATATTGGATTATCATTCTAGTTAATAACTAGTTCATTTTGATGAAAATGTATTTTTATCTTTACAAACATGGAATTTTTCATCCCAATTCTTCCCAAATCATTTTATTATGATTTTACACAAATTACTAATATTTACAATAATTTTATTAAGGCCCTTTCAGTTGATTTCCATAAACGGTCATCGAACTGCATTTACAGCGACCTTTTCCCAATTTGATTTGGACATAATTCCAAATCCAACTGTTAGATTTCAAATTTCTTTTATTCGTAGGAAATCTCATTTTGATACGAACCCAACGGTTCTGGTTTTAGAAGAATCCGACGGTCGGATCTCCCGTAATGTCAGTTCAAAGTCAATGGTCGAAATTCACGAACGATCACGGCGCGACGTGTTCTATTCTGGCCATTAAATATATATAATATATATTTCGTCAATTTCCATTTAAAACGTATTTTATAAATCATTTATAAATTCATTTTAAAACGATTCTAACTTCATTTCCAATTTTAAATCAAAATTGAATATTCTATATCATTATAATATATAAATGATAATATTTTCAAAATATCAAATTTTGAAATTATTTCCTCTTCTGATATTCATTATAAAAATGAATAAAATCGATATAAATATCGTCCGCATCAAAATGGCGCATAACTAATCAATACAGCTTCACATATTTCAATATTTTCGAGTCCATCCAAAATCGGACATAAAAATCATATTTTGATCTTTTACTGAATATTATTTTAAAATATTATTTATTCCTGAATTGGAATCAGACACAATCAATTACCATATAATGTTATTTATGTGGATTTCAGTCAACACATGTATACAACAACCATTATACACAATAATCCATCATCTAGAGTGCATTCTACACTGTATAAGCATTAAATATAAATAATTAATGCTTATGATAGTCTGTCAACCAATCGATTGACATACAACTAAACAATTGGGATTAGTGTACGTCAAATATCATCCCAATACCCATGTGGGGTTTCAATCCACAAACACAGATTTTATTTGTGCAGTTAGGCGATGTGTAAAATTTATCGTCCCAATCCATATCAGATAAATGGGTGTACATAAACAAATCGTCCGATTTATAAATGAATATTCATTTCATTTCAGGAGAATTTTATGCCGTTCATTTATACATTAAAAATTATATTTTTAACGATAAAATATTTTATTCAACACATGAATATTTTATATAACTCATATATAAGTTAAAAATAATATTTTTAACTAACCATTATATTTCTAACATAATTTAGAAAATTTTTGCAGCATTACAGCACGATATTAGAACCGGAATAAGGTCAAGCCTTATCCCTCGCTTAATACTGGCTCGCGCCATACACATACCAATTCCAATCAATTCGATTCACATCCCAAACCAAATTCAGACAAATAAATCAATCAAAACGAACAACCAAACATCCACGGTTTCAATCAAAGATGTCGGTGATACTAAGCACCGTCTACATCCTAGTATATATTTAACTGTAAAAAAAATTAGAGTAAGAAGAAGTTCTCACCTTTGGTTTCCACTCCGTCAGCCTTTAATTTAACGGTTTGGATTTGGATTTGTTTCCACGTGTTGTATTCTTCACCGTGATTCCAACGTAATCTGTTTCACGTAGTTTATATGTAAGAACCCGTAACTTCCCCGTGAAGGAAAGCACGAATACTTTGAGAACAACACACAAGTGAACGCAGACGGAAGAACATTTCATTGTTATTACATCAATTCCATCAGATACAAGAATATACAGAGTATAAATGAATAAATTACATTCGATAAATATCAGAGATTACAATAAATTACATAGCAGCGGAAAATAATACAAAATACAACTAGAAGAGATACACGGATACAGAGCTTTCCGAGCATCGTTCCAGCTGTAAATCAGGATCCTGTGAATATAAATCTGCAAAACCAAAACTACAAGCTGCCCGTGTGGAAAATAGGGGCACCCAGAGTTTAGGTTAAAACAATAAACTCCAGGTCAGTCATGTGACTGGTGTGAGAACTAAAACAGTTATTTAAAACTTTACTTTAAAAGAGAGTAATTCAAGGGACCACGCCGTATACACGGAACGGGTTTCCTCCCAAGAATATCAGTGCATAAAACAAACAGCGCAATGCTAAATAAAGAAAAATGAAGCTGTTATAAGACCCAGGTCCCATCACACAATGCAATGCAAGCCGGAGGATAGGGTTTTTACCTTATAACAGCCAAAGCATGCTTGATACGTTAAAACACATTATTTGATACTATTATAAGTGTATAGTGTCAAAACAATTTCAATCATAAATATCAATCATAGGCGGCATGAATGACCCATACCACTATGTCGCCATACTAGGTTCTACAAATAAAACCGAAACACACGTATTGGAAATTGGATTCCATCATGAGCCGAGGCAAGGGGCAAGCTCCTCTCCGCGTTCGAGACACTCTAGCAAATGTCTCGGGACGGCACACAGCAATCCCTAGATCCTCCAAGGCCGGTCCTCTCTTACTTTTGAGGATTGGCAATTCCTGAACACACGTTTCCCGGTCCTTACAGACCTATATCCGAGGCGCCTCATATCCAACAACCACACAGGTGAAAAGTATATAAATGTCAGGGCTGGTAGGTCACTGACACCACCATAGCTAGAAAGAAACGTCGTGCACTCCTTGGGTCCGTATCCCGTTTTTGACTCATACCGAGGTGTGAGGCTCGCGAATTCACGTTATACACAAAGCTACGCCACACAGGCCGTGCTTTGATCATCAACCACAAGACTTTGCTTTTCAACAGAAACCTTGATCAATTGCCACTTATGCATGCCACACTGGCAATTCACTCCATGCGACTGATGTCCATCGATATACAACCTCTGAGCTCGTACGTCTCAGAGAAGGGCGTTAAGCAAGAGAATAAATTCTCCGCCGCCAAACAGATGTATATTTAATAGAGATCAATCAACACAGAATAAAATCCAATGTCAGACACACAATCCATTTACAAGTTCGTTCTGGGTCTGAACGAAACCGGAGGCACTTTCCTCGCATATCCATCCATCTCCAAGTACGTCTGGACGATCACCAACTGATTCCCTCATCCTGGGTGTACAGCCCAATCAAGATCATCAGTAATCACCCAAACGATGTGAAGACTTCTGGTCTTCAACCACCGTCTTCATCTTCGACATCTCGTCGAATCGGTTATTCAGAATGGGCATAAACCCGGCCTTTCTGAATAACCCACGTATATGATAAACAAATGTTACGCAAACACAACAAACGCCTCATTCCAATTCAGAATATTCTTTTATTCACAAAATCACATTCTTAGGGAAATGTTCCCATTAATTTTATCCAAGATAAATTCTTCTAAATTTGTCCTATAATCTTCCTTTGGATATCATTTCAAACTAGTCGGGATTAGCGAACCACACCGAAGTAATTATTTATTTTATTTCCCAATCCCAACCTATATATCCCATGGAGCAAAACTGGTGATACTCCATTCCTAACACCACGGTGTTATCGGTAAAATTAATTACCATTTCACGTTCAAATCTAATTAAAGATTTAACTATCGCTTTGGAGCAAAACTGGTGATACTCCATTCTCGATCACCTTTCAAATTTGATAATTTAAATTATCAATTCACATTTTTAATCTAATTAAAGATTCATTAAAACTCTACTTAGTTTTAATCTTCTCAAAAATCGATATCTTGCCTTTAACTGGGTTAAAGAACCAATGTCATCTAAATCACGATTCACGATAAACCCAAATCACATTTGATATTAATTACAAGGCCCTGAATAGAAAATATATCGGCTTATATTCAATATCAAATCCTGAAACCAACAAATATCGTATTGGAAATAACGATATAAAATATATCTTTCAAATTCCCATAACAATATCTGTATAGTCACGAAATCCAACATCGAAATATCCCGAAGATAATTTCGATTCAACTCCAGTCCAATCCACGTATTGGGAATATTGATTACTTTTAAAATCACTTTCAAATTCAATTTATTTATTTTAAAAATAAATTGATTTCAATTCTAGTTCAAAACTAGTTCATTTCGATAAAAATCTATTTTTATCCTTTCAAATGTGGAATTCTTCAGCCCAATTCTTTCCAATTCACATATTATGATTTTACACAAATTATCAATATTTTTAATAATTTTATCAAGGCCCGTACAGTCGATTTCCATCAACGGCCATCGAACTGCACTTACAGCGACCTTTTTCGAATTTGATTTGGACATAATTCCAAATCCAACCGTTAGATTTCAAATTTCTAATATTCATTGGAAAGCTCTTTTCGATACGAACCCAACGGTTCCGGTTTTAGGAGAATCCGACGGTCGGATCTCCCGCAATGTCCGTTTGAAATAAATGGTCGAAATTCACGAACTGCCGCGGCGCGTTCTATTCAGGCCATTATATATATAATATATATATATTATATATATTTCATCGATTTCTATTTAAAACGAATTTTATAAATCGTTTTAAATTCGTTTTCAAAACCATTTCAACACTACATTCAATTTCAAATCGATTTGATTTCAATTCAATTCAAATTCTAATTCGATTTCACTTTAATTTTATTTGAATTCATTTCTATTTTATTCGAATTCAAATTCACTTTCTATTCAATTCAAATTCTAATTCGTTTCCTATTCAATTCGATTCGAATTCATTTTCTATTCAATTCGAATCGAATTTATTTTATATTCGATTCGAATTCATTTCAAATTGATTCAATAAAATTTCAATTTCAATTTTATTCTAATTCAATTTGAATTTCATTTCAAAATATTAGATTTTGAAATCACTTTTCCATATTCATTATAAAACGAATAAAATCGATATAAATATCGTTTGCGTCTAAATAACGCATCTCTACTCAACGCGGCTTTATATATTTCAAAAACTTCTTTATTCTATTCAACAAATGAATATTTATCCCATTCAACACATGAATCTATATTTCTTTCAACACACGACTAATCTCAACACATGAGTACTGTCAACACATCACTATTTTTGTTGTGTAAAATATTTTATAAAACTAAGTTATCTATCGTTTGATTTTCATTTAGACTCCTACTGAGAAGTAGTTCTAATTTTAAATATGATAAAGATGTAAATTTCATTGTATAAAATATTTCACTCAACACCTGGACATCGTCAACACATGACTATTTTTATATTCAACACATGAATTTTCTTTTATAATATTTATTATTTTCCCGATTGGAATGAGGCCCAATCAATCACCATATAATGTTAATTATACGGATTTCCATACAACACATGTATATAATAGCATTGAAAAATAATCAACCATCAACCAAAGTGCACTACACTGTATAAGCATCAAATATAGATATCTAACGCTTATAACAGCCTGTCAATCAATCGATCGACATATTTAATCAATCAGGATGAGTGAACTTCAAATTTCATCCCAACACCCGTGTGGGGTTTCAAACAATCAAACACAGATTTTATTTGTGCAGTTGGGCGATGTGTAAAATTTATCGACCCAATCAATATCAGTCAAATCAGTGTATATAAACAAATCGGCCGATTTGTTTATAAATATTTATTTATTTACTTTCGCGTTAAAAATTATATTTTTAACGACAAAAATATTTATTTCAACACTTGAATTTCTATTCAGTTCATTTATACAATAAAAATGATATTTTTATTTTTCTAACATATTTTAGAAAATTTCGGCGGCATAACGGCACGATACTAGAAACGGGACAAGGCCTAGCCTTACCCCCGGTCTAGTGAAGGCCCAGGCCATTCACACATCAATCAAATCCATTTCAATTCACCAAACAATTCAATTCAAACCCAACAAACTAACCAACTACTCAACCAAACAATTTAACAAACAAGCCATCCATGGTCTGTGGATGACGGGTGTCGGGTGCTACTAAGCACCGTCTGCATCCTAGTATATATATATAACTAGAAAAAGAAATTTAAGAGTGAGAAATTCTACCGATAGCTATCCAATACCACGACTCTTCATTGATAAAAATCTTCTTCATTCTCGCCTTTTTATCCTCTTCGTTGCCCGTAGTCACTACATATGTAAAAATCACACATTTTTATATTTTGATGTCTCTTAAAATAAAAATCACATTTTTATTTATTCACTTTCAATTTAAAATCATATTTTTATAATCACTTCATATATTTAAAAATCGAATTTTTACTATGCTATTCGATATATAAAAATCCCATTTCAAAAATATAGATTTCGCCTTTATAAAAATAAAGTTTTCGCCTTTATGAAAATAAAGTTTTCGCCTTTATGAAAATAAAGTTTTCGCCTTTATGAAAATAAAGTTTCATCTTTATAAAAATAAAGATTTCATCATTATAAAAATTACCACTTTATCTCAACGTATATAAAATAAAAATCAGATTTTTATTTCGTTACATACACAAAGATGATATTTTTATATTCTCTATCCTATAAAGATTATATTTTTAATACTTCAAAAATATAAAAATCATATTTTGATTATCTTTCTTATATAAAAATTATATTTTTACTTCACTACTCATCTCAAAATATCGTCTTTTATGTTTTAAAAATATCGTCTTTTATGTTTTAAAAATATCGTCTTTTATGTTTTAAAAATATCGTCTTTTATGTTTTAAAAATCAAACTTTTATGTTTTAAAAATATCGTCTTTTATGTTTTAAAAATCAAACTTTTATGTTTTAAAAATATCGTCTTTTATGTTTTAAAAATCAAACTTTTATGTTTTAAAAATCAAACTTTTATGTTTTAAAAATCAAATTTTTATGTTTTAAAAATCAAATTTTGAAAAATAAATAATAAAGTAAATAGAGTATATAAATAAAAACAAAATTAACATAAAAAGAAAACTTACAGTGTTCGATAAGGGGGGGAAGGTGCGCTCGAGTTCAGGAGGGGGCTGCGGTGCCTGGCGTCGGTCGTGGGGGCCACAGGGGGTCGGGCGTCGCAGGCGAAGGGAAGGGGAGGAGGAAGAAGAAAGGAGGCGGGGGATAGGAAGGCAGAAGACGAGAGGGGGGGGGGGCGATGTCTTCGTCGATTTGGGGGAGGGGTTCCGCGGTTTTGGCAGAGGGGGGCGCCACGTCGATCGAGGGGAAGAGCGTGGGGGGGGGCTTGGTGGTAGCGGCGCCGCCCATGGCGCGGTGGCGGCTTCATCGGAGGAGCGACGAGCTCCTCCGCCCTTTTTCTTTTTTTTTTCTTTTTTTTTTCTTTTTTCTCTGTTGAATGTAAACGAGAAAAAGGGGGGCCAGGGGTATTATATATATTTTATATTTATTTATTTATTCATTTTAAATTTCAAAAAGGTACTTTAAAATACGAACTTGAAATCAAGCCCACCGACTGTCGTCCATAGCTAATTACCCCCATTCTGAACACAATGGGAAATGTATCGCAAGCTGATTTGATCGTTTCGATCAGTTTCTGTTGAATTTACATTTAAATCACTATATTGAATTTTTAAACGTACATTTCAAATTACCGGGGTCACATATTAACTTTAAAAATTCCAAAAAAATATTTTCTAGCTTCGTATTGACGATACGGTCATAACAAAACTGGTTTCGTCGAATTCTGGGAACGTTGGAAAATGGCCATTTTCCAGTCGATTAAATTCAACTGAAATGGTCCAAACGCGTTTTCCTTTGCCACGCTCACATATTGATTCGAAAAATTACGAAATTTAAAACCTAGCAATAATTTGACACTGCGGATCCAACAAAAGTGGTTTCGTCGAAATCCGAGGTCATTTGCAAAATGTCCATTTTTAAGGGCCTGAATTCCATAGCGACTATTCAGAATTTTCAACTGGACATATCTTTTGATTCTCGCTACGAAATTTTGATTTTTCGGATTCGTTGGAAAGATCTTATCAATAAGATCCTAATGTTTTTGGTTTCACTAAAATCCGGATTGTTTTGCACCCGGTACATTCAATTGAAGTTTGAAATCGAATTATCGAACTACCGCGCCATTTTCAATTCTATTTATAATTATATATAAATATTTATATTCTAACGACGACGCGTATAATATATACGTCGAATTCTATTAAAATTAAATTTCTCGTCGATATTATTTAAAATAATCCATTTTAAATATTCAAAATTCGCTAAAATCGCCAAAATAAAAAATTTTAAACTGGCCCAGATTTTCGGGTTATTACAATCTCCCCCACTTAAAACTTTTCGTCCCCGAAAAGGAACAAAGTCGAAAGTGGTTTGATTATTCAGCTCTACGTTCGATCTGGCTTGCATTCTCCAACTTTTCAGTTTCTGAGAATTTTCAAAATTTCAAAAATTTGGCTAACACCCTAAATTTTCGAAAAATTTCGCCATAACCTCCCCTGCACCGGGAGCATCGGGGAATTTCAAATAGCTTCCCCGGTCCTTCAGATCTCAAAAAGAAAAAGAAAAAGCCAAGCGGCTAGCCAATAGGCTCACAAAATCCTCATCACCCAAACAAAACAGTAAATTATGTAGTAAACATGTACCTATTTGTCGGGCAAACAAATTTTATTCTCTGCTCTAGCCTCCTTGCTATGACCTGTTCAATGTAAGTATATGTATATGCAAGCAAATGCAACCGATTTTCAATATAATTCAATTATTAGTTCTATTAGGCATAGTGGTTAAAAATTATCAAACAAATGAACAAACAACACAAACATCAATCAATTAGTGAATTAGAGTTTCAAATTCATAATTTTGATACATATACAGAAAATCACATTTTTGATGCCAAATCACAACAATGTATTCTAGCTATATAAGTTTGGTTCTCACACCAGTCTAATGGAAATATATAGAAATCACACCTTCGAAACACGAACATAAATACTGATGATGTAGCTACAATCATCAGAATCATCTTCGGGTGTCTAGAATGTGACTCTATATCTATCCAGTATATTGAAACTTCGACTATACGTTCATGACGCGTATACGCGAAATCTTTATATACTCGATTGTCCATATTCAAAATAAATAAATAATCAAATACGTATAAAATGATTTAAAATTGTAAAACCAAATTGTTTTCATTTGAAAAATATACTCTTAACACTCGTTCTAGGATACTACTGATCCTATCTCTAACGAGTCATTCTAATTGGATATTACTAATCCAATATCTGATGAATTCTTTCGTATGGTTCTAATGTGTCTTGTTCTCGAGCTCTGTAAACCAAAGCTCTGATACCACTGTAAGAACCCGTAACTTCCCCGTGAAGGAAAGCACGAATACTTTGAGAACAACACACAAGTGAACGCAGACGGAAGAACATTTCATTGTTATTACATCAATTCCATCAGATACAAGAATATACAGAGTATAAATGAATAAATTACATTCGATAAATATCAGAGATTACAATAAATTACATAGCAGCGGAAAATAATACAAAATACAACTAGAAGAGATACACGGATACAGAGCTTTCCGAGCATCGTTCCAGCTGTAAATCAGGATCCTGTGAATATAAATCTGCAAAACCAAAACTACAAGCTGCCCGTGTGGAAAATAGGGGCACCCAGAGTTTAGGTTAAAACAATAAATTCCAGGTCAGTCATGTGACTGGTGTGAGAACTAAAACAGTTATTTAAAACTTTACTTTAAAAGAGAGTAATTCAAGGGACCACGCCGTATACACAGAACGGGTTTCCTCCCAAGAATATCAGTGCATAAAACAAACAGCGCAATGCTAAATAAAGAAAAATGAAGCTGTTATAAGACCCAGGTCCCATCACACAATGCAACGCAAGCCGGAGGATAGGGTTTTTACCTTATAACAGCCAAAGTATGCTTGATACGTTAAAACACATTATTTGATACTATTATAAGTGTATAGTGTCAAAACAATTTCAATCATAAATATCAATCATAGGCGGCATGAATGACCCATACCACTATGTTGCCATACTAGGTTCTACAAATAAAACCGAAACACACGTATTGGAAATTGGATTCCATCATGAGCCGAGGCAAGGGGCAAGCTCCTCTCCGCGTTCGAGACACTCTAGCAAATGTCTCGGGACCGCACACAGCAATCCCTGGATCCTCCAAGGCCGGTCCTCTCTTACTTTTGAGGATTGGCAATTCCTGAACACACGTTTCCCGGTCCTTACAGACCTATATCCGAGGCGCCTCATATCCAACAACCACACAGGTGAAAAGTATATAAATGTCAGGGCTGGTAGGTCACTGACACCACCATAGCTAGAAAGAAACGTCGTGCACTCCTTGGGTCCGTATCCCGTTTTTGACTCATACCGAGGTGTGAGGCTCGCGAATTCACGTTATACACAAAGCTACGCCACACAGGCCGTGCTTTGATCATCAACCACAAGACTTTGCTTTTCAACAGAAACCTTGATCAATTGCCACTTACGCATGCCACACTGGCAATTCACTCCATGCGACTGATGTCCATCGATATACAACCTCTGAGCTCGTACGTCTCAGAGAAGGGCGTTAAGCAAGAGAATAAATTCTCCGCCGCCAAACAGATGTATATTTAATAGAGATCAATCAACACAGAATAAAATCCAATGTCAGACACACAATCCATTTACAAGTTCGTTCTGGGTCTGAACGAAACCGGAGGCACTTTCCTCGCATATCCATCCATCTCCAAGTACGTCTGGACGATCACCAACCGATTCCCTCATCCTGGGTGTACAGCCCAATCAAGATCATCAGTAATCACCCAAACGATGTGAAGACTTCCGGTCTTCAACCACCGTCTTCATCTTCGACATCTCGTCGAATCGGTTACTCAGAATGGGCATAAACTCGGCCTTTCTGAATAACCCACGTATATGATAAACAAATGTTACGCAAACACAACAAACGCCTCATTCCAATTCAGAATATTCTTTTATTCACAAAATCACATTCTTAGGGAAATGTTCCCATTAATTTTATCCAAGATAAATTCTCCTAAATTTATCCTATAATCTTCCTTTGGATATCATTTCAAACTAGTCGGGATTAGCGAACCACACCGAAGTAATTATTTATTTTATTTCCCAATCCCAACCTATATATCCCATGGAGCAAAACTGGTGATACTCCATTCCTAACACCACGGTGTTATCGGTAAAATTAATTACCATTTCACATTCAAATCTAATTAAAGATTTAACTATCGCTTTGGAGCAAAACTGGTGATACTCCATTCTCGATCACCTTTCAAATTTGATAATTTAAATTATCAATTCACATTTTTAATCTAATTAAAGATTCATTAAAACTCTACTTAGTTTTAATCTTCTCAAAAATCGATATCTTGCCTTTAACTGGGTTAAAGAACCAATGTCATCTAAAACACGATTCACGATAAACCCAAATCACATTTGATATTAATTACAAGGCCCTGAATAGAAAATATATCGGCTTATATTCAATATCAAATCCTGAAACCAACAAATATCGTATTGGAAATAACGATATAAAATATATCTTTCAAATTCCCATAACAATATCTGTATAGTCACGAAATCCAACATCGAAATATCCCGAAGATAATTTCGATTCAACTCCAGTCCAATCCACGTATTGGGAATATTGATTACTTTTAAAATCACTTTCAAATTCAATTTATTTATTTTAAAAATAAATTGATTTCAATTCTAGTTCAAAACTAGTTCATTTCGATAAAAATCTATTTTTATCCTTTCAAATGTGGAATTCTTCAGCCCAATTCTTTCCAATTCACATATTATGATTTTACACAAATTATCAATATTTTTAATAATTTTATCAAGGCCCGTACAGTCGATTTCCATCAACGGCCATCGAACTGCACTTACAGCGACCTTTTTCGAATTTGATTTGGACATAATTCCAAATCCAACCGTTAGATTTCAAATTTCTAATATTCATTGGAAAGCTCTTTTCGATACGAACCCAACGGTTCCGGTTTTAGGAGAATCCGACGGTCGGATCTCCCGCAATGTCCGTTTGAAATAAATGGTCGAAATTCACGAACTGCCGCGGCGCGGCGCGTTCTATTCAGGCCATTATATATATAATATATATATATATATTATATATATTTCGTCGATTTCTATTTAAAACGAATTTTATAAATCGTTTTAAATTCGTTTTCAAAACCATTTCAACACTACATTCAATTTCAAATCGATTTGATTTCAATTCAATTCTAATTCTAATTCGATTTCACTTTAATTTTATTTGAATTCATTTCTATTTTATTCGAATTCAAATTCACTTTCTATTCAATTCAAATTCTAATTCGTTTCCTATTCAATTCGATTCGAGTTCATTTTCTATTCAATTCGAATCGAATTTATTTTATATTCGATTCGAATTCATTTCAAATTGATTCAATAAAATTTCAATTTCAATTTTATTCTAATTCAATTTGAATTTCATTTCAAAATATTAGATTTTGAAATCACTTTTCCATATTCATTATAAAACGAATAAAATCGATATAAATATCGTTCGCGTCTAAATAACACATCTCTACTCAACGCGGCTTTATATATTTCAAAAACTTCTTTATTCTATTCAACAAATGAATATTTATCCCATTCAACACACGAATCTATATTTCTTTCAACACACGACTAATCTCAACACATGAGTACTGTCAACACATCACTATTTTTGTTGTGTAAAATATTTTATAAAACTAAGGTATCTATCGTTTGATTTTCAATTAGACTCCTACTGAGAAGTAGTTCTAATTTTAAATATGATAAAGATGTAAATTTCATTGTATAAAATATTTCACTCAACACCTGGACATCGTCAACACATGACTATTTTTATATTCAACACATGAATTTTCTTTTATAATATTTATTATTTTCTCGATTGGAATGAGGCCCAATCAATCACCATATAATGTTAATTATACGGATTTCCATACAACACATGTATATAATAGCATTGAAAAATAATCAACCATCAACCAAAGTGCACTACACTGTATAAGCATCAAATATAGATATCTAACGCTTATAACAGCCTGTCAATCAATCGATCGACATATTTAATCAATCAGGATGAGTGAACTTCAAATTTCATCCCAACACCCGTGTGGGGTTTCAAACAATCAAACACAGATTTTATTTGTGCAGTTGGGCGATGTGTAAAATTTATCGACCCAATCAATATCAGTCAAATCAGTGTATATAAACAAATCAGCCGATTTGTTTATAAATATTTATTTATTTACTTTCACGTTAAAAATTATATTTTTAACGACAAAAATATTTATTTCAACACTTGAATTTCTATTCAGTTCATTTATACAATAAAAATGATATTTTTATTTTTCTAACATATTTTAGAAAATTTCGGCGGCATAACGGCACGATACTAGAAACGGGACAAGGCCTAGCCTTATCCCCGGTCTAGTGAAGGCCCACGCCATTTACACATCAATCAAATCCATTTCAATTCACCAAACAATTCAATTCAAACCCAACAAACTAACCAACTACTCAACCAAACAATTTAACAAACAAGCCATCCATGGTCTGTGGATGACGGGTGTCGGGTGCTACTAAGCACCGTCTGCATCCTAGTATATATATATAACTAGAAAAAGAAATTTAAGAGTGAGAAGTTCTCACCGATAGCTATCCAATACCACGACTCTTCATTGATAAAAATCTTCTTCATTCTCGCCTTTTTATCCTCTTCGTTGCCCGTAGTCACTACATATATAAAAATCACACATTTTTATATTTTGATGTCTCTTAAAATAAAATCACATTTTTATTTATTCACTTCCAATTTAAAATCATATTTTTATAATCACTTCATATATTTAAAAATCGAATTTTTACTATGCTATTCAATATATAAAAATCCCATTTCAAAAATATAGATTTCGCCTTTATAAAAATAAAGTTTTCGCCTTTATGAAAATAAAGTTTTCGCCTTTATGAAAATAAAGTTTTCGCCTTTATGAAAATAAAGTTTCATCTTTATAAAAATAAAGATTTCATCATTATAAAAATTACCACTTTATCTCAACGTATATAAAATAAAAATCAGATTTTTATTTCGTTACATACACAAAGATGATATTTTTATGTTCTCTATCCTATAAAGATTATATTTTTAATACTTCAAAAATATAAAAATCATATTTTGATTATCTTCCTTATATAAAAATTATATTTTTACTTCACTACTCATCTCAAAATATCGTCTTTTATGTTTTAAAAATATCGTCTTTTATGTTTTAAAAATATCGTCTTTTATGTTTTAAAAATCAAACTTTTATGTTTTAAAAATATCGTCTTTTATGTTTTAAAAATCAAACTTTTATGTTTTAAAAATATCGTCTTTTATGTTTTAAAAATCAAACTTTTATGTTTTAAAAATCAAACTTTTATGTTTTAAAAATCAAACTTTTATGTTTTAAAAATCAAATTTTTATGTTTTAAAAATCAAATTTTGAAAAATAAATAATAAAGTAAATAGAGTATATAAATAAAAACAAAATTAACATAAAAAGAAAACTTACAGTGTTCGATAAGGGGGGGGGAAGGTGCGCTCGAGTTCAGGAGGGGGCTGCGGTGCCTGGCGTCGGTCGTGGGGGCCACAGGGGGTCGGGCGTCGCAGGCGAAGGGAAGGGGAGGAGGAAGAAGAAAGGAGGCGGGGGATAGGATGGCAGAAGACGAGGGGGGGGGGCGATGTCTTCGTCGATTTGGGGGAGGGGTTCCGCGGTTTTGGCAGAGGGGGGCGCCACGTCGATCGAGGGGAAGAGCGCGGGGGGGGGGGGGGGGGGGGGGGGCTTGGTGGTAGCGGCGCCGCCCATGGCGCGGTGGCGGCTTCATCGGAGGAGCGACGAGCTCCTCCGCCCTTTTTCTTTTTTTCTTTTTCTTTTTTTTCTTTTTCTCTGTTGAATGTAAACGAGAAAAAGGGGGGCCAGGGGTATTATATATATTTTATATTTATTTATTTATTCATTTTAAATTTCAAAAAGGTACTTTAAAATACGAACTTGAAATCAAGCCCACCGACTGTCGTCCATAGCTAATTACCCCCATTCTGAACACAATGGGATATGTATCGCAATCTGATTTGATCGTTTCGATCAGTTTCTGTTGAATTTACATTTAAATCACTATATTGAATTTTTAAACGTACATTTCAAATTACCGGGGTCACATATTAACTTTAAAAATTCCAGAAAAATATTTTCTAGCTTCGTATTGACGATACGGTCATAACAAAACTGGTTTCGTCGAATTCTGAGAACGTTGGAAAAATGGCCATTTTCCAGTCGATTAAATTCAACTGAAATGGTCCAAACGCGTTTTCCTTTGCCATGCTCACATATTGATTCGAAAAATTACGAAATTTAAAACCTAGCAATAATTTGACACTGCGGATCCAACAAAAGTGGTTTCGTCGAAATCCGAGGTCATTTGCAAAATGTCCATTTTTAAGGGCCTGAATTCCATAGCGACTATTCAGAATTTTCAACTGGACATATCTTTTGATTCTCGCTACGAAATTTTGATTTTTCGGATTCGTTGGAAAGATCTTATCAATAAGATCCTAATGTTTTTGGTTTCACTAAAATCCGGATTGTTTTGCACCCGGTACATTCAATTGAAGTTTGAAATCGAATTATCGAACTACCGCGCCATTTTCAATTCTATTTATAATTATATATAAATATTTATATTCTAACGACGACGCGTATAATATATACGTCGAATTCTATTCAAAATAAATTTCTTGTCGATATTATTTAAAATAATCCATTTTAAATATTCAAAATTCGCTAAAATCGCCAAAATAAAAAATTTTAAACTGGCCCAGATTTTCGGGTTATTACATTATATTAGAAATCACATTTTTAATAATGCTTCATATATTTAAAAATCACATTTTTAATACAACGCTATATATATAAAAATCAGATTTTTATTCAATGTTATATATATATATTAAAATTTTCATTTTTAAATCGCTTTACATATATTAAAAATCCTATTTTTATTCTATGCTAATATATATAAAAATCACATTTTTATAATGCTACTATACATAAAAAAATCATATTTTTTAAAATAATGTTTTCTATAAAAAAAATCTCACTTTTTTATACGTTGTAATAGAAATAAAAATCATACTTTTATTTTAAAGCTATATATATATATATATATATATATATAACCCATATTTTTATTTCAAAGCAGTTTAAATAAAACTCATTTCTAAAACAATGATTTTTAATATAAAAACCGATTTTAAACTATGTGCTCTAATTAAATTAATCAAACAAAAAGAAATGCACCTTTTTTCTTCTAAATATTCGATCTTCGTTGGAGGAGGGTTCACTAAGCGGTGGTGCAGGCGGGGCAGTGGCAGAATGGTGGTGCCAGAGGAGGGTGGTGGCGGCTATTTTAAGGATTTGGGGGCTGCGCAGTTTTAATTGGGGAAGGAGGAGAGAGGGAGGTCGGAGGTTAGGGGGGTGGCCGTGAGGGAGGGCGACACATCTGGGGAGGTCGACGGTGGCGTGGTGGCGTCCGGGGGGGGGGGGGTGGCGGGATGGAGGGGAAGGCGACGGGGTCGAACGAGATCGAGACTGGATTCTTTTTTACTTTTTTTTATTCTAATCGTCGTTGACTAAGAGAGAAAGAAAGGGGGGTATTATATAATTATATTATTACATTATTTTAATTTCCAAAAAGGTTACTTTTTCATTTGAACTCCAAATCGAACCCTCCAACTGTCGCCCTTAGTGTAATACCACCATTTCGGACACAATGGGATATGTATGGTAAGCCAATTCAATTGTTACGACCAGTTTTCTTTAAAATTAAAATATATTTCAATGCATATATATATATATTGAATTTAAACGTACATTTTAATTTACTAAGGCCACATACTGACTCCAAAAATGAAACGACCCGCAAATCCGTGCTATCTGAGTTGACTAATAACACTACACGTCCAACCCAAATAACACAGAAATACGAACCATTATTAGAAAGAAGTTAGAGGGTGAGAATTAGAAAGATAGAAATATTAGAATAGAAGAAAACGAAGATCACAACTCACAGCGGAACGAATAAAATATATTATATAACATAACTTTTGAAATACAAATCAGTAACTTTATATACATACCATCATCAGAGCACAACAGTCATTTCTGGAACAGTTATAAACACCTGTTTCCAGATACAAACAAGGTCTACAGCGGAATATATGATAGTCTATAGCTAACTGGTGAAGCCTCCTGCTTCCAGCTCCTTCAAATGAATCTGTGAAATCCCGACTACTTGACTGCCCGTACAAATTTGGGCACCCAAGAGTTTAGGGAAAACAAAACAAAATAAACTCTGGGTCAGTCATGGGACTGGTGTGAGTAAACTCCAACCACTTGTTTAACTTTTAAAAATCCTTTCAAAGGAAAAGGTAATAGTAAGACCAGCCCACACATAAACATGGACGGCTTTTACCTTACTATAACCCAAAACACTTTGATACGAAAATCCAGTGATATTATAATAATGTCTACATCAAATAAATTACCAAATAGCAGAACGCTTGCATCTCACGCTCCACGTATATAGTATAAAATCAAAAACCGCATGGCGCTTATTGGAGATTGGATTTCCAACATGACAAGGTATGGGACCACCTTCCGATGATGTATCTCTAGAGGCGAATACACCTGGGTTCAACAAGAACGTCTTGCAACCCGGCCCTCACATGACCGACCACTCATTTCGCTTGAGTGTATCGAATGTATATCACCAACGGTTGGACTCAAACCACCGTTTCCCGAATGGGCAGAATCGATAGATTTAGAAACAAAAGGAATTTCTCTAGATAGGTGATTATACACCCTAATGGGTGCGACCCACATAGCCATGCTGCCTGCCCGATTTTTGTCCTTTTCCGGTTGTTGAGGCCTGAGGCTACGAATACTTACCATTCATTGATAGCATCCTCACTTTGAATGCCACATTGTCAGATCCGTTAATCACTAGTTGAGTTTGCACAAATATTCTGGATATTATGCTAAGGGATAAATCCGTTGCAACCATATACATTCATACAGACCAACCCATTTGATCATTGGAAATACTCTGTCAGACATTCGTCCATATACGTTCGTTCTGGGATTGAACGAAACCGAAGGCACTATTTCTATTACTAGAAAAGCCCTTGCACTTTACTCCGTCTTCAATATATTCAGCATACTTGGTTCGCAACGCTTATGCCGATACGGAGTGGTTCTTCGGATAATAATCCAACCGGTCTCTCCATATTGACAACGATGGTCAAAAACTTCGATAGTCTGTGATTTAACTATCGAATGAAAACAAGTGTTCAATCAACATATCAAACAAATCACTGGGCTCTTTAATTAATATTCATTAATTAAATCTCTTCTCCAATTCCTTATCAATATTTGTTAACCAAATATTTCAATAATCAATCTTGGCCCTTTACGCTATTTTTGATTTCGTTTCCTTGTCGAATTCTATATATATCGATATATAGATTTCTAATTGTCAAATTTCTTAAAAATATTCTAACTCCTTAAATTTCCGGAAAAATTCGCCATAACCTCCCCTGTATCGGGAGCATCGGGAAATTTCAAATAGCTTCCCGGTATCTTCTCCAATCAAAAAGGAAAAGAAAAAGCCAAGCGGCTTGCCGATACGGCGCATAAAACCCATATGGAAATTAAACGTGTACCTTTTTGTCGAGCACATAAATTTAAATCTTCATATACTCCATCCCATATCTATTTAACACCTGTTTACCTGTTTCCAATTCAATTCAAGACTATCTAACCGATTGAATTCAGTTCCGCCCATTTATTCTTTAAATCGGTCATTTTGCCTATTTCACTTCTTTGTTTGAACATAACATGTTCAAACAAAATATTTAATTAGCTTATAACCAAATTGAATCCCAAGTTCCCAATTCTAGCTTCCCTTTCGATTTCGAATAAAATTTTCAAATCGAATTCACTTATTCCATGCCCAATATCAATTCAAAATCCCATTTAACTAATTTCTATCCAAATTAGTTAGTTCTATTCAAAGTCAAAAATCTTATTTCTGTTTCAAAATCAAACTCATTACTTCACTTGAGTTCACATATAATTACAACTCAAAATCTGAAATTTCCTAAATAAAATTTCGAATTTTATTCGTTTAAAATTCTTTTATAAAACTAAATAAATCGTTATGGGTTTAAAACGATTTTGGCGCTGTTTTTCTGAAAATTTGATTTTTACATATCTCAAAATCTATACGACGAAATCCAGATTTTTCTCTTCCATTAGAAAACTATTATCAAACCGGTCCTGACGTTTCTTGTTTCGAAGAATTCCGACCCCAATTGAGTTCTGTATACTCAATTGAAGTTCGAGTCGCCAATTTACGAACTGCAGCGCTGCGGCGAGTTCGTTTTAATTATATTTATATATATAAACTTTTAAACTTCGTTTGAATGAAATTCAATTCCATTCTGATTTTAATATATTCAAATCCATAGTTTCAATTCCATTTGAATTCCTTTGTTCAAATCCCATAGTTAATTCTATTTCGAGTTCTATTTGAAATTCTATTTTCAAAGTTTTAATTCAAGTTCTACTTTGAAATTCTACATTTGAATTTCCTTATTCAAATCCCATTTCCAATCTCCATTTAAATTTCTATACTCAAATCTATTTTCATTCTATTAGAATTTCAAATCTCATATTAAACTTCACTTTGAATTCAAATACCATATTTAAATTTCTCTTGAATTCAAATTCTATATTTATATCCCTTGGATTCAAATTCTAGATTTATATCTCTTGAATTCCAATTCTGGATTTAAACTCCATTCTCAAATTTTGTTTGAAATTCCTATATTTAAAGTCTATTTGAATTCTCGAATATCCCAACTCCATTTTAATTCTAATTGAAATTCAAATATTCAAACTCCATTCTATCTAAATGTTTTCAAATTTATTTGAAATTCCCAATATTTCAATTTATATTTTCTTTTATTTGAAATTCCATTTTTGAATTTCCTTTATTCCAATCCCATTTGAATTCCTTTGAATTCAAATTCTATTTCAAAACTATTCCTATTTTGAAATCCTATTTCAATTCTACCTTGAAATCCTATTTTCAAAGTTTATTTCAAATTCTATTTTGAAATCTCATATTCAAATTTCTACTTGAATTTCTATATTCAATTCCATGTTCAAATTCAACACTTGAATTTCTATTTTCAAATCTCTATTCAAATCTCATATTTAAATTCCATTCAAATCTTTATTCAAATTTCACATTTGAATTCTTCTTTGAAATTCTATATTTCAAATTCTATTCAATGCTTCTTTGAAATTCTATATTTCAAATTCTATTTTGAAATTCTACATTGAAATCTCTATTTGAATTTCTTTATTCGAATTCCTTTGAATTCAAATTTTATTTTAATTTCTTGAATTCAAATTCTATTTTTCCATTCTAATTTCGTCTATTCAAATTCTATTTGAACTTCTATTTGAATTTCTAGTATTCAATCTCCTTTTAAAATGCAAACATTTAAATTCCTTTTCTAATTCTACTATTCAAATGTTATACTCAAATTTCATTTGAGTTATATATTTAAAAATTCCATTTCACATCCTGTTTTGAAATTTCATTTCAAATTCCAATTTCACACTTGTATTTCTATTTCTGAATTATCAAATGATAATTCTTTTCACTTCAATTATAACTTCGTTATAAAAGAGCTATTTATAAACTTCGTTTAAAAAGAAACTACTTGTTTTATTTTTTCAAAACAAGTTTATATTTTTGTTCCATTTAAAAATTTTAAATTCTATTTAAAAATAGAATTTTCCATTTTAAATCTCAAATCTCCTTTTAATTGGCCCAGTGATATTTAAAAAAAAATCAAATCACCCAATTTTCCAATCATTTGGATTTTAACACATCATATATGAATATATATGAAATCAAACAAACAACAAACAAATAATATATTTTTGAGGAATCCAGTTGGATTCCT
This sequence comes from Allium sativum, assembly GCA_030737875.1. Taxonomy (NCBI): domain Eukaryota; kingdom Viridiplantae; phylum Streptophyta; class Magnoliopsida; order Asparagales; family Amaryllidaceae; genus Allium; species Allium sativum. The sequence goes on from CM060926.1 coordinate 912,829,278, forward strand.
CCAACCTGTTTTTCCTGCATCCACAGATGTTAGCACATAAATAATACCCATTCTGCTTCGTGGCAGAATATCGCGGTATAGAAGGTCATCCACTAATCATAGCGTGGGGCGTATAGGGTAATCATCCGCTATGAAACTGCGGGCATCCGCTAATGAGACTGCGGGAATCCAACCAATCAATCAACCCAATATATATATATATAGCCTAAATAACTAATATATATAAAACAACCATAAAGCATTCACACAAACAACAAACAATTATTTTTAATGAAATAAAAATAATTCTAAAGGTGAGTGAGATTTACTCACCGTGATTTTCCTTTTCTGATTATCCCATTTATTTCCATGTTGTCGTATTTATGAACCTACTCGAATTGTCTCAACCGAATCTAGTTCGCACCTATGATTTATTTAAATTTTATCCATCGATAAATCATTTATTTATTTAAATTAAATACTATAGTGAATAAATCAATTATACTATGTAAATTAAATTCGTTAAAACGATTACCTTATCGCCTCGACCAACTGAACACCCTAGCAATCGTTGACTGCAATGATCCAACCCCACTGAAATCGAACCCAAAACAGCTCCATCTCGAAACTGTGATCATCCCTTAAAAACTGCACCAACCCACTGCAGCATTTCATCGAATACCTCGCTGTCAATCACCATTCCCTTCTCTACCACTCCTCACTACTGTTTCCCAACCACCCAGTTCAACACCTGACAGTTGAACTCCATCCCCTATCGAGCCAGTTCCTGTAATGAGCATCGACCTTCCTCATTCGACAACCGCATAAAATCAGATCGAGCCCTCCTTCTGCTACAGTGAACTCGTGAATTCAACCAACATCGAACTTCCCTACGTTTTTGCCAACTCGTGCTCATCCTTACTCCTTCCTGAATCAGCGGCCATCTTTTCCTCATTACTCGCACCTTACTTCGCGAGTTCCACTTGACGATGGCCTTCAGGAGTCTCGCGATAGAATCGCGATTCCCAATTGTCCCCCTTCTGATAGTATCGCAATGAATGGACTGGAAGGCAAAAGGGATTCACGAATTCTGGCTTCTGGATTTTAGAATTAGGTTTGGAAATTGTTTTCGGTTTTGACTGGAAAATGAAATTTGAAAGAAAGGGGAAGACATCGAAATGGTTTGAGAATGGAGAACTAAAACTGAAGACGCTGACCATTTTATAGACGTGAATGTGAGACAGCCGTACTCGCCATTTCAAATCCTACTTTACTTTGTAACCAAGGTGGAAGACCATTTGTGCAGCTCGATGAAGGCATAGCTATGTGACTTTATTTATGTCTGCGTTAGAAAGGAAAGTAGGTCGGCTGAAGAGAAATGGAAAAGATTTTTGATTAGATATTATTTTAATTGAATAATTAAAATATCTCGCGGCCTCTTACTTGTAATTACTGAACCGCTATTTAACACAACGATTGACGTTACCAGATTCTAGCACTATTCTGGACTTAACAACATGGGTTTTAAAATTAAATTCGATTATCTGGAGAAGATACGAATTTTAAACTGACGGTTTAAATTAAAATTGATTAAATTATTAACTTGATTTCAAACAATGAAATTCATCGATAATAAATTTTCATTATTGTTCTGATTCAAATAGAATTTATATTAATCGACGGAATTATTTTGATTCAGTTTTAACCGCGAATTCAATTATTACTGTTTCATATTACGATAGTTAATGTATTCGATATTAAATCGTATATCGATTATTAAACCGATAAATTCCATAATAAAAATCCATTTATATTCGAATCAATATTTAAAACCATACTAAATATTTAAAATAAACTGTTCAAAAATCTGGGTCGTTACATTCTTCCCCCCTTAAAATAATTTCGTCCTCGAAATTGCTAAGGTAGGAAAAAAAATGGTACAAATCCATTACTTTTCAAAAATTCACTTTTGTTGAAACTCAACTCCTTATATTTCAACAAATTCAATTCTACCAAAACTTTTGGTTTTGATTCATATTGCACCTCACCTTTGCTTCCATTCATTCTATTTGAATGGTTTACAACTAATATATTCGTATCCAATTCATATCCCATTCATATGAATTCAAATTTAATCACATTGATTCTAATCAATGTATTCACTTCGATCCATTTTAACTTTCTTGAGTTAAATTTAAATTTCAGAATTCAAATCCCTGGGTTTCTATTTCAAATCCTTCTGAAATCACATAAATATATACATATATTTATTTTCATTTCAAATTCAAAACATTTGAATTTTTTTAAACCACTTGTTTTCTTTCAAACAAATTTCCATCCAAAAACTTTTTCTAAGGTATCAATTCATCACTTAGAAACTCGGTAATGAACACTGATGATGTTGCAATCATCATCAGAATAATTTCCCAGCCACTGAAGTGAGTTCAGTGCTTTAATTATTTCAAAATCCATTCAAATATGATTTCGATTCAAATCTTTTCAAATTAATGCTATATTACTTTAACATACTTTGAAAAATATTTTCCAATTTCCCAGGATTTTGAATTCTCAATTCTGGTTTGAATTTAATTCTAATTCATCTCATTTGTATATTTAATTCCTATACAAATTCTATTTGGTTATAAATAACCATTCCAATTTTATAATCTCATTTGATTATAAACTTAACAATCAACACATCCATATAATAATAATTCTAGAAAATTATTCTTTCTATATCAAAATAGAAATTTTGGGTAAAATTATTTTATCTACCCACTTGGAAACAATACCATGTTGTATTTTCTGTTCAAGTGTTTAGAAATTCCTATCGACTTCGTGGCGTCCCACGATTCGACCAGAATTCATAAACCACTCAACAGACTAGCCAACACAATATAAAACAATTTTTATATCAATTTACAAATACGCTCTCTCGTATATATACACTTAACTCATTCTAGGGTACTACTGACCCTATCTCTAATGAGCACATGCCACACAAGCCTAGGTATTCGCTCAACCTATGCTCTGATACCAACTGAAACGACCCGCAAATCCGTGCTATCTGAGTTGACTAATAACACTACACGTCCAACCCAAATAACACAGAAATACGAACCATTATTAGAAAGAAGTTAGAGGGTGAGAATTAGAAAGATAGAAATATTAGAATAGAAGAAAACGAAGATCACAACTCACAGCGGAACGAATAAAATATATTATATAACATAACTTTTGAAATACAAATCAGTAACTTTATATACATACCATCATCAGAGCACAACAGTCATTTCTGAACAGTTATAAACACCTGTTTCCAGATACAAACAAGGTCTACAGCGGAATATATGATAGTCTATAGCTAACTGGTGAAGCCTCCTGCTTCCAGCTCCTTCAAATGAATCTGTGAAATCCCGACTACTTGACTGCCCGTACAAATTTGGGCACCCAAGAGTTTAGGGAAAACAAAACAAAATAAACTCTGGGCCAGTCATGGGACTGGTGTGAGTAAACTCCAACCACTTGTTTAACTTTTAAAAATCCTTTCAAAGGAAAAGGTAATAGTAAGACCAGCCCACACATAAACATGGACGGCTTTTACCTTACTATAACCCAAAACACTTTGATACGAAAATCCAGTGATATTATAATAATGTCTACATCAAATAAATTACCAAATAGCAGAACGCTTGCATCTCACGCTCCACGTATATAGTATAAAATCAAAAACCGCATGGCGCTTATTGGAGATTGGATTTCCAACATGACAAGGTATGGGACCACCTTCCGATGATGTATCTCTAGAGGCGAATACACCTGGGTTCAACAAGAACGTCTTGCAACCCGGCCCTCACATGACCGACCACTCATTTCGCTTGAGTGTATCGAATGTATATCACCAACGGTTGGACTCAAACCACCGTTTCCCGAATGGGCAGAATCGATAGATTTAGAAACAAAAGGAATTTCTCTAGATAGGTGATTATACACCCTAATGGGTGCGACCCACATAGCCATGCTGCCTGCCCGATTTTTGTCCTTTTCCGGTTGTTGAGGCCTGAGGCTACGAATACTTACCATTCATTGATAGCATCCTCACTTTGAATGCCACATTGTCAGATCCGTTAATCACTAGTTGAGTTTGCACAAATATTCTGGATATTATGCTAAGGGATAAATCCGTTGCAACCATATACATTCATACAGACCAACCCATTTGATCATTGGAAATACTCTGTCAGACATTCGTCCATATACGTTCGTTCTGGGATTGAACGAAACCGAAGGCACTATTTCTATTACTAGAAAAGCCCTTGCACTTTACTCCGTCTTCAATATATTCAGCATACTTGGTTCGCAACGCTTATGCCGATACGGAGTGGTTCTTCGGATAATAATCCAACCGGTCTCTCCATATTGACAACGATGGTCAAAAACTTCGATAGTCTGTGATTTAACTATCGAATGAAAACAAGTGTTCAATCAACATATCAAACAAATCACTGGGCTCTTTAATTAATATTCATTAATTAAATCTCTTCTCCAATTCCTTATCAATATTTGTTAACCAAATATTTCAATAATCAATCTTGGCCCTTTACGCTATTTTTGATTTCGTTTCCTTGTCGAATTCTATATATATCGATATATAGATTTCTAATTGTCAAATTTCTTAAAAATATTCTAACTCCTTAAATTTCCGGAAAAATTCGCCATAACCTCCCCTGTATCGGGAGCATCGGGAAATTTCAAATAGCTTCCCGGTATCTTCTCCAATCAAAAAGGAAAAGAAAAAGCCAAGCGGCTTGCCGATACGGCGCATAAAACCCATATGGAAATTAAACGTGTACCTTTTTGTCGAGCACATAAATTTAAATCTTCATATACTCCATCCCATATCTATTTAACACCTGTTTACCTGTTTCCAATTCAATTCAAGACTATCTAACCGATTGAATTCAGTTCCGCCCATTTATTCTTTAAATCGGTCATTTTGCCTATTTCACTTCTTTGTTTGAACATAACATGTTCAAACAAAATATTTAATTAGCTTATAACCAAATTGAATCCCAAGTTCCCAATTCTAGCTTCCCTTTCGATTTCGAATAAAATTTTCAAATCGAATTCACTTATTCCATGCCCAATATCAATTCAAAATCCCATTTAACTAATTTCTATCCAAATTAGTTAGTTCTATTCAAAGTCAAAAATCTTATTTCTGTTTCAAAATCAAACTCATTACTTCACTTGAGTTCACATATAATTACAACTCAAAATCTGAAATTTCCTAAATAAAATTTCGAATTTTATTCGTTTAAAATTCTTTTATAAAACTAAATAAATCGTTATGGGTTTAAAACGATTTTGGCGCTGTTTTTCTGAAAATTTGATTTTTACATATCTCAAAATCTATACGACGAAATCCAGATTTTTCTCTTCCATTAGAAAACTATTATCAAACCGGTCCTGACGTTTCTTGTTTCGAAGAATTCCGACCCCAATTGAGTTCTGTATACTCAATTGAAGTTCGAGTCGCCAATTTACGAACTGCAGCGCTGCGGCGAGTTCGTTTTAATTATATTTATATATATAAACTTTTAAACTTCGTTTGAATGAAATTCAATTCCATTCTGATTTTAATATATTCAAATCCATAGTTTCAATTCCATTTGAATTCCTTTGTTCAAATCCCATAGTTAATTCTATTTCGAGTTCTATTTGAAATTCTATTTTCAAAGTTTTAATTCAAGTTCTACTTTGAAATTCTACATTTGAATTTCCTTATTCAAATCCCATTTCCAATCTCCATTTAAATTTCTATACTCAAATCTATTTTCATTCTATTAGAATTTCAAATCTCATATTAAACTTCACTTTGAATTCAAATACCATATTTAAATTTCTCTTGAATTCAAATTCTATATTTATATCCCTTGGATTCAAATTCTAGATTTATATCTCTTGAATTCCAATTCTGGATTTAAACTCCATTCTCAAATTTTGTTTGAAATTCCTATATTTAAAGTCTATTTGAATTCTCGAATATCCCAACTCCATTTTAATTCTAATTGAAATTCAAATATTCAAACTCCATTCTATCTAAATGTTTTCAAATTTATTTGAAATTCCCAATATTTCAATTTATATTTTCTTTTATTTGAAATTCCATTTTTGAATTTCCTTTATTCCAATCCCATTTGAATTCCTTTGAATTCAAATTCTATTTCAAAACTATTCCTATTTTGAAATCCTATTTCAATTCTACCTTGAAATCCTATTTTCAAAGTTTATTTCAAATTCTATTTTGAAATCTCATATTCAAATTTCTACTTGAATTTCTATATTCAATTCCATGTTCAAATTCAACACTTGAATTTCTATTTTCAAATCTCTATTCAAATCTCATATTTAAATTCCATTCAAATCTTTATTCAAATTTCACATTTGAATTCTTCTTTGAAATTCTATATTTCAAATTCTAATCAATGCTTCTTTGAAATTCTATATTTCAAATTCTATTTTGAAATTCTACATTGAAATCTCTATTTGAATTTCTTTATTCGAATTCCTTTGAATTCAAATTTTATTTTAATTTCTTGAATTCAAATTCTATTTTTCCATTCTAATTTCGTCTATTCAAATTCTATTTGAACTTCTATTTGAATTTCTAGTATTCAATCTCCTTTTAAAATGCAAACATTTAAATTCCTTTTCTAATTCTACTATTCAAATGTTATACTCAAATTTCATTTGAGTTATATATTTAAAAATTCCATTTCACATCCTGTTTTGAAATTTCATTTCAAATTCCAATTTCACACTTGTATTTCTATTTCTGAATTATCAAATGATAATTCTTTTCACTTCAATTATAACTTCGTTATAAAAGAGCTATTTATAAACTTCGTTTAAAAAGAAACTACTTGTTTTATTTTTTCAAAACAAGTTTATATTTTTATTCCATTTAAAAATTTTAAATTCTATTTAAAAATAGAATTTTCCATTTTAAATCTCAAATCTCCTTTTAATTGGCCCAGTGATATTTAAAAAAAAATCAAATCACCCAATTTTCCAATCATTTGGATTTTAACACATCATATATGAATATATATGAAATCAAACAAACAACAAACAAATAATATATTTTTGAGGAATCCAGTTGGATTCCTCCAACCTGTTTTTCCTGCATCCACAGATGTTAGCACATAAATAATACCCATTCTGCTTCGTGGCAGAATATCGCGGTATAGAAGGTCATCCACTAATCATAGCGTGGGGCGTATAGGGTAATCATCCGCTATGAAACTGCGGGCATCCGCTAATGAGACTGCGGGAATCCAACCAATCAATCAACCCAATATATATATATATAGCCTAAATAACTAATATATATAAAACAACCATAAAGCATTCACACAAACAACAAACAATTATTTTTAATGAAATAAAAATAATTCTAAAGGTGAGTGAGATTTACTCACCGTGATTTTCCTTTTCTGATTATCCCATTTATTTCCATGTTGTCGTATTTATGAACCTACTCGAATTGTCTCAACTGAATCCAGTTCGCACCTATGATTTATTTAAATTTTATCCATCGATAAATCATTTATTTATTTAAATTAAATACTATAGTGAATAAATCAATTATACTATGTAAATTAAATTCGTTAAAACGATTACCTTATCGCCTCGACCAACTGAACACCCTAGCAATCGTTGACTGCAATGATCCAACCCCACTGAAATCGAACCCAAAACAGCTCCATCTCGAAACTGTGATCATCCCTTAAAAACTGCACCAACCCACTGCAGCATTTCATCGAATACCTCGCTGTCAATCACCATTCCCTTCTCTACCACTCCTCACTACTGTTTCCCAACCACCCAGTTCAACACCTGACAGTTGAACTCCATCCCCTATCGAGCCAGTTCCTGTAATGAGCATCGACCTTCCTCATTCGACAACCGCATAAAATCAGATCGAGCCCTCCTTCTGCTACAGTGAACTCGTGAATTCAACCAACATCGAACTTCCCTACGTTTTTGCCAACTCGTGCTCCTCCTTACTCCTTCCTGAATCAGCGGCCATCTTTTCCTCATTACTCGCACCTTACTTCACGAGTTCCACTTGACGATGGCCTTCAGGAGTCTCGCGATAGAATCGCGATTCCCAATTGTCCCCCTTCTGATAGTATCGCAATGAATGGACTGGAAGGCAAAAGGGATTCACGAATTCTGGCTTCTGGATTTTAGAATTAGGTTTGGAAATTGTTTTCGGTTTTGACTGGAAAATGAAATTTGAAAGAAAGGGGAAGACATCGAAATGGTTTGAGAATGGAGAACTAAAACTGAAGACGCTGACCATTTTATAGACGTGAATGTGAGACAGCCGTACTCGCCATTTCAAATCCTACTTTACTTTGTAACCAAGGTGGAAGACCATTTGTGCAGCTCGATGAAGGCATAGCTATGTGACTTTATTTATGTCTGCGTTAGAAAGGAAAGTAGGTCGGCTGAAGAGAAATGGAAAAGATTTTTGATTAGATATTATTTTAATTGAATAATTAAAATATCTCGCGGCCTCTTACTTGTAATTACTGAACCGCTATTTAACACAACGATTGACGTTACCAGATTCTAGCACTATTCTGGACTTAACAACATGGGTTTTAAAATTAAATTCGATTATCTGGAGAAGATACGAATTTTAAACTGACGGTTTAAATTAAAATTGATTAAATTATTAACTTGATTTCAAACAATGAAATTCATCGATAATAAATTTTCATTATTGTTCTGATTCAAATAGAATTTATATTAATCGACGGAATTATTTTGATTCAGTTTTAACCGCGAATTCAATTATTACTGTTTCATATTACGATGGTTAATGTATTCGATATTAAATCGTATATCGATTATTAAACCGATAAATTCCATAATAAAAATCCATTTATATTCGAATCAATATTTAAAACCATACTAAATATTTAAAATAAACTGTTCAAAAATCTGGGTCGTTACAAAAAACTCCTGAAAAATAAATCTAGTTATGTTTTGATGATACGGTCCTAGCAAAACTAATTTCGTCGAACGTGGAGACCATTTAAAAAATGGTCATTTTCCAATCGATTAAATTCAAACTGAAATTACCAAACGCGTTTAACTTCACCACGCTCACATATCAATTTCAAAAATTATGAAAATTCGAATATAGCAATAATTTTACATTCCGGATCCAACAAAAGTGGTTTCATCGAAATTGGAGGTCGTTTGCAAAATGGCTATTTTTAAGGGCTATTTATATATTAAAATATATATAAATTCCATAGCGACTATTTTAAATTTTAAACTGGATATAACTTTTTAATTTATTTTATGAAATCTCAGTTTCTTACATTCGTTAGAAATATATAGTTAAACAGATTCAAATATTTCTTGTTTCGTCCAATTCTGACTTATATTGAATTATGTATAATTAAAATAAAAATTTTCGTTCTAACTTCAATTTAAATAAATTTTTAGTCGTTATTATTTAAAATAAACCATTTTAAATATGCAAAATCCATTAAAATAGCTAAAATAAAAATTTAAATTGGTTCTAAAAATCCGAGTTGTTACACCACCAATAACCACATGAGGTTGAAGAGAACCTTCTTACGAATATATATATATATATATATATTATGATTTTAGGAATTTTGTTTCATTTGATATGAATTTTCAAGGGCCATGATTTCCATTTTTTCTTTCAGAGATGGAGGCTACATACGGTGCTGAAGAACGAAATTAATTAAGGTTAGGAAGGGTTAGGATTATTTATAGGGTGAGAGTATATTTTTTTTATTCAGTTAGTTTATTGAATTTTATCCGATCATTGCCTCCGTTTGTCGTTTAAAAATTTGTATGATTACATACGAATCCCATTTTTCATGAAAATAGACTTACAGTTGTAATTTGACATTATGGACCTAACAAAACTTGTTTCGCTGAATTCTGAGTCTGTTTGCTCGCACAACGTATGTTTAAAGTCAAATTATTGATCGGTTCACATTTAAATTCTATAAGGCCACATACTAACTCCAATTGGCGCGAAATTTAAAATCCAACCATAATTTAATATTCTCGATCCAACAAAATTGGTTCCGTCGAAAACAGAGGTCGTTTGCAAAATGGCTATTTTTAAGGCTTAAACAAAACCAATTAAAATATAAATAAATTCAGAAATAGTTCAATTTAATAAAAATAAATTAATTTTATCGTATATATTCAAATAGTATTAATATCATATAGTTCCAAAGCAAACATACAAGGGTTTATAACTCGATGTTTTCAAAATTCAAGTCAAATCGATATTCGATTTTATAATAAATCCTTTTAGTTTATATAATAAATCGTTATAATTTATAAATGATTTCATAGCTACTTTTTAAAAATTTGATTTGGACATTACTTACAATTTATAAATGATTTCATAAAGACATTTTGAAATTTTGATTTGGACATAACTGACAATTTATTACACGAAATCTCGATTTTCCAATTTCATTAGAAACAATAGTTCAATAGATTTAAATGTTTCTTATTTTACAGAAATCTGACTTATATTGAATTCTTTATACTTTTTTAATGTTCAAAACTAAATTTTTCTGATTACCATGATGTTACGAGTTCGTTTTGTAATTAATATAACTTACACGTTCATATTTCATTTTAAATAAATTTTAAGTCGTTAATCCTCAAAATAATTCGTTTTTGATATTTAAAATCCATTAAATATTTCTTAATAAGTTTGGGCTCGTTACATTCTCCCTCACTTAAAAGGATTTCATCCCCGAAATCGAAGATGGAGCTGAAGGTCATCTACTTAACTAACTCAGCATTCGTTCTACTAACTCAAGTTCTTTTAACATTTTAGTTTCCGAGAACTTCCCCAGTTTCTCGAAATTTGGCTAATGCCTTAAATTCTCAAAAATTTCGCCGTAACCTCCTTTGTACTGGTCAGTCGGTACAACTGCCACTACAAGAAAAGCAGTATTAGCTGCCGATTTTAGCAGCGGAAAATTCCGTCGCTGAATTAGCGATTAATTTTCATGGACTTTGTAAGAGATAATATTTGGACTTTATATGTCAACTTATTTTAAATTATTACTGTTGAATCTTATTTTTTATTGGTAAATAATTGGAAATATCAGCACTTTACCGTCATAAAAAATTTAGCGCTAATTTCCATTGCAGATAGAGGCTGTTTACCGTCGTAAGCATTTTGAAGCTATTTTGCAGCAATTTTTCAACAAATTTACAAAGGACTTTTATATTTATTATTTATATAATGTTTTACATTTGTGTTTTTACTTAGTAATTAATAAGTAAATATAAATTTTAAATAATCATTGTAAATAACATATTAATATTAAATAATAAATAATTACTACTAAAAGTAAATAATATTCAATAGTTAGTATTGATTAATTACTAATTACTATAAAATATAAATAAGTGCTAATAATAATTAATGAAATAGATTGATATTCGCTGCTTAATTAAATTTATTTTGATAATCAATGATTAATAAGTAATCTTTAATATGAATAAAGAAATTACTATTGAGATATTATTAATAAATATTAACTTTTAGTAAATTGATCAGTATGCATTAATTAATAAATAATTTGTAACAACCCGGAAATGCGAGCCAGTTTAAATTTTTTATTTTGGCGAATTTAGCGAATTTTGAATATTTAAATGATTATTTTAAATAATATCGACGAGAAATTTATTTTTAATAGATTCGAACGTATATATTTATATACATCATCGGTAGAAAATAAATAATTATGTATAATTATAAAAGGAATTGAAAATGGCGCGGTAGTTCGATAATTCGATTTCAAACTTCAATTGAATGTACCGGGTGCAAAATAAACCGGATTTTAGCGAAACCAAAAATAGTAGGATCTAATTGAAAATATCTTTCCAACGAATCCGAGAAATCGAAATTTCATAGTGGGAATCAAAAGATATGTCCAATTGAAAATTCAGAATAGTCGCTATGGAATTTCGACCCTTGAAAATAGCCATTTTGCAAACGACCTCGGATTTCGACGAAACCACTTTTGTTGGATCCATGATGTCAAGTTATTGCTAAATTCCAAATTTTGTAATTTTTCGAATCAATATGTGAGCGTGACAAAGGAAAACGCGTTCGACCAGTTTCAGTTGATTATAATCGACTGGAAAAAGGCCATTTTTCAAATGGTCTTAGAATTCGATGAAATTAGTTTTGTTATGACCGTATCGTCAATACGAAGCTAGAAAATATTTTTCAGGGATTTATAGAGTTAGTCTGTGGCCCCAGTAAATTGAAATGCGCGTTCAAATTCAATATATAGAGTTATATTTTGAATTTGGCGAAAACTGATCGAAACAGTAGAATCAGCTTGCGATACATATCCCATTGTGTTCAGAATGTGGGTAATTAGCTAGGGACGACAGGCAGTGGGTCTCGTTTCGAGGTCGAAATTAAAAGTTACTTTTTGTTGAAATTAAATAAATTAAAAAATGAAACTCTCTTCCCTCTCTCCCCTTATTTCCTCTTAGGCCCCCACCCCCCCGATTCATTTTCAAATCAAAAAAAAAAAGGCGCAGCCACCGCCCTTGGCGAACGCCACCCCGACGCGCCGCCCTCCCCTAGACACCCTCCGCCTCAGCCCCTCGAACCCGCCTCTTCCTCCACCCTCCTTCTTCTCCTTCGCGCCCCCCCTCAAATCGCCGCCGCCGTCCAAGGCAAGGCCACTGCCCCCTCCCCTTCTTCTTCTCCTTCCTCCCTACCTCCTTAGGAGGCCACACGCCCCCAAACCCGAAGACCCGTCGCACCCAACAGGAAGCCGTCGCACCCCTATGGCCCACCGATGGCCAGCACCACCCGACGCCCTACCTCCGCCTCTGCGCGAGCACCAACGCCACCCCCTCTGCAGACGAACACTATAAGCTTCCTTTTTTCTTTTTATTTCTATTTTGCTTTGTTTTTATTTAATAAAATCAGTTTGTTTATAAAGTATAAAAATATAATCTTTTATATTGTAGAAGTATAAAAATATAATCCTTTATATTGTAGAAATATAAAAATATAATCTTTTATATTGTAGAAGTATAAAAATATAATCTTTTATATTGCAGAAGTATAAAAATATATTCTTTTATAAAGTAGGAGTATTAAAAATATGGTTTTTATTAAGGTAGAGTAATAAAAATATAATTTTTATATGGGAATGATAGTAAAAATTCGATCTTTATATAAGAAGTAGAAGTATAAAAATATAATTTTTATACAGAGAATAGCGTGATAAAAATAGAAATTTTATCTGTATAGTAACGGTGTAAAAATAGAATTTTATCTATATAGCAGCAGTGTAAAAATAGAATTTTTATCTATATAGTAGCGGTGTAAAAATAGAATTTTTATCCATATAGATTGATAATAAAAATGTGATTTTTATATACATAGCAATAATATAAAAATGTGATTTTTATATATATAGTGGCTACGGGCAACGAAAGTGACAAAAGGCGAGAATAGCGATGACTTCTGCACAAGAAGAGTCATGGCGTTTGGATTAGTTAGTCGGTGAGAACTCCTCACTTTAAATTCCTTTTTCTAGTTATGTATATATATACTAGGATGCAGACGTTGCTTAGCAGCACCTGACACCCGTCATCCACAGACCATGGATGGCTTGTTTGTTTGATTAATGTGTTGTGAAAATTGTTTGTGATGTTGATGTGAAATAGATAATAAAATATATTCATGTGTTGTAATAAATTAATTATCGTTAAAAATATAATTTTTAACGTGAATATGAATATAGTGAGTGCGAAGAAATAAATATTCATTTACAAACCGGACAATTTGTTTATGTACACCTATTTGAAGGATATTGATTGGGACGATAAATTTTACACATCGCCCAACTGCACAAATAATATTTAGTGTTTGTTGATTTGAAACCCCACACGGGTGTTGGGATGATATTTGGCGTACACTAATCCCAATTATTTAACTGTATGTCGATCGATCGGTCGACAGGCTGTGTAAGCGTTAATTATTTATATTTGATGCTTACGCAGTTGTGTGGTGCACCTTGGATGATGGTTGATTGTTTATCGTTGCTATTATATACATGTGTTGTATGGAACCCATATAATTTACGTTATATGGTAATTGATTGGGCCTCATTCCAATCGGGAAAATAATGAATATTATAAAAGAAAATTCATGTGTTGAATATAAAAATAGTCATTGGTTGATGATGTTCATGTGTTGAAACTATTCATGTGTTGAGTAAAATATTTTAACAATAAAATTTACATCTTTATCATATTTAAGATTAGAAGCTACTTCACGGTGGAATCTGATTAAAAATCAAATGATAGATACCATAATTTTATAAAATATATTACATAACAAAAATAGTCATGTGGACAGTACTCATGTGTTGAGGTTAGTCGTGTGTTGAAAGAAATATAGGTTCATGTGTTGAATAGAATAAATATTCATTTGTTGAATAGAATAACGAATTTATTGAATTATATAAAGTCGTGTTGATTAGAGTTGCGCTGTTTTGACGTGAACGATATTTATATCGATTATATTCGTTTTTATAATGAATATAGAAAAGAAAGTAATTCCAAAATATAACGTTTTGAAAATATTATCATTTATATAGTAATGATATGAAATATTCAATTTTGACTTGAAATTGAATATAGAGTTGAAATGGTTTTGAAAACGAATTTAAAACGATTTATAAAATACGTTTTAAAAAGGAAATCGACGAAATATATATAATATATATATATATATATTATATATATAATGGCCTGAATAGAACGCGCCGCGCCGCGGCAGTTCGCGAATTTCGACCATTGACTTCGAATTGACGTTGCAGGAGATCCGTCCGTCGGATTCTCCTAAAACCGGAACCGTTGGGTACGTATCGAAAAGAGCTTTCCAATGAATATTAGGAATTTAAAATCTAACGGTGGGATTTGGAATTATGTCCAAATCAAATTTGGAAAAGGCCGTTGTAAGTGCAGTTCGATGGCCGTTGATGGAAATCGACTGTACGGGCCTTGATAAAATTATTAAAAATATTAATAATTTGTGTAAAATCATAATATGTGAATTGGAAAGAACAGGAATGAAAAATTCCACATTTGAAAGGATAAAAATATACTTTTGTCGAAATGAACTAGTTTTGAACTAGAATTAAAATCAATTTATTTTTGAAATAAATAAATTGAATTTGAAAGTAGTTTTAAAAATAATCAATAATCCCAATAAGTGAATTGGACTGGAATTGAATCGAAATTATCTTCGGTATATTTCGATGTTGGATTTCGTGACTATACAGATATTGTTATGGGAATTTGAAAGATATATTTTATATTTTTATTTCCAATACGATATTTGTTGGTTTCAGGATTTGATATTGAATATAAGCTGGTATATATTCTATTCAGAGCCTTGTATTTAATATCAAATGTGATTTGGGTTTGTCATGAATGGTGTCTTCATTAACACTGTTCTTAAGCCCAATAGAGAAAAAGATTAAATCTTTCTATTTAGATTTAAAGAAGTGTATCAATTAAATAATATTTAATTGGAATTGAATTTGAATTGGTTTTTGGGTTTATCATGAATCGTGTTTTATGTGACATTGGTTCTTTAACCCAGTTAAAGACAGGTTATTGATTTTTGAGAAGATTAAAACTAAGTGGAGTTTTAATGAATCTTTAATTAGATTGAAAAGTGAATTGATAATTTAAATTTTCAAATCTGGAAAGTGATCGAGAATGGAGTATCACCAGTTTTGCTCCAAAGCGATAGTTAAATATTTAATTAGATTTGAACGTGAAATGGTAATTAATTTTACCAATAATACCGTGGTGTTAGATATGGAGTATTACCAGTTTTGCTCCATGGGATGAATAGGTTGGGATTGGGAAATAAAATAAATAATTACTTCGGTGTGGTTCGCTAATCCCGACTAGTTTGGAAAACCATAATATGGTTTGAAATGATATCCAAAGGAAGATCAAAGAATAAATTTAGAAGAATTTATCTTTGATAAAATTAATGGGAACCTATTCTCTAAGAATGTGATTTTGTGAATAAAAGAATATTCTGAATTGGAATGAGGCGTTTGTTGTGTTTGTGTAATATTTGTTTATCATATACGTGGGTTATTCAGAAAGGTTGGGTTTATACCCATTCTGAATAACCGATTCGACGAGATGTCGAAGATGAAGACGGTGGTTGAAGACCGGAAGTCTTCACATCGTTTGGGTGATTACTGATGATCTCGATTGGCCTGTACACCCAAGATGAGGGAAACAGTTGGTGATCGTCCAGACGTACTTAAAGATCGATGGATATGCGTGGAAAGTGCCTCCGGTTTCGTTTAGACCCAAAACGAACTTGTAAATGGATTGTGTCTGACATTGGATTTTATTCTGTGTTGATTGATCTCTATTAAATATACATCTGTTTGGCGGCGGAGAATTTATTCTCTTGCTTAACGCCCTTCTCTGAGACGTACGAGCTCAGAGGTTGTATATCGATGGACATCAGTCGCATGGAGTGAATTGCCAGTGTGGCACGTGTAAGTGGCAATTGATCAAGGCTTCTGTTGAAAAGCAAAGTCTTGTGGTTGATGATCAAAGCACGGCCTGTGTGGTGTAGCTTTTTGTATAGCGTGAATTCGCGAGCCTCACACCTCGGTATGAGTCAAAAACAGGATATGGACCGTTGGGAGAACACGACGTTTCTTTCTAGCTATGGGTGATGTCAGTGACCTACCAGCCCTGACATTTATATATACTTTTCACCTGTGTGGTTGTTGGAATGCGAGGCGCCTCGGATATAGGTCTGTTAGGACCGGGAAACGTGTGTTCAGGAATTGCCAATCCTCCAAAGTTAGGTGAGGACCGGCCCAACCGATTCCAAGGATCAAAGTGGGGTCCTGAGACATTTGCTAGAGTGTCTCGAACGGAGAGGAGCTTGCCCCTTGCCTCGACTCATGACGGAAATTCAATTTCCAATACGTGATATTGCGGTTTTATTTGTAGAGCCTAGTATGGCGACATGATAGATGGTACCCATGCCGCCTATGAGTGATATTTATGATTTGAATTGTTTTGACACTATACACTTATAATAGTATCAAATGATTTGTTTTAAACGTATCAAGTATGTTTGGCTATTATAAGGGAAAACCCTATCCTCCGGCTTGCGTTGCATTATGTGATGGGACCTGGATCTTATAATAGTTTCATTTTTCCAAAGAGCATTGCGCTGTTTTGTTATATGCACTAGTGTTCTTGGGAGGAAACCCGTTCCGTGTTATACGGCATGGTCCCTTGAATTACTCTCTTTTAAAGTAAAGTTTTAAATAACTGTTTTAGTTCTCACACCAGTGACATGACTGACCTGGAGTTTATTGTTTTAACCTAAACTCTGGGTGCCCCTATTTTCCACATGGGCAGCTAGTAGTTTTGGTTTTGCAGATTTATACTTACAGGGTCCTGATTTACAGTTGGAACGATGCTCGGCAAGCTCTGTATCCGTGTATCACTTTCAGTTGTGTTTTGTATATTTTTCCGCTGCTATGTAATTTATTGTAATCTCTGATATTCATCGAATGTATTTTATTCATTTATACTCTGTATTTTCTTGCATTCTGATGGAATTGTTGTAATAACAATGAAATGTTCTTCCGTCTGCGTTCTATTTTGTTGTGTCCTCAACGCAATCCGGGCTTTCCTTACCGGGGAAGTTCGGGTCGTGTCAAAATTAGTAATTAAGAAAAACAAAATGTTCAAAGTTTAAAAATAAGAAATTGAATAAATATTAAAGAATTTCGAAATTCAGAAAATTCAAACATTACCAGACAAGTTATTATTTTCATGCATATTAATGTACTGTTAAATAATTAATAATTGATATGTGCACTACAACAAAAATACCCTATTACAACGTCCTTTTTACAATGATCATTTGCTAAAAATGCCTGTTGTAATAGTTGTTACCAATTTCCGATAATTAATAATTGATAATTTTAATACTTTCTTGAAATTAATATTGGTTATTTTTTATTATTTAATTATCAATCATCAATAGTATTATATTAATCATACATTACTTATTACTAACTATAAAATTATATTACTTATTACAACTCGTTGGTAATATTATATTATTTATTAGTATTTAATAATAGATTGTTAATAATATTATATTAATCATTTATAACTTATAATAATTAATGATTATTAATAAATAATCACTAATTGCTATTAAATATATAATCAGTATTCCGACATGCTTAAATTTACTTTCCAGTTATTAGTAAGTAACATCGAGTAATTAACATCAATTATATAATAATTTGTAATTAACAATAATATTAATAATTTATGATTAATAATGTTAATATTAAAACTAAAATTTAATAGACTTAGTTTTACTTTTATAAGTAATAATTGTATAATAATACTGGATGGTAGATTCAGATTTTATATTTTTTAAATTTGGATGAAAATCAATTATTTGCACATTTTAAGAATTCAAAATTTTCAACTATAAACTTCAAACTAACCATCACTTTAGAATTACTGTAGTTTTCTGCAATAATCAAATGTCCTATGTTTCGGGATGATCCATAATTAATAATCAATAATAAATGTTTAAAAAATTCATAAAATTTAAAAACCAAAATTTGAAAATTTTCCACACTCATAATAAAAAATAATGATCGGTAATGAAAAGTTGAATTAACCTTAATTCCACTATAAATAATTCAAATATGATTTATAATTATTATTAGAATTAATACCTTATAGTTAATAATTTATTATTGTAATGTATAAATAATAATGTATATGTAATGATGTATAATTTATATTTAATAAGTTATATAAGTACAATTAGCCATTATAAGTAATGGACTAATGGTGTATTAGACACTTGGAACAGCTTCCCGTTGTGTGTTTTCACTTCCACTACAGCTTCTTCACCCCAAATTAACATTCAAAGAAGCAACTTCCTGATCCCCAAATTAGCAAAACCTATATCTAAATCGAAGCTTCTTAACTTTAAACAAGTTTCTCCATCGCGAGATTCCTCTATCCTCCTCTCTTCTTTGTCATCTCCGAATCCAAGACAGAACCCCAATCCACTTACAACAAATTAGGTATTCTTCCCTCTAAAGTTTCAATTTTTCTACCATTGACAGTACCTATCTTTGCTTCTCCTTTTACAACGAATTTCATGATAATTCTTAATCAATTAACTATGGATGGATTATTGTTATTGTTTTTAAGTTTTAACAAACAAAGTGATATTCGCCGTCAGTAAGAAACATTCTCATTATGGATTCAGATGGGAAGCAAGTAGCCATTAAATACATATCAGATGACTAGCCTACTCAGACTACAAAACTCGGTTTTGAATGATCAGTTTTCACCAAAACCTTCAAAATAAATGCGCGTTCAGAAGGTAAATGACTCTTATTTGATCGCTTAACATCTATGTATACATGCTTAGCTTTTGTTCTGTTCTCAACATGACTTGTAATGTAAATATTTATGCAGCTGAAATTGCAATGTTTGATGGATACATTGTAATGTACACAATGAAACAATCCGAAATTCGCCCTTACGGGAAAGCCCGGATTGAGTTGAGAACACGACAAATCAGAACACGAACAATAGAACATTTCATTGCTTATTACAACAATTACGTCAGAGTACAGGAATATGACAGAGTATGAATAAATAATATACATCAGAAAATATCGGAGATTTAAAATACATTACATAGCAGTGGAAATATAATACATAACACAATTGTAAGAAATACACTGATACAGAGCTTTCCGAATATAGCCCTAGATGTATACAGGATCCTAGAAAAGAAATATCTGCGAAAACCAAAACTACTAGCTGCCCGTGTGGAAAATAGGGCCACCCAGAGTTTAAGTTAAAATAATAAACTCCAGGTCCGTCATGTGACTGGTGTGAGAACTCAAACAGTTATTTTAAAACTTTACTTTAAAAATAAAGTAAATCAAGGGACCATGCCGTATAACACGGAATGGGTTTTCTCCCAAGAATACCAGTGCAATAAATAAACAGCGCAATGCTTTTCGAAAAATGAAGCAATTATTAGACTCAGGTCCCATCACACAATGCAACGTAAGCCGGAGGATAGAGTTTTCCCTTATAATAGCCAAACATGGTTGGTACATTTAAAACAAATCATTTTATACTATTATAAGTGCATAGTGTTTAAAAACAACTTGAAATATAAATCTATAAATCATAGATGTCATGGGTACCATATATCATGTCGCCATATGAGTTCTACAATTAAAACCGCACAATATCATATTGGAAGTTGGATTTCCATCATGAACGAAGACAAGGGATCGTCCTTACCAAATTCGAGACAATCTAGCCAACCATGTCTCAGGATCAGTCGCAACTGCACCTTGGAACTTCAGGGCCAGTCCTCTCTTACGTTTGAGGATTAATAACTCCTGAACAATACGTTTCCCCACCCTATAGGGCGTAAGTCTGGTCATTATGCCGACGAAATCCATCCATCGGCCCCGTAGTGACCGATATATCCGAGGTACCTCGCTTTCCATCATCCACATAAGTAAAAATGTCTGGGCTCCATACCATGACACTACTCCTAACTAGAAAGAAACGCATGTTCTCCCTGCAGTCCTCTCCCGTTTTTGGTTCATACCGAGGTGTGAGGCTCGTGAATTAACGCTATACACAAAGCTATGCTATTTAAAGCCGTGCTTTGATCGTCAACCACAAGACTCTGCTTTTCATTGGAAGCCTTGAACATTTGCATCTCATCATGCCACACTGTCAATTCACGCCATGCGACTGATATCTATCCATATATAACCTCTAAGCTCGTACGTCTTCGAGAAGGGTGTTAAGCAAGAGAATAAATTTTCCACCACCAAACATATATATATTTAATAAAAATCAATCAACATAGAATAAAATCCAATGTCAGACACACATCCATTTACAAGTTCGTTCTGGGTCTGAACGAAACTGGAGGCACCTTATTCCCCGTCCCATATGTCCAATACAGGAGAGAGGTCCTCGCATATCCGATTGTTCTCCAAGTACGTCTAGTTGGTCACCACTTATTACTTTGTCTTGGGTGTACAACCCAATCAAGACATCAGTAATCTTCCAAACGATGTGAAGACCTCCGGTCTTCAACCACCGTCTTCATCATCGACTTATCATCGTATCAATTATTCAGAATGGGATAAACCCGAATAACTCGCGTATTATATAAACAAGTGCTATAAAAACACAACATACGCCTCATTCCAATCCAGAATATTATTTTATTCAAATATTCTTTTCACAAATTTAAACCAAATTAAGGTTTTCCAAACTAGTCGGGATTAGCGAACCTTACCGAAGTAATCATTTATTATATTTCCCAATCCCAACCGGTTAATCCCATGGAGCAAAACTGGTGGCACTCCATATCTAACACCACAGTGTTATCGGTAAAACTAATTACCATTTCCCGTTCTAATCTAATTAAAGATTTAACTATCGCTTGGAGTAAAACTGGTGGTACTCCATTCTCGATCATTTCCCAAATTTGATAATTTAAATTATCACATTCACATTTCAATCTAATTAAAGATTCATTAAAACTCCACTTAGTTTTAATCCCCAAAGATCATTATATAATGATTATTCAAAATTTGGAAATAAATCCTGTCGTTAACTAGGTTAAAGAACCAATGTCATTTAAAACACAGTTCTCGATAAACCCAAAATCACATTCCATTAATTATGGAATCTTCACGGAAAACAGATCAATATATATTGATATAAACTTCCATATCGAACCAATAATATAAATGGAATAACGGCAAATCCTTTTAAATCCCATATATAGTAACAGTCTTCCTCCACAGAAGTTCGCTTCGATTTTTACCAAATCGAATCCTTTACATTCCAATTTATTTTATTAAATTAGAAAACTTTTCTTTGGAAAATTCCATTAAATCTTAATAGAAAGATTTATATATTCCAAATCACATTTCACTGTTAATCGGGTTAAAGAACGAATGTCGTTTAAAACACGGTTCACAATAAACCCAATTCACATTCCATTTTATTCCAATTACTAATTATAACTGGAAACTCTAATAATCTTAGTTAAAAGATTTATTCTTTTCTCAACTAAGTTTAAGAACAATGTTATTCAAGACACCATTCACGACAAACCTATAATTCACTTTGATATTAAATACAAGACTCTAAATAGAAATTATATCGGCTTATATTCAATATCAAATTCTGAAACTAACGGATATCGTATTGGAAATAACGATATCTGTATCTTCCAATTTCCCATAATAATATTCGTCTGACCACGGAATTAAATATTGAAATATTCCGAAGATTATTTACATTCCAATTTAATTTATATATTGGAAATTTCTGGTTATTTTAAATCCCTTTTTCAAATCCAATATATTTATTTAAAAATCGTTGGATTCTCTATTATTGTAACAACCCGCAAAATCAGAACCAATTTAAAAAATTTATTTTAGAAAATTTTAATGAGTTTTGACAATATAAAATAATTTATTTAAATAATAATGATCACAAATTTGATTTAAATCGAAGTTAGAATGAATGATTTAATTTTAATTAACAAAAGAGTTAGAAATAACGCGGTAGTTTGAAAAGTCAAACTTGAACTTTGACTGACCGTACAGGATGCAAAATTTAACGGATTTTAGTGAAACCAAAAATATTAGAATCTATTTAAAAATATCTTTCTAACGAATCTGAAAAATCGAAATTTCATAACGGAAATCAAAAGTTATGGCCAATTCAATTTTTAGAAAGGTCGCTGTAGAATATATAGGGCCCGAAAGGCTACTTTTCACATATATAGGAATTTGAACTCGAAACCACTTCCATTGAGTTCGGAATGACGTTTCTGCATTGAAAAACAGTAAGCACTTATATATTTTGAGTTTCGAAAATTATTTGTTTAAAATTATATTTTTAATATTAAATATATTGGCCTTAAAAATAGTCATTTTTCAAACGACCTCCGTTTTCGACGAAACCACTTTTGTTGGAACCGGAATGTCAAATTATTGCTAGGTTTCAATTTTCAGAATTTTTCGAATTAATATGTGAGCATGGCGAAATAAAATGTGTTTTGACTATTTACAGTTAAATTTGAACACCTTAAAAATAGCCATTTTTCAAACAGTCTCAGAATTCGACGAAAATAATTTTGTTGGATTCGTATCGTCATAAGAAAGCTAAAAATATTTTTTTTAGAATTTTCTGAGGTCGTATGTGGCCCCGGCATATTTAAATGTATGGTAGGAATTAAATAATTAATTTAATATTGTATTTTCAATTAAAACCGAAAATAAAACGTGTAGACATCAGAATTGGACATTGGGACATAGCCCATCGCGTTCAGAAGGCCTCAAAACGTTAAGATCGACAGTAAGCAGGCCCAAATCCGAGAAAGTTCAAAAATCCACTTTATTTCACGAAATTCGGAATTTAATATTAAAATAATATAAAAATCCGAAAAAAACCCTAACCCTAATACTGTTCATGGCCGCCGCCACCTATTTTCGAAGGCTAGAATTGCTCCAACTTCAAACGCTAATATCTCCCAATCCGTTCGACGAAATTTGACGTATGACCTACCAAATCGAAGAGAATTCAGAGACCTTTCAATCTATACGGTTAAGATCGGATTTAGGTGCACGAATTTCACGAATTTTAGCCGAGAAAGGGCTGCGGTTTTTGTTGATTTGCGGGTCATAGGGGAGGCCGAGTTCAACGTGGTTGATGGTGTAGGTGGCTCTCGGCATGGCGGTGGCGGTGGTGGTGTTGGATCGAGGTTCGGTGGACTGGTGGGCCGCGCGCAAGGGGGAGGTTGAAGGTGGAAGATGGGTTAACGTGTTCGGCCGTGCGTGAGGAAGAAGGGTCCGATCCTTTTTTTTAATTATTTTATTATTTTAATATTTTAATTATCCAATGTTTGAAATTCAATAACTCTCTCATACGAGGTCCGTTTGACGAACCGTAAATTGCGTTGGGATCACAAAATTAAGAGCTTCGCGATGGCGCAGACCACACCTGATTCTGAGACAGTTGATTTTCAGCCAAAATTTGGGGTGAGAATTCAAATTCTATTATTTAATTAATTATTAATTTATTTTCCCACATGAAAATAATTGTATGATGATGATGATTTAGTTCTGAAATGTTTTGGGTGTATGAATTATCGATTGTTGCTTGTGGTGTGCTTATTGTTCATGTTATGCTTAAATCCGTCTTTAAATTGTATATGTTATTGAGTTTAAATTGCAATTGGAAAATTAAATCTAAATTTAGATTTAAAACATATTTTATTCAAATCTAGACGTTCTAATTTATTTTATTTTAATGTCATTTTCATTCTTCTGAAATGAACAAAGAAATGGAACGACAAATAAAACTTTATTTTTATTTGTTGATGTTACAATGAAATTTGAACGACAAATAGAATATTACTTTTATTTGTTTGTTTACAATAGACTACGAACAACGAATAAAATTCTTTTTGTTTGCCTTAAAGGTTAACTAACAAAGTTCTCATTTTTGGTTGCATAAAAAGAAAACAAAAACTCTTAATTTTGTTGCATTAAAAGTTAACGAACAAAAATTCATATTTTTGTCATTGAATAAAAATGAAACAAGAATTCATATTTTTGTCATTGAATAAAAATGAAACAAGAATTCATATTTTTGTCATTGAATAAAAAATGAAACAAGGATTCATATTTTTGTCATTGAATAAAGATGAAACAAAAATCCATACTTTTGTCATTGGGAAAAAAGAAAAAAGAGAAAAAAGAAGAAAAAGAAAATGAAAAAAAAGAAATTTTCCTTTTATTTGAATTGATGTGAAATATCAATTCAATATTGAAATAAAAAGATTGTGTTTTGTTTGCATTTCTCAAACAGAAATGTACGAAGGAACAAAAAGATTGTATTTTGTTTGCATCCCTCGATGCGAACAAAAATGACAAAATATAGATTTACATTTAAAATAAAAAGAATTATATTTTTCTTGCATTTCTCAATGCAAACGAAATGTTTAAATAAAAAGAGAATTATATTTTGTTTGCATCCCTTGATGCGAACAAAGTATTGAAATAAAGATTTACATTAAAATTTATATTTTTATTTGTGTTTTCAAGACACAAATGAACTTGAAACAAAACTTACTTTTATTTATTTATTTATTTATTTATTTACATTTCCTAATGTGAATATCACTTGAAAATAAAACTTATCTTTTTATTTATATTTTATAATGTAAATATGACCTGAAAACTAAAACTTGTTTTATTATTTGCATATTATAATGCAAATGAGACTTGAAAACAAAACTTACATTTTTGTTAACATTTCATGATGTGAATATAACTTGATGATAAAGCTATTTTTATTATTTGCATACTATAATGAAAATAGAACTTGAAATAAAATTTACATTTTTAATTGCACTTTATAATACGAATATAACATTGAAAATAAAACTTACCTTTTTATTTGCATTTTATAATGCAAATACAACATAAGGATAGAACCTACCTTTTATATGCAATTAACAATGTAAAATAAAAAGTACATTTTTATATGTAATTAGAAAGGGGATTTGCAATAAAATTAAAACTTACATTTTTATATGTAATTTATGATGGGATATATAATTGTAAAATAAAGTTTACATTTCTATATGCAGTAAAAAATTGAAAATCCGCATTGATATTAAAATAACACTTTTGTAAAGATATTGCATTAGAATAAACAGATAATTTTTGTCGCTTTTTCTTTTAGAATTAAAAACATATTTTGTCACCTTTTCTTTTTAACATAAAAAGGGTCATTTTGTCGCTTCTTCTTTTTAACATTAAAAGAACATTTTTTATGTCATGTTTCTTTTTAGCATAAAAAGAAGCATCTTTGTTGTTTTTCCTTTTAGTAATAAAAAGAACATTTTGCTTTCATTCCTTATGATAATATTTTATCGTCATTTTGAATGCGGTAAAAATAGAATGGTTAATGTTGTCATTTTTATCGACATTTTTGGTGTGATAAAAATAGACAATGTTAGTGATTCATTTTTATCGACATTTTTGGTGCGATAAAAATAGTCAATGTTAGTGATTCATTTTATCGACATTTTTGGTGCGATAAAAATAGACAATGTTAGTGATTCATTTTTATCGGCATTTTTGATGCGATAAAAATAGCAATGTTAATGTTACATTTTTATCATCATTTTAGATGCGATAAAAAGAATATATTTTTGTGTTACATTTTATTGTCTTTCTAGAGACAATAAAAAGCATAAAATTAAAGAATTACAATTTTATGTAAAATTGCTTTCATTGAAAAGAATAAATATAGAAGACGAGACTTTTTGTTGTTAATAATAAAAAATGAAAAAGGGAACATTTACATTTTGATGTAAATAAACAATAAAAAGAAAAATTACGTTCAAAATGTAAGTTAGAATAAAAAGGACATTTTGTTAAGTAAAAATGTAAATTACAATAAAAAGTATAGAAATAAAGATCACATTTTTATTGACCGTTTATAGGTAAAAAAAAAAAGGGATATAAATAAAAGAGACATTTTTATCGTCGTGTTATATATTGTGTATTACACTGCCATTCACAAGTTACCCGACTTGTGTATGTGATTGGGACGATAATTTTCACACATCGCCCAAGTGCACAAATTAGTTTATCATTTGCTTGATTGGTTGAAAACCCCACACGGGTGTTGGGATGAAAATTTACATACACTAATCCCAATATTTAGTTGTATGTTGATCGTTAGATCGACAGGCTGTGATGAGCATTATTATTTAATTTTAACGCTTACACAGTGGAAATTACACTTTGGATGTAATGGATGACTTGATGATTATACTGTTATTGTCATATATATGATGTGTGTGAAATCCATATAATCCAAATTATATGGTAAATGTTTGAGTCGCATTTCGATTCAAGTGTTCTTTTAAATAAGACTATTTTTACATTAGAAATCCTTTTTATATTAAGTGCATATATTTTTCGTAATATAGATTTTTAATTAAGTATATGTTAAAACAAAGAATATTTGTAAAAGATAAAGATTTGTAAAATAAAGAATACTTCTCATTTAGAATCTTTTATATAAAGAATATTTTTATGATTATTTTAAAATATGTTTTTAAAAGATTACTAGCATTTGCAATTATAATTTGTGATATGAAATAAATTGAGATGTGAAGTGGGTTTACCGTGGACGATGTTTTAAACGACATCTATCCTTTAATCCAATTTGCATTGAAATTATTATTTGGAACTTATGAATCTATTTTATAGATTTAAAAAGAAATTTTCTATAAATCAAGTTTTTCAACTAATATATTAAATAGGAATTAAGTGGAAATTCTATTGGTAATAATTGAGATGGGCTTCTGTAAAAGAAGACCGATATTATATATGGAATTTAAGAGGCTTTGCCGTTATTTCATTTATACTATTAGTCTGATACAGAAATCTATATCGATTATGTATTGATTGGATTTCTGTGGAATTCCATATTTTTAGAAATTGATTTATAGATTTTATTTTAAATATTTATCTTTGATAAAATTAATGAGAATCTTTTTAATTGAATATCTTATTAAAAGAATATTCTGAGTTGGGATGTGACGAAATGTGTGATTTTCCAATATTTGTTTTTAATCCCAAATTACGCAAGTTATTCAGAAAGACCGGGTTTAACCCATTCTGAATAATCAACACGACGATCAAGAGTCGAAGACGAAGACGATGATTGAAGACCGAAGGTTTTCACATCGTTGGGATGATGATGACTGGTATCTTGAATTGGGATTGGCCTTCCAAGGCAAGGTATTTGGTAATGATCGTCCAAACGCATTTGGAGATCGACGGACACGATGTTTCACTCAGACCCAGAGCGGACTTGTAAATGGATTGCGTGTCTGACATTGTATTCTTTTCTACTGTATTTGTTGAACGCTACTAATTATATATTTCTGTTTGGTGTTTAACACCCTTCTCTAAGACGTATGAGCTTGGAGGTTATATATATATTGGTAGATGATCAATGATATGGTAGAGTCTGACAATGTGGCATGCTAAGATGCAATTGATCAAGGCTTTGTTAAAAAGCAGGCCTTGTGGTTGATGATCAAAGCACAGTCTATTTAGGCATAGCTTTGTGTATATCGTGACTTCGCGAGCCTCACAGCCCGGTAGAGTCTAAAACGGGAGAAGGGAACGCAGGGAGTGCACACGTTTCTCTCTAGCTAGAGTGGTGCCAGGGACCTACCAGCGCTGGCATTTATTCATTGTGGTTGTTGGATTTTTCGAGGCCTCGGTTTATGCGGTCGCTACTGGCCGTAGTATAGGTCCAAAAGGACCGGGAAGCGTGTGTTCAGGAATAACTAATCCAGTCCATTGCACCAGTTGGACAGAGTACCAACACGGGGACGGACCGGCCCTGCAGGATCCAAGGGTTGGACAGAGTACCAATCCTGGGGCATTGCTAGAGTGTCTCGAATCGGTAAGGATCTCCTCCCTAGCCTTGACTCAGATGGAAACCCAAATTTCCAATACGACATCACGCGGTTTTGATTGTATACCTATATATGGCGACATAGTGGGATGGGGCACTCATGCCGTCTAGGATTGATATATTTACTTTGATGTATTTCAAATTGGTTGCACACTATTATTATGTAATACCGTGTTTCTCGTATCAAGCATCTTTTGATCATTATAAGGTAAAACCCTATCCTCCGGTTTGCGTTGCATTGTGTGATGGGACTTGGGTCTTATAATGGTTTCATTTTTCTAAAAAGCATTGCGTTATTTTGACGTTTTACCTTAGTCATGCACTGGCAATCCATAGGAGAAAACCCGTTCCGCGAAAGTGGCGTGGTCCTGTGATTAGCCTTATTATATTATATAGGTTAAGTAGAATTCTCACACCAGTCCCACGACTGACCTGTAGTTTGTTTCACTTTGCAAACTCGGGTGCCCTCTTTCCACACGGGCAGTCGAGTAGCTTATTTGACAGATAGATAAAACAAGATCCTGGATTGAAGATTGAAGCTGTGGCCATAGTGTTGATAGCCTTCCACCGAGATTAGTTCCGCTGCAATGTATTTAATTTAATTTAAATGTTTCTTCCGCTGTATTATTTATCGATGTACTCTGATATATTTCGTACTCTGATGTAACATTTATTATTGATGTTATAAAAGTCTGTGTTTTTGTTCTGATGTGTTGTATGCCCAAAGTTAAAGTATTCGCAGATTTTCACCTTTTGGGTCAGACCTGTGTGGTTTATGGTCGATTCAAGGGGCGGGAATTTGCGGGTCTTTACAATTATAGTTATTAACTAGTTCATTTCGATAAAAATATATTTCTATCTTTTCAAAACTGGAATTTTTTCATCCAAAATCGTTCCAAATCATTTATTATGATTTTACATAAATTATTAATATTTTTAATAGTTTTATTAAGGCACTTTCAATCGACCTTTTCCAAATTTTGATTTGGACATAAATCAAAATCCGATTCCAAATCTCTTATATTCGTTGGAAAGCTCTTTTCGATACAAACCCAATGGTTCCGGTTTTAGGAGAATCCGACGGTCGGATCTCCCGTAATATCAATCCGAAATCAATGATCGAAATTCGCGAACGGTCGCGGCGCGGCGCGTTCTATTTGGATCATTAAATGTATACAATATATATATATTATATTTCATCGATTTTCATTTAAAACATATTTTATAAATCGTTTATAAATTCGTTTTAAAGCGATTCTAGATTCATTTTCAATTTTAAATCAAAACTGAATACCCCTTGTCATTATAATATATAAATGATAATATTTTCAAAATATCATATTTTGAAATCATTTCCTTTTTGATATTCATTATAAAAATGAATAAAATCGATATAAATATCATTCGCGTTAAAATTGCGCAAATCTAAACAACACGGCTTCATATATTTCAATATTTTCGTGTCCATCCAAAATCGGGTATTAAAATCAGATTTTAATCCTTTGTTGAATATTATTTTAAAATATTCCTTATTTTAAAATATTCATTATTTTAAAATATCCGTTCTTTCTGAATTGGAACCCGACACAGTTAATTACCATATAATATTATTTATAAGGATTTCAGACATCATATGTATACAACAACAATGATAAACAATCAACCATCATCCAGAGTGCACTACACAACTACATAAGCATTAAATATAAATAATTAACGCTTACAACAGTCTGTCAACCAATCGATTGTGTAATAACCCGAAAATCTGGGCCAGTTTAAAATTTTTATTTTGGCAATTTTAGCGAATTTTGATTATTTAAAATGAATTATTTTAAATAATATCGACGAAAATTTATTTAGAATATAATTCGAACGTATATATTATATGCGTCGTCGTTAGAATATAAATATTTATATATAATTATAAATAGAATTGAAAATGGCGCGGTAGTTCGATAATTCGATTTCAAACTTCAATTGAATGTACCGGGTGCAAAATAAACCGGATTTTAGTGAAACCAAAAACATTAGGATCTAATTGATGATATCTTTCCAACGAATCTGAAAAATCAAAATTTCATAGCAGGAATCTAAAGATATGTCCAGTTGAAAATTCTGAATAGTCGCTATGGAATTCAGGCCCTTAAAAATGGGAATTTTGCAAACGACCTCGGATTTCGACGAAACCACTTTTGTTGGATCCGTGATGTAAAATTGTTGTTAGGTTTCAAATTTCATAATTTTTCGAATCAATATGTGAGCGTGGCAAAGGAAAACGCGTTTGACCAGTTTCAGTTGATTTTAATCGACTGGAAAATGGCCATTTTTCCAACGGCCTCAGAATTCGATGAAACTAGTTTTGTTAGAACCGTATCGTCAATACGAAGCTAGAAAATATTTTTCTGGAATTTTTAGAGTTAGTATGTGACCCCGGTAATGTGAAATGTACGTTTAAAATTCAATATAGTGATTTAAGTGTAAATTCAAAGGAAACTGATTGTAACGATCGAATCAGCCTACGGGACATATCCCATTGTGTTCGGAATGGGGGTAAAACGCTATGAACGACGGGCGGTGGGCCTCGTTTCGAGGTCGTAGGTAAAAGTCAACTATATGCAATTAAATTAATTAATAAAAAAAAACAAAAACCAAAAACATATCTCTCCCCTTTAATCCTCCTGCCCCCCCCCCCCCCCGTTCAAAAATTAAATTCAGAAAAAAGAAAAAGAAAAAAGGGCGCTCCTCAAATCGATGGCGGCTATCGCCACCGCCACCTGGCCACCGCCCATCGCACGCGCCGCCTCTCCTCTGGCGGTCAGCCCCTCCTCGTCGCCCCCTCCCAAATCGAACCCCGCACCCCACGATCGACGAAAAACCCTAGCCGCCAGATCCGACGCACCCCCTCGCGCATCGCGCCAAACCCCACAGCCCGACCACCTGAGCGATTCCCCCCTCCTCCTTCAGCTCGCGGAAGCCACCACGCCAACCGCCCCAGACCCGCCGAAGTCCAGCAGCCCCCCCCCCCCCGATCCAGAAATTTTACTGTAAGTTTTATAATTTCTTTTACCTTGTTTAAAAACTGAAAATAACATTGTTTAATTAAAATCAGTTTTATTAAAAATGGTTTATTATAAAAATGTAATTTTTATAATAGAAAAGGCGGGATTTTTATAGTAGGAAAGGGTTAGATTTGCTTATTAAAAAGATTAGATTTTTGAATCAAAAAAAGATTTGATTTTTTAGTATAGGAAAGACGAAATTTTTATCGGTAGAAAGGCGAGATCTTTATCTAATCAAGTTAGAATTTTTACATTAGAAAAGATGGAATTTTTACATTAGAAAAAATTCGATTTTTATATATTGAATAGCATAGAAAAAATTCGATTTTTATATATTGAATAGCATAGTAAAAATTCGATTTTTATATATTGAACTTCGAAGTAAAAATTCGATTTTTATATATTGAACTTCGAAGTAAAAATTCGATTTTTATATATTGAACTTCGAAGTAAAAATTCGATTTTTATATATTGAACTTCAAAGTAAAAATTCGATTTTTATATATTGAACATCAAAGTAAAAATGGGATTTTTATATATTGAACATCGAAGTAAAAATGTGATTTTTATATATTGAACATCGAAGTAAAAATGTGATTTTTATATATTGAACATCGAAGTAAAAATGTGATTTTTATATATTGAACATCGAAGTAAAAATGTGATTTTTATATATCGAACATCGAAGTAAAAATGTGATTTTTATATATTGAATAACGAAGTAAAAATTCGATTTTTATATATGTAGTGGCTACGGGCAACGAAGTTGACAAAGATGCGATAACGATGAAGATTTCTCTAAAGGAAGAGTTGTGGAGCTGGGTAGCTATCTGTGAGAATTTCTCACCTTTCAATTTCTTTTTCTAGTAATATATATATATACTAGGATGCAGACGGTGCTTAGTAGCACCCGACACAATCGTCCACAGACCATGGACTTGTTTGTTTGGTTGCAAAAATTAGTTAGATTATTTGATTGAAATTTGAATTGCTTGGTGAAATAAAATTGATTTGATGATGTGTGAATGGCGTGGGCCTTCACTAGACAGGGGATAAGGCTAGGCCTTGTCCCGTTTCTAGTATCGTGCCGTTATGCCGCCGAAATTTTCTAAAATATGTTAGAAAAATAAAAATATCATTTTATTTAAAGAATGAACTGAATAGAAATTCATATGTTGGAATAAAATGTTTTATCGTTAAAAATATAATTTTTAACGTGAATGTGAATAAATAAATATTCATTTACAAACCAGACGGTTTGTTTATGTACACCTATTTGAAGGACATTGATTGGGACGATAAATTTTACACATCGCCCAACTGCACGAATAAAATATTTGTTTGATTGTTTGAAACCCCACATGGGTGTTGGGATGAAATTTGAAGTTCACTCATCCTGATTGATTAAATATGTCGATCAATTGATTGACAGGCTGTTATAAGCGTTAGATATCTATATTTGATGCTTATACAGTGTAGTGCACTTTGGTTGATGGTTGATTATTTATCGTTGCTATTATATACATGTGTTGTATGAAAATCCACATAATTAACATTATATGGTGATTGATTGGGCCTCATTCCAATTTAGAAAATAAAGAATATTATAACATAAAGGTTCATGTGTTGACTGTACTCATCCGTTGAGATTAGTCATGTGTTGAACGAAATATTTTAGTAATAAAATTTACATCTTTATCAATATAAAATAAAGGTTCATGTGTTGACAGTACTCATCCATTGAGATTGGTCATGTGTTGAACGAAATATTTTAGTAATAAAATTTACATCTTTATCAATATAAAATAAAGGTTCATGTGTTGACAGTACTCATCCATTGAAATTGGTCATGTGTTGAACGAAATATTTTAGTAATAAAATTTACATCTTTATCAATATAAAATAAAGGTTCATGTGTTGACAGTACTCATCCATTGAGATTGGTCATGTGTTGAACGAAATATTTTGATAATAACAACTATTTTGAAAAAGAAATATTTGAAATAGAATATTTGAAAATAGAAATTTATGAAGCCGTGTTGATTAGATTGACGCCATTTTGACGTGAACGATATTTATATCGATTTTAAACGATTTCAAAATGAAATGAATTGAAAACGATTTCGAAATGAAATGAATTGAAAACGATTTCGAAATGAATTGAAAACGATTTCGGAATGAATTGAATTGAAAACGATTTCGAAATGAAATGAATTGAAAACGATTTCGAAATGAATTGAATTGAAAACGATTTCGGAATGAATTGAATTGAAAACGATTTCGAAATGAAATGAATTGAAAACGATTTCGAAATGAATTGAATTGAAAACGATTTCGGAATGAATTGAATTGAAAACGATTTCGAAATAAAATGAATTGAAAACGATTTCGAAATGAATTGAATTGAAAACGATTTCGAAATGAAATGAATTGAAAACGATTTCGAAATGAAATGAATTGAAAACGATTTCGAAATGAAATGAATTGAAAACGATTTCGAAATGAATTGAATATAAAACGAATTCAAATTGAATTGAAAGCAAATTGAAATGTATTCAAATTGAATTGAAATTTGAATTGAATAGAAATGAATTTTAAAACGAATTTATAAAGGAGAATTCAATTTTGATTTGAATTGAAATGGAAGTTGAAGTTGCTTTTGAAACGAATTTAAAACTATTTATAAAATTCGTTTTAAATAGAAATCGACGATATATATATTATATATATTATATATATAATATAATGGCCTGAATAGAACGCGCCGCGCCGCGGCAGTTCGTGAATTTCGACCATTTATTTCAAACGGACATTACGGGAGATCCGACCGTCGGATTCTCCTAAAACCGGAACCGTTGGGTTCGTATCGAAAAGAGCTTTCTAACGAATATTAGAAATTAGAAATCTAATGATTGGATTTGGAATTATGTCCAAATCAAATTCGAAAAAGGTCGCTGTAAGTGCAGTTCGATGGCCATTGAAGGAAATCGACTGTACGGGCCTTGATAAAATTATTAAAAATAGTAATAATTTGTGTAAAATCATAAGAAATGATTTAGAAAGAATTGGGATGAAAAACTCCATATTTGAAAAGATAAAAATAGATTTTTATCGAAATAAACTAGTTTTGAACTAGAATTATAATTCTATTTATTTTTAAGTAAATAAATTGAATTTGAAAAAGGGTTTTAAAAATAACCAGAATTTCCAATGATTGCATTGGAGTGGAT
The DNA here is from genome assembly GCA_030737875.1 of Allium sativum. NCBI lineage: Eukaryota > Viridiplantae > Streptophyta > Magnoliopsida > Asparagales > Amaryllidaceae > Allium > Allium sativum. Next base: position 912,864,307 of record CM060926.1, read on the forward strand.
TTGAATCGAAATTGTCTTCGGAATATTTCGATGTGAGAATTCGTGATTATACGAATGTTGTTATGGAAATTTGAAAGATATATATTTATATCGTTATTTCCAATACGACATTTGTTAATCGTAGAATTTGATATTGAATATAAGCCGATATATTTTCTATTCAGAGCCTTGTATTGAATATCAAATGTGATTTGGGTTTGTCGTGAATGGTGTCTTCATTAACACTGTTCTTGAACCAAGTTGAGAAAAGATTAAATCTTCTTATTTAGATTTAATGAAGTGTACCAATTAAATAATATTTAATTGGAATTGAATTGATATTGATTTTTGGGTTTATCATGGACAGTGTTTTAAATAACACTTATTCTTTAACCCGATAATTAATGGAATGTGATTTTGGGTTTATCGTGAACTGTGTTTTAAATGACACTGATTCTTTAACCCAGTTAAAGATTAAAACTAAGTGGAGTTTTAATGAATCTTTAATTAGATTGAAATAATCGAGAATGGAGTATCACCAGTTTTACTCCAAGCGATAGTTAAATCTTTAATTAGATTTGAACGTGAAATGGTAACTGAATTTACCGATAACACCGTGGTGTTAGATATGAAGTACTACCAGTTTTACTTCATGGGATGAATAGGTTGGGATTGGGAAACTAAAACAAATGATTACTTCGGTAAGGTTCGTTAATCCCGACTAGTTGAATCAAAATTCAAAAATAGATTAAAGAATAAATTCCAGAAATTTATCTTGGATAAAATTAATGGGAACCTTTCCCTATGAATGTGAAAATTAGAAACTAACTGTCGGTTAGCCAAGCAGAATGGTTTTCTGGATATTGATCTGATGTTGGTTTCGGCCTTCGGGGTTAATATTTGGGAAATTATTCTCTTGATTAATTTACGGTTAGTGACTGATGAATTGGAATGAGGCGTATGTTGTGTTTGTGTAACACTTATTTAAAATATACGCGAGTTTTCGGAAAGACCGGGTTTATCCCATTCTGAATAACTGATACGACGATAAGTCGAAGATGAAGACGATGGTCGAAGACCGGAGGTCTTCACGTCGTTTGGGTGATTACTGATGATCTTGATTGGGCTGTACACCCAAGAAGATGGAAACAGTTGGTGATCGTCCAGACGTACTTGGAGATCGATGGATATGCGGGGTACTAGGTGCCTCCGGTTTCGTTCTGACCCAGAACGGACTTGTAAATGGACTGTGTGTCTGACATTGGATTTTAGTCCGTGTGATTGATCTCTATTAAATATATATCTGTTTGGCGGCGGAGAATTTATTCTCTTGCTTAACGCCCTTCTCTGAGACGTACGAGCTCAGGGGTTATATACTGATGGATATCAAACGCATGGAGTGAATTGCCTGTGTGGCATGCCTAAGTGGCAAATGATCAAGGCTTCTGTTGAAAAGCAAAGTCTTGTGGTGATGATCGAAGCACGGCCTTTGTGGCGTAGCTTTGTGTAACGTTTACTTCGCGAGTTTCGCACCCCGGTTGTGAACCAAAAACGGGAGAGGACATCAGGGAGGGCATGCGTTTCCTTCTAGCTAGGGTGGTGTCAGTGACCTACCAGCCCTGACATTTATATACTTTTCACCTGTGTGGTTGTTGCTGTTGCGAGGCGCCTCGGTTTGATCGGACGATCCGGGTCCGATGGAGTCATTTTTTTTGGCTCATTGACGCCCCAAAGGGCGGGGAGACGTATTGTTCAGGCATAATAATCCACATTGGTGGACCGGCCCTGACGATCCAAGGGGCAGTTGCGGCTGTTCCTGAGACACGGGCTAGAGCGTCTCGAATCGGTTGAGAACTATCTTTTGTCTCGGTTCATAGTTGGAAATCCAATTTCCAAATACGTGACTTTGCGGTTTTATTTGTAAACCTATTTATGGCGACATAGTGGCATGGGACGCTCATGCCGCCTATGATTGATACTTATGATTTGAAGTTGTTTTATACACTATGCACTTACTATAGTATCAAATGATTTGTTTTAAACGTATCAAGCATTCTTTGGCTGTTATAAGGGAAAACCCTATCCTCGGCTGCGTCGCATTGTGTGATGGGACCTGGGTCTTATAACAGCTTCATTTTTCTTTATTTAGCATTGCGCTGTTTGTTTTATGCACTGGTATTCTTGGGAGGAAACCCGTTCCGTGTTATACGGCGTGGTCCCTTGATTTACCTAACTCTAAAAATAAAGATTAACTGTTTTAGTTCTCACACCAGTCACATGACTGACCTGGAGTTTATTGTTTTAACCTAAACTCTGGGTGCCCCTATTTTGACACGGGCAGCTAGTAGTTTTGGTTTTGCAGATTTATATTCACAGGATCCTGGTTTACAGCTGGAACGATATCCGGAAAGCTTTGTATCCGTATATCTCATTCTAGTTGTGTATTGTATTATTTTCCGCTGCTATGTATTTAAATGTAATTTAAATCTCTGATATTTCGGTGTAATATTCATTTATACTCTGTATATTCTTGTAATCTGATGCATTGTTGTAATATACAATGAAATGTTCTTCTGTTTGCGTTCTATTTTGTCGTGTTCTCAAACGATAGGGCGTTTTCGAACGGTCTGGGTCGGTTTAGCGACTGGTTTCCTTTTCGTCACAGTTGGTATCAGAGCTTTGGTTTACAAAGCTCAGAGAACAAGGCACATTAGAACCCTACGAAAGAATTCATCAGATAATTGGATTAGCAAAATCCAATTAGAATGACTCGTTAGAGATAGGATCAGTAGTATCCTAGAACGAGTGTGAAGAGTATTTTTTTCAAATGAAAACAAATTTTGTTTTGAAAATCTAAATCAACTATTCGTGTTTGGTTATTTATTTATATTGATGTGGACAATCCAGTATATATGGATTTTGCGTATACGTCTGATCCGCGTGTATTCGAAATTTTAATATACTGGATAGATATAGAATTACACTCTAGTCGCCCGGGGGTGATTCTGATGATTGATATATCATCCTCAGAATTTATATTCGAGTGACGAACGTGTAATATCTATATATTTCCATTAGACTGGTGTGAGAACCAAAATTAGATAGGGCTAATTGTTGTGCATTGGCATCAAAAACATGATTTTTGACTATGTATCGAAATTATGAATTTGAAACTCTAATTCACTAATTGATTGATGTTTGTGTTGTTTGTTTGCTAATTTTTAGCCAATTGGCCTAATTGAATCACATATTGAATTATATTGAAATTTGGTCGCATTTGCTCGCATATACTTGTGCTTACATTGGACAGGTCATAGCAACGAGGCTAGAGCCGAAGAATAAAATTTGTTTGCCCGACAAATAGGTACATGTTTACTACATAATTTACTGTTTTGTTTGGGTGATGATGATTTTATGAGCCTATTGGCTAGCCGCTTGGCTTTTTCTTTTTCTTTTTGAGATCTGAAGGACCGGGGAAGCTATTTGAAATTCCCCGATGCTCCCGGTGCAGGGGAGGTTATGGCGAAATTTTTCAAAAATTTAGGGTGTTAGCCATATTTTTGAAGAATTTGAAAATTCTCAGAAACTGAAAAGTTGGAGAATGGAAATCAGATCGAACGTAGGGCTGAATAATCAAACCACTTTCGACTTTGTTCCTTTTCGGGGACGAAAAGTTTTAAGTGGGGGAGATTGTAATAACCCGAAAATCTGGGCCAGTTTAAATTTTTTATTTTGGCAATTTTAGCGAATTTTGATTATTTAAAATGAATTATTTTAAATAATATCGACGAAAATTTATTTAGAATATAATTCGAACGTATATATTATATGCGTCGTCGTTAGAATATAAATATTTATATATAATTATAAATAGAATTGAAAATGGCGTGGTAGTTCGATAATTCGATTTCAAACTTTAATTGAATGTACCGGGTGCAAAATAAACCGGATTTTAGTGAAACCAAAAACATTAGGATCTAATTGATGATATCTTTCCAACGAATCTGAAAAATCAAAATTTCATAGCGGGAATCTAAAGATATGTCCAGTTGAAAATTCTGAATAGTCGCTATGGAATTCAGGCCCTTAAAAATGAGAATTTTGCAAACGACCTCGGATTTCGACGAAACCACTTTTGTTGGGTCCGTGATGTAAAATTATTGCTAGGTTTCAAATTTCATAATTTTTCGAATCAATATGTGAGCGTGGCAAAGAAAAACGCGTTTGACCAGTTTCAGTTGATTTTAATCGACTGGAAAATGGCTATTTTTCCAACGGCCTCAGAATTCGATGAAACTAGTTTTGTTAGGACCGTATCGTCAATACGAAGCTAGAAAATATTTTTCTGGAATTTTTAGAGTTAGTATGTGACCCCGGTAATGTGAAATGTACGTTTAAAATTCAATATAGTGATTTAAATGTAAATTCAAAGGAAACTGATTGTAACGATCGAATCAGCCTACGGGACATATCCCATTGTGTTCGGAATGGGGTAAAACGCTATGGACGACGGGCGATGGGCCTCGTTTCGAGGTCGTAGGTAAAAGTCAACTTTATGCAATTAAATTAATTAATAAAAAAAACAAAAAAAACATATCTCTCTCCCCTTTAATCCTCCTGCCCCCACCCCCCCCCCCCCCCCCCGTTCAAAAATTAAATTCAGAAAAAAAGAAGAAAAAAGGGCGCTCCTCAAATCGATGGCGGCTATCGCCACCGCCACCTGGCCACCGCCCATCGCACGCGCCGCCTCTTCTCTGGCGGTCAGCCCCTCCTCGTCGCCCCCTCCCAAATCGAACCCCGCACCCCACGATCGACGAAAAACGCTAGCCGCCAGATCCGACGCACCCCCTCGCGCACCGCGCCAAACCCCACAGCCCGACCACCTGAGCGATTCCCCCCTCCTCCTTCAGCTCGCGGAAGCCACCACGCCAACCTCCCCAGACCCGCCGAAGTCCAGCAGCCCCCCCTCCCCCCGATCCAGAAATTTTACTGTAAGTTTTATAATTTCTTTTACCTTGTTTAAAAACTGAAAATAACATTGTTTAATTAAAATCAGTTTTATTAAAAATGGTTTATTATAAAAATGTAATTTTTATAATAGAAAAGGCGGGATTTTTATAGTAGGAAAGGGTTAGATTTGCTTATTAAAAAGATTAGATTTTTGAATCAAAAAAAGATTTGATTTTTTAGTATAGGAAAGACGAAATTTTTATCGGTAGAAAGGCGAGATCTTTATCTAATCAAGTTAGAATTTTTACATTAGAAAAGATGGAATTTTTACATTAGAAAAAATTCGATTTTTATATATTGAATAGCATAGAAAAAATTCGATTTTTATATATTGAATAGCATAGTAAAAATTCGATTTTTATATATTGAACTTCGAAGTAAAAATTCGATTTTTATATATTGAACTTCGAAGTAAAAATTCGATTTTTATATATTGAACTTCGAAGTAAAAATTCGATTTTTATATATTGAACTTCAAAGTAAAAATTCGATTTTTATATATTGAACATCAAAGTAAAAATGGGATTTTTATATATTGAACATCGAAGTAAAAATGTGATTTTTATATATTGAACATCGAAGTAAAAATGTGATTTTTATATATTGAACATCGAAGTAAAAATGTGATTTTTATATATTGAACATCGAAGTAAAAATGTGATTTTTATATATCGAACATCGAAGTAAAAATGTGATTTTTATATATTGAATAACGAAGTAAAAATTCGATTTTTATATATGTAGTGGCTACGGGCAACGAAGTTGACAAAGATGCGATAACGATGAAGATTTCTCTAAAGGAAGAGTTGTGGAGCTGGGTAGCTATCTGTGAGAATTTCTCACCTTTCAATTTCTTTTTCTAGTAATATATATATATACTAGGATGCAGACGGTGCTTAGTAGCACCCGACACAATCGTCCACAGACCATGGACTTGTTTGTTTGGTTGCAAAAATTAGTTAGATTATTTGATTGAAATTTGAATTGCTTGGTGAAATAAAATTGATTTGATGATGTGTGAATGGCGTGGGCCTTCACTAGACAGGGGATAAGGCTAGGCCTTGTCCCGTTTCTAGTATCGTGCCGTTATGCCGCCGAAATTTTCTAAAATATGTTAGAAAAATAAAAATATCATTTTATTTAAAGAATGAACTGAATAGAAATTCATATGTTGGAATAAAATGTTTTATCGTTAAAAATATAATTTTTAACGTGAATGTGAATAAATAAATATTCATTTACAAACCAGACGGTTTGTTTATGTACACCTATTTGAAGGACATTGATTGGGACGATAAATTTTACACATCGCCCAACTGCACGAATAAAATATTTGTTTGATTGTTTGAAACCCCACATGGGTGTTGGGATGAAATTTGAAGTTCACTCATCCTGATTGATTAAATATGTCGATCAATTGATTGACAGGCTGTTATAAGCGTTAGATATCTATATTTGATGCTTATACAGTGTAGTGCACTTTGGTTGATGGTTGATTATTTATCGTTGCTATTATATACATGTGTTGTATGAAAATCCACATAATTAACATTATATGGTGATTGATTGGGCCTCATTCCAATTTAGAAAATAAAGAATATTATAACATAAAGGTTCATGTGTTGACTGTACTCATCCGTTGAGATTAGTCATGTGTTGAACGAAATATTTTAGTAATAAAATTTACATCTTTATCAATATAAAATAAAGGTTCATGTGTTGACAGTACTCATCCATTGAGATTGGTCATGTGTTGAACGAAATATTTTAGTAATAAAATTTACATCTTTATCAATATAAAATAAAGGTTCATGTGTTGACAGTACTCATCCATTGAGATTGGTCATGTGTTGAACGAAATATTTTAGTAATAAAATTTACATCTTTATCAATATAAAATAAAGGTTCATGTGTTGACAGTACTTATCCATTGAGATTGGTCATGTGTTGAACGAAATATTTTGATAATAACAACTATTTTGAAAAAGAAATATTTGAAATAGAATATTTGAAAATAGAAATTTATGAAGCCGTGTTGATTAGATTGACGCCATTTTGACGTGAACGATATTTATATCGATTTTAAACGATTTCGAAATGAAATGAATTGAAAACGATTTCGAAATGAAATGAATTGAAAACGATTTCGAAATGAATTGAATTGAAAACGATTTCGGAATGAATTGAATTGAAAACGATTTCGAAATGAAATGAATTGAAAACGATTTCGAAATGAATTGAATTGAAAACGATTTCGGAATGAATTGAATTGAAAACGATTTCGAAATGAAATGAATTGAAAACGATTTCGAAATGAATTGAATTGAAAATGATTTCGGAATGAATTGTATTGAAAACGATTTCGAAATAAAATGAATTGAAAACGATTTCGAAATGAATTGAATTGAAAACGATTTCGAAATGAAATGAATTGAAAATGATTTCGAAGTGAAATGAATTGAAAACGATTTCGAAATGAAATGAATTGAAAACGATTTCGAAATGAATTGAATATAAAACGAATTCAAATTGAATTGAAAGCAAATTGAAATGAATTCAAATTGAATTGAAATTTGAATTGAATAGAAATGAATTTTAAAACGAATTTATAAAGGAGAATTCAATTTTGATTTGAATTGAAATGGAAGTTGAAGTTGCTTTTGAAACGAATTTAAAACTATTTATAAAATTCGTTTTAAATAGAAATCGACGATATATATATTATATATATAATATAATGGCCTGAATAGAACGCGCCGCGCCGCGGCTGTTCGTGAATTTCGACCATTTATTTCAAACGGACATTACGGGAGATCCGACCGTCGGATTCTCCTAAAACCGGAACCGTTGGGTTCGTATCGAAAAGAGCTTTCTAACGAATATTAGAAATTAGAAATCTAACGATTGGATTTGGAATTATGTCCAAATCGAATTCGAAAAAGGTCGCTGTAAGTGCAGTTCGATGGCCACTGATGGAAATCGACTGTACGGGCCTTGATAAAATTATTAAAAATAGTAATAATTTGTGTAAAATCATAAGAAATGATTTAGAAAGAATTGGGATGAAAAACTCCATATTTAAGATAAAAATAGATTTTTATCGAAATAAACTAGTTTTGAACTAGAATTATAATTCTATTTATTTTTAAGTAAATAAATTGAATTTGAAAAAGGGTTTTAAAAATAACCAGAATTTCCAATGATTGCATTGGAGTGGATTTGAATCGAAATTGTCTTTGGAATATTTCGATGTGAGAATTCGTGATTATACGAATGTTGTTATGGAAATTTGAAAGATATATATTTATATCATTATTTCCAATACGACATTTGTTAATCGTAGAATTTGATATTGAATATAAGCCGATATATTTTCTATTCAGAGCCTTGTATTGAATATCAAATGTGATTTGGGTTTGTCGTGAATGGTGTCTTCATTAACACTGTTCTTGAACCCAGTTGAGAATAGATTAAATCTTCTTATTTAGATTTAATGAAGTGTACCAATTAAATAATATTTAATTGGAATTGAATTGATATTGATTTTTGGGTTTATCGTGGATAGTGTTTTAAATAACACTTGTTCTTTAACCCGATAATTAATGGAATGTGATTTTGGGTTTATCGTGAACTGTGTTTTAAATGACACTGATTCTTTAACCCAGTTAAAGATTAAAACTAAGTGGAGTTTTAATGAATCTTTAATTAGATTGAAATAATCGAGAATGGAGTATCACCAGTTTTACTCCAAGCGATAGTTAAATCTTTAATTAGATTTGAACGTGAAATGGTAACTGAATTTACCGATAACACCGTGGTGTTAGATATGAAGTACTACCAGTTTTACTTCATGGGATGAATAGGTTGGGATTGGGAAACTAAAACAAATGATTACTTCGGTAAGGTTCGTTAATCCCGACTAGTTGAATCAAAATTCAAAAATAGATTAAAGAATAAATTCCAGAAATTTATCTTGGATAAAATTAATGGGAACCTTTCCCTATGAATGTGAAAATTAGAAACTAACTGTCGGTTAGCCAAGCAGAATGGTTTTCTGGATATTGATCTGATGTTGGTTTCGGCCTTCGGGGTTAATATTTGGGAAATTATTCTCTTGATTAATTTACGGTTAGTGACTGATGAATTGGAATGAGGCGTATGTTGTGTTTGTGTAACACTTATTTAAAATATACGCGAGTTTTCGGAAAGACCGGGTTTATCCCATTCTGAATAACTGATACGACGATAAGTCGAAGATGAAGACGATGGTCGAAGACCGGAGGTCTTCACGTCGTTTGGGTGATTACTGATGATCTTGATTGGGCTGTACACCCAAGAAGATGGAAACAGTTGGTGATCGTCCAGACGTACTTGGAGATCGATGGATATGCGGGGTACTAGGTGCCTCCGGTTTCGTTCAGACCCAGAACGGACTTGTAAATGGACTGTGTGTCTGACATTGGATTTTAGTCCGTGTGATTGATCTCTATTAAATATATATCTGTTTGGCGGCGGAGAATTTATTCTCTTGCTTAACGCCCTTCTCTGAGACGTACGAGCTCAGGGGTTATATACTGATGGATATCAAACGCATGGAGTGAATTGCCTGTGTGGCATGCCTAAGTGGCAAATGATCAAGGCTTCTGTTGAAAAGCAAAGTCTTGTGGTGATGATCGAAGCACGGCCTTTGTGGCGTAGCTTTGTGTAACGTTTACTTCGTGAGTTTCGCACCCCGGTTGTGAACCAAAAACGGGAGAGGACATCAGGGAGGGCATGCGTTTCCTTCTAGCTAGGGTGGTGTCAGTGACCTACCAGCCCTGACATTTATATACTTTTCACCTGTGTGGTTGTTGCTGTTGCGAGGCGCCTCGGTTTGATCGGACGATCCGGGTCCGATGGAGTCATTTTTTTTTGGCTCATTGACGCCCCAAAGGGCGGGGAGACGTATTGTTCAGGCATAATAATCCACATCGGTGGACCGGCCCTGACGATCCAAGGGGCAGTTGCGGCTGTTCCTGAGACACGGGCTAGAGCGTCTCGAATCGGTTGAGGACTATCTTTTGCCTCGGTTCATAGATGGAAATCCAATTTCCAAATACGTGACTTTGCGGTTTTATTTGTAAACCTATTTATGGCGACATAGTGGCATGGGACGCTCATGCCGCCTATGATTGATACTTATGATTTGAAGTTGTTTTATACACTATGCACTTACTATAGTATCAAATGATTTGTTTTAAACGTATCAAGCATTCTTTGGCTGTTATAAGGGAAAACCCTATCCTCGGCTGCGTTGCATTGTGTGATGGGACCTGGGTCTTATAACAGCTTCATTTTTCTTTATTTAGCATTGCGCTGTTTGTTTTATGCACTGGTATTCTTGGGAGGAAACCCGTTCCGTGTTATACGGCGTGGTCCCTTGATTTACCTAACTTTAAAAATAAAGATTAACTGTTTTAGTTCTCACACCAGTCACATGACTGACCTGGAGTTTATTGTTTCAACCTAAACTCTGGGTGCCCCTATTTTGACACGGGCAGCTAGTAGTTTTGGTTTTGCAGATTTATATTCACAGGATCCTGGTTTACAGCTGGAACGATATCCGGAAAGCTTTGTATCCGTATATCTCATTCTAGTTGTGTATTGTATTATTTTCCGCTGCTATGTATTTAAATGTAATTTAAATCTCTGATATTTCGGTGTAATATTCATTTATACTCTGTATATTCTTGTAATCTGATGCATTGTTGTAATATACAGTGAAATGTTCTTCTGTATGCGTTCTATTTTGTCATGTTCTCAAACGATAGGGCGTTTTCGAACGGTCTGGGTCGGTTTAGCGACTGGTTCGGACGGAGCGAAATTCCTTTTCGTCACAGATTGGCATATCATTACACAATTGGATTAGTGTACATCAAATATCATCCCAATACCCGTGTGGGGTTTCAACCAACAAATATTGAATATTATGTGTGCAGTTGGGTGATGTGTAAAATTTTCGACCCAAAAGATATCACAAAAATAGGCGAGCATAAACAAGTCGTCCGACTTGTAAATGGATGTGTAAACTTATTTTTAACTATCCAATAATTATTTTATTTATCCTAGTTGTAAGCTAAAAATAATATTTTCAACTATCCAAATTTTTCTAACACTTTTTAGATAATTTCGGCGGTATAACGGCACGATACTAGAACCGGAATAAGGTCCAGTCTTATCCCTCGCCTAATACTGGCTCGTGCCATGCATAAACCAAATTCAATCCAATTCCATTCACATCCCAAACCAAATTCAAACAAATAAATCAATCAAAACAAACAACCAAACATCCATGGTTTCAATCAAAGTGTCAGGTGCTACTAAGCACCGTCTGCATCCTAGTATATATTCAACTATAAACAATACTAGAGTGATAAGTTCTCACATTTGGTTTCCACTTCGCTATTCTTTAATTAACGGTTTGGATTCTGTTCGCTTCCAGTCGGTTCCATCGCAATCTGTTTTCAAGCGGTTTATATTAAAAATCACATTTTTAATACAGTGCTATTTATTTAAAAATCACATTTTTATTCTGCTACTATATAAATAAAAATCACATTTTTATAACGCTATCCATATAATAAAAATCATATTTTTATATCACTAAAAATCATATTTTTATATTGCTACTTAATATAGATAAAAATCATATTTTTAACGCTACTTGATATAGATAAAAATCATATTTTTTTATGCTACTTCATATATATATAAAAATCAAATTTTTATCTTGCTATTATATATATATAAATCAAATTTTTTATCTTGCTATTATATATATAAAAATCAAATTTTTTATCTTGCTATTATATATATAAAATTCGAATTTTTATAACGCTATCATATATAAAAAATCAAAATTTTATATCGCTACTACATAAATAAAAATCATATTTTTATCCTAATGTTTACCTTATAAAAATCACTTTTTTATGCTTACTACATATAAAATAAAATAAGATTTTTATATATGTTATACATAATTATCAACTGAAAATAAAAATTCAGTTTGAATTTACTTACATTGAATCGTAAAAAGGGGTTAATCGGCAGACAAGGTGGAGCAAGAGGGGGCGCGACATTGGCGGCGCATCTGACCGGCGGCAGTGGGCCCATATTGGCGAGGTCAGGCGGATTGGGGACTGTGGGTGGCGACGGTGGGGTTTTGGGTTGGGTTTGTGGGTTTTCTCTCCGAAGAAGGGAAGAGAGAGGAGAGAGGGGGTCGGGGAGGGGCGACGCAACCTGGGGGGGTGGTGGCTGCGATGCGACGGCGGGGGAAGGGGTTCTGGAGGGTGGCGGCTCGAAATTCAGAGGAGCGACGGGCTTTTGAAGACAAAGGGTAGCGGGTTTTTTCTAAGCAAGAAAAACTAGGGTTACACCCTTTTATTAGTTTTATTTACTTATTTCCAAAAAGTTAGTTTTGTATTTGAACCCCCATTCCGAACACAATGGAATATGTTTCGTAAGCCAATTCTATCTTTTTGATTAGTTTTCATTAAAATTACAATATAAATCCATACATATTGAATTTGAATGCTTATTTTAATTTATCGGGGCCACATACTGACTCCAAAAATTCCCAAAAAAATAAATCTAGCTATGTTTTGACGATATGGTCCTAACAAAACTAATTTCGTCGTGGGGACCGTTTGAAAAATGGCCATTTTCTGGTCGATCCAATTTGACTGAAATTAACAAAACATGTTTTCTTTTGCCACGCTCACATATTAATTCCAAAAATTACGAAAATTGGAATCTAGCAATAATTTGACATTCCGGATCCAACAAAAGTGGTTTCGTTGAAAACGGTGGTGGTTTGCAAAATGAATATTTTTTAGGGCCATATATTATATAAAATATATATAAATTCTATAGCGACTATTTCAAATTTTAAAATGGACATGACTTTTTATTTGTAAAGTGAAATCTCAGTTTTTCACATTCTTTAGAAAGATACAGTTAAATAGATTCAAATATTTCTTGTTTCGTCAAATTCTGACTTATATTGAATTCTGTACATTCAATTTAAATTAGAAATCGAATTTTCAAACTACCACGCCATTTCAGGCTCGTTTTATAATTAAAATAAATTTATACGTTCTAACTTCATTTAAAATAAAATTTTAGTCGTTATTATTTTAAATAAATCATTTTAAATATTCAAAATCCATTAAAATAGCTAAAATAAAATTTTAAATTGGTTCTGAAAATCTGAGTTGTTACAACAGATTTGTTCAGGACTTGCAATCCTTCGTCATTGCTGGTCAGGCCCAGCCCAAGGCATAAGCAACCGAGGTCATCGCTAGGGTAGCAAATAAACAAGGGCAACAAAACGTAATTTTCTTTGTAATTCACGTAGCTGCTAGAGTATAAAATAGCGATCTCTTTACCATCCTCTGTTTTTCCACCTGCCTGCCCCACTAGCAACCACTTCTCTCCCTTGTCACCTACCATCGATTTCCTGACATAGGACATCGACTGATGTCGCCATCCACTATCGTATGGCTTTTCCCCAGTTTGAATTTTTCCCAGCCCTATATCCTTTTACCATGTAAGTTTTTTACTTTATTCTAATCTAATTTCTAATCGTATTACTAATTCAATTTCAATTTTTTACATTGGGTCTTGGTTTATTAAGTTTCTAAATTCAGTCCATACGTAAAACCTTGCTACATAATGATTCTTTTAGTTATTGAGATATGGCAAATGCTAGCAAAAAACGAAAAAACATTCTGGTTTAAATTGATTCACATTCGTGACCTTCACCCTACAAATTGAAGGCTTTGAGCTGTATTTCTCTTCATGGATCTCCGTTTTGTTCCAATCTAAAACAATTTCTGACTGCCATCACTATATGTAAGAAATTTGTTTACTGCTATAACCATATAAGTAATCGGTAAGTTTTTGAGAATTGAATTTTGTATGGTAGCTTTTGTATGCTAAGCTTTATATGAAGCCATAGCTTGAATTACATACTGATGCATACTTCTGCATCAAATGTTTGTTACAAACCCAAATAACTTGACCACCAGTTTCAAGTATTAAAACATGCATTATATTTGTACTATTTTTTTATTACAACAACAAGCTTGTGCATGAAGAGCAGAAATATAGATATTCGTGTTTGAGTTATTTTTGTACCAGTGTTTACATTAACGATTCTTTTCATTTTTTTGTGAACAATTTAGCAACAGGCAAAATTGCTTTGTTATTTGTCTTGTTTAAATTTCTCAAATATTTTGTTGTGTTATTAGCCTAGGGCATTCTATATGTCGGGCCCGAGACTGCGCTAGTGATGATGAAAATGAGCTCATAATCACAACTGTTCTTCAAGGATTGTATGATGCAGTCTATAATCTCCTAAGGCAATGCCTTTATTTAATTATGTTTAGTAATATCTGAAAACTTCAGTAACATTCTTCATGATTAAGCTTAAGTTGTTTTAATAGGGATGATGTATAGAAGAGGACTGCTCTTGAAAATCTGGATCTGATTCTCCTTTGCGTTGATGAAATTGTCGATGTAGGTATGATGTTTCAGTTTCAATTTTTCTGCTGCATATTTTCATATATTCATGTAGATTCATGAGTTCATATGTTACGATCATTATATTGACAGCTATTGTTCATCAAAAATAATTATTTCTACTACATATACCTTTATTGTGCACTTTATTGGATTGCTTTATTCTTTTGGAAGCATTAATATAGCAAGAATTTTAGAAGTATTGATACAGTAAACATTGATGTTTAATGTCATGATTTATCACATGTTACTTTAAACTTAACTCCATTTGTTCCTAAAAGAACATGTTTTTATTCTAGAGCCTTGTTTGGTCATGGTTTGAAGATAGCCATTATTCGATTTATATGTATTTTGGATTGCAAGTAAAATATTCTAGTTTAAAATAGTAACATTATAAAAATCATTTATTTCTTCCTTTTTTTCTTTAGGAACTGAATTTAAAGTGCACGTGCTTTATTTAGTCAAGGGAGAATATGCAAAATAAATCCCAATATACAAAACTCCATAACTATGCTTCCAAGGTAAGTCTTTTGGGAAAAAAGTACTAGGGCATGATAATCAATCACTTCAGTCTAGCTTTTCTATCATTGCTGTATATTATTATGGGTGGTTGATGTAAGTATTTATAATATTTAGAAAGCAAGGACAAGGAATTAAAGAATTAGAACATTTTTCTTTGTTTATAACTATTAGTTGATCATGGTGTTCTTATGTTGACCTGCTACAAATAATTTCTCAAAATATCCTAATGGTGTTAAAAAATGAATCATTTTAATGATTCTTACAAGAAGCTGGATAAGATATTTTTCTACTCGGTTTAAATTATGTTTCTTGCGTATTAAGGTCCTATAATTACATAAATAATCTATATAATATTGAATGGTTGTTCAGTTGGTTGTAGTAATTTTGTGTCCAATGTATATCTTCGTTTTTTGGCATCCATTTGATACATATTGGCAACCATTGATGGTTAGTGGATTCAAAGAAGGCACTAATAATAATCTGGAAAATCACATTATTGTTATATGTTTGAACAAGATTTATGTTTCTAGATATGCATTTATGTTAGCCAAATCATGATCCAGTTTGATTAATGTTATTTAGTACTATAAAAATGTAGGTTCTATTAACTATTATACGCACATAAAGTAAATTTCATTGGAAGATCATGACATTTTCATTTTCATGGTCAAATCAAACATTACTCCATAATTATGTATATTCAATTTCATTTTCATCTTCATTGTTGGTAACTGAGTTGCTGTAGCAAGTTAGTCTAATGGCTATGTTTCTATTGATAAATCCATGACTTCTATTATATATTTTTGTTCCAATTGGCTTATATCAGATGATATTATATATTTACAAGCTAGGTATCATGTTGCATGTAATGAGTGACTGGCTGCTATAAGAGAAGGGAACAATATGGATACAATGAAGATTCAAGGAGAGCAATTCATGCTTTGCGCCCATTAAATGCAAAGAGGCGTGCATATCCTACTGACAACCTATCTGATGAGGTAAGTAGCATTATGGGTAACTATTTTGTTACATAGTTTATAACTGATAATGTTACACACCGACATATACGTAAAATTTCATGTTCTTGAAGTGTTTCTAAAGCAAAACGTGGTTTGTTAATTATAGATCTGATCACAGAGATTAAATAACAATGCTTGACATTTGTCTGGTGTGATATACATATATGTAAACCAAACCATATTTAATGATAAAGCTTACATTTTTAAGGTAAGAAATGTTTTATTTATTTCAACTTACTACTCGGAAACTACTGCCGACTTTCATTCATTATGGTACTGCGAAAAATTATTAGCTACCATTATAAGCATATAAACCATCTCAGGCATTTTTATGACAAATTTCATCTACTTCATTTGATATAGTAGCTTATTTTTTTAGTTCTAATTATTTTAGCTCGGATAGACATAAGAATCATTATAGAATTATCGTGAAAAATTAATACTGATTTATTTATGAAATAAATGATGGTTGATTGCTAGATGAATGTATGATAGGCAATATGAATTTTAACTAAAATAATATGTAACATCCCAGATTTTTAGTAGTTAAGTATTTAATATATTTTATTATTTTAAATATTGATATGGAATTTTAAATGAATCTATAACATATAATTCGTTTATTAAACGATATATGGACGTATAATATATATATAATTATAAATCGAGCTCGTAACGTCATGGTAGCTCGTAATTTATGACTTGAACCTCAATTGAATATACATAATTCATTATAAGTCAAAATATTGTGAAACAAGTGACTTTTGAATCGATTTGATTATAATTTTCTAATGGAAGAGAAAAATGGAAATTTCTACTTATAGATTGTTGGTTATGTCCAATTCAAATTTTCAAATAGTCTCTATGGAATTCGTTAATAAACAATAACGTTTATTATATAAAATATTAATGGATTATATATATATATATATATTTGAATATCGTTTAACCAGAATTGTTAAACATTGAGTTTAAAATTTATGTTGAGACTGTATAATATTTTTTTGGAGATATATGATAATAATAATTTATTATTGTATAATTTGAATTGATTTGGATTTAATTAACTTATCGATATTATATAAGCCTTAAAAACAGTTTTCTTTTCAAACGACCGCTGCTTTTGACAAAACAAATTTTATTGGAATATGTTTGGCTAGTTATTGCTAAATTTCCAGTTTGGAGCCAATCAAAGTTCTTTTATCTGTATGTGGAATTTAAGGGTGATCCGATAAATAATAGGGAATTAAAATAACGTTGTTGTACAAACGGAGTCCTTTTTCAACGAAATTCATTTTATTGGGACCAGAATGTTAAGGCGTAGGAGTGTGTCCAGTTTCATGGTGTTTGGAGTTTGGATATAGCGGTACGTATTAAATAGTTAATGTTAAATAACGGTTAGCAGTATAATTTAATACCGTGTTAAATTAAATAAAATATAATCTAAACTTAACCTCTAAGCTAAATGAAAATGAACACGCAGACCCTAAGAACGTATAAAATGCCTACATATGAAAGGGAAACACACTTCAAGCCATGTCATTCCTTCCCAAGTTTTACCGCACCTATAACATTTACAGCCCAGTTACCCAGCTACCCTAACTATATTTTCAAATCAACTACACAAGCCTGTATGAAGAAACAACACACATAGACTATGTATTTTCACCATCAAACACAACCTAACCTACCCACAGCATACCAACCTAATATGGAAACAGCTAGGCGCATGTTGTATATATATTTAGCACCTACCCTGTTTTCTACATTTTAAGTAAAGCTGGCCTAACGATTGAAGTTGAAAACTCGGTGTGAACCTACCTTTCAGTATAATGAAATGACAATTAAACACACTTCTATATTTTCAATCAAACGTGCCTAGGGAGAGTGTATGCAGACCTATAACTAAGGAAGCTTGGGTGCCAAGGTTGCCATATATAAATACACACGTCATTAGCCTATCTCTTCTTCCAGAATTAGTATCTACCGCGGTTTCAATGAAAAAATTAAAAACAAAACCGAACGCTTTCCTCTATAACAAAATCTAACACTCTTCTGTATGTATTAAAAATCGCAAGGCCTCAATATATACTTATAAAAAAATTGAAGCAAAGCTGCATGTTTATAAGGTGGGGAGGGGCGGCATTGCAACAGTTTCATATGAGGAGATAAACGTGAGTTAGATGCTGGTTCTTCTGAGTGCTTGGTGTGCGGTGAGTGGATCAGTCAGTGAGTGCGGGAAGGTGGAGCTCTGGTCGAGGCGCTCGCGAGTCAGGAGATGATCGTCAGGTGGTCGGGAAAGTACATGTGTGGTCAGATCGGGAAGGGGACGTGGACCATGCTACATGAATAATTGAGCTTGGGAGGAGCAGTTGAGTATGGGATTAAGGAACAAAGAAAAAAAAGCAAAGTTTACGTGAACGAAGAAAAACAGTAGAAGGAGAAGCATGGGGGCTGAGGGAGAACAGTGCGAGGTACTGTGTTTTGGTGCAGGATTTTATTCGTGACGAGAAGGGGGGTTCGTTCTGAGTAGATGGCGGGGAAGTGAGGTCAACTCGGATTGATGTGGAATTGGTGGTAGATGGCTTGAGAATGGGATGAGTGGTTTTCAAACACAACAGGAGAAGAAACATGAACAATCAGTTTGGTATGAATTCGTGACATGCCTAATTATGTTTTATTGCGCCTAAGTTTATATCATAGCAACCTAACCAATTTTGTACACTTTCCTAATGAATAGTTAACAATATTAATATGTTCAATGAACAACATTTTTAAGGTAGTGTCTAACATGGTGGTTTGTTGAAGAATTTTAAATGCCCAAAAGTTGTTTTGTTAACATGCCTGATCGGTTTATTGGTGCCGATCCAATCTACACATATAACGTGACTTAAGATTTAGTTAGTATATATATATATATATATATTAAGTTATTAAACTTATTACTTTAATAGTACATATATAATGGTCTGGGAAGATTCAAGTGGGCCAAATTATTTTCATATGCCTAATCCGTTTCAAATTAACATAATTAAAGTTTAGTAAATGAATTATTATTAAGTTATTAATAATATTAGACTAAATAGTGTATAGCGTATTAAATTTATAGCACGGTCATACAGTAACGTAATCAGACCAAACAAGAAGCATGGAAGTCAATAGGCGTAATATTATGGAATTGGAATGGACGGAGTTGACGCAACTAGAAACTCGTAAAACGAATCTTTCTGACAACGAATGGAAATCCAAGGTGAGTTCAACTCACTCAATTTTATCCCTCCTATATTTTATAGAAGCCGGGTTTGAATATTTGTGTCCTATGATTGTTATTTGGTTGATGGATGTTGTATATATATATTTATTTATTTTTGTTGACTGAACTGATTAAAATAAATGTCCGTTTAATTTAATTCAAAACCTATCATTATCTCTAACGATTATTTCCAAACGAGGTAACTTTTCTCATCGGTTACATTTATAATAATAATATATGTATTAAATTGAAATATGGATGTTTGGATTAATATTATTGTTTGATTGTTGAATATTTTATATCTGTTTATTGAATGATGATTTTATTTGAGATAACGTATTTGAATGCAAGGAAAAACAAGTCAGAGGGATCCAACTGGATTCCTCAATTATAATACATGTTATTTATTTTTATATTGTCATTATATGAACTATTTTGATTAGATGATTGATTTGTGGTATTGATCGTTGATTGGAAATTCAACGTTTGTTTTGTTTTAATCAATGGGCAGTATTGGTTGATTAATTGGCAATAGTTCGCCTAAAAATAAATCATTTTATAAATGTGATTTACCGTCTGGTGTACCGACGGTAGTGAAGTTATAAAAATTATTTTATAACTAAAGATGGATTTTTAAATCAATATGTTTGAGTAAAAGTTTAAATAAAAGGAAATTAGTATTTATTAGTTATTATATAAGTTTATAAGTAACTATTAAAGGATTTTATCATTAACACGGTTTATAAGCAGATAAACAAAAATTTACGAAATAGTTAAGAGTTGAATTAATTGTTTTGAAGAAACAATTCAATGGAATTATTTAAATTAATTATATTATTAATTAATTTAAAAGAAGGGCTAACTAGAGTGATTAATGAGGTAATCATGGTTCGACGAAGTCAACTAATTTAATTGGAATTGGTTATTAGATTGATTGTTTTGGATTAATCTAGTGAAATAGATTAATGGATATTTGTTTTGATTTAATAAGATTTTAAAAAGATATTTACTATTTATTTAGTTAATAGAGGAAAGAACTATGTCTATGCTAGTTAACGGAAAAGTAATTTATTATTTTAATTAATAATAATTAAAGAGGTAAATGTTTAAATGGAATTCATTTAAGTAAAATTTGTAAGGGAATTAAGTTGAATTTTGAGAAGGTGCTATGAACGAGTATTATATTGAACCCCAGTTTTATAACCGAGTTATTTAAAATATATGTTTACTTGATATTTGAATTGAGTAATGTAAAGCGGGATAAAAAAGGGTTCATATTAAACTAGAGAAGTAAATGAAGTTTGAAAAAGTGTGTGAGGCGAAAACGTTAAGTTCAAATTTACTAAATAATGGGATTGAAATGAGATTTTCAAAAATGGAAAATGTATGAATTGATCAGAAGTGGGATAATATGGGTTGGTAACGAGTTAAGATAAGAATTGGAACCTAATTGGAGATTGGTTGAGTTAAGCGATTTTCTGAGAATTAATCCGATGTTGATTTCGGCCTTCGGGGTTAGTACTTAGGGAATTATTCGCTTACCGATTAACAGTCCGGGACTAATAAATATTGAGGAATAGAAATGCTTGAATAATGTTTTAATTAATGTTTTGAAATAAATTGTAAAATAGAAATTGGATATGGCTATTTAATATTTTCCAAATGTTAGATTTGAAATGAGAATTGAATACCGTGTGAGACGACCCAAACTCACCCTTACGGGAAAGCCTGGATTGAATTGAGAACATGACAAATTAGAACACAAATAGAAGAACATTTCATTGCTATTTACAACAATTTACATCAGAGTACAAAAATATTCAGAGCATAAATAAATATTAGACAGAAAAATATCAGAAATTTAAAATACATAGCAGCAGAAATAAATTGTATATAAATACAATGCGTAGCGAAAGATAAAAACTGACACAACTGAAAGAGATATACGGATACAAAGCCTTCCGAATATAGCTCCCGTTGTAATCCAGGATCCTGTGAATATAATATCTGCAAAACCAAAACTACTAGATGCCCGTGTGGAAAATATAGGCACCCAGAGTTTAGGTTAAAACAATAAACTCCAGGTCAATCATGGGACTGGTGTGAGAACTAAAACAGTTATTAAAAATTTACTTTAAAATAAGGTAAATCAAGGGACCACGCCGTATAACACGGAACGGGTTTACCCCCCAAGAATACCAGTGCCTAAAATAATCAGCGCAATGCTAAATAAAGAAAAATGAAGCTATTATAAGACTCAGGTCCCATCACACATTGAACGCAGTCGAGGATAGAGTTTTACCTTATAATAGCCAAATATGCTTGGTATGTTTTAAACCAAATAATTTATTATTACTATAAGTGAAGAAACCAACTTCAAATATAAATGTATCAATCATAGACGGCATGAGCGCCCCATCCCACTATGTCGCCATATATAGGTTTACAACTAAAACCGCAAAATGTCGTATTGGAAGTTTGGATTTCCATCATGGTGGCTCCTGATCCGAAAGATCTATCGCATAGTGCAATTCCCAACGGTTTATGTCGTAGGCATGCGAAAACACCGTAATGCACATCCGCACTATCAAGGAAACAAGTAACTGTGGCTTACGTCCAAGCATTGGAAAACACCGCTAACTCTATCCATCTGGGAATCCGGGGGTGTGCCCTATCCCTATTGGTGTGGGGCGACCACACCCAATATCACCTCGGTCGACCGAATCCATGACAACCCGTAGGATGTCTATCCTCATCTCTAAAGTATACTGATCTAACTATCAATTTACCACCATACCGGTGTATGAGGCTCGTGAATTAACGCTACACAAAGCTGTGCTATTTAAAGCTGTGCTTTGATCATCATCCACCAAGTTCAACAACAGCTTGGATCACTGCATCTCAGCCAGCCACACTATCAATCCATACTATACCACTGATTTCTGCCAATATATAACCTCTAAGCTCGTACGTCTTAGAGAATGGTGTTAAGCAAGAGAACAAATTCTTTGCCACCAAACACATATATATTTAGCAGAGATCAACGAATAAAGTATAAAGGAATACAATGTCAGACACACCATCCATTTACAAGTTCGTTCTAGTTCTGAACGAAACCGGAGGCACCTTATTCCTCGTTCTGTATGTCCAATACAAGAGAGAGTCCCTCGCATATCCGTACAATCACTAAGTACGTCCGAACGGCTAACGCTGTATCAATTATTCGATGGGAATCAGTAGCAACACATCCATTCGATGTGAAGATCGTCGGTCTTGCACCGTCTTCAATCTCTTCGACTTTTCGTCGTATCAATTATTCAGAATGGGTTAACCCCGCCTTTCCTTATAACTCGCATATCTTATAATCAAGTGCTATAACAACACATCATGCGCCTCGTTCCAATCCAGAATATTCTTTTTATTCAAATATTCTTTTCACAATTTAAACCAAATTAAGGATTTCCAAACTAGTCGGGATTAGCGAACCTTACTGAAGTAATCATTTATTTTATTTCCCAATCCCAACCTATTCATCCCATGGTGCAAAACTGGTAATACTCCATATCTGACACCATGGTGTTATCGGTAAAATTAATTACCATTTCACGTTCAAACCTAATTAAAGATTTAACTATCGCTTGGAGCAAAAACTGGTGACACTCCATTCTTGATCATTTTCCCAAATTTGATAATTTAAATTATCACATTCACATTTCAATCTAATTAAAGATTCATTAAAACTCCACTTAGATTTAATCTTCTAGAAAAAAATTATTTAATGATTATTCAAATTTAGGAAATAATCCTGTCTTTACTGGGTTAAAGAACCAATGTCATTTAAAACACAGATCACGATAAACCAAAAATCACATTCCATATATTATGGAATCTTCACGGAAAACAGATCAATAGATAATCGATATCAATTTCCATATCCGACTAATAATATAAATGGAATAACGACAAAGCCTTCTAAATTCCATATATATTAACAGTCTTCCTCCACAGAAGCTCTTCTCGATTATTACCAAATCGAATTCCATTCAATTCCAATTTAATATATTAAATTGGAAATCTTTACTTTGGAAAATTCCATTAATCTTAATTAAAAGATTATAAATTCCAAATCACATCTTTGCTGTTAATTGGGTTAAAGAACCAATGTTGTTTAAAACATTGCTCACGATAAACCCAAAAATCCAATTCTTTTATTCAATTCCAATTAAATATTAATTAATTGGAAAAATTAACTAAATCTTAAATTAAAGATTTATTCTTTTCTAAACTAGGTTTAAGAACAGTGTTAATGAAGACACCATTCACGACAAACCCAAAATCCAAATTCTTTAATTCAATTCAATTAAATATTAATTAATTGGAAAACTTCACTAAATCTTAACTTAAAGATTTACTCTTTTCTCAACTGGGTTTAAGAACAGTATTATTCAAGATACCATTCACGACAAACCCAAAATCCAATTTCAATCCAATGAAATATTAATTAATTGGTAAAATTTCACTAAATCTCAATTCAAAAATTTATTCTTTTCTCAACTGGGTTTAAGAACAGTGTTAACGAAGACACCATTCACGACAAACCTAAAATCCAATTTGATATCAAATACAAGGCTCTGAATAGAAAATATATCGGCTTATATTCAATATCAAATTCTGAAACCAACCAATATCGTGTTGGGAATAACGATATGTATATCTAAATATATATATATATCTTCCAAATTCCTCAACAATATCCGTTTAATCACGGAATCCAATATCGAAATACTCTGAAGATTATTTCCACTCAAATCCATTCCAATTTATTCATCGGAAAAATTTTGGTTATTTTAAAACCATTTTTAAATCCGATTTATTTATTTAAATATAATTGGATTATTATTCTTGTTAATAACTAGTTCATTTTGATAAAAATATATTTTTATCTTTTCAAAACTGGATTTTTTCATCCAAAATCTTTCCAAATCATTTATTATGATTTTACATAATTTTTCCCTATTTTTAATAATTTTATTATCGCCCGTACAGTCGTATTCCAATAACGGCCACGGAACTGCATCCATGGCGACCTTTTCTGAAATTGATTTGGACATATCTCCAAATCCAACCGTTAGATTTCAAATTTATTATACTCATTGGAAAGCTCTTTTGGATATGAACCCAACGGTTCCCGTTTTAGGAGAATTTGACGGTCGGATCTCCCTTCACGTCCATTTGAAGTTAATGGTCGAAATTCGCGAATGGTCGCAGCACGATGCGTTCTATTCAGGCCATTATAATATGTATAATATATAATATATATATATATATATCATCGATTTCCGTTCAAAACGAATTTTATTATTCATTTTAAAAACGATTTCCACTTTCATTTCAGTTTTAAATCAAAACTGAATTTTTCTTTTAAATTCGCTTTAAATTCATTTTTAAAACGATTTCCACCTCATTTCTATTTTCAAATTTCAAATCAAAATTGAATATTCCTTTTAAATTCATTTTAAATTCATTTTTAAAACAATTTCAATTTTATTTTCAAACTCAAATCAATATTGAATATTCCGTTTAAATTCGTTTTAAATTCATTTTTAAAACGATTTCAATTTTATTTTCAAATTCAAATCAAAATTGAATATTCCATTTAAATTCGTTTTAATTCCATTTTAAAACGATTTCAATTTTATTTTCAAATTTAAATCAAAATTGAGTATTCCATTTAAATTCGTTTTAAATTCATTTTAAAATGATTTTAATTTCATTTTCAAATTTAAATCAAAATTGAATATTCTATATCATTTTAATATTAAAATGAAAATATTTTCAAAATATCAGATTTTGAAATCACTTTTCGATATTCATTACAAAATGAATAAAATAGACAAAATTCCCGTTCGTGTTAAAATGGCTTTTAACTACTTAACACGGCTTCACATTTCAATATTTACTGAATATTATTTTAAAATATTCATTAATTCTGAACTGGAATCAAACTCAATCAATTACAATATAATTTCAGTTATATGGATTTCATACATCGCATGTATACAATAATAACGATAAACCATCATTAAAAATTCATACGACATCCAGAGTGCATTTTACAATTGTATAAGCATTAAAATAAATAAATAACGCTTATACAGTCTGTGAACCCATCGATTGATATACCACTAATTATTGGGATCAGTGTATGTCAAATATTATCCCAATACCCGTGTGGTGTTTTCAAAGAACAAATACTGTCTATTATTTGTGCAGTTGGCCGATGTGTAAAATTTAGCGTCCCAATCAATATCAGATAAATAAGTGTACATAATCAAACCGTCCGGTTTGTAAATGAGTATTTATTTTATTTCATGATAATATATATATATATATATTATATAAATAATTTTTATATACAACAATTTCAATACATGACATTCCAATCATAATCCAAACAAACAATCAACTGGTCTGTTCAAAAAAATAGTGTTGGGGGCTTCTAAGCCCCAACTGCAACCTAGTATATAATAACTGTAAATAATTTGAGTGTGAGAGAGATCTCACATTAGTTTCCACTCCTCCGCTCTTTTATTTCTGAATTTCGGTTTTGTTTGAATTTAAGTTCGCTTCAAATTTTGATTTGCTCCTTTTTTATTCTGGTCAGTTCTGCGTTGTAGTGTTCGCTGTTGCGGATCCAACGCAACTGAAATCGTCCAAATCTGTTGTTGTATGAACGAGTTACATCCAATTGAACATTTAAACAATTTAATAATTAATTAATTAACTTAACTTAACTTTCCATTAATTAAATTTTCTCCTAAACCCATCGTTTACTTCTGGATCGATAAAAAAAAGGACATCGCCTCCTAGGGCTAGCCCACACGCTGCCAGAGATCATCGGAGAGGGATCGGAGCTTGGCACGAGAACCGCCTTGAGAAGCTCCTCCACCGCCGGTCTTGCCTTCAAACTCGGTGGGTCCCCCTAGCTAAAAACCCAGTTCGAACAATAGCTGTTCCTGCTTTGATTTTTCCCCATTTCCTCAACGAGAGATGATCATAATCGTATAGATCAAAAGAGGGTGGGAAGTGCTACTATTTTGGTTTTATATATTCTCAAATTTATTTTGTGGATCGTGTGAAATTAAGGGAGAAATATCGAAGCATTTCCGCCTTAGAACGAGAAGGAGGCGCTGAACGGGTTTGACTATGAATGAAGAGTTTGACTAGGGTTTTGATTTTATTAATTATTTGCTTCTCTTTAATTTTAAAAAGTGAATTTTGCATCCGAAGTCCAAATCAAACCCAACGACTTTCGCCCGTAGCTAAATACCCCCATTCCGGACACAATGGGATATGTTTCGTAAACCAGTTCTAGTGTTTTAATCATTTTCTTTAAATTAAAATATAGTTCAATATATATTGAATTCAAACGTACATTTTAATTTACCAGGGCCACACACTGACTCCAAAAATTACAGAAAAATAAATCTAGCTATGTTTTGATGATACGGTCGTAACAAAACTAGTTTTGTCAAATTTGGGGACAATTTGAAAAATGGCCATTTTCTGCTCGGTCCAATTTGACTGAAATCAACAAAACACGTTTTCTTCTTCCAAGTTCACATATTGTGACGACCCCAAACCCCGTACCTGACGGTGGTAAGTGTAATCTTTGGAAGATAACACATAAACAGATAACAGCAGAACAGAAATAAATAAATACACTAGATAATGTACAAATAATACACTGAATAAACGTAATCATCAGAGTTACACAGCATATAGGATCATACTTAGTACAAATACAGTTCAGCTATACATAAATGTCTACAGCGGAAACAAACATAATATGTACAATAGGAGCTGAACAACATAAAAAGAGATAAATAATAGAATCCATCTTCAGCTCCAGCTATCCAGAAAGAGCCAGCTAAACCTGAATACAAGGCTGCCCGTGTAGAAAAGGGGCACCCGAGTTTGAAAGTGAAACAAACTACGAGTCAGTCATGGGACTGGTATGAGAAATCTACTCAACACATTTATAATATGGCTAATCACAGGACCACGCCACTTTCGTGGAACCGGTTTACTCCATTGGATTGCCAGTGCTTTAAATCAAATCATTCTTTTAAACATCGCAATGCTTTTTATAAAAATGAAGCCATTATAAGACTCAGTTCCCATCACACAATGCAACGCAAACCGGAGGATAGAGTTTTACCTTATAATGGCCAAAATATGCTTGATACGAATAAAACAAAAGCATTTGATATTACTACTAGTGTTTATATGTTTCAAAAACAATTTCAAATCATACCTATCAATCATAGACGACATGGGCGTCCCATGCCACTATGTCGCCAAATATGGGTATACAATCTAAACCGCACAATCACGTATTTGGGAATTGGATTTCCATCATGAACAAAGGCAAAAGATAGTCCTTACCGACTTCGAGACTGCCTAGCCCGAGTCTCAGGATTAGAACACATCGACCCTTGGATCGTCAGGGCCGGTCCACACGGAGTGGATTAAAATGCCTGAACACTACATTTCTCCGCCCTTTGGGGTGTAAGTGAGTCAACGAATGACTCCATCGGTCCCGGATCGACCTATATATCCGAGGCGCCTCGCAACAGCAACAACCACATAAGTCAAACTCGTCAGGGCATGTAAAACCACTGACGTCACTTCTAGCTAGGAAGAAACGCAGGCCCTCCCTGATGTCCTCTCCCGTTTCTGGTTCTTACCGGGGTGTGAGGCTCGCGAATTTACGTTATACACAAAGCAACGCCACACAGGCGGGGCTTTGATCATCACCACAAGACTTTGCTTTTCAACAGAAGCCCTGATCACTGCATCTTAGCATGCCACACAGGCAATTCACACCGTGCAACTGATGGCTATCAATCACACATAATAAATTCCAATGTCAGACACACTGTCCATTTGCAAGTCCGTTTTGGGTCTGAACGAAACCGGAGGCACTATATACCTCGCAAACCCATCGATCACCACGTACGTCTGGACGATCACCACTCATTATCCATATTTCGGGATGCCTCTCAATCAGGACCTCGGTTACCATCCAAACGAGGTGAAGATCTCCGGTCTTCGACCACCGTCTTCATCTTCGATTTCTTATCGTCGATTCAGTTATTCAGAATGGGATAAACCCGGTCTTTCTGAGCAACTCGCGTATATAATAAACAAGTGCAACACTAACATACGTACGCATCATTTCAATTCATTAGTCACTAATCATCAATCAGTAAGAGAACGATTTCCCAAATATTAACCCCGAAGGCCGAAACCAACATTAGATCAATACCCAAGAAACCATTCGACTTAGCTAACCTTCAGTTAATTTCTAAATTTCACATCCATATCGTTTATAATATTTTATAACGATTTATCTCTATTTTTATTTATTTTAAAATAGCCAATTTATTCAAACGACGTTTCGGGCCATAATGCGGTCGTGGCGTTGTTTTTCTTCAGATTTGATTTACACATATTTGAAAATCTAATCGTTGGATCTTCACAAAATTTACATCATAGAAAGATCTTTTCAAAACTAATCCAATGGTTCCAGTTTTGGGAAAATCCGACGATCGGATCTCCCGGTATAATCGTTTGAAGTTTCGATTTCAAAATACGAACTGCAGCGTCGTTATTCGATTTAATATAATTATATATATATATATATATATATAAATATAATCGATTCTGGCGCTGTTTTTCTTCAAATTTGAATTAAACATTCCAAACAATCCAACCGTTGGATCTTTACAAAGTTGGTGCCGTTGGAAAGATATTTCCGAAGCGGACCCAACGTTTGCGGCTTCGGGAAAATCCGATGGTCGGATCTCCTGCGCTAATCGTTTGAAATCACGGTTTCAAAATACGAACTGTTGCTTCGTTATTCGATATATTCCAATTCTATTAATATATATATATATATATCAATTCTTCGATTTCAAAACTATATGATTTTCATACATTTGATAAAAATGATATTTTTATCTAACTGTCTTCTATTTCAACACTTCACTATTTTTAACAATTCAGGTATATAGTAAAAATGTGATTTTTATTATAAAACAATTCATTTCAAAACACGATTATTTTCTATAGTTCATATAGGTGATAAAAATAGGATTTTTATTATAAAACAATTTATTTCAAAACAAGATTATTTTATATAGTTCATATCGATGATAAAAATAGGATTTTATTCTAAAACAATTTCTTTCAAAATATGAATACCATTCAACACATGAATTTCAATTCAACGAATGAATTTCGATTCAACACATGAAGGTTTTCTATAGTTTATATATATAGATAAAAAGGTGATTTTTATATTTAAAACACGAATACCATTCAACACATGAATTTCAATCCAACGAATGAATATTGATTCAACACATGAAGGTTTTCTATAGTTTATATATATATAGATAAAAAGGTGATTTTTATATTTAAAACACGAATACCATTCAACACATGAATTTCAATCCAACGAATGATTATCGATTCTACAAATGAAGGTTTTCTATTCAACGAATAAATATAGTTTCATCAAATGAAAATAATTCAAACGCATGAATATTATTCAAAATTTTGGCAGCATAACGGTCGGGTTGTTAAAACCGGGACCGTCCCTAGTACGGCTCCTCGCTCTACCTTAAAACCTCGCGGTTTTTCATACTGGGGAATCATGCATCTAGTTCGCATGCACGCGGCATGTATATTTATTTCATTTCCACAAACTAATCCTATATGGTTTCAACCAAATATTTCTCAACCACAAACGGGCATTTTTCAACCACAATCAATCAATATCAACCACAAACAATTCCAATCAACCATTCGCTATCAATCAATTTTCACACCAATCACAACCAATAAATATCGCCCAAGGTTTGTGGACGAGGGGCATATATATATATATATATATATATATATATATATATATATATAGCATTTCACTTATATTTCAACACATATATAATTTTACAACGCATATACAGCTTATACATCGAACGTACAACTTATGCAATGCTTATACAAGAGGTGTACAACGCTTATATAACTCATACATCGACTATATAATTTGTACATCGTCGTTTTCCATATCGTTTATAAATTAGAAATCTCACATTGGGTTCCACTCAACCAAAAATAGCAGAAGGCTCAGAAAAATATGCGGACTCTTCTAAAATGTAGAAGACGTCCACACGAGTCCACTGTCTCTTGTTTCACTGAATTTCTTCAACACACGAAAAAGATATGATTTTTACAAGTTTGCAACGGTTTAAAAGTGTTAATTTCAGTTTTAATAAAACAAGCCGTACCTCAGCTAATTCCTTCAAAACTAGGTTTTGAATTTTCGTGCAAACGGTGAAGTGGTTGGACGATCGGCCTTCGCAGCGACGAAGAGGGAGGAGAGGAGCGCTGGCGCCTGGAGCGGGGCCCACTTCAGTGGCCTAGAGGCGGCGCGGCGGCGGTGAAAACATCTGAACTTCCCGAGCTCGATTCTCCCAAACCACTCAATGAAAAAATCCAAACTATATATGGATTTGAAGATCTTCTCGAGCTCTACAAATTTACCAACTGGAGTGTTTGATTTTGGTGCGTTGATCGATCAGAAAATGGACGGGAAGATTTGGAGGATTTTCCGCCTTCGATCGTGTTACGGGGAGAGAGAAAGGAGAGAGAGAGAGAAACGATGGCCCAATCAGATTTTATTTTTATATTTATTATTTTTTAAAATCCAAAAATACCCCTTATCTCATACGAACTCCAATCCAAACAAAACGACTATCGTCCATAGCGTTTTACCCCCATTCCGAACACAATGGGATATGTTTCGAAGGCCCATTCGAATGTTTCAGTCAGTTTTCCTTCAAATTAAAATATAAAACATTCAATATTAAATTTGAACGTACATTTCAATTTGCCTGGGCCACAAACTGATTCGAAAAATTCCAGAAAATTAAATCTAGCTATGTTTTGACGATACGGTCCAAACAAAACTAGTTTCGTTGAATTCTGAGACCGTCTGCAAAAAGGCCCATTTCTGGTCGATCCAATTTAATTGTAATTGACCAAACACGTTTTACTTTGCCACGCTCACATACTAGCTTCAAAAATTATGAAATTTGAAACCTAGCAATAACTTCATATCCCGGATCCAACAAAAGTGGTTTCGTCGAATTCCGAGGTCGTATGCAAAATGGCCAATTTCACGGGCTATATAAATTCCATAGCGACCTTTCTGAAAATTCATTTGGCCATAACTTTTGCTTTCCGCTATGAAACTTCGATTCTTCAGATTTTTTAGAAAGGTATTCACTAACAGATTTAAATATTTTTGGTTTCACTTAAATCCGTTTTGTTTTGCACCCTGTACAGTCAGTCAAAGTTTGAATTCAAATTTTGAAACTACCGCGCCATTTCAGGCCTTGTTTATAATTAGAATTAATTATATTCGTTTTCAAGCGTCGATTCAAACTCACTTTTCATTGCTATTATTTAAAATATTTATTTTAAATATTTAAAATCCACTATTTTAGCCAATTTAAAATTTTAAATTGGTTCAGATTTTCTGGGTCGTTACAATCTCCCCCACTTAAAACTTTTCGTCCCCGAAAAGGAACAAAGTCGAAAGTGGTTTGATTAATCAACTCTACGTTCAATCTGGCAAACATTCTCCAACTTTTCAGTTTCTGAGAATTTTCAAATTCTTCAAAAATTTGGCTAACACCCGGAATTTTCGAAAATTTTCGCCATAACCTCCTTTGTACGGGGAGAGGTTTGGAAATTTATTGGGCCGTATTAGGTACCCAATAAATCCTAATAAGCATACACATATTTATAGTGATATATTCTGGTGTTTACAGGTAAGCATATATAGATAATAACTCCAGAGAATAAATTCTCGTCACCCTGTCAAAGCCTGAGGGAGTGTGTATTTTAATTTTCTCCAGAGGATAAATCCTCGTCACCTCGTCACGTGTGGGAAATAAATAGTCCATGTGCCGTATCTAATAACTAGAGAGATGTGATTATTGTCAACTCCAGACCCGTGTGGAGTTTTTATTAATCTGGCAATTTTATCATTACAATTTAAATAGTCCATATCAGTCATCAGTTCAACCTGTAAAATATAGTCATCGCCATACAAGCCTCTCGCTCGTATGGTAAATCTTCCACCTCGTCACACAAGCTCCAAATGCTTATGTGGTATATGATGAAGTACGCCTATCTTCCAGAAGTATGCCATGTAATGTAGTTCAAAATTAATTGTTACTATCCTATGGCGACATTTAATTTTACACACAGAATAACCAGCACTCCGCATCCAATGGCATTCACAGGAGTTGATATAATAATATTTCGCATCCAACTCATTAAGGTTTACCTATTTGTCGGGCACGCAAATAAAATCTTTTCTCAACAGCTATCCATTTACCTGTTCAAACATATATAATGCACATGTATATATTTCTATCTATTTTCTAATCAGTTCAACGTGTGATATAATCGAATTAATTCTACCATTCATTCTATTATTGATTAAATTAACTATCAATTTGATAATTTTAATTAATCAAATCTATTATCGCACAACACAAACAACAATCAAATTGTTTTTATCTTTTCAAAAATATACTAATCAATTTCTATACTCTTTTAAAATCATTCAGACTATAGAATTAAAAGTGCACATCCATGGAAAGAAAATAACAACAGAGTAGAGAACTAATTAGTAATGCAAAGTATGGTAAATGTACCTTGCACCGGAGTCAATCAGAGATATCCACTCGACACTTAGGATAGGCTTTCTGAATTCTGTCCTCAGTTTCCCAAGTACAGTCTCGCGGATCTCCACTCCATTGCACTTTGACTAAGTGAACCTTTTTGTTCCTCAGCTCTTTGGTTTCTTTGCCGATAATCTTGAGCGTCTCTCTTCTCATAGCTAATTCTGGAGTAATTTCAATATCTTGTTGAGCTGCTTCTTCCACGATCAAGTCTGGATCATGAACGTGCTTTCGAAGTTGAGATATATGAAATACATCATGCACCCCAGGCAACCGATCTGGCAATTTAACCCTATAAGCGAGAGTTTCGATCCGTTCCAGAATAGGAAACGGACCAATGAATTTAGGCGCCAACTTTCCAGTTTTACCGAACCGGATAACTCCTCTGATCGGCGATACTTTCAAATATACATAGTCGCCAACAGCAAAGGATATATCTCTTCTTCTCCTATCGGCATAGCTCTTTTGTCGGCTTTGAGCGGCGAGTAATCGTTTCTTAACGAAATCGACTTTGTCGGCAGCTTCTCGGATCATATCGGGCCTTAACACGAGTCTATTACCAGGCTCGACCCAACAAGCAGGAGATCGGCACGGTCTACCATATAATGCTTCGAATGGAGACATTGTCAGGCTCGCCTGGTAGCTGTTGTTATAATAGAATTCAGCCAAATGCAGATGGTCTTCCCATGATCCACCGAAATCTAGAACACAAGCCCGCAATAGATCTTCTAGTATACGATTCACCCTCTCAGTTTGACCATCTGTCTGAGGATGATAGGCGGTGCTTAGGTTCAGCTTTGTTCCCAGCTCTACTTGAAATGCCTCCCAGAATTTGCTAGTAAATATTGTATCTCTATCACTGACTATACTGAGCGGCACCCCGTGTAGTCTAACTATTTCCTTGAAGTATATCTGCGCCAGACTCTGAGCAGTTCTGTTTGATCTGACAGGTATGAAATGGGCGATCTTCGTGAAGCGATCTACGATCACCCAAATACCGTCATTCCCGTTTCTGGTTCTGGGCAGACCATCTATGAAGTCCATGGAAATATGTTCCCACTTCCAACCAGGAACGTCTAGCGGTTGCAATAATCCAGCCAGTTTCTGTTGGTCGCTTTTGACTAGCTGGCAAGTAGGGCATCGACTAACATATATCGAGATGTCTCTTTTTAACGACTTCCAACAGAATGTTCGCTTGATGTCGTTATACATTTTACTCACACCCGGATGGATACTTAGCTTAGATTTGTGGCATTCATCAAGCACATCTCTTCTGAGTTCAGGAATTTTTGGAACACAAATTCGTCCTTCTAACCTCAGAATCCCTTCGCTGTCGAGCTGGAAATCCGAAGCATTGCCTTCACGAATTCACTGACTCATTCCTTTAATAAATTGGTCATCTTTTTGGAGAGCCGATATCTTGTCAATCAACGAAGTCGCAATGATAAAACTGGCGATCATTTCATTTTTTCGGCTTAACGCATCGGCCACGACATTGGCTTTCCCTGGAGTGTATAGAATCTCAAAATCATATGCTGCAAGGAACTCTAGCCAACGTTGCTGCCTCAGATTCAGGTCTTTCTGGGTGAACAAATACTTTAACGACTTATGGTCTGTATATTGTTCGAATTTCTCACCCAGAAGATAGTGTCTCCAGATTTTCAAAGAGAATACGATAGCCAACAACTCAAGATCATGAGTTACATAGTTTTTCTCATGCGGCTTCAGTTGACGGTGTGACGACCGAGAATTTCGCTCGATCCGAATCAGTCGCTAAACCGACCCAGACCGTCCAAAACGCCTGATTGTGTTGAGAACACGACAAAATAGAACGTAGACGGAAGAACATTTCATTGTATATTACAACAATTCCATCAGAACACAAGAATATACAGAGTATAAATGAATATAACACAGAAATATCAGAGATTTAAATTATATTTAAATACATAGTAGTGGAAAATGATACAATACACAACTAGAAGAAGATATACGGATAGAAAGCTTTCCGGATATCGTTCCAGCCGTAAACCCGGATCCTGTGAATAAAAATCTGCAAAACCAAAACTACTAGCTGCCAGTGTCAAAATAAGGGCACCCAGAGTTTAGGTTAAAACAATAAACTCCAGGTCAGTCATGGGACTGGTGTGAGAACTAAAACAGTTATTAATCTTTAATTTTAGGCAAATCAAGGGACCACGCCGTATAACACGGAACGGGTTTCCTCCCAAGAATACCAGTGCATAAAACAAACAACGCAATGCTAAATAAAGAAAAATGAAGCCACTATAAGACCCAGTTCCCATCACACAATGCAACGCAAGCCGGAGGATAGGGTTTTTACCTTATAATAGCCAAGAATGCTTGATACGTTTAAAACAAATCATTTGATACTATCATAAGTGCATAGTGTATAAAACAATCTTCAAATCATAAGTATCAATCATAGACGGCATAAGCGCCCCATCCCACTATGTCGCCATACTAGGCTCTACAAATAAAACCGCAAATGTCACGTATTTGGAAGTTGGATTTCCATCTATGAACCGAGGCAAAAGATAGTCCTCAACCGATTCGAGACTCTCTAGCCCCAGCCTCAGGATCAGAGCTCGAGTGACCCTTGGATCGACAGGGCCGGTCCATCGATGTGGATTA
This sequence comes from Allium sativum, assembly GCA_030737875.1. NCBI lineage: Eukaryota > Viridiplantae > Streptophyta > Magnoliopsida > Asparagales > Amaryllidaceae > Allium > Allium sativum. Next base: position 912,900,138 of record CM060926.1, read on the forward strand.
AAATGCCTGAACACTGCGTTTCCCTGCCCTTTGGGGCGTAAATGAGCCAACGAATGGCTCCATCGGACCCGAATCGTCCGATCTAACCTAGGCGCCTCGCAACAACAACAACCACACAGGTGAAAAGTATATAAATGTCAGGGCTGGTAGGTCACTGACACCACCCTAGCTAGAAAGAAACGCATGTCCTCCCTGAGGTCCTCTCCCATTTCTGGTTCACAACCGGGGTGTGAGGCTCGCGAATTCACGTTACACAATGCTATGCCACATAGGCGGTGCTTTGATCATCAACCACAAGACTTTGCTTTTCAACAGAAGCCTTGATCATTTGCATCTTAGGCATGCCACACAGGCAATTCACTCTATGTGTTTGATATCCATCTGTATATAACCCCTGAGCTCGTACGTCTTAGAGAAGGCAGTTAAGCAAGAGAATAAATCCTCCGCCGCCAAACAGATATATATTCAATAGAAATCAATCACACAGACTAAAATCCAATGTCAGACACACAGTCCATTTACAAGTCCGTTCTGGGTCTGAACGAAACCGGAGGCACTTTCCTCGCATATCCATCGATCTCCAAGCACATCTGGACGACCACCGACTGATTCCCTCATCTTGGGTGTACAGCCCAATCAAGATCATCAGTAATCACCCAAACGATGTGAAGATTTTCGGTCTTCAACCATCGTCTTCATCCTCGACACCACGTCGAAACAGTTATTCAGAATGGGATAAACCCAGTCTTCCCGAATAACTCGCGTAAACTTTAAATAAGTGTTACACAAACACAACATACGCCTCATTCCAATTCAGAATATTCTTTTATTCAAATATTCCTATACTTTGGGAAAAGTTCCCACTAATTTTATTAAAGATAATTTCTTTAAATTTATTCTTTAATCTCCTTTGAATATCAATTCAAACTAGTCGGGATTAGCGAACCACACTGAAGTAATCATTTATTTTATTTCCCAATCCCAACCTATTCATCCCATGAAGTAAAACTGGTAATACTTCATATCTAACACCACATTATTATCGGTAAATTCAATTACCATTTCACGTTCAAATCTAATTAAAGATTTAACTATCGCCTGGAGCAAAACTGGTGATACTCCATTCTCGATCATTTCAATCTAATTAAAGATTCATTAAAACTCCACTTAGTTTTAATCTTTAACTGTGTTAAAGAATCAGTGTCATTTTAAAACACAGTTCACGATAAACCCAAAATCACATTCATTAATTATCAGGTTAAAGAACTAGTGTTATTTAAAACACTGTTCACGATAAACCCATAAATCAATACCAATTCAATTCCAATTAAATATTATTTAATTGGTACACTTCATTAAATCTAAATAAAAAGATTTAATCCTTTTCTCAACTGGGCTTAAGAACAATGTTAATGAAGACACCATTCACGACAAACCCAAATCACATTTGATATTAAATACAAGGCTCTGAATAGAAAATATATCGGCTTATATTCAATATCAAATTCTACGACCAACAAATATCGTATTGGAAATAACGATATATATACATATCTTTCAAATTTCCATAACAACATCTGAATGATCACGAAATCCAACATCGAAATATTCCAAAGACAATTTCGATTCAAATCCATTTCAATTCAATTATTGGAAATTCTGGTTATATTTCAAAACCAGTTCAAACTCACTTTATTTATTTTAAAAATAAATAAATTACTATTCTAGTTCAAAACTAGTTCATTTCGATAAAAATCTATTTTTATCTTTTCAAATATGGAGTTTTTCATACCAATTCTTCCCAAATCATTTCTTATAATTTTACACAAATTATTACTATTTTTAATAATTTTATCAAGGCCCGTACAGTCAATTTCCATCAACGGCCATCGAACTGCACTTACAGCGACCTTTTCCAAATTTGATTTGGACATAATTCCAAATCCAACCGTTAGATTTCAAATTTCTAATATTCATTAGAAAGCTCTTTCCGATACGAACCAAACGTTTTCGGTTTTAGGAGAATCCGACGGTCGGATTTCCCGTAATATCTGTTCAAAGTCAATGGTCGAAATTCACAAACTGCCGCGGCGTGGCGCATTCTATTCAGGCCATTATATATAATATATATATATATTATATATATTTCGTCGATTCCCTTTTCAAACTTATTTTATAAATTGTTTTAAATTCATTTTCAAAACGATTTCAACTTCCATTTCAAATTCAAATCAAAATCGAATTTTTCAACACCAATTCATTTTAATTTCATTTCAAATCGATTTAATTCAAATTGATTTCTAATTCAATTTCAGTTCGTTTTCAATTCAATTCAATTTCAATTCGCATTCATTTCAATTCAGTTTCAATTTGAATTCATTTCTATTCAATTTCAATTCAAATTCATTTCTATTCAATTTCAATTTGAATTCATTTCTATTCAATTTCAATTCGAATTCATTTATATTCAATTTCAATTCGAATTCAATTCTATTCAATTTCAATTTGAATTCATTTCTTTTCAAAATATCAGATTTTGAAATCACTTTCGATATTCATTATAAAATCGATATAAATATCGTTCACGTCAAAATGGCGTTAATCTAATCTACACGGCTTCATATATTTCTATTTTCCAATATCCTATTTCAAATATTGTTATTTCAAATGTTTCTTTTTCAAATATTTCTACTTCAAATGTTTCCTTTTCAAATATTTCTATTTTCAAATATTCTTTTTTTTTCAAATATGGAATGAGGCCCAATCAATTACCATATAATGGATTTTCTACCACACATATTTAACAACAACGATAAATCATCAACCATCATCCAAAGTGCGTTTTACACTGTATAAGCATTAAATATAAATATTTAACGCTTATGACAGTTTGTCAATCAATCGGTCGAAATACAATTAATTATTGGGATTAGTGTATGCCATATATCAACCCAATACCCGTGTGGGGTTTCAAACAATCAAACACAGATTTTATTTGTGCAGTTGGGCGATGTGCAAAATTTATCGTTCCAATCAATATCAGTCAAATGTGTGTAAATAAACAAACCGTTCGATTTGTTTATTTTAATTTATTTCCTTTCATATAAACATTCAAAATGCTATTTTTAACTATAAAATATTTTAACTATATAAATATTTTATTTCATTTCACATCACATCACACAATCAACTACACATCAAAATCAAACAAACAAGCATACAAGTCGTCCATGGTCTGTGGACGATGGGTGTCGGGTGCTACTAAACACCGTCTGCATCCTAGTATATATTATTAACTAGAAAATAAAATTAAATGAGAGATGAGGAGTTCTCACAGATTAGCTAATCCAATCCCACGACTCTTCTTAGGTAGAAATCTTCGTCGTTCTTGCCTCTTGTCACTTTCTTTGCCCGTATTCTCTACATATGTATAAATCAAATTTTTACTTCGATATCCAATATATAAAAATCGAATTTTTACTTCGCTATTCAATTTATAAAAATCAAATTTTTACTTCGCTGTTCAATATATGAAAATCGAATTTTTACTTCGCTATTCAATATATAAAAATCGAATTTTTACTTCGCTATTCAATATGTAAAAATCGAATTTTTACTTTGCTATTCAATATATAAAAATCGAATTTTTAACTTCACTTCATATATATAAAAATCGAATTTTTATAATGGAGTTTATCAAATAGAAATCATATTTTTACTCTGCTATTCAATATATATATTTACAACACTTCTTTCCATATAAAATTTATATTGTTATATTTCTACTTCTTATATAAAGACGGAAATTTTATTATCATACCTATATAAAAATCGTATTTTTATATTCTCTATCTCATAAAAATTATATTTTATAATTTCTACTATATAAAAATCACATCTTTAATATTTCTATTATATAAAAATCACTTCTTTAATATTTCTATTATATAAAAATCATATTTTTATTCGTAAAAATCCTATCTTTATTACATTAAAGCGGAGAATTAATTCAATTCTTCGTATACCTAAATCAGATTTTATATAAATATTATTGCATAAAATCTAAAATAAAATAAAATAAACAAAACAAAACAAAACAAAAAAACTTACTGGGGAAATGGGGTTGGAGAAGGCAGAGATCGGAGGAGCGGTAGGGGGTTCGCCAGCCTGGTGGCGGCGTTTAGGCGTGATGGAGGTGGGTGCTTCGCGGTGGAGCCAATGAGAATGGAGGGTTCGCGCGAGGCTTTGAGGAGGGGGGGGGGCTCCGGGTATCGACGTCGAAGAAGAAGAAGGCGAGGAGGGAGAAGGATGGGAGGCGCGGCGAAGGGGGTTTGGAGGGAGGCGCGGTGGTGGTCGGAGGCCGGACGTCGATGTTCAGTTTTCTCCCTTTTTTTTTTAATTTACTGACCTAATTCGATTTTGAACTGGAAGGTAAAATGTGGGGGTTACGGGTTTTAATTGGGAAAGAGGGAGAAGGGGATTTTAATTATTTATTTAATTTTTCTATATAAAGTTGACTTTTTTTTCAAAATCGAAATGAGACTAACAGACTGTCGTCCCTAGCTAATTACCCCCATTCCGAACACAATGGGATATGTATCGTAAGTTGATTCGATCATTTCGATCAGTTTTCATCAAAATCAACATATAACTCTATATATTGAATTTTGAAAGCGCATTTCAATTTACTGGGGTCACACACTAACTCGAAAAATTCCAGAAAAATATTTTCTAACTTCGTATTGACGATACGGTCCTAACAAAACTAGTTTCGTCGAATTCTGAGACCGTTTGAAAAATGGCCATTTTCCAGTCGATTAAAATCAACTGAAACTGGTCAAACACGTTTTCCTTTGCCACGCTCACATATTGATTCGAAAAATTATGAAATTTGGAACCTAGCGATAATATGACATCACGGATCCAACAAAAGTGGTTTCGTAGAAATCCGAGGTCATTTGCAAAATTCCCATTTTTAAGGGCCTGAATTCTATAGCGACTATTCAGAATTTTCAACTGGACATATCTTTTGATTCCCGCTATGAAATTTCGATTTTTCGAATTCTTTAGAAAGATAGTCACAATTAGATTCCATTATTTTTGGTTTCACTAAAATCTGGTTTATTTTGCACCCGGTACATTCAATTGAAGTTTGAAATCGAATTATCGAACTACCACGCCATTTTCAATTCCTTTTATAAACAAAAATAAATATTTATATTCTATCGTCGATTCAAACGAATATATACGTTCGAATTATATTCAAAATAGATTTTCTCGTCGATATTATTTAAAATAATTCTTTTTAAATAATCAAAATTCGCTAAAATTGCCAAAATAAAAATTTTAAATTGGCCCAGATTTCCGGGTTATTACAATCTCCCCCACTTAAAACTTTTCGTCCCCGAAAAGGAACAAAGCCGAAAGTTGTTTCACAAATTAACTCAAGTTCCAGTGTTTTCACTACGGCTTAAGTTCTTCAACTTTTCAGTTTCTAAGAACTTTTCAAATTTTTCAAAAATTTGGCAAACACCCTAAATTTTCAAAAAAAATCGCCATAACCTCCCCTGCACCGGGAGCACGGGAAAATCCCAAAATTGTCATACAGGCCTTCAGATCTCAAAAAGAAAAAGAAAAAGCAAAGCGGCTAGCCAATCGGCTCATAAAATCATCATCACCCAAACAAAACAGTAAATTATGGTAAACATGTACCTATTTGTCGGGCAAACAATTTTATTCTCTGCTCTAGCCTCTTGGACCTGTTCAATGTAAGTACATGTATATGCAAGCAAATGCGACCAATTTTCAATACAATTCACTATTTGGCTCAATTGGGCTATATGGTACAAATTTTAATTAATCAACCAATAATCAACAACGCAACCATCAATCAATTAGTTGATTAGCTTTTCAAATTCATAATGTTGATATATAGTCAAAAATCAGATTTTTGATGCCAAATCACAACAATAGGCCCTATCTAATTTTGGTTCTCACACCAGTCAATAGGAGATATATAAATATCACACCTTCGACACTCAAACACTAATTCTGATGATGTAGCTACAATCATCAGAATCATCTTCAGGCGACTAGAGTGTGAATCTATATCTATCCAGTATATTAAAACTTCAAATACACGTATGCAAGGCGTATATGCAAAATCTTTATATACTGGTCTGTCCAAATCAATACAAATAAATAATCAAATACGAATAATTGATTTAAATTTTCAAAACAAAATTTGTTTTCACTTTCATTTTCAAACATCACTCTTCACACTCGTTCTAGGATACTACTGATCCCATCTCTAACGAGTCATTCTAATTGGATATTACTAATCCAATATCTGATGAATTCTTTCGTATGGCTCTAATGTGTCTTGTTCTCTGAGCTTTGTAAACCAAAGCTCTGATACCAAATGTGATGTCCGGGAATTTCGCTCGATCCGAATCAGTCGCTAAACCGACCCAGACCGTCCGAAACGCCTAATTGTGTTGAGAACACGACAAAATAGAACGCAGACGGAAGAACATTTCATTGTATATTACAACAATTCCATCAGAACACAAGAATATACAGAGTATAAATGAATATAACACAGAAATATCAGAGATTTATATTACATTTAAATACACAGCAGCGGAAAATAATACAATACACAACTAGAAGAAGATATACGGATACAAAGCTTTCCGGATATCGTTCCAGCTGTAAACCAGGATCCTGTGAATAAAAATCTGCAAAACCAAAACTACTAGCTGCCCATGTCAAAATAAGGGCACCCAGAGTTTAGGTTAAAACAATAAACTCCAGGTCAGTCATGGGACTGGTGTGAGAACTAAAACAGTTATTAATCTTTATTTTTAAAGTTAGGCAAATCAAGGGACCACGCCGTATAACACGGAACGGGTTTCCTCCCAAGAATACCAGTGCATAAAACAAACAACACAATGTTAAATAAAGAAAAATGAAGCCATTATAAGACCCAGTTCCCATCACACAATGAAACGCAAGCCGGAGGATAGGGTTTTTACCTTATAATAGCCAAGAATGCTTAATACGTTGAAAACAAATCATTTGATACTATCATAAGTGCATAGTGCATAAAACAATCTTCAAATCATAAGTATCAATCATAGACGGCATAAGCGCCCCATCCCACTATGTCGCCATACTAGGCTCTACAAATAAAACCGCAAATGTCACGTATTTGGAAGTTGGATTTCCATCTATGAACCGAGGCAAAAGATAGTCCTCAACCGATTCGAGACTCTCTAGCCCGAGCCTCAGGATCAGAGCTCGAGTGACCCTCGTATCGTCAGGGCCGGTCCACCGATGTAGATTAAAATGCCTGAACATTGCGTTTCCCCGCCCTTTGGGGCGTAAATGAGCCAACGAATGGCTCCATCGGACCCGGATCGTCCGATCTAACCGAGGCGCCTCGCAATAGCAACAACCACACATGTGAAAAGTATATAAATGTCAGGGCTGGTAGGTCACTGATACTACCCTAGCTAGAAAGAAACGCATGTCCTCCCTGAGGTCCTCTCCCGTTTCTGGTTCACAACCGGGGTGCGAGGCTCGCGAATTCACGTTACACAAAGCTATGCCACACAGGCGGTGCTTTGATCATCAACCACAAGACTTTGCTTTTCAACAGAAGCCTTGATCATTTGCATCTTAGGCATGCCACACAGGCAATTCACTCTATGCGTTTGATATCCATGTGTATATAACCCTTGAGCTCGTACGTCTCAGAGAAGGGCGTTAAGCAAGAGAATAAATCCTCCGCCGCCAAACAGATATATATTTAATAGAAATCAATCACACAGACTAAAATCCAATGTCAAACACACAGTCCATTTACAAGTCCGTTCTGGGTCTGAACGAAACCGGAGGCACTTTCCTCGCATATCCATCGATCTCCAAGCACATCTGGATGACCACCGACTGATTCCCTCATCTTGGGTGTACAACCCAATCAAGATCATCAGTAATCACCCAAACGATGTGAAGACTTCCGGTCTTCAACCACCGCCTTCATCCTCGACACCACGTCGAAACAGTTATTTAGAATGGGATAAACCCGGTCTTCCCGAATAACTCGCGTATACTTTAAATAAGTGTTACACAAACACAACATACGCCTCATTCCAATTTAGAATATTCTTTTATTCAAATATTCCTATACTTTGGGAAAAGTTCCCATTAATTTTATCAAAGATAAATTCTTTAAATTTATTCTTTAATCTCCTTTGAATATCAATTCAAACTAGTCAGGATTAGCGAACCACACCGAAGTAATCATTTATTTTATTTCCCAATCCCAACCTATTCATCCCATGATGTAAAACTGGTAATACTTCATATCTAACACCACAGTGTTATCGGTAAATTCAATTACCATTTCACGTTCAAATCTAATTAAAGATTTAACCATCGCCTGGACCAAAACTGGTGATACTCCATTCTCGATCATTTCAATCTAATTAAAGATTCATTAAAACTCCACTTAGTTTTAATCTTTAACTATGTTAAAGAATCAGTGTCATTTTAAAACACGGTTCACGATAAGCCCAAAATCACATTTATTGATTATCGGGTTAAAGAACAAGTGTTATTTAAAACATTGTTTACGATAAACCCAAAAATCAATACCAATTCAATTCCAATTAAATATTATTTAATTGGTACACTTCATTAAATCTAAATAAAAAGATTTAATCCTTTTCTCAACTGGGCTTAAGAACAGTGTTAATGAAGACACCATTCACGACAAACCCAAATCACATTTGATATTAAATACAAGGCTCTGAATAGAAAATATATCGGCTTATATTCAATATCAAATTCTACGACCAACAAATATCGTATTGGAAATAACGATATATATACATATCTTTCAAATTTCCATAACAACATCTGTATGATCACGAAATCCAACATCGAAATATTCCAAAGACAATTTCGATTCAAATCCATTTCAATTCAATTATTGGAAATTCTGGTTATATTTCAAAACCAGTTCAAACTCAAATATTTATTTTAAAAATAAATAAATTACTATTCTAGTTCAAAACTAGTTCATTTCGATAAAAATCTATTTTTATCTTTTCAAATATGGAGTTATTCATCCCAATTCTTCCCAAATCATTTCTTATGATTTTACACAAATTATTACTATTTTTAATAATTTTATCAAGGCCCGTACAGTCGATTTCCATCAACGGCCATCGAACTGCACTTACAGCGACCTTTTCCAAACTTGATTTGGACATAATTCCAAATCCAACCGTTAGATTTCAAATTTCTAATATTCATTAGAAAGCTCTTTCCGATACGAACCCAATGGTTCCGGTTTTAGGAGAATCCGACGGTCGGATCTCCCGTAATATCCGTTCAAAGTCAATGGTCGAAATTCACGAATTGCCGCGGCGCGGCGCGTTCTATTCAGGCCATTATATATATATATTATATATATTTCGTCGATTCCTTTTTCAAACATATTTTATAAATCGTTTTAAATTCGTTTTCAAAACGATTTCAGCTTCCATTTCAATTTCAAATCAAAATCGAATTTTTCAACATAAATTCATTTTAATTTCATTTCAAATCGATTTAATTCAAATTGATTTCTAATTCAATTTCAGTTCGTTTTCAATTCAATTCAATTTCAATTCGAATTCATTTGAATTCAATTTCAAATTGAATTCATTTCTATTCAATTTCAATTCGAATTCATTTCTATTCAATTTCAATTCGAATTCATTTATATTCAATTTCAATTCGAATTCATTTTTATTCAATTTCAATTTGACTTCATTTCTTTTCAAAGAAACAGATTTTGAAATCACTTCCGATATTCATTATAAAATGAATAAAATCGATATAAATATCGTTCACGTCAAAATGGCGTCAATCTAATCTACACGGCTTCATATATTTCTCTTTTCCAATATCCTATTTCAAATATTGCTATTTCAAATGTTTCTTTTTCAAATATTTCTACTTCAAATGTTTCCTTTTCAGATATTTCTATTTTCAAATATTTTTTTTTAAATATGGAATGAGGCCCAATCAATTACCATATAATGGATTTTCTACCACATGTATTTAACAACAACGATAAATCATCAACCATCATCCAAAGTGCGTTCTACACTGTATAAGCATCAAATATAAATATTTAATGCTTATGACAGTCTATCAATCAATCGATCGACATACAACTAATTATTGGGATTAGTGTATGCCATATATCATCCCAATACCCGTGTGGGGTTTCAAACAATCAAACACAGATTTTATTTGTGCAGTTGGGCGATGTGTAAAATTTATCGTCCCAATCAATATCAGTCAAATGTGCGTATATAAACAAACCATTCGATTTGTTTATTTTAATTTATTTCCTTTCATATAAACATTAAAAATGCTATTTTTAACTATAAAATATTTTAACTATAAAAATATTTTATTTAATTTCACATCACATCACACAATCAACTACACATCAAAATCAAACAAACAAGCATACAAGCCGTCCATGGTCTGTGGACGACGGGTGTCGGGTGCTACTAAACACCGTCTGCATCCTAGTATATATTATTAACCAGAAAATAAAATTAAATGAGAGGTGAGGAGTTCTCACAGATTAGCTAATCCAATCCCACGACTCTTCTTAGGTAGAAATCTTCGTTGTTCTTGCCTCTTGTCACTTTCTTGATTCTCTGCATATGTAAAAATCGAATTTTTACTTCGCTATTCAATATATAAAAATCGAATTTTTACTTCGCTATTCAATATATAAAAATCGAATTTTTACTTCGCTATTCAATATATAAAAATCGAATTTTTACTTCGCTATTCAATATATAAAAACCGAATTTTTTACTTCGCTATTCAATATATAAAAATCGAATTTTTAACTTCACTTCATATATATAAAAATCGAATTTTTAACTTCACTTCATATATATAAAAATCGAATTTTTACTTCACTATTCAATATATAAAAATCGAATTTTTAACTTCAGTTCATATATATAAAAATCGAATTTTTATAATGGAGTTATTCAAATAGAAATCATATTTTTACTCTGCTAGTCAATATATATATTTACAACACTTCTTTCCATATAAAATTTATATTTTTATATTTCTACTTCTTATATAAAGACGGAAATTTTATTATCATACCTATATAAAAATCGTATTTTTATATTCTCTATCTCATAAAAATTATATTTTATAATTTCTACTATATAAAAATCACATCTTTAATATTTCTATTATATAAAAATCACTTCTTTAATATTTCTATTAAATAAAAATCATATTTTTATTCGTAAAAATCCTATCTTTATTACATTAAAGTGGAGAATTAATTCAATGCTTCATATACCTAAATCAGATTTTATATAAATATTATTGTATAAAATCTAAATAAAATAAAATAAACAAAACAAAACAAAAAAAACAAACTGGGGAAATGGGGTTGGAGAAGGCAGAGATCGGAGGAGCGGTGGGGGGTTCGCCAGCCTGGTGACGGCGGCTAGGCGTGATGGAGGTGGGTGCTTCGCGGTGGAGCCAATGAGGGTGGAGGGTTCGCGCGAGGCTTTGAGGGGGGGGCTCCGGGTATCGACGTCGAAGAAGAAGAAGGCGAGGAGGGAGAAGGATGGGAGGCGCGGCGAGGGGGGTCTGGTGGGAGGCGCGGTGGTGGTGGGAGGTCGGATGTCGATGTTCAGTTTTCTCACTATTTTTTTATTTACTGACCTAATTCGATTTTGAACTGGAAGGTAAAAAGGGGAGTTACGGGTTTTGTAATAACCCGAAAATCCGAGCCAGTTTAAAATTTTTATTTTGGCAATTTTAGCGAATTTTGAATATTTAAAATAGATTATTTTAAATAATATCGACTATAAATTTATTTTGAATATATTTAGAACGGATATATTATATACGTCGTCGTTAGAATATAAATAATTTTATATAATTATAAATAGAAATGAAAATGGCGCGGTAGTTCGATAATTCGATTTCAAACTTCAATTGAATGTACCGGGTGCAAAACAATCCGGATTTTAGTGAAACCAAAAACATTAGGATCTAATTGGGAATATCTTTCCAAAGAATCCGAAAAATCGAAATTTCATAGCGGGAATCACAAGATATGTCCAGTTGAAAATTCTGAATTGTCGCTATGGAATTCAGGCCCTTAAAAATGGAAATTTAGCAAACGACCTCGGATTTCGACGAAACCACTTTTGTTGCGTCCGTGATGTAAAGTTATTGCTAGATTCCAAATTTCATAATTTTTTGAATCAATATGTGAGCATGGCAAAGGAAAACACGTTTGACCAATTTTAGTTGATTTTAATCGACTGGAAAATGGCCATTTTTCTAACGGTCTCCGAATTCGACGAAACTAGTTTTATTAGGACCGTATCGTCAATACGAAGCTAGAAAATAATTTTCGGGAATTTTTCGAGTTCGTATGTGACCCTGGTAAATTGAAATGTATGTTTAAAATAGAATATATAGATTTAAATGTAAATTCAACGGAAACTGATTGTAACGATCAAATTAGCTTACGATACATATCCCATTGTGTTCGGAATGGGGGTAAAACGCTATGGATGGCAGGCGGTGGGCCTCGTTTCGAGGTCGAAAGTAAAGGTTGCTTTTTTGTGAAAAATAAAATAATTAAATAATTAATAAATTAAAAATAAAATCTCCCTTCATCTCTATACATTTCCCCCCCGATTAAATCGAATCAGAACAGAAGAAAAAAAAGAAAAAAAACCTAAAACTAAAATCGCGACGCACCAAGGCCGCCGCCGCCAGGTCCTCCCACCGTTGGCCGACCCACTCAAGCGCCGCCTCCCCCTCTTCGACCGACGCGACGCAGCCCCCCCCCCCCCGCCACCAAAAAACCGACGCGAGCTACAGCCCCCCCCCCAGTTTCGAACTCGTCGCCGCCAACGAGGAGTGCCACCACCCGCGAACGCCGCCATCAACCCCACCTCTTTCTGCAAAACTATAAGTTTTAATTATTTAATTTTATTTTCAATAATCAGTTTTTTTTTATATATATAAATATTTTAAAGAACCGATTTTATTGTTTATAAAGAAATGATCCTGATTGTTTAGAAAGAATTGATTTTTATTGTACAATGTGAAATGATTTTTATCATGAAGAAAAATATAATCATTTTTATATGAAATGGCTTAGAAGAAAAATGCGATTTTGAATTTATAAAGATTCGATTTTTATAAAGTAGAAGTAATCAAAATATGATTTTTATATTTTTAAAGTATTAAAAATATAATCTTTACTATATAGAAGATGTAAAAATATGATTTTTGTTTATATAGAGAATTAAAAATATAATTCTTACATGATAGGAATATTAAAAATACCATCTTTATATGTGTAGAAAGATAAAAATGTGATTTTTATAATGATATATTAGAAAAGGCGATATCTTTAAATTTGAAAGGCGAAATCTTTATAGTTGAAAGAATTCGATTTTTATATATTGAATAACGAAGTAAAAATTCGATTTTTACATATGTAGTGGCTACGGGCAACGAAGATGACAAAGATGCAATAACGGTGAAGATTTCTATCAATGAAGAGTCGTGGTATTGGATAGCTATTGGTGAGAATTCCTCACCTTTCAATTTCATTTTCTAGTTATATATATATATATATACTAGGATGCAGACGGTGCTTAGTAGCACCCGACACAATCGTCCACAGACCATGGACTTGTTTGTTTGATTGCAAAAATTAGTTAGATTATTTGATTGAAATTTGAGTTGTTTGGTGAAATGGAATGGATTGATTGATGTGTGAATGGCGTGGGCCTTCACTAGACCGGGGATAAGGCTAGGCCTCGTCCCGTTTCTAGTATCGTGCCGTTATGCCGCCGAAATTTCCTAAAATATGTTAGAAAAATAAAAATATCATTTTTATTGTGTAAATGAACTGAATAGGAATTCATATGTTGAAATAAAATGTTTTATCGTTAAAAAATATAATTTTTAACGTGAATATGAATATAGTGAAAAAAATAAAATATTCATTTACAAACCGGACGGTTTGTTGATGTACACCTATTTGAAGGACGTTGATTGGGTCGATAAATTTTACACATCGCCCAACTGCACAAATAAAATCTGTGTTTGATTGTTTGAAACCCCACACGGGTGTTGGGATGAAATTTGAAGTTCACTCATCCTGATTGATTAAATTTGTCGATCGATTGATTGACAGACTGTTATAAGCATTAGATATCTATATTTGAAGCTTATAGAGTGTAGTGCACTTTGGTTGATGGTTGATTATTTTTTTCAATGCTATTATATACGTGTGATGTATGAAAATCCATATAATTAACATTATATGATGATTGATTGGGCCTCATTCCAATTTAGAATATAAAGAATAATTTAAAATAAAGGTTCATGTGTTGACTGTACTCATCCGTTGAGATTAGTCATGTGTTGAACGAAATATTTTAATAATAAAAATTTACATATTTATCAATATAATATAAAGGTTCATGTGTTGACTGTACTCATCCAATGAGATTAGTCATGTGTTGAACGAGATATTTGAAATAGAAATATTTGAAATAGAATATTTGAAAATAGAAATGTATGAAGCCGTGTTGGTTAGATTGACGCCATTTTGACGTGAACGATATTTATATCGATTTTATTCATTTTAAAATGAATATTGAAAAGTGATTTCGAAATCGCATATTTTGAAATGAAATTTGAATTAAATTGAATATATAATGAATTTGATTCAAATATAAAACGGAAATGAATTGAATATAAAACGAATTTGATTTCCGTTAAATATAAAACGAATTTGATTTCAATTGAATATATAATGAATTTGATTCAAATAGAAAACGGAAATGAACTGAACATAAAACGATTTCGAAATGAATTGAATATAAAACGATTTCGAATTAAATTGAATAGAAAACAAATTGAATTCAAATGGAATAGAAAACGAATTAGATTTAAATTGATTAGAAAACGAATTTGATTTAAGTCGAAAAGAAAACCAATTTGATTTAAGTCGAATAGAAAACCAATTTGAATTGAATCGAATAGAAAACGACTTTGAATTTGAATTGAAACGAATTCAATTTGAATTGAAAGCGAATTGAAATGAATTCAAATTGAATTGAAATTTGAATTGAATAGAAATGAATTTTAAAACGAATTTATAAAGAAGAATTCAATTTTGCTTTGGATTGAAATGGAAGTTGAAATTGTTTTTGAAACGAATTTAAAAACTATTTATAAAATTCGTTTTAAATAGAAATCGATGAAATATATATTATATATATAATATAATGGCCTGAATAGAACGCGCCGCGCCGCGGCAGTTCGCGAATTTCGACCATTTATTTCAAACGGACATTACGGGAGATCCGACCGTCGGCTTCTCCTAAAACCGAAACCGTTAGGTTCGTATCGAAAAGATCTTTCTAACGAATATTAGAAATTTGAAATCTAACGGCTGGATTTGGAGATACGTCCAAATCAAATTTGAAAAAGGTCGCTGTAAGTGCAGTTCGATGGCCGTTGATGGAAATCGACTGTACGGCCTTGATAAAATTATTAAAAATATCAATAATTTGTGAAAAATCATAAGAAATGATTTGAGAAAAATTGGGGTGAAAAACTCCATATTTGAAAAGGTAAAAATGGATTTTTATCGAAATGAACTAGTTTTGAACTAAATTTAAAACCCAATTATTTTTAAATAAATAAATTAGATTTAAAAAGGGGTTTTAAATAATCGGAATTTCTAATATATTTGATTGGATTTGAAATGGGTTTATCGTGAACGGCGTTTTAAATAACACTAGTTCTTTAACCCGATAATAAATAGAATGTGATTTGGGTTTGTCGTGAACCGTATTTTAAATGACACTAGTTCTTTAACCCAGTAGAAGGAGTTTTAATGAATCTGCAATTAGATTGAAATGTGATTTGATAATTTAAATTATCAAATTTAGAAATTGAGCGAGTATGGAGTATTACCAGTTTTACTCCAAAGCGATAGTTAAATCTTTAATCAGATTTGAACGTGAAATGGTAATTAATTTTACCGATAACACCACGGTGTTAGATATGGAGTATTACCAGTTTTGCTTCATGGGATGAATAGGTTGGGATTGGGAAATAAAATAAATAATTACTTCGGTGTGGTTCGCTAATCTCGACTAGTTTAGAAAACCATAATTTGGTTTGAAACGACATCCAAAGGAAGATTAAAGGATAAATTTTAAAGAATTTATCTTGGATATGGGAACTTTTCCCAAAAGATGTGGATATTTAAATAACAGAATATTCAGAATTGGAATGAGGCGTATGTTGTGTTTGTGAAACCTTTGTTTTTAATATCCGCGGGTCGTTCGGAAAGGCCGGGTTTATACCCATTCTGAATAACCGATTCGACGATATGTCGAAGATGAAGATGGTGGTTGAAGACCGGAAGTCTTCACATCGTTTGGATAATTACTAACGATCCTGATTGGGCTGTACACCCAAGAGGATGGAAATAGTTGGTGGTCGTCCAGACGTACCTGGAGATGGATGGATATGCGAGGAAAGTGCCTCCGGTTTCGTTCAGACCCAGAACGGACTTGTAAATGGATTGTGTGTCTGACATTGGATTTTATTCTGTGTTGATTGATTTCTATTAAATATACATCTGTTTGGCGGCGGAGAATTTATTCTTTTGCTTAACGCCCTTCTCTAAGACGTACGAGCTCAGAGGTTGTATATCGAAGGACATCAGTCGCATGGCATGAATTGCCTGTGTGGCACGCTAAGATGCAATGATCAAGGCTTTTGTTGAAAAGCAAAGTCTTGTGGTTGATGATCAAAGCGGCCTACGTGGCAGCTTTGTGTATAACGTAAATTCGCGAGCCTCACACCTCGGTATGAGTCAAAAACGGGATACGGACTGCAGGGAGAGCACGACGTTTCTTTCTAGCTTTGGTGGTGTCAGTGACTTACCAGCCCTGACATTTATATACTTTTCACCTTTGTGGTTGTTGGAATGAGGCGCCTCGATTATAGGTCTGTAAGGACCGGGAAACGTGTGTTCAGGAATAAATAATCCTCTAACGTAAGTGAGGACCAGCCCTGAAGATCCAAGGATTGCCTAGAGTGTGTAGTCCTGAGGCATTTGCTAGAGTATCTCGAGCGCGGAGAGGAGCTTGCCCCTTGCCTCGACTCATGATGGAAATCCAATTTCCAATACGTGTATTTCGGTTTTATTTGTAGAACTAGTATGGCGACATAGTAGATGGTAGCTATGCCGCCTATGATTTATATTTATGATTGAAATTGTTTTGACACTATACACTTATTATGGTATCAAATGATTTGTTTTAGACGTACCAAGCATGTTTGGCTATTATAAGGGAAAACCCTATCCTCCGGCTTGCGTTGCATTGTGTGATGGGACCTGGGTCTTATAATAGCTTAATTTTTCGAAAAATCATTGCGCTGTTTATTTTATGCACTGGTATTCTTGGGATGAAACCCGTTCCGTGTTATACGGCGTGGTCCCTTGAATTACTCTCTTTTAAAGTAAAGTTTTAAATAACTGTTTTAGTTCTCACACCAGTCACATGACTGACCTGGAGTTTATTGTTTTAACCTAAACTCTGGGTGCCCCTATTTTCCACACGGGCAGCTAGTAGTTTTTGTTTTGCAGATTTATATTCACAGGATCCTGGTTTACAGCTGGAATGGTATCCGGAAAGCTCTGTATCCGTATATCACCTTCAGTTGTGCTTTGTATTATTTTCCGCTGCTATGTAATTTATTGTAATCTCTGATATTTATCGAAGGTAATTTCTTCATTTATACTCTGTGTATTCTTGTATGTGATGGAATTATTGTAATAGCAATGAAATGTTCTTCCGTCTGCGTTCTATTGTGTGTTGTTCTCAAAGTATCCGCCCTTTCCTTAATGGGGAAGAAACGGGTCCTCACATTTGGTATCAGAGCTTTGGTTTACAGAGCTCGAGAACAAGACACATTAGAACCGAACGAAAGAATTCATCAGATATTGGATTAGTAATATCCAATTAGAATGACACGTTAGAGATAGGATCGGTAGTATCCTAGAACGAGTGTGAAGAGTATATTTTTCAAATGAAAACAATTTTGTTTTGAAATTTAAACCATTTTAATCGTATTTGAATATTTATTTATTTTAAATATGGACAATCCGATATATAAAGGTTTTGCATATACGCGTCATGAACGTATATTCGAAGTTTTAATATACCTGATAGATATAGAACCGCACTCTAGTAACCCGGAGATGTTCTGATGGTGGTTCGAAACATCATCAGCATTTATTTTCGAGTGACGAAGGTGTGATTTCTATATATTTCCATTAGACTGGTGTGAGAACCAAAACTTATATAGCTAGAACACATTGTTGTGAATTGGCATCAAAAACATGATTTTCTGTATATATATCAAATTTATGAATTTGAAGCTCTAATCCACTAATTGATTGATGTTTGTGTTGTTTGTTTATTTGTTTGATAATTTTGAACCATTAAGCCTAATTGAACCAAATATTGAATTATATTGAAAATTGGTCGCATTTGCATGCATATACATATACTTACATTGAACAGGTTATAGCAAGGAGGCTAGAGCAGAGAATAAAATTTGTTTGCCCGACAAATAGGTACATGTTTATTACATAATTTACTGTTTTGTTTGGGTGATGATGATTTTATGAGCCTATTGGCTAGCCGCTTGGCTTTTTCTTTTTTCTTTTTGAGATCAGAAGGCCTATATGGTAATTTCGGGATTTTCCCGTGGCTCCCTGTGCAGGGGAGGTTATGGCGAAATTTTTCTAAAATTTAGGGTGTTAGCCAAATTTTTGAAAATTTGAAAATTCTCAGAAACTGAAAAGTTGGAGAATGGAAGCCAGATCGAACGTAGAGTTGATTAATCAAACCACTTTCGACTTTGTTCCTTTTCGGGGACGAAAAGTTTTAAGGGGGGGAGATTGTAATAACCCGAAAATCCGAGCCAGTTTAAAATTTTTATTTTGGCAATTTTAGCGAATTTTGAATATTTAAAATAGATTATTTTAAATAATATCGACCATAAATTTATTTTGAATATATTTAGAACGCATATATTATATACGTCATCGTTAGAATATAAATAATTTTATATAATTATAAATAGAAATGAAAATGGCGTGGTAGTTCGATAATTCGATTTCAAACTTCAATTGAATGTACCGGGTGCAAAACAATTCGGATTTTAGTGAAACCAAAAACATTAGGATCTAATTGGGAATATATTTCCAAAGAATCCGAAAAATCGAAATTTCATAGCGGGAATCACAAGATATGTCCAGTTGAAAATTCTGAATTGTCGCTATGGAATTCAGGCCCTTAAAAATGGAAATTTTGCAAACGACCTCGGATTTCGACGAAACCACTTTTGTTGGGTCCGTGATGTAAAGTTATTGCTAGATTCCAAATTTCATAATTTTTCGAATCAATATGTGAGCGTGGCAAAGGAAAACGCGTTTGACCAGTTTCAATTGATTTTAATAGACTGGAAAATGGCCATTTTTCTAACGGTCTCAGAATTCGACGAAACTAGTTTTGTTAGGACCGTATCGTCAATACGAAGCTAGAAAATAATTTTCAGGAATTTTTCGAGTTCGTATGTGACCCTGGTAAATTGAAATGTATGTTTAAAATAGAATATATAGATTTAAATGTAAATTCAACGGAAACTGATTGTAACGATCAAATCATCTTACGATACATATCCCATTGTGTTCGGAATGGGGGTAAAACGCTATGGACGACAGGCAGTGGGCCTCGTTTTGAGGTCGAAAATAAAGGTTGCTTTTTGGTGAAAAATAAAATAATTAAATAATTAATAAATTAAAAATAAAATCTCCCTTCTTCTCTATACATTGCCCCCCCCGATTAAATCGAATCAGAACAAAAGAAAAAAAAAACTAAAACTAAAATCGCGATGCACCAAGGCCACCGCCGCCAGGTCCTCCCACCGTTGGCCGACCCCCTCAAGCGCCGCCTCCCCCTCTTCGACCGACGCGACGCAACCCCCCCGCCAACAAAAAACCGACGCGAGCTACAACCCCCCCCAGTTTCGAACTCGTCGCCGCCAACGAGGAGTGCCACCACCCGCGAACGCCGCCATCAACCCCTCCTCTTTCTACAACACTGTAAGTTTTAATTATTTAATTTTATTTTCAATAATCAGTTTTTTTTATATATATAAATATTTTAAAGAACCGATTTTGTTGTTTATAAAGAAATGATCCTGATTGTTTAGAAAGAATTGATTTTTATTGTACAATGTGAAATGATTTTTATCATGAAGAAAAATATAATCATTTTTATATGAAATGGCTTAGAAGAAAATTGCGATTTTGAATTTATAAAGATTCAATTTTTATAAAGTAGAAGCAATAAAAATATGATTTTTATATTTTTAAAGTATTAAAAATATAATCTTTACTATATAGAAGATGTAAAAATATGATTTTTGTTTATGTAGAGAATTAAAAATATAATTTTTACATGATAGGAATATTAAAAATACCATCTTTATATGTGTAGAAAGATAAAAATGTGATTTTTATAATGATATATTAGAAAAGGCGATATCTTTAAATTTGAAAGGCGAAATCTTTATAGTTGAAAGAATTCGATTTTTATATATTGAATAACGAAGTAAAAATTCGATTTTTACATATGTAGTGGCTATGGGCAACGAAGATGACAAAGATGCGATAACGATGAAGATTTTTATCAATGAAGAGTCGTGGTATTGGATAGCTATTGGTGAGAATTTCTCACCTTTCAATTTCATTTTCTAGTTATATATATATACCTATACTAGGATGCAAACGGTGCTTAGTAGCACCCGACACAATCGTCCACAGACCATGGACTTGTTTGTTTGATTGCAAAAATTAGTTAGATTATTTGATTGAAATTTGAGTTGTTTGGTGAAATGGAATGGATTGATTGATGTGTGAATGGCGTGGGCCTTCACTAGACCGGGGATAAGGCTAGGCCTCGTCCCGTTTCTAGTATCGTGTCGTTATGCCGCCGAAATTTCCTAAAATATGTTAGAAAAATAAAAATATCATTTTTATTGTGTAAATGAACTGAATAGGAATTCATATGTTGAAAAAAAATGTTTTATCGTTAAAAAATATAATTTTTAACGTGAATATGAATATAGTGAATAAAATAAAATATTCATTTACAAACCGGACGGTTTGTTGATGTACACCTATTTGAAGGACGTTGATTGGGTCGATAAATTTTACACATCGCCCAACTGCACAAATAAAATCTGTGTTTGATTGTTTGAAACCCCACACGGGTGTTGGGATGAAATTTGAAGTTCACTCATCCTGATTGATTAAATTTGTCGATCGATTGATTGACAGGCTGTTATAAGCATTAGATATCTATATTTGATGCTTATACAGTGTAGTGCACTTTGGTTGATGGTTGATTATTTTTTTCAATGCTATTACATACGTGTGATGTATGAAAATCCATATAATTAACATTATATGATGATTGATTGGGCCTCATTCCAATTTAGAAAATAAAGAATAATTTAAAATAAAGGTTCATGTGTTGACTGTACTCATCCGTTGAGATTAGTCATGTGTTGAACGAAATATTTTAATAATAAAAATTTACATCTTTATCAATATAATATAAAGGTTCATGTGTTGACTGTACTCATCCGATGAGATTAGTCATGTGTTGAACGAGATATTTGAAATAGAAATATTTGAAATAGAATATTTGAAAATAGAAATGTATGAAGCCGTGTTGGTTAGATTGACGCCATTTTGACGTGAACGATATTTATATCGATTTTATTCATTTTAAAATGAATATTGAAAAGTGATTTCGAAATCGCATATTTTGAAATGAAATTTGAATTAAATTGAATATATAATGAATTTGATTCAAATATAAAACGGAAATGAATTGAATATAAAACGAATTTGATTTCCGTTAAATATAAAACGAATTTGATTTCAATTGAATATATAATGAATTTGATTCAAATAGAAAACGGAAATGAATTGAACATAAAACGATTTCGAAATGAATTGAATATAAAACGATTTCGAATTAAATTGAATAGAAAACAAATTGAATTCAAATGGAATAGAAAACGAATTAGATTTAAATTGATTAGAAAACGAATTTGATTTAAGTCGAAAAGAAAACCAATTTGATTTAAGTCGAATAGAAAACCAATTTGAATTGAATCGAATAGAAAACGACTTTGAAATTGAATTGAATTGAAACGAATTCAATTTGAATTGAAAGCGAATTGAAATGAATTCAAATTGAATTGAATAGAAATGAATTTTAAAACGAATTTATAAAGAAGAATTCAATTTTGCTTTGGATTGAAATGGAAGTTGAAATTGTTTTTGAAATGAATTTAAAAACTATTTATAAAATTCGTTTTAAATAGAAATCGACGAAATATATATTATATATATAATATAATGGCCTGAATAGAACGCGCCGCGCCGCGGCAGTTCGCGAATTTCGACCATTTGTTTCAAACGGACATTACGGGATATCCGACCGTCGGCTTCTCCTAAAACCGAAACCGTTGGGTTCGTATCGAAAAGATCTTTCTAACGAATATTAGAAATTTGAAATCTAACGGCTGGATTTGGAGATACGTCCAAATCAAATTTGAAAAAGGTCGCTGTAAGTGCAGTTCGATGGCCGTTGATGGAAATCGACTGTACGGCCTTGATAAAATTATTAAAAATATCAATAATTTGTGAAAAATCATAAGAAATGATTTGAGAAAAATTGGGGTGAAAAACTCCATATTTGAAAAGGTAAAAATGGATTTTTATCGAAATGAACTAGTTTTGAACTAAATTTAAAACCCAATTATTTTTAAATAAATAAATTAGATTTAAAAAGGGGTTTTAAATAATCGGAATTTCTAATATATTTGATTGGATTTGAAATGGGTTTATCGTGAACGGCGTTTTAAATAACACTAGTTCTTTAACCCGATAATAAATAGAATGTGATTTGGGTTTGTCGTGAACCGTGTTTTAAATGACACTAGTTCTTTAACCCAGTAGAAGGAGTTTTAATGAATCTGCAATTAGATTGAAATGTTATTTGATAATTTAAATTATCAAATTTAGAAATTGAGCGAGTATGGAGTATTACCAGTTTTACTCCAAAGCGATAGTTAAATCTTTAATCAGATTTGAACCTGAAATGGTAATTAATTTTACCGATAACACCACGGTGTTAGATATGGAGTATTACCAGTTTTGCTTCATGGGATGAATAGGTTGGGATTGGGAAATAAAATAAATAATTACTTCGGTGTGGTTCGCTAATCTCGACTAGTTTAGAAAACCATAATTTGGTTTGAAACGACATCCAAAGGATAAATTTTAAAGAATTTATCTTGGATAAAATTAATGGGAACTTTTCCCAAAAGATGTGGATATTTAAATAACAGAATATTCAGAATTGGAATGAGGCGTATGTTGTGTTTGTGAAACCTTTGTTTTTAATATCCGCGGGTCGTTCGGAAAGGCCGGGTTTATACCCATTCTGAATAACCGATTCGACGATATGTCGAAGATGAAGATGGTGGTTGAAGACCGGAAGTCTTCACATCGTTTGGATAATTACTAACGATCCTGATTGGGCTGTACACCCAAGAGGATGGAAATAGTTGGTGGTCGTCCAGACGTACCTGGAGATGGATGGATATGCGAGGAAAGTGCCTCCGGTTTCGTTCAGACCCAGAACGGACTTGTAAATGGATTGTGTGTCTGACATTGGATTTTATTCTGTGTTGATTGGTTTCTATTAAATATACATCTGTTTGGCGGCGGAGAATTTATTCTTTTGCTTAACACCCTTCTCTAAGACGTACGAGCTCAGAGGTTGTATATCGAAGGACATCAGTCGCATGGCATGAATTGCCTGTGTGGCACGCTAAGATGCAATGATCAAGGCTTTTGTTGAAAAGCAAAGTCTTGTGGTTGATGATCAAAGCGGCCTACGTGGCAGCTTTGTGTATAACGTAAATTCGCGAGCCTCACACCTCGGTATGAGTCAAAAACGGGATACAGACTGCAGGGAGAGCACGACGTTTCTTTCTAGCTTTGGTGGTGTCAGTGACTTACCAGCCCTGACATTTATATACTTTTCACCTTTGTGGTTGTTGGAATGAGGCGCCTCGATTATAGGTCTATAAGGACCGGGAAACGTGTGTTCAGGAATAAATAATCCTCTAACGTAAGTGAGGACCAGCCCTGAAGATCCAAGGATTGCCCAGAGTGTGTAGTCCTGAGGCATTTGCTAGAGTGTCTCGAGCGCGGAGAGGAGCTTGCCCCTTGCCTCGACTCATGATGGAAATCCAATTTCCAATACGTGTATTTCGGTTTTATTTGTAGAACTAGTATGGCGACATAGTAGATGGTAGCTATGCCGCCTATGATTTATATTTATGATTGAAATTGTTTTGACACTATACACTTATTATTGTATCAAATGATTTGTTTTAGACGTACCAAGCATGTTTGGCTATTATAAGGGAAAACCCTATCCTCCGGCTTGCGTTGCATTGTGTGATGGGACCTGGGTCTTATAATAGCTTAATTTTTCGAAAAATCATTGCGCTGTTTATTTTATGCACTGGTATTCTTGGGAGGAAACCCGTTCCGTGTTATACGGCGTGGTCCCTTGAATTACTCTCTTTTAAAGTAAAGTTTTAAATAACTGTTTTAGTTCTCACACCAGTCACCTGACTGACCTGGAGTTTATTGTTTTAACCTAAACTCTGGGTGCCCCTATTTTCCACACGGGCAGCTAGTAGTTTTGGTTTTGCAGATTTATATTCACAGGATCCTGGTTTACAGCTGGAATGGTATCCGGAAAGCTCTGTATCCGTATATCACCTTCAGTTGTGCTTTGTATTATTTTCCGCTGCTATGTAATTTATTGTAATCTCTGATATTTATCGAAGGTAATTTCTTCATTTATACTCTGTGTATTCTTGTATGTGATGGAATTATTGTAATAGCAATGAAATGTTCTTCCGTCTGCGTTCTATTGTGTGTTGTTCTCAAAGTATCCGCCCTTTCCTTAATGGGGAAGAAACGGGTCCTCACATTTGGTATCAGAGCTTTGGTTTACAGAGCTCGAGAACAAGACACATTAGAACCGAACGAAAGAATTCATCAGATATTGGATTAGTAATATCCAATTAGAATGACTCGTTAGAGATAGGATCGGTAGTATCCTAGAACGAGTGTGAAGAGTATATTTTTCAAATGAAAACAATTTTGTTTTGAAATTTAAACCATTTTAATCGTATTTGAATATTTATTTATTTTAAATATGGACAATCCGATATATAAAGGTTTTGCATATACGCGTCATGAACGTATATTCGAAGTTTTAATATACCGGATAGATATAGAACCGCACTCTAGTAACCCGGAGATGTTCTGATGGTGGTTCGAAACATCATCAGCATTTATTTTCGAGTGACGAAGGTGTGATTTCTATATATTTCCATTAGACTGGTGTGAGAACCAAAACTTATATAGCTAGAACACATTGTTGTGAATTGGCATCAAAAACATGATTTTCTGTATATATATATCAAATTTATGAATTTGAAGCTCTAATCCACTAATTGATTGATGTTTGTGTTGTTTGTTTATTTGTTTGATAATTTTGAACCATTAAGCCTAATTGAACCAAATATTGAATTATATTGAAAATTGGTCGCATTTGCATGCATATACATATACTTACATTGAACAGGTTATAGCAAGGAGGCTAGAGCAGAGAATAAAATTTGTTTGCCCGACAAATAGGTACATGTTTACTACATAATTTACTGTTTTGTTTGGGTGATGATGATTTTATGAGCCTATTGGCTAGCCGCTTGGCTTTTTCTTTTCCTTTTTGAGATCAGAAGGCCTATATGGTAATTTCGGGATTTTCCCGTGGCTCCCTGTGCAGGGGAGGTTATGGCGAAATTTTTCTAAAATTTAGGGTGTTAGCCAAATTTTTGAAAATTTGAAAATTCTCAGAAACTGAAAAGTTGGAGAATGGAAGCCAGATCGAACGTAGAGTTGATTAATCAAACCACTTTCGACTTTGTTCCTTTTCGGGGACGAAAAGTTTTAAGGGGGGGAGATTGTAATAACCCGAAAATCCGAGCTAGTTTAAAATTTTTATTTTGGCAATTTTAGCGAATTTTGAATATTTAAAATAGATTATTTTAAATAATATCGACCATAAATTTATTTTGAATATATTTAGAACGCATATATTATATACGTCATCGTTAGAATATAAATAATTTTATATAATTATAAATAGAAATGAAAATGGCGCGGTAGTTCGATAATTCGATTTCAAACTTCAATTGAATGTACCGAGTGCAAAACAATTCGGATTTTAGTGAAACCAAAAACATTAGGATCTAATTGGGAATATCTTTCCAAAGAATCCGAAAAATCGAAATTTCATAGCGGGAATCACAAGATATGTCCAGTTGAAAATTCTGAATTGTCGCTATGGAATTCAGGCCCTTAAAAATGGAAATTTTGCAAACGACCTCGGATTTCGACGAAACCACTTTTGTTGGGTCCGTGATGTAAAGTTATTGCTAGATTCCAAATTTCATAATTTTTCGAATCAATATGTGAGCGTGGCAAAGGAAAACGCGTTTGACCAGTTTCAATTGATTTAAATAGACTGGAAAATGGCCATTTTTCTAACGGTCTCAGAATTTGACGAAACTAGTTTTGTTAGAACCGTATCGTCAATACGAAGCTAGAAAATAATTTTCGGGAATTTTTCGAGTTCGTATGTGACCCTGGTAAATTGAAATGTATGTTTAAAATAGAATATATAGATTTAAATGTAAATTCAACGGAAACTGATTGTAACGATCAAATCAGCTTACGATACATATCCCATTGTGTTCGGAATGGGGGTAAAACGCTATGGACGACAGGCAGTGGGCCTCGTTTTGAGGTCGAAAATAAAGGTTGCTTTTTGGTGAAAAATAAAATAATTAAATAATTAATAAATTAAAAATAAAATCTCCCTTCTTCTCTATACATTGGCCCCCCCCGATTAAATCGAATCAGAACAAAAGAAAAAAAAAACCTAAAACTAAAATCGCGATGCACCAAGGCCACCGCCGCCAGGTCCTCCCACCGTTGGCCGACCCCCTCAAGCGCCGCCTCCCCCTCTTCGACCGACGCGACGCAACCCCCCCGCCACCAAAAAACCGACACGAGCTACAACCCCCCCCCCCAGTTTCGAACTCGTCGCCGCCAACGAGGAGTGCCACCACCCGCGAACGCCGCCATCAACCCCTCCTCTTTCTGCAACACTGTAAGTTTTAATTATTTAATTTTATTTTCAATAATCAGTTTTTTTTATATATATAAATATGTTAAAGAACCGATTTTATTGTTTATAAAGAAATGATCCTGATTGTTTAGAAAGAATTGATTTTTATTGTACAATGTGAAATGATTTTTATCATGAAGAAAAATATAATCATTTTTATATGAAATGGCTTAGAAGAAAAATGCGATTTTGAATTTATAAAGATTCAATTTTTATAAAGTAGAAGTAATAAAAATATGATTTTTATATTTTTAAAGTATTAAAAATATAATCTTTACTATATAGAAGATGTAAAAATATGATTTTTGTTTATGTAGAGAATTAAAAATATAATTTTTACATGATAGGAATATTAAAAATACCATCTTTATATGTGTAGAAAGATAAAAATGTGATTTTTATAATGATATATTAGAAAAGGCGATATCTTTAAATTTGAAAGGCGAAATCTTTATAGTTGAAAGAATTCGATTTTTATATATTGAATAACGAAGTAAAAATTCGATTTTTACATATGTAGTGGCTACGGGCAACGAAGATGACAAAGATGCGATAACGATGAAGATTTTTATCAATGAAGAGTCGTGGTATTGGATAGCTATTGGTGAGAATTTCTCACCTTTCAATTTCATTTTCTAGTTATATATATATATATATATACTAGGATGCAAACGGTGCT
The DNA here is from genome assembly GCA_030737875.1 of Allium sativum. Lineage (NCBI taxonomy): Eukaryota > Viridiplantae > Streptophyta > Magnoliopsida > Asparagales > Amaryllidaceae > Allium > Allium sativum. The sequence goes on from CM060926.1 coordinate 912,928,362, forward strand.
TAGTAGCACCCGACACAATCGTCCACAGGCCATGGACTTGTTTGTTTGATTGCAAAAATTAGTTAGATTATTTGATTGAAATTTGAGTTGTTTGGTGAAATGGAATGGATTGATTGATGTGTGAATGGCGTGGGCCTTCACTAGACCGGGGATAAGGCTAGGCCTCGTCCCGTTTCTAGTATCGTGCCGTTATGCCGCCGAAATTTCCTAAAATATGTTAGAAAAATAAAAATATCATTTTTATTGTGTAAATGAACTGAATAGGAATTCATATGTTGAAAAAAAATGTTTTATCGTTAAAAAATATAATTTTTAACGTGAATATGAATATAGTGAATAAAATAAAATATTCATTTACAAACCGGACGGTTTGTTGATGTACACCTATTTAAAGGACATTGATTGGGTCGATAAATTTTACACATCGCCCAACTGCACAAATAAAATCTGTGTTTGATTGTTTGAAACCCCACACGAGTGTTGGGATGAAATTTGAAGTTCACTCATCCTGATTGATTAAATTTGTCGATCGATTGATTGACAGGCTGTTACAAGCATTAGATATCTATATTTGATGCTTATACAGTGTAGTGCACTTTGGTTGCTGGTTGATTATTTTTTTCAATGCTATTATATACGTGTGATGTATGAAAATCCATATAATTAACATTATATGATGATTGATTGGGCCTCATTCCAATTTAGAAAATAAAGAATAATTTAAAATAAAGGTTCATGTGTTGACTGTACTCATCCGTTGAGATTACTCATGTGTTGAACGAAATATTTTAATAATAAAAATTTACATCTTTATCAATATAATATAAAGGTTCATGTGTTGACTGTACTCATCCGATGAGATTAGTCATGTGTTGAACGAGATATTTGAAATAGAAATATTTGAAATAGAATATTTGAAAATAGAAATGTATGAAGCCGTGTTGGTTAGATTGACGCCATTTTGACGTGAACGATATTTATATCGATTTTATTCATTTTAAAATGAATATTGAAAAGTGATTTCGAAATCGCATATTTTGAAATGAAATTTGAATTAAATTGAATATATAATGAATTTGATTCAAATATAAAACGGAAATGAATTGAATATAAAACGAATTTGATTTCCGTTAAATATAAAACGAATTTGATTTCCGTTAAATATAAAACGAATTTGATTTCAATTGAATATATAATGAATTTGATTCAAATAGAAAACGGAAATGAATTGAACATAAAACGATTTCAAAATGAATTGAATATAAAACAATTTCGAATTAAATTGAATAGAAAACAAATTGAATTCAAATGGAATAGAAAACGAATTTGATTTAAATTGATTAGAAAACGAATTTGATTTAAGTTGAATAGAAAACCAATTTGATTTAAGTCGAATAGAAAACCTATTTGAATTGAATCGAATAGAAAACGACTTTGAAATTGAATTGAAACGAATTCAATTTGAATTGAAAGCAAATTGAAATGAATTCAAATTGAATTGAAATTTGAATTGAATAGAAATGAATTTTAAAACGAATTTATAAAGAAGAATTCAATTTTGCTTTGGATTAAAATGGAAGTTGAAATTGTTTTTGAAACGAATTTAAAAACTATTTATAAAATTCGTTTTAAATAGAAATCGACGAAATATATATTATATATATTATATATATAATATAATGGCCTGAATAGAACGCGCCGCGCCGCGGCAGTTCGCGAATTTCGACCATTTATTTCAAACGGACATTACGGGAGATCCGACCGTCGGCTTCTCCTAAAACCGAAACCGTTGGGTTCGTATCGAAAAGATCTTTCTAACGAATATTAGAAATTTGAAATCTAACGGCTGGATTTGGAGATACGTCCAAATCAAATTTGAAAAAGGTCGCTGTAAGTGCAGTTCGATGGCCGCTGATGGAAATCGACTGTACGGCCTTGATAAAATTATTAAAAATATCAATAATTTGTGAAAAATCATAAGAAATGATTTGAGAAAAATTGGGGTGAAAAACTCGATATTTGAAAAGGTAAAAATGGATTTTTATCGAAATGAACTAGTTTTGAACTAAATTTAAAACCCAATTATTTTTAAATAAATAAATTAGATTTAAAAAGGGGTTTTAAATAATTGGAATTTCTAATATATTTGATTGGATTTGAAATGGGTTTATCGTGAACGGCGTTTTAAATAACACTAGTTCTTTAACCCAATAATAAATAGAATGTGATTTGGGTTTGTCGTGAACCGTGTTTTAAATGACACTAGTTCTTTAACTCAGTAGAGGGAGTTTTAATGAATCTGCAATTAGATTGAAATGTGAATTGATAATTTAAATTATCAAATTTAGAAATTGAGCGAGTATGGAGTATTACCAGTTTTACTCCAAAGCGATAGTTAAATCTTTAATCAGATTTGAACGTGAAATGGTAATTAATTTTACCGATAACACCACGGTGTTAAATATGGTGTATTACCAGTTTTGCTTCATGGGATGAATAGGTTGGGTTGGGAAATAAAATAAATAATTACTTCGGTGTGGTTCGCTAATCTCGACTAGTTTAGAAAACCATAATTTGGTTTGAAACGACATCCAAAGGAAGATTAAAGGATAAATTTTAAAGAATTTATCTTGGATAAAATTAATGGGAACTTTACCTAAAAGATGTGGATATTTAAATAACAGAATATTCAGAATTGGAATGAGGCGTATGTTGTGTTTGTGAAACCTTTGTTTTTAATATCCGCGAGTCGTTCGGAAAGGCCGGGTTTATACCCATTCTGAATAACCGATTCGACGATATGTCGAAGATGAAGATGGTGGTTGAAGACCGGAAGTCTTCACATCGTTTGGATAATTACTAACGATCCTGATTGGGCTGTACACCCAAGAGGATGGAAATAGTTGGTGGTCGTCCAGACGTACCTGGAGATGGATGGATATGCGAGGAAAGTGCCTCCGGTTTCGTTCAGACCCAGAATGGACTTGTAAATGGATTGTGTGTCTGACATTGTATTTTATTCTGTGTTGATTGTTTCTATTAAATATACATCTGTTTGGCGGCGGAGAATTTATTCTTTTGCTTAACGCCCTTCTCTGAGACGTACGAGCTCAGAGGTTGTATATCGATGGACATCAGTCGCATGGCATGAATTGCCTGTGTGGCACGCTAAGATGCAATGATCAAGGCTTTTGTTGAAAAGCAAAGTCTTGTGGTTGATGATCAAAGCGGCCTACGTGGCAGCTTTGTGTATAACGTAAATTCGTGAGCCTCACACCTCGGTATGAGTCAAAAACGGGATACGGACTGCAGGGAGAGCACGACGTTTCTTTCTAGCTTTGGTGGTGTCAGTGACTTACCAGCCCTGACATTTATATACTTTTCACCTTTGTGGTTGTTGGAATGAGGCGCCTCGATTATAGGTCTGTAAGGACCGGGAAACGTGTGTTCAGGAATAAATAATCCTCTAACGTAAGTGAGGACCGGCCCTGAAAATCCAAGGATTGCCCAGAGTGTGTAGTCCTGAGGCATTTGCTAGAGTGTCTCGAGCGCGGAGAGGAGCTTGCCCCTTGCCTCGACTCATGATGGAAATCCAATTTCCAATACGTGTATTTCGGTTTTATTTGTAGAACTAGTATGGCGACATAGTAGATGGTAGCTATGCCGCCTATGATTTATATTTATGATTGAAATTGTTTTGACACTATACATTTATTATGGTATCAAATGATTTGTTTTAGACGTACCAAGCATGTTTGGCTATTATAAGGGAAAACCCTATCCTCCGGCTTGCGTTGCATTGTGTGACGGGACCTGGGTCTTATAATAGCTTCATTTTTCGAAAAATCATTGCGTTGTTTATTTTATGCACTGGTATTCTTGGGAGGAAACCCGTTCCGTGTTATACGGCGTGGTCCAGTGAATTACTCTCTTTTAAAGTAAAGTTTTAAATAAATGTTTTAGTTCTCACACCAGTCACATGACTGACCTGGAGTTTATTGTTTTAACCTAAACTCTGGGAGCCCCTATTTTCCGCATGGGCAGCTAGTAGTTTTGGTTTTGCAGATTTATATTCACAGGATCCTGGTTTACAGCTGGAATGATATCCGGAAAGCTCTGTATCCGTATATCACCTTCTGTTGTGCTTTGTATTATTTTCCACTGCTATGTAATTTATTGTAATCTCTGATATTTATCGAATGTAATTTCTTCATTTATATTCTGTATATTCTTGTATCTGATGGAATTGTTGTAATAGCAATGAAATGTTCTTCCGTCTGCGTTCTATTGTGTGTTGTTCTCAAAGTATCCGCCCTTTCCTTAACGGGGAAGAAACGGGTCCTCACAGGTTTTGACTGCGAAAGACGGAGGAGGGGATTTTAATTATTTATTTAATTTAATTTTTCTATATAAAGTTGACTTTTTATTCGAAATCGAAACGATACTCATCGACTGTCGTCCCTAGCTAATTACCCCCATTCCGAGCACCATGGGATATGTATCGTAAGCTGATTCGATCATTTCGATCAGTTTTCATCAAAATCAACATATAACTCTATATATTGAATTTTGAACGCGCATTTCAATTTGCTGGGTTCACATACTAACTCGAAAAATTCCAGAAAAATATTTTCTAACTTCGTATTGACGATACAGTCCTAACAAAACTAGTTTCGTCGAATTCTGAGACCGTTTGAAAAATGGCCATTTTCCAGTCGATTAAAATCAACTGAATCTGGTCAAACGCGTTTTCCTTTGCCACGCTCACATATTGATTTGAAAAATTATGAAATTTGGAACCTAGCTTTAATATGACATCACAGATCCAACAAAAGTGGTTTCGTCGAAATCCGAGGTCGTTTGCAAAATTCCCATTGTTAAGGGCCTGAATTCTATAGCGACTATTCAGAATTTTCAACTGGACATATCTTTTGATTCCCGCTATGAAATTTTGATTTTTCGAATTCTTTAGAAAGATAGTCACAATTAGATTCCATTATTTTTGGTTTCACTAAAATCCGGTTTATTTTGCACCCGGTACATTCAATTGAAGTTTGAAATCGAATTATCGAACTACCGCGCCATTTTCAATTCCTTTTATAAATATAAATTAATATTTATATTCTATCGTCGATTCAAATGAATATATACGTTCGAATTATATTCAAAATAGATTTTCTCGTCGATATTATTTAAAATAATTCTTTTTAGATAATCAAAATTCGCTAAAATTGCCAAAATAAAAATTTTAAACTAGCCCAGATTTCCGGGTAATTACAGACGGCTAGCATAAGCAATCACTTGGCCTCTTTGCATTAACACTGCGCAAAGGCCTTCTCCAGAAGCATCTGTCCAGACTTTCAAATCCTGATTGCCATCTATGATGGTTAACTCTGGAGCTGTCGTTAATCTTAACTTTAGCTCTTCAAAAGCCTCTTCACTTTCTGGAATCCATTTGAATTTTGAGTGCTTCTTTGTAAGCTTCGTTAAGTGACCAGAAATCTTCGAAAAGTTTTTAACGAACTTCCGGTAATAACTAGCTAATCCGAGGAAACTGTGGACTTCTGTAGGGGTATTGGGCTGTTTCCAATTCTGAATAGCTGTGATTTTACTTGGATCCACAGTAATTCCTTCTTTCGATACGACGTGGCCCAGAAATTTCACTTCCTCTTGCCAGAATATACATTTGGACAGTTTGGCTTTCAATATATTCCTCTTCAGAATTTCTAGAACCTGTTCCAAATGCTTTTCATGCTCGGCCTTTGATTTAGAGAAGATTAGAATATCGTCAATAAAAACCAGGACAAATTTATTCAAAACCCCTCTGAACACTCTATTCATCAGATCGACGAAGTAAGCTGGAGCGTTACATAAGCCGAACAACATTACTAACCACTCGTAGAATAAGTTGGGACCTCTGAATGCTGTCATTGGAACACACTCTTCGGCAATTCGAAGTTGATGGAAGCCTGTAGCTAGGTCCATCCTTGAGAATACTTGTGCTCCATTCAGACGATCCAATAAATCATCGATTCGCGGCAATGGATATTTGGTCTTTATTGTCTGCTTGTTTAAATCCCGATAATCCACACATAGCCGTAGAATACCGTCAGATTTTGGGACAAACACTACTACTGCTCCCCAATCAGAGAAACTAGGCCTGATCAGACCCTTCCATACTAGCTGTCGTGTTTGATTGTCAAGTTCGACTTTCTCTTTCAAGGACATTCTTCGAATAGCATGAACTACCGGCCTTGCATTCAGAATTAAAGCAATTTTGAAATCAATTTCTCTCTACGGAGGTAAGCGAACTACTTCTTCAAACACATCCGCATTGTTCTGGATGACAGGAATATCTTTTATGAGGTTGGGAATATTCTCTGTAATTCAGGGATATTTTCTATTTGGGCTGGAGAAACATCGAGAGCTGCCCAGAAGTCTTTTCTATTAGATTTCTGACCTTCACACGGTATGGTTATATAATTCCCTGATTTAATCTTAGCCCTAACAACTCTCTCAGCGCATCTAACCTCTGCTTCATATTTGGTTAGCCAATCCAATCCCAGAATAAGATCCAATTCATTAAAATTCATGACGATAGAGATAGTAGGGAATTTATAGCAGGAAAAAGAGACAGACATCCCACAAACCCAACTGAGATCGATGGAACCCCTAACTGGATTTTGGACAATCATTGGTTCTTTGAGCTTCTTCAATTTCAAATCCAACTTCTTGACTGCACTCTTTACAATAAAGCTTCATGACGCGCCAGTATCAAACAGTACTTTAACTGGAATGTTCTTGACATTGAGCGTGCCTTCTAAAACATCAGACCTTTCCTGAGCAGACGAAGATGCAGGCACTTCTGCCACTTCATTTACATGCACTGCTTTGGATTCCTTAAATTGCCTGCAGTCCTTTTTAAGATGGCCAATCCGATGGCATTCACAGCATTTTCTATTCTCTCGAAACTGATTATCGGGTTTAAACCCCTTCTTTCGTTTCTTCGAGGTTTTACACTTCCTGGTCAGATGCCCATGTTTATTGCAGTTAGAGCATGTGGCAGTTGTTACTGGTTCCTTCTTAGATTTAGCCCTTTTCCTCTTGGCACTAGGCTTCTTACTAATCTCAGACATCGTACTGGCCTCAGTGCGATCAGTTTCAGACTTAATTTTATTACTAGAGCTGACTTCCTCTTCGTACTGTGACATACCGTTCTTGTCTAGATCTTCGTACTGGTAAGCCATGTATATCATTTCAGAAAAGGGGAGCTTCACATTCCTCATTACACTGTTATGATATTTTCTCTAAAGCCCGTTGATAAATCTCAAATTCTTCCTCTTTGGATTTTCAATTAGATGAGGGGCAAAGTGAGAAAGTTCATTGAATTTCTTATGATATTCTGGGACGATCATATCACCTTGTATCAGATAAGAGAATTCATCGCATAATCGCTCAGTGGCTTCGGGAGGAGTAAATCTTTCTAAGAAAATCATTTTGAATCTATCCCAAGTGATATCCCCTTCTAGATTATCTTTAATAACTGAATCCCACCAAAACAAAGCTTCTTCTTTGAGTGCCCAAGACGCCCGTAATCTTTTCTGATCATCTCTCAGTTTTAAACCTTCAAAGACTTTCTCTGTAGAACGGATCCAAGCTTGTGTTTCCATGATGGACTCTTTGCCTAAGAATGGCGATCCACCCAGATTTCGAAATCTCTTGAAAAGGACTTCTATATCTGATTCTGGCTGTGGGAGCACAACTGGCTCATTAGCTGGTCGAGCCATACGATTATTTCTTCTGTTCCTGTCACTCGTTTTCTAGTGCGTCTGCAACTAGCAGACAAAGTGTCAGGTCAACAGAAAAGATATTTCAAAATATAGACACAAATACTTGAATGTAAATGTGTCTACTGGGGTGTATTTCATTCTGCTTTACTCATACTAGGATATTACTGATCCTATCTGTATAGAGTTACCCGTCCTAGAACACTACTGGTTCTATTTTTGACGAGTTCGTTAATATGTTATATTCCAGAACTAAGCTTAACCAAAGCTCTGATATCACGTTGTGACGACCCCAAACCCCGTACCTGACAGTGGCAAGGGTAATCTTTGGAATATAACACATAAACAGATAACAACTGAACAGAAATAAATAAATACACCAGATAATGTACAAATAATACACTGAATAAACGTAATCATCAGAGTTACACAGCATACAGGACCATACTTAGTACAAATACAGTTCAGCTATACATAAATGTCTACAGCGGAAACAAACATAAAATGTACAATAGGAGCTGAACAACATAAAAAGAGATAAATAATAGAATCCATCTTCAGCTCCAGCTATCTAGAAAGAGCTAGCTAAACCTGAATACAAGGCTACCTGTGTAGAAAAGGGGAACCCGAGTTTGAAAGTGAAACAAACTACGAGTCGGTCATGGGACTGGTATGAGAAATCTACTCAACGCATTTATAATATGGCTAATCATAGGACCACGTCACTTTTGTGGAACGGGTTTACTCCATTGGATTGCCAGTGCTTTAAATCAAATCATTCTTTTAAACATCGCAATGCTTTTTATAAAAATGAAGCCATTATAAGACTCAGTTCCCATCACACAATGCAACGCAAACCGGAGGATAGAGTTTTACCTTATAATGGCCAAAATATGCTTGATACGAATAAAACAAAAGCATTTGATATTACTACTAGTGTTTATATGTTTCAAAAACAATTTCAAATCATAACTATCAATCATAGACGATATGAGCGTCCCATGCCATTATGTCACCAAATATGGGTATACAATCAAAACCGCACAGTCACGTATTTGGGAATTGGATTTCCGTCATGAACCAAGGCAAAAGATAGTCCTTACCGACTTCGAGACTGCCTAGCCCGAGTCTCAGGATCAGAACACATCGACCCTTGGATCATCAGGGCCGGTCCACACGGAGTGGATTAAAATGCCTGAACACTACGTTTCTCCGCCCTTTGGGGTGTAAGTGAGTCAACAAATGACTCCATCGGTCCCGGATCGACCGATATATCCAAGGCACCTCGCAACAGCAACAACCACATAAGTCAAACTCGTCAGGGCGTGTAAAACCACTGACGCCACTTCTAGCTAGGAAGAAACGCAGGCCCTCCCTGATGTCCTCTCCCGTTTCTGGTTCATACCTAGGTGTAAGGCTCGGAAATTTACGTTATACACAAAGCTACGCCACACAGGAGGGGCTATGATCATCACCACAAGACTTTGCTTTTCAACAGAAGCCCTGATCACTGCATCTTAGCATGCCACACAGGCAATTCACAGCGTGCAACTGATGGCTATCAATCATAAAGAATAAAGTCCAATGTCAGACACACTGTCCATTTGCAAGTCCGTTCTGGGTCTGAACGAAACCGAAGGCACTATATACCTCGCAAACCCATCGATCACCACGTATGTCTAGACGATCACCACTCATTATCCATATTTCGGGATGCCTCCTAATCAGGACCTCGGTTACCATCCAAACGAGGTGAAGATCTCCGGTTATCGACCACCGTCTTCATCTTCGACTTCTTATCGTCGATCCAGTTATTTAGAATGGGATAAACCCGGTCTTTCTGAGCAACTCGCGTATATAATAAACAAGTGCAACACTAACATACATACACATCATTTCAATTCATTAGTCACTAACCGTCAATCAGTAAGAGAACGATTTCCCAAATATTAACCCCGAAGGCCGAAACCAACATTAGATCAATACCCAAGAAACCATTCGACTTAGCTAACCTTCAGTTAATTTCTAAATTTCACATCCATATTGTTTATAATATTTTATAACGATTTATCTCTATTTTTATTTATTTTAAAATAGCCAATTTATTCAAACGACGCTTCGGGCCATAACGCGGCCGTGGCGCTGTTTTTCTTCAGATTTGATTTACACATATCCGAAAATCTAACCGTTGGATCTTCACAAAATTTACATTATTAGAAAGATCTTTTCAAAACGAATCCAACGGTTCCAGTTTCGGGAAAATCCGACGGTCGGATCTCCCGGTATAATCGTTTGAAGTTTCGATTTCAAAATACGAACTGCAGCGTCGTTATTCGATTTAATATAATTATATTTATATATATATATATATATATATATATATATAAATATAATCGATTCTGGCGCTGTTTTTCTTCAGATTTGAATTAAACATTCCAGACAATCCAACCGTTGGATCTTTGCAAAGTTGGTGCCGTTGGAAAGATATTTCCGAAGCAGACCCAACGGTTGCGGTTTCGAGAAAATCCGATGGTCGGATCTCCTGCACTAATCGTTTGAAATCACGGTTTCAAAATACGAACTACAGCTACGTTATTCGATATATTTCAATTCTATTTATATATATATATCGATTCTTCGATTTCAAAACTATATGATTTTCATACATTTGATAAAAATGATATTTTTATCTAACTGTCTTCTATTTCAACACTTCACTATTTTTAACAATTCATGTATATAGTAAAAATGTGATTTTTATTATAAAACAATTCATTACAAAACACGATTATTTTCTATAGTTCATATAGGTGATAAAAATAGGATTTTTATTATAAAACAATTTATTTCAAAACAAGATTATTTTATATAGTTCATATTGATGATAAAAATAGGATTTTTATTCTAAAACAATTTCTTTCAAAATATGAATACCATTCAACACATGAATTTCAATTCAACGAATGAATTTCGATTCAACACATGAAGGTTTTCTATAGTTTATATATATTGATAAAAAGGTGATTTTTATATTTAAAACACGAATACCATTCAACACATGAATTTCAATCCAACGAATGAATATCGATTCAACACATGAAGGTTTTCTATAGTTTATATATATAGATAAAAAGGTGATTTTTATATTTAAAACACGAATACCATTCAACACATGAATTTCAATCCAACGAATGAATATCGATTCAACACATGAATGTTTTCTATTCAACGAATAAATATAGTTTCAACAAATGAAAATAATTCAAACACATGAATATTATTCAAAATTTCGGCAGCATAACGGCAGGGTAGTTAAAACCGGGACCGTCCCTAGTACGGCTCCTCGCTCTACCTTAAAACCTCGCGGTTTTTGACAATGGGGAATCATGCGTCTAGTTCGCACGCAGGCGGCATGCATATTTATTTCATTTCCACAAACTAATCCTATGTGGTTTCAACCAAATATTTCTCAACCACAAACGAGTATTTTTCAACCACAATCAATCAATATCAACCACAAACAATTCCAATCAACCATTCGCTATCAATAAATTTTCACACCAATCACAACCAATAAATATCGTCCATGGTTTGTGGACGAGGGGCGTATATATATATATATATATATTTATATATAGCATTTCACTTCTATTTCAACACATATATAATTTTTACCACGCATATACAACTTATACATCGAACGTAAAACTTATACAACGCTTATACAAGAGGTGTACAACGCTTATATAACTCATACATCAACTATATAATTTATATATCGTCGTTTTCCATATCGTTTATAAATTAGAAATCTCACATTGGGTTCCACTCCACCAAAATTAGCAGAAGGCTCAGAAAAATATGCGGTCTCTTCTAAAATGTAGAAGACGTCCACACGAGTCCATTGTCTCTTGTTTCACCGAATTTCGTCAACACACGAAAAAGATATAATTTCTACAAGTTTGCAATGGTTTAAAAGTGTTAATTTCAGTTTAAATAAAACAAGCCGTACCTCAGCTAATTCCTTCAAAACTAGGTTTTAAATTTTCGTGCAAACGGTGAAGTGGTTGGACGATCGGTCTTCGTAGTGACGAAGAGGGAGGAGAGGCGCGCTGGCACTTGGAGCGGGGCCCACTTCGGTGGCCTAGAGGCGGCGCGGCGGCAGTGAAAACATCTGAACTTCCCGAGCTCGCTTCTCCCAAACTACTCAATGAAAAAATCCAAAATATATATGGATTTGAAGATCTTCTCGAGCTCTACAAATTTCCCAGCTGAAGTGTTTGATTTTGGTGCGTGGATCGATCAGAAAATGGATGGGAAGATTTGGAGGGTTTTCCGCCTTCGATCGTGTTACGGGGAGAGAGAAAGGAGAGAGAAACGATGGCCCAATCAGATTTTTTTATATTTATATTTTTTTAAAATCGAAAAATACCCCTTATCTCATACGAACTCCAATCCAAACCCAACGACTATCGTCTCTAGCGTTTTACCCCCATTCCGAACACAATAGAATATGTTTCGAAGGCCCATTCGAATGTTTCAGTCAGTTTTTCTTCAAATTAAAATATAAAACATTCAATATTAAATTTGAACGTACATTTCAATTTGCCAGGGCCACAAACTGATTCGAAAAATTCCAGAAAAATAAATCTAGCTATGTTTTGACGATACGGTCCCGACAAAACTAGTTTCGTCGAATTCTGAGACCGTCTGCAAAAAGGCCCATTTCTGGTCGATCCAATTTAACTATAATTGACCAAAACACGTTTTTCTTTGCCACGCTCACATACTAGCTTCAAAAATTATGAAATTTGAAACCTAGCAATAACTACACATCTCGGATCCAACAAAAGTGGTTTCGTCGAATTCCGAGGTAGTAGGCAAATTGGCCAATTTCACGGGCTATATAAATTCTATAACGGCCTTTCTGAAAATTCATTTGGCCATAACTTTTGCTTTCCGCTATGAAACTTCAATTTTTCAGATTCGTTTGAAAGGTATTCACTAACAGATTTAAATATTTTTGGTTTCACTCAAATCCATTTTGTTTTGCACCTGGTACAGTCAGTCAAAGTTTGAATTCAAATTTTGAAACTACCGCGCCATTTCAGGCCTTGTTTATAATTAGAATTAATTATATTCATTTTCAAGCGTCGATTCAAACTCACGTTTCATTGCTATTATTTGAAATATTTATTTTAAATATTTAAAATCCACTATTTTAGCCAATTTAAAAAATTTAAATTGGTTAAGATTTTCTGGGTCGTTACACAAATTAATTCCAAAAATCATGAAATTTTAAACCTAGCAATAATTTGACATTTCGGATCCAGCAAAAGTGGTCTCGTCAAAAACGGAGGTCGTTTGCAAAATGTCTACTTTTAAGGGCTATATATTATATTAAATTCCATAGCGACTATTCTGAATTTTAAACTGAACATAACTTTTAGCTTATAAAACGAAATCTCAATTTCTTACATCCATTAGAAAGATATAATTAAATAGATTGAAATATTTCTTGTTTTACTGAAATCCGATTTATTTTGAATCATGTACATTCATTTGAAATTTAAAATCGAATTTTCAAACTGCCGCGCCATTTCAGGCTCGTTTTATAATTAAAATAAATTTATATGTTCTAACTTCGATTAAAATAAATTTTTTGTCGTTATTATTTAAAGTAAATCATTTTAAATATTCAAAATTCACTAAAATAAAAATTTTGAATTGGTTCTGAAAATCCGGGTTGTTACAATCTCCCCCACTTAAAATCTTTTTGTCCGCGAAAAGGAACGGAGCTGAAAGTTGTTTAACCAAACAACTCAACTTTCATTCTGGCTTTCATTCTTCAACTTTTCAATTTCTAAGAATTTTCAAATTCTTACAAAATTTATCTAACACCCTAAATTTTCGAAAAATTTTGCCATAACCTTTTTTGTATGGGTTGATATTTAAAACCGCAACTTGTCTCACAGGGCCCTCACCAATCCAAAAGAAAAAAAAGCCAAGCGACTAGCTAATCGGCTCATAAAATCATCAAACCCAAGAAATACAATAAATATGTACCTATTTGTTGGGCATACAATTTTATTCCTCTTCTCAAGCCTCCTTGCTATGACCTGTTCAATATATATGCATGTACATGTATGCAACTCTTATCAATTTTCAATTCAGTCAATTATTTGATTCTATTTGGCTAAAATTTACCTTTCCATTACATATTGGTTTGGATTTGGTTCAATTCAACTTTTCGTTCTCATATTGGATTTATTATTCCAATATTTTTATTAGTTAAATTAATAACCAAACAACACAACCATCAATTAATTTATGAATTATATTTCCAAAACATATAACTTTTGTATATATATATATATATTCAAAATCATATTTCTATTGTCAAATCACAAACAATAAACCGTATCTAAGCTTTTGTTCTCACACTAGTTGATTGGAAATATATAGATACCCACTTTCGACACTCGAACATAGATGCTGATGATGCCTAGACTATCATCAGAATCATCCCTGGGTGACTAGAGTGTGATTCTAGATTCTATATCTACCTAGTATATTTGAGACTTCGAATACACACTTGCAAGGCGTATATTCAAACTCTTCTTACACTTGATAGTCCAAATTCAATATAAAATAAAATACTGAAATACGTATGATAAGGTTTAAATTTTCAAAATTAAAATCGTTTTCGTTTTTATTTTAAAAATAACACTCTTCACACTCGTTCTAGGATACTACTGATCCTATCTCTAACGTGTCATTCTCATTGGATATTACTAATCCAATCTCTAATGAATTCTTTCGTTTGGTTCTAATGTGTCTTGTTCTCGAGCTTTGTAAACCAAAGCTCTGATACCAACTGACATAGCCTGATGAAATCCGGTAGGCTTTGCAACCATCCCTTCATCCCCCTAAGTAGGAGTAAAACCCACCGTGGCTTCCACCTAGTCCCCCAGTCACTTGTTTTACGGCCAGCCTCCCGATTGTAGCACACAACAACCAACCCTCAAAAGGGATATGTATGGTAAAGAACCCACTGTTCGCCACCAAACCACATGGCGAGCACCCCCTATCATGCGTACCCAGCCCCTTAGAGCCAGCGACAAAGACTGGTAATACTCCATATCTAACACCACAGTGTTATCGGTAAAATTAATTACCATTTCATGTTCAAATCTAATTAAAGATTTAACTATCGCTTGGAGCAAAACTGGTGATACTCCATTCTCGATCATTTTCCCAAATTTGATAATTTAAATTATAACATTCACATTTCAATCTAATTAAAGATTCAAAAAAAACTTCATTTAGTTTTAATCTTCCCAAAAATCATTATTTAATGATTATTCAAATTTAGGAAATAATCCTGTCTTTACTGGGCTAAAGAACCAATGTCATTTAAAACACAGTTCACGATAAGCCCAAAGTCACATTCCATTTATTATGGAATCTTCACGGAAAACAGATCAATATATAATCGATACCAATTTCCCTATCCAACTAACAATATAAATGGAATAACGACAAAGCCTTTTAAATTCCATATATATTAACAGTCTTCCTCCATAGAAGCTCATCTCGATTATTACCAAATCGAATTCCATTCAATTCCAATTTAATATATTAAATTGGAAATCTTTACTTTGGAAAATTCCATTAATCTTAATTAAAAGATTATAAATTCCAGATCAAATATTTGCGGTTAATTAGGTTAAAGAACCAATGTTGTTTAAAACATTGTTCACAATAAACCCAAAAATCCAATTCTTTTATTCAATTCCAATTAAATATTAATTAATTGGAAAACTTCACTAAATCTTAAATTAAAGATTTATTCTTTTCTCAACTGGTTTTAAGAACAGTGTTAATGAAGACACCATTTACGACAAACCCAAAACCCAAATTCGTTTATTTAGTTTCAATTAAATGTTAATTAATTGGAAAACTTCACTAAATCTGAGACGACCCGAACTTCCCCGTGAGGGAAAGACCGGATAGAATTGAGAACACGACAAAATAGAACGCAGAAAGAAGAACATTTCATTGTTTATTACAACAATTCCATCAGATACAAGAATATACAGAGTATAAATGAATAAATATTACACAGAAAATATCAGAGATTTAGATTACATTTAAATACATCGCAGCGGAAAAATATACAAAACACAACTGAAAGTGATACACGGATACAGAACTTTCCGAGCATCGTTCCAGCTGTAAATCAGGACCCTGTGAATATAAATCTGCAAAACCAAAACTACTAGCTGCCCATGTGGAAAATAGGGGCACCCAGAGTTTAGGTTAAAACAATAAACTCCAGGTCAGTCATGTGACTGGTGTGAGAACTAAAATAGTTATTTAAAACTTTACTTTAAAAGATAGTAATTCAAGGGACCACGCCGTATAACACGGAACGAGTTTCCTCCCAAGAATACTAGTGCATATAACAAAACAGCGCAATGTTCTTTCGAAAAATGAAGCTATTATAAGACCCAGGTCCCATCACACAATGCAACGCAAGCCGAAGGATAGGGTTTTCCCTTATAATAGCCAAACATGCTTGGTACGTTTAAAACAACTAATTTGATACTATTATAAGTGTATAATGTCAAAACAATTCAAATCATAAATATCAATCATAGGCGGCATGGGTACCATCTATCATGTCGCCATACTAGGCTCTACAACTAAAACCGCAATATCACGTATTGGAAATTGGATTTCCGTCATGAGTCGAGGCAAGGGGCAAGCTCCTCTCCGATTCGAGATACTCTAGCAAATGTCTCAGGACTCCACTATGATCCTTGGATGCTTCAGGGCCGGACCTGCCTTACTTTTGAGGATTAGTTATTCCTAAACACACGTTTCCCAGTCCTAACAGACCTAATATCGAGGCGCCTCATTCCAACAAACACACAGGTGAAAAATATATAAATGTCAGGGTTGGTAGGCCACTGACACCACCCATAGCTAGAAAGAAACGTCGTGCTCTCCCTACAGTCCGTATCCCTTTTTGACTCATACCGAGGTGTGAGGCTCGCGAATTCACGCTATACACAAAGCTGCGCCACACAGGCCGTGCTTTTATCATCAACCACAAGACTTTGCTTTTCAACAAAAGCCTTGATCATCTGCCACTTAGGCATGCCACATAGGCAATTCACTCCATGCGACCGATGTCCATCGATATTCAACCCCTGAACTCGTACGTCTCAATGAAGGGCGTTAAGCAAGAGAATAAATTCTCCGCTGCCAAACATATGTATATTTAATAGAGATCAATCAACATAGAATAAAATCCAATGTTAGACACACAGTCCATTTACAAATTCGTTCTGGGTCTGAACGAAACCGGAGGCACTTTCCTCGCATATCCATCGACCTCCAAGTACGTCTGGACGATCACCAACTGATTCCCTCATCTAGGGTGTACAACCCAATCAAGATCATCAGTAATCACCCAAACGATGTGAAGACTTCCGGTCTTCAACCACCGTCTTCATCTTCGACTTATCGTCAAATCGGTTATTCAGAATGGGTATAAACCCGGCCTTTCCGAATAACCCGCGTATTTGATAAACAAATGTTACACAAACACAACAAACGCCTTATTCCAATTCAGAATATTCTTTTATTCACAAAATCACATTCTTAGGGAGAGGTTCCCATTAATTTTATCCAAGATAAATTCTTCTAAATTCATTCTTTAATCTTCCTTTGGATATCATTTCAAATCATATTATGGTTTTCCAAACTAGTCGGGATTAGCGAACCACACCGAAGTAATTATTTATTTTATTTCCCAATCCCAACCTATTTATCCCATGGAGCAAAACTGGTAATACTCCATAACTAACACCACGATGTTATCGGTAAATTTAATTACCATTTCATGTTCAAATCTAATTAAAGATTTAACTATCACTTTGGAGAAAAACTGGTAATACTCCACTCTCGATCACTTTTCAGATTCGATAATTTAAATTATCAATTCACATTTCAATCTAATTAAAGATTCATTAAAACTCCACTTAGTTTTAATCTTTTCAAAAATCAATATCCTGTCTTTAACTGGGTTAAAGAACCAATGTCATCTAAAACACCGTTCACGATAAACCCAAAATCACATTCAAATTCAATTCCAACTAAACATTATTTAATTGGTACACTTCATTAAATCTAAATAGAAAGATTTAATCTTTTTCTCTATTGGGCTTAAGAATCGGTGTTAATGAAGACACCATTCACGATAAACCCAAATCACATTTGATATTAAATACAAGGCTCTGAAGAGAAAATATACCGGCTTATATTCAATATCAAATTCTGAAACCAACAAATATCGTATTGGAAATAACGATATAAAATATATCTTTCAAATTCCCATAACAATATATGTATAGTCACGAAATCCAACATCGAAATATTCCGAAGATAATTTCGATTCAAATCCATTCCAATTCGTATAAAAATCGAATTTTCACCTTCTATATATATAAATAAAAATCACATTTTTATTTGTTCGCTTTCAATATAGAAATCATATTTTTATCTCGTTTTGCATATAATAAAAATCTAATCTTTTTGTTCTATAAAAATCAACCTTTTTGTTTGCAAATCACTTATACAAAAATCAGATTTTTATTCGCAAATCACTTATATAAAAATCAGATTTTTATATGTTAATCACTTATATAAAAATCAGATTTTTATATGCTAATTAAACTGAAATAAATCGAATAAAACTTACAATAATACGATCGCAGGAGGGGGCTTGGCGCGTCGATGCTAAGTGGGCGGCGGAGATTCCTGTCGATGGGGGTGCGGTCACTTCTCGAGGTGGGAGGTCGTTCGAGGCAGAGGGGGAAGGAGGGGTTCGGATCTGGGCGGAGGACTATCGGGCGAAGGGTGGAGGCGTGGTTGTTGGCGGCGCGGGTAGGGCTCGGTGGGTGGCGCAATTCCGTTTGGGGGTACGGGGGTTTCGCGTTGGAATAGGGAGAGAGAGGCGAGGCTGCACGCAGGGAGGGGAGTGGGGTGTCGATCGGCAGTGAGGAGGTGCTCCTCCGGCGCAGTGGTCCATCGTGGGGGGGCGACGATCGTCGCTCCCTCCCTTTCTCTTTTTTTTCTTTTTTCTTTGAACGATTTGAAAAGTCAAGCGGGGGTCAGAGTATAAGGAGAGTGGGAGGTTTTTATTTTATTTTATTTAATTATTTATTTTCAAAAAGGTACTTTTTATTTCGACCTCGAAACAAGACCCAACGACTGTCGTCCCTAGCTAATTACCCCCATTCCGAATACAATGGGATATGTATCATAAGCTGATTCAATCGTTTCGATTAGTTTTCGTCAAAATCGACATATAACTCTATATATTGAATTTGAACGCACATTTCAATTTACCGGGGTCACGTACTAACTCTATAAATCCCAGAAAAATATTTTCTAACTTCGTATTGACGATACGGTCCTAACAAAACAAATTTCGTCGAATTCTGAGACCGTTGGAAAAATGGCCATTTTCTAGTCGACTAAAATCAACTGAAACTGGTCAAACGCGTTTTCCTTTGCCACGCTCACATATTGATTCGAAAAATTACGAAATTCGAAACCTAGTAATAACTTGACATCACAGATCCAACAAAAGTGGTTTCGTCGAAATCCGAGGTCATTTGCAAAATGGCTATTTTTAAGGGCCTGAATTCCATAGCGATTCTAAAAATTCAACTGGGCATATCTTTTTACCCCCGCTATGAAATTTCAATTTTTCGGATTCGTTGGAAAGATATTCTCAAATAGATCCTATTATTTTTGGTTTCGTTAAAATCCGGTTTATTTTGCACCCGGTACGTTCAATTGAAGTTTGAAATCGAATTATCAAACTACCGCACCATTTTCAATTCCTTTTATAATTAAAAATAATTATTTATATTCTAACGACGATCTATATAAATATATACGTTCGAATTCTATTCAAAATAAATTTCTCGTCGTTATTATTTAAAATAATTCATTTTAAGTATTCAAAATTCGCTAAAATTGCCAAAATAAAAATTTTAAATTGGCTCGCATTTCCGGGTTGTTATAATCTCCCCCACTTAAAACTTTTCGTCCCCGAAAAGGAACGAAGTCGAAAGTTATTTAACTAATCAACTCAACTTCCATTACTTTCTTTACGGCTTAAGTTCTTCAACTTTTCAGTCTCTAAGAACTTTTCAAATTTTTCAAAAATTTGGCTAACAACCTAAATTTTCGAAAAATTTCGCCATAACCTCCCCTGCACCGGGAGCACCGAGAAAATCCCGAAATTGCCATATAGGCCCTCTGATCTCAAAAAGAAAAGAAAAAGCCAAGCGGCTAGCCAATCGGCTCATAAAATCATCATCACCCAAACAAAACAGTAAATTATAGTAAATATGTACCTATTTGTCGAGCAAACAAATTTTATTCTTCTGCTCTAGCCCCCTTGCTATGACCTGTTCAATGTAAGTACATGTATATGCAACCAAATGCAATAAATTTTCAATACAATTCACTATTTGATACAATTTGGTTATAGGTTCAACTTTTAATTAATCAAACAATAATCAAACAACACAACCATCAATCAATTAGTTGATTATTGTTTGAAATTCATAATTTTGATATATATACAAAAATCGTGTTTTTGATGCCAAATCACAACAATGTATTCTAGCTATATTTTGGTTCTCACACCAGTCTATGGAATCATATAGATATCACACCTTCGGAACACGAACATAAGTTATGATGATGATCGATCAATCATCAAAACCATCTCCGGGTGTCTAGAATGTGATCCTATATCTATCCAGTATTTTAAAACTTTGAATATACGTTCATGACGCGTATATGCAAAATCTTTATATATTCGATTTTCCAAATTCAAAATAAATAAATATTCAAATACGCATAAAATGGTTTAAATTTCAAAAAAAAATTGTTTTCATTTATTTAAAAATATACTCTTCACACTCGTTCTAGGATACTACTGATCCTATCTCTAACGAGTCATTCCCTATTAGATATTGCTAATCCAAATTCTGATGAATTCTTTCGTATGGTTCTAATGTGCCTTGTTCTCTGAGCTTTGTAAACCAAAGGTCTGATACCAAACTGAGACAACCCGAACTTCCCCGTGAGGGAAAGCCCGGATAGAATTGAGAACACGACAAAATAGAACGCAGACGGAAGAACATTTCATTGTTTATTACAACAATTCCATCAGATACAAGAATATATAGAGTATAAATGAATAAATATTACACACAAAATATCAGAGATTTAGATTACATTTAAATACATCACAGCGGAAAAATATACAAAACACAACTGAAAGTGATACACGGATACAGAGCTTTCCGAGCATCGTTCCAACTGTAAATCAGGACCCTGTGAATATAAATCTGTAAAACCAAAACTACTAGCTGCCCGTGTGGAAAATAGGGGCACCCAGAGTTTAGGTTAAAACAATAAACTCCAGGTCAGTCATGTGACTGGTGTGAGAACTAAAACAGTTATTTAAAACTTTACTTTAAAAGATAGTAATTCAAGGGACCA
Organism: Allium sativum; assembly: GCA_030737875.1. NCBI lineage: Eukaryota > Viridiplantae > Streptophyta > Magnoliopsida > Asparagales > Amaryllidaceae > Allium > Allium sativum. Next base: position 912,949,748 of record CM060926.1, read on the forward strand.
CGCCGTATAACACGGAATGGGTTTCCTCCCAAGAATACTAGTGCATAAAACAAAACAGCGCAATGTTCTTTCGAAAAATGAAGCTATTATAAGACCCAGGTCCCATCACACAATGCAACGCAAGCCGGAGGATAGGGTTTTCCCTTATAATAGCCAAACATGCTTGGTACGTTTAAAACAAATCATTTGATACTATTATAAGTGTATAATGTCAAAACAATTCAAATCATAAATATCAATCATATGCGGCATGGGTACCATCTATCATGTCTCCATACTAGGCTCTACAATTAAAACCGCAATATCACGTATTGGTAATTGGATTTCCGTCATGAGTCGAGGCAAGGGGCAAGCTCCTCTCCGATTCGAGACACTCTAGCAAATGTCTCAGGACCCCACTATGATCCTTGGATGCTTCAGGGCTGGTCCTGCCTTACTTTTGAGGATTAGTTATTCATGAACACACGTTTCCCGGTCCTAACAGACCTAATATCGAGGCGCCTCATTCCAGCAACCACACAGGTGAAAAATATATAAATGTCAGGGCTGGTAGGTCACTGACACCACCCATAGCTAGAAACAAACGTCGTGCTCTCCCTGCAGTCTGTATCCCGTTTTTGACTCATACCGAGGTGTGAGGCTCGCGAATTCACGCTATACACAAAGCTGCGCCACACAGGCCGTGCTTTTATCATCAACCACAAGACTTTGCTTTTCAACAAAAGCCTTGATCATCTGCCACTTAGGCATGCCACACAGGCAATTCACTCCATGCGACTGATGTCCATCGATATACAACCCCTGAATTCGTATGTCTCAGAGAAGGGCTTTAAGCAAGAGAATAAATTCTCCGCCGCCAAACAGATGTATATTTAATCGAGATCAATCAACACAGAATAAAATGCAATGTCAGACACACAGTCCATTTACAAGTTCGTTCTGGGTCTGAACGAAACCGGAGGCACTTTTGTAATAACCTGGAAATTCTGAGCCAGTTTAAAATTTTTATTTTGGCAATTTTAGCTCAGTTTGAAGATTTAAAATAGATTATTTTAAATAATATAGACGAGAAATTTATTTTGAATATATTTAGAACATATATATTATATACGTCGTCGTTAGAATATAATAATTATATATAATTATAAATAGAATTGAAAAAGGCGCGGTAGTTCGATAATTCGAATTCAAATTTCAATTGAATGTACCGAGTGCAAAACAATCCGGATTTTAGTGAAACCAAAAATAGTAGGATCTATTTGAGAATATCTTTCCAACGAATCTAAAAATTTGAAATTTCATAGCGGGAATCAAAAGATATGTCTCGTTGAAAATTCTAAATGGTCGCTATGGAATTCAGGCCCTTAAAAATAGACATTTTGCAAATGACCTCGGATTTCGACGAAACCACTTTTGTTGGATCCGCAGTGTCAAGTTATTGCTAGATTCCAAATTTCATAATTTTCTGAATCAATATGTGAGCGTGGCAAAGGAAAACGCATTTGACCAGTTTCAGTTGATTTTAATCGACTGGAAAATGGCCATTTTTCCAACGGTCTCAGAATTCGCCGAAACTAGTTTTGTTAGGACCGTATCGTCAATACGAAGCTAGAAAATATTTTTTGGGAATTTATAGAGTTAGTATATGACCCCAGTAAATTGAAATGCGCGTTCAAATTCCATATATAGAGTTATATGTTGATTTTGACGAAAACTGATCGAAACGATCGAATCAGCTTATGGTACATAAGCTATGGACGACAGGCAGTGGGCCTCGTTTCGAGATCGAAAATAAAAGTACCTTTTTGGAATAAAAAAATTAAATAAATTAATAAATAAAAATCTCCGCCCCCTCTTACCTCCTTATCCACGTCAGACCCCCCCTTTTTACCTTTCTCATTCAAAATCGGTTAGGTCAGAAAAAAAAAACAAACAAACAAATCGATCCCCTTTTTCCCGCCGCCCCCCCTCCTGAAGCCATCGTCGCGCCTCCGGGGTAGTCTCGCCGCCGCCGCCTGCTAGGGCGCCACCACCCTCGCCCCTCTCGCCTCTTCTCTCTCCTCCTTCATTGATTCAAAAACCGCCCACTTCGAAGACTGCGAACCCTCCACCGCGAAGCACCCACCTCCCTCGCGCCTAGCCGCCACCACCAGGCTGGCGAACCCCCTTGCCGCTCCTCTGCTCCGCCTTCCCTTCCGATTTATTCCCCAAATCGATTAAAGTAAGTTGTTTATTTTATTTACATATATTTTCAGTTTATATTATATGAAAATGAACTTGTGAAAATGTGATTTTCATTACTCAAGTGAGTTTATTTGTTGATGTTTATAAAAATATAGATTTTAATGTTAGTAAAGAATAGATTTTTTGTATGCGAAAAGACTCGGTTTTTAAAATTGCAAAGGCGATATTTTTCATATTGAAAAGGCGATATTTTTCATATTGAAAAGGGGATATTTTTATACGATGAAGAGTTATATTTTTATAACATGAAAGTTTATATTTTTAATAACGAAGAGATTATATTAATAGCATAGTAAAAATTCGATTTTTATATATTGAATAGCATAGTAAAAATTCGATTTTTATATATTGAATAGCATAGTAAAAATTCGATTTTTATATATTGAATAGCGAAGTAAAAATTCGATTTTTACATATGTAGTGGCTACGGGCAACGAAAGTGGCAAAAGGCGAGAACGACGAAGATTTCTATAAATGAAGTGTCGTGAAGTTGGAATAGCTTTCGGTGAGAACTTCTCACTCAAAATTTCTTTTTCTAGTTATATATATATACTAGGATGCAGACGGTGTTTAGTAGCACCCGACACAATCGTCCACAGACCATGGACTTGTTTGTTTGGCTGTGTAGTAGGTTAGATTATTTGGGTTGAATTGAATTGTTTGGTGAAATGAAATTGATTTGATTGATGTGTGAATGGCGTGGGCCATCACTAGACCGGGGATAAGGCTAGGCCTTGTCCCGTTTCTAGTATCGTGCCGTTATGCCACCGAAATTTTCCAAAATAAATTAGAAAAATAAAAATATCATTTTATTGAATAAATGAAACGAATAGAATATTCATAGGTTGAATAAAATAAACTGATCGTTAAAAATATAATTTTTAACGTGAAGGTGAATAAATAAATATTTATAAACAAATCAGCCGATTTGTTTATATACACTGATTTGACTGATATTGATTGGGTCGATAAATTTTACACATCGCCCAACTACACAAATAAAATCTGTGTTTGATTGTTTGAAACCCCACACGGGTATTGGGATAAAATACGGCATACAGTAATCCCAATAATTAGTTGTATGTCGATCGATTGATTGACAGGCTGTTATAAGCGTTAGATATCTATATTTGATGCTTATACAGTGTAGTGCACTTTGGATGATGGTTGATTATTTATCGTTGCTATTATATACATGTGTTGTATGGAATCCATATAATTAACTTTATATGGTAATTGATTGGGCCTCATTCCAATTTAGAAGATAAAGAATATTATAAAATAAAAGTTCATGTGTTGACTGTACTCATCCGTTGAGATTAGTCATGTGTTGAGCGAAATATTTTAACAATAAAATTTACATCTTTATCATTATAAAATAAAGGTTCATGTGTTGACAGTACTCCTCCGTTGAGATTAGTCATGTGTTGAACGAAATATTTTAACAATAAAATTTACATCTTTATCATATAAAATTAGAAATTAACTGGAAAATAGATGAGATGAGTGGTCTCCTGGTTATTGATCTGATGTTGGTTTCGGCCTTCGGGGTTAATATTCAGGGAATTGTTCTCTTACTAATTTATGGTTGGAGTCTGATTTAATATCAAACGATAGATACCTTAATTTTCATAAAATATATTAAATAACAAAAATAGTCCCACGTGGACAGTACTCATTCGTTGAGATTAGTCATGTGTTGACAAGAATAAATATTCATTTGTTGAATAGAATAACAGAATTATTGAAATATATAAAGCCGTGTTGATTAGAGATGCGCTATTTTGACGCGAACGATATTTATATCGATTATATTCGTTTTAATAAATTGAATAGATAAAGAAATTCAAATTGAATTGAAAAGATAAAGAAATTCAAATTGAATTGAATAGATAAAGAAATTTGAATTGAATTGAATAGATAAAGAAATTTGAATTGAATTGAATAGATAAAGAAATTCGAATTGAATCGAATAGAAAACCAATTTGAATTGAATCGAATAGAAAACCAATTTGAATCGAATTGAATATAAAACCAATTTGAAATGAATTGAATATAAAACGAATTCGAATTGAATTGAAAATGAATTGAAATGAATTCAAATTGAATTGAAATTTGAATTGAATAGAAATGAATTCTAAAACGAATTTATAAGGAAAAATTTAATTTTGATTTGAATTGAAATGGAAGTTGAAATTGTTTTTGAAACGAATTTAAAAACTATTTATATAATTCGTTTTAAATAGGAATCGACGAAATATATATTATATATATGATATATATAATATAATGGCCTGAATTGAACGCGCCGCGACAGTTCGTGAATTTCGACCATTTATTTCAAACGGACATTACGGGAGATCCGACCATCGGATTCTCCTAAAACCAGAACCGTTGGGTTCGTATCGAAAAGAGCTTTCTAACGAATATTAGAAATATGAAATCTAACGGTTGGATTTGAAGATACGTCCAAATCAAATTTGGAAAAGGTCGATGTAAGTGCAGTTCGTTGGCCGTTGTTGGAAATCGACTGTACGGGCCTTGATAAAATTATTAAAAATAGTAATAATATGTTTAAAATCATAAGAAGTGATTTGGGAAAAATTGGGATGAAAAACTCCATATTTGAAAAGATAAAAATAGATTTTTATCGAAATGAACTAGTTTTGAACTAAAATTAAAACCCATTTATTTTTAAATAAATTGGATTTGAAATGGGTTTAAATAGAATTGATTCATGGGTTTATCGTGAACTGTGTTTTAAATAACACTAGTTCTTTTACCCAATAATAAATAAAATGTGATATGGGTTTATCGTGAACTGTGTTTTAAATGACACTAGTTCTTTAACCCAGTAAAAGGAGTTTTAATGAATCTGCAATTAAATTGAAATGTGAATTGATAATTTAAATTATCAAATTTAGAAAGTGAGCGAGGATGGAGTATTACCAGTTCTGCTCCAAAGCGATAGCTAAATCTTTAATTAGATTTGAACGTGAAATGGTAATTAATTTTACCGATAACACCGTGGTGTTAGGTATGGAGTATTACCAGTTTTGCTTCATGGGATGAATAGGTTGGGATTGGAAATAAAATAAATAATTACTTCGGTGTGGTTCTTTAATCTCGACTAGTTTGGAAAACCATAATTTGGTTTGAAATGACATCCAAAGGAAGATTAAAGGATAAATTTTAAAGAATTTATGTTGAATAAAATTAATGGGAACCTTTCCCTAATAATTGAAATTTAGAAACTAGCTGAAGGTTAGTTAAGAAGAATGGTTTCCTGGGTATTGATCTCATGTTAGTTTCGGCCTTCGGGGTTAATATTTGGGAAATTATTCTCTTGCTGATCTACGGTTAGTGACTAATGAATTGGAATGAGGCGTATGTTATGTTTGTGTAACATTCGTTTTAATATACGCGGATTGTTCGGAAAGGCCGAGTTTACGCCCATTCTGAATAACCGATTCGACGATATGTCGAAGATGAAGACGGTGGTTGAAGACCGGGAGTCTTCACATCGTTTGGGTGATTACTGATGATCTTGATTGGGCTGTACACCCAAGATGAGGGAATCAGTTGGTGGTCGTCCAGACGTACTTGGAGATCGATGGATATGCAAGGAAAGTGCCTCCGGTTTCGTTCAGACCCAGAACGAACTTGTAAATGGATTGTGTGTCGGACATTGGATTTTATTCTGTGTTGATTGATTTCTGTTAAATATATATCTGTTTGGCGGCGGAGAATTTATTCTCTTGCTTAACGCCCTTCTTTGAGACGTACGAGCTTAGAGGTTATATATCGATAGATATCAATCGCATGGCATGAATTGCCTGTGTGGCATGCTGAGTTGCATGGATCAAGGCTTCTGTTGAAAAGCAAAGTCTTGTGGTTGATGATCAAAGAACGGCCTACGTGGCAGCTTTGTGTATAGCGTGGATTCGCGAGCCTCACACCTCGGTATGAGTCAAAAACGGGATGAGGACCCAAGGAGTGCACGACGTTTCTTTCTAGCTATGGTGGTGTCAGTGACCTACCTGCCCTGACATTTATATACTTTTCACTTTTGTGGTTTGGATGCGAGGCGCCTCGATTATAGGTCTTATAGGGCCGGGAAACGTGTGTTTAGGAATAACTAATCCTCAAACGTAAGAGAGGACCGGTCTTGGAGGATCCCAGGGTTACCCAGAGTATGTAGTCCTGAGGCATTTGCTAGAGTGTCTCGAAGCAGAGAGGAGCTTGCCCCTTGCCTCGACTCAAGACGGAAATCCAATTTCCAATACGTGATATTGCGGTTTTAATTGTAGAACTAGTATGGCGACATAGTAGATGGTAGCTATGCCGCCTATGATTTATATTTATGATTGAAATTGTTTTGACACTATACACTTATTATAGTATCAAATGATTTGTTTTAAACGTACCAAGCATGTTTGGCTGTTATAAGGGAAAACCCTATCCTCCGGCTTGCGTTGCATTGTGTGATGGGACCTGGGTCTTATAATAGCTTCATTTTTCGAAAAAGCATTGCGTCGTTTATTGATATGCACTGGTATTCTTGGGAGGAAACCCGTTCCGTGTTATACGGCGTGGTCCTTGATTTACCTAACTTTAAAACCCAATATTAATAACTGTTTTAGTTCTCACACCAGTCACATGACTGACCTGGAGTTTATTGTTTTAACCTAATCTCTAGGTGCCCCTATTTTCGACACGGGCAGCTAGTAGTTTTGGTTTTGCAGATTTATATTCACGGGATCCTGGTTACAGCTGGAATGATATCCGGAAAGCTCTATATCCGTATATCACCTTCAGTTGTGCTTTGTATTATTTTCCGCTGCTATGTAATTTATTGTAATCTCTGATATTTATTGAATGTAATTTATTCATTTATACTCTGTATATTCTTGTATCTGATGGAATTGTTGTAATATACAATGAAATGTTCTTCCGTCTGCGTTCTGTTTTGTCTTGTCCTCACAGTAATTCGTTCTTTCTCATCTCTTCGGAGACCGGGGAAGTTCGGGTCGCTTCATTTGGTATCAGAGCTTTGGTTTACAGAGCTCGAGAACAAGATACATTAGAACCATATGAAAGAATTCATCAGATATTGGATTAGTAATATCCAATTAGAATGACTCGTTAGGGATAGGATCAGTAGTATCCTAGAACGAGTGTGAAGAGTATATTTTTCAAAAGAAAAAAGTTTTGTTTTGAAAATTTAAATCATTTTATACGCACTTGAATATTTTATTTGTATTGAATTTGGACAATCTAGTATATAAAGGTTTTGCATATACGCGTCATGAACGTATATTCGAAGTTTTAATATATTAGATAGATATAGAGTCACACTCTAGTCGCCCGGACATGGTCCTGATGATGAAGTATACCATCACCAGCATTTATTTTCGAGTGACGAAGGTGTGATTTTCTATATATTTCCAATAGACTGGTGTGAGAACCAAAATATAGCTAGAATACATTGTTGTGATTTGGCATCAAAAACATGATTTTTTGTATATATATCAAATTATGAATTTGAAACGTTAATCCACTAATTGATTGATGTTTGTGTTGTTTGTCTATTTGTTTGCTAATTTTGAACCATTATGCCTAATTGAATCAAATATTGAATTGTATTGAAAATTAGTTGCATTTGCTTGCATGTACATATACTTACATTGAACAGGTCATAGCAAGGAGGCTAGAGCCGAAGAATAAAATTTGTTTGCCCGACAAATAGGTACATGTTTACTATAATTTATTGTTTTGTTTGGGTGATGATGATTTTATGAGCCTATTAGCTAGTCGCTTGGCTTTTTCTTTTTCTTTTTGAGATCAGAAGGCCTATATGGCAATTTCGGGATTTTCCCGTGGCTCCTGGTGCAGGGGAGGTTATGGCGAAATTTTTCGAAAATTTAGGGTGTTAGCTAAATTTTTGAAAATTTGGAAATTCTCAAAAACTGAAAAGTTGGAGAATGGAAGCCAGATCGAACGTAGAGTTGATTAATCAAACCACTTTCGACTTTGTTCCTTTTCGGGGACGAAAAGTTTTAAGTGGGGGAGATTGTAATAACCCAAAAATTCTGAGCCAGTTTAAAATTTTTATTTTGGCAATTTTAGCTAAGTTTGAAGATTTAAAATAGATTATTTTAAATAATATAGACGAGAAATTTATTTTGAATATATTTAGAATGTATATATTATATACGTCGTCGTTAGAATATAATAATTATATATAATTATAAATAGAATTGAAAATGGCGCGGTAGTTCGATAATTCGATTTCAAACTTCAATTGAATGTACCAAGTGCAAAACAATCCGGATTTTAGTGAAACCAAAAATAGTAGGATCTATTTGAGAATATCTTTCCAACGAATCTAAAAAATTGAAATTTCATTGTGGGAATCAAAAGATATGTCCCGTTGAAAATTCTGAATGGTCGCTATGGAATTCAGGCCCTTAAAAATAGACATTTTGCAAACGACCTCGGATTTCGACGAAACCACTTTTGTTGGATCCGCAGTGTCAAGTTATTGCTAGATTTCAAATTTCATTATTTTCTGAATCAATATGTGAGCGTGGCAAAGGAAAACGCGTTTGACCAGTTTCAGTTGATTTTAATCGACTGGAAAATGACCATTTTTCCAACGGTCTCAGAATTCGATGAAACTAGTTTTGTTAGGACCGTATCGTCAATACGAAGCTAGAAAATATTTTACGGGAATTTATAGAGTTAGTATATGACCCCAGTAAATTGAAATGCGCGTTCAAATTCTATATATAGAGTTATATGTTGATTTTGACGAAAACTGATCATAACGATTGAATTAGCTTATGGTACATATCCCATTGTGTTCGGAATAGTGGTAATTAGCTATGGACGACAGGCGGTGGGCCTCGTTTCGAGATCGAAAATAAAAGTATATTTTTGGAATAAAAAAATTAAATAAATTAATAAATAAAAATCTCCTCCCCCTCTTGCCTCCTTATCCACATCAGACCCCCCACTTTTTACCTTTCTCGTTCGAAATCGGTTAGGTCAGAAAAGAAAAAAATCAAACAAATTGATCCCCTTTTTCCCACCGCCCCCCCTCCTGAAGCCATCGTCGCGCCTCCGGGGTAGTCTCGCCACCGCCGCCTGCTAGTGCGCCACCACCCTCGCCCCTCTCGACTCTTCTCTCTCCTCCTTCATTGATTCAAAATCCGCCCACTTCGAAGACCGTAAACCCTCCACCGCGAAGCACCCACCTCCCTCGCGCCTAGCCGCCACCACCAGGCTGGCGAACCCCCCACCCCCCCACCCCCCCTCCACCGCTCCTCTGCTCCGCCTTCCCTTCCGATTTCTTCCCCAAATCGATTAAAGTAAGTTGTTTATTTGATTTACATATATTTTCAGTTTATATTATATGAAAATGAACTTGTGAAAATGTGATTTTCATAACTTAAGTGAGTTATTTGTTGATGTTTATAAAAATATAGATTTTAATGTTAGTAAAGAATAGATTTTTGTATGCGAAAAGACTCGGTTTTTAAAATTGAAAAGGCGATATTTTTCATATTGAAAAGGCGATATTTTTATACGATGAAGAGTTATATTTTTATAACATGAAAGTTTATATTTTTAATAACGAAGAGATTATATTAATAGCATAGTAAAAATTCGATTTTTATATATTGAATAGCATAGTAAAAATTCGATTTTTATATATTGAATAACATAGTAAAAATTCGATTTTTATATATTGAATAGCATAGTAAAAATTCGATTTTTATATATTGAATAGCGAAGTGAAAATTCGATTTTTACATATGTAGTGGCTACGGGCAACGAAAGTGGCAAAAGGCGAGAACGACGAAGATTTCTATAAATGAAGTGTCGTGGAGTTGGAATAGCTTTCGGTGAGAACTTCTCGCTCAAAATTTCTTTTTCTAGTTATATATATATACTAGGATGCAGACGGTGTTTAGTAGCACCCGACACAATCGTCCACAGACCATGGACTTGTTTGTTTGGCTGTGTAGTAGGTTAGATTATTTGGGTTGAATTGAATTGTTTGGTGAAATGAAATTGATTTGATTGATGTGTGAATGGCGTGTGCCATCACTAGACCGGGGATAAGGCTAGGCCTTGTCCCGTTTCTAGTATCGTGCCGTTATGCCGCCAAAATTTTCCAAAATAAATTAGAAAAATAAAAATATCATTTTAATGAATAAATGAACCGAATAGAATATTCATAGGTTGAATAAAATAATTTGATCGTTAAAAATATAATTTTTAACGTGAAGGTGAATAAATAAATATTTATAAACAAATCAGCCGATTTGTTTATATACACTGATTTGACTGATATTGATTGGGTCGATAAATTTTACACATCGCCCAACTGCACAAATAAAATCTGTGTTTGATTGTTTGAAACCCCACACGGGTATTGGGATAAAATACGGCATACACTAATCCCAATAATTAGTTGTATGTCGATCGATTGATTGACAGGCTGTTATAAGCGTTAGATATCTATATTTGATGCTTATACAGTGTAGTGCACTTTGGATGATGGTTGATTATTTATCGTTGCTATTATATACATGTATTGTATGGAATCCATATAATTAACTTTATATGGTAATTGATTGGGCCTCATTCCAATTTAGAAGATAAAGAATATTATAAAATAAAGGTTCATGTGTTGACTGTACTCATCCGTTGAGATTAGTCATGTGTTGAGCGAAATATTTTAACAATAAAATTTACATCTTTATCATTATAAAATAAAGGTTCATGTGTTGACAGTACTCCTCCGTTGAGATTAGTCATGTGTTGAACGAAATATTTTAACATTAAAATTTACATCTTTATCATATAAAATTAGAAATTAACTGGAAAATAGATGAGATGAGTGGTCTCCTGGATATTGATCTGATGTTGGTTTCGGCCTTCGGGGTTAATATTCAGGGAATCGTTCTCTTACTAATTTACGGTTGGAGTCTGATTTAATATCAAACGATAGATACCTTAATTTTCATAAAATATATTAAATAACAAAAATAGTCACACGTGGACAGTACTCATTCGTTGAGATTAGTCATGTGTTGACAAGAATAAATATTCATTTGTTGAATAGAATAACGGAATTATTGAAATATATAAAGCCGTCTTGATTAGAGATGCGCTATTTTAACGCGAACGATATTTATATCAATTATATTCGTTTTTATAAATTGAATAGATAAAGAAATTCAAATTGAATTGAATAGATAAAGAAATTCAAATTGAATTGAATAGATAAAGAAATTTGAATTGAATTGAATAGATAAAGAAATTTGAATTGAATAGATAAAGAAATTCGAATTGAATCGAATAGAAAACCAATTTGAATTGAATCGAATAGAAAACCAATTTGAATTGAATTGAATATAAAACCAATTTGAAATGAATTGAATATAAAATGAATTCGAATTGAATTGAAAACGAATTGAAATGAAATCAAATTGAATTGAAATTTGAATTGAATAGAAATGAATTCTAAAACGAATTTATAAGGAAAAATTTAATTTTGATTTGAATTGAAATGGAAGTTGAAATTGTTTTTGAAACGAATTTAAAAACTATTTATATAATTCGTTTTAAATAAGAATCGACAAAATATATATTATATATATGTTATATATATAATATAATGGCCTGAATAGAACGCGCCGCGCCGCGGCAGTTAGTGAATTTCGACCATTTATTTCAAACGGACATTACGTGAGATCCGACCGTCGGATTCTCCTAAAACCGGAACCGTTGGGTTCGTATCGAAAAGAGCTTTCTAACGAATGTTAGAAATTTGAAATCTAACGGTTGGATTTGGAGATATGTGACGATCCCAAAATCCGAGGGGCGGTATTAAGGATAATCATTGGAATATAACACATTAATCATCATAGCAGAGTACAGATAATAGCAGAACAATAAATAAAATAATTTTACATGGATATGACAGCGGAATCACAACATGTAATAACATCAGAATAGCATAGCGTAGGATATAACTTAGTAAATAAAGGGAAGTGATCAGTCATCATCGCCAGAGGCGGAATACATACATGCAGTGAGACATAATAAGGGTATCAGTCTACATCGCCGAAGGCGGTACATATACATACAATAAGAAGTACTGAAAGTAAAGCAGTCTGCATCGCCAGTGGCGGAATCATAATATAAGTACAATAATGGCGGGAAATGTCAAAGTCTTCTCTGTGAAGTCAGCCTCGCCATGAGCCAAAATGCAATCTATGCAACATTGCAGAGCCAAAAACAACCTGTCACCTGTGAACTAGGCTGCCCGTGTGAAAATAAGGGCACCCACGTTTGCAAAGTGAAACAAACAACGAGTCAGTCATGGGGACTGGTATGAGGAATCTATTTAATAGTTTAAAACAACAGTAATAAGCAAATCATAGGACCACGCCACTTTCGCGGAACGGGTTTACTCCAGTGATTGCTAGTGCATTTAAAACAAAGTAAATTCCTTTAAAACAACGCAATTCTTTTAAAAAGAATGAAGCCATTATAAGACTCAGGTCCCATCATACAATGCAACGCAAGCCGGAGGATAGAGTTTTACCTTATAATGGCCAAATATGCTTGATACGTATAAAGCAAAATCAATTGATATTATTACTATTGCATATATGTTTCAAAAATGAATAGCATCATAAATATCAATCATAGGCGGCATAACTACCATCTACTATGTCGCCATACTAGTTCTACAATCGAGTCTGTTATTTCGTATTGGAAATTGGATTTCCGTCATGAGTCGAGGCAAGGGGCAAGCTCCTCTCCGCTTCGAGACATTCTAGCAAATGCCTCAGGACTACACACTCTGGGTAACCCCGGATCTTCAGGGCCGGTCCTCTCTTACGTTTGAGGATTAGTTATTCCTGAACACACGTTTCCCGGTCCTTACAGACCTATAATCGAGGCGCCTCACATTCCAACAACCACAAAGGTGAAAAGTAGATATATATGTCAGGGCTGGTAAGTCACTGACACCACCATAGCTAGAAAGAAACGTCGTGCTCTCCCTGCAGTCCGTATCCCTTTTTAACTCATACCGGGTGTGAGGCTCGCGAATCCACGCTATACACAAAGCCAGGCCACGCAGACCGTGCTTTGATCATCATCCACAAGACTTTTCTTTGCAACAGAAGCCTTGATCACAGCATCTTGGCATGCCACATAGGCAGTCCACTCCATACGATTGATTTCCATCGATTTATAACCTCTAAGCTCGTACGTCTCAGAGAAGAGCGTTAAGCAAAAGAATAAATTCTCCGCCGCCAAACAGATGTATATTTAACAGAGATCAATTAGTATAGAACAAAATCCAATGTCAGACACACAGTCCATTTACAAGTCCGTTCTGGGTCTGAACGAAACCGGAGGCGTCAAATTCCTCGTATATCCGTCCAATCAACACATACGTTTAGACGGCTACTACTTCCGTCCCTTTCCGGTAGCTACTCCGGTCAGGAACCTCAGCAGCGCCCATCCAACCGATACGAAGATCGTCGGTCTTGAATCGTCTTTGCTTTTCCAATTCGAATCGCTCGATAAACTATTTGAAATGAGGGTTAGCTCGGCCTTTTCAAATAATTCACGTAATTAGAATTTAAATCGATTCTTTCCATGGTTATATTATTCGACATCCATCTTTCAGTTCTTTAGTGTTATTTTCGTGTCAAACACATACAACCATCAAATATCAAACAATTCAAGTCCCATTGGTTTATTTGCAACCTATGTTGCTTACAATATTTTATAACGATTTTCCACATTTTTATTTATTTAAAAATGGCCATATTTAATTAAACGACGTTTCAGGTCGTGCCGTGGCACTGGCGCTGTTTTCCCCTAATTTGTTTTACACATATCGGGAAATCTAACTGTTGGATTTCTACAATGTCTATATCAGTGGGAAGATATTCCCAAAGCGAACCCAACGGTTCCAGTTTCGTGAAAATATGACGGTCGGATCTTCCACACTAGTCGTTTCAAGTTACGGTTTTAAAATTCGAACTACAGCGTCGTTATTCGATTTAATTTAATTATATTTATATTTATATATATAAATATAAACGATTCTGGCGCCGTTTTTCTTCAGATTTGAATTAAACATTCCGGACAATCCAACCGTTGGATTTTTACAAGGTTGGTGTCGTTGGGAAGATATTTCCAAGGCGAACCCAGCGGTTGCGGTTTCGGGAAAATCCGATGGTCGGATTTCTTGTACTAATCGTTTCAAATTACGATTCCGAAACACGAACTGCACGGCTTCGATTCCTTTTAATTATATATATATATATAAATATAATTTATTCTATAATTTCAAATATAGTTCATTCATTAATTTCAACTTCGTTTTCACTTCAAATATTTCACTAACGCCTTAATATTTCGAAAAATTTCGCCATAACCTCCCTTGTATGGGGAGGGGTTTGGAAATTTATTGGGCTATGTTAGGTACCCAATAAATCCTAAAAAGCATCCACATAATTATAGTGATATATTCTGGTGTTTACAGGGGAGTATGTACAGATAACCACTCCAGAGAATAAATTCTCATCACCCCGTTTCCGTGTGGAAATAAATAGTCCATGTGCCGTATCTAATAATTAGAGAGACGTGATTATTATCAACTCCAGACCCGTGTGGGGTTTTTATGAATCTGGCAATTTATCGTTATATTTTATATAGTCCATATCAGTCATCAGTTCAACCTGTAGTATATAATCATCGCCATACAAGCCTCTCGCTTAGATGGTAAATCTTCCACCTCGTCACACAAGCTCCAATTGCTTATGTGGAGAATTATGCCTATCGTCAAGAAGTATGCCATGTAGTGTAGTTCAAAATTTATTGTTACTATCCTATGGCGATATTCATTATTTCACACAGAATAACCAGCACTCCGCATCCAATTGCATTCACAAGAGTTGATATAAAAATAAAATTGCGCAGCCAACTCATCAAGGTTTACCTATTTGTCGGGCACGCAAATAATTCCTTTACTCTACAGCTAATTCATTTTTCCTGTTCAACACATGTATATATATATGCAGAACAAAGCTAATAATAATATTTCTAGCAAACTATTATTTATTTCAACACGTGTGTATTTTTATCAAAGCATATACATGATAAAAGAAATATTTTTATCGTCAAAAATATTTATTCAACACGTGAATGTTTCTAACACTTCATATTCACAATAAAGGTGTAGTTTTTATTGTCTATTCATTTTATTTTAAAATACGATAACATTCAACACATGAATTTCAAATCGACGAACGAATTGCAACTCTACACATGAATATTCTATATAGTTCGTATATGTATAAAAACGTGATTTTTATCGCTAAAGCTATTTGTTTAAATAAAAATAATATTCAACACATGAATTTTGATTCAACGAATGAATTTCAACTCAACACATAAATATTCACTATAGTTTGTATATATATATAAATGTGATTTTTATCGCTAAAGCTATTTGTTTAAATTCAAATAATATTCAACACATGAATTTTGATTCAACGAATGAATTTCAACTCAACACATGAATATTCGCTATAGTTTGTATATATATATAAAAATGTGATTTTTATCGCTAAAGCTATTTGTTTAAATTCAAATAATATTCAACACATGAATTTTGATTCAACGAATGAATTTCAACTCAACACATGAATATTCGCTATAGTTTGTATATATATATAAAAATGTGATTTTTATCGCTAAAGCTATTTGTTTAAATTCAAATAATATTCGACACATGAATTTTGATTCAACGAATGAATTTCAACTCAACACATGAATATTCGCTATAGTTTGTATATATATATATAAAAATGTGATTTTTATCGCTAAAGATATTTGTTTAAATTCAAATAATATTCAACACATGAATTTTGATTCAACGAATTTCAACTCAACACATGAATAATGGTTTCAACTTATGTAATTTATTTCAACGAATGAAAATAATTCTAACACATGAATATTTCAGAAAATTTCGGCAGCATAACGGCAGGGTAGTTAAAACTGGGATCGTCCCTAGTACGGCTCCTCGCTCAACCTTAAAACCTCGCGGTTTTTGACAATGGGGATCATGCATCTAGTTCGCACGCAGGCGGCATGTTTTATTTTCAATTCCACAATCCTATTCTAATTTGTTTCAACCACAAGAGGGTATTTTTCAACCACAAAGGTATTTTTCAACCACAATATCAACCACAAACAATTATTTCCAACCATTCGTCATACCATATAATATCACGTCAATCACAAGCAATAAATATCGTCCATGGTCTGTGGACGAGGGGAGTATATATATTATATAATTCACTTGCATTTCATCACATTTCAAAGCATATATGTTTCATACAACGCTTGTATAATTTATACATCGCTAATATAACTTATACAACGCATGTACATGAGGTATACAATGCGTATATAATTTACACTACGCTTATATAATTTGTACAACGCGATTCCATTCACACAATTTAGTTTAGATTCCTCACATTAGTTATTGTAGTGCTAAAAATCGTGGGAAGATCAGAAAAATCCGCGACTTCTTCTTGATGGTAGAGAGCCTCCTTGCGGTCACGGTGTCTCATGTTTCATCGAATTTCGTTAACGAACGAAAAAGATATTATTTTTCAAAGTTTTGCAACGCTTTATAGTGTAAAAACAGTTCAAAATTACATAACCCATTAGTTTTCAAACCTGCTCAAATTTAGGTTTTGATTTTTCTCTCGATTCGTTGCTCGATAGGTCGATCAGATTGTTGGACATCGACGAGGGAGGGAAGGGCTTTCTGGCGCCACCAGTCTCTTCCAGTCCGACGTCGAGATGAACCCTGGGCGGCGACTTAAACGCGCCCACTTTGGAGCGTCAGAACTCGATGGCGGCGCTTCTGATGGTGGCGAAACTGGGTCGGATGTGAAGAAGGGACGAAGGCGAGTGGAGTGGTGGTGGTGGCGCGGCCTAGCTTCGTCGGAGGTGGTCGAAAAATGGAAGAGAAGCACGGACCAACGAGGAACGTCGATATTGCCTGGCGGCTAGGGTTTCTCGCGATATTTTTTTTTATAAAGGAAAAATCCTATTGGTCGAGGCTTTATAGGAAATTTTAAATAGTGTTTTTGCAAACGAACTCGAAATCAAACCCAATGACTGTCGCCCCTAGCTAAATACCCCCATTCCGGACACAATGGGATATGTTTCGTTGGCCAATTCGACTGTTACAGTCAGTTATTTTTCAAATTAAAATATAAAACATTCAATATTTAATTTGAACGTACATTTCAATTTGCCAGGGCCACAAACTGAATCGAAAAATTCCAGAAAAATAAATCTAGCTTTGTTTTGATGATACGGTCCTAACAAAACCAGTTTCGTCGAATTCTGAGCTTGTTTGAAAAACGTCCATTTTTAGGTCGACCCATTTTAACAGAAATTGACCAATCACATTTTCTTTTGCCCCGCTCACATACTAGATTCAAAAGTTATGAAATTCGAAACTTAGCAATAGTTTGACATCCTGGACCCAACAAAAGTGGTTTCGTCGAATTCCGAGGTCGTATGCAAAATATCTATTTTCAAGGGCTATATATGTTATATAGCGACCTTTCTGAAAATTCATTTGACCATAACTTTTGATTCTCGCTGTGAAACTTCGATTTTCAGATTCGTTAGAAAGGTATTCATAAACAGATTTAAATATTTTCAGTTTCGCTAAAATCTGTTATATTTTCCACCCGGTACAGTCAGACAAAGTTTGTATTCAAAATTTCAAACTGCCTTACTATACCCAATTCTCTATTTTATTGAAATATGCTATTTCAATTATTCAAATTCTTTGGTATTAACTAATTTTAAAAATTTTAAATTGGTTCACATTTTCCGGGTTATTACAATCTCCCCCACTTAAAACTTTTCGTCCTCGAAAAGGAAATAACAGCTAAGTAGGAAATAAAATGTAAATGCAAAGTATTGTAAAGGTGCCTTGCACCGAAGTTAGTCAGAGATGTCCACTCTGCATTTGGGGTAGGCTTGTTTAATGCTTTCCTCAGTCTCCCAAGTACAGTCTCTAGGATCACTGCTCGACTGCACTTTGACTAAATGAATCTTTTTGCTCCTTAGCTCTCTAGTTTCTTTGCTAACTATCTTTAATGGCTCTCTTCTGAGTGCTAATTCTGGAGTTATGTCTATATCCTGTGGCGCTGCTTCTTCCACAACAAGATCTGGATCATGAACATGTTTTCTGAGTTGAGACACGTGGAACACATCATGTACACCAGGCAACCAATCAGGTAATGAAACCCTATATGCAAGAGTTCCAATCCGTTCAAGTATAGGAAAGGGACCAATAAATCTCGGTGCCAACTTCCCAGTCTTGCCAAATCTGATTACCCCCCGCATTGGAGAAACTCTTAAATAAACATAATCGCCAATGGCAAATGATAAATCTCTTCTTCTCGCTTCAGCATAACTTTTCTGTCGGCTCTGTGCGGTTTTCAATCGCTTCTAAATGAAATCGACTTTATCCGATGCTTCTCGAATCATATCGGGCCCTAACACAAGTCTGTTGCCAGGTTCTACCCAACATGCGGGAGATCTGCATGGTCTACCGTATAATGCTTCAAATGGAGACATTCCCAAACTTTCTTGATAGCTATTGTTGTAAGAGAATTCGGCTAAATGTAAGTGATCTTCCTATGAGCCTCCAAAATCGATAACGCAAGCCCGCAGTAAATCTTCTAGAATTCTATTCACCCGCTCAGTTTGGCCGTCTGTCTGAGGGTGATAAGCGGTGCTTAGATTCAATTTGGATCCCAATTCTGTCTGGAATGCTTCCCAGAATTTGCTAGTAAATAGGGGGTCTCTACCACTGACTATATAGAGCGGCACTCCATGTAGTTTAACTATTTCTTTAAAGTAAATCTGTGCTAAACTTTGAGCCGTTCTATTGGATCGGACAAGTATGAAATGGGCAGTCTTCGTGAAGCGATCTATGATTACCCATATACTGTCGTTTCCTTTCTTAGTTCGAGGCAAACCATCAATGAAGTCCATCGAGATTTGCTCCCACTTCCATCCTGGAATTTCTAAGGGTTGTAATAATCCAGCCAATTTCTGCTGATCACTCTTAACTAGCTGACAAGTGGGGCATCTACTAACATATAATGAAATATCTCTTTTCAAAGCTCTCCACCAGAATGTGCGTTTGATATCGTTATACATTTTGCTCACACCAGGATGGATACTTAATTTGGACTTGTGGCACTCATCAAGTATTTCTCTTCTGAGCTCAGGAAGGTTTGGGATGCAAATTCTGCCCTTTAATCTAAGAACTCCTTTGTCATCGAGTCGGAAACTTGTGGATTCACCTCCTTTGACTCTCTGACTAACTCTTTGAATAAATTCATCGTCTTTCTGAAGGGTCTAGATCCTGTCTATTAATGAAGACGTGATGACAAAACTAGCGATGATTTTATTCTTTCTGCTGAGCGCATCTGCTACAACATTGGCTTTCCCCGGAGTGTATAGAATTTCAAAATCGTATGCTGCAAGGAATTCTAACCAACGCTGTTGTCTCAAATTTAGATCCTTCTGAGTGAATAGATATTTCAAGGATTGATGATCAGTAAATAGTTCGAACTTCTCGCCCAATAAATAATGCCTCCAGATTCTTAAAGCAAACACGATAGCTAATAACTCAAGATCATGAGTTGCATAGTTTCTCTCATGCGGCTTCAGCTGACGGCTGGCATATGCGACCACTTGGCCTTTTTGCATCAATACTGCGCCTAGCCCTCTAATAGAAGCGTCTCTCAATACAGTCAAGTCTTGGTTGCCTTCTATAATTGTCAATACTGGAGCGGTCGTCAATTTCAGATTTAGTTCCTGGAAAGCTTCTTCACATTCGGGAGTCCATTTTAATTTCTCATGCTTCTTTGTAAGCTTTGTCAATACACCAGATATCTTTGAAAAATCCTGAACGAATTTCCGATAGTAGCTAGCCAATCCAAGGAAACTTCGAACTTCTGTGGGGGTAGTGGGTTGTTTCCAGTTCTGAATCGCTGTAATTTTTCTTGGATCTACAGCAATCCCTTCTTTCGATACGACATGGCCTAGGAACTTAACTTCATCCTACCAGAAGACACACTTAGAAAATTTAGCTTTCAAGACATTTCTCCTTAGAATTTTCAACACTTGTTATAAATGTTTTGCATGTTCGTCTTCCGACTTGGAGTAGATTAAAATGTCATCGATGAAGACTAGCACAAATTTATTCAATACACCACGGAACACTCTGTTCATAAGATCGACGAAGTAGGCCGGAGCGTTACACAAGCCGAATGGCATTACTAACCATTCGTAGAATAAATCGGGACCCCTGAAGGCTGTCAAAGGAACACAATCTTCTGCTATACGTAATTGGTGGAAACCTGTAGCTAGGTCCATTCTGGAGAATACTGTTGCTCCATTTAATTGATCTAACAGATCGTCTATTCGGGGCAAGGGATATTTGTTCTTCAGTGTCTGCTTATTGAGATCTCGGTAATCAACACAAAGTCTTAGAGTACCGTCTGATTTCGGGACAAATACTACAGCTGCTCCCCAAGCTGAAAAGCTCGGTCTGATCAGACCTTTCCAAAGCAATTCTCGGGTTTGACTACCTAACTCTTCTTTTTTCCTTCGGGGCCATTCTTCTAATTGGATACACTACTGGTCGGGCATTCGGAATTAGATCTATTCTAAATTCAATCTCTCTTTGCGGCGGTAAGTTTTCTACTTCTTCAAACACATCCGCATAGTTTTTAACGACCGGTATCTTTTCTAATGAAGGGGGAGTAACTTCTAAAGAAGACCAAAATTCTGTTCTATTAATCTCGGAGCCATGGCATGGTATAGTGATATGCCCAAAT
The DNA here is from genome assembly GCA_030737875.1 of Allium sativum. Classification (NCBI taxonomy): domain Eukaryota; kingdom Viridiplantae; phylum Streptophyta; class Magnoliopsida; order Asparagales; family Amaryllidaceae; genus Allium; species Allium sativum. Next base: position 912,970,993 of record CM060926.1, read on the forward strand.
TTTGTTTTAACTTTCACGATCCTTCTGGCACATCTAACTTCAGCCTTATATTGTGTCAAACAGTCCAGCCCCAGTATAATATTAAATTCGGAAAGGTCCATGACAATCACTTTAAAAGAGAACTTGTAGCAAGAATAAGAGATAGGCACTCTATAGTACGAACTGAGACTAACAGAACCTCCTATCGGGTTTTGAACTTTAATTGGTTCTTTAAACTTTCTTTGTTTCAATTTTAACTTATGAACTATATTACCAGAAATGAAGCTACTTGATGCACCAGTATCAAAAAGTACAGAAACAGGAATATTTTTAATGGTAAGGGTACCTCCCAAGACGTCGGGTTTACCTGATCCATCGGTGATAGCTGGCCGGGTCTCCCCGTCATACACATGAGCCACTTGTGCATTCTGCTTCAGAGGACAATTCCTGCTATAGTGCCCCTTCTTATGGCAGTTGTAGCATTCGGCTGAGTCTGGATTTGCCTTGGGCTTCCTCGGGGCTTTGCATACATTAGAAAAATGACCTGGCTTCCCGCAGTTATAGCAATTTCCTTTGGGGATCTTTCCAGGTTTCTGAGTAGCGGCCACTGTAATGCTAGACTCGGGCTGATCAGCTGAAGCCTTGCGCTTATTTCCAGCTTGGCTTTTGGTGCGGTCTTGGCTAGCGTGCCATTCATCCATATCTTCATAATTGCAAGCCATTTCTACTAATTTTGAGAAGGAGAGTTTGATGTTGCTCATGGCTCTTTCATGGTACTTGCGCTTTAGCCCAAATATAAATCTCTTGTTCTTTGCTTTGTTAGTCATAATGAGCTCTAGAGCATAGCGCGACAACTGAGTGAATTTATTGAGGTAATCTTGGATAGAGAGATCTCCCTGCTGGAGATTAGCAAACTGCTCTCGCATCCTCTCTAAAGCCTGTTCAGGTACAAACTTCTCGTTGAACATGGTTTTGAATTGATCCCAGGTCCTAACAGTACCTGCTGCATCCTCTGAGGTGATGGCATCCCACCACAGCTCTGCTTCCTCCTGTAGGAGCCAAATACCTATTCGTGCTTTGTTGATGGTCCCCAATCCCATTCCTTCAAAGATCTTTTCACAGGTCTTTAACCAAGCAATAGCCTCCGTTACTGTACCAGTGCCAAAAAGGGGTTTTCCCCCAAGGTTCCTATACCTCTTCGCTACTCTGTGTAGCTCGAAGTCCTCGGGTGCTGGTGGCTGAACAATAGGGCCTCCCTCGGCTATGGGGATATTCTCCCTTCCTCCTGCTACTCCTGCTCGGCCTCCTCTAGCTGCTGCTGCTCGTGTAGCCATCAGAAAGAGTACTGTATAAGCAAGAAAAGAGTCAAGCTCATAGATTTGATAATTTTCATATATGATAAAGCAGGGGAACATAAGGAAAGGTAATGATGTACTGATCAAATTGTTTTGCTAATCGGCTTAGCTCATTCTAGGACATTGCTAATCCTATCTCTAATGAGCTACTCGCCTTAGAACACTATTGATTCTATTCTGACGAGGTGTTTAATGTGTTAGATCCCAGAACTAAGGTTAACCAAAGCTCTGATACCAACTGTGACGATCCCAAAATCCGAGGGGCGGTATTAAGGATAATCATTGGAATATAACACATTAACCATCATAGCAGAGTACAGATAATAGCAGAACAATAAATAGAATAATTTTACATGGATATGACAGCGGAATCACAACATGTAATAACATCAGAATAGCATAGCGTAGGATATAACTTAGTAAATAAAGGGAAGTGATCAGTCATCATCCCAGAGGCGGAATACATACATGCAGTGAGACATAATAAGGGTATCAGTCTACATCGCCGAAGGCGGTACATATACATACAATAAGAAGTATTGAAAGTAAAGCAGTCTGCATCGCCAGTGGCGGAATCATAATATAAGTACAATAATGGCGGAAAATGTCAAAGTCGTCTCTGTGAAGTCAGCCTCGCCATGAGCCAAAATGCACTCTATTCAACAGTGCAGAGCCAAAAACAACCTGTCACATGTGAACTAGGCTTCCCGTGTGAAAATAAGGGCACCCGCATTTGCAAAGTGAAACAAACAACGAGTCAGACATGGGGACTGGTATGAGGAATCTATTTAATAGTTTAAAACAACAGTAATAAGCAAATCAAAGGACCACGCCACTTTCGCGGAACGGGTTTACTCCAGTGATTGCTAGTGCATTTAAAACAAAGTAAATTCCTTTAAAACAACGCAATGCTTTTAAAAATAATGAAGCCATTATAAGACTCAGGTCCCATCATACAATGCAACGCAAGCCGGAGGACAGAGTTTTACCTTATAATGGCCAAATATGCTTGATACATATAAAGAAAAATCAATTGATATTATTACTAGTGCATATATGTTTCAAAAATGAATAGCATCATAAATATCAATCATAGGCGGCATAGCTACCATCTACTATGTCGACATACTAGTTCTACAATCGAGTCCGTTATTTCGTATTGGAAATTGGATTTCCGTCATTAGTCGAGGCAAGGGGCAAGCTCCTCTCCGCTTCGAGACATTCTAGCAAATGCCTCAGGACTACACACTCTGGGTAACCCCGGATCTTTAGGGCCGGTCCTCTCTTACGTTTGAGGATTAGTTATTCCTGAACACACGTTTCCCGGTCCTTACAGACCTATAATCGAGGCGCCTCGCATTCCAACAACCACAAAGGTGAAAAGTAGATATATATGTCAGGGCTGGTAAGTCACTAACACCACCATAGCTAGAAAGAAACGTCGGGCTCTCCCTGTAGTCCGTATCCCGTTTTTAACACATACCGGGGTGTGAGGCTCGTGAATCCACACTATACACAAAGCCAGGCCACGCAGACCGTGCTTTGATCATCATCCACAAGACTTTGCTTTGCAACAGAAGCCTTGATCACAACATCTTAGCATGCCACATAGGCAGTCCACTCCATACGATTGATTTCCATCGATATATAACCTCTAAGCTCGTACATCTCAGAGAAGGGCGTTAAGCAAAAGAATAAATTCTCCGCCGCCAAACAGATGTATATTTAACAGAGATCAATCAGTATAGAACAAAATCCAATGTCAGACACACAGTCCATTTACAAGTCCGTTCTGGGTCTGAACGAAACCAGAGGCGTCAAATTCCTCGTATATCCGTCCAATCAACACATACGTTTAGACGGCTACTACTTCCGTCCCTTTCCGGTAGCTACTCCGGTCAGGAACCTCAGCAGCGCCCATCCAACCGATACGAAGATCATCGGTCTTGAATCGTCTTTGCTTTTCCAATTCGAATCGCTCGATAAACTATTTGAAATGAGGGTTAGCTCGGCCTTTTCAAATAATTCACGTAATTAGAATTTAAATCGATTCTTTCCATGGTTATATTATTCGACATCCATCTTTCAGTTCTTTAGTATTATTTTCGTGTCAAACACATACAACCATCAAATATCAAACAATTCAAGCCCCATTGGTTTATTTGCAATCTATGTTGCTTACAATATTTTATAATGATTTTTCCCCATTTTTATTTATTTAAAAATGGCCATATTTAATTAAACGACGTTTCAGGTCGTGTTGTGGCACTAGCGCCGTTTTTCCCCTAATTTGTTTTACACATATCGGGAAATCTAACCGTTGGATTTCTACAAAGTCTATATCAGTGGGAAGATATTCCCAAAGCGAACCCAACGGTTCCAGTTTCGGGAAAATCCGACAGTCGGATCTTCCACACTAGTCTTTTGAAGTTACGGTTTCAAAATTCGAACTGCAGCGTCGTTATTCGATTTAATTTAGTTATATTTATATTTATATATATATATAAATATAAACGATTCTGGCGCTGTTTTTCTTCAGATTTGAATTAAACATTCCGGACAATCCAACCGTTGGATTTTTATAAGGTTGGTGCCGTTGGGAAGATATTTCCAAGGCGAACCCAGCGGTTGCGGTTTCGGAAAATCCGATGGTCGGATTTCTCGTACTAATCGTTTCAAATTATGATTACGAAACACGAACTGCACGGCTTCGATTCCTTATAATTATATTTATATTTATATATATAATTATAATTTATTCTATAATTTCAAATATAGTTCATTCATTAATTTCAACCTCGTTTTCACTTCAAATATTTCAATAACGCCTTAATATTTCGAAAAATTTCGCCATAACCTCCTTTGTACGGGGAGGGGTTTGGAAATTCATTGGGCCATGTTAGGTACCCAATAAATCCTAAAAAGAATCCACATATTTATAGTGATATATTCTGGTGTTTACGGGGGAGTATGTACAGATAATCACTCCAGAGAATAAATTCTCGTCACCCCGTTTCCGTGTGGAAATAAATAGTCCATGTGCCGTATCTAATAACTAGAGAGACGTGATTATTGTCAACTTCAGACCCGTGTGGGTTTTTTATTAATCTGGCAATTTATCGTTAAATTTTATACAGTCCATATCAGTCATCAGTTCAACCTGTAGTATATAATCATCGCCATACAAGCCTCTCGCTCGTATGGTAAATCTTCCACCTCGTCACACAAGCTCCAATTGCTTATGTGGAATATAATGAAGTATGCCTATCGTCAAGAAGTATGCCATGTAGTGTAGTTCAAAATTTATTGTTACTATCCTATGGCGATATTCATTATTTCACACAGAATAACCAGCACTCCGCATCCAATGGCATTCACAGGAGTTGATATAAAAATAAAATTGCGCAGCCAACTCATCAAGGTTTACCTATTTGTCGGGCACGCAAATAATTTCTTTACTCTACAGCTAATCCATTTTTCCTGTTCAACACATGTATATATATGCAGAACAAAGCTAATAATAATATTTCTAGCAAACTATTATTTATTTTAGCACATGTGTATTTTTATCAAAGCATATACATGATAAAAGAAATATTTTTATCGTCAAAAATATTTATTCAACACGTGAATGTTTTTAACACTTCATATTCACAATAAAGGTGTAGTTTTTATTGTCTATTCATTTTATTTTAAAATACGATAACATTCAACACATGAATTTCAAATCGACGAACGAATTGCAACTCAACACATGAATATTCTATATAGTTCGTATACATATAAAAATGTGATTTTTATCGCTAAAGCTATTTGTTTAAATTCAAATAATATTCAACCCATGAATTTTGATTCAACGAATGAATTTCAACTCAATACATGAATATTGGTTTCAACATATGTAATTTATTTCAACGAATGAAAATTATTCAAACACATGAATATTTCAGAAAATTTCGGCAGCATAACGGCAGGGTAGTTAAAACCGGGACCGTCCCTAGTACGGCTCCTCGCTCTACCTTAAAACCTCGCGGTTTTTGACAATGGGGATCATGCATCTAGTTCGCACGCAGGCGGCATGTTTTATTTTCAATTCCACAATCCTATTCTAATTTGTTTCAACCACAAGAGAGTATTTTTCAACCACAAAGGTATTTTTCAACCACAATATCAACCACAAACAATTATTTCCAACCATTCGTTATACCATATAAAATCACGTCAATCACAAGCAATAAATATCGTCCATGGTCTGTGGACGAGGGGAGTATATATATATATTATATAATTCACTTGCATTTCATCACATTTCAAAGGATATATGTTTCATACAACGGTTGTATAATTTATACATCGCTAATATAACTTATACAACGCATGTACATGAGGTATACAATGCGTATATAATTTACACTTCGCTTATATAATTTATACAACGCGATTCCATTCACACAATTTAGTTTAGATTCCTCACATTGGTTATTGCAGTGCTAAAAATCGTGGGAAGATCAGAAAAATCCGCGGCTTCTTCTAGATGGTAGAGAGCCTCCTTGCGGTCACGGTGTCTCCTGTTTCATCGAATTTCGTTAACGAACGAAAAAGATACTATTTTTCAAAGTTTTGCAACGCTTTATAGTGTAAAAACAGTTCAAAATTACATAACCCATTAGTTTTCAAACCTGCTCAAACTTAGGTTTTGATTTTTCTCTCGATTCGTTGCTCGATAAGTCGATCAGATTGTTGGACGTCGACGAGGGAGGGAAGGGCTTTCTGGCGGCACCAGTCACTTCCAGTTCGACGTCGAGATGAACCCTGGGCGGCGACTTAAACGCGCCCACTTTGGAGCATCAGAACTCGATGGCGGCGCTTCTGATGGTGGCGAAACTGGGTCGGATGTGAAGAGGGGACGAAGGCGAGTGGAGCGGTGGTGGTGGCGCGGCCTAGCTTCGTCGGAGGTGGTCGGAAAATGGAAGAGAAGCACGGAGCAACGAGGAACGTCAATATCGCTAGGCGGCTAGGGTTTCTCGCGATTTTTTTTTATAAAGGAAAAATCCTATTGGTCGAGGCTTTATAGGAATATTTTAAATAGTGTTTTTGCAAACGAACTCGAAATCAAACCCAACGACTGTCGCCCCTAGCTAAATACCCCCATTCTGGACATAGTGGGATATGTTTCGTTGGCCAATTTGACTATTACAGTCAGTTATTTTTCAAATTAAAATATAAAACATTCAATATTTAATTTGAACGTACATTTCAATTTGCCAGGGCCACAAACTAAATCGAAAAATTCCAGAAAAATAAATCTAGCTTTGTTTTGACGATACGGTCCTAACGAAACCAGTTTCGTCGAATTCTGAGCTCAATTGAAAAACGGACATTTTTTGGTCGACCCATTTTAACAGAAATTGACCAATCACATTTTCTTTTACCCCGCTCACATATTAGCTTCAAAAATTATGAAATTTGAAACTTAGCAATAGTTTGACATCCCGGACCCAACAAAAGAGGTTTCGTCGAATTCCGAGGTCGTATGCAAAATATCTATTTTCAAGGGCTATATATGCTATATAGTGACCTTTCTGAAAATTCATTTGGCCATAACTTTTGATTCTCGCTATGAAACTTCGATTTTTCAGATTCGTTAGAAAGGTATTCATAAACAGATTTAAATATTTTTAGTTTCGCTAAAATCCGTTATATTTTCCACCCGGTATAGTCAGACAAAGTTTGTATTCAAAATTTCAAACTGCCTTACTATACCCAATTCTCTATTTTATTGAAATATATTATTTCAATTATTCAAATTCTTTGGTATTAACCAATTTTAAAAATTTTAAATTGGTTCACATTTTCCGGGTTATTACAAGATACGTCCAAATCAAATTTGGAAAAGGTCGCTGTAAGTGCAGTTCGATCGCCGTTGTTGGAAATCGACTGTACGGGCCTTGATAAAATTATTCAAAATAGTAATAATTTGTGTAAAATCATAAGAAGTGATTTGGGAAAAATTGGGATGAAAAACTCCATATTTGAAAAGATAAAAATAGATTTTTATCGAAATGAACTAGTTTTGGACTAAGATTAAAACCCATTTATTTTTAAATAAATTGGATTTGAAATGGGTTTAAATAGAATTGATTCATGGGTTTATCATGAACTGTGTTTTAAATAACACTAGTTCTTTAACCCGATAATAAATAAAGTGTGATATGGGTTTATCGTGAACTGTGTTTTAAATGACACTAGTTCTTTAACCCAGTAAAAGGAGTTTTATGAATCTGCAATTAAATTGAAATGTGAATTGATAATTTAAATTATCAAATTTAGAAAGTGAGCGAGGATGGAGTATTACCAGTTTTGCTCCAAAGCGATAGCTAAATCTTTAATTAGATTTGAACGTGAAATGGTAATTAATTTTACCGATAACACCGTGGTGTTAGGTATGGAGTATTACCAGTTTTGCTTCATGGGATGAATAGGTTGGGATTGGGAAATAAAATAAATAATTACTTCGGTGTGGTTCGCTAATCTCGACTAGTTTGGAAAACCATAATTTGGTTTGAAATGACATCCAAAGGAAGATTAAAGGATAAATTTTAAAGAATTCATCTTGGATAAAATTAATGGGAACCTTTCCCTAATAATTGAAATTTAGAAACTAGCTGAAGGTTAGTTAAGAAGAATGGTTTCTTGGGTATTGATCTGATGTTGGTTTCGGCCTTCGGGGTTAATATTTGGGAAATTATTCTCTTGCTGATCTACGGTTAGTGACTAATGAATTGGAATGAGGCGTATGTTGTGTTTGTGTAACATTCATTTTAATATACGCGGATTGTTCGGAAAGGCCGCGTTTACACCCATTCTGAATAACCGATTCGACGATATGTCGAAGATGAAGACGGTGGTTGAAGACCGGGAGTCTTCACATCGTTTGGGTGATTACTGATGATCTTGATTGGGCTATACCCCCAAGATGAGGGAATCAGTTGGTGGTCGTCCAGACGTACTTGGAGATCGATGGATATGCGAGGAAAGTGCCTCCGGTTTCGTTCAGACCCAGAACGAACTTGTAAATGGATTGTGTGTCTGACATTGGATTTTATTCTGAGTTGATTGATTTCTGTTAAATATATATCTGTTTGGCGACGGAGAATTTATTCTCTTGCTTAACGCCCTTCTCTGAGACGTACGAGCTTAGAGGTTATATATCGATAGATATCAATCGCATGGCATGAATTGCCTGTGTGGCATGCTGAGTTGCATGGATCAAGGCTTCTGTTGAAAAGTAAAGTCTTGTGGTTGATGATCAAAGCACGGCCTACGTGGCAGCTTTGTGTATAGCGTGGATTCGCGAGCCTCACACCTCGGTATGAGTCAAAAACGGGATGAGGACCCAAGGAGTGCACGACGTTTCTTTCTAGCTATGGTAGTGTCAGTGACCTACCAGCCCTGACATTTATATACTTTTCACCTTTGTGGTTTGGATGCGAGGCGCCTCGATTATAGGTCCTATAGGGCCGGGAAACGTGTGTTCAGGAATAACTAATCCTCAAACGTAAGAGAGGACCCATCTTGGAGGATCCCAGGGTTACCCAGAGTGTGTAGTCCTGAGGCATTTGCTAGAGTGTCTCGAAGCGGAGAGGAGCTTGCCCCTTGCCTCGACTCATGACGGAAATCCAATTTCCAATACGTGATATTGCGGTTTTAATTGTAGAACTAGTATGGCGACATAGTAGATGGTAGCTATGCCGCCTATGATTTATATTTATGATTGAAATTGTTTTGACACTATACACTTATTATAGTATCAAATGATTTGTTTTAAACGTACCAAGCATGTTAGGCTGTTATAAGGGAAAACCCTATCCTCCGGCTTGCGTTGCATTGTGTGATGGGACCTGGGTCTTATAATAGCTTCATTTTTCGAAAAAAGCATTGCGTCGTTTATTGATATGCCCTGGTATTCTTGGGAGGAAACCCATTCCGTGATATACGGCGTGGTCCCTTGATTTACCTAACTTTAAAACCCAATATTAATAACTGTTTTAGTTCTCACACCAGTCACATGACTGACCTGGAGTTTATTGTTTTAACCTAAACTTTGGGTGCCCCTTTTTTCGACACGGGCAGGTAGTAGTTTTGGTTTTGCAGATTTATATTCACAGGATCCTGGTTACAGCTGGAATGATATCCGGAAAGCTCTATATCCGTATATCACCTTCAGTTGTGCTTTGTATTATTTTCCGCTGCTATGTAATTTATTGTAATCTCTGATATTTATCGAATGTAATTTATTCATTTATACTCTGTATATTCTTGTATCAGATGGAATTGTTGTAATATACAATGAAATGTTCTTCCGTCTGCGTTCTGTTTTGCCTTGTCCTCACAGTAATTCGTTCTTTCTCATCTCTTCGGAGACCGGGGAAGTTCGGGTCGCTTCAACTTTGCTCGCATATCCATCGATCTCCAAGTACGTCTGGACAATCACCAACTAATTCCCTCATCTTGGGTGTACAGCCCAATCAAGATCATCAGTAATCACTCAAACGATGTGAAGTGTAACAACCCGTATTTTGATAACGTGTTATAACCATAAATCTAGGCAGAATTAAATTTTAAAATAAGAACCAAGGGAAATGGGTTGGGCCATTGCGTTCGTCGCGGAATTCTGCATGAAATCGAGTCCGAATTTTCGAAAATCGGAGTCCGTATGACCAAGTTATGGCTCCCCAAAATTTCAGAAATTTTCAGAGTTCAAAACAGTTCGAATTCGAGTTCAAATTCGAATTTCAAAACCCAGACAGACTAGGCGGGAAATTTCCCGCCCAGCACCCCAGGTCGACTGGGGAACCGACTGGGCAGTCGACACCCCCAGGACCAGGTCGACTTGGGTGTCGACCTGGTCCCCGAACCTGGTTTGGGCCCGGTTGCTCCTGCTTGACCCTATTGGCTTGTTTGAGGGCCTGTGACGATTTTTGGCGGTTCAGATCGATCCTAGGGATTATTGTAACACCCCACACCCGCTATGGTCACTCTCTAAGGGAATGCCATAACATCGGTGGAGTATTTTAGTGAATATAGAACAGAAAAATTACAACAAGACAGATATAAGTAATACTTGAAAATTTAAATCATCATTTCAATGCAGCGGAAAGTAAAACATGTTTGGTTACATCACAAAACCATACAAGAGTCAAGTACAAAATATCCATCTTGATAAACATAAGTACATAATCCCACTAAGTAAACAATAGCCATAAAAGGAAAGATGAACTGAGCTTTACTTCAACGGTCCAAGCTCCAAAGGATAGATACAGCAATCCGATCAAGGCCCACTAGCACTAGGCCCACTCTGATAACCTGGGGTTGGGGGAAAAAGATAAAAACAACGGGGTCAGACATAAGTCTGAGTGAGTCCTATAACTTTAACAATACAATCATTAAAGTAACCAGAGAAGACATAAGTCGATATACGGTAACGCCTGGGGATGAATGGCTACACTAAGCAGCTTGGCAAACTTAGGATAAACTAAGATAACCGTAAAGACGCATTTATCCACCCAAGGATAATTACTAGATTACACCGCCCCAGACCTATCCACCCAAGGGTAATTCCTACACTGCACCACACCAGTCATTCCTACTAAAAGGTTGATCCCTTCCAAGGACTTAGAAAATTTCCCCAGCAGTTTCATGTACTCCTAGCCCACTACATAGGTGCCGTCTGCCCCTATCTCTACTAGGTGTATTCAGTAATTTTACCCAGTAGTTTCGTGTACCCCTACATAGGTGTCGTCTGCCCCTATCTTTACTAGGTGTACCCACTACTCCCCATCGATCGGCTCCCTACCGTAGATACCCGTGCTGGTCCCACGATTGGGGTGTATCATTCCCCTAAAGTGGCTACCAGATAATATCAACAGCGCACGGCTTTATATCTACACGATGCAACAACGACTTACCAACCAGCCCGGGTCCACACACGCATATGAAACCCGTTGGTCCCGCGTTGCCACCGCTAACCCGGTTTGGCCTCTTATAGTCAAGCCCAATATGCATGTCCCGTCACTCGACTTGAGTCGAGCCCACAAAGATACGTTTGGGATATTGGTTGAAATGGGCCCCCACAAGCTACCACCTAAGCTTGCAATTTTATCTAGTGCTTCCCACTTAACCCCTCTTTATAATCATGCCCCACTTACATGTTAAGTTTAGGTTAAGTCATCTAATCATATTTCAATTGCCCCTTAAGGCACCCACTAGATTCCTACATGCCACCTAAGGCACTTACTTAACCCTTTAATCATGTTTACTTACATGTCCCACTTTGGTTAAGTATTCTAATCGTATTTTCACATGCCACCCATGGCACTTACTTAACCCTTTAATCATGTTTACTTACATGTCCCACTTTGGTTAAGTATTCTAATCGTATTTTCTATTGCCACCCGAGGCAACCCACTAGTTTCCTCATGCCACCCAAGGCACCCACTTAACCCTCATGCCCCACAACATGCTTATATGGTTAAGTGTTTCTTAATTAATTAAGACCGTGATCCTCATAAAGACCTCTCACATTAGACTATCTTTTATGACTGCTGGTTAAGCCGGTTGGGTCCGGGCAGCCTTATGTCATAACCGAGTCTAACCTCGTGTCTTTACGTTAATCACGTATTTAGTTTGTGCCTAAGACCTCTCACATTGGGCTAACATTTGTAGCAACTGGTTAAGCCGGTTGGGTCCGGGCAGTTTTACACTACAAATGAGTCCAACCTCGTGTCTTAGTCGATTAATTACATCTAATTAATCACCCCCATATTAATTGTCCCTAATTAATATCAAGTTTCTCATAACATGGGTAGACCTAACTCAATAGGTAAATTCCCATGGGGTAGACCTAACTCAATAGGTAAATTCCCACTTATGTTAATTTATTTTTATGGTATGCTTAATCATACCCAATCATACTTTTATTAACATATTTATTAACCCCATCGTTCCCCACGCAAATCGTTCTCATTTCACGACATGATAAAAGGGAAGATCCATCACAAACATCGTGGGTTTAACCAAATCTTAGCATATAACTTTGTCATGGGTTAAGAGGATGTCAACTTGCATATATGAGCATATATTAACCCAACTACATTTAACCCACACTTGCATATTATCACACATGACTTGCATAACATATTGCATATGAACTTGCATATTATCATACACATATCTTGCATAACATGTTGAACTTGCATATAAGCATTCACATAACTTGCATAACATGTTAAATTTGCATATAAGCATTCACATAACTTGCATAAGCATTCATAACTTGCATAACATGTTGAACTTGCATATAAGCATTCTCACAACTTGCATAACATGTTAAACATGCATTTAAGCATACACATAACTTGCATAAGCATTCACGTTCTTGCATAAGTATTCACATACTTGCATATTAACTCATAAACTTGCATAATGTGTCATCATGAACTTGCATATTAACAAACATGTAACTTGCATAACATATCTTGCATATTGACATACATGTAACTTGCATAGCATATCTTGCATATTAACATACATGTAACTTGCATAGCATATCTTGCATATTAACATACATGTAACTTGCATAGCATATCATCATGAACTTGCATATCATGCATATGATCACATAGCCCACAACTTGCATATTTAGCATCATGTAAACATAACATACATCATACTAAACTTGCATAAACTTACATACTCAACATACTTGTTAAACATGCATAAACCAACTTATTAAATATGCATAAACCAACTTATTCAATATGCATAAACATAGGAAAACATAGAGTAACATATCATTACAAATGATTCAAACTCACTAATCCGCATTCAAGACCATAAGTCTCATTACACCTAATCTACTTGCTTTAACAATTGATGTTAAGGTGATAGAAACTCACAACTAGCAATTTGCACTCCAAATGAAGAAGATTAAGATGCTTAGAATGGATTAGAGGTTGATTAGAGAGGTTGATTAGCTTGCTTTCCTCTTCATTGATTTGTGGTGGCCATGATCAAGTTTCATTTTGCCATAGTTTAGTTACAAGATCTAATTATGAATGAATTAGGATAGGGTTAGGGTCTTATTTATAGGATTAGGTTGCATTTTAGACCCTTAGATTAACCCTAGATTGGTTTAGATCCGTCAGATCCAAGAAGCTTCCAGAACCAGCCCTCCAAGCCAGCCCAAGAACCTAAACTGGTGCACCCAGTTTTACTGGGCGTCGCCCCCCTGTCGACAGGCAAGTCGACAGGCAAGTCGACACCCCTGTCGACAGGCCTGTCGACATGGGTAGGGCGGGAATCTTCCCGCCTGGCCCCGCTTGCACTATTTTAAAATCTGGTTTTAAATTATTAAATCTGTTTTTATCTTAAATTTTCTGCCAACTTCATTGGGCCATAACTGGGCCATACGGACTCCGATTTTTGAAAACTCGGACTCTATTTCGCGTATTTTTCCGAGACGAACGCAATGACGCAGCCCGTTACCCCGAATTCCCACATCTGAGATTATTTATCCTATAATTAGTGAATTTTAGTATTAACTAAAATTCGGGGTGTTACATTCTCCCCTCCTTAAAGGATTTCGTCCCCGAAATCTCTAAGCTATGGAGAATGCATATCCTACCATCCAAACAACCATGTACTCAAACCATCAACCACGGGCATCCATTGTCCTTAAAACAGTTTCTAATGATGTATGAGCATATGCAAAAAGTGTGTGTATATGTTCCCTATCTAATGTATGAACATATGCAAACCATGATAGTGCCATGCATCCATTATGTATGCGAGAGAACCCTATCGACACATACAACATCTACATGAGTGCACAATCATTCACCAAAATGCATCATCCATATGATAACACAATCATTATACATCCATATAGCTTCCTGCATACAATTTTATGCAATATGCAATATGAAGTGATTGAGCCGATCTAGTGCCTAGAGTGTGTATATGCATCCACGAGCAACCACTAGCAACCACTTGCATCCACATGCATCCATCAATCATAACATGTCTCAAACACATGTTTCAACCATAGGTTTACCCTATCTAAAGGTCAAAGGTACTAACGAGAGGACATACTAAGGATAAGATAAGCACAAGATATGTGATGAAGGTGAAGCAAAAGGACATACCCTCCTTAAGAAAAAGGGTACCTCGAACGCATCTTCGCTTCCGTCTCCCAGGTAGCATCGCTCTCTTCATCTCCCTTTTTGTACTTTGACTAGTTGAACCTCTCTGTTTTCTCAGCTTCCAAATCTCTGACCCAAGGATGCAAGTAGGAGCTCGTCGAATCGTCGCATCACACTCTATTTCCACTTCTCTAAGCAAACTCGGCTCTACCACCTCTGCGGTCTCATGTAGGCACTTCCTCCTATGGAATACATCATGTACACTACTAAGTCTGTCGGGTAACTCCACCAATGGAAGATGCTCCTCCCGTGTACCTCCAAAATCCAAGATACATAGCCTCAAAAGGTCTTCTAAAATATGATTCACCCTCTCGGTCTGGCCGTCTATCTGAGGATGATATGCGGTACTCAATTACAACTGAGTCCCTACCGCCTCTTGGAAATTCTTCCAAAACTCTCTAGATTCTCTAGTGAAGATAGGATCTCGATCGCTCACCATACTGGAGGGTACACCATGCAATCTAATAATCTTTCGAATATAAACTGAAGCTAGACATGGAATAGTCCTCTTGCTCTTCACAGGTACGAAATGGGCACACTTAGTAAGTCTATCTACCACAACCCAAATTCCCGTATTACCCTCCCTCGATCTCGGTAATCCATCGACAAAACCCATCGAGACACTATCCCACTTCCATAGTGGAACTTCCAATGGGTGAAGCAACCCACTGGGTTTCTTTTGCTCCGCTTCCATTTGCTAGCTCACCAAGTATCTAGCGACATACTCGGCCGCGTCTTTCTTTATACCGGCCCAAAAGAAAACTTGCTTTACGTCTTGGTACATCTTGTCCCCACCGGGATGAATGGTCATCTTCGACCGATGTGCATCATCAAGTATAGCCTTCTTCAAACCCTCGTCTTGCGGTACACAAAGTCTACCGTCTCTACGCAACCACCCCTTACCATCTAGGGTGTACCTACTCAAATGGCTGGACGACTCCCCCCCCTCATGAGCTTCTTTACTAACTCAACCAATTGTGGGTCGTCCCGCTGTGCTCCGCCAATACGCCCCAAAAGTGTAGGTCTAACCTCCAAGGAGGCTAGAAACCGGGTACAAAGTCAACGGAAGGTCTAAAGTCAAACATAGAGATAAACTCTAAGCTCCGTCGTTCAACGAACAATGAACTCAAGGACAACCTTTTTTTTTCTACTTAAGGCGTCCTTTACCATGTTTCCCTTGCCATGGGTATACGCTATCTCAACCTCATAGGTTGCTAAGAATCCCATCAAAAATCATCACAACTATCCATCTCTCACGCAGACCACCCTAGTCGAACTCGACATCCCCTAAATGCAAGCCCCAAAGGCCTAAACCAATATCAGACAAACACCCAAGGGATACCTCCTTCGAATTCAGACGACCTACGTGAGATGATACTAGTAAAAACGGCTAAATAATTAAGCCCTTGTCCAACTCTAGAGATCCTTGCCAGTCTCGCTCCAAAACCTCCGTTTATCCCGTAACTGGCTTTGCTCAACCTATTGAGCACATACGAAAACTTATTTCGCTCCTAGAAAAGACCAAGATGTCATCCACCAAGATCATCACGAACTTATTTAGGTACTCCCTGAACACCCTTCTCATCAAATCAACAAAGTATGTGGAGGCGTTCGTCTAACCAAATGGCATCACCAGCCACTCATAAAACCATCCGGAGTCCTAAAGGCAATCTTCTCTATACTATCCTCAGCCACTCTCAACTAACGAAACCCGTTGGCTGAGTCCAACTTGCAAAAATACTGAGGCGTCAACCAACTGATCAAAGAGATCATCAATCCTCGGCAATGGGTGTCTATTCTTCTTTGTGAGTTTATTTAGTTCTCTTTAGCCTACACAAAGTCTGAGGGACCCATCCGCCTTCGTGGAAAAAACTACCGGAGCACTCCACTCCGATATACTTCGTCTTATGAACCCCTTCTCAAGTAAATCGCCTACCTGCTTATGGAGTTCCCTCCTCTCACGAGGAGCCTTGTGGCACACTGGCCAAGATACTGGTTTGGCATTGTCTACCAGACATATTTGGAAGTCAATCTCCCGCTCCGGAGGTAAGCCCTTCACCTCCTCACACACATCCGAGTATTCCCGGACTGCTCTAACAGATCGTAAACTCTAGACTGACGTGTCAAGCGATTCTAGATAACTTAGCATAACAGATTCTATGGGATTACAAGAGGTCTCGAGAGTGTTACCCAAACGGGTCATAAGCCTAACAACTCTCCCTTCAAAATCAAGAACGGCACCCCTACCGGATAACCAGCCCATGCCCAACACTATCCCATAGCCCGTGAAGCCCAAAAAGCATCACCTCTAAACTCAACGCTAAGTATAGAAACTTTCAAACCCAAACACATCATGGAGCCCCAATTGGGTTTGAAACAACTAAGGGATCCTTTACCAAACTGGTGTCTCAGTGCAGTGACTCTACTAACAATGATGAGATAAATAAATTCAATGCGTCAAAATCAAATAAAGTACGGACAGGATGATCGATCAGAAAAACTAGACTTTCAATAGAAATAGTTCTACCTCTTTCCCGAATCACGAGAGCCTGTACTTGCCCCCTAGCCTGACCTGGTGCCACAAGAGCTTGCACCCGTCCTCCTGAGGTAGACCCCGTCCTTTGCCCTTTCTTAGGACAGTCTTTCACTAGATGCCCTGCTTCGCCACAGTGGAAGCAGCCAGTCTTAGTCTTCTTGCGACAATCTTTGTTTAGGTGGCCTAGTGTCCCACAATTGAAGCACCTCTTCTTTCCCTTGCCACCGTTGCCTTTCTTCTCGTGTGCTTTATTAGCATTGGGACCCTTCTCTTCCTCATGCATATTTTCTTCCGCTTTTGAGAGAAACTTTGCCTCAAACCTTTGCCTGAAATCCGCCCAAGAGTCAATAGGGCGTTCTCCATTAGTGACCTCCCACCAGAACGAGGCCTCTCCTTCCATTAACCAAGCGGCTAACCTGACTTTCTTTCCCTCTTCTACTTCCAAGATTTCCATCAATTCTTCCGTCTCATTAAGCCAATCCCTAGCTCCCACAAAAGGTTTTCCTCCCATAGCCTTAAACTTCCTACAAGTCATAGCAAAAGTATCTGCGCGAGGAGGAACGAGTGCAACGGGTGGAGGAGGAACATTTGCTGGACCTGCAGCGGCGGCCCTAGCATCTAACAACTTCCTATACCATACTGGTACTGCTACACTATCCGGAAGATAAAGATCTTCAGCCATGCTGAGACGAAAAAGGGAAAGATTCAAAACGGAGAATTCGAAAGATAAAGGTATGGCTATCGGGGATTATGCTTTTCTTTCAAAAACTTTTTCTCTTTAAAGACATGTTTTTGAAAATATTTCTTCCCAAAAATGTTTTTAGAAAAATAGTTTTCTAAAACTTTTATCTGTTCTGGTAACCTTTGCTCTGATACCACGTGTAACACCCCACACCCGCTATGGTCACTCTCTAAGGGAATGCCATAACATCGGTGGAGTATTTTAGTGAATATAGAACAGAAAAATTACAACAAGACAGATATAAGTAATACTTGAAAATTTAAATCATCATTTCAATGCAGCGGAAAGTAAAACATGTTTGGTTACATCACAAAACCATACAAGAGTCAAGTACAAAATATCCATCTTGATAAACATAAGTACATAATCCCACTAAGTAAACAATAGCCATAAAAGGAAAGATGAACTGAGCTTTACTTCAACGGTCCAAGCTCCAAAGGATAGATAAAGCAATCCGATCAAGGCCCACTAGCACTAGGCCCACTCTGATAACCTGGGGTTGGGGGAAAAAGATAAAAACAACGGGGTCAGACATAAGTCTGAGTGAGTCCTATAACTTTAACAATACAATCATTAAAGTAACCAGAGAAGACATAAGTCGATATACGGTAACGCCTGGGGATGAATGGCTACACTAAGCAGCTTGGCAAACTTAGGATAAACTAAGATAACCGTAAAGACGCATTTATCCACCCAAGGATAATTACTAGATTACACCGCCCCAGACCTATCCACCCAAGGGTAATTCCTACACTGCACCACACCAGTCATTCCTACTAAAAGGTTGATCCCTTCCAAGGACTTAGAAAATTTCCCTAGTAGTTTCATGTACTCCTAGCCCACTACATAGGTGCCGTCTGCCCCTATCTCTACTAGGTGTATTCAGTAATTTTACCCAGTAGTTTCGTGTACCCCTACATAGGTGCCGTCTGCCCCTATCTTTACTAGGTGTACCCACTACTCCCCATCGATCGGCTCCCTACCGTAGATACCCGTGCTGGTCCCACGATTGGGGTGTATCATTCCCCTAAAGTGGCTACCAGATAATATCAACAACGCACGGCTTTATATCTACACGATGCAACAACGACTTACCAACCAGCCCGGGTCCACACACGCATATGAAACCCGTTGGTCCCGCGTTGCCACCGCTAACCCGGTTTGGCCTCTTATAGTCAAGCCCAATATGCGTGTCCCGTCACTCGACTTGAGTCGAGCCCACAAAGATACGTTTGGGATATTGGTTGAAATGGGCCCCCACAAGCTACCACCTAAGCTTGCAATTTTATCTAGTGCTTCCCACTTAACCCCTCTTTATAATCATGCCCACTTACATGTTAAGTTTTGGTTAAGTCATCTAATCATATTTCAATTGCCCCTTAAGGCACCCACTAGATTCCTACATGCCACCTAAGGCACTTACTTAACCCTTTAATCATGTTTACTTACATGTCCCACTTTGGTTAAGTATTCTAATCGTATTTTCACATGCCACCCATGGCACTTACTTAACCCTTTAATCATGTTTACTTACATGTCCCACTTTGGTTAAGTATTCTAATCGTATTTTCTATTGCCACCCGAGGCAACCCACTAGTTTCCTCATGCCACCCAAGGCACCCACTTAACCCTCATGCCCCACAACATGCTTATATGGTTAAGTGTTTCTTAATTAATTAAGACCGTGATCCTCATAAAGACCTCTCACATTAGACTATCTTTTATGACTGCTGGTTAAGCCGGTTGGGTCCGGGCAGCCTTATGTCATAACCGAGTCTAACCTCGTGTCTTTACGTTAATCACGTATTTAGTTTGTGCCTAAGACCTCTCACATTGGGCTAACATTTGTAGCAACTGGTTAAGCCGGTTGGGTCCGGGCAGTTTTACACTACAAATGAGTCCAACCTCGTGTCTTAGTCGATTAATTACATCTAATTAATCACCCCCATATTAATTGTCCCTAATTAATATCAAGTTTCTCATAACATGGGTAGACCTAACTCAATAGGTAAATTCCCATGGGGTAGACCTAACTCAATAGGTAAATTCCCACTTATGTTAATTTATTTTTATGGTATGCTTAATCATACCCAATCATACTTTTATTAACATATTTATTAACCCCATCGTTCCCCACGCAAATCGTTCTCATTTCACGACATGATAAAAGGGAAGATCCATCACAAACATCGTGGGTTTAACCAAATCTTAGCATATAACTTTGTCATGGGTTAAGAGGATGTCAACTTGCATATATGAGCATATATTAACCCAACTACATTTAACCCACACTTGCATATTATCACACATGACTTGCATAACATATTGCATATGAACTTGCATATTATCATACACATATCTTGCATAACATGTTGAACTTGCATATAAGCATTCACATAACTTGCATAACATGTTAAATTTGCATATAAGCATTCACATAACTTGCATAAGCATTCATAACTTGCATAACATGTTGAACTTGCATATAAGCATTCTCACAACTTGCATAACATGTTAAACATGCATTTAAGCATACACATAACTTGCATAAGCATTCACGTTCTTGCATAAGTATTCACATACTTGCATATTAACTCATAAACTTGCATAATGTGTCATCATGAACTTGCATATTAACAAACATGTAACTTGCATAACATATCTTGCATATTGACATACATGTAACTTGCATAGCATATCTTGCATATTCACATACATGTAACTTGCATAGCATATCTTGCATATTAACATACATGTAACTTGCATAGCATATCATCATGAACTTGCATATCATGCATATGATCACATAGCCCACAACTTGCATATTTAGCATCATGTAAACATAACATACATCATACTAAACTTGCATAAACTTACATACTCAACATACTTGTTAAACATGCATAAACCAACTTATTAAATATGCATAAACCAACTTATTCAATATGCATAAACATAGGAAAACATAGAGTAACATATCATTACAAATGATTCAAACTCACTAATCCGCATTCAAGACCATAAGTCTCATTACACCTAATCTACTTGCTTTAACAATTGATGTTAAGGTGATAGAAACTCACAACTAGCAATTTGCACTCCAAATGAAGAAGATTAAGATGCTTAGAATGGATTAGAGGTTGATTAGAGAGGTTGATTAGCTTGCTTTCCTCTTCATTGATTTGTGGTGGCCATGATCAAGTTTCATTTTGCCATAGTTTAGTTACAAGATCTAATTATGAATGAATTAGGATAGGGTTAGGGTCTTATTTATAGGATTAGGTTGCATTTTAGACCCTTAGATTAACCCTAGATTGGTTTAGATCCGTCAGATCCAAGAAGCTTCCAGAACCAGCCCTCCAAGCCAGCCCAAGAACCTAAACTGGTGCACCCAGTTTTACTGGGCGTCGCCCCCTATCGACAGGCAAGTCGACAGGCAAGTCGACACCCCTGTCGACAGGCCTGTCGACAGCCCTGTCGACATGGGTAGGGCGGGAATCTTCCCGCCTGGCCCCGCTTGCACTATTTTAAAATCTGGTTTTAAATTATTAAATCTGTTTTTATCTTAAATTTTCTGCCAACTTCATTGGGCCATAACTGGGCCATACGGACTCCGATTTTTGAAAACTCGGACTCTATTTCGCGTATTTTTCCGAGACGAACGCAATGACGCAGCCCGTTACCCCCAATTCCCACATCTGAGATTATTTATCCTATAATTAGTGAATTTTAGTATTAACTAAAATTCGGGGTGTTACAATTATCCTACGGCCTAAACTAGTTATTGCAACTATAAAAACACCCTAAGACCTAGGCTAATCCACAACAAATCTTTCTAACACCATTATGCTGCTGAGTCTCCTCTTGAACCATGGCCGCCGTCTCCAAACTTGAAGCTTAAACATTCAAACTAGATCCAAATCGAAGGCTAATGTTTCTACAACAATTCAAGGGAATATATCAACATCTCAACAACGATCCTACGACAATTTCTGTTCTTAGTTCTCAGAAACCACGATCTGTAAGCCCCAGTTACTCTTAGATCTAAACTCTAAACTTAATATGGACATGTGTAAATTGAAGTTGAACATAAACATGATAACTACTTGAGACCTACTCTTGTATATCTTTGATCTATGACTATTCCTTTTTGATCTATTATTTTAGACCTACTCTTGTTCACCCTAGATCTATTCACCTTGAACCTAGTACCGTTCATATTGAACCTTGATTTGTGGAATACTGATAAGAACTTGATTTAGGGGCCTGTTCATGTCATAACCTAAACCCTATCATTATTTTAACATGCCTGTGATGTTTTGATGTTGAAACTATTGCTAGTCACAAGTTTAGGATTATCATCTTATGTCATTTATTGCTATGTTTATCACCCTATTTCATATGCCAATGATGTTATGATCATATCTAAAATTACACCATGCTTGCCTTGAAATCACCTTTGCCACTTTATACCCATCCTTGTTATGTTATTCCCTAGTTACATCTATTGCCTTGATTCGAATTCACGAGCGTTGGGGATGCGATTTGGGTAGTTTAGGAAAACCTGAATTTAATATGAACTTGAAAACATGAATATCATTATAACTTGAGCTTGGATAGGAACATGAACTTGACATGAAATTATATTTGAAAATATGAATTTGGGACATGACACTTAGATAACTTGAACATGGCCAACTCGAGGTTGGGTTGAGTTTGCAGTATAAATCTGCCCAGAACCGCCCGGCGAATCTAGTAACTGCAAACAATAGTACCCAATGTGAGTGGTTGGTCATATCGCACTCGAAACCCGAGGTTAGACTAGTTTATGGTGTAAAACTGCCCGGACCCGCCCGGCACATCCAGTAACCATAACCAAGTCTAATGTGAGAGGTTAGGGGTGCATTAAGTAAATTAATGCCTCTGGATAGGGTTAAGTCATGGACCACTTGAATATACTTAACCAATTTGACACGTTGATTTGATAGGGTTAAGTCATAAACCGCTTGAACACACTTAACCAACCTGACACATGATTCGTAGGACTAAGTCTTGAACTTGAACGACACACTCAGTCAATTTGACATGACACGTAGATGGGGTTAAGTCTCGATTATAAATGACAACTTAATCTGCTGAACGAAACCCTAGTTACGCGGTCTTTTTCAGCAGTAACCCACTAGATGTATCACGGTACCTTGGGACTAGGCAGGGTGGGGCACGATTGCTGGGCTGATTGTAAGAGACCAGAACGACGGCTGAGTTGGTGCGCCAGGCAGACTAGGGTCGTGCACTTAGTCCGTAGTTGAAAAAGCAGGCATTAGGCATCAGTAGGATTATCTGTGCATTCTTGATTCGTGTCGGTGGTTGGCACCCTAGGGCTTGATACACCCTATGGTGGACCTAGCACAGGTGACTACATTCGTGATAGGGCTGTATGACACAGACACACAACGAGCTAGACTTGTAGGGAGCCGATCGATTAGATCATACCGTTGGACCCCGAATTGGGTCACTTCACGATATTGGGCCAAGGGATTATTTCTTGATTTATAGTTGGCAAGGGATTAGTGTACCAGTATAGTTGGTATGGCGAACCTTGAATACGCAATGTTAGACTTGAGTTATCTTGTTAGCTGAGTTATCATGTCAGACTTATCATCATTCCTATGTTTAATTCCAGTTTATTCATGTCTTGTTAACTTTACTAGTTTCTATGCTGATAGTCACTAGGGCTTACCAGTCTTTTTGACTGACCCGTTTTCTTTCGCCTCTTTGTCTTTCGTACCCCCCCAAGGTTCTCAGGGAGGAAACTCTAGCTCTTAGCTTGGACTTTGCTTGCTTTCTGACAGCTCATGTACGGTTTGGTCTTGAGCTATGCTATTGCTGCACTCATGCACTTTTTGGGGAATAATATTTTACTTATGTAGTTTTAAGTACTTTGCTTATTTAGAACTTGATGTAATGAAATAATGACTTGGCATTTTGATGTAAGAGGTTTTAACTCTATTTTTCAGTAATGAGATTTGCTTTTAAAGTTTATATCCACTGCTTTATATACTCTATTTTATCTATGTTCTGTCTTGTGTTATCTTTGTGCCTGTATACTAGATAATACCCCTCCAAAACTAGGGCATTCCTTTTGTGAGTGACCCTAGCGGAGGTGGGGTGTTACATTTAGTATTAGAGCAGAAGGTTACCAGACTGGGCAAAAGTTTTAAAAACCTTCTGAAACTATTTTCAAAACCATTTATAAAGAAGCATTTTTCAAGAAAAGTTTTATTTTTAAGAAAAGGCTATTCCCCAAAAGCCATTAACACTTTCCTTTTTTTCCTCGTTTGAATCTTTTTCCTTTTCGCTTTTCAGCATGTCTGATCTTAACCTTCTTGAGGGAGTACCCATACCTAGATGGTTCCGAAGATACTTGGAAGCTAGGGCCAACGACGCGGGCCCGGCAGATATCCCTCCTCCTCCTCCCCCGGTGGCCACGGTTCCTCCTCCTCCTCCTCCTCCGGGTACCGCCTTCGCCAAAGTATGCAAGGAATTTATAGGAATGGGAGGCAAGAACTTCGCTGGAACTGAAACCTTCATTGAGGCATGAAACTGGCTAAAAGAGACTGAAGACTTGTTTGTTATTTTCGATATGGAGGATCATAGGAAAGTTCAGTTGGCAGCATGGTTGTTGAAAGAGGAAGCCGCATTTTGGTGGGAAGTCACCAACGCTACCAGGCCAATTGAGACCTGGCCAGACTTTAGAGAGAGGTTTGGGCTTAAGTTTTTATCATCCGCAGAAGCGAATCTTCAGATGGAGAGGTTCCTGGCACTCAAGCAAGGGGACATGTCAGTTAGGGAATACGTGAATAAGTTTAATCAGCTTGCTCGGTTTGGTTTGGACTTAGTCAACACGGCTGAGAAGAAGGCTCTATGCTTTGCTTGAGGATTGAGCGAGCCACTCCACACTATGGTCATGACTCATGTACCTATGGGGGCGACCTTTGAAATCTTGGTGAATATGGCCCTGCTTCATGAAGAAGACGAGAATGGCAAGAAGAAGGTCAAGGCGAATGAGTCTCAAGACAAGAAGGTAGACTCCGAGAAAGGAGGAAAGAACAATAACAACAAGAATGACAAGTCACGTGAGAAAAGAAAATGCAACTTCTGTGGTATTGACGGGCATATAGTCCAGGACTGTAGGAAGAAGAAGATGAAGATAGGAGCATGTTTTCAATGCGGTGAAACTGGACACATCAGCAAGAACTGACCTAAGAAGCAAGGACAAGCCCTGCAAGAAGGACCTTCTAGGGGTACATCTTTAACTTCTTTTCCCTAGATACTCTGTTTTATCTTGTATATCCTTTCGATCCTGTCTTGAGAACCTTAGGTAGAATCCTATGAATGTAAACATGTATTTGAAACATGTTATGCTTGATGTTTGCGAATGGTTGCAAGTGGTTGCAAGTGATTGCTCGTGGTTGCATAACACACATTAGGCACTAGATCGGCTCAGACACATTTTCATATTGCATATGCATGAGTGTTTATACTTATTTATGGATGAAATTGAATGTGTTATCATATGAATGTTGCATATGGATGAATGTTTGTGCACACATATAGTGCTTACGTGACTAGGATTATTTGCATACATGTTGGATTCATGACACTAAACATATTTTGCATTAGAAAGATCAATCAGGCCTGATAATTTGCATTAGATAAGGAACATATACACACACTTTCTGCATATGTTCATACAGCATTAGAAATCTCTTAAGGACAATGTTTGCTTGTGGATGATGTTTTGAGTAGTTGGATGGTAGGATACGTTCTTCCTAACTTAGAGATTTCGGGGACGAAATCCTTTAAGGAGCGGAGAATGTGACAACCCGTATTTTGATAACGTGTTATAACCATAAATCTAGGAAGAATTAAATTTTAAAATAAGAGCCAAGGGAAACGGGTTGCGCCATTGAGTTCGTCTCGGAATTCTGCATGAAATCGAGTCCGAGTTTTCGAAAATCGGAGTCCGTATGACCAAGTTATGGCTCCCCAAAGTTTCAGAAATTTTCAGAGTTCAAAACAGTTCGAATTCGAGTTCAAATTCGAATTTCAAAACCCAGACAGACTGGGCGGGAAATTTCCCGCCTAGCACCCCAGGTCGACTGGGGAGTCGACTGGGCAGTCGACACCCCTAGGACCAGGTCGACTACGCAGTCGACTTGGGTGTCGACCTGGTCCCCGAACCTGGTTTGGGCTTGGTTGCTCCTGCTTGACCCTATTGGCTTGTTTGAGGGCCTGTGACGATTTTTGGCGGTTCAGATCGATCCTAGGATTTATCCTATGGCCTAAACTAGTTGTTACAACTATAAAAACACCCTAAGACCTAGGCTAATCCACAACAAATCTTTCTAACACCATTATGCTGCTGAGTCTCCTCTTGAACCATGGCCGCCGTCTCCAAACTTGAAGCTTAAACATTCAAACTAGATCCAAATCGAAGGCCAACGTTTTCAAAATCTCAACAACTATCCTACGATAATTTCTGTTCTTAGTTCTCAAAAACCACGATCTGTAAGCCCCAGTTACTCTTAGATCTAAACTCTAAACTTAATGTGGACATGTGTAAATTGAAGTTGAACATAAACATGATAACTACTTGGGACCTAATCTTGTATATCTTTGATCTATGACTATTCCTTTTTGATCTATTATTTTAGATCTACTCTTGTTCACCCTAGATCTATTCACCTTGAACCTAGTACCGTTCATATTGAACCTTGATTTGTGGAATACTGATAAGAACTTGATTTAGGGGCCTGTTCATGTCATAACCTAAACCCTATCATTATTTTAACATGCCTGTGATGTTGTGATGTTGAAACTATTGCTAGTCACAAATTTAGGATTATCATCTTATGTCATTTATTGCTATGTTTATCACCATATTTCATATACCAATGATGTTATGATCATATCTCAAGTTACACCATGCTTGCCTTGAAATCACCTTTGCCACTTTATACCTATCCTTGTTATGTTATTCCCTAGTTACATCTATTGCCTTGATTCGAATTCACGAGCGTTGGGGATGCGATTTGGGTAGTTTAGGAAAACCTGAATTTAGTATGAACTTGAAAACATGAATATCGTTATAACTTGAGCTTGGATAGGAACATGAACTTGACATGAAATTATATTTGAAAATATGAATTTGGGACATGACACTTAGATAACTTGAACGGTGCCAACTCGAGGTTGGGTTGAGTTTGCAGTATAAATCTGCCCTGAACCTCCCGGCGAATCCAGTAACTGCAAACAATAGGACCCAATGTGAGTAGTTGGTCATATCGCACTCGAAACCCGAGGTTAGACTAGGTTATGGTGTAAAACTGCCCGGATCCGCCCGGCACATCTAGTAACCATAACCAAGTGTAACGTGAGAGGTTAGGGGTGCATTAAGTAAATTAATGCCACTGGATAGGGTTAAGTCATGGACCACTTGAATATACTTAACCAATTTGACACGTTGATTTGATAGGGTTAAGTCATGAACCGCTTGAACACACATAACCAGCCTGACACATGATTCGTAGGACTAAGTCTTGAACTAGAACAACACACTTAGTCAATTTGACATGACACATAGATGGGGTTAAGTCTAGATTTTAAATGACAACTTAACCTGCTGAACGAAACCCTAGTTACGCGGTCCTTTTCAGCAGTAACCCACTAGATGTATCACGGTACCCTGGGACTAGGCAGGGTGGGGCACGATTGCTGGGCTGATTGTAAGCGACCAGAACGACGGCTGAGTTGGTGCGCTATTGTAGGTTCAGGCGGACTAGGGTCGTGCACTTAGTCCGGAGTTGAAAAAGCAGGCTTTGGGCATCAGTAGGATTATCTGTGCATTCTTGATTCGTGTCGGTGATTGGCACCCCAGGGTTTGATACACCCTATGGTGGACCTAGCACAGGTGACTACATTCGTGATAGGGCCGTATGACACAAACACACGACGAGCTAGACTTGTAGGGAGCCGATCGATTAGATCATACCGTTGGACCCCGAATTGGATCACTTCACGATATTGGGCCAAGGAATTATTTATTGATTTATAGTTGACACGGGATTAGTATACCAGTATAGTTGGTATGGCGAACCTTGAATATGCAATGTTAGACTTGAGTTATCTTGTTAGCTGAGTTATCATGTCAGACTTATCATCAGTCCTATGTTTAATTCCATTTTATTCATGTCTTGTTAACTTTACTAGTTTCTATGCTGATAGT
Source organism: Allium sativum (assembly GCA_030737875.1). Taxonomy (NCBI): domain Eukaryota; kingdom Viridiplantae; phylum Streptophyta; class Magnoliopsida; order Asparagales; family Amaryllidaceae; genus Allium; species Allium sativum. The sequence continues at coordinate 912,999,155 of CM060926.1, forward strand.
CACTAGGGCTTACCAGTCTTTTTGACTGACCCGTTTTCTTTCGCCTCTTTGTCTTTCGTTTCCTCCCCCCCCGCCCAGGTTCTCAGGGAGGAAACTCTAGCTCTTAGCTTGGACTTTGCTTGCTTTCTGACAGCTCATGTACGGTTTGGTCTTGAGCTATGCTATGGCTGCACTCATGCCCTTTTTGGGGAATAATATTTTACTTATGTTGTTTTAAGCACTTTGCTTCTTTAGAACTTGATGTAATGAAATAATGACTTGGCATTTTGATGTAAGAGGTTTTGACTCTATTTTTCAGTAAAGAGATTTGGTTTTAAAGTTTATATCCGCTGCTTTATATACTCTATTTTATCTATGTTCTGTCTTGTGTTATCTCTGTGCCTGTTTACTAGATAATACCCCTCCAAGACTAGGGCATTCCCTTTGTGAGTGACCCTAGCGGAGGTGGGGTGTTACATGAAGACTTCCGGTCTTCAACCACCGTCTTCATCTTCGACTTATCGTCGAATCAGTTATTCAGAATGGGTATGAACCCGTCCTTTCCGAATAACCCGCGTATTTGATAAACAAATGTTACACAAACACAACAAACGCCTCATTCCAATTCAGAATATTCTTTTATTCACAAAATCACATTCTTAGGGAGAGGTTCCCATTAATTTTATCCAAGATAAATTCTTCTAAATTCATTCTTTAATCTTCCTTTGGATATCATTTCAAACCATATTATGGTTTTCCAAACTAGTCGGGATTAGAGAACCACACCGAAGTAATTATTTATTTTATTTCCCAATCCCAACCTATTTATCCCATGGAGAAAAACTACAAATACTCCATAACTAACACCACGATGTTATCGGTAAATTTAATTACCATTTCATGTTCAAATCTAATTAAAGATTTAACTATCGCTTTGGAGCAAAACTGGTAATACTCCACTCTCGATCACTTTTCAGATTCGATAATTTAAATTATCAATTCACATTTCAATCTAATTAAAGATTCATTAAAACTCCACTTAGTTTTAATCTTTTCAAAAATCAATATCCTGTCTTTAACTGGGTTAAAGAACCAATGTCATCTGAAACACCGTTCACGATAATCCCAAAATCACATTCAAATTCAATTCCAATTAAACATTATTTAATTGGTACACTTCATTAAATCTAAATAGAAAGATTTAATCTTTTTCTCTATTGGGCTTAAGAATCGGTGTTAATGAAGTCACCATTCACGGCAAACCCAAATCACATTTGATATTAAATACAAGGCTCTGAAGAGAAAATATACTGGCTTATATTCAATATCAAATTCTGAAAACAACAAATATCGTATTGGAAATAACGATATAAAATATATCTTTCAAATTCCCATAACAATATCTGTATAGTCACGAAATCCAACATCGAAATATTCCGAAGATAATTTCGATTCAAATCCATTCCAATTCGTATAAAAATCGAATTTTCACTTTCTATATTTATAAATAAAAATCACATTTTTATTTGTTCGCTTTTAATATAGAAATCATATTTTTATCTCGTTTTGCATATAATAAAAATCTAATCTTTTTGTTCTATAAAAATCAACCTTTTTGTTCGCAAATCACTTATATAAAAATCAGATTTTTATATGCTAATCACTTATATAAAAATCAGATTTTTATATGCTAATTAAACTGAAATAAATCGAATAAAACTTACAGTAATACGATCGCAGGAGGGGGCTTGGCGCATCGATGCTACAGTGGGCGGCGGAGGTTCCTGTCGATGGGGGTGCGGTCACTTCTCGAGGTGGGAGGTCGTTCGAGGCGGAGGGGGAAGGAGTGGTTCAGATCTGGGCGGAGGACTGTCGGGCAAAGGGTGGAGGCATGGTGGTTGGCGGCGCTGCTAGGGCTCGGTGGGTGGCGTCCGCTTGGGGCTATGGGGGTTTCGCGTTGGAATAGGGAGAGAGAGGCGAGGCTGCACGCAGGGAGGGGAGTGGGGTGTCGATCGGCGGTGAGGAGGAGCTCCTCCGATGCGGTGGTCCAAAGTGGGGGGTGACGATCGTTGCTCCCTCCCTTTCTCTTTTTTTTTCTTTTTCCTTTGAACGATTTGAAAAGTCAAGGGGGGTTAGAGTATAAGGAGAGTGAGAGGTTTTTATTTTATTTTATTTAATTATTTATTTTCAAAAAGGTACTTTTTATTTCAACCTCAAAACAAGACCCAACGACCGTCGTCCCTAGCTAATTACCCCCATTCCGAACACAATGGGATATGTATCGTAAGCTGATTCGATCGTTTCGATCAGTTTTCATCAAAATCAACATATAACTCTATGTATTGAATTTGAACGCACATTTTAATTTACCGGGGTCACGTACTAACTCTATAAATCCCAGAAAAATATTTCCTAACTTCGTATTGACGATACGGTCCTAACAAAACTAATTTCGTCGAATTCTGAGACCGTTGGAAAAATGGCCATTTTCCAGTCGATTAAAATCAACTGAAACTGGTCAAACGCGTTTTCCTTTGCCACACTCACATATTGATTCGAAAAAAATTTGAAACCTAGCAATAACTTGATATCACGGATCCAACAAAAGTGGTTTCATCGAAATCCGAGGTCGTTTGCAAAATGGCTATTTTTAAGGCCCTTTATTCCATAACGACTATTCTAAAATTTCAACTGGGCATATCTTTTTACCCCCACTATGAAATTTTGATTTTTTGGATTCGTTGGAAAGATATTCTCAAATAGATTCTATTATTTTTGGTTTCATTAAAATCCGGTTTATTTTGCACCCGGTATGTTCAATTGAAGTTTGAAATCGAATTATCAAACTACCACACCATTTTCAATTCCTTTTATAATTAAAAATAATTATTTATATTCTAACTACGATCAATATAAATATATATGTTCGAATTCTATTCAAAATAAATTTCTCGCCGTTATTATTTAAAATAATTCATTTTAAGTATTCAAAATTCGCTAAAATTGCCAAAATAAAATTTTTAAATTGGCTCGCATTTCCGGGTTGTTACAAAATCTTAACTTAAAGATTTATTCTTTTCTCAACTGGGTTTAAGAACAATATTATTCAAGATACCATTCACGACAAACCCAAAATCCAATTTCAATTCAATTAAATACGAATTAATTGGTAAAATTTCACTAAATCTTAATTAAAAGATATATTCTTTTCTCAACTGGGTTTAAGAACAGTGTAAATGAAGTCACCATTCACAACAAACCCAAAATCCAATTTGATATCAAATAAAAGGCTCTGAATGGAAATTATATCGGCTTATATTCAATATCAAATTCTGAAACCAACCAATATCGTATTAGGAATAACGATATATATATATATATATATATATCTTACAAATTCTTCAACAATATCCGTACAATCAAAGAATCCATTATCGAAATACTCCGAAGATTATTTCCACTCAAATCCATTCCAATTTATTCATTGGAAAAATTCTGGTTATTTTAAAACCATTTTCAAATCCGATTTATTTATTTAAAAATAATTGGATTATTATTCTAGTTAATAACTAGTTCATTTTGATAAAAAAATATTTTTATCTTTTCAAAACTGGAATTTTTCATCAAAAATCTTTCCAAATCATATTATGATTTTACATAATTTTTCCATATTTTTAATAATTTTATTATCGCCTGTACAGTCGATTTCGAAAACGGCCACCGAACTACATCCATAGCGACCTTTTCTGAAATTTATTTGGACATATCTCCAAATCCAACCGTTAGATATTAAATTTCTTATAATCATTGGAAAGCTCTTTTTGATACGTACCCAACGGTTTTGGTTTTAGGAGAATCTGAAGGTCGGATCTCCCGTTACGTCCATTTGAAGTTAATGGTCGAAATTCACGATCGATCGCAGCGCGACTCATTCTATTCAGGCCATTATAATATATATAATATATATTATATATATATTTCGTCGATTTCCATTTAAAACGAATTTTATAATTCATTTTAAAATGATTTCCACTTTCATTTCAATTTTAAATTGAAACTGAATTTTCCTTTTAAATTCGTTTTAAATTCATTTTTTAAACGATTTCCATTTCATTTCCATTTTCAAATCAAAATTGAATATTCCTTTTAAATTCGTTTTAAATTCATTTTTAAAACAATTTCAATTTTATTTTCAAATTCAAATCAAAATTGAATATTCCATTTAAATTCGTTTTAAATTCATTTTTGAAACGATTTCAATTTCATTTTCAAATTCAAATCAAAACTGAATATTCCATTTTAATTCGTTTTAACTCCATTTTAAAATGATTTCAATTTTATTTTCAAATTCAAATCAAAATGGAATATTCCATTTAAATTCATTTTAAAACGATTTTAATTTCATTTTCAAATTTAAATCAAAATTGAATATTCCATATCATTTTAATATTAAAATGATAATATTTTCAAAACATCAGATTTTGAAATCACTTTTCGATATTCATTATAAAATGAATAAAATCGACAAAATTCCGGCTTGTGTTAAAATGGCGTTTAACTACTTAACACGGCTTCACATTTCAATATTCACTGAATATTATTTTAAAATATTCGTTAATTCTGAACTGGAATCAGACTCAATCAATTACCATATAATTTCAGTTATATGGATTTCATACATCGCATGTATACAATAATAACAATAAACCATCATTAAAAATTCATACAACATCCAGAGTGCATTTTACAACTGTATAAGCATTAAAATAAATAAATAACGCTTATACGGTCTGTCAACCCATCGAGGGACATACCCCCAAGTATTGGAATCAGTGTATGTCAAATGTTATCCCAATACCCGTGTGGGATTTTCAAATAACAAATACTATCTATTATTTGTGCAGTTGGGTGATGTATAAAATTTATCGTCACAATCAATATCAGATAAATAAGTGTACATAAACAAACCATCTGGTTTGTAAATGAATATTTTTTTTATTTCATGATAATATATATATATATTAAATAAATAAACTTTATATACAAAAATATCAATACACGACAATCCAATCACAATCCAAACAAACAATCAACTGGTCTGTTCAAAAACTAGTGTCGGGGGCTTCTAAGCCCCGCCTAGAACCTAGTATATAATAACTATAAATAATTTGATTGTGAGAGAGATCTCACATTCGTTTCCACTCCTCCGCTCTTCTATTTCTGAATTTCGGTTTTGTTTGAATTTAAGTTCGCTTCAAATTCTAATTTGCTCCTTTTTGACTGTTGTAAGTTCTGTGTTGTAGTGTTCACTTTTGCGGATCCAACGCAATTGAAATCGTCCAAATCCGTTGTTGTATGAACGAGTTACATCCAATTGAACATTCAAACAATTAAATAATTAATTAAATAAATAATTAACTAACTTAACTTTCCATTAATTAAATTTTCTCATAATCACATCATTTACTTCTGGATCAACAAAAAAAGGACATCATCTCCTAGGGCTAGCTCCACGCGCTGCCAGAGATCATCGCAGAGGGATCAGAGCTTGGCACGAGAACCACCTTGAGAAGCTCCTCCACCGCCGGTCTTGCCTTCAAACTCGGTTGGTCCCCTTAGCTGAAAATCCAGTTCGACCAGCAGTTGTTCCTGCTTTGATTTTTCCCTATTTCCTTAATGAGAGATGATCATAATCGTATAGATCGAAAGAGGGTGGGAAGTGCTACAATTTTGGTTTTATATATTCTCGAATTTATTTTGTGGATCGGTGAAATACAAGGAGAAACATCAGAGCATTTCCGCCTTAGAACGAGAAGGAGGCACTGAACGGGTTTGACCATGAATGAAGAGTTTGACTAGGGTTTTGACCCATCTTATAATTATTTTATTAAATATTTACTTCTCTTTAATTTTAAAAAGTGAATTTTGCATCTGAAGTCCAAATCAAACCCAACGACTTTGGCCCTAGCTAGGTACCCTCATTTCGGACACAATGGGATATGTTTCGTAAACCAATTCTAGTGTTTTGATCAGTTTTTCTTTAAATTGAAATATATATCAATACATATTGAATTCAAATGTACATTTTAATTTACCCGGACCACATACTGACTCCAAAAATTACAGAAAAATAAATCTTGCAATGTTTTGATGATACGGTACTAAAAAACTAATTTCATCGAATTTGGAGACCATTTGAAAGATGACCATTTTCTGATCGATCCAATTTGACTGAAATTGACAAAATACGTTTTCTTCTGCCACACTCACATATTAATTCAAAAAATTATAAAATTTGAAACCTAGCAATAATTTGACATTCCGGATCCAACAAAAGTGGTCTCATCAAAAACGAAGGTCGTTTGCAAAATGGCTACTTTTAAGGGCTATATATTATATTAAATTCCATAGCGACTATTCTGAATTTTAAACTGGACATAACTTTCAACTTATAAAACGAAATCTCAGTTTTTTACACCCAATAGAAAGATATAATTAAACAGATTCGAATATTTCTTGTTTTCTGAAATCCGATTTATTTTGAATCCTGTACATTCATTTGAAATTTAAAATCGAATTTTCAAATTACCGCACCATCTCAGGCTCGTTTTATAATTAAAATAAATTTATACGTTCTAGCTTTGATTAAAATAAATATTTCGTCGTTATTATTTAAAATAAATCATTTTAAATATTCAAAATTCACTAAAAATGCTAAAATAAATTTTTTGAATTGGTTCTGAAAATTCGGGTTGTTACACCGTGTTTAAAATATGGAATGTTTTAGAAGTTTTAAATTAACCATGTGTTAATTTCTTTAAACTAAATAGTTCAAGTGATATTGCATACTAAACATGTGAGTTCAGATTATTTTTATGGTTGAATGGTTGTTTATTTGATAGTTAAATAACCGACTATCAAATTTACCCTATACGATTACTGGTACGAAAAGACCGGGATCGAATTATATTCAGAAACCATTCCGACCAACAAACACGATACATTGAAAATATTAGATTGTAACACCCCGTGAATTATATAACGTTAAACTTCACGAATTAAAGTATAATTAATTATAAATGATGAAATCAAGGGAAATGGAAGCCATTGCGTTCGTCTCGAAATTCTGCTTGAGATAGAGCTCAAGTTTGCGTAAAACGGATATCGTATGAAGAAGATATGGACGAATGAAGTTGGACGAAAAACCAGAAAACGGGTCAGAATGCACTGGCGCACTTGGGAAGTGCGCCAGAATAGAAATGAACTGGCGCACTTGGGAAGTGCGCCAGTACATTTTTAGCCTGGCGCACCTGCCAAGTGCGCCCAGGTCAGAATGACCTGGTGGTCAGGTCTTGGCTGACCTGATCAGGGTCTGGTCGAATTCTTATGCTTGGCTGAGTCACTAGGGCTTACGTATCACCTTTTGAGTGGCTCTTTGAACTTTGTATGGTCTAGATTCCTCCTATCTTCATCCGACGGCTCAAAACTATTTAAAATTCTATAAATACAACTCAAACCTAACCCTAAACTCACACAAATAATAGAATACAATAGCCGTCGTGCTGCTGGAGAGGAACTAGGAATGGCTGCCAATTAGAAACCCTAGAGACAAGCCAACAAGCCTAAGAGACAATTCAAAAGCTTAAAGCATCGACAACTAAATCAAAACAACGCCTACAACAAAGGATAGCATCTCCAAATTCAGAATTCAGATTCCTGAATTGAAGATTCGTCATACGTTGTAAGTAGAGTGCTATTCCGATGTGAATAAATAATTGTGTTTTGATTTGTGTAAAATGCGAAATAGAATTGTATTTGATTTGTGGTGATAATAATTCATATTTGAATGTTGCTTTGATTCTAAACGATTTGGGATGTTGTGGTATAACGATTGGATATTTGCAAGTATGTGATTCATGTTGAAAGTTAACAACTACATGTTTGTGGTAGTTTATTTGAGATTCATGCAAGTATATGATTCACTATTATGCCAACATAATATATATTATAATCACTTTTAGTGTAGTTGGATCCATTTGGGTATTATGACTTATGTGAATTTATGTTGGAATTGGCAACATGATTCAAGTGTAAAACCATACTTTTGTATTAGAGACAAAAGTAAACATCTTTGTGAACTTGTGTTGACTCTATGAAGATGACTAGACTATGTTTGGTGTTATACCTAATTGGGAAACATGTTTTAGGCCTATATTGTATCAAAAATCATATGATAATATATGTGACACATAGCTAAGTTAGATTTACATTCCAATTGCAAGTTTGCATGAATAGATTAAAAACCATGATTTCATGTTTAGGTATATTTATGCCAAGATTATATGAATAGATTAAAAACCATGATTTCATGTTTAGGTATATTTATGCCATGATTATATGAATAGATCAAAAACCATGATTTCATGTTTAGGTATGTTTATGCCATGACTATATGCTATTACAATGCAAGTTCACAAATGCCAAATTTATGTTAATTAGTTCGCTATGTTGCAAGTTCATGCGTTCACACTCCCCTTTTTATGTTACTTAGAATATATAAACACCATGTTCTAAGCCTCCCCTTTTTCATGTGGCTAAGTTGGGTTTAAATGTTAAACCCAACATATGTTATATTGTAGCGAACGTATAAAATGGGGGTAGTGGCTTTTGGGTAAAAATATAAAACATATGTGTTGGCATGTTTGACGTATGCCAACGACCTTGAAAAACAATTAAGTGGTGTAAATTAATTTTACCCAATAAAGATGAATTTGAATAATGGGCCGCAAATATTTACATATAAAAAGAAAAGAGACAAAATATGTAAATTTAGAAAATACGATGTGTTTAACCCGAGGTTGGATTGAGTTGTGATATAAACCTGCCCGGAACCGTCCGGCTGTCCAGTAGTCACAACAATACCTATCCAATGTGGGTGGTTAAACACGGAGCCCAAGAAAGACCCGAGGTTAGACTGAGTTGTGGCGTAAGACTGCCCGGACCCAACCGACAACAGGCAGCCACAACAATATCTGTCTAATGTGAGAGGTCGAGGCTTTAATAAGACAATTAAGGCTGAGTCAGGATTGATAGGATTAAGTAAATTGAATTAGTACTTAATCAAAATGGAACATGCTAAACTATACAGACTGATTGGGGGTTAGGTTTACAAAACACTTAACCAACTTAGCATGTTGGCTAGAAATAGAAAACCTAGTAGCGGGGGGACCCTTTTCAGCAATAACCCTACAAGGTGTATCTGGATACCCTGAACTAGGCAGGGTGGGGCACGATTACAGGGCTGACTGTAAGTGGTCAAATAGACAACGGTGGTGCGGCAGTGTAGGTTCTAACGGGGTGCGAGCGTGCACACACTCCGGCGTAGAAAAATAAGGCACTGGGCACCAGTAGTATACCTGTGCATTCTAGAATTGTGTCGGGCCTCCACCATGGGACTTGATACACCCCATGGTGGGACCAGCATAGGTAACGACAACATCGGGGGCCGTAAGACACATGTAACTATGCGAGTAGGAGCCGATCATTAGAAACGGATCTGTTCACCCTGATTATGGGGTGCCTGTTGGGAACTGGTTTATGTGGATGCAGAGATTAATATGGGGTACGATAAGTATATTCGACTCTAGACAACTTAACTTAGTTTATGTTGCTTTCCCATTTCCAGTTTATACTTATCATGCCCAATTCTTTATTCATAGACTGAATAGTCCTAGACTTACTCAGGCTTTATGTCTGGCTCTACTTTTCTTTCGTCTTATTTTCTTTCGTTTCCCCCCCAGGTCCACAGGGAGGGAATACTGCAGCTTGACCAGTTTTCTCATCCAGCTTGAAGAGAAAGAATGTATTGCTTGGATCTCTTTCGTTTTGGACTATGGCTTTGGATTGCAACTATGGGGACTTATGCAGATTACTTTTGTTTTTATGCTTCTTTAAGTTATGAAATCAAGACGGTTATGAGAATGTAATGGTTTTTGTAAGTATTGTAAGACAATTATGACATGGTTTGTGTAACACGTATTTCGTTGAAATAAAAATTGCTGTTGTTTTCCGCTGTTCAAAAATATGTGTATTTATATCTGTCTTGTGTATCTGTGACTTATACTTATAAACCTCCACCAAAATTAGGACATTCCCTTTGAGAGTGACCCTAACGGAGGTGGGGTGTTTCACTTGGTATCAGAGCATAGGTTTACCAGATAAGATAAAAAGTTTTGAAAAATTCATTTCCAAAAAGAAAAATTTAAAGAAGCATTTTTAAAGATAAAATGTTATTTTACTTTAAAAAGGCAAAGTTCCCCCAAAGCCATAGGTACTATCTTTTATCCTTCGTTTTGAATCTATCCTTTTTGTTTCAGCATGTCCGAAGAACTTAACTTGCCAGAGGGTGTACCAATACCTGGTTGGTTTAGACGATTCTTAGAAGCGAGGGCCACTCAGCCAGGTCCTACCATTCCCCCTCCCCCAGCTGTGGGAAATCATCCAGCTGTAGCAGCACCTCTTCCTCCACCTCCTCGGCGGGGTAATTCTTTTGCTAAGATATATAAAGATTTCAAAGCTATGGGAGGAAAGGACTTTCATGGAACCAAGTCCTTCCTGGCATCCAGGAATTGGCTGAAGGAAACCGAGGAATTATTCGTCATCTTTGAGGTAGAAGATAGGCAGAAGGTACAACTGGCAGTATGGCTACTTAAAGGCGAGGCTTCCTACTGGTGGGAAGTCACCAATGCAGAAAGACCAGTGGAAACATGGGAGGACTTTAGGGCAAGGTTTGAGGCTAATTTTCTCTTAGAAGCTGAAAGGAGTCTACAGTTGGAAAAATTCTTATTTCTTAAGCAAGGGAATATGACAGTCAAAGAGTATGTTAATCAGTTCGATCAGCTGGCTAGGTTCGGACTGGACCTAGTCAACACTCCGCACAAGAAGGCTCTCCGCTTTGTCAAAGGATTGAATGAGCCATTACACAGTTTGGCCATGACCAATATACCCATGGGAGCTACGTATGAAAGGCTGGTGCAGATGGCATTGCTGAACGAAGAGGATAAGGGCAAGAAGGAGACAAAGGCAGAAAGCTCTCAAGGGAAGAAAGAGGGTTTACAGCCTAAGAAAACAGACTTTAAGAAGGGTGGGAAAGACAACAAAGAGAAGAGGAAGTGTAATTTCTATGGCACAGTGGGGCACTTAGTGAAAGATTGCCGGAAAAAGAAGGCCAAGATGAATGGTGGGTGCTTTTCTTGCGGTGAGACAGGCCACATGGCTAAGGATTGCCCAAAGAAACGAGGGCAGGGGCAGAGGGCTGGATCCACCTCAGGGGCACAGGTTCATGTGCTAGAAGCGCCACCTCTGCAACAGTGAGGTATAAATACTTCTGTAGAAAGTGTAGTTTATCTTTATGATCACCCAGTTCGCACTTTATTTGATTCTGGCGCATCACACTCCTTTATTTCATCTGCTTTAGTAGAATCTCTGCACCTAGAAACTAGTATGGTAGAGGACCCCTTAATTGTTTCAAATCCAATTGGGGGCCCAGCTCATCTGTCTATGATCTGTGTGGGATTGAAAATTTCTATTCTAAGCGTAGAATTTAGATGTAGTGCCTTTGTTTTGGGCTTCTTGGGATATGGTTTGATTTTGGGCATGGATTGGCTATCCAGTAATGGTGCCATCCTTGATTGTGAGAAAAGGGTGGTTAGGCTTCCGACCCAACTCGGTAACACTCTGGAAATTACTTGTAATCCCTCGTATGCGGATATGCTTAGTTATCTTGAATCGCTAGATGCCTCTGTTGAAAGTTTGCAATCGGTTAGAGTGGTCCGGGAGTACCCGGATGTCTTCGAAGAGGTGAAGGGCTTGCCTCCGAAGCGGGAGATAGACTTCCGCATATATCTTGTAGATAATGCAAAGCCCGTTGCGTTACCCGTTAGACACATGGCTCCATGGAAAAGGAAGGAGCTCAGTAAACAGATTAAAGAGCTTCTAGAGAAGGGGTTCATTAGAAGGAGCATTTCAGAATGGGGCGCTCTAGTGGTGTTCGCTACAAAGGCGGATGGTTCACTCCGTCTGTGTGTTGATTATAGGGAGCTCAACAAGCTAACGAAAAAGAATAGGCACCGTCTCCACAGAATTGACGATTTGTTTGATCAGCTTGTAGGAGCGTCTGTTTTCTCCCAACTCGATTTGGCGACCGGTTTTGATCAGCTAAGGGTGGCTGAAGATAGCATTGATAAGACAGCATTCTAACCCCAGATGGCTTCTTTGAATGGCTTATCATGCCTTTTGGCTTGACAAACGCACCCGCTTACTTCGTGGACCTAATGAATAGGATGTTCAGAGATTTCCTCAACAAGTTCGTAGTGGTTTTCGTAGACGATATCTTGATCTTCTCAAAGAGTGAAGAGGAGCATGCCCAGCACCTAAGGATAATCATGGAAACTCTGCGAGTCCATCAGTTAAAAGCCAAATTCTCCAAATGCCACTTTTGGAGAGAGGAAGTAATGTTTCTTGGGCACATAGTATCCAAAAATGGGTTAGCTGTGGACCCTGCTAAAGTAGTAACGGTGCAGGATTAGAAGACACCAAGAAACGCAACTGAGGTCCGAAGTTTTCTAGGGCTAGCAGGTTTCTACCGAAAATTCATAAGGGATTTTGCGAAAATCTCAGCTCCGCTCACAAGGTTGACCAAGAAGAATCTAGTGTTCAATTGGGACTTGGATTGCGAGTTTGCTTTCCAACGACTAAAAAGGGCTTTTACAACAGCCCCAGTTTTGATGTTGCCAGATGGAAGCAAGATGTTCACAGTTTGTACAGATGCATATGGGACAGGTCTAGGCGCTGTCTTAATGCAAGAAGGAAGGGTAGTAGCTTATGGCGGAAGACAATTGAAAGTTCATGAAAAGAACTACCCGACCCACGATCTTGAGTTAGCCGCCATCGTCTTTGCACTCAAGTCTTGGCGACACTATCTCCTAGGTTAGAAGTTTGAACTTTACACTGACCATAAATCATTGAAATATCTTTTCTCGTAGAAAGATCTTAACTTGAGGCAACAGAGATGGATGGAGTTTCTTGCCTCGTACGATTTCGAGATCTCCTACACTCCGGGCAAAGGCAACGTAGTGGCAGACGCGTTGAGCCGAACCTAAGCCCGCTGTGTGTTGAAAGACAAAGCCTAGAGTTTATAGCCAGCTTTGACTTTAGGCCCTCCTCCGATTTTGTACCGGGCTTGCTAGCATCTCTCGAAGTACGCCCGACTTTAGTGGACTCAATAGGGACAACACGCGAAGACCCTCAACTTGTGGAGACAATTGATATGCTAATTAGGGGTGAGACTTCAAGTCACCTCAGCAGATACTCCATCGACGATAAGGGTTGGGTAAGGCGAGACGGAAGACTATGCGTCCCACAGACAAGGGATTTGGTAAAGACAGTTCTCGAGGAAGCACATCACTCCAAGATGACGATACACCCAGGCGGAGATAAAATGTACAAGGACATAAAGAGAACTTTCTTTTGGAATGGCATGAAGAAGGACGTGGCAGATTTCGTTTCTAAGTGTATGGTGTGCCAACAGGTTAAAGCGGAACAGAAAAAGCCTGGCGGTCTGCTCCATCCTCTAGAGGTCCCGCAGTGGAAGTGGGATAGCATCTCAAAGGACTTCATTGATGGGCTGCCTAGGTCTAGAAGAGGCAACACTAGCATTTGGGTAATAGTGGATAGGCTTACTAAAAGCGCCCACTTTTAACCTGTCAAAAATAAAAGAACTGCCTCATCCCTAGCATCTCTTTACCTCAAGGAAATTGTTCGACTCCATGGAATACCCTCCATCATTGTTAATGATCGAGACCCTATCTTCAGAAGTGAGTTTTGGCGGAGTCTGCAAGAAGCGGTAGGCACACAGTTATGCTTGAGCACAACCTATCACCCCTAAACCGACGACCAAACGGAAAGAGTGAACAGAGTTTTGGAGGATCTTTTAACACTGTGCGTCCTTGACTTCGGAGGGACGTGGGAAGACCATCTTCCTTTGGTGGAATTTTCCTACAACAACAGCTACCAAGCCACCATCGGAATGGCGCCCTTCGAAGCTTTATATGGAAGACAGTGCCGATCGCCCACTTGTTGGTGGGAGTCTACTGATAAACTCATACTTGGGCCAGATATGATCCGAGAGACTTTAGAAAAAGTAGACTTAATACAGAGAAGAATGAAGACAACCCAAGACAGACAAAAATCCTACGCCGATAAGAGGAGGACCGACCTTGAATTTGAGGTTTAGGACAGAGTTTTTCTTAAGGTATCTCCGCTAAGGAACATTGTTCGTTTTGGAACCATAGGGAAGCTAGCACCAAGGTTCGTAGGGCCATTTCCTATCATCGAGAAAATTGGGAAAATGGCCTATAGATTAGAGCTACCCGAAAAGCTGGCCGGAATTCACAACGTCTTTCACGTTTCGCACCTCCGAAAATGTCTACATGAATCTGCTGAAGTGGTAGAGCCAAGTATCCTAGAAGAAGCTGAAGTGGAACGCGAAGCAACCGTAAGGAAAGTTCCAACCCGCATATTAGGAACGGAAGTGAAGAAGCTACGCAACCGCGAAATCAAGCGCGTCAAAGTTCAGTGGAGCGACGCCAAGGGAGACGCAACTTGGGAAACTAAAGCTAGAATACGCGCTGCCTACCTTTTTCTTTTCGAGGGTACATCTTTGATCTTTCTTAAGTTGCGCTTTTATCTATCTTTTTAGGTATATCTCCTCGACCTTTTCTTTTAGGTAGAAACTCTTTGGATGAAAACATGTAATTGAAACATGTTATGGATGATGGTTGCAAGTGGTTGCAAGTGATTGCTAGTGGTTGCTCGTGGTTGCATATACACACACAATTTAGGTTTTAGATCGGCTTAGTCACTTCATGTTGCATGTGCATATATGTATTTATATTTGTATATGGTTGAAGTTTAATGTGTTGCCATATGGATGTTGCATTTATATGTGAATGATTGTGCACCCATGTAAAATCATGAATAGGAAAATTTGCATACATAATGGATTCATGACACTTACATAATTTGCATTAAGGCGGTCAACTGAATCAGTAGACCAACTGATTTTGCATTAGATAAGTACATGTACACACACTTCGCATATGATCATGAAGCATTAGAAGTCTTTTAAGGACAATGGATGCTCGTGTTTGATGGATAAGTAGATGGATGTTTAGATGTAAAGATATACATTCTTCCTAACTTGAAGATTTCGGGGACGCAATCCTTTTAAGTGGGGGAGAATGTAACACCCCGTGAATTGTATAACGTTAAACTTCACGAATTAGAGTATAATTAATTATAAATGATGAAATCAAGGGAAGTGGGTTATGCCATTGCGTTCGTCTCAAAATTCTGCTTGAGATAGAGCTCAAGTTTGCGTAAAACGGATATCGTATGAAGAAGATATGGATGAACGAAGTTGGACGAAAAACCAGAAAACGGGTCAGAATGCACTGGCGCACTTGGGAAGTGCGCCAGAACAGAAATGAACTGGCGCAATTGGGAAGTGCGCCAGTACATTTTTAGCCTGGCGCACCTGCCAAGTGCGCCCAAGTCAGAATGACTTGCTGGTTAGGTCTTGGCTGACCTGATCAGGGTCTGGTCGAATTCTTATGCTTGGCTGAGTCACTAGGGCTTACGTGTCACCTTTTGAGTGGCTCTTTGAACTTTGTATGGTCTAGATTCCTCCTATCTTCATCCGACGGCTCAAAACAATTTAAAATTCTATAAATACAACTCAAACCTAACCCTAAACTCACACAAATAATAGAATACAATAGCCGTCATGCTGCTGGAGAGGAACTAGGAATGGCCGTCAATTAGAAACCCTAGAGACAAGCCAACAAGCCTAAGAGACAATTCAAAAGCTTAAAGCATCGACAACTAAATCAAAACAACGCCTACAACAAAGGATAGCATCTCCAAATTCAGAATCCAGATTCCTGAATTGAAGATTCGTCATACGTTGTAAGTAGAGTGCTATTCCGATGTGAATAAATAATTGTGTTTTGATTTGTGTAAAATGCGAAATAGAATTGTATTTGATTTGTGGTGATAATAATTCATATTTGAATGTTGCTTTGATTCTAAACGATTTGGGATGCTGTGGTATAACGATTGGATATTTGCAAGTATGTGATTCATGTTGAAAGTTAACAACTACATGTTTGTGGTAGTTTATTTGAGATTCATGCAAGTATATGATTCACTATTATGCCAACATAATATATATTATATTCACTTTTAGTGTAGTTGGATCCATTTGGGTATTATGGCTTATGTGAATTTATGTTGGAATTGGCACCATGATTCAAGTGTAAAACCATACTTTTGTATTAGAGACAAAAGTAAACATCTTTGTGAACTTGTGTTGACTCTATGAACATGACTAGACTATGTTTGGTGTTATGCCTAATTGGGAAACATGTTTTAGGCCTATATTGTATCAAAAATCATATGATAATATATGTGACACATAGCTAAGTTAGATTTACATTGCAATTGCAAGTTTGCATGAATAGATTAAAAACCATGATTTCATGTTTAGGTATATTTATGCCATGATTATATGAATAGATTAAAAACCATGATTTCATGTTTAGGTATATTTATGCCATGATTATATGAATAGATCAAAAACCATGATTTCATGTTTAGGTATGTTTATGCCATGACTATATGCTATTACAATGCAAGTTCACAAATGCCAAATTTATGTTAATTAGTTCGCTATGTTGCAAGTTCATGCGTTCACACTCCCCTTTTTATGTTACTTAGAATATATAAACACCATGTTCTAAGCCTCCCCTTTTTCATGTGGCTAAGTTGGGTTTAAATGTTAAACCCAACATATGTTATATTGTAGCGAACGTATAAAACGGGGGTAGTGACGTTTGGGTAAAAATATAAAACATATGTATTGGCATGTTTGACGCATGCCAACGACCTTGAAAAACAATAAAGTGGTGTAAATTAATTTTACTCAATAAAGATGAATTTGAATAATGGGCCGCAAATATATACATATAAAAAGAAAAGAGACAAAATATGTAAATTTAGAAAATACGATGTGTTTAACCCGAGGTTGGATTGAGTTGTGATATAAACCTGCCCGGAACCGCCCGGCTGTCCAGTAGTCACAACAATACCTATCCAATGTGGGTGGTTAAACACGGAGCCCAAGAAAGACCCGAGGTTAGACTAAGTTATGGCGTAAGACTGCCCGGACCCAACCGGCAACAGGCAGCCACAACAATATCTGTCTAATGTGAGAGGTCGAGGCTTTAATAAGACAATTAAGGCTGAGTCAGGATTGATAGGATTAAGTAAATGGAATTAATACTTACTCAAAATGGAACGTGCTAAACTATACAGACTGATTGGGGGTTAGGTTTACAAAACACTTAACCAACTTAGCATGTTGGCTAGAAATAGAAAACCTAGTTGCGGGGGGACCCTTTTCAGCAGTAACCCTACAAGGTGTATCAGGATACCCTGAACTAGGCAGGGTGGGGCACGATTACTGGGCTGACTGTAAGAGGTCAAATCGACGGCGGTGGTGCGGCAGTGTAGGTTCTAACAGGGTGCGGGCGTGCACACACTCCAGCGCAGAAAAATAAGGCACTGGGCACCAGTAGTATACCTGTGCATTCTAGAATTGTGTCGGGCCACCACCATGGGACTTGATACACCCCATGGTGGGACCAGCATAGGTAACTACAACATCAGGGGCCGTAAGACACATGTAACTATGCGAGTAGGAGCCGATCATTAGAAACGGATCACTTCACCCTGATTATGGGGTGCCTGTTGGGAACTGGTTTATGTGGATGCAGAGATTAATATGGGGTATGATAAGTATATTCGACTCTAGACAACTTAACTTAGTTTATGGTGCTTTCCCATTTCCAGTTTATACTTATCATGCCCAATTGTTTATTCATAGACTGAATAGTCCTAGACTTACTCAGGCTTTATGTCTGACTCTACTTTTCTTTCATCTTCTTTTCTTTCTTCCCCCCCCCCCCCCAGGTCCACAGGGAGGTAATACCGCAGCTTGACCAGTTTTCACATCCAGCTTGAAGAGAAAGAATGTATTGCTTGGATCTCTTTCGTTTTGGACTATGGCTTTGGATTGCAACTATGGGGACTTATGCAGTTTACTTTTGTTTTTATGCTCCTTTAAGTTATGAAATCAAGGCAGTTATGAGAATGTAATGGTTTTTGGAAGTATTGTAAGACAATTATGACATGGTTTGTGTAACACGTATTTCATTGAAATAAAAATTGCTGTTGTTTTCCGCTATTCAAAAATATGTGTATTTATATCTGTCTTGTGTATATATGACTTATACTTATAAACCTCCACCAAAATTAGGGCATTCCCTTTGAGAGTGACCCTAACGGAGGTGGGGTGTTTCATAGATACTGATCAAGTTGGAGAAATTGAAGACCGTGGATCTTTATAAAACGGTAGAATTACTTAAAATCTCAGGTTTAGCGGCCAGAGATATACTATAATTCTATCGTGGTTGAAATCGATAGATTTGCAAGGACTACTCGCTACTGATCCATAGGGTGATTCCTATGATGTGGTAGGAGGGTACCTTCGGTTCATCGTGTTCCTGGATGAGTTGTATGGACGAATGTCCGATAGAGTATTTTCAAAAGATCATGTACATTAATTTTTATAGACGTATTTCTGTTGGTGGAGAGAAGACACCTTCTCTTAGCTAACACCCAGTATATTTTTTGTGGACGTTAATTAGTGATTTGATGAATATGATAATGTGGCGTTCAAAGTAAATGGTGGCCAGATGTTCTTAAGGTGAATTCTAACCTCAAGCCTCACAACCGAGAAATGACAAAAATCGGGCAAGCAGCATGGCTAAGTGGGATCGCTCCCATTAGGGTGTATAATCACCTATCTAGAGAATTTTCATTTCCTTCTTTAATCTGTCGATGTTATCCCTTTCGGGAAATGGTTGCCGATCTCAACCGTTGGTGATATACATTCGATACACTCAAGCGAAATGAGTGGTGGGTCATGTGTGGCTGGTTGTAGGATGTTCTTATTGAACCCAGTGCATTCCCCTCTAGAGATACACTATAGGCAGGTGGTTCCATACCTTGTCATAGTTAGAATCCAATCTCCAATAAGCTCCTGCGGTTTTGATTGTATGATATATATATTGAGCGTGAGATGCAAGCGTTCCGCTGGATTGCTATTTATTTGTATTTAGACACTATTAAAATATTATAAGATATACGTATGATTTCAAAATGTTTTGGGTTATCGTAAGGTAAAAACCGTCCATGTAAATGTGTGGATTTGGTCTTCCGATTATCCTTTTAATTCAGAAAAGATTTGTTTAACTCTAAAAATCAAGTTGGATTTTGTTTATAAACTTAGTGGGTTTCTCACTCTGGTTCACCAGACTGATCCGGAGTTTATAAATGCTCGGGTTAAACCGGGTTTTACTAGTTCAGGTTATTGGATACTACAAAGTTCAAAAGACGTGCTGGAGGAGTTCAGAAATATTAGTTACTATTCCGCCATATATGAGGACATGATATTATAATTGTCTAAATATGTTGATGTACTTTGATGATTGTAAGTTTTATTTCAAGCTCCCAATAAAGATTATTTCTATATTTTATTTTGTTCCACTGCGATGTGAGACTCTAATTCTGTTGTCTTGTTATTCAACTTCTTTCCTCTATTCTAATATTTCTTTCTTATCTTCTTCTCATCCTGTAACTTCTTCCTATTCACATCTAGGTTTCCAGTAAAATTTGAAATGACTGGTGTTGTTTAGTCAGTTCAAAGGGTACCGGAAAATTGAGTCATCACATTTGGTATCAGAGTAATGGTTTAGTAATAACCTTGGCTCTGTGGCGTAACTCGATAGAGATGGGGTTGGTAATACCCTAGATTGAGTTTGATTGTGTATATATGAGAGTGCATATTTGTAGATTTTATATAAAAATGTTTTATATTGTGTTATTGGATCTGTTTGATATTAAACTGGCATTGTAACAACCCAGGAATTCAGAACCAAATTAAAAATTTTAATTTAGCTATTTTAATGGATTTTCAATATTTAAAATGATTTATTTTAAATAATAACGACAAAATATTTATTTAAATTGAAGTTAGAAAATATATAATTAGTTTAATTATAAAAGGAGTTTGAAATGGCGCGGTAGTTTGAAAATTTGATTTTTAAATTTTAATTGAATGTACAGAATTCAAAATAAATCGGATTTCTATAAAACCAGAAATATTTGAATCTGTTTAACAATATCTTTCCAACGAATGTAAGAAACTGAGATTTCACTTAATAAATTAAAAGTTATGTCCAGTTTAAAATTTAAAATAGTCACTTTGGAATTTTTATATATTTTAAATAATATATAGCCCTTAAAAACAACCATTTTGCAAACGACCTCCGTTTCCGACGAAACCACTTTGGTTGGATCCGGAATGTTAAATTATTTCTAGATTCCAATTTTCATAATTATTGGAATAAATATGTGAGCGTGGTGAATTTAAACATGTTTGGTAATCTTAGTTTGAATTTAATCGACTGGAAAATGACCATTTTTCAAACGGTCTCAAAATTCAATGAAATTAGTTTTGTTAGGACCGTATCATCAAAACATAGTTAGATTTATTTTTCTGGAATTTTTGGAGTCAGTATGTAGCCCCGGTAAATTAAAATGTTCATTTAAATTTAATGTATATTAATTTATATTTAAATCTTGATAAAAACTGACCAGAACAATCGTATTGGCTTACAAAACACATCCCATTGTGACCGAAATGGGGGTATTTGGTTTGGGGCGACATTCGTTGGGTCTCGTTTGCAGTTCGAACACAAATATTCACAACAAAATAGTTAATTGAATAAAATATCATAAAATAGTTGGTATAAAGGGGCATCAACTAAACCCTAGACCCTGTTTTATTTCTGCACCGCCAGGAGGTTTTCAACGACGGATTCCTTTAGATTTTTATCCTCAAGCTTCGATCCATCTACTCAATAATCTGAAAAAGTTATAGAAATTTTTTGAAGAGGATCTCGAGATCTTTGATTCCATGCGGCATTGATGGAAAACCGTTGCCAAAATCGCTCGAATTCTCTACCCGAAGGGCCCACGCTCACACCTGAATTCAGAGGGACCACGGCCACCGAGTTCGCCCTAGTTGCTGGCGCCAGGAGAGGAGTTGAAGCGCTTCACGTGATGTACTCAGATCTTGTTACGGCAAAGTGTGGCGATGGCAATTTCCAGCCCTAGCCGACGTGTTTTCTTCAAATGGGTTTACGCGATACAGTGTATACGATGGGAAGAAAAAAGTGGTCGGCCAAAATTTTCCAAATAATTAATATAAATAATTATAATTAAGGATTTAATTATCGTTAAAATTGTGAGGACTAAAACATTAATATCTTATTCATGTGCGGTCTGAATTCAGTGATTTCAGAAGCGTTGTAATCGTCTTGAAGATATTTACACAATGGAACTGACGAGAAAAAAAATGGAGTAGATTAGAATTTTTGGAAAATTCAAATCCAGCGGTACAGAAACTCAAAAATAAAAGAATAGAGGAGTGGAAACGAATGTGAGAACTCCTTCTCACTCAATTTATTTTACTGTTAAATATATCCTAGGTTGCAGACGGGGCTTAGTAGCTCCTGACACTATTTATTGTACAAACCATGGATGTTTGTTTGGATTGAATTATGGTGAATTGACTGTATTGTGTTTATGGAAAGAATGAACTATATAAAATATTCATGTATTGAATAAAATGTTTGAACAATAAAAATTACATTTTTATTGAATATATAAACTATATAAAATAGCCGAGTGTTGAAATAAATATTTTATTGTTAAAAATATAATTTTTAGCGTGTATGTGAAAGGCATAAAATTCTCCTGAAATGAAAATAAATATTCATTTACAAATCGGACGATTTGTTTATGTACACCCATTTAACTGACATTAATTGGGATGATAATTTTACACATCGCCCAACAACACAACTTAACTCAGTATTTGTTGGTTGAAACCCCACACGGGTATTAAAATGATATTTGACATACACTAATCCCAATTGTTTAGTTGTGTGTCAATCGATTGGTTGACAGACTGTGTAAACGTTAATTAATTATATTTAATGCTTATGCAGTTGTGTAATGCAATCTGGATGATGGTTGATTGTGTATCATTATTGTTGTGTACATGTGATGTATGAAATTCATATAAATAACACTATATGGTAATTGATTGTGTCTGATTCCAATTCAGGAATAAAGAATATTTTATAATAAAGAATATTTTAAAATAATATTCAGTAAGGGATTAAAATGTGAATTTGATGTCCGATTTAGGATAGACACGAAAATATTGAAATGTGTGAAGCTGTATTGATTAGTTATGCGCCATTTTAATGCGAACGATATTTATATCGATTTTATTCATTTTTATAATGAGTATCGAAAAGGAATTGATTTCAAAATCTGATATTTTGAAAATATTATCATTTAAATATAATAATGATAAGGATTATTCAATTTTGATTTAAAATTAAATTGAAGGTGGGAATCGTTTTTTTAAATGAATTTATAAAATACATTTTTAACGATACACATAAATATATATATATATATATACATATATATATATATATATTAATGGCTTGAATAGAACGCGCTGCACTGTGACTGTTAGCGAATTTCAACCATTGACTTCGAATTGACATTACAGAGATCCGACCGTCGGATTCTCCGAAAATAGGAACTGTTGCGTTTGTATCGAAAAGAGCTTTCCAATGAATATAAGAGGTTTGAAATCTAATGGTTGGATTTGGAATTATGTCCAAATCAAATTTGGAAAAGGTCGCCATGGATGCAGTTCGGTGGCCGTTATTTGAAACCGACTGTACGTGCCTTGATAAAATTATTAATAATATTAATAACTTGTGTAAAATCATAATAAGTGATTTGGGAAGAGTTTGGATGAAATATTCCACATTTGTAAAGATAAAAATACATTTTTATCAAAATGAACTATTTAATAACTAGAATGAGAATCCAATGTTTTTAAATAAATAAATTGGATTTGTGAATGGGTTTAATCTAACCAGAAATTTCCAATCTATAAATTGGAGTGGATTCGAATAGAAATCATCTTTGGGATATTTCGATTTTGGATTCCGTGACTATTTTATTTTTAAACCTGGAAATTCTAAACCAGTTTAAAATTTTATTTTGGCAATTTTAGCGAATTTTGAATACTTGAAATAGATTATTTTAAATAATATCGACGAGAAATTTATTTTGAATATAATTCGAACGAATATATTTATATGCGTCGTCGTTAGAATATAAATATTTATATATAATTATAAATAGAATTGAAAATGGCGCGGTAGTTCGATAATTCGATTTCAAACTTCAATTGAATGTACCGGGTGCAAAACAATCCGGATTTTAGTGAAACCAAAAACATTAGGATCTAATTGATGATATCTTTCCAACGAATCCAAAAAATTGAAATTTCATAGCGGGGATCAAAAGATATGTCCAGTTGAAAATTCTGAATAGTCGCTGTGGAATTCAGGCCCTTAAAAAATGGGAATTTTGCAAACGACCTCGGATTTCGACGAAACCACTTTTGTTGGATCCGTAGTGTCAAATTATTGGTAGATTCCAAATTTCATAATTTTTCGAATCAATATGTGAGCATGGCAAAGGAAAACGTGTTTGATCAGTTTCAGTTGATTTTAATCGACTGGAAATTGGCCATTTTTCCAGCGGTCTCGGAATTCGACGAAACTAGTTTTGTTAGGACCGTATCGTCAATACGAAGCTAGAAAATATTTTTATGGAATTTTTTGAGTTAGTATGTGACCCCGGTAAATTGAAATGCGCGTTAAAATTCAATAAATAGTGTTATATTTTGATTTTGACGGAAACTGATCGAAACGATCGAATCAGCCTACGATACATATCCCATTGTGTTCGGAATGGGGGTAATTAGCTATGGACGACAGGCGGTGGGCCTCGTTTAGAGGTCGTATGTAAAAGTCAACTTTTTGAAATTAAATAAAAAAAATATAATATCTCCCCCTATTACCCCCTGCCCCCCCCGATTGAATCAGAAAATCATTCGAAAGAAAAAAATTAAGAAGAAGGACGGGTCGGAGCAGCCGCCGCTCCTCCTCCTTGAGTGCCGCCGCACCCTTCATCGAGCATCCTCCTCCTCCATCATCCCCCGCCCCGTTCTCTCCTCCCTCCATCTCGACCTCGCGAAGAACTCCACGTCCACCGCACCTCTTCCACAGCCAAACCCGCCGTCGACCCCCAGGGCGCCACCCACCTGACCTCCTCCGACCGCTCCACCATCCTCCTCCGCCTCCAACACCGCCTTAGCACCCCTCTTCCCTCTTTAGGCAGAAAAATGTGAGTTTTTATTTATTTATTTTGTTATGTAATTAGTGGCATTTAACTTAGTAATAAAATTAGGATTTTTATTCATAGGGCTTTGCATTAAAAATCTGATTTTATTTGACTTTGTTTGGAAAATATAATTTTTGATAGCTTTTAAAAGATTTGATTTTTAAACTATAAAAGATTTGATTTTTAAACTATGAAGGAATTTGATTTTTAACTTTTAAAAAATTTGATTTTTAAATATGAAAAGACGATATTTTTAAATATGAAAAGACGATATTTTTAAATATGAAAAGACGATATTTTTAAATATGAAAAGATGATATTTTTATATGAGTAGTGAAGAAAAAAATATGATTTTTACTTCGAGAAAAATATAATTTTTATATTATATTTGAAAAGGCGAAATCTTTAAAATTGAAAAGGCGAAATCTTTATATAGAGAATAGCAAAGTAAAAATTCGATTATTATAGATTGAATAACAAAGTAAAAATTCGATTTTTATATATTGAACAGCAAAGTAAAATTAAATTCGATTTTTATATATTGAATAGCGAAGTAAAAATTCGATTTTTATATATTGAATAGCAAAGTAAAAAATTTGATTTTTATATATTGAATAACAAAGTAAAAATTCGATTTTTATATATTGAATAACAAAGTAAAAATTCGATTTTTATATTTTGAACAGCAAAGTAAAAATTCGATTTTTATATATTGAATAGCAAAGTAAAAATTCGATTTTTATATATTGAATAGCGAAGTAAAAATTCGATTTTTACATATGTAGAGAATACGGGCGGAGAAAGTGAAGAAAGGCGAGAACGATGAAGATTTTTATAAATGAAGTGTCGTGGAGTTGGATAGCTATTGGTGAGAATTTCTCACTCTTCAATTTCTTTTCTAGTTATATATATATACTAGGATGCAGATGGTGTTTAGTAGCACCCGACACAATCGTCCACAGACCATGGACTTGTTTGTTTGGTTGCATAAATTAGTTAGATGATTTGATTTGAATTTGGTTGTTTTGTGAATTTGATTGATGTGTGAATGGCGTGGGCCTTCACTAGACTGGGGAAAAGGCTAGGCCTCGTCCCGTTTCTAGTATCGTGCCGTTATGCCGCCGGAATTTTCTAAAATAAATTAGAAAAATAAAAATATCATTTTATTGAATAAATGAACTGAATAGAATATTCATTGGTTGAATAAAATGTTTTATCGATAAAAATATAATTTTTAACGTGAAAGTGAATAAATAAACATTTATAAACAAATCGGCCGATTTGTTTATATACACTGATTTGACTGATATTGACTGGGTCGATAAATTTTACACATCGCCCAACTGCACAAATAAAATCTGTGTTTGATTGTTTGAAACCCCACATGGGTGTTGGGATGAAATTTGAAGTTCACTCATCCTGATTGATTAAATATGTCGATCGATTGATTGACAGGCTGTTATAAGCGTTAGATATCTATATTTGATGCTTATACAGCGTAGTGCACTTTGGTTGATGGTTGATTATTTTTCAATGCTATTATATACGTGTTACGTATGAAAATCCATATAATTAATATTATATGGTGATTGATTGGGCCTCATTCCAATTTAGAAAATAAAGAATATTATAAAATAAAGGTTCATGTGTTGACTGTACTCATCCGTTGAGATTAGTCATGTGTTGAACGAAGTATTTTAACAATAAAATTTATATCTTTATCACTATAAAATAAAGGTTCATGTGTTGACTGTACTCATCCGTTGAGATTAGTCATGTGTTGAACGAAATATTTTAACAATAAAATTTACATCTTTATCATATATGAAAATAGAAACTAACTGGAAAATAGATGAGGTGAGTGGTCTCCTGAATATTGATCTGATGTTGGTTTCGGCCTTCGGGGTTAATATTCAGGGAATCGTTCTCTTACTGATTTACAGTTGGAGTCTGATTTAATATCAAACGATAGATACCTTAATTTTCATAAAATATATTAAATAACAAAAATAGTCATACGTGGATAGTACTCATTCGCTGAGATTAGTTGTGTGTTGACAAAAATATAGATTCACATACTGAATAAAATATATATTCATTTGTTGAATAGAATAACGAATTTATTGAAATATATAAAGCCGTGTTGATTAGAGATGCGCTATTTTGACGTGAAAGATATTTATATCGATTATATTCGTTTTTAAATTTGAATTGAATCGAATCGAAAACCAATTTGAATCGATTTGAATAGAAAACGAATTTGAATTGAATCGAATCGAAAACCAATTTGAATTGATTTGAATAGAAAACGAATTTGAATTGAATCGAATCGAATCGAAAACCAATTTGAATTGATTTGAATAGAAAACGAATTTGAATTGAATTGAATCGAAAACCAATTTGAATTGATTTGAATAGAAAACGAATTTGAATTGAATCGAATCGAAAACCAATTTGAATTGATTTGAATAGAAAACTAATTTGAATTGAATCGAATCGAAAACCAATTTGAATTGATTTGAATAGAAAACGAATTTGAATTGAATCGAATCGAAAACCAATTTGAATTGATTTGAATAGAAAACGAATTTGAATTGAATCGAATTGAAAACCGATTTGAATTGATTTGAATAGAAAACGAATTTGAATTGAATCGAATCGAAAACTAATTTGAATTGAATTGAATAGAAAACGAATTTGAATTGAATCGAATAGAAAACGAATTTGAATTGATTTGAATAGAAAACCAATTTGAATTCAAATTGAATTGAAAATGAATTCGAATTGAATTAAAAACGAATTTGAACCGAATTGAATTGAAAACAAATTGAATTGAAAACGAATTGAAATGAATTCAAATTGAATTGAAATTTGAATTGAATAGAAATGTATTTTAAAACGAATTTATAAGGAAAATTCAATTTTGATTTGAATTGAAATGGAAGTTGAGATTGTTTTTTAAACGAATTCAAAACTATTTATTAAATTCGTTTAAAAATAGAATCGATGAAATATGTATTATATATATTATATATATAATATAATATAATGGCCTGAATAGAACGTGCCGCGCTGCGGCAGTTCATGAATTTCGACCATTTATTTCAAACAGACATTACGGGAGATCTGACCGTCGGATTCTCCTAAAACCGGAACCGTTGGGTTCGTATCGAAAAGAGCTTTCTAACGAATATTAGAAATTTGAAATTTAACGGTTGGGTTTGGAGATACATCCAAATCAAATTCGAAAAAGGTCGTTGTAAGTGCAGTTCGATGGCCGTTGATGGAAATCGACAGTACGGGCCTTGATAAAATTATTAAAAATAGTAATAATTTGTGTAAAATCATAAGAAATGATTTGGGAAAAATTGGGATGAAAAACTCCATATTTGAAAGGATAAAAATAGATTTTTATCGAAAAGAACTAGTTTTGAACTAAAATTAGAACCCATTTATTTTTAAATAAATAAATTGGATTTGAAATGGGTTTTAAATAGAATTGATTTGTGGGTTTATCGTGAAAGGTGTTTTTAAATAACACTTATTCTTTAACCCGATAATAAATAGAATTTGATTTGGGTTTGTCGTGAACTGTGTTTTAAAATACATTAGTTCTTTAACCCTGAAAAAGAAGTTTTAATGAATCCACAATTCAATTGAAATGTGGAATTAAATTATCAAATATAGAAAGTGAGCGAGAATGGAGTATTACCAGTTTTGCTCCAAAGCGATAGTTAAATCTTTAATTAGATTAGAACGTGAAATGGTAATTAATTTTACCGATAACACCACGGTGATAGATATGGAGTATTACCAGTTTTGCTTCATGGGATGAATAGGTTGGGATTGGGAAATAAAATAAATAATTACTTCGGTGTGGTTCGCTAATCTCGACTAGTTTGGAAAACCATAATTTGGTTTGAAACGACATCCAAAGGAAGATTAAAGGATAAATTTTAAAGAATTTATCTTGGATAAAATTAATGGGAACTTTTCCCTGAGAATATGAATTGAAATGAGGCGTATGTTGTGTTTGTGTAACATTCGTTTTAATATACGCGGGTTGTTCGGAAAGGTCGGGTTTACACCCATTCTGAATAATCGATTCGACGATATGTCGAAGATGAAGACGGTGGTTGAAGACCGTAAGTCTTCACATCGTTTGGATAAGTACTGACGATCCTGATTGGGCAGTACACCCAAGAGGATGGAAATAGTTGGTGGTCGTCCAGACGTACTTGGAGATGGATGGATATGCGAGGAAAGTGCCTCCGGTTTCGTTCAGACCCAGAACGAACTTGTAAGTGGATTGTGTGTCTGACATTGGATTTTATTCTGTGTTGATTGATTTCTATTAAATATACATCTGTTTAGCGGCGGAGAATTTATTCTTTTGCTTAACGCCCTTCTCTGAGACGTACGAGCTCAGAGGTTGTATATCGATGGACATCAGTCGCATGGCATGAATTGCATGTGTGGCATGCTAAGATGCAATGATCAAGGCTTTTGTTGAAAAGCAGAGTCTTGTGGTTGATGATCAAAGCACGGCCTATGTGGCAGCTTTGTGTATAACATGAATTCGCGAGCCTCACACCTCGGTATGAGTTAAAAACGGGATACGGACTGCAGGGAGAGCACGACGTTTCTTTCTAGCTTTGGTGGTGTCAGTGACTTACCAGCCCTGACATTTATATACTTTTCACCTATGTGGTTGTTGGATGAGGCGCCTCGATTTTAGGTCTGTAAGGACCGGGAAACGTGTGTTCAGGAATAAATAATCCTCTAACGTAAGTGAGGACCGGCCCTGAAGCATCCAGGGGTTACCCAGAGTGTGTAGTCCCGAGGCATTTGCTAGAGTGTCTCGAAAGCGGGAGAGGAGCTTGCCCCTTGCCTCGACTCATGACGGAAATCCAATTTCCGATACGAGATATTTCGGATTTATTTGTAGAGCCTAGTATGGCGACAGAGTAGCATGGGATGCTATGCCGTCTATGATTCATATTTATGATTGAAAATGTTTTGACACTATACACTTATTATAGTATCAAATGATTTGTTTAAAATGTACCAAGCATGTTTGGATGTTATAAGGTAAAACCCTATCCTCCGGCTTGCGTTGCATTTTGTGATGGTACCTGGGTCTTATAATAGCTTCATTTTTCAAAAAAGCATTGCGCTGTTTATTCTATGCACTGGTATTCTTGGGAGGAAACCCGTTCCGTGTTATACGGCATGGTCCCTTGAATTACTCTCTTTTAAAGTAAAGTTTTAAATAACTGTTTTAGTTCTCACACCAGTCACATGACTGACTTGGAGTTTATTGTTTTAACCTAAACTCTAGGTGCCCTTATTTTCAACACGGGCAGCTAGTAGTTTTGGTTTTGCAGATTTATATTCACAGGATCCTGGTTTACAGCTGGAATGATATCCGGAAAGCTCTGTATCCGTATATCACCTTCAGTTGTGCTTTGTATTATTTTCCGCTGCTATGTAATTTATTGTAATCTCTGATATACATCGTATGTAATTTATTCATTTGTACTCTGTATATTCTTGTATCTGATGGAATTGTTGTAATAGCAATGAAATGTTCTTCCGTCTGCATTCTGATTTGTCCTGTACTCAAACGTTTAGGGGTTTCGAACGGTCTAGATCGGTTTAACGACTGATTCGGATCGAGCGAAATTCCCGGCCGTCACATTTGGTATCAGAGCCAGGTTTACAGAGCTCGAGAACAAGACACATTAGAAACATACGAAAGAATTCATCAGATATTGGATTTGCAATATCCAATTAGAATGACTCGTTAGAGATAGGATCAGTAGTATCCTAGAACGAGTGTGAAGAGTATATTTTTCAAATGGAAACAATTTTGTTTTGAAATTTAAACCATTTTAAACATATTTGATTATTTATTTATTTTGAATTTGGACAATCTAGTATATAAAGGTTTTGCATATACGCGTCATGAACGTATATTCGAAGTTTTAATATATTAGATAGATATAGAGTCACACTCTAGTCGCCCGGACATGGTCCTGATGATGAAGTATACCATCACCAGTATTTATTTTTGAGGGACGAAGGTGTGATATCTATATATTTCCATTAGATTGGTGTGAGAACCAAAACTAATATAGCTAGAACACATTGTTGTGAATTGGCATCAAAAACATGATTTTCTGTATATGTATCAAAATTATGAATTTGAAACGTTAATCCACTAATTGATTGATGTTTGTGTTGGTTGTTTAGTTGTTTGATAATTTTGAACCATTATGCCTAATTGCATCAAATATTGAATTGTATTGAAAATTAGTTGCATTTGCTTGCATATACATATACTTACATGGAACAGGTCATAGCAAGGAGGCTAGAGCCGAAGAATAAAATTTGTTTGCCTGACAAATAGGTACATGTTTACTACATAATTTTCTATTTTGTTTGGGTGATGATGATTTTATGAGCCTATTGGCTAGCCGCTTGGCTTTTTCTTTTTCTTTTTGAGATCAGAAGGCCTGTATGGCAATTTCGGGATTTTCCCGTGGCTCCCGGTGCAGGGGAGGTTATGGCGAAATTTTTCGAAAATTTAGGGTGTTAGCCAAATTTTTGAATATTTGACAATTCTCATAAACTGAAAAGTTGGAGAATGGAAGCCAAATCGAACGTGGAGCTGATTAATCAAACCACTTTCGACTTTGTTACTTTTCGGGGACGAAAAGTTTTAAGTGGGGGAGATTGTAATAACCCGGAAATTCTGAACCAGTTTAAAATTTTATTTTGGCAATTTTAGCGAATTTTGAATATTTAAAATAGATTATTTTAAATAATATCAACGAGGAATTTATTTTGAATATAATTCGAACGAATATATTTATATGCGTCGTTGTTAGAATATAAATATTTATATATAATTATAAATAGAATTGAAAGTGGCGCGGTAGTTCGATAATTCGATTTCAAACTTCAATTGAATGTACCGGGTGCAAAACAATCCGGATTTTAGTGAAACCAAAAACATTAGGATCTAATTGATGATATCTTTCCAACGAATCCGAAAAATCGAAATTTCATAGCGGGGATCAAAAGATATGTCCAGTTGAAAATTCTGAATAGTCGCTGTGGAATTCAGGCCCTTAAAAAATGGGAATTTTACAAACGACCTCGGATTTCGGCGAAACCACTTTTGTTGGATCCGTAGTGTCAAATTAATGCTAGATTCCAAATTTCATAATTTTTCGAATCAATATGTGAGCATGGCAAAGGAAAACGTGTTTGACCAGTTTCAGTTGATTTTAATCGACTGGAAATTGGCCATTTTTCCAGCGGTCTCGGAATTCGACGAAACTAGTTTTGTTAGGACCGTATCGTCAATACGAAGCTAGAAAATATTTTTATGGAATTTTTTGAGTTAGTATGTGACCCCGGTAAATTGAAATGCGCGTTAAAATTCAATATATAGTGTTATATGTTGATTTTGACGGAAACTGATCGAAATGATCGAATCAGCCTACGATACATATCCCATTGTGTTTGGAATGGGGGTAATTAGCTATGGACGACAGGCGGTGGGCCTCGTTTAGAGGTCGTATGTAAAAGTCAACTTTTTGAAATTAAATAATAATAAAAAATATAATATCTCCCCCTATTACCCTCTGCCCCCCCTCGATTGAATCAGAAAATCATTCGAAAGAAAAAAATAAGAAGAAGGACGGGGCGGAGTAGCCGCCGCTCCTCCTCCTTGAGTGCCGCCCCCCCTTCATCAAGCATCCTCCTCCTCCATCATCCCCCGCCCCGTTCTCTCCTCCCTCCATCTCGACCTCGCGAAGAACTCCACGTCCACCGCACCTCTTCCACGGCCAAACCCGCCATCGACCCCCAGGGCGCCACCCACCTGACCTCCTCCGACCGCTCCACCATCCTCCTCCGCCTCCAACACCGTCTTAGCACCCCTCTTCCCTCTTTAGGCAGAAAAATGTGAGTTTTTATTTATTTATTTTGTTATGTAATTAGTGGCATTTAACTTAGTAATAAAATTAGGATTTTTATTCATATGGCTTTGCATTAAAAATCTGATTTTTATTTGACTTTGTTTGGAAAATATATTTTTTGATAGCTTTTAAAAGATTTAATTTTTAAACTATAAAAGATTTGATTTTTAAACTATGAAGGAATTTGATTTTTAACTTTGAAAAAATTTGATTTTTAAATATGAAAAGACGATATTTTTAAATATGAAAAGACGATATTTTTAAATATGAAAAGATGATATTTTGATATGAGTAGTGAAGAAACAAATATGATTTTTACTTCGAGAAAAATATAATTTTTAAGTTATATTTGAAAAGGCGAAATCTTTAAAATTGAAAAGGCGAAATCTTTATATAGAGAATAGCAAAGTAAAAATTCGATTTTTATATATTGAATAACAAAGTAAAAATTCGATTTTTATATATTGAACAGCAAAGTAAAAATTCGATTTTTATATATTGAATAGCGAAGTAAAAATTCGATTTTTATATATTGAATAGCAAAGTAAAAATTCGATTTTTATATATTGAATAACAAAGTAAATAATTCGATTTTTATATATTGAACAGTAAAGTAAAATTTCAATTTTTATATATTGAATAGCAAAGTAAAAATTCGATTTTTATATATTGAATAGCGAAGTAAAAATTCGATTTTTACATATGTAGAGAATACGGGCGGAGAAAGTGAAGAAAGGCGAGAACGATGAAGATTTTTATAAATGAAGTGTCGTGGAGTTGGATAGCTATTGGTGAGAATTTCTCACTCTTCAATTTCTTTTCTAGTTATATATATATACTAGGATGCAGACGGTGTTTAGTAGCACCCGACACAATCGTCCACAGACCATGGACTTGTTTGTTTGGTTGCATAAATTAGTTAGATGATTTGATTTGAATTTGGTTGTTTGGTGAATTTGATTGATGTGTGAATGGCGTGGGCCTTCACTAGACCGGGGATAAGGCTAGGCCTCGTCCCGTTTCTAGTATCATGCCGTTATGCTGCCGGAATTTTCTAAAATAAATTAGAAAAATAAAAATATCATGTTATCGAATAAATGAACTGAATAGAATATTCATTGGTTGAATAAAATATAATTTTTAATGTGAAAGTGAATAAATAAACATTTATAAACAAATCGGCCGATTTGTTTATATACACTGATTTGACTGATATTGATTGGGTCGATAAATTTTACACATCGCCCAACTGCACAAATAAAATCTGTGTTTGATTGTTTGAAACCCCACACGGGTGTTGGGATGAAATTTGAAGTTCACTCATCCTGATTGATTAAATATGTCGATCGATTGATTGACAGGCTGTTATAAGCGTTAGATATCTATATTTGATGCTTATACAGCGTAGTGCACTTTGATTGATGGTTGATTATTTTTCAATGCTATTATATACGTGTGACGTATGAAAATCCATATAATTAATATTATATGGTGATTGATTGGGCCTCATTCCAATTTAGAAAATAAAGAATATTATAAAATAAAGGTTCATGTGTTGACTGTACTCATCCGTTGAGATTAGTCATGTGTTGAACGAAGTATTTTAACAATAAAATTTATATCTTTATCACTATAAAATAAAGGTTCATGTGTTGACTGTTCTCATCCGTTGAGATTAGTCATGTGTTGAACGAAATATTTTAACAATAAAATTTACATCTTTATCATATATGAAAATAGAAACTAACTGGAAAATAGATGAGATGAGTGGTCTCCTGAATATTGATCTGATGTTGGTTTCGGCCTTCGGGGTTAATATTCAGGGAATCGTTCTCTTACTGATTTACAGTTGGAGTCTGATTTAATATCAAACGATAGATACCTTAATTTTCATAAAATATATTAAATAACAAAAATAGTCACACGTGGACAGTACTCATTCGCTGAGATTAGTCGTGTGTTGACAAAAATATAGATTCACATACTGAATAAAATATATATTCATTTGTTGAATAGAATAATGAATTTATTGAAATATATAAAGCCGTGTTGATTAGAGATGCACTATTTTGACGCGAACGACATTTATATCGATTATATTCTTTTTAAATTTGAATTGAATCGAATCGAAAACCAATTTGAATCGATTTGAATACAAAACGAATTTGAATTGAATCGAATCGAAAACCAATTTGAATTGATTTGAATAGAAAATGAATTTGAATTGAATCGAATCGAAAACCAATTTGAATTGATTTGAATAGAAAACGAATTTGAATTGAATCGAATCGAAAACCAATTTGAATTGATTTGAATCGAAAACGAATTTGAATTGAATCGAATCGAAAACCAATTTGAATTTATTTGAATAGAAAACGAATTTGAATTGAATCGAAAACCAATTTGAATTTATTTGAATAGAAAACGAATTTGAATCGAATCGAATCGAAAACCAATTTGAATTGATTTGAATAGAAAACGAATTTGAATTAAATCGAATCGAAAACCGATTTGAATTGATTTGAGTAGAAAACGAATTTGAATTGAATCGAATCGAAAACCAATTTGAATTGAATTGAATAGAAAACGAATTTGAATTGAATCGAATAGAAAACGAATTTGAATTTATTTGAATAGAAAACCAATTTGAATTCAAATTGAATTGAAAACGAATTAGAATTGAATTAAAAACGAATTTGAACCGAATTGAATTGAAAACGAATTGAATTGAAAACGAATTGAATTGAAAACGAATTGAAATGAATTCA
Organism: Allium sativum; assembly: GCA_030737875.1. Classification (NCBI taxonomy): domain Eukaryota; kingdom Viridiplantae; phylum Streptophyta; class Magnoliopsida; order Asparagales; family Amaryllidaceae; genus Allium; species Allium sativum. Next base: position 913,034,421 of record CM060926.1, read on the forward strand.
AATTGAATTGAAATTTGAATTGAATAGAAATGAATTTTAAAACGAATTTATAAGGAAAAATTCAATTTTGATTTGAATTGAAATGGAAGTTGAGATTGTTTTTGAAACGAATTCAAAACTATTTATAAAATTCGTTTAAAAATAGAATCGACGAAATATGTATTATATATATTATATATATATAATATAATGGCCTGAATAGAACGCGCCGCGGCAGTTCGTGAATTTCGACCATTTATTTCAAACGGACATTACGGGAGATCCGACCGTCGGATTCTCCTAAAACCGGAACCGTTGGGTTCGTATCAAAAAGAGCTTTCTAAGAATATTAGAAATTTGAAATCTAACGGTTGGATTTGGAGATACATCCAAATCAAATTCGAAAAAGGTCGCTGTAAGTGCAGTTCGATGGCCATTGATGGAAATCGACTGTATGAGCCTTGATAAAATTGATAAAAATAGTAATAATTTGTGTAAAATCATAAGAAATGATTTGGGAAAAATTGGGATGAAAAACTCCATATTTGAAAGGATAAAAATAGATTTTTATCGAAATGAACTAGTTTTGAACTAAAATTAGAAACCATTTATTTTTAAATAAATAAATTGGATTTTATATGGGTTTTAAATAGAATTGATTTGTGGGTTTATCGTGAACGGTGTTTTTAAATAACACTTGTTCTTTAACCCGATAATAAATAGAATTTGTTTGGGTTTGTCGTGGACTGTGTTTTAAAAGACATTAGTTCTTTAACCCTGAAAAAAGAGTTTTAATGAATCCACAATTCAATTGAAATGTGAATTGATAATTTAAATTATCAAATATAGAAAGTGAGCGAGAATGGAGTATTACCAGTTTTGCTCCAAAGCGATAGTTAAATCTTTAATTAGATTAGAACGTGAAATCGTAATTAATTTTACCGATAACACCACGGTGATAGATATGGAGTATTACCAGTTTTGCTTCATGGGATGAATAGGTTGGGATTGGGAAATAAAATAAATAATTACTTCGGTGTGGTTCGCTAATCTCGACTAGTTTGGAAAACCATAATTTGGTTTGAAACGACATCCAAAGGAAGATTAAAGGATAAATTTTAAAGAATTTATCTTGGATAAAATTAATGGGAACTTTTCCCTGAGAATATGAATTGGAATGAGGCGTATGTTGTGTTTGTGTAACATTCGTTTTAATATACGCGGGTTGTTCGGAAAGGCCGGGTTTACACCCATTCTGAATAACTGATTCGACGATATGTCGAAGATGAAGACGGTGGTTGAAGACCGGAAGTCTTCACATCATTTGGATAAGTACTGACGATCCTAATTGGGCAGTACACCCAAGAGGATGGAAATAGTTGGTGGTCATCCTGACGTACTTCGAGATGGATGGATATGCAAGGAAAGTGTCTCCGGTTTCGTTCAGACCTAGAACGAACTTGTAAGTGAATTGTGTGTCTGACATTGGATTTTATTCTGTGTTGATTGATTTCTATTAAATATACATCTGTTTGGCGGCGGAGAATTTATTCTTTTGCTTAACGCCCTTCTCTGAGACGTACGAGCTCAGAGGTTGTATATCGATGGACATCAGTCGCATGGCATGAATTGCCTGTGTGGCACGCTAAGATGCAAGTATCAAGGCTTTTGTTGAAAAGCAGAGTCTTGTGGTTGATGATCAAAGCACGACCTACGTGGCAGCTTTGTGTATAACGTGAATTCGCAAGCCTCACACCTCGGTATGAGTTAAAAACGGGATACGGACTGCAGGGAGAGCACGACGTTTCTTTCTAGCTTTGGTGGTGTCAGTGACTTACCAGCCCTGACATTTATATACTTTTCACCTATGTGGTTGTTGAATGAGGCGCCTCGATTTTAGGTCTGTAAGGACCGGGAAACGTGTGTTCAGGAATAAATAATCCTCTAACGTAAGTGAGGACCGGCCCTGAAGCATCCAGGGGTTACCCAGAGTGTGTAGTCCCGAGGCATTTGCTAGAGTGTCTCGAAAGCGGAGAGGAGCTTGCCCCTTGCCTCGACTCATGACGGAAATCCAATTTCCAATACAAGATATTTCGGCTTTATTTGTAGAGCCTAGAATGGCGACATAGTAGCATGGGATGCTATGCCGTCTATGATTCATATTTATGATTGAAAATGTTTTGACACTATACACTTATTATAGTATCAAATGATTTGTTTTAAACGTACCAAGCATGTTTGGCTGTTATAAGGTAAAACCCTATCCTCCGGCTTGCGTTGCATTGTGTGATGGGACCTGGGTCTTATAATAGCTTCATTTTTCGAAAAAGCATTGCGTTGTTTATTCTATGCACTGGTATTCTTGGGATGAAACCCGTTCCGTGTTATACAGCGTGGTCCCTTGAATTACTCTCTTTTAAAGTAAAGTTTTAAATAACTGTTTTAGTTCTCACACCAGTCACATGACTGACCTGCAGTTTATTGTTTTAACCTAAACTCTGGGTGCCCTTATTTTCGACACGGGCAGCTAGTAGTTTTGGTTTTGCAGATTTATATTCACAGGATCCTGGTTTACAGCTGGAATGATATCCGGAAAGCTCTGTATCCGTATATCACCTTCAGTTGTGCTTTGTATTATTTTCCGCTGCTATGTAATTTATTGTAATCTTTGATATACATCATATGTAATTTATTCATTTATACTCTGTATATTCTTGTATCTGATGGAATTGTTGTAATAGCAATGAAATGTTCTTCCGTCTGCGTTCTGATTTGTCCTGTTCTCAAACGTTAGGGGTTTCGAACGGTCTAGATAGGTTTAACGACTGATTCAGATCGAGCGAAATTCCCGGCCGTCACAATATATATCGTTATTCCCCATACGATATGTGTTGGTTTCAGAATTTGATATTGAATATAAGCCGATATAATTTATGTTTGACGCCTTATATTTAATATCAAAGTGGATTTTGGGTTTGTCGTGAATGGTGTATTCAGTAACACTGTTCTTAAACCCCGTGTGAAAAGAATAAATCTTTTAATTAAGATTATTAGAGTTTCCGGTTATATTTAGTAATTGGAATAAGATGGAATGTGAATTTGGTTTATTGTGAACTGTGTTTTTAACGACATTTGTTCTTTAACCCAATTTATAGTGTAATGTGATTTGGAATATATGTAAATCTTTTACTAAGATTTAATGGAAAATTACCAAAGTAAAGTTTTCCAATTTAATAAAATAAATTAGAATTGAATGGAATTCGATTTGGTAATAATCGAAGTGAGCTTCTGTGGAGGAAGACTGTTAATATATATGGAATTTAAAAGGCTTTGTTGTTATTCCATTTATATTATTAGTTGGATACGGAAATTGATATCGATTATATATTGATATGTTTTCCGTGAAGATTCCATAGTTAATGGAATATGATATTGGGTTTATCGTGAACTGTGTTTTAATGACATTGTTTCTTTAACCCAGTTAAAGACAGGATTACATGTCTAACATTGTATTTCGAATTATATTGTTGATGTCTGCTAAATATCTATATCTGTTTGGTGGCGGAGAATTTATTCCCTTTCTTAACACCCTTCTCTGAGACGTATGAGCTTAGAGGTTATATATTGGCAGAAACCAGTGGTACGGTGTGGATTGTCGATGTGACATGTTTATGTTTCCAAAGTTAAATAATCGTTAATAATGATTTTTGGGAAGATTAAAACTAAGTGGAGTTTTAATGAATCTTTAATTATACTGAAATGTGATAATTTAAATTATCAAATTTGGGAAATGATCGAAAATGGAGTATCACCAGTTTTGCTCCAAGCGATAGTTAAATCTTTAATTAGATTGGAACTGGAAATGGTAATTAATTTTAACCGATAACACATTGGTGTTAGATATGGTGTATCACCAGTTTTGCTCCATGGGATGAATAGGTTGGGATTGGGATAACAAAAGAAATGATTACTTCGGTATGGCTCGTTAACCGCGACTACTTGGATAAACCTTAATTTGGCTTAGAATTGAAAAGATAATGAAATCTTTTGAAATGATATCCAAAGGAAGATTAAAGAATAAATTTAAAAGAATTTTTCATTGATAAAATTAATGGGAACCTTTCCCTAAAGATATGAATATTTGAATAAAAGAATATGTAACGGCCAGAAAAATTCGACGCTCGAATTTTCGACAATAACATAAAATTCCGCATGACTTATCAAAAACCAAGTATCAAACTTTGACTGTTAATAGAAAGAAGTTAGAAGATGAGATAGAAAAGACAGAACTAATAGAATAAAGGAATAAGAAGATCATCAAAATCTCACAGCTGAATTTAACAATTATAATATCACATAATATATTACATATCAGAGTTTGTTACATCAGAGAAACATTATAATACATGATTACGGCCCAATATAACTTACACACTTCATACTTAGATATAGGTATAACTAAAAAGCTAACTCCGGAACTCCCAGTTCAAGAATACTCCAGAAGATTTCCATTAACTACCTGGACTACTAATCTACCCATAACAAGTGTTATGAGTTCCCAAGACTTTAGGAAAACACAGAAAATAAACTCTGGGTCAGTCAGGGGACTGGTATGACTAAACGATTTTAAAACATAAGTTGATCTGTACAGTATATCTCATAAGACCACGCCGTAAAAACGGAACGGGTTTTCCCCTTATGAGATGCGGAATAATTGGCTTAACTTTTCAAAAATGTTTTGAAAGAAAAGATAATAGTAAGACCAGCCCACACATAAACACGGACGGTTTTTACCTTACTATAACCCAAAACATATTTGATATCAAAATCGTCTGATATTATAATAGTTTGTATCAAATAAATAACCATCTAGCGGAACGCTTTGCATCTCACGCTACACATATATATATTATAATAAAAAACCGTGGGTTCTTATTGGAGATTGGATTCCAACTGACAAGGTATGGGAGCACCTGCCGATCGGTGTACTCTAGAGGGGACACTAGGGTTCAACAAGAACGTCTTGCAACCCGGCCACACATGACCACCCACTCATTTAGCTTGAGTGTAGCAAATATATTACCACCAACGGTTGGGCTCAAACCACCGTATTCCGAAAGCTGCAGCAATGAAAGAGATTAAGAAAAACAAATAGGAATATCTCTAGATGATCATAATACACCCTGCTTGGGAATGACCCACTTAGCCATGCTGCCTAGCCTAACTTTTGTTACTTCCTTGTTGTGAGGCTTTGAGGTTACATTTATCTTCTAGAACACCTATCCACCGTTCACTTTGAATGCCACATCGTCAATTCCGCCAGAAAATCACTTATTGATTTCCACAAAAATAATCGGGCTATTAAGTTAAGTTTAGAAAAGGTGTTTTCTTGCCACCACAGAATACGTTTGAGGAAATCAACGTACATGACTCCTTTGGAAATACTCTGTCAGACATCCATCCATACAAGTTGTTGGACAAAACGAAGGCACTATTCTTGTAAAAATAGCGTTTGCATATCTCTGTCTTCAATTATCTTCAATAATCTCTGACACGCAACGTATAAATCAAATCGAAGTGGAATATTAATTCCGGACTCTTCGACACGATCAGCGTAATGTCTTTTATGGCTAGTCGATACTTAAGGAACCGATTTCCATATTTTATCTCAAAACATTTCTTGTTTCAAAGGAAATAGTTATCAATTCAAAATGATTGAATGAAATACACTTGAAGGCTCAACGCAAATGAATTACTCAGGTAATCAATAATAATGTCTACTAGTGTTTGATTAATTATTTCCATAAACTCCTTAAATCATAAGCTTCGATCAAACAAATTAGCATATCTCTGTATTGTTTACAATCTAGATATTTGACTGTCTATTATAAACGAATGACTGAAACACGTGCTTCGCACACTGTGATTTCTACAAATATGTTAGTTTGTTTTATACGACAGTTATTTGCCATTAATATTGTTTATTTCTAATCAAACCATAATAATTCAAGTTATACTAATTTCTATTTTATATGTTAAAATTTCCCTTCCTTTTATTTCCTACATTTCTTTTCTTTAAAAATTCCTTTTTATTTCTTTTCTTAAATTTCCTAAACATTTATTAGTTTAAGCCTTATGGCCCATTCCTGGCCCAAACCCAAATAGCCCTCTCTTCTTTTTATAAATTATTCAAACGAATAATGTAATTAATACTTAATTAAATTTCAACTTTGATTTATCAGTTGTAGATGAACGTTTTCTATTCACATTTATTCAATGGCTTTTATTTCATTCCGGTATCACAAATCCCCTATGTTTATATCACTTAGCTATTTTAAATAATTTATATGATTTGGATCTGTTAACAAATGTTTGTTTTATAACAACGTTGTTTTACTTCTCTCTACTATTTCTTAAGTTACCTTCCTTACTTCCCATCTAATTAAAATTACCTTTCTATTCTCCTTTTTATTCAGCCTACAGCCCGTCCCTTTCCTGGCCCACTTTCCTTAGCACGTACCTCTCTCTTTATTTTTATATTTTTATATTTTTCCATTTCCCTTAAATTTAACTTGTACAAATCTCGGCCCAATATCATTGGCCCGAATACTCCTTTCCTTGTTTATTTAACTTTTCTTCTTTAAGCTTTTCTTATTTCACTTGTATGGCCCGATAGCCCAATAAAACACACGCATCCCTTTTCTTTTTATTCTATCTTCTGTTGCTTTTGCTCACGCCAAACTGTCCCCTAAATTCTTGCTATATTCCACTGAGCCATCCCATTTTCCTTTGTTTCATTGTTTTCAAGTTGAAATAACATGGCTATAATAGCCAATACACATCGCACCATAAACCTGCACTATTCCACGTCTCTTCTTCTTCTTCTTCTTCTTGGTTTTCTGAAGCTCCATCTACACGTACATGCACACGGTGCACATGCATAGGAGCTCCACTGGTCTTCCTCCTCCTTTAATAGTTCCCACAAACCAGAATGCACTCCCCATTACCATTTCTCCTCCCAGATTTCATCACCGTCGCCTTTACCGGAGTTTCACCGTTCAATTCCCTTTTTGCCATAAAAGCTTGATCCAAGAAAACTTCTCGTTCTACCACCACCGTGCACCATTCGACCTCGGACTTCACCATCGGAAGGTCTACCTGTGCAGCAACTTCCACACCAAAAATAGTGACACTCGACACTTCCATCACCCAGCAGTTCATCTTTGAAATTTACCCTATCCAACGCAACCTAAAACCCTAGATTCAATCAAATCTCGAAACCCAAGCCCTGGAAAAAAGAATTGATATTTTTCCTATATTCTACTCTTCTCTACGTTTCTTTAGTGCCAAGCTCGTGGCTTCCGATCACCTATGTCGCCAGAAAAAGCCCCACTCTACCTTTTCGATCATCTCATATTATCTCGTCAACCCAAATTCTAAAAATCATAAAATTACCTCTAAAAATCATCATTTTGACTTGCGATTTCATCTAAATACCCGAATCGTGTTTTTACGTTGTTCAAAAATTTCAGGGTTAATTTGATTACATAGGAATGTATTACTTAGGGGAATACACATATATATTTTTCTTTGAACTATTTTTGTATTATATGCCATTCATGTTAAATACCAATTCTCTCACTCACTAGGATTGGATTTATTGATTTTACAAGTCGGGGAGACGGGTATATTCTATCCAGTTTACATACTGTTGACAAATATAAGTTAACAGAGCCTTTATCTAACTCTAGTGATCTATGTTTAGTTGATATAAAATAACATATACAGGTTATATAAATAAGTAAGGCATTGAACCTTAATGCATTCAAGTGAAATTTTAAAAGAAATGGTAACAAGGTGATTCCTATCACATAAATATGTGTACACTGTCATTGTTATTTACTTTCTAGGCTCAATATTTTTTCAAAGCAGATCATCCATTTAACTTCTACAACCTTTCATGTGTATATATATATATAGGGGGCGGCTATTTGGACACAAAATTAGACACAAACTTGGAGACACAAAGCCTCAACCGTTGGATCTTTTTGTCTTTATGTGGAGAGGTGTAATTCATGGGGTGATCCAATGGTAGGGATTAGTTGTGTCACCAATTGTGTCTAAATTTTGTGTCTCAATAGACTTTCCCATATATATATATATATATATTATAGCCATAGAACACTGAAATCAAACAGGAGAAAAAGAATGTTTGCTCACATAATACTGCTCTGTTTTTCTTAAGATTTGTTCCCAGATCTTATTCTAGTCTAAAAACAATATCAACAGTTTCTAGTGATTTCATCCGTAACTAACATTTGTATTTTTGTTCAACATGATAACATCTAAGCACATGTACAGTTTTAATAAGCAAGCATTCATAAAAACAGCAGAAAAATGTGTTTACTCACTATGTTTTAGTTTTCCACTCTGTTCCTAGAAGACTGCAAGAAATTCTTTGCTGCATTAGTTCTTCTCAAGTTTTGATTTGTTTGTGTGAGGAGTTATGAATTTATAGTTGTATTTATATGAAGACTTGGGTATTAAAAAATATTGATTCATTTAATGATACCATACCCTAATGTTTTAGGACAATACAACACATAACTTCATATTTTTCCTTTTTCCAGTGCTAATTTGTTTTAAGTAATTTAAGTAAGATATTTACTTATATTTTTGTCTTACCCTTCCTTCTAGAAACTATTTCACTATTCTACGACAAGCTTTAGTATAAAACAGATTTTCCATTGATTTAAAATCCTAGATGTGATATCCGATGTTAATAGCTAAACATTAAAATTTGTGCTATCATGTTGACACTTAGTTGTGCTGAAATATGTTATATATTAGCTGCAGTATATAGTCTATATAGGTTAGGTCCTTTACCCTATACTTAGCTTCTATTGCATTTCATCTTTCCTAAGGCATAACTAGTTAATGCAACTGAATGGTCACACCATTCCTTGGATTTATTGCCATATAAAACAGTTTTTGTTCTTGTTTTAAATATGTGACATTTTCTTAGAAGGATTTTTATATGAGATATTTTGTACTAGCTTGTCATTAGGGGATGGCATGTGTATTCATAGCCATATCACTTTCTTTCATTTCGGCTATTTCAAAACCTTTATCACATTAAGGGTTGACTTCCCTTTGTTGTTTATATGTAGCAATACCCTTGTTTTGGTTTTGGCATTTCATCGTACGTATTGTGTTCATTGTATTAACTTGTTTTCAAATGTTTTCTACATTATTTTCTTTACTGGTTTCTAAGTCTATAACCTATCTAAAATCACTAAATGCCATTTAACATACATGAGTATACATTATGTTAATATTGTAAATGTACGTTTTCTAGTGTAGGATATTTGATTTTAAAAGATTACATTAATTTCTAAAAATATCTAATTCTAATAAAAAGTGATATTTACATATTATATGTATAATATATTTTCCTATATACATTATAAATAAATGTATGTCACATTATTAAATTTCAAGATATATGTATACCTTACATATACTCACATCTATGTTTATAACAAGTTTATGTTTGCTTATAAATCCACATTTTATTATAATTATCTTATTTATATTCCATTGTTTATTCATTAATATAAATTTATTCCACTTTAAATATAATAATCATGGTTTTATTAATAAACAAAGTCGTTTCAAAAACCGGGACATTTCAATCTACCCCCCTTAAATGAATTTCTTCCCCGAAATTAAAGAGTGACGAATGTTTCTAGTTTTAACTAAAGTCAAATTCTTATACGTCCGCACCTTCCAAATAGACTCCTTATTTATTTATAGATTTGTTATCCTTATTTCTGAAATCCTAACTTCTGATTTTATTCCCAAATCAGTTCACTTAACCTAGGTGAGTCCATAACTCAAGTCTGGTCTTTATTACCGGGAAAACCCAAATTTATTCAATGGATATTATCCTAAGTTTAATTCAACGTTATTTAACTTATATCGAGGCTGACCCTAATTATTTTAACTCCTCTTTAAAAATTAAGATACCTTTCAATTCAATTTTAACTCTATTTGACTTATCTCGAGGCTGACCCTTATTTATTTTAACTCCTTCCAATTATGACTTGGATTTTTATTATCCAGTTCTTCATTTGATCGGAAGATATTTTAACAGTAACCTAAGTCGATAACTAGGGTTGGCCTATACTAAGTCTATATAAAAATTTATAATATAGTTTATAATTTTAAACACACTCTCTCGATATTCACCCAGAGCCAAGGTATTCGGTTAACCTTATGCTCTGATACCAACTGTAACGGCCAGTAAAATTCGACGCTCGAATTTTCGACAATAACACAAAATTCTGCATTAATTGGCAAAAACCAAGTATTGAACTCTGAATATTAAGAGAAAGAAGTTAGAAGATGAGATAGAAAAGATAGAGCTAATAGAATAGAAGATTAAGAAGAACATCAGAATCTCACAGCGGAATTTAACGAAATATAATATCACATAATATATTACATATCAGAGTTTGTTACATCAGAGAAACATTATAATACATGATTACGGCCCAATATAACTGTAACCCGGAAATCTGGGCCAATTTAAAAATTTTAAATTGGCAATTTTATTGAATTTTGGATATTTAAAATGAATTATTTTATATAATAACGACGAGAAATTTATTTTGAATAGAATTCGAACGTATATATTTATATAGCTCGACATTCGAATATAAATATTTATTTATAATTATAAAAGGAATTGAAAATGGCGCGGTAGTTCGATAATTCGATTTCAAACTTCAGATGGATATTGCGGGAGATCCGACTGTCGGATTCTCCTAAAAACGGAACCGTTGGATTCGTATCGAAAAGAACTTTCTAACGAATATTAGAAATTAGAAATATAACAGTTGGATTTGGAATTATGTCCAAATCAAATTTAGAAAAGGTCGTTGTAAGTGCAGTTCGATGGCCGTTGATGGAAATCGACTGTACGGGCCTTGATAAAATTATTAAAAATAGTAATAATTTGTGTAAAATCATAAGAAATGATTTAGAAAGAATTGGGATGAAAAACTCCATATTTGAAAATATAAAAATAGATTTTTATCGAAATGTACTAGTTTTGAACTAGAATTATAATTCTATTTATTTTTAAATAAATAAATTGAATTTGAAAAGGGTTTTAAAAGTAACCAGAATTTCCAGTAATTGAATTGGAATGGATTTGAATCGAAATTGTCTTTGGAATATTTCGATGTTGGATTTCGTGATTATATAAATATTGTTATGGGAATTTTGAAAGATATATATATATATATATATATATATATATATATATCGTTATTTCCAATACGATATTTGTTGGTCGTAGAATTTGATCTTGAGTATAAGCCGGTATATTTTCTATTCAGAGCCTTGTATTTAACATCAAATGTGATTTGGGTTTCTCGTTAATGGTGTCTTCATTAGCACTGTTCTTAAGCCCAGTTGAGAAAAAGATTAAATCTTTTTATTTAGATTTAATGAAGTGTACCAATTAAATAACATTTATTTGGAACTGGATTGGTATTGATTTTTGGGTTTATCGTGAACGGTGTTTAAATAACACTTGTTCTTTAACCCGATAATTAATGGAATGTGATTTTGGGTTGTCGTGAACGGTATCTTCAATAATACTGTTCTTAGACCCAAAGTAGTTAAGATAATTGGAAACTAACTGGAGATTAGTTAAGTTGAATGGTTTCTGGGGTATTGATCTGATGTTGGTTTCGGCCTTCGGGGTTAATACTTAGGGAATTGCTCACTTGCTAATTTACGGTTAGGGACTGATTGAAATGTGATGTGATTTTGTGGTTTATCGTGAACCGTGTTTTAAATGACACTGATTCTTTAACCCAGTCAAAGATTAAAACTAAGTGGAGTTTAAATGAATCTTTAATTAGATTGAAAAGATCGTGAATGGAGTATCACCAGTTTTGGTCCAGGCGATAGTTAAATCTTTAACTAGATTTGAACGTGAAATGGTAATTGAATTTATCGATAACACCGTGGTGATAGATATGAAGTATGACCAGTTTTACTTCATGGGATGAATAGGTTGGGATTGGGAAATTAAAACAAATGATTACTTCAGTAAGGTTCGTTAATCCCGACTAGTTTGAAGTGATATTCAAAGGAAGATTAAAGAATAAATTTAAAAGAATTTATCTTTGATAAAATTAATGGGAACATTTCCCTAAGAATGTGAAATTTAGAAACTAACTGTATGTTGGCTAAGATGAATGGTTTCCTGGATATTGATCTGATGTTGGTTTCGGCCTTCGGGGTTAATGTTTGGGGAATTATTCTCTTGCTAATTTGCGGTTAGTGACTGATGAATTGGAATGAGGCGTATGTTGTGTTTGTGTAACACGTAGTTATTATATACGCGAGTTATTCAGAAAGACTGGGTTTATCCCATTCTGAATAACTGATACGACGATAAGTCGAAGATGACGACGATGGTAGAAAACCGGAGGTCTTCACGTCATTTGGATAATTATTGATGATCTTGATTGGGCCGTACACCCAAGAGGAGGGAATCAGTTAGTGATCGTCCAGACGTACTAGGAGATCGATGGATATGCGGGGTACTAGGTGCCTCCGGTTTCGTTCAGACCCAGAACGAACTTGTAGATGGACTGTGTGTCTGACCTCGGATTTCATTCTATGTGATTGATATCGATTGCATAGCGTGAATTGCCTGTGTGGCATGCTAAGATGCAAATGATCAAGGCTTCTGTTGAAAAGCAAAGTCTTGTGGTTGATGATCAAAGCACGGCCTGTGTGGCATAGCTTTGTGTAACGTGAATTCGCGAGCCTCACACCCCGGTTGTGAACTAAAAACGGGAGAAGGACCTCAGGGAGGACATGCGTTTCTTTCTAGTAAGAAGTGGCGTCTGTGGTTTTACACGCTCTGACGAGTTTGAATTATGTGGTTTTGCTGTTGCGAGGCGCCTCGGTTAGATCGGACGATCCGGGTCGGATGGAGTCATTCGTTGGCTCATTTACGCCCCACGGGGCGGGGAAACGCAGTGTTCAGGCATTTTAATCCACATCAGTGGACCGGCCCTGTTGCTCCAAGGCTTGACTGAATACTTGCCTGAGACACGGGCTAGAGCGTCTCGAATCAGTTGAGGACTATCTTTTGCCTCGGTTCACAGATGGAAATCCTACTTCCAAATACGTGACTTTGCAGTTTTATTTGTAGAGCCTAGTATGGCGACATAGTGGGATGGGGCGCTTATACCGTCTATGATTGATACTTATGATGTGAAGTTGTTTTATAAACTATGCACTTATAATAGTATCAAATGATTTGTTTTAAACGTATCAAGCATTCTTGGCTATTATAAGGTAAAACCCCTATCCCCCGGCTTGCGTTGCATTGTTTGATGGGAACTGGGTCTTATAATAGCTTCATTTTTCTTTATTTAGCATTGCGCTGTTTGTTTTATGCATAGGTATTCTTGGGAGGAAACCCGATTCGTGTTATACGGCGTGGTCCCTTGATTTGCATAACTTTAAAAATAAAGATTAATAACTGTTTTAGTTCTCACACCAGTCCCATGACTGACCTGGAGTTTATTGTTTTAACCTAAACTCTGGGTGCCCTTATTTTGACACGGCCAGCTAGTAGTTTTGGTTTTGCAGATTTATATTCACAGGATCCTGACTTACAGCTGGAACGATATCCGGAAAGCTTTGTATCCGTATATCTCCTTCTAGTTGTGTTTTGTATTATTTCCGCTGCGATGTATTTAAATGTAATTTAAATCTCTGATATTTCTGTGTAATATATATTGATTTATACTCTGTATATTCTTGTATTTGATGGAGTTGTTGTAATATACAATGAAATGTTCTTCCGTCTGCGTTCTATTTCGTCGTGTTCTCAAAGTAATTCGTTCTTTCTCTTCTCTTCGGAGACCGGGGAAGTTCGGGTCGCTTCATTTGGTATCAGAGCATTGGTTTACGAAGCTCAGAGAACAAGACACGTTAGAACCAAATGAAAGAATTCGTCTGAAATTGGATTAGTAATGTCCAAAGAGAATGACTCGTTAGAGATGGGATCAGTAGTATCCTAGAACGAGTGCGAAGAGTATATTTTTAAAATGAAAACAAGTTTTATTTTGAAAATTTAAATCAATTATTCATATTTGATTATTTATTTATATGAATTTGGACAATCCAATATATAAAGATTTTGCATATATGTCTTGCAAACATGCGTTCAAGTTTTAATGTATTGGATAGTTATAGAATCGCACTCTAGTGCCCGGGGATAATTCTGGTGACAGGGCACCATCGCCAGTATTTATTTTCGAGTTTTGAAAGTGAGGTTTCTATATATTTCCAATTGACTGCTGTGAGAACCGAAACTAGATAGGGCCTATTGTTGTGATTTGGCATCAAAAATCTGGATTTTGACTATGTATCAAAGTTATGAATTTCAAAAGCTAATCCACTAATCGATTGATGGTTGTGTTATTGATTATTGGTTGATTAATTAAAATTTGTACCATATAGCCAAATTGAATCAAATAGTGAATTGTATTGGAAATTTGTCGGATTTGCATGCATGTACATGTACTTACATTGAACAGGTCATAGCAAGGAGGCTAGAGCAGAAGAATAAAATTGTTTGCCCGACAAATAGGTACATGTTTACCATAATTTACTGTTTTGTTTGGGTGATGATGATTTTATGAGCCGATTGGCTAGCCGTTTGGCTTTTTCTTTTTCTTTTTGAGATCAGAGGGCCTATATGGCAATTTCAGGATTTTCTCGGTGCTACCGGTGCAGGGGAGGTTATGGCGAAATTTTTCGAAAATTTAGGGTGTTAGCCAAATTTTTGAAAAATTTGAAAAGTTCTTAGAAATTGAAAAGTTGAAGAACTTAAGCCGTAATGAAAATAACGAAAGTTGAGTTGATTTGTTAAACAACTTTCAGCTTCGTTCCTTTTCGGGCACGAAAAGTTTTAAGTGGGGGAGATTGTAATAACCCGGAAATCTGGGCCAATTTAAAAATTTTAAATTGGCAATTTTATTGAATTTTGGATATTTAAAATGAATTATTTTAAATAATAACTACGAGAAATTTATTTTGAATAACATTCGAACATCTGCATTTATATAGCTCGACGTTGGAATATAAATATTTATTTATAATTATAAAAGGAATTGAAAAATGGCACGGTAGTTCGATAATTCAATTTCAAACTTCAAATGGATGTACAGGATTCAAAATAAACCGGATTTTAGTGAAACCAAAAATATTTGTATCTAATTGAGAATATCTTTCCAACGAATCCGATAAATAAAAATTTCATAGCGGGAATCAAAAGATATGTCCTTTTGAAATTTCAGAATAGTCGCTATGGAATTCAGGCCCTAAAATGGAAATTTTGCAAACGACCTCGGATTTCTTTGAAACCACTTTTGTTGGATCCGTGATGTCAAGTTATTGCTAGGTTTCAAATTTCATAATTTTTCGAATCAGTATGTGAGCGTGGCAAAGGAAAACGCGTTTGACCAGTTTCAGTTTAATCGACTGGAAAATGGCCATTTTTCAGACGGTCTCAGAATTCGACGAAATTAGTTTTGTTAGGACTGTATCATCAATACGAAGCTAGAAAATATTTTTTTGGAATTTTTCGAGTCAGTATGTGACCCCAGTAAATTGAAATGCGTGTTCAAATTCAATATATAGAGTTATATGTTGATTTTGAAGAAAACTGATCGAAACGATCGAATCAGCTAACGATACATATCCCATTGTGTTCAGAATGGGGGTAATTAGCTATGGAGGACAGTCGGTGGGTTCGATTTCGAGTTCGTAATAAAAAGTTGCTTTTTTTAAAAGTTAAAAATAATAAATTAAGCCCCTTTTAGTCAACTCTCCTTCCCTCATATCCTCTCCCCTCCTTTCCATGATGGATTCAGTCGAAATTAAAAAAAACCAATGTCGACGCGCTCGAGCCATAGCCGCCCTCGCCCCGCCACGGCTCGCCGACCCCCCCACCCCCCCCCCCCCCCCGCTTCACCTCTGACCTCGTCGCTCTCCCCAGTTCGAAACCCTCCCAATACCCCCCTCAATCGAAGAACCCGTGGCCTCGCAACACCAACGACCGAGGCTTCCCGCCTGCTCCGACCGAAAACCACCACCGCGCTGACGGCAAGACCTCAGATCCGCTTCCGATGTCTCGTGTGACGCGCCAGGTGGAACCCTCGTTCTGAGGAATGTGTTCGAACCATTCGGGAGCTTCCACGAAGGTAATTAACAGTTTAATTAATCAGTTTATTAATTAATTTAGTTAATTAAAATCTGAAATTTACTTGAATACAACTGTTTTTAAAACTGAATAAAACTGTTTGTAAAACTGGATCAAAATTGTTTAAAACTGAATCAAGATTGTTTTTGAAAGTGAAATAGGAAGGAATTCGAATAGAAAATCACCTTGTTTACGAATAGAAAATCATATTGTTTTTTTTAATCTAAGTTAATATGATTTTTAAAATATGTAGGGATTAAAAATATAATTTTTACATAATGTAAAGGTTAAAAATATAATTTTTATAATATAGAGAGATTAAAAATATAATTTTTACAATATAGAAAGGTTAAAAATATAATTTTTATAATATAGAGAGATTAAAAATATAATTTTTATAATATAGAAAGGTTAAAAATATAATTTTTATAATATAGAAAGGTTAAAAATATAATTTTTATACTAGTGGCATATTAAAAATATGGTTTTTATTAAAGTAGAAATGTAAAAATATAAATTTTATATAGTATAGATAATAAAAATACGATTTTTATATATTAGAGATTGTAAAAATTCGATTTATATATATGTGAAGTAGAAATAAAAATTTGATTTTTATATATATGAGGTGAAGATAAAAATTCGATTTTTATATATATGAAGTGGAAATAAAAATATAATTCTCATAGATCAAGTGATAATATAAAAATGTGATTTTTATATATGTAGTGAATACGGGCAACGAATGTGACAAAAGACGAAAATGTGAAGACTTCCTACATATGAAGAGTCGTGGAGTTGGGATAGCTTTGGTGAGAACTTCTCACCTTTAATTTAATTTTCTAGTTAAAATATATACTAGGATGCAGACGGTGTTTAGTAGCACCCGACACCCGTCGTCCACAGACCATGGACGGCTTGTTTGTTTGATTGATTTTGATGTGTAGTTGATTGTGTGATGTGTAATTAAATATTTATATAGATAAAATATTTAATAGTTAAAAATAGAATTTTTAATGTGTACATAAAATGAAATAAATATTTATAAAAAAATCAGACGATTTGTTTATATACACACATCTGACTGATATTGATTGGAACGATAAATTTTACACATCGCCCAACTGCACGAATAAAATCTGTGTTTGATGGTTTGAAACGCCACACGGGTATTGGGATGATATATGACATACACTAATCCCAATAGTTACTTGTATGTCAATCGATTGATTGACAGACTGTTTATAAGTGTTAAATATTTATATTTGATGCTTATACAGTGTAGAATGCACTTTGGATGATGGTTGATTATTTATCGTTGCTGTTATATACGTGTGGTAGAAAATCCATATAATTATCATTATATGGTAATTGATTGGGCCTCATTCCAGTTTTGAAATAGAATATTTGAATAAGAAATATTTGAATAGAAATATTTGAATAGAAATATTTGAAAATAGAAATATATGAAGCAGTGTTGATTAGATTGACGCCATTTTAACGTAAACGATATTTATATCGATTTTATTCATTTTACAATGAATATCGAAAGTGATTTCAAAATCTGATATTTTGAAAGGAATTGAAATTCGAATTAAATTGAATTGAAATGAAATTCGAATTAAACTGAATAGAATTGAAATTCGAATTAGATTGAAACAGAATTGAAATAGTTTTGAATTGAATTTAAAATGTATTGAAATTGAACTGAAATTGATTTGAATTGAAACCGATTTGAATTAAAATGGATTTGAATTGAAATAGAATTGAAATGAATTTTAAACGAATTTATATTGGAAAATTCAATTTTGATTTTAATTTGAAAAGGAAGTTGAAATCGTCTTGAAAACGAATTTAAAACGATTTGTAAAATATGTTTTAAATGGAAATCGATGAAGTATATATTATATATATTATATATATAATATAATGGCCTGAATAGAACGCGCCGCGCTGCGGTAGTTCGTGAATTTCGACCATTGACTTCAATTGGATATTGCGGGAGATCCGACCGTCGGATTCCCCTAAAAACGGAACCGTTGGGTTCGTATTGAAAAGAGCTTTCTAATGAATATTAGAAATTAGAAATCTAACGGTTGGATTTGGAATTATGTCACAATCAAAATTAGAAAAGGTCGTTGTAAGTGCAGTTCGATGGCCGTTGATGGAAACTGATTGTACGGACCTTGCTAAAATTATTAAAAATAGTAATAATTTGTGTAAAATCATAAGAAATGATTTAGTAAGAATTGGGATGAAAAACTCCATATTTGAAAAGATAAAAATAGATTTTTATCGAAATGAACTAGTTTTGAACTAGAATTATAATTCTATTTATTTTTAAATAAATAAATTGAATTTGAAAAGGGTTTTAAAAGTAACTAGAATTTCTAGATATTGAATTGGAATGGATTTGAATCGAAATTGTCTTTGGAATATTTCGATGTTGGATTTCGCAATTATACAGATATTGTTATGGGAATTTGAAAGATATATATATATCGTTATTTCCAATACGATATTTGTTGGTCGTAGAATTTGATATTGAGTATAAGCCGATATATTTTCTATTCAGAGCCTTGTATTTAACATCAAATGTGATTTGGGTTTGCCGTGAATGGTGTCTTCATTAACACTGTTCTTAAGCCCAGTTGAGAAAAAGATTAAATCTTTTTATTTAGATTTAATGAAGTGCACCAATTAAATAATATTTAATTGGAATTGAATTGGTATTGATTTTTGGGTTTATCGATAACAGTGTTTTAAATAACACTTGTTCTTTAACCCGATAATTAATGGAATGTGATTTTGGGTTGTCGTGAACGGTATCTTCAATAATACCGTTCTTAGACCCAAAGGAGTTAAGAAAATCAGAAACTAACTAGAGATTAGTTAAGTTGAATGGTTTCTGGGGTATTGATCTGATGTTGGTTTCGGCCTTCAGGGTTAATACTTAGGGAATTGCTCACTTGCTAATTTACGGTTAGGGACTGATTGAAATGTGATGTGATTTTGGGGTTTATCGTGAACCGTGTTTCAAACGACACTGATTATTTAACCCAGTCAAAGATTAAAACTAAGTGGAGTTTAAATGAATCTTTAATTAGATTGAAAAGATCGTGAATGGAGTATCACCAGTTTTGGTCCAGGCGATAGTTAAATCTTTAATTAGATTTGAACGTGAAATGGTAATTGAATTTACCAATAACACAGTGGTGTTAGATATGAAGTATGACCAGTTTTACTTCATGGGATGAATAGGTTGGGATTGGGAAATTAAAACAAATGATTACTTCAGTAAGGTTCGTTAATCCCGACTAGTTTGAAGTGATATTCAAAGGAAGATTAAAGAATAAATTCAAAAGAATTTATCTTTGATAAAATTAATGGGAACCTTTCCCTAAGAATGTGAAATTTAGAAACTAACTGTAGGTTGGCTAAGATGAATGGCTTCCTGGATATTGATCTGATGTTGGTTTCGGCCTTCGGGGTTAATGTTTGGGGAATTATTCTCTTACTAATTTGCGATTAGTGACTGATGAATTGGAATGAGGCGTATGTTGTGTTTGTGTAACACGTATTTATTATATACGCGAGTTATTCAGAAAGACCGGGTTTATCCCATTCTGAATAACTGATACGACGATAAGTCGAAGATGAAGATGATGGTAGAAGACTGGAGGTCTTCACGTCGTTTGGATAATTACTGATGATCTTGATTGGGCCGTACACCCAAGAGGAGGGAATCCGTTAGTGGTCGTCCAGACGTACTTGGAGATCGATGGATATGCGGAGTACTAGGTGCCTCCAGTTTCGTTCAGACCTAGAACGAACTTGTAGGTGGACTGTGTGTCTGACATCGGATTTCATTCTGTGTGATTGATATCTATTGCATAGCGTGAATTGCCTGTGTGGCATGCTAAGATGCAAATGATCAAGGCTTCTGTTGAAGAGCAAAGTCTTGTGGTTGATGATCAAGGCACGGCCTGTGTGGCATAGCTTTGTGTAACGTGAATTCGCGTGCCTCACACCCCGGTTGTGAACTAAAAACGAGAGAAGGACCTGGGGAAGGACATGCGTTTCTTTCTAGTTAGAAGTGGCGTCAGTGGTTTTACACGCCCTGACGAGTTTGACTTATGTGGTTTTGCTGTTGCGAGGCGCCTCGGTTAGATCGGACGATCTGGGTCCGATGGAGTCATTCATTGGCTCATTTACGCCCCAAAGGGCGGGGAAACGCAGTGTTCAGGCATTTTAATCCACATCGGTGGACCGGCCCTGTCGCTCCAAGGCTTGACTGAGTACTTGCCTGAGATACGGGCTAGGGCGTCTCGAATCGGTTGAGGACTATCCTTTGCCTCGGTTCACAGATGGAAATCCAAATTCCAAATATGTGGCTTTGCGGTTTTATTTGTAGAGCCTAGTATGGCGACATAGTGGGATGGGGCGCTTATGCCGTCTATGATTGATACTTATGATGTGAAGTTGTTTTATACACTATGCACTTATAATAGTATCAAATGATTTGTTTTAAACGTATCAAGCATTCTTGGCTATTATAAGGTAAAAACCCTATCCTCCGGCTTGCGTTGCATTGTGTGATGGGAACTGGGTCTTATAATAGCTTCATTTTTCTTTATTTAGCATTGCGCTGTTTGTTTTATGCACAGGTATTCTAGGGAGGAAACCTGTTCCGTGTTATCCGGCGTGGTCCCTTGATTTGCCTAACTTTAAAAATAAAGATAAATAACTGTTTTAGTTCTCACACCAGTCCCATGACTGACCTGAAGTTTATTGTTTTAACCTAAACTCTGGGTGCCCTTATTTTGAAACGGCCAGCTAGTAGTTTTGGTTTTGTAGATTTATATTCACAGGATCCTGACTTACAGCTGGAACGATATCCGGAAAGCTTTGTATCCGTATATCTCCTTCTAGTTGTGTTTTGTATTATTTCCGCTGCGATGTATTTAAATGTAATTTAAATCTCTGATATTTCTGTGTAATATATATTGATTTATACTCTATATATTCTTGTATCTGATGGAATTGTTGTAATATACAATGAAATGTTCTTCCGTCTGCGTTCTATTTCGTCATGTTCTCAAAGTAATTCGTTCTTTCTCTTCTCTTTGGAGACCGGGGAAGTTCGGGTCGCTTCAATAACTTACACACATCATACTTAGATATATGTATAACTAAAAAGCTAACTTCGGAACTCCCAGTTCAAGAATACTCCAGAATATTTCCATTAGCTACCTGGACTACTTGACTACCCATAACAAGTGTTATGAGTTGCCAAGAGTTTAGGAAAACAAAGAAAATAAACTCTGGGTCAGTCAGGGGATTGGTATGAGTAAACGAATTTAAAACATAAGTTTATCAGTACAGAATATCTCATAAGACCACGCCGTAAAAATGGAACGGGTTTTTCTCTCATGATATGCAGAATAATTGGCTTTACTTTTCAAAAACGTTTTGAAAGAAAAGATAATAGTAAGACCAGCCCACACATAAACACGTACGGTTTTTACCTTACTATAACCCAAAACATATTTGATATCAAATCATCTGATATTATAATGTTTATATCAAATAAATAACCATCTAGCGGAACGCTTGCATCTCACGCTTCACATACATATATTATAATAAAAAACTATAGGTTCTTATTGGAGATTGGATTCTAACTGACAAGGTATGGGAGCACCTGCCGATCAGTGTACTATAGAGGGGACACTAAGGTTCAACAAGAACGTCTTGCAACCCGGCCACACATGACCGTCCACTCATTTAGCTTGAGTGTAGCGAATATATTACTGTAACACCCCACATCCGTTAGTGTCACTCACAAAGGGAATGCACTAAGTTCTGTGGAGCATTTAGGGTAAAAGATGCAGATAAATTACAAGACAGACAGAAATTAAACAGCGGAAAATAAAACTTTGCTTTATTGATAAAATAGTTTGTACAATGATTTCTTCACAATATCAGAGTATCATCTGTCTTACAAAATAAAGAAGCATAAAACAACATTTATATTCCTCAATTTTAGCAAGAGCCAGCCATAGCATCTGAAAAGAGAATCCAAGCAAACTTCGACAAATCTTCGAGCTGGGAAAGAGTGACAGTCCAACTTAACCTGAGCTATACTATTCCCTTCTTTACTACCTGGGGGGAGGGAATGAAAGAAAAGAAGACGAAAGAAAAACAGAGTCAGACATAAAGCCTGATTAGGTTCAGTAACTTCTAGCATGTGAAAATGGAAAAACAAAACGACATGAATTAACTGAATACAAGATAACACCATGATGATAGGGTTGGAAAGATTAGACAAGATTAACACAAGATATGCTAAGCTAAGATAAACTGGATATGCTCTGATACTTTCGCCACTTCGCTATTTCCTTGTTATACCGGTTTATATACCTCTACACCAACTAACTAATGTCCCAACTAGTAACGATAACGTGATCCCAATCCCTGTAGTTTCCATTGCCTTCAGGCATACATTTATTATTTATTACCTAGATCTAATCTAGGGTTTTCCATCAAGTGCTTTCTAGATTCAACTAGAGTTTACGCTATCTGCTGAACGCTTCTCGGATTCAGGGTTTATGCCACCTAGTCCAACTAGGGATTATGCTACCTGTCGAACGACGCCCCCAAGTCCAGGGCACACTACCTAGAGTGGTATATGTTCCTAGACTTCCCCACGCATGTATCGCGAATCGTTATCGCTTGTCTAGATGCACATGTCCTGTAATGTGCGGCCCGAGTCCTGTGGCAGGGAAAATCAAGAAACACAGAACTCGGTCGGGAGCTTTCAGATATCTGCCGATGCAGATGCTAAGGTCTGTTTTTATTCCAGTGGCTATGGTCCCACTCGACCCCTCCCTCAACTAATGAAAGGCACACCTTGAAAAATGAGAACTATACGCAGGCCCCCTATGCCCCACTAACCTATGGCCATCCTCACCCATAACTAGATAGCAAGTATATGGTCTTTTGGAGTTCTCCGCCTTTCCGCTTCACGTATCTCGACTGACTCAAGATGGATGGTAGACGACGAGTTGCTATCACAGGGCTACCGCTTTCTCGCCGAATCACGTTGGTCTATCCTAGTATTTAGGTTGCCATATTTTGCAACCAAGGCATACCCTTGGTTCTTCTAAAGCAGACCTTAGCCTCTGTGAGCCCAGGAGGATCATCTGCAGCCTCACAGAGGGATATCAAGAGTACCCTTACGTCCCCTCGAAGCCTCGGGCTTCGTAACCCAATTCGTTGGAGCCTTCATTAAAATTAGATGGACGTTCGCTCCTTCCCGTGTTATACTAAGAATTACTACTTAGTTTTACTAACTAAGGTTTACCACTTAGTTTCCAGAATCGTTGTTTTCTTAACTAGGGTTTACTACTTAGCTCCTTTTAACTAAGGTTTACTACATAGTTCTCTTTCCCGTCAATTTGGATTGGTTAAGTGTCATTAGTCAATTCAAGCTAACTTAACCCTCTTCATTTATCCTGTTAAACTGGTTAAGTGTTATCAGTAATTCATGTTGACTTAACCCTACCACAAACCAAGTTATATTGGTTAAGTATTTCTTATTACTTAACCCTACCCATTCATCCTGTATTGGTTAAGTGTTCCTTTTTAACTTAACCCTGCCCGTCTGTTTTAACTAACATGTTATTAATGGTTAAGTATTATCCCTTCATGTTTTATACTTAACCCTATTCCTTTATCACAATCTGATGGTTAAGTGCTCAAGTTTACTTCACCCTACGGTCTAGCCCAGCTAACATATCAAATTGGCTAAGTGTATTAAATTTTACTTAACCCCAACCTCTAGTCTAGTTAACATGTTAATTTGGCTAAGTGTATTAAGTTTACTTAACCCCACCTTCTAATCTAGTAAACATGTTAATTTGGCTAAGTGTTTTCTAAGTTACTTAACCCCTACAAATCTTGTCTTGTTATGATGTTAAGTTTGGTTAAGTGTTCCTATGGACTTAACCCTCCCATTCTAGCTTAACTGTGTTAAGTTGGTTATATGAACCTAACCCCACCCATCGGTTTGGTTATCATGTTGAATTGGTTAAGTTTCTTAGTTAACTTTACCCTGCCATTCTTGTTCTAGCTTTAACTAAATAAATTAAAGCCATGACCACTCACATTAGACAGATATTGTTGCGATTACTAGATGTGCCGGTTGGTTCTGGGCAGGTTTACATCGCAACTCAGTCTAACCTTGGGTTAGGCATATTCGTGTTTTCTAAGTTCAGAGGGTTTTGATTAATTTTCAAATCAAGTTTTGAAAGTAACCATCCCGTCCGTCGGATCAGTTAGGGATATCTAGGGAGAGTAGGAAACTTGTATTTTCCAAACCCAAGCCTAGACACTATCCTCTCTGTCACCCTAGAACTTTCTGGTGTGTTATTAAAAGAGATGTCGTTAATAAACCTTTAATTTGTCTAAATTTACATTTTCTCATTTAGGACAAATCATATAAGTAAATTATTCCTAATTTACTTATTTCATAATTACTCTTTTAATATAAATTGTCAACATTTATTCTTATGGCCCATTTCCCCCTCTATATCATATTTATGCTTTTTGGTATGTAAACTATACCAAATTAAGTGTCACTAACCATGATTTTGCTATACCTGACAATCACTCCCAATTATGGCCAATTTCAAATTTATGCCAATATACTTGTTTTGCCAACTTAGCTAATCCAATTCTAATTTAACGTTCTAATTACAGTTTATGTCAAACTAGACTTGTTATTCTAGTTCACAATTCATGTAAATGCTAGATTTACAAGTCAATACTAGATTCAAATTACACATCCTGTAATTCATGTCAAATTTATCCAATTTGCATTTTTTTGAACATGCCATAATACATGTTCCCAATTTATGCCAATTTCCAAGTTTAAAACTACGTTTTTAGTAAATTTCATATTTTGCCCAAATCATATTTCCATCGTTCGTATAATCGTGATTCAACCTAGATTATAAATAAATCTAGATTCGTAGAAAATAGGGAATGAACCAAAGATGCTATGAAAAATATAGACATAATAACTGGCATAAAATGATAATTTACTAGTTACAGACCTAACGAATTACACTGAAATTGATCTAAAACATCGAAGGCTTATAGGTCTGAAAATCTTATGGCATAAAAAGGGTTGAATAACGATTAGGTTCAAGAACATGGGTAGATCTAACTTAATAGGTAAATTCCCAAGATTTAAAACCAAAGAAAACCAAGAATAGACAGAATAGATAATCAGGTTTAGACCCAATTTCACAGTCACAAAACTTAAGCAACACTTTCCTAGTCATGAATCATAGGTATTTAATCACAGTTGTCCTTGTTATGTCATAGGCAATAGTTTATGTTTCCTAATCAAAGGCGTAGGCTTGTGTTCATAGTCAAGGAAATAATTCTCTTAGTCATGAGTCACAGTCATAGGCAGTGTTCATAGTCATAGGCAATGTTCATAGTCAAAGAGGCATAAGGTTTTGAGGTCCATAGTTTCATAGTCAAAGTCTTATTGGTCATCGAATCATAACAGTTCTTAATTAGGTCCAAAGATATAAGCACTAATTCGAATAGAGAGATTTGGCATATTCTTTTATTCCTTTAATTTCATGTCATGAATAGAGAAAACGTTCGAATCTAAAAAGTAACCGACTTACAAAGATTATATTAGATTCGTAGAAAAACAGTCGTTGAAGTTGTTTGAATCTTCACTTGAATCCTAGCTTGTTTTGAATCTCCTCTTGAAAGTCTTGAGCAGCATTTCCTCATCTTGATTTATTTTACATATTATTTTATTTGTTATTTAATTTAGAGGAGGAGAAGAAGCCATGTCTACCAAGAATCTTTGTAGCATAAGGGTAGAGAAGAATTGTGAATAGAGAAGGAGACTAGGGCTATTTATATAGTGTAGAAGTCAACAAATCTAGTCAGAATGGCGTCCGAATACAGAAATACGAACCAGGCTGCAGATCTAGAAAAAGCGGGGAGGTCGACCCCTAGGTCGACACCCTGATCGACCTATGGGGGGGAGGTCGACCCCCAGGTCGACACCCTGGTCGACCTGGATCCTGGGCGGGAAATTTCCCGCCCAGCCCGCTTCTGAGTCTGTTTTGAAATTTGAACTTCGCTGAAACTTCCGGAGGCCATATCTTCCTCATACGGACTCCGATTTACGCAAACTCGGACTCGTTTTCATGCAGAATTATGAGATGAACGCAATGGCACAGCCCGTTTCCCTTGATTTTGAGTATAAAATTTAATTCTGACTTGATTTGTGAATCTTAGTGTTACAGAATTACGGGGTGTTACAATTACCACCAACGGTTGGGCTCAAACCACCGTATTCCGAAAGCTGCAGCAGCGAAAGAGATTAAGAAAAACAAATAGGAATTTCTCTAGATGGTGATAATACACCCTGCTTGGGAATGACCCGCCTAGCCATGCTGCCTAACCCAACTTTTGTTACTTCCTGGTTGTGAGGATTTGAGGTTACATTTATCTTCTAGAACACCTGTCCACCGTTCACTTTGAATGCCACATCGTCAATTCCACCAGAAAATCACTAATTGATTTCCACAAATATAATCGGGCTTTTAAGTTAAGTTAAGAGAAGGAGTCTTCTCGCCACCACAGAATACGTTTGAGGAAATCAACGTACATGACTCCTTTGGAAATACTCTGTCAGACATCCGTCCATACAAGTTGTCCTAGGACTTGACAAAACAAAGGCACTATTCTTGTAAAAATAGCCCTTGCATATCTCCGTCTTTAATTATCTTCAATAATCTCTGACACGCAACGTATAAATCAAATCGAAGTGGAAAATTAATTCCGGACTCTTCGACACGATCATTGTAATTAATGTCTATTACGGCTAATCGATACTTATGGAACTGATTTCCATATTTTATCTCAAAACATTTCTTGTTTCAAAAGGAAATAGTTATCAATTCAAAATGATTGAATTAGATACACTTAAAGACTCAACGCAAATGAATTACTCAGGTAATCAATAATAATGTCTACTAGGGTTTGATTAATTCATTCCATAAACTCCTTAAATCATAAGCTTCGATCAAACAAATTAGCATATCTCTGTATTGTTTACAATCTAGATATTTGACTGTCTATTATGAACGAACGACTGAAACTCATGCTTCACACACGGTGATTTCTACAAATATGTTAGTTCGTTTTATACGACAATTATTTGCCATTAATATTGTTTATTTCTAATCAAACCATAATAATTCAAGTTATACTAATTTCTATTTTATATGTTAAAATTTCCCTTCCTTTTATTTCCTACATTTCTTTTCTTTAAAATTTCCTTTTTATTTCTTCTCTTCAATTTCCTAAACATTTATTAGTTTAAGCTTTATCGGCCCATTCCTGACCCAAACCAAAATAGCCCTCTCTTCTTTTTATAAATTATTCAAATAAATAATGTAATTAATACTTAATTAAATTTCAACTTTGATTTATCAGTTGTAGATGAACGTTTTCTATTTACATTTATTCAATGGCTTTTATTTCATTCCAGTATTACAAATCCCATATGTTTATATCACTTAGCTATTTTAAATAATTTATATGATTTGGATGTGTTAACAAATTTTTGTTTTAAAACAACGTTGTTTTACTTCTCCTCTCTACTATTTCTTACCATACTTTCCTTACTTCGCTTCTAATTAAAATTACCTTTCTATTCTCCTTTTTATTTAGCCTAAAGCCCGTCCCTTTCCTGGCCCACTTTCCTTAGCCCGTACCTCTCTCTTTATTTTTATATTTTTCCATTTCCACTTAAATTTAACTTGTACAAATCTTGGCCCAATATCATTGGCCCGAATACTCCTTTCCTTGTTTATTTAACTTTTCTTCTTTAAGCTTTTCTTATTTCACTTGTATGGCCCAATAGCCCAATAAAACCCACGCATCCCTTTTCTTTTTCTTCTATCTTCTATTGCTTTTTCTCACGCCAAACCGTCCCCCAATTTCCAGCTATATTCCACTAAGCCATCCCATTTTCCTTTGTTTCATTGTTTTTCAAATTGAAATAACATGGCCAATACACATCGCACCCCAAACCTGCACTGTTCCACGTCTCTTCTTATTCTTCTTCTTGGTTTTCTGAAGCTCCATCTACACGTACATGCACAAGAGCTCCGCTGGTCTTCCTCCTCCTCTGACAGTTCGCACAAACTAGAATGAACTCCCCATTACCATTTCTCCGCCCAAATTTCATCACCGTCGCCTTCACCGGAGTTTCACCGTCCAGCTCCCTTTTTGCCATAAAAGCTTGATCCAAGAAAACTTCTCGTTCTGCCACCACCGTGCATCATTCGACTTCGGACTTCACCATCGGAAGGTCTACCTATGCCGCAACTTCCACCCCAAAAATAGTGACGCTCGACACTTCCATCACCCAGCAGTTCATCATTGAAATTTACCCTATCCAACACAACCTAGAACCCTAGATTTGATCAAATCTCGAAACCTAAGCCATGGAAAAATGAATTGATATTTTTCCTATATTCTACTCTTCTCTACGTTTCCTTAGTGCCAAGCTCATGGCTTCCGATCACCTAGGTCGCCAGAAAAAGCCCCACTCTCGCTTTCCGATCATCTCATATTATCTCGACAACCCAAATTCTAAAAATCATAAATTTACCATTAAAAATCATCATTTCGACATGCGATTTCATCTAAATACCTGAATCGTATTTTTACTTTTTTTGAAAATTTCATGATTAATTTGGTTACAGAGGAATGTATTACTTAGGGGAATACACACATATATTTTTCTTTGAACTATTTTTGTATTATATGCCGTTCATGTTAAATACCAATTCTCTCACTCACTAGGATTGGATTTATTGATTTTATAAGTCGGGAAGATGGGTATATTCTACCCAATTTACATACTGCTGACAAATATAAGTTAACAGAGCCTTTATCTAACTCTCGTGATTTATGTTTAGTTGATATAAAATAACATATACACGTTCTATAAATAAGTAAGGCATTGAACCATAATGCATTCAAGTGAAATTTTAAATGAAATGGTAACAAGGTGATTCCTATCACATAAATATGTGTACACTACACCATAATGGCCATTTGGCAACTCTTATTTTTTTTAAACTGCCAACACTTATATGTGTTGTAGACTAGTGGCACTAATATGTGTTGCTATAGTAAAAATGTGTCACCAAAAATGTGCCAACACTTCTATGTGTTGCCATGACTAGTCAACTTTTATATTCTAAGAGTAAAAGGGTAAGTTCTCACAATTTAACCTAATAGGTGCCTCAACACTTATTCCTCAACGCTTATTCCTCAAGGCCGCGTATCTTTCCCTTTTTTGGATCTATCGTCAAAACCTAATCTTTCGGTTTTCCATCTGCAACGAAAATAAACCCTCCATCGATGATAAAATCATGAAATACGCAATTAAAATTAAAATTTAGTCTAGAAATCGAGGTTACAAATTCTTGAGTGATTGAAGGAGGTTCGAATTTATTGAGGAGTGCGAGTGGGCCGCCGACTGTGGTGATTTTAGGGAATAGAATTATCTTCGATTTGAGGTGAGGTTACTCAGGTATGAAACATGATTTTATGATGTTAGACTACATGTTTCACTCGAATCCCAGCGATATAGTTATCTAATTTGCATAGTCAGTGGTTTAGGGGTATTTTGTTTGATTTAGTTGACTGGTAATGGGAGCAAACTGTGTAGTGTAGTTGACTAATATTGAGAACACAGCTTGCACATTTTATGAAGATTATAGTTCCATTGAAAATATAATTGGGGCAAGCTCAAGGATGCAATTTTATTATATCATAGTTATATGCCAACAAGATGTCTTGGTGTTTGTGGATAATAAAATGAACAAAATTTTAGAAAATAGAATGTGTGAAAGATGGCAGTAGAAGTTTGACTATGATGCTGGTTGCTGATTATTTCTTATGAATCATGATTTTGCTTCATTCCTTTCTTCAGGCTTTTTGATCCTATGAAGTTCACTTCGGAAAATGTTTCCACAGAGGAGGCCGATGAATCTCATTTTGAAGAGAAGGTATTTCATACTTTGAATTGTCTAATATATCCTCATTTGAGTTTTATCTTTATTTATTTTACCCTCTTTATTTCGCTACTACAAACCAAAATTTTGTTGTTAGACAATATTGTGCTTCTTTTGCTACTTTAATTCTGAAGTGATTCTGTAATCACTTTAGCTTTTTCTTCTTTTTTAAAGGTTTATGTAATATTCTTTATATATTTTAAGTGTAACATACATGCAGCATCAATAGATCACACAAGATTGAAAAAAGTGGAAACATAATTGTTCTCCTTACCTGATATTCCAAACTGTTTAATATTTGATGAACCAAACTAAGAAACTTGCATCAAAATTATCTTCCTTACCTCATATCCTCCTAATTCAAATTATAAATCTCCCTCGTCAACGTTTTTACATTGTTGGTGGTGGGGAGTGAAGTTTCTTTTTTTCTTTGTTTATATTCTTGATCAGGTATCTTTGTTAAAGTATGTTGGATTGAATTTCAACATCAATGTTTCGATCAAACGTTGCGGCTATATAAAAATCCACATTTTTTTATTACACCTCAAGCTTATTACTCATTGGTTATTTGCTGATTGATCACATATTCACTATAGAATTATTGATAGGTTATCTCCTTTCTCTTCTTCAATTATTGTCTTACTTTTCAGCTTTGATACAGTATTAATTGCACGCTCCTCAATTTTCTATTTCCTTTCCTTCCACTGTCTACACTCAATACACTGATCTCTGAAGCAGTCTATTGTTTGTTTACTATTATCTTCAAATTGATTAATATAGTAGACTATTACAGCCATCATACTTAGATCAACAATGAAATATGTCCTTAAGGTTGATCAATTGAACCAGGTGCAAGTTGTTATGCACAAATAAATTGTTATCCCATGACCAGTATGTATGCAGTATACCATATGACCAGTATGAGGTTTAGAATGTCCAGCATGGCCCTGTGGGAAGTACTAAAGTTTGCAGTTAACTGAGGGTCCAAGCATTTCCCCGTTGCTATTTTCAATGTTGTTATTTGTATCAACTCTTTTGTTGCAGCAAGTGTGTGCAACTGATTTATGCTACTTTGATTTTTGTGTTTGTAAACTGATTTTAAATAAGTATACATTATAAGACAGTAAGTGAAATTGAATTAGAGAAAAATATAGGAATTTGTTTATTTTTTTGTGTGTCTTCTGCCTCCGACTAACTTAATTTTATTTGTTTTCACCCTTTGTTGCAGCTGCTTGTGATTTATATCCGGCCTCACCAATTCCTTTGCTGCCTTCGGACGAGATTCAGGTATGCTTTTCATTTACTGATGCTTTTATATTGGGAACCAAATTTTAATCAAGTTATGGAAATCGATAGCATTAAGTTGGTCCCATTGAAGTACTTGTTACAAAATTGGTCATCATGTGAAATCAAAACCGAACCATTAGGCTCTGTTTTAATGTACTTGAACACTCGATTTTGATGAGCCTTCAAGCTCATCTAGAACAGAGTATGATGGCTCATCAAAACTAAGCCTGCCTTCTCAGTGTGCAAAGAGACATAATAAGCATCAATAATTTATGATAATATATGAGCATTTCACCGAAGATAATAGCTTACGTATTTTCCATACTTAGCGCTTCATTTATTTTTAACTGCATCTATGCATATATGGTCTCTTGTTGTCCATCCTCTATCCGCTTTTGCATGATAAATATGACCAATCTGCAAAAACTAAACTTGTGAATAAGATTAGTCTCATTGATAGCATTGTTTAAACTTTATTTTGCAGAACTTTATTATTGAACAATTGAAAAAGTATCTTGAATAGCTAAAAAGTTGAAAACTAAACTGGGAAGGTTCAGCTCAAAACTATTTCCTGGTTGGTCTGCAATTCTTATGCAGAGCCTACCTATCTTGTAATATCCAATCAAGCTAACTCCAATGTGCACTTCTTATGCCGAGCCTGCCTATCTTGTAATATCCAATCAAGCTAACTCCATCTCCGTAATTTTGCATTTGAACATGCACTTGCTGATTTTTCAATGGTTTTCTTATGGCACTGTTTCCTGGTTGGTCCGCAACTCTCACCGGGTTTCTTTTATTTTTGTTGTTTACTTTTTTTTAATGTGATTCAACTTTAGAATCTTAATAGTTTTTGTTTAGTTTGAGTTTCTCGAATTTGAATGCAAGCATTAAGCTAAGTATTAGCGCATGTAGGTTGGATATTACATATTATTATAGACCGTGGTTTGTGTGTTTGCGTGCAAGCATTAAACTTAGTTGCAAACCTTTATGTGTGTTTGCTCGCTAAAACTGAATAGCAGTATTTACCTTATCGATATCGACTTCTTGTAAGACTTCTTGAATAAGGACTATATCCATATTATTATTTAAAAAAAAAGACCTTAATTTGGTGCATTTATCTAAGTCATGTAACCCTTTCACATTTCAACTCATAAGCTTCATTTTTTGAATGATCTAACTGAGAATCATCAAAAATAAATCCAGGATTACTAGTTAGAAAATGCAAATCACTAGGAGATAAACTATTAAGAGCAGAAGGATAATAAATACTACGAGAAAGAAGGGGTATAAAGTTCTCTTTTGGTAATAAATACTATGTGAGCCTATGGTATATATTATTGCCTTTAGTTGAGGGAACGTTTATAATCCGAACACTACCCAAATTCAAATGGAACAATAAGAAATTTTGATCACAAGACCTGAACTATTCTGTTATTGCATGATTTTTTTGTTACGAGTCACCATATCATATCCCTTATGGGCCTCTAACTAGCCATGAATAGACTTTGTAATCAGAGTCTTTTTGCCCTTTCGAGCTTTTAGGCCTAAAACCATTTATTTAGTTAAACATTCAAGAATGGGCTATAGAAAAGCCATAATTTTTTTTTTCGGTGCATGGTTTATAAATTATACTTCTGTCAGATATAAGCGAAACAAAGTTCGTTGCATATTTAAATTAGATTATACATAGAGGTAAAATACAGTCATATTCAGATTGGTTCAAATTGAAAATTGGGGAGAAAACAACATAAATATGTTGAGCATAGGTTCGGTTGATTAATTTGCACTCTTGAAAATGCCAGGAATTTTGGAAAACTTCAATGTTCCTATGCATTTCAGACTCCTCAGCTAAAAAAGAAAAAAAGTAAATGATTAATTGTTACAATAAAACATGAATTTCATTTCTTAGTTTATGTAAGATTTATTACTGAAAAATAGTAATATATTCATGGAGTGGCTTCAAAAATTGAATCTATATCACAACTTATGTAATAGAAGTAGATCTGCCCTTGGTTATAATTTTCAATCTATTTCTTTGTTGAAATAGAAATTTGTGATCATTTTATGTCATATATTCTGTTGAAGATTTTCAAATGATATATAATTTACCTGGATACTAATAAATCGAACCAGAATAAAAGATGGTATATTCTCCACTTAATTGATCTTTTATTGATTTGCAATCTTCAATCTATTTCTTTCTTGCTTTCAGGATTATTTTCTAGATTATTGAAGAGTTGTTATCGATTTAAACTATCAAAACGTTCTTGTTCTTATTGAAGAGTTGTTGTCGTTACATTGGCAAGGTACTATTTTCAACACTTACAATGTACACTTATCACTAATAGCTATTAATGAGACTAGAGACAAAAAAAAGCTTGAAATAGAAGTTAGAGTTGTAGAAATCTCTTGATAATTGATATTTACATATTTAACTCTATTTGAAAATCATTATGTTGTTTATTTATTTTCTGTAGATGTCTTCATACTCAAGACCTTCGACTGATTACCATGATTACTTCCTAGTGTATTCAGACGATTCAAACGATCCTTTTCAAATTGTTTGTTCAGCCGAATCTCGTACGACAACTCCGTTTAGCGTCTATGAGAGAATAGAGTCGAGCTTACAAAGAGATTTGACATTATTAAGTGTTCAGAATGATATGGCACCGCCTACCATATCGACAACACCAACAAGATTGCCATCCCTGCCAACATTCAATGTTGGAGAAGTACAATATCACAGGTTGTTATGTCGTTGCAACATTGAACCAATATTCAAAACATGTTATATGAATAAAAACGTTCGCATCGATATTTTTCTTGTGCAAACACTGGAACTCTTAGAAACTGTGGATTCATCCATTGGATTGACGAACCATTATGTGATCGTGGTGTGGAATTTGGGTTGGAGGTTCTTTAAGAAAACAGAAGGCTTAAAAAGGAACTTAAATTGCAAAATTTCATCGAGTTCAATAGATAAAAGATGTGTCAAAATTAAGAAGGTATGATTTTGAACTTATAGGATTTAACACTATTTGAAACTTAAATGATGCTATTTAATTAAATGCACGCAGGAAGCAGTGAAACGGAGAAAAAGATAAATCTTGGTGGTACAAGCTATGCTAATTTTTGGATGTAAGGTTTGTTATATGGCTAGAGTTTCGCATTTGGTACTTGTGGACTTCAAATATGAAAAACATCTTGCATTTTGTTAATTATGTATTGTTTTTGCTATGGAATTGGATATTGTGTATGTGTTGAATTTAGTATCTTTATGTACTATTATTTTTTGTTAGTTTGTACTTTGTTATTGTCACGAATATGAATTTTTTTTCTTATGGATTTCGTTACATGTTGTTATGTCGAGATAATATCATGGCTGAATGCATATTAAATAGAGCTTGTGCCATCTTATATGCAAATATAAGTGTTAGCAATGAATATGTTTGTAACTCTTATAAGTGTTACCATATCTTATAGTTCCAACATTTATAAGTGTTAGCAATGAATATGTTTGTAACTCTTATAAGTGTTACCATATCTTATAGTTCCAACATTTATAAGTGTTAGCAATGAATATGTTTGTAACACTTATAAGTGTTAGAATGAATATGTTTGTAACACTTATAACTGTTAGCAGTTACTCTGTTTGTAACACTTATAACTGTTAGCAGTTACTCTGTTTGTAACACTTATAAGTGTTAAAGGAAATTCCTCATAGGCCGTTGGTGACAAATAAAAGTGTTACAGAAATTATTTGTAACTCTTATACTTGTTGGGAATCCCCTGTTTTGGTGTAGTGGTACACGGTCATTATTATTTACTTTTAGGCTCAATATTTTTCCAAAGCAGATCATCCATTTAACTTCTACAACCTTTCATGTTTATCAGTACAATTTATGTATATAACGATTCATATATAGCCTTAGGACACTGAAATCAATCAGGAGAAAAAGAATGTTTACTCACAGAATACTGCTCTGTTTTTCTCAAGATTTGTTCCCAATTCTTATTCTAGTCTAAAAACAATATCAACAGTTTGCAGTGATTTCATCCTTAACTAACATTTGTATTTTAGTTCAACATGATAACATCTAAACACATGTACAGTTTTAATAAGCAAGCATTCATAAAAACAGTAGAAAAATGTGTTTACTCACTATATTTTAGCTTTCCACTCTGTTCCTCGAAGACTGCATGAAATTCTTTGCTACATTAGTTCTTCTCAAGTTTTGATTTGTTTGTGTGAGGAGTTATGAATTTATAGTTGTATTTATATGCAGACTTGGGTGTTAAAATATATTGATTCATTAAATGTTCCCATACCCTAATGTTTTAGAACAATACAACACATATAGCTTCAGATTTTTCCTGTTTCCAGTGTTGATTTGGTTTAAGTAATTTAAGCAAGATATTTACTTATATTTTTGTTTTACCCTTACTTCTAGAAACTATTTCACTATTCTGCGACAAGCTTTAGTATAAAACAGATTTTCTGCTGATTTAAAATCCTAGATGTGCTATCCTATGTTAATAGCTAAGCATTAAAATTTGTACTATCATGTTGACAATTAGTTGTGCTGAAATATGTTAA
Source organism: Allium sativum (assembly GCA_030737875.1). Lineage (NCBI taxonomy): Eukaryota > Viridiplantae > Streptophyta > Magnoliopsida > Asparagales > Amaryllidaceae > Allium > Allium sativum. The sequence goes on from CM060926.1 coordinate 913,070,725, forward strand.
TATTAGCTACAACATATAGTCTATATAGGTTAGGTCCTTTACCCTATACTTAGCTTCTAATTGCATTTCATCTTTCCTAAGGCCATAACTAGTTAATGCAGCTGAATGGTCACACCATTCCTTGGATTTGTTGCCATATAAAACAGATTTTTGTTGTAGTTTTAAATATGTGACATTAAGGATTTTTATATGAGATATTTTGTACTAGCTTGTCATTAGGGGATGGCATGTGTATTCATAGCGATATCACTTTCTTTCATTTCGGCTATTTCAGGACCTTTATCACATTAAGGGCTGACTTCCCTTTGTTGTTTATATGTAGCAATACCCTTGTTTTGCTTTTGGCATTTCATCGTATGTATTGTGTTCATTGTATTAACTTGTTTTCAAATGTTTTCTACACTATTTTCTTTACTGGTTTCTAAGTTTATAACCTATCTAAAATCACTAAATGCCATTTAACGTACATGTATATACATTATGTTAATATTGTAAATGTACGTTTTCTAGTGTAGGATATTTGATTTTAAAAGATTACATTAATTTCTAAAAATATCAAATTCTAATAAAAAGTGATATTTACATATTATATGTATAATATATTTTCCTATATACATTATAAATAAATGTATATCACTTTATTAAAGTCAAGATATATGTTTACCTTACATATACTCACATCTATGTCCATAACAAGTTTATATTTGCTTATAAATCCACATTTTATTATAATTATCTGATTTATATTCCATTGTTTATTCATTAATATAAATTTATTCCACTTTAATTATAATAATCATTGTTTTACTATTAAACAAAGTCGTTTCAAAAACCGGGACATTACAGAATATTCTGGATTGGAATGAGGCGTATGTTGTGTTTATATAGCACTTGATTATAAGATAAGCGAGTTATTCCGAAAGACCGGGTTTATGCCCATTCTGAATAACTGATTCTACGATAAGTCGACGATGAAGACGGTGGTTGAAGACCGGAGATCAACACATTGTTTGGATGATTACTGATGTCTTAATTGGGTTGTACACCCAAGACAAGGTAATAAGTGGTTATCATCCAGACGTGCTTGGAGATTGACCGGATATGCGAGGACCTCTCTCCTATATTGGACATATGGGACGAGGAATAAGGTGCCTCCGGTTTCGTTCAGACACAGAACGAACTAGTAAATGGATGTATATCTGACAACGGATTTTATTCTGTGTTGAATGATTTCTATAAAATATATATCTGTTTGGTGGCGGAGAATTTATTCTCTTGATTAACACCCTTCTTTGAGACGTATGAGCTTAGAGGTTATATATCGATAGACATCGGTCGCATGGCGTGAATTGTCAGTGTGGCATGCTGAGATGCAAATGATCAAGGCTCCTGTTGAAAAGCAGAGTCTTGTGGTTGATGATCAAAGCACGAGTTTAAATAGCATAGCTTTTGGTATAGCATTAATTTGCGAGCCTCACAACCCGGTATGAACCATAAACGGGAGAGGACTGCAGGGAGAACATGCATTTCTTTCTAGCTAGGAGTGGTGTCATGTTATGGTGCCCAGACATTTTTACTTATGTGGATGATGGAAAACGAGGTACTTCAGATATATCGGTCACTACAAGGCCGATGGATGATATAGTCGACATACCGACCAGAATTACGCCACATAGGGTGGGGAAACGTATTGTTCAGGAATTACCAATCCTCAAACGTAAGGGAGGAGCGACCCTTAAGATCCAAGATGCAGTTGCGGATGAGCCTGAGGCTTGGGCTAGAGAGCCTCGAATTCGCTAAGGACTATCACTTGCCTTGGTTCATGATGGAAATCCAATTCCAATACGACATCATGCAGTTTTAATTGTAGAACTAGTATGGCGACATAATATATGGTACCCATGCTGTCTATGATTGATACATTTATATTTGAAGTTGATTTTGTACACTATGCACTTATAATAGTATCAATTGATTTTTGTTTTAAAACATACCAAGCTTGTTTGGCTATTATAAGGGAAAACTCTATCCTCTGGCTTGCGTTGCATTGTGTGATGCGACCTGAGTCTTATATTTGCTTCATTTTTCAAAAAGCGTTGCGCTGATTATAAACTGTTTATGCACTAGTATTCTTGGCTGAAACCCCGTTCTGTGTTTTACGGCGTGGTCCCTTGATTTACTTTATTTCTAAAGTAATGTTTTAAATAACTGTTTTAGTTCTCACTCCAGTCCCATGACTGACCTGGAGTTTATTGTTTTAACCCAAACACTGGGTGCCCCTATTTTCCACACGGGCAGCTAGTAGTGTTGGTTTTGTAGATATTTCTTTTCCAGGATCCTGGATTTAAAACTGGAGCTATATTCGGAAAGCTTTGTATCCGTGTATTTCTTTCAATTGTGTTATGTATTATTCTTCCGCTGCATTGTAATTTAAATGTCTGATATTTTTCTGATGTATATTATTTATTCAGACTCTGTTATATTCTTGTACTCTGATGTAATTGTTGTAATAGCAATGAAATGTTCTTCTGTTTGCATTTCGTTTAGTCTTGTTCTCAAAGCAGTCCGCCTTCTTGTTCGGTTTAGGCCGGCCGGGAAGTTCGGGTTGCTACATATGGTATTAGAGCTTTAGTTTACAGAGCTCGAGAACAAGACACTTTAGAACTAAACGAAAGAATTCATCAAAGATAGGATTAGTAATATCCTATAAGAATGACTCGTTAGAGATAGGGTTAATAATGCCCTAGAATGAGTTTCAAAGAGTGTTATTTTTAAAATAAAAACGAAAACGAATTTTGTTTTGAAAATTTAAACCTTATGATATGTATTTGAATATTTTATTTTAAATTGATTTGGAAAATCGACTTTATGAAGATTTTGCATATACGCCTAGCTAGCGTGTGTACGAAGTCTCAACTATACTGGATGGATATAAAATCACACTCTAGACGCCCGGGGATAATTCTGGTGATGTCTGGACATCATCAGTATTTATGTTTGAGTTTCGAAAGTTTGATATCTATATATTTCCAATTGACTGGTATAAGAACCAAAATTTAGATAGAGTTATCGTTGTGATTTGGCCTTAAAAATGTGATTTTTGAATATATATTAAAGTTATGCATTGGAAAATTTAATTCACAAATTGATTGCTGGTTGTGTTTTATGATAAAATGTTGAAACCAATATGTAAGTGAAAGGTTAATTTAGCCAAGTTGAATAAAAATATTGAACTGAATTGAAAATTTGATTGGAATTGCATACATGCACATATATATGTGCGAACAGGTCATAGCATGGAGGCTAAGAAGAGGAATAAAATTGTACGCCCGGCAAATAGGTACATGTTTACTGTATTTCTTGGGTTTGATGATTTTTTGAGCCGATTAGCAAGCCGCCTGGCCTTTTCTTTTTCTTTTTTATTGATGAGGGCCCTGTGAGGCAAGTTGCGGTTTTAAATATCAACCCGTACAAATGAGGTTATTGCGAAATTTTTCGGAAATTTAAGGTGTTAGCCAAATTTTTGAGAAATTAGAAAATTCTTGGAAACTAAAAAGTTAAAGAATGAAAGCCAGAATGAAAGTTGAGTTCGTTAGTTAAACAACTTTCAGCTCCGTTTCTTTTCGAGGATGAAAAGATTTTAAGTCGGGGAGATTGTAACAATCCAGAAATTCAGAACCAATTTAATTTTTTTAATTTAGCTATTTAATGGATTCCGAATATTTCAAATGATTTATTTTAAATAATAACGAATAAAAATTTATTTAAATCAAAGTTAGAAAATATATAATTAACTTAATTATAAAAGGAGTTTGAAATGGTGCGGTAGTTCGAAAATTCGATTTTTAAATTTCAATTGAATGTACAGAATTCAAAATAAATCGGATTTCAGTAAAACTAGAAATATTTGAATCTGTTTAATAATATCTTTCTAACGAATGTAAGAAACTGAGATTTTACTTTATAAATTAAAAGTTATGTCTAGTTTAAAATTTAAAATAGTCGCTATAGAATTTATATATATTTTAAATAATATATAGCCCTTAAAAGTAGCCATTTTGCAAATGCCCTCCGTTTTTACAAAACCACTTTTGTTGGATTCGGAATGTCAAGTTATTGCTAGATTCCAATTTTCATAATTTTTGGAATTAATATGTGAGCGTGGTGAATTTAAACGCATTTGATAATTTTAGTTTGAATTTAATCGACTTGAAAATGACCATTTTTCAAATGGTCTCCAAGTTCGATGAAATTAGTTTTGTTAGGACCGTATCGTCAAAACATAGCTAGATTTATTTTTTTGGAATTTTTGGAGTCAGTATGTGGCCCCGATAAATTAAAATGTACGTTTAAATTCAATATATATTGATTTTTTTAATCTTGATAAAAAACTGATCGAAAAAGTCGATCTGGCTTACAAAACACATCCCATTGTGTCCAGAATGGGGGTATTTGGCTAAGGGTGACATTCGTTGGGTCTAATTCGGAGTTCGAACACAAATTTTCAGAACAAAATAGTTAATTTTATAAAATATTATAAAATAACTAGTATAAAGGGGCATCAACTAAACCTTAGACCCTCTTTTATTTCCGCGCTGCCAGGAGGTTTTCAACGGCGGATTCCATCAGATGTTTATCCTCAAGTTTCGATCCATCTACCCAATAATCTCAAAAAGTTATAAAACAAATTTTGAAGTGGATCTCGAGATCTTTGATTCCATACGGCATTGATGGAAAATCGTTGCCAAAATCGCTCGAATTCTCTGGGCAAAGGGCCCACGCCCCCACCCGAATTCAGAGGGACCATGACCACCGAGTTCACCCTAGTTGCTGGCGCTAGAAGAGAAGTTGAAGGCGCTTCACGTGGTGTACTCAGATCATGTTACGTCGAAGTGTGGCGATGGCAATTTCCAGCCCTAGCCGACGTGTTTTCTTCAAATGGGTTTACACGATACAGTGTATACGATGAGAAGAAGAAAGAGGCCAGCCAGATTTTTCCAAATGTAATTAGTATAAATAATTATAACTAAGGATTTAATTATCGTTAAAATTGTGAGGACTAAAACATTAATATCTTATTCATGTTTGGTCCGAATTCAGTGATTTCAAATGCATTGGAATCGTCTCAACGATATCTACACAATTGAACTGACTAGAACAAAAATGGAGTAGATTAGAATTTGTGGCAAATTCAAATCCAAGTGATACAGAAATTCAAAAATAAAAGAATGGAGGAGTGGAAACAAATGTGAGAACTCATTCTCACTCAAACTATTTTACAGTTAAATATATCCTAGGTTGCAGACGGGGCTTAGTAGCTCCTGACACTATTTATTATACAAACCATGGATGTCTGTTTGAATTGAATTGTGGTGAATTGACTGTATTGTGTTTATTGAATGAATGAACTATATAAAATATTCATGTATTGAATAAAATGTTTGACAATAAAAATATCATTTTTATTGAATATATAAACTGTAACACCCCGTATTTTTAATGTAATTAAAAATGTATATATATCCACAGATAAGATTAATATGGTGATGTATAATGAAAATTAATTAATATATGAAAGAAAGAAAGGATTGGTTGCATGCGATGTAAATATGTTGTATGCACTGATTTGCAAACATAATGCATTAACATTAAAAGAAAAAGATTCATGCATTGGTTTAATTTAAGTATTGTAACTTATAACATGAAAAAGAGAAGTAAGGAAAGAACAATAATTATCATTGTTCTAAGACTTATTAACAAAAGACTTTGTAGCTCAGTTGGTTAAGGCATTCTATTTGTAACATGGAGGTCGGGGGTTCGAACCCCGGCGGCAGCATAATTTTTATCTCTGTTTTAAAGAGGGCCAACTGAACATGCAAATATATGTACATATACAAAATCAAAATTTGAAAGGATAAGAACGTACATATAAGGAAATAAAGAAAATATATGTATATACATGAGAATATATATATATATATATATATATATATATATATATATATGCAGAAATATATGTATACGAAAGATAAAATTTAAGATAAGGCTATAGTAAATGAAATATGGCAAGAATTAAATAACGGTGCAACATCGTTTGATTTTTGAAAATAAAATGAAAGTTGTGCGTATATATATACGCGTAAAATGGTCGTTAAAGGAATTGTATACATATAAGAATATTTCATGTGAATAAAACAGTTAAATAAATTCTAGAAATTCAAACATTCAAAATTCAAATTTCTGCGCCAAAACAGCTTGTGGGACCCAATGCTGACTTAGCACTACATGTACGATAAGATTTGGCTAGATTCATTTGCGAACCTGGACTATTTTCTTAACTAGGTTCAATGCTGACTCAGCGCTGCATGTACGATAAGGTCTTGAGCAACTATATAAACAGCCCTAGTCTCCTCCTCTATTCACAATTCTTCTCTACCCTTATGCTGCAAAGATTCTGAGTGAACATGGCTTCTTCTCCTCCTCTAAAATATATAAATAAATAATATATATAAAATAAAACAAGACGAGGAGATGCTGCTCAAAAGACTTTCAAGAAGAAGAGATTCAAGCTAGGATTCAAAAGGAGGTTCAAACGACTTCAACGAATGATTTTCTATGAATCGTAGCAACGCCATCTTTCTTTTCTAATCTAAATCTCTGTAAGTCAGTTATTTCTAGATTTGAACGTTTTTCTTTGTTCATGACATGAAATTGAAGGAATAAAAGAATATGCCAATTCTCTTTCTTTCTATTCGAATCTGTGCCTATCTCTTTGGACCTAATTAAGAACTGTCATGATTCAAAGACAAATAAGACCGTGACTATGAAACTATGGACCTAAAAACCTTATACCTATGACTATGAACATTTGCCTATGACTATGGACATTGCCTATGACTATGGACACCGCCTATGACTATGAACATTGCCTATGATTGTGACTATGACTATGAGGATTACTTTCTTGACAAAACCTATGCCTTTGATTAACATAAACTATTGCCTGTGACATAACAAGGACATCTGTGATTAAACCTCCATGATTCCTGACTAGGAAAGTGTTGCTTAAGTTCTGTGATTTTGAGATTTGGGGCTAAACCCGATTATTTATTCTGCTTGTCCTTGGTTTTCTTTGGTTTTAGACTATGGGAATTTACCTATTAAGTTAGGTCTACCCATGTTCTTGAACCTGTTTTGTCTATTCTTGGTTTTAGAACTTGGGAATTTACCTATTAAGTTAGGTCTACCCATGTTCTTGAACCTACGTCGTTATTCAAAACCATTTTATGCCAGTTGTTATATCTATCCTTTTCATAGCAATCTTTGGTTCATTCCCTATTTTCTGCGAATCTATAATTTAGATTGAATCACGATTATACGAGCGGTGGGAATGCGATTTGGGACAAAATATGAAATTTACTAAAACGTAGTTCAACTTGGAAATTGGCATAAATTGGGAACATGTATTATGGCATGTTCATAGAAATGCAAATTGGATAAATTTGACATAAATTATAAGATGTGTAATTTGAATCTTGTATTGTGAACTAGAGTAATAAGTCTAGTTTGACATGAATTAGAATGTTAAATCAGAATTGGATTAGCTAATTTGGCTCGATAAGCATATTGGCATAAAATTGTCCATAATTGGGAGTAATTGTCAGGATTAGCAAAATCATGGTTAGTGACACTTCATTTGGTATGGTTTACATACCAAAAAGCATAAACATCATATAGAGGGGAAAATGGGCCGTAAGAATAAATGTTGACAACTTACATTAAAAGAGTAATTGGGAAATAAGTAAATTAGGATTAATTTACTTATAAAATTTGTCCTAAATGAGGGAATGTTAATTTAGACAAATTAAAGGTTGGTTAACGACATCTCTTTTAATAATAAACCAGAAAGTTCTAGGGTGACAGAGAGGATAGTGTCAAGGCTTGAGTTTGGAAAATACAAGTTTCCTGCTCTCCCTGGCTATCCCTAACTGATCCGACGGACGGGATGGTTACTTTCAAAACCTGATTTGAAAATTAATCAAAACCCCTTGAACTAGAAAACACGAATAGGCATAACCCGAGGTTAGACTGAGTTGCGATGTAAACCTACCCGGAATCAATCGGCACATCCAGTAATCGCAACAATATCTGTCTAATGTGAGTGGTCGTGGCTTTAATTTATTTAGTTAAAGCTGGAACAAGAATGCTAGGGTTAAGTTAACTAAGACACTTAACCAACTCAACATGATAACAAGACTGGTAGGTGGGGTTAGGTTCATACAGTTAAGCTAGAATGGGAAGGTTAAGTCCATAGGAACACTTAACCAACTTAAGCTCAGTTAAGCTAGAACGGAGGGCTAAGTCCATAGGGACACTTAACCAAACTCATGGTAACAAGACGAGATTTGTAGAGGTTAAGTAACTAAGAAAACACTTAGCCAAATTAACATGTTAACTAGTCTAGAAAGTGGGGTTAAGTAAAGTTAATACACTTAGCCAAATTTACATGTTAACTAGACTAGAGGTTGGGGTTAAGTAAGATTTTATACACTTAGCCAATTTGATATGTTAGTTGGGCTAGACCGTAGGGTTAAGTAAACTTGAACACTTAACCATCAGATGGTGATAAAAGAATAGGGGTAAGTATAGACATGAAGGGATAATACTTAACCATTAATAACATGTTAGACAGACGGGCAAGGTTAAGATAAAAAGGAACACTTAACCAATATAGGGTGAATGGGTAGGGTTAAGTAATAAGAAATACTTAACCAATATAACTTGGTTTGTGGTGGGGTTAAGTCAACATGAATTACCGATAACACTTAACCAGTATAACAGGATGAATGAAGAGGGTTAAGTTGGCTTGAATTGACTAATGACACTTAACCAATCCAAATTGACGGGAAAGGGAACTAAGTAGTAAACCTTAGAAAACAACAATTCTGGAAACTAAGTGGTAAATCTTAGTTAGTACAACTAAGTAGTAATTCTTAGTATAACACGGGAAGGAGCGAATGTCCGTCTGAATAGAGAGAAGGCTCCAACGAATTGGGTTACGAAGCCCGAGGCTTCGAGGGGACGTGAGGGTACTCTTGGTATCCCTCTGTGAGGCTGCAGATGATCCGCTTGGGCCACAGAGGTTAAGGTATGCGTAGAAGAACTAGGGGTATGCCTTGGTTACAATACATGGCAACCTAAAGACTAGGATGGACCGGCGTGATTCGGCGAGCAAACGGTAGCCCTGTGATAGCAACTCGTCGTCTACCATCCATCTTGAGTCAATCGTGATACGTGAAGCGGAAAGGCGGAGAACTCCAAAAGACCATATACTTGCTATCTAGTTATGGTTGTGGATGGCCATAGGATAGTGGGGCACCGGGGGCCGGCGTATAGTTCTCATTTTACAAGGTGTGCCTTTCATTAGTTGAGGGAGGGGTCAAGTGGGACCATAGCCACTGGAATAAAAACAGACCTTAGCATCTGCATCGGCAAATATCTGAAAGCTCCCGACCGAGTTCTGTATTCCTTGATTTGCCCTGTCATAGGACTCGGACCGCGCATTACAGGACATGTGCATCTAGACAAGCGATAACGATTCGTGATACATGCGTAGGGAAGTATAGGAACATATACCACTTTAAGTAGTGTGTCCTAGACTTGGGGGCATCGTTCGACAGGTAGCGTAATCCCTAGTTGAACTAGGTGGCAAAAACCCTGAACACGAGAAGCGTTCAGCAGATAGCATAAACTCTAGTTAAATCTAGAAAGCACTTGATATAAAACCCTAGATTTGATCTAGGTAATAAATAATGAATGTATGCCGGAAGGCAACAGAAAATACAGGAATTGGGATCATGTTATCGTTACTAGATGGGACACTATATAGGCAGTGCAGAGATATATAAACCAGTATAACAAGGAAATAGCGAAGCGGCGAAAGTATTAGAGCGTATCCAGTTTATCTTAGCATATCTTGTGACTACCTTGTCTAATCTTGTTGACCCTATCGTCATGGTGTAATCTTGTGTTCAGTTAATTCATGTCATTTTGTTTTCCTTGTTCACATGCTAGAAGTTACTGAACTTACTCAAGCTTTATGTCTGACTCTGTTTTTCTTTCGTCTTCTTTTCTTCCGTCCCCCCAGGTAGTAGAGGAGGGAGTAGTATAGCTCTGGTCAAGTTGGACTGTCACTCTTTCCCAGCTTGAAGATTTGTCGAAGTTTGCTTGGATTCTCTTATCAGATGTTATGGCTGGCTCTTGCTAAAATTTGGGGAAATATAAATGTTGTTTGATGCTTCTTTATTTTGTAAGACAGATGACACTCTGATATTGTAAAGAAATCTTTGTACAAACTATTTTATCAATAAAGCAAAGTTTTATTTTCCGCTGTTTAATTTTTGTCTGTCTTGTAATTTATCTGCATCTTTTACCCTAAATGCTTCACAGAACTTAGTGCATTCCCTTTGTGAGCGACACTAACGGATGTGGGGTGTTACACGTGGTATTAGAGCTGAAGGTTACCTGATCAGATAAAGGATTTGAAAAATTATTTTCAAAACGGTTTTTAAAGAAGCATTTTTCAAGAGAAAAGATTTGTTTTAAAGACATATTCCCCAAAGCCATACGCACCATCTTCTCTTCCCCTGTTTAAATTCTTATCTCCTTCTTTCTTGAGTCTCTGAGGCTCCTGGCTTTCTGGGAGGTAACCTCATCGAAGGGCAAAGTAGTGCCCGGCTTCCATCCATAGCCGTAGTTGTTTCATCTATGGGCAGTTTTCTTTCGAAGCTTATAGGGTTTTCCGGACGATGGAGGCAGTTTTCGAGAGATTTGTTAACATGACTACACAAGGAAGGGGATGAGGAGTTTGGCTAAGGAGCATAACCTGTAACAACCCGTAAAATCTGGGCCAGTTTAAAAATTTTATTTTGGCAATTTTAGCGAATTTTGAATATTTAAAATGAATTATTTTAAATAATATCGACGAGAAATTTATTTTGAATATAAATCGAACGTATATATTATATACGTCGTCGTTAGAATATAAATAATTATATATAATTATAAATAGAATTGAAAATGGCGCGGTAGTTCGATAATTCGATTTCAAACTTCAATTGAATGTACCGGGTGCAAAACAATCCGGATTTTAGTGAAACCAGAAATCATAGGATCTATTTGATAGTATCATTCCATCGAATCGGAAAAATCAAGATTTCATATCGGGAATCAAAAGATATGTCCAGTTGAAAATTCTGAATAGTCGCTATGGAATTCAGGCCCTTAAAAATGGACATTTTGCAAACGACCTCGGATTTAGACGAAACCAGTTTTGTTGGGTCCGTGATGTAAAATTATTGCTAGATTCCAAATTTCATAATTTTTCGAATCAATATGTGTGCGTGGCAAAAGAAAACACGTTTGACCAGTTTCAGTTGATTTTAATCGACTGGAAAATGGCCATTTTTCTAACGGTCTCAGAATTCGACGAAACTAGTTTTGTTAGGACCGTATCGTCAATACGAAGCTAGAAAATATTTTTCGGGAATTTTTCTAGTTAGTATGTGACCCCGGTAATTTGAAATGTACGTTTAAAATTCAATATAGTGATTTAAATGAAAATTCAACGGAAACTGATCGAAACGATCAGATCAGAGTGCGATACATATCCCATTGTGTTCGGAATGGGGGTAAAACGCTATGGACGACAGGCGGTAAGCCTCGTTTCGAGGGCGTATGTAAAAGTCAACCTTTTTGAATAAATAAATAATTAAATAATAAAAGAAAAAAAATTATAATATCTTTCTCCCTTAACACTTTCTGCCCCCCCCGATCATTCCTCTGTAAGCAGAAAGAATTAAAAAAAAAAAAAACCTAATCGAATCGAAGCCGCCAGCGCGATGGCGCCGCCACCACCCACGACCGGCGAGCCTCATCGCGACCCCCCCCTTCCCGTTGACCTCGCGCCTCCCACGAACCCCCATTTCGCCCAAATCGAGCGCCCAGACCCCCCTTCTTTTTTGACCAACCGCGACACCGAAGGCGACGCCACCAATCCCCGTCGATCCCACCGCCTCGCCCCCCCTCTCGCTGAAGCCGCCGCGCCTCGAAGCAGCTCCGACACCGCCGAGCTTGGCTTCCCCCCCCTCCTTCGCAGGTAAATAAAGTAAGTTATTTTATTTTACTTTTTTTTTATTATTTTTAATCTGATGATTTTGATTTTTAAAAAGCAATTAAAAACTGATTTTATATAAAGTAAAAAACTGTTTTTTATAGGTTTTAAAAACTGATTTTATATAAAGTAAAAACTGTTTTTTTATAGGTTTTAAAAACTGATTTTATATAAAGTAAAAACTGTTTTTTTATAGGTTTTAAAAACTAATTTTAAAAAAGGAAAAGATTTAGATTTTAAAAGTGGAAAGATTTAAATTTTAAAAAGGAAAAGATTTAGATTTTAAAAGTGGAAAGATTTAAACTTTAAAAAGGAAAAGATTTGGATTTTAAAAGTGGAAAGATTTAAACTTTAAAAAGGAAAAGATTTAGATTTTAAAAAGGAAAGGATTTGAACTTTTCGAAGTAAAAATGCGATTTTTATATATTGAACTTCGAAATAAAAATATGATTTTTATATATTGAATAGCGAAATAAAAATTCGATTTTTATATATTGAATAGTGAAATAAAAATTCGATTTTTATATATTGAATAGCGAAGTAAAAATTCGATTTTTATATATTGAATAGCATAGTAAAAATTCGTTTTTATATATTGAATAACATAGTAAAGATTCAATTTTTATATAAAGTATAACGAAGTGAAAATTCTATTTTCACAATATGAAGTTAGCGTTAAAAATATGATTTTTATATAATAAAGAATATAAAAATGTGATTTTTTATATTTATAGTGACTACGGGCAATGAAGATGACGAAGATGCGATAGCGATGAAGTTTTCTATCAATGAAGAGCCGTGGAGCTAGGATAGCTATATGTGAGAATTTCTCACCTTTCAATTTCTTTTCTAATTTTATATATATACTAGGATGCAGACGGTGCTTAGTAGCACCCGACACAATCGTCCACAGACCATGGACTTGTTTGTTTGGTTGCATAGATTAGTTATATGATTTGATTTGAATTTGGTTGTTTGGTGATTTTGATTGATGTGTGAATGGCGTGGGCCTTCACTAGACCGGGGATAAGGCTAGGCCTTGTCCCGTTTCTAGTATCGTGCCGTTATGCCGCCGAAATTTTCTAAAATATGTTAGAAAAATAAAAATATCATTTTATTGTGTAAATGAATTGAATAGAAATTCATAGGTTGAAATAAAATGTTTTATCGTTAAAAATATAATTTTTAACGTGAAGTGAATAAATAAATATTCATTTACAAACCGGACGGTTTGTTTATGTACACCTATTTGAAGGACATTGATTGAGACGATAAATTTTACACATCGCCCAACTGCACAAACAAAATATTTGTTTGATTGTTTGAAACCCCACACGGGTGTTGGGATGAAATTTGAAGTTCACTCATCCTGATTGATTAAATGTGTCGATCGATTGATTGACAGGCTGTTATAAGCGTTGAATATCTATATTTGATGCTTATACAGTGTAGTGCACTTTGGTTGATGGTTGATTGTTTTTCAATGGGATTATATACATGTGTTGTATGAAAATCCATATAATTAACTTTATATGGTAATTGATTGGGCCTCATTCCAATTTGAAAAATAAAGAATATTATAAAATAAAGGTTCATGTGTTGACAATACTCATCCGTTGAGATTGGTCATGTGTTGAACGAAATATTTTAGTAATAAAATTTACATCTTTATCAATATAAAATAAAAGTTCATGTGTTGACAATACTCATCCATTGAGATTGGTCATGTGTTGAACGAAATATTTTGATAATAACAACTATTTTGAAAATAGAAATTTATGAAGCCGTGTTGATTAGATTGACGCCATTTTGACGTAAACGATATTTATATCGATTTTATTCATTTCGAAACTAATTGAATTGAAAACGATTTCGAAATGAATTGAATTGAAAACGATTTCGAAATGAATTGAATTGAAAACGATTTCGAAATGAATTGAATTGAAAACGATTTCGAAATGAATTGAAAACGAATTCAAATTGAATTGAAAGCGAATTGAAATGAATTCAAATTGAATTGAAATTTGAATTGAATAGAAATGAATTTTAAAACGAATTTATAAAGATGAATTCAATTTTGATTTGAATTGAAATGGAAGTTGAAATTGCTTTTGAAACGAATTTAAAACTGTTTATATAATTCATTTTAAATAGAAATCGACGAAATATATATTATATATAATATAATGGCCTGAATAGAACGCGCCGCGCCGCGGCAGTTCGCGAATTTCGACCATTTATTTCAAACGGACATTACGGGAGATCCGACCGTCGGATTCTCCTAAAACCGGAACCGTTGGGTTCGTATCGAAAAGAGCTTTCTAATGAATGTTAGAAATTTGAAATCTAACGGTTGGATTTGGAGATACGTCCAAATCAAATTCGAAAAAGGTCGCTGTAAGTGCAGTTCGATGACCGTTGATGGAAATCGACTGTACGGGCCTTGATAAAATTATTAAAAATAGTAATAATTTGAGTAAAATCATAAGAAATGATTTAGAAATAATTGGGATGAAAAACTCCATATTTGAAAAGATAAAAATAGATTTTTATCGAAATGAGCTAGTTTTTAACTAGAAATATAATTCTATTTTTTTTTTTAAATAAATTGAATTTGAAAAGGGTTTTAAAAATAACCAAAATTTCCAATGATTGCATTGGAGTGGGTTTGAATCGAAATTGTCGTCGGAATATTTCGATGTTGGAATTCGTGATTATACAGATGTTGTTATGGAAATTTGAAAGATGTATATTTATATCGTTATTTCCAATGCGACATTTGTTAGTCGTAGGATTTGATATTGAATATAAGCCGATATATTTTCTATTCAGAGCCTTGTATTGAATATCAAATGTGATTTGGGTTTGTCGTGAATGGTGTCTTCACTAACACTGTTCTTGAACCCAGTTGAGAAAAGATTAAATCTTTTTAATTAGATTTAATGAAGTGTACCAATTGAATAATATTTAATTGGAATTGAATCGATATTGATTTTTGGGTTTATCGTGGACAGTGTTTTAAATAACACTCGTTCTTTAACCCGACAATTAATGGAAAGTGATTTTGGGTTTATCGTGAACCGTGTTTTAAATGACACTGATTCTTTAACCCAGTCGAAGATTAAAACTAAGTGGAGTTTTAATGAATCTTTAATTAGATTGAAAAGATCGAAAATGGAGTATCACCCGTTTTGCTCCAGGCGATAGTTAAATCTTTAATTAGATTTGAACGTGAAATGGTAATTGAATTTACCGATAACACTG
Source organism: Allium sativum (assembly GCA_030737875.1). NCBI lineage: Eukaryota > Viridiplantae > Streptophyta > Magnoliopsida > Asparagales > Amaryllidaceae > Allium > Allium sativum. The sequence goes on from CM060926.1 coordinate 913,086,161, forward strand.
TGGTGTTAGAAATGAAGTATTACCAGTTTTACTTCATGGGATAAATAGGTTGGGATTGGGAAATTAAAACAAATGATTACTTTGGTAAGTTTCGTTAATCCCGGCTAGTTGAATTGATATTCAAAAGATAGATTAAAGAATAAATTCAGGAATTTATCTTGGATAAAATTAATGGGAACCTTTCCCTATGAATGTGAAATTTAGAAACTAACTGTCGGTTAGCTAAACAGAATGGTTTTCTGGATATTGATCTGATGTTGGTTTCGGCCTTCGGGGTTAATATTTGGGGAATTATTCTCTTGATTAATTTACGGTTAGTGACTAATGAATTGGAATGAGGCGTATGTTGTGTTTGTGTAACACTTTTATAATATATACGCGAGTTATTCGGAAAGACCGGGTTTATCCCATTCTGAATAACTGATACGACGATAAGTCGAAGATGAAGACGATGGTCGAAGACCGGAGGTCTTCACGTCGTTTGGGTAATTACTGATGATCTTGATTGGGCTGTACACCTAAGAAGATGGAAACAGTTAGTGATCGTCCAGACGTACTTGGAGATCGATGGATATGCGGGGTACTAGGTGCCTCCGGTTTCGTTCAGACCCAGGACGGACTTGTAAATGGACTGTGTGTCTGACATCGGATTTCATTCTGTGTGACTGATATCGGTTGCATAGGATGGTTTGCCTGTGTGGCATGCTAAGATGCAAATGATCAAGGCTTCTGTTGAAAAGCAAAGTCTTGTGGTGATGATCAAAGCACGGCCTTTGTGGCGTAGCTTTGTGTAACGTTTACCTCGCGTGTTTCACACCAGGTATGAACCAAAAACGGGAGACGGACCTCAGGGAGGGCCTGCGTTTCCTCCTAGCTAGAAGTGGCGTCAGTGGTTTTACACGCCCTGACGAGTTTGACTTATGTGGTTGTTGCTGTTGCGAGGCGCCTCGGTTAGATCGGACGATCCGGGTCCGATGGAGTCATTCGTTGGCTCGCTTACGCCCCAAAGGGCGGCGAAACGCAGTGTTCAGGATTTAAGTTTAATCCACATCGGTGGACCGGCCCTGACGATCCAAGGGTCGATGCGTTCTGATCCTGAGACTCGGGCTAGGCAGTCTCGAATCGGTTGAGGACTATCTTTTGCCTCGGTTCATAGATGGAAACCCAATTTCCAAATACGTGACTTTTGCGGTTTTATTTGTAGAGCCTAGTATGTCGACATAGTGGGATGGGGCACTCATGCCGCCTATGATTGATACTTATGATTTGAAGTTGTTTTATACACTATGCACTTATAGTAGTATCAAATGATTTGTTTTAAACGTATCAAGCATTCTTTGGCTGTTATAAGGGAAAACCCTATCCTCGGCTGCGTTGCATTGTGTGATGGGACCTGGGTCTTATAACAGCTTCATTTTTCTTTATTTAGCATTGCGCTGTTTGTTTTATGCACTGGTGTTCTTGGGAGGAAACCCGTTCCGTGTTATACGGCGTGGTCCCTTGATTTACCTAACTTTAAAAATAAAGATTAATAACTGTTTTAGTTCTCACACCAGTCACATGACTGACCTGGAGTTTATTGTTTTAACCTAAACTCTGGGTGCCCCTATTTTGACACGGGCAGCTAGTAGTTTTGGTTTTGCAGATTTATATTCACAGGATCCTGGTTTACAGCTGGAACGATATCCGGAAAGCTTTGTATCCGTATATCTTCTTCTAGTTGTGTATTGTATTATTTTCCGCTGCTATGTATTTAAATGTAATTTAAATCTCTGATATTTCTGTGTAATATTTATTTATACTCTGTATATTCTTGTAATCTGGTGCATTGTTGTAATATACAGTGAAATGTTCTTCTGTATGCGTTCTGTTTTGTCCTGTTCTCAAACGATAGGGCGTTTCGAACGGCCTGGATCGGTTTAGCGACTGGTTCGGACCGAGCGAAATTCCTTGCCGTCACAGATGGTATCATAGCTTTGGTTTACAAAGCTCAGAGAACAAGGCACCTTAGAACCATACGAAAGAATTCATCAGATATTGGATTAGTAATATCCAATTAGAATGACTCGTTAGAGATAGGATCAGTAGTATCCTAGAACAGGTGTGAGGAGTATATTTTTCAAATGAAAACATTTTTGTTTTGAAAATTTAAATCAATCATTCGTATTTGATTATCTATTTATATTGATTTGGACAGTCCAGTATATATAGACTTTGCGTATACGTCTGATCCACGTGTATTTGAAGTTTTAATATACTGGATAGATATAGAGTCACACTCTAGTCGCCCGGAGACGATTCTGATGATAGTCTAGACATCATCAGAATTGGTATTCGAGTTTCGAAGGTGTGATTTTCTATATATTTCCATTAGACTGGTGTGAGAACCAAAATTAGATAGGGCCTATTGTTGTGATTTGGCATCAAAAAAAATCTGATTTTTGTATATGTATCAAAATTATGAATTTGAAACTCTAATTCACTAATTGATTGATGTTTGTGTTGTATGTTTATTTGTTTGATAATTTTTAGCCATTTAGCCTAATTAAATCAAATATTGAACTGTATTGAAGATTGGTCGCATTTGCTTGCATATACATATATATCATTGAACAGGTCATAGCAAGGAGGCTAGAGCAGAGAATAAAATTTGTTTGCCCGACAAATAGGTACATGTTTACTACATAATTTCCTGTTTTGTTTGGGTGATGATGATTTTTGAGCCTATTGGCTAGCCGCTTGGCTTTTTCTTTTTGAGATCTGAAGGACCGGGGAAGCTATTTGAAATTCCCCGATGCTCCCGGTGCAGGGGAGGTTATAGCGAAATTTTTCAAAAATTTAGGGTGTTAGCCAAATTTTTGAAATGTTGGAAATTCTCAGAAACTGAAGAGTTAGAGAATGGAAGCCAGATCGAGCGTAGTGTTAATTAATCAAACCACTTTCGACTTTGTTCCTTTTCGGGGACGAAAAGTTTTAAGTGGGGGAGATTGTAACAACCCGTAAAATCTGGGCTAGTTTAAAAATTTTATTTTGGCAATTTTAGCGAATTTTGAATATTTAAAATGAATTATTTTAAATAATATCGACGAGAAATTTATTTTGAATATAAATCGAACGTATATATTATATACGTCGTCGTTAGAATATAAATAATTATATATAATTATAAATAGAATTGAAAATGGCGCGGTAGTTTGATAATTCGATTTCAAACTTCAATTGAATGTACCGGGTGCAAAACAATCCGGATTTTAGTGAAACCAGAAATCATAGGATCTATTTGATAGTATCTTTCCATCGAATCCGAAAAATCAAGATTTCATATCGGGAATCAAAAGATATGTCCAGTTGAAAATTCTGAATAGTCGCTATGGAATTCAGGCCCTTAAAAATGGACATTTTGCAAACGACCTCGGATTTAGACGAAACCAGTTTTGTTGGGTCCGTGATGTAAAATTATTGCTAGATTCCAAATTTCATAATTTTTCGAATCAATATGTGTGCGTGGCAAAAGAAAATGCATTTGACCAGTTTCAGTTGATTTTAATCGACTGGAAAATGGCCATTTTTCTAACGGTCTCAGAATTCGACGAAACTAGTTTTGTTAGGACCGTATCGTCAATACGAAGCTAGAAAATATTTTTCGGGAATTTTTCTAGTTAGTATGTGACCCCGGTAATTTGAAATGTACGTTTAAAATTCAATATAGTGAATTAAATGAAAATTCAACGGAAACTGATCGAAACGATCAGATCAGAGTGCGATACATATCCCATTGTGTTCGGAATGGGGGTAAAACGCTATGGACGACAGGCGGTAAGCCTCGTTTCGAGGGAGTATGTAAAAGTCAACCTTTTTGAATAAATAAATAATTAAATAATAAAAGAAAAAATTATAATATCTTTCTCCCTTAAAACTTTCTGGCCCCCCGCCCGATCATTCCTCTGTAAGCAGAAAGAATTAAAAAAAAAAAAAAAAAAACCTAATCGAATCGAAGCCGCCAGCGCGATGGCGCCGCCACCACCCACGACCGGCGAGCCTCGTCGCGACCCCCCCCCTTCCCGTTGACCTCGCGCCTCCCACGAACCCTCATTTCGCCCAAATCGAGCGCCCAGACCCCCCCTTCTTTTTTGACCAACCGCGACACCGAAGGCGACGCCACCAATCCCCGTCGATCCAACCGCCTCGCCCCCCCCCTCTCGCTGAAGCCGCCGCGCCTCGAAGCAGCTCCGACGCCGCCGAGCTTGGCTTTCCCCCCCCCCCTCCTTCGCAGGTAAATAAAGTAAGTTATTTTATTTTACTTTTTTTTTATTATTTTTAATCTGATGATTTTGATTTTTAAAAAGCAATTAAAAACTGATTTTATATAAAGTAAAAAACTGTTTTTTTATAGGTTTTAAAAACTGATTTTATATAAAGTAAAAACTGTTTTTTTATAGGTTTTAAAAACTGATTTTATATAAAGTAAAAACTGTTTTTTTATAGGTTTTAAAAACTGATTTTAAAAAAGGAAAAGATTTAGATTTTAAAAGTGGAAAGATTTAAATTTTAAAAAGGAAAAGATTTAGATTTTAAAAGTGGAAAGATTTAAACTTTAAAAAGGAAAAGATTTAGATTTTAAAAGTGGAAAGATTTAAACTTTAAAAAGGAAAAGATTTAGATTTTAAAAAGGAAAGGATTTGAACTTTTCGAAGTAAAAATGCGATTTTTATATATTGAACTTCGAAATAAAAATATGATTTTTATATATTGAATAGCGAAATAAAAATTCGATTTTTATATATTGAATAGTGAAATAAAAATTCGATTTTTATATATTGAATAGCGAAGTAAAAATTCAATTTTTATATATTGAATAGCATAGTAAAAATTCGTTTTTATATATTGAATAACATAGTAAAGATTCAATTTTTATATAAAGTATAACGAAGTGAAAATTCTATTTTTACAAATATGAAATAGCGATGAAAATTCTATTTTCACAATATGAAGTTAGCGTTAAAAATATGATTTTTATATAATAAAGAATATAAAAATGTGATTTTTTATATTTATAGTGACTACGGGCAATGAAGATGACGAAGATGCGATAGCGATGAAGTTTTCTATCAATGAAGAGCCGTGGAGCTAGGATAGCTATATGTGAGAATTTCTCAACTTTCAATTTCTTTTCTAATTATATATATACTAGGATGCAGACGGTGCTTAGTAGCACCCGACACAATCGTCCACAGACCATGGACTTGTTTGTTTGGTTGCATAGATTAGTTATATGATTTGATTTGAATTTGGTTGTTTGGTGATTTTGATTGATGTGTGAATGGCGTGGGCCTTCACTAGACCGGGGATAAGGCTAGGCCTTGTCCCGTTTCTAGTATCGTGCCGTTATGCCGCCGAAATTTTCTAAAATATGTTAGAAAAATAAAAATATCATTTTATTGTGTAAATGAATTGAATAGAAATTCATAGGTTGAAATAAAATGTTTTATCGTTAAAAATATAATTTTTAACGTGAAGTGAATAAATAAATATTCATTTACAAACCGGACGGTTTGTTTATGTACACCTATTTGAAGGACATTGATTGAGACGATAAATTTTACACATCGCCCAACTGCACAAACAAAATATTTGTTTGATTGTTTGAAACCCCACACGGGTGTTGGGATGAAATTTGAAGTTCACTCATCCTGATTGATTAAATGTGTCGATCGATTGATTGACAGGCTGTTATAAGCGTTGAATATCTATATTTGATGCTTATACAGTGTAGTGCACTTTGGTTGATGGTTGATTGTTTTTCAATGGGATTATATACATGTGTTGTATGAAAATCCATACAATTAACTTTATATGGTAATTGATTGGGCCTCATTCCAATTTGAAAAATAAAGAATATTATAAAATAAAGGTTCATGTGTTGACAATACTCATCCGTTGAGATTGGTCATGTGTTGAACGAAATATTTTAGTAATAAAATTTACATCTTTGTCAATATAAAATAAAAGTTCATGTGTTGACAATACTCATCCATTGAGATTGGTCATGTGTTGAACGAAATATTTTGATAATAACAACTATTTTGAAAATAGAAATTTATGAAGCCGTGTTGATTAGATTGACGCCATTTTGACGTAAACGATATTTATATCGATTTTATTCATTTCGAAACTAATTGAATTGAAAACGATTTCGAAATGAATTGAATTGAAAACGATTTCGAAATGAATTGAATTGAAAACGATTTCGAAATGAATTGAATTGAAAACGATTTCGAAATGAATTGAAAACGAATTCAAATTGAATTGAAAGCGAATTGAAATGAATTCAAATTGAATTGAAATTTGAATTGAATAGAAATGAATTTTAAAACGAATTTATAAAGATGAATTCAATTTTGATTTGAATTGAAATGGAAGTTGAAATTGCTTTTGAAACGAATTTAAAACTGTTTATATAATTCGTTTTAAATAGAAATCGACGAAATATATATTATATATATTATATATAATATAATGGCCTGAATAGAACGCGCCGCGCCGCGGCAGTTCGCGAATTTCGACCATTTATTTCAAACGGACATTACGGGAGATCCGACCGTCGGATTCTCCTAAAACCGGAACCGTTGGGTTCGTATCGAAAAGAGCTTTCTAATGAATGTTAGAAATTTGAAATCTAAGGATGGATTTGGAGATACGTCCAAATCAAATTCGAAAAAGGTCGCTGTAAGTGCAGTTCGATGACCGTTGATGGAAATCGACTGTACGGGCCTTGATAAAATTATTAAAAATAGTAATAATTTGTGTAAAATCATAAGAAATGATTTAGAAAGAATTGGGATGAAAAACTCCATATTTGAAAAGATAAAAATAGATTTTTATCGAAATGAGCTAGTTTTGAACTAGAAATATAATTCTATTTTTTTTTTTAAATAAATAAATTGAATTTGAAAAGGGTTTTAAAAATAACCAAAATTTCCAATGATTGCATTGGAGTGGGTTTGAATCGAAATTGTCGTCGGAATATTTCGATGTTGGAATTCGTGATTATACAGATGTTGTTATGGAAATTTGAAAGATGTATATTTATATCGTTATTTCCAATGCGACATTTGTTAGTCGTAGGATTTGATATTGAATATAAGCCGATATATTTTCTATTCAGAGCCTTGTATTGAATATCAAATGTGATTTGGGTTTGTCGTGAATGGTGTCTTCACTAACACTGTTCTTGAACCCAGTTGAGAAAAGATTAAATCTTTTTAATTAGATTTAATGAAGTGTACCAATTGAATAATATTTAATTGGAATTGAATCGATATTGATTTTTGGGTTTATCGTGGACAGTGTTTTAAATAACACTCGTTCTTTAACCCGACAATTAATGGAAAGTGATTTTGGGTTTATCGTGAACCGTGTTTTAAATGACACTGATTCTTTAACCCAGTCGAAGATTAAAACTAAGTGGAGTTTTAATGAATCTTTAATTAGATTGAAAAGATCGAAAATGGAGTATCACCCGTTTTGCTCCAGGCGATAGTTAAATCTTTAATTAGATTTGAACGTGAAATGGTAATTGAATTTACCGATAACACTGTGGTGTTAGAAATGAAGTATTACCAATTTTACTTCATGGGATAAATAGGTTGGGATTGGGAAATTAAAACAAATGATTACTTCGGTAAGTTTCGTTAATCCCGGCTAGTTGAATTGATATTCAAAAGATAGATTAAAGAATAAATTCAGGAATTTATCTTGGATAAAATTAATGGGAACCTTTCCCTATGAATGTGAAATTTAGAAACTAACTGTCGGTTAGCTAAGCAGAATGGTTTTCTGGATATTGATCTGATGTTGGTTTCGGCCTTCGGGGTTAATATTTAGGGAATTATTCTCTTGATTAATTTACGGTTAGTGACTAATGAATTGGAATGAGGCGTATGTTGTGTTTGTGTAACACTTTTATAATATATACGCGAGTTATTCGGAAAGACCGGGTTTATCCCATTCTGAATAACTGATACGACGATAAGTCGAAGATGAAGACGATGGTCGAAGACCGGAGGTCTTCACGTCGTTTGGGTAATTACTGATGATCTTGATTGGGCTGTACACCCAAGAAGATGGAAACAGTTAGTGATCGTCCAGACGTACTTGGAGATCGATGGATATGCGGGGTACTAGGTGCCTCCGGTTTCGTTCAGACCCAGGACGGACTTGTAAATGGACTGTGTGTCTGACATCGGATTTCATTCTGTGTGACTGATATCGGTTGCATAGGATGGTTTGCCTGTGTGGCATGCTAAGATGCAAATGATCAAGGCTTCTGTTGAAAAGCAAAGTCTTGTGGTGATGATCAAAGCACGGCCTTTGTGGCGTAGCTTTGTGTAACGTTTACCTCGCGTGTTTCACACCAGGTATGAACCAAAAACGGGAGACGGACCTCAGGGAGGGCCTGCGTTTCCTCCTAGCTAGAAGTGGCGTCAGTGGTTTTACACGCCCTGACGAGTTTGACTTATGTGGTTGTTGCTGTTGCGAGGCGCCTCGGTTAGATCGGACGATCCGGGTCCGATGGAGTCATTCGTTGGCTCGCTTACGCCCCAAAGGGCGGCGAAACGCAGTGTTCAGGATTTAAGTTTAATCCACATCGGTGGACCGGCCCTGACGATCCAAGGGTCGATGCGTTCTGATCCTGAGACTCGGGCTAGGCAGTCTCGAATCGGTTGAGGACTATCTTTTGCCTCGGTTCATAGATGGAAACCCAATTTCCAAATACGTGACTTTTGCGGTTTTATTTGTAGAGCCTAGTATGGCGACATAGTGGGATGGGGCACTCATGCCGCCTATGATTGATACTTATGATTTGAAGTTGTTTTATACACTATGCACTTATAGTAGTATCAAATGATTTGTTTTAAACGTATCAAGCATTCTTTGGCTGTTATAAGGGAAAACCCTATCCTCGGCTGCGTTGCATTGTGTGATGGGACCTGGGTCTTATAACAGCTTCATTTTTCTTTATTTAGCATTGCGCTGTTTGTTTTATGCACTTGTGTTCTTGGGAGGAAACCCGTTCCGTGTTATACGGCGTGGTCCCTTGATTTACCTAACTTTAAAAATAAAGATTAATAACTGTTTTAGTTCTCACACCAGTCACATGACTGACCTGGAGTTTATTGTTTTAACCTAAACTCTGGGTGCCCCTATTTTGACACGGGCAGCTAGTAGTTTTGGTTTTGCAGATTTATATTCACAGGATCCTGGTTTACAGCTGGAACGATATCCGGAAAGCTTTGTATCCGTATATCTTCTTCTAGTTGTGTATTGTATTATTTTCCGCTGCTATGTATTTAAATGTAATTTAAATCTCTGATATTTCTGTGTAATATTTATTTATACTCTGTATATTCTTGTAATCTGGTGCATTGTTGTAATATACAGTGAAATGTTCTTCTGTATGCGTTCTGTTTTGTCCTGTTCTCAAACGATAGGGCGTTTCGAACGGCCTGGATCGGTTTAGCGACTGGTTCAGACCGAGCGAAATTCCTTGCCGTCACATAACCATAGGATGAGGAATTCATGGATGTAAACTTATTACACAAAGGAGGAAGAAATTATAAAACCTAAGACAAGAGGAAGTATCTTTACTAGGGTATGATAGGGCATATACTTAAGGACAAGGGCAAGAACGAGGAACAAGATTTTCGGAAGGACAAGTACATGCTTTCGCCACCAAGCGTACCTAGGAGAAAGGTAGTCCGGTTGGAAGAGTCTAGTTTTCTGTTCGTACTATTTCCTTAGGTTCTAGCGCTTCTCATTTGTTCGTATCCACTTCCATAGTTGGGTCTCTGCACCATAGTACCTGTATAGTAGAAAGATCCCACTAGAGTCTCAAATCCAATTGGTGGTCCGACCAGTTTATTTTTGGTTAGTAGGGATTTGAGAATAGCTATCGAGTTTGCTTATGTCATCTCATGTAGATCGTCTAAATTCGGAAGAGATATTCCTTGGGTGCTTGTCTGATATTGGTTTAGGCCTTCGGGGTTTGTACTTGAGGAATGTCGAGTTCGGTTTGGATGGTTTGCGTGAGAGATGAATAGTTGTGGCAGGCACTCCAAAGAGCACGTAGTGACCTTTCGACTCTTATAGTTATGGCATGGCGGATAAGAGGGAAACCTCTAATCATCTTAGTACGTATACCTGGTACCATGATTGAAATCTGTTTATTTTGGAAATGGAGATCCGGAACTTCACAATCGTGAAGTTAAATTAGTTAAGGTACAGTGGAATAAAGCTCAAGAAGGCTAGATACTAGCATCATACCCTTTTCCTTGAGGGCGCATCCTTGATTTCTTTGTTTTAGGAGCTTTACGCATAATTGTTTCTCCCTTTCCAAAGTATATCACCTAGGTCGTATCTTCGATCCTTAAGTAGAAGCCAATGGATGTAAACATGTATTTGAAACATGTTATGGTTGATGGTTGCAAGTGGTTGCCAATGGTTGCTTGTGAATGCATATGCATACGTATTAGGCACTAGATCAGTTCAGACGCTTTCATATTGCAGTTATAGATATGTATTTTTTGTAAATTGAACTTGATATGTTATCATATGGGTGTTGCATATGGATGAATGGCCGTGCACGCATATAGTATTTACATAACTAGGGATGCTTGCATACATGGTTGGACGCATGGCACTGACATGACTCGCATTAAGGAGGTCGACTGAATCAGTAGACCGCCTGATTTTACAGTAGATAAAGACATATACACACACTATGCATATGAACATGAAAGCATTAGAAATCTTTTAAGGACAATGAATGCCTATGATTGAATGGTTGAGTAGATGGGTGATTGGATGGTAGGACACATTCTTCCTAACTTGAAGATTTCGGGGACGAAATCCTTTTAAGTGGGGGAGAATGTAACACCCCGTATTTTTAATGTAATTAAAAATGTATATATATCCACAGATAAGATTAATATGGTGATGTATAATGAAAATTAATTAATATATGAAAGAAAGAAAGGATTGGTTGCATGCGATGTAAATATGTTGCATGCACTGATTTGCAAACATAATGCATTAACATTAAAAGAAAAAGATTCAAGCATTGGTTTAATTTAAGTATTGTAACTAACATGAAAAAGTGAAGTAAGGAAAGAACAATAATTATCATTGTTTAAGACTTATTAATAAAAGACTTTGTAGCTCAGTTGGTTAAGGCATTGGAATTGTAACATGGAGGTCGGGGGTTCGAACCCCGGAGGCAGCATAATTTTTATCTCTGTTTTAAAGAGGGCCAACTGAACATGCAAATATATGTACATATACAAATTCAAAATTTGAAAGGATAAGAACGTACATATAAGGAAATAAAGAAAATATATGTATATACATGAGAATATATATATATATATGCAGAAATATATGTATTCGAAAGATAAAATTTAAGATAAGGCTATAGTAAATGAAATATGGCAAGAATTAAATAACGGTGCAACATCGTTTGAATTTTGAAAATAAAATGAAAGTTGTGCGTATATATATACACGTAAAATGGTCGTTAAAGGAATTGTATACATATAAGAATATTTCATGTGAATAAAACAGTTAAATAAATTCCAGAAATTCAAACATTCAAAATTCAAATTTCTACGCCAAAACAGCTTGTGGGACCCAATGCTGACTTAGCACTGCATGTACGATAAGATTTGGCTAGATTCATCTGCGAACCTGGACTATTTTCTTAACTAGGTTCAATGCTGACTCAGCGCTGCGTGTACGATAAGGTCTTGAGCAACTATATAAACAGCCCTAGTCTCCTCCTCTATTCACAATTCTTCTCTACCCTTATGCTGCAAAGATTCTGAGTGAACATGGCTTCTTCTCCTCCTCTAAAATATATAAATAAATAATATATATAAAATAAAACAAGACGAGGAGATGCTGCTCAAAATACTTTCAAGAAGAAGAGATTCAAGCTAGGATTCAAAAGGAGGTTCAAACGACTTCAAGAATGATTTTCTACGAATCGTAGCAACGCCATCTTTCTTTTCTAATCTAAATCTCTGTAAGTCAGTATTTCTAGATTTGAACGTTTTTCTTTGTTCATGACATGAAATTGATGAAATAAAAGAATATGCCAATTCTCTTTCTTTCTATTCGAATCTGTGCCTATCTCTTTGGACCTAATTAAGAACTGTCATGATTCAAAGACAAATAAGACCGTGACTATGAAACTATGGACCTAAAAACCATATGCCTATGACTATGAACATTTGCCTATGACTATGGACATTGCCTATGACTATGGACACCGCCTATGACTATGAACATTGCCTATGATTGTGACTATGACTATGAGGATTACTTCCTTGACAAAACCTATGCCTTTGATTAACATAAACTATTGCCTGTGACATAACAAGGACATCTGTGATTAAACCTCCATGATACCTCACTAGGAAAGTGTTGCTTAAGTTCTGTGATTTTGAGATTTGGGGCTAAACCCGATTATTTATTCTGCTTGTCCTTGGTTTTCTTTGGTTTTAGACTATGGGAATTTACCTATTAAGTTAGGTCTACCCATGTTCTTGAACCTGTTCTTTCTATTCTTGGTTTTAGACCTTGGGAATTTACCTATTAAGTTAGGTCTACCCATGTTCTTGAACCTACATCGTTATTCAAAACCATTTTATGCCAGTTGTTATGTCTATCCTTTTCATAGCAATCTTTGGTTCATTCCCTATTTTCTGCGAATCTATAATTTAGATTGAATCACGATTATACGAGCGGTGGGAATGCGATTTGGGACAAAATATGAAATTTACTAAAACGTAGTTCAACTTGGAAATTGGCATAAATTGGGAACATGTATTATGGCATGTTCATAGAAATGCAAATTGGATAAATTTGACATAAATTATAAGAGGTGTAATTTGAATCTTGAATTGTGAACTAGAGTAATAAGTCTAGTTTGACATGAATTAGAATGTTAAATCAGAATTGGATTAGCTAATTTGGCTCGATAAGTATATTGGCATAAAATTGGCCATAATTGGGAGTAATTGTCAGGATTAGCAAAATCATGGTTAGTGACACTTCATTTGGTATGGTTTACATACCAAAAAGCATAAACATGATATAGAGGGGAAAATGGGCCGTAAGAATAAATGTTGACAACTTACATTAAAAGAGTAATTGGGAAATAAGTAAATTAGGATTAATTTACTTATAAAATTTGTCCTAAATGAGGAAATGTTAATTTAGACAAATTAAAGGTTGGTTAACGACATCTCTTTTAATAATAAACCAGAAAGTTCTAGGGTGACAGAGTGGATAGTGTCTAGGCTTGAGTTTGGAAAATACAAGTTTCCTGCTCTCCCTGGCTATCCTAACTGATCCGACGGACGGGATGGTTACTTTCAAAACCTGATTTGAAAATTAATCAAAACCCCTTGAACTAGAAAACACGAATAGGCCTAACCCGAGGTTAGACTGAGTTGCGATGTAAACCTGCCCGGAACCAACCGGCACATCCAGTAATCGCAACAATATCTGTCTAATGTGAGTGGTCGTGGCTTTAATTTATTTAGTTAAAGCTAGAACAAGAATGCTAGGGTTAAGTTAACTAAGACACTTAACCAACTCAACATGATAACAAGACCGGTAGGTGGGGTTAGGTTCATACAGTTAAGCTAGAATGGGAAGGTTAAGTCCATAGGAACACTTAACCAACTTAAGCTAAGTTAAGCTAGAACGGAGGGCTAAGTCCACAGGGACACTTAACCAAACTCATGGTAACAAGACGAGATTTGTAGAGGTTAAGTAACTAAGAAAACACTTAGCCAAATTAACATGTTAACTAGTCTAGAAAGTGGGGTTAAGTAAAGTTAATACACTTAGCCAAATTTACATGTTAACTAGACTAGAGGTTGGGGTTAAGTAAGATTTAATACACTTAGCCAATTTGATATGTTAGCTGGGCTAGACCGTAGGGTTAAGTAAACTTGAACACTTAACCTTCAGATGGTGATAAAAGAATAGGTGTAAGTATAAACATGAAGGGATAATACTTAACCATTATTAACATGTTAGACAGACGGGCAAGGTTAAGATAAAAAGGAACACTTAACCAATATAGGGTGAACGGGTAGGGTTAAGTAATAAGAAATACTTAATCAATATAACTTGGTTTGTGGTGGGGTTAAGTCAACATGAATTACCGATAACACTTAACCAGTATAACAGGATGAATGAAGAGGGTTAAGTTGGCTTGAATTGACTAATGACACTTAACCAATCCAAATTGACGGGAAAGGGAACTAAGTAGTAAACCTTAGAAAACAACAATTCTGGAAACTAAGTTGTAAATCTTAGTTAGTACAACTAAGTAGTAATTCTTAGTATAACACGGGAAGGAGCGAATGTCCGTCTGAATAGAGAGAAGGCTCCAACGAATTGGGTTACGAAGCCCGAGGCTTCGAGGGGACATGAGGGAACTCTTGGTATCCCTCTATGAGGCTGTAGATGATCCGCCTAGGCCCATAGAGGTTAAGGTCTGCGTAGAAGAACCAGGGGTATGCCTTGGTTGCAATACATGGCAACCTAAAGACTAGGACGTACCGGCGTGATTCGACGAGCAAACGGTAGCCCTGTGATAGCAACTCGTCGTCTACCATCCATCTTGAGCCAATCGTGATACGTGAAGTGGAAAGGCGGAGAACTCCAAAAGACCATATACTTGCTATCTAGTTATGGTTGCGGATGGCCATAGGATAGTGGGGCACCGGGGGCCGGCGTATAGTTCTCATTTTACAAGGTGTGCCTTTCATTAGTTGAGGGAGGGGTCAAGTGGGACCATAGCCACTGGAATAAAAACAGACCTTAGCATCTGCATCGGCAGATATCTAAAAGCTCCCGACCGAGTTCTGTATTCCTTGATTTGCCCTGTCACAGGACTCGGACCGCACATTACAGGACATGTGCATCTAGACAAGCGATAACGATTTGCGATACATGCGTAGGGAAGTATAGGAACATATACCACTCTAGGTAGTGTATCCTAGACTTGGGGGCATCGTTCGACAGGTAGCGTAATCCCTAGTTGAACTAGGTGGCAAAAACCCTGAACACGAGAAGCGTTCAGCAGATGGCATAAACTCTAGTTAAATCTAGAAAGCACTTGATAGAAAACCCTAGATTTGATCTAGGTAATAAATAATGAATGTATGCCAGAAGGCAATAGAAAATACAGGAATTGGGATCACGTTATCGTTACTAGATGGGACACTAGATAGGCGGTGCAGAGATATAGAAACCAGTATAACAAGGAAATAGCGAAGCGGCAAAAGTATTAGAGCGTATCCAGTTTATCTTAGCATATCTTGTGACTACCTTGTCTAATCTTGTTGACTCTATCGTCATGGTGTAATCTTGTGTTCAGTTAATTCATGTCATTTTGTTTTCCTTGTTCACATGCTAGAAGTTACTGAACTTACTCGGGCTTTATGTCTGACTCTGTTTTTCTTTCGTCCTCTTTTCTTCCGTTCCCCCCCCCAGGTAGTAGAGGAGGGAGTAGTATAGCTCAGGTCAAGTTGGACTGTCACTCTTTCCCAGCTTGAAGATTTGTCAAAGTTTGCTTGGATTCTCTTATCAGATGCTATGGCTGGCTCTTGCTGAAATTTGGGGAAATATTAATGTTGTTTGATGCTTCCTTATTTTGTAAGACATATGACACTCTGATATTGTAAAGAAATCTTTGTACAAACTATTTTATCAATAAAGCAAAGTTTTATTTTCCGCTGTTTAATTTCTGTCTGTCTTGTAATTTATCTGCATCTTTTACCCTAAATGCTCCATAGAACTTAGTGCATTCCCTTTGTGAGTGACACTAACGGATGTGGGGTGTTACATAAACTATATAAAATAGTCAAGTGTTGAAATAAATATTTTATCATTAAAAACATAATTTTTAGCATGTATGTGAAAGGCATAAAATTCTCCTGAAATGAAAATGAATATTCATTTACAAATCGGATGATTTGTTTATTTATGCTCATTTAACTTACATTGATTGAGACGATAATTATACACATCGCCCTACTGCACAAATAAAATTAGTATTTATTGGTTGAAACCCCACACGGGTATTGGATGATATTTGGCATACACTAATCCCAATTTTTTAGTTGTATGTCAATCGATTGGTTGACAGACTGTGTAAGCATTAATTATTTATATTTAATGCTTATGCAGTTGTGTAATGCACTCTAGATGATGGTTGATTGTGTATCATTATTGTTATGTACATGTGATGTATGAAACCCATATAAATAACACTATATGGTAATTGATTGTGTCTGATTCCAATTCAGGAATAAAGAATATTTTAAAATAAGGAATATTTTAAAATAATATTTAGTAAGGGATTAAAATGTGAATTTGATGTCCGATTTAGGATGGACATTGAAATGTGTGAAGCCGTATTGATTAGTTATGCGCCATTTTAATGCGAACAATATTTATATCGATTTTATTCATTTTTATAATGAATATCGAAAAGGAAGATTTCAAAATATGATATTTTGAAAATATTATCATTTAAATAATATAATTAATAAGGAGTATTCAATTTTGATTTAAAATTGAAATGAAAGTGGGAATCGTTTTTTTAAACGAATTTATAAAATACGTTTTGAACGAAATATATATATATATTATGTATATTATATATATATATTAATAATGGCTTGAATAGAATGTGCCGCGATGCGACCCTTCGCGAATTTTGACCATTGACTTCGAATTGACATTACGGGAGATCTGATCGTCGGATTATCCTGAAACAGGAACCGTTGGGTTCGTATCGAAAAGAGATTTCCATGAATATAAGAGGTTTGAAATCTAACGGTTGGATTTGGAATTATGTCCAAATCAAATTTGGAAAAGGCGCTATGGATGTAGTTCGGTGGCCCTTATTGGAAACCGACTGTAGGGCCTCGATAAAATTATTAAAAATATTAATAACTTGTGTAAAATCATAATAAGTGATTTGAAAAGAGTTTGGATGAAATATTCCGCATTTGTAAAGATAATTTTTTTTTTATCAAAATGAACTAGTTAATAACTAGAATGAGAATCCAATGTTTTTAAATAAATAAACTGGATTTGTGAATGGTTTTAATCTAACCAGACATAAAAAATGAAACTTTTTAATCTATCCTTTCTTTTATTTCTATGTTTTAATTTACATCTAAAATGTAAATGAAAATGTATTTTTATTTATCTAAGTTTTTATTCACATTTAAAATGACATTAGAAATGTACTTGCTAATTCTATGTTTTTATTCACATTAAAAATGACATTAAAAATGTACTTTCTAATTCTATGTTTTTATTCACATTTAAAATGTAAATACAAGGGTCACTTTGATTTCTATGTTTTTATTTACATCTAAAATGTAAAAAACTGTACTTTTTAAATTTATTCTTTTTACCCATTCCTAAAATGTAAATAAAAATGTCACTTTATTTTTATTCTTTTTATTTACATCTAAAATGTAAATAAAGATGTCACTTTATTTTTATTCTTTTTATTTACATCTAAAATGTAAATAAATATGTCACTTTATTTTTAATCTTTTTATTTACATCTAAAATGTAAACAAAGGTGTCACTTTCCACAATGTAATAACAAATGACAAATGGAAAATTTGGTTGGGATCTAACTTTATAATTAACATAGGGATCAATTATCACAGTATAATAACAAGTGACAAATTTGATTGGATCTACTTTGTAATTAACATCCCTAGATTTGAAATAAAAGATAATTTCAGATCTGAATTCTAACACAACTAGAAATTCTACAAACATGAGGTTTCATCGTAGATCTAACAAATCAGAATATCCCACAAACAACAATAAATAAATTCTAATTTACCAACATCGCAGATCTTGATGATTAACATACATACCGTGATTCAGATAGCGAGAAGAATAATTAAATTTAATTAATTATTTAAATCAGAAATCCCACCTCGATTCAAATCAGATCTAAAATTCAAAAAGGTTCAGAATCAGTCCCAATCAGTTCTAGAACGTAGTATTTGGCTTCACGATTACAATGCTTCAAAAATCGTTCAATTCTGACATCGAATGAATAAGTAATGATTTAATTAAGATTACTAACATTTAATATAAATTAATTTAAATAATTAAATATAATTTTCCACCTTCTACCTCAATACAAATAATAGGCCGTGACCTTTCAGGAAAAGTTCCAACTTAGGTTTAGGTTCTGCGATCATTACAAGTGACTGGACAACGATCGGGTGGTGGCACGTCGGGGTACATGGAGGCATGCATCCACGCGTGGTGGAGTCGGCCAACTCGGTGGCGGTGTGTGGGCCCGGTGGCAGCTGAAACCCGCTGTGTTTGGGTGCGTCGCTCGAGGTGTATACACGATGAACAGTGGACAAATCCATATGGATTTAAAGAGAATGAGGTTCTCTACAATAAAGTCTGAAGGAGCAGGGTGTTTTGGTGAATGGATGAAGGGAAATTAGAGGAAGACGATGGGAGTAGTTTCGGCCATGAACTGATGAAGATGGCGGCGACTCTGTTTGATAATATTAAGGTTCTAAGATGGATTTTCCTATTATTTATAATATTTTAATGTAAATTTTGAAATAAATCCATACGTTCTCAACAACTCTGATTTTAGTCCAACCAGAGTTGATCCCACCCAATAGCCCCCGTTCCGGATCCAATGGGCTAGGTCCTGTCAGCCCAAACAACAGTCTGTAGCCTGTTTTATTTAATTTAATATTTAAATCATTTATTTAATTAATACGATCGTACATTTAAAGTCACCGGAGCCACAAACGGCCTCTAAAAATTACAGAAATAATTATATTTTACTTTGTTATGACGATACGGTCCTAACAAAATTAATTTCATTAAATTTCGAGACCGTTTGAAAAATGGCTATTTTCCAGTCGATTAAATTTGACAGAAATGATCAAAACACATTTTCTTTGCCATGCTCACATATTAATTCGAAAAATTATGAAAATTGAAACCTAGCAAAAATTTGACATTCCAGTTCCAACAAAAGTGGTTTCGTCGAAAACAGAGGTCGTTTGTAAAATGACTATTTTATGTCTTTAATATTATTTGAAAATGAAAATTTTAAATTCTAGCACATTTTCCCACTAAATTTATTAAAATAAATTTTTTTAAATTGGTTCTGATTTCCGGGTTGTTACAATCTCCCCCACTTAAAAGCTTTTCATCCCCGAAAAGGAAACAAAGTAAAGTAGGAAACTAAACGAAAAATGTAAAATATTGTAAATGTACCTCAACGCAAGAGTTACTCGGAGATGTCCACTCTGCACTTGGGATAAGCTTGTTTGATGCTATCCTCGGTCTCCCATGTACAGTCTCTAAAATCCCCGCTCCACTGCACTTTGACTAAGTTGATCCTCTTGTTCCTCAGGACACGGGTCTCTTTGCCAACAATTTTCACCGGCTCCCTTTTAACTGCTAAGCTCGGGGTAATCTCCAAATCTGGTTGTGCTGCTTCATATACAACTAAGTCTGGATCATGAACATGCTTCCGGAGTTGAGATACATGGAACACATCATGTACCACTGGAAACCAGTCAGGCAACTGCACCCTATAAGCGAGAGTTCCAATCCTTTCGAGAATAGGGAATGGACCAATGAATCTCGGTGCCAACTTCACAGTTTTTCCAAAATGAACTACACCTCTCAATGGGGAAACCCTCAAGTACACATAATCACCAACGGAGAATACTAAATCCCTTCTTCGTGAGTCTGCATAGCTCTTCTGTCGGCTCTGAGCAGTGAGTAAGTGCTTCTTAATAAAATCAACCTTATCTGATGCTTCTCGAACCATGTCGGGACCCAAGACTAATCGATTGCCTAGTTCCACCCAACATGCCGCAGATCTGCATGGCCTGCCATATAATGCTTCAAATGGCGACATCTGCAAGCTGGCCTGGTAACTGTTATTATAAGAGAACTCAAGCAAGTGCAAGTGGTCCTCCCATGAACCGCCAAAATCAAGAATGCATGCTCGCAACAAGTCTTCTAAAATGCGGTTCACCCTCTCATTCTGGCCATCTATCTGAGGGTGATAAGCAGTGCTCAGATTCAATTTGGTCCCTAGCCACTCTTGAAAAGCTTCCCAGAATTTGCTAGTAAATATCGAATCGCGATAACTGACAATGTTACTGGGAACCCCATGTAGTCTGACAATCTCTTTGAAATAAAGCTGCGCTAAACTTCGAGCTGTTCTATTATATTTGACAGGGATGAAATGGGCAGTCTTTGTGAGGCGATCTACAATCACCCATATACTGTCGTTGCCTTTTCTGGTTCGGGGCAGGCCATTAATGAAGTCCATAGAAATTTCGTCCCACTTCCAACTTGGAACCCTTAGTGGTTGCAACAACCCTACCAGCTTCTGTTGATCACTTTTAACTTGCTAACAAGTGGGACATCTAGCAACTTATATAGAAATATCTCTCTTCATCGCCTTCCACCAAAAAGCGCGCTTAAGATTATGATACATCTTGCTTACTCCTGGATGGACGCTGAGTTTAGATTTGTGGCACTCATCCATAACTTCCTTTTTTAGCTCAGAAATGTTTGGCACACAGATCCGCCCTTGCAATCTAAGAGTCCCTTTACTGTCAATTTGGAAGCTTAAGGCTTCTCCCTTTCGAACTCGCTCACTAAGCATCTGAATAAACTTATCATTCTTCTGAAGAGCAGAGATTTTATCAATCAATGTAGCGGTAATGATGAGATTGGCGATGATAAGATTGGTGCAGTCCGCATTCTTCCTACTGAGTGCATCGGCTACGACATTGGCTTTCCCTCGAGTATATAGGATATCCAGGTCATAAGCCGCAAGAAATTCAACCCAACGTTGCTGCCTCAAATTCAAATCTCTTTTTGTAAATAGATGCTTCGAAGATTTGTGATCGGTATACAGTTCGAACTTCTCACCCAAGAGATAGTGCCTCCATATCTTTAGAGCAAATACGATGGCCATTAGTTCAAGATCACGAGTGGCATAATTCTTCTCATGCGGTTTCAACTGACGGCTAGCATATGCGACTACTTTGTCCCTTTGCATTAGAACCGCACCAATACCTTAAACAGATAAAAGGATAACATGTTAAAATGAGATTTATCATTTAAGAATGTCATCTCTAACATGTTAGTTTATATAAAAAGAATAACCTTCTTTAGAGGCATTTGTCCAGACTTTCAAATTCTGATTGCCATCTATAATGGTTAACACAGGAGCAATGGTCAACCTCCTTTTTAGCTCTTCGAAGGCTGCCTCACATTCGGGTGTCCAAATGAACTTTGTATGCTTCTTAGTCAGCTTTGTCAATGAACAAGATAACCTCGAAAAATCTTTGATGAATTCCCGATAATATCCAGCCAGTATTAAGAAACTTCTGACTTCTGTGGGAGTTCTAGGCTGCTTCCAATCTTGGATGGCTGAGATCTTTCCTGGATCTACTGAGATGCCTTCCTTTGATACAACATGGCCGAGAATTTCACCTCTTCTTGCCATAATATGCATTTGGAGAATTTGGCTTTTAACACATTTCTTCGCAGAATCTCGAAGACTTCTTTCAGATGTTGTTCGTGCTCAGCAGTGGATTTAGAAAATATTAGGTTGTCATCAATGAACATCAGCACAAATTTATTTAAAACATCTCGGAATACTCTATTCATCAGATCAACAAAGTATGCTTGTAATGACCCAGTATTTTCATGGATTATAGACACGGATATCGATTGATCGGGAGTACGTAGTTTCAAATACGATTTAAAATTTGAATTTTATTAATTTCAGAAGTTTGTTAACATATATATAATAGCATTTATATGTGCAGCATTTATCAAAACCCATTTTTGATACATTCAGGTATATGTGATAGCATGAATGTGATAATACTTACTTAAAATCATATTTTTAAATGTTTGATAAATAACACTTGTACATAGCTATTTTAAATGCCATTTTTTTTGAAAAAAACACTTGTTTATATTTTTTCGAAGGCTTTAAAAACCTTAGACCGGCAAACTCCTTATTGTGAAAACATGACTAACCACTCTGCCTAAAAACATGATTTAAACACCTCTTTGCTCTCAA
Source organism: Allium sativum (assembly GCA_030737875.1). Taxonomy (NCBI): domain Eukaryota; kingdom Viridiplantae; phylum Streptophyta; class Magnoliopsida; order Asparagales; family Amaryllidaceae; genus Allium; species Allium sativum. The sequence continues at coordinate 913,108,377 of CM060926.1, forward strand.
ACCAATGCAAGTAAATATTTGAATTTTTATATGCATTAAAATCAAAAACATGTATTGTCTCATCTCTTTTAAAATCATGATCTCATAGATGTGATAGCATATAAAATCTCATGAAAATCATTTGCATTTTTATGCATTGAAACAAGAACTTGTATTGTCGAATCCCTTTGTAAAATCATACTTTCATAGATATGATGTGATCTCATGACATTTATTTGAATTTGCTTATGCATGGAAAAGAGAACTTGTGTTGCCCGATTCTATTTCACTTCATGATCTCATACATGATGGATCATGCTAGAAGGTAGGAGCCTATAGGAAGATTTATAGGCACATGATAAATTCATTTTGGAATCAAACATTTTCAGTTTTGAATCTTTTTATTTCTTTCAAATTGATTTTTCTGAAATATACAAGTCATGTTTCTATTTCCAAAACTTTGGCCATTTTCTCAATGAACACATACATAAAAAGATTTACCAAATCATATATAGATACTAAGATCTTACCTACACTAGAAAGACAATAGAATAAGGATTTCAAAGCATATGCACCTTCACATGGCAAAATCATTCTTGTTCTACTCTTTCAGATTTTCTGATTTATTCTTCTTTGTATTTTTCCAAAAAAACACATTCATTTTGTCACCAAACCATGTACTAAAAGATCACCAAATCTTGTATAACTATACCATGGATCTTCACTATCCTAGATGAGCACTTAAGAAGGGATTTTCTGAGATTTTTCTTGCTAAATACTCACATGGCCGTGAGCTAATATGGTGTAGGAAATTTCAGATTTTAAATACCTTGAAGGCCAAGGTATAGTAATTTAACGATTTATGTTAAATCAGCATTTTTAATGTGGAAAATATAAGCTAGGGACATGTGAAAACTGAACATTTTAGTACATAAAATGATCTCAATATCTTGTTTAAACCAAAGAAAAGCATTGGTAGGAAGAGGGTTGTATCTAGCACATTTAATGTGATGGTTCATGGTTCACCAATGGGGAGAGTTTTAGTACATTGCTTAGGGATTTAGGAGGTAGAATCTAGGCTGAGATTGCCATGTGAAATGAGGGGAGGATGTAGGGATTTTGAGAGAGAAATTGGTTGTTTATATGGTCTTTCACTTGTCATTTAAAAGACTGTTTTTCTACTTCACCTCAAACATTAAATGCACATGTATTTTATTCATTTTCTACACCTATATAAGGACCATCACATGCACCACTTTCACTCACACAAACACCCAATAGTTCAAAGGTTTTTAGCAAAGAAAAACAAGGGTTTGCGAGCTTTTAAGGTGAGTAAAACAACACTTTATTTCTTGTTTTCATTACTGCAGTTTTTGTTGTTATAACATGAATTAATCTTGGGTTTTCTGTTATGATCTTGTTTATATATACCGTCATGTTGTGTTTCTTGTTTGATAATGATGGAGTGACCACTGGTTTGAATGTAGGAACCTTAAGGATTATATGCTAACAGTTATGTTTATAGTTACTGTCAATAAACCAAGTTTAGTTTGGTTGAACACTTATAGGTTTAGTTAGATCAGTAAACGTGGGTTTGGAGTTTTGAAAGAGATAGTGTACAATGTTTAAACCTTTGATATAAGGTACGTAAGTATTTAAAGGAAATAAGCTCGGCAAACCTTTACTATTATTTAAAATTTAAAAACAATAGTAGTTGTCTCTGTTTCTCAAAACAAACTTGGATTTTCAAACCATTCAAAAACAATGTTTGATTACATAAACATGATTGGTAAACAAAATAATGATTTTTAAAAAAAATCATGATTTTTAGAAGTATAAATAAATAGAAAAAGAGAGATGGCCATAAAACTGAAATTGATGATCCTCCGTCGATTCATGGGTTCAGAGTTTACGGCATTCGGCCTGAAGGAGGGGAAGGAGGTGTGGAAGATAGGAAAAATCCTAATTTAATTTTTAAATGAAGGAATTTTGTAAAATCGATAAAATTAGGTTTTAAAATTGTTTTTGGGTTCATCGGGTTTGGTGCCGATCTGCTCAATATAGGAGAGGAAAGGGTGGTGCGGTCCAGGGGGTTTTGGTGCGTCGGGGTCATGGGCTGATGTGGCCAAGAGGCGGTGGCGTCCGGTGGTCGAGGGAAGGAGGTGGAGCAGGTTTTCTTTGATGATGTTTTTTTTCGAAAGGGGGTGGCACGACCAGTTTTTGATTTGGGCCGAGGGGAGGCGTTTGGAAGGTGGAAACAGGATCAATGGACGAAGGGTGGTTGGTGGCGATGGTCGTTGTTGGCTGAGGGGTTCCTGGCACATGTGCCCGTGCACAACTATGGACGGAGAAGGAAGAAGGAAAAGGGGAGTGGCCACCATGGTTTTCATGTGATCGGATGTGTTTTGGCAATTAAATACTTGGCATTTGGTTAGTAATCAAAAGTGGTACTTTGCGTTTACACAGGGTTTTGTGGGATCGGGGCTAGTTTTCGTGTGCGCAGCACGGGTTTTCAAACTGGCACTTTGATCAACTTGGTACTTTAGTTTTTAATGAAGATTTTAAACTTTGGTTCAAACTAAAATCCGAGTTTCAACAAATAAATGATAATTTAAATTATCATGAAAATTAATAAATAACATTATAATTTCAAGCGGCCAAATCAAGGAAGGAAAGTGAATCAGGATTGACAATACAGTTCGTCAGAAGCTGGAATTAAAATACAGAAGTTGTATTATAAATTAAATTATAAATTTTATTTATAAAGAATTAGAAATGATTTTTCTGATGAAATGTTGTTGAGAAATACAGGAGTGACAATGATTATAATTTCAGTTTGTAACTAAAATTTGATTTTTTATTTAAATTGAAATATTTGATTTAAAGTGATAAAATAGGAATATTTTATTTGCACTAAAATTTACAATTTCTAATATGTAAGTCAAAAATCCCTGATAATATTGTACTGTCTGAATTGGTATAAACAAGAACTGTATTTTTCTATGTAGATTAATAATTTAAAAAGAGGAAAATTTTATTTAAATTATAGGAAGAAGAAGCAGATTTAGTTAAGGAATCAAAGAAAATTTGACACAGAAATATACAGTATAAAAGCTGTAAATGAAATTTAAAATTATAAATTTAAGAATCAGAATTAGAGGTAATTGAGGAAAGATAAATTTCTGAAAGAATAAATATAAGTATTCATTTTCAAAAGTGACAGACAGGATGGAAAGAAAAACCCGTGCAGCGCGCACACTAAAATTGTCCGATTCTAAAATATGATCAAAATGCCAGATACAAGCAAGATGATCGTATACCGTTTGATTCGACTATATATGTGATTGATTTTACTCATATTAGATCAATAATTTAAAGGAAAAATGTTCATAATCATTTCAAAGAGACCGGAGGTACATTCCACTTTGAATTGATTATACGTTGCGCGTCAAAGATTGTCAAATTGAAGACGATGATGGTAAATGATATCGTCGGTCTGTTCAATCCCAGAACAAACCCGAATGGACGTGTCTGACAACGTATATCAGTTAGGTTCTACACATCGAATTTACGTAAGTATATTACGTTGGTGGCGGAGAAATTCGTTTCTCTTAGCTTTATTGCCCGTGATATATTTGGGAAAACGAATGAGTATTTCCGACGGGGAGGACAATGTGGCATTCAAAGGAAATGAACCAGTGATGATGAAACGTAAAGTCTAGCCTCAAGCCTCACACCCAGGAAATGACAAAAATCGGGCAGGCAACATGGCTATGTGGGTCGCTCCCATTAGGCTGTAGTATCACCTATCTAGAGAAATTCCTTTTGTTTCTTAAATCTATCGATTCTGCCCATTCGGGGATGGTTGCTGTACACAACCATCGGTGATATACATTCGATACACTCAAGAGAAGTGAGTGGTCGGTCATGTGAGGGCCGGGTTGCAAGAAGTTCTTGTTGAACCCCGGTGTGTTTGCCTCTAGAGATACATTAATGGAAGGTGGTCCCATACCTTGTCAGAGTTGGAAATCTAATTTCCCTAAGTGCCAAGCGGTTTTTATTTGTAAACTATATGGGAGAATGTGAGATGCAAGCATTCTTCTAGATTCTAAATTATTTGTGAAAAACCAAATAGACATTATGATAATATCTGGTTTAAAATATACAGAGTATTTTGATCTCATAAGGTAAAAACCTGTTCTGCATTTTTGACGTGGTCTTATGAGATATTTTGATTTCTTTAAACTGTTTTTAAACTGTTTACTCATACCAGTCCCCTGACTGACCCGGAGTTTATTTTTCTATGTTTTCCCTTAAACTCTTGGGTATTCATAACACTTGTTATGAATAGACAAGTGAATCAGGATCGGATAACTTGTGAAGCTGAATGAAGATTATCAGTGTGCTGGTCTATCTACCCTATCTACTGTATAATTATAAGTCTGTAGTTAGTCGTGAATGTTATGTATAATTAATGATGTACTATGAATGGGTTGTATCACTAGACCTATGATGTTCTGATGTATCATGTACTGCTGTGTAATATTATAAAGTATTATCTTTTGTGAAAATTCCACTGTGAGATTCTGATGTTTCTGTTTTTTATCTTCTATCTATTCTTATTTCTTATTAATGGCACAACTGCCGATGTGTTCGAAAGTTGGGTCGTTACAGTTGGTATCTGAGCTTAGGTTACTGATTACCTAGGCTTTGGGTGAGTGTGAGAGAGCGTATTTTTATATAAAATTTAAAATGAATTTAAAACAACTTAGATGATATACCTAAGTTAGTTATGTCCCATCAAGACTCGATTGACAACCTGTTATATTCACGTAATCAAAATGAGTGGACGAGGACGAAGAGGTCGAGCTAGGGGGTCTTCCACTGTTACTGGTCGTACTGCTAGATCCCAAGACCAAGGGGAAATAGTAGAGGAAGTTGCAGTTCAACAGGATAAGAGCTTTGCGACCATTTGTAAGGAGTATACAACTTTGGAAGGAAAAGTTTTCAAGGGAACTGAGTCGTTTACTGAAGTTCAAGCCTGGTTGAGGTCCTATGAAAATATTTTCAAAGGGTTGAAGTTGAATGACGATCAGAAGCGTCTTTTGGCATCATGGTAACTTCAAGAAGCTGCTGCTATTTGGTGGGATGCTCAAACTATGAATGTTCCTAAGTAAGATTTCACTTGGGAAAAATTCAAAGAAGCTTTCGAAGCACAGTTTCTACCTGCTGCAGGAAAGACTAGGATGTATCGGGATTTCATTGATCTCAAGAAGGGGAATATGAAAGTATCTGAATATGAGAACAAATTCAACTCTCTTTCTTGTTTTGGCCCTGAACCGATAAACACTCCACTTAAGAAGAATGACATGTTCATAGCCGGATTGAAGGATCGTCTACAAGTTCCGATGATTGGACACCTTAAGATTCCATTTGTTGATCCAGTTGATATGGTAGTTCGTTATGAGGCACCGGAGGGTAAGAAGCCAGTGACAAAAGCAGCACAGACAGGTGGACCTAGTGTTGAGAATCCAAACAAAAGGAAGTTCAACCTGAACTGGAACAACAACAACAAAGGAGTACCTAAGATGGGAGAAAAGGCCAAAGAATGATTCAAAGATACCAAATGCCACAACTATTTACAGAAAGGACACATTGCCAAATTCTGCACCAAACCAGCAGTAGAAAAGCCACAGCAGACTCAGCAGCCGGAGCAACCTCAATCAAAGGGAAAAAGTGATGCTATTCCATAGAAGTTTTCATGCTATAACTGTCATCAGCCTGGGCACTTGGTTAAAGACTGTCCACTTATGAAGAAGGCACAGCAACCAAAGGTCTATGCTTTAATGGATAAGTCGTCGACTTCTGAGAATGTGAAAATAGAAGGAGCTTCAGAAGGTAGCTTACTCTTTTACGATAAAAGGAGTTAATTAACTAGGGTCAGTCTTGAGATAAATTAAATATGATTGGATTAAATATGGATAATATCCAATCACATTGATACCGGGAAATTGGGATATAACTCTAAATTGAAGTAAAATTTAGATTTCCTGAAATTTAGGCTAGACTTAAGTATTTATTTGGGTATGGACTCAGGAAAAGTGGATTGATCGATTTGTGAAATCAAATCATATTTGTGAATCCCGAACTGGAGATGATTAACAGAGTGAATGAATATTTTGGAAATACTTAACCGATGAGTTAGAAAGGGAATTTTTGATAGATATTTCTGAATAGGATATTGCTGATGTGTGTTTTATTAATTGATGTGTGTTTATATATATAAGTCGATAACTCTAATCTACTACTTACAAATTTCGAGGATGAAATTTTTATAAGGGGTAGAACGTAATGACCCGGTATTTTCATGGATTACTAACACAGATATCGATTGATCGGGAGTACGTATTTTCAAATACGATTTAAAATTTGAATTTTATTAATTTCAGAAATTTGTTAACATATGTATAATAGCATTTATATGTGCAGCATTTATCAAAACCCATTTTTGATACATTCAGGTATATGTGATAGCATGTATGTGATAACACTTGTTTAAAATCATATTTTTAAATGTTTGATAAATAACACTTGTACATAGCTATTTTAAATGCCAATTTTTTTTGGAAAAAAACACTTGTTTATATTTTTTCAAAGGCTTTAAAAACCTTAGATTGGCAAACTCCTTATTGTGAAAACATGACTAACCACTTTGCCTAAAAACATGATTTAAACACCTCTTTGCTCTCAAACCAATGCAAGGAAATATTTGAATTTTTCTATGCATTTAAATCAAAAACATGTGTTGTCTCATCTCTTTTAAATTCATGATCTCATAGACGTGATAGCATATAAAATCTCATGAAAATCATTTGCATTTTTATGCATTGAAACAAGAACTTGTATTGACGAATCCCTTTGTAAAATCATACTTTCATAGATATGATGAGATCTTATGACATTTATTTGAATTTGCTTATGCTTGGAAAAGAGAACTAGTGTTGTCCAATTCTATTTCACTTCATGATCTCATACATGATGGATCATGCTAGCAAGTAGGGGCCTATAGGAAGATTTATAGGCACATGATAGAATCATTTTGGAATCAAACATTTTAAGTTTTGAATCTTTTTATTTCTTTCAAATCGATTTTTCTGAAATATACAAGTCATGTTTCTATTTCCAAAACTTTGGCCATTTTATCAATGAACACATACATAAAACGATTTACCAAATCATATATAGATACTAAGATCTTACCTACACTAGAAAGACACTAGAATAAGCATTTGAAAGCATATGCACCTTCACGTGGCAAAATCATTCTTGTCTACTCTTGTAGATTTTCTGATTTATTCTTCTTTGTATTTTTCCAAAAAAACACATTCATTTTGTCACCAAACCATGTACTAAAAGATCACCAAATCTTGTATAATTATACCATGGATCTTCACTACCCTAGATTAGCACTTAAGAAGGGATTTTCTGATATTTTTCTTGCTAAATACTCACATGGCCGTGAGCTAATATGGTGCAGGAAATTTCAGATTTTAAATACCTTGAAGGCCAAGGTATAGTAATTTAATGATATATGTTAAATCAGCATTTTTCATGTGGAAAATATAAGATAGGGACATGTGAAAACTGAACATTTTAGTACATAAAATGATCTCAATGTCTTGTTTAAACCAAAGAAAAGCATTGGTAGCAAGAGGGTTGTACCTAGCACATTTAATGTGATGGTTCATGGTTCACCTATGGGGAGAGTTTTAGTACATTGCTTAGGGGTTTAGGAGGTAGAATCTAGGCTGAGATTTCCATGTGAAATGAGGGGAGGATGTAGGGATTTTGAGAGAGAAATTGGTTGTTTATATGGTCTTTCACTTGTCATTTAAAAGGCTGTTTTGCTACTTCACATCAAACATTAAATGTACATGTATATTATTCATTTTCTACACCTATATAAGGACCATCACATGCACCACTTTCACTCACACAAACACCCAATAGTTCAAAGGTTTTTGCAAAGAAAAACAAGGGTTTGTGAGCTTTTAAGGTGAGTAAAACATCACTTTATTTCCTGTTTTCATTACTGCAGTTTTTGTTGTTATAACATGAAGTAATCTTGGGTTTTCTGTTATGATCTTGTTCACATATACTATCATGTTGTCTTGCTTGTTTGATAATGATGGAGTGACCATTGGTTTGAATGTAGGAACCTTAAGGATCTTATGCTAATAATTATGTTTATAGTTACTGTCACTAAACCACGTTTTGTTTGGTTGAACACTTATAGGTTTAGTTAGATCAGTAAACATGGGTTTGGAGTTTTGAAAGAGGTAGTGTACCATATTTAAACCTTTGATACAAGATATGTAAGTATTTAAAGGAAATAAGCTCGGCAAAACTTTACTGTTATCTAAAATTTAAAAACAACCGTAGTTGTCTCTGTTTCTCAAAACAAACTTGGATTTTCAAACCATTCAAAAACAATGTTGGATTACATAAACATGATCGGTAAACTAAATAATGATTTTTAAAAATAAAATCATGATTTTTAGAAGTATAAATAAAGAGAAAAAGAGAGATGGCCATAAAACTGAAACTGATGATCCTCCGTCGATTCATTAGTTCAGAGTTGATGGCATTCGGTCTGGAGGAGGGGCAGGAGGTGTAGAAGATAGGAAAAATAGTAATTTAATTTTTAAATGAAGGAATTTTATAAAATCAGTAAAAATAGGTTTTAAAATTGTTTTTGGGTTCATCGGGTTTGGGGCCGAACTTGAAACGACCCAAACTTCTCAGTCAAGGTAAGGCTGGATTGCTTTGAGAACAACACACATTTGAACACAAACTGAAGAACATTTTATTGTTGATTACAACAATTACATCAGAGTACAAGAATGTAACATAGTATGAATACTTATTACATAATAGGAATACAATAATATCAGAGTTTCAAATTACATTTAAATAGCAGCGGAAAATAATACAAATATACAACCGAAAGGAATACACGGATACAGAGCTTTTCGAATACCGCTTCAGCTGTAAACCAGGATCCTATAAATATATCTGCAAAAAGCTACTCGACTGCCCGTGTGGAAAATAAGGGCACCCGAGTTTGCTAGTGAAACAAAATACAGGTCAATCATGGGACCGGTATGAGAAATCTTACTTAACTTATCCAATAATAAGGCAAATCACAGGACCGCGCCGCTAACGCGGAACGGGTTCACTCCATTGGATTGCCAGTGCATAAAATAAAGTAAATCGTTAAACAACGCAATGCTTTTTAGAAAAATGAAACCATTATAAGACCCAAGTCCCATCACACAATGTAACGCAAACCGGAGGATAGGGTTTTACCTTATAATGGTCAAAAGATGCTTGATACGATAAAACGGATTTAATATTAGTGTGTATATATGTGGGTATATATATATATATATATATATTTCAAAAACAGTTTTAATCATAATGTATCAATCATAGACGGCATAGTACCCCCATCCTACTATTTCGCCGTACTAGTTCTACAATCAAAACCGCAAGGTCGTATTGGAATTTTGATTTCCATCATGAGTCGAGGCTAGGGGCAAGCTCCTCTCCGATTCGAGACACTCTAGCAAATGCCTCAGGATCACACCTATGGGCAACCCTTGGAGCGGTAGGGCCGATCCCCGCCTATCGGCAGTGGATTAGTTATGCCTGAACACCCGTTTTCCGGTTCCTTTGAACCTATAGTATGACCACTAACGGCCTATAAAAATCCGAGGCGCCTCAAAATCCATCATCCACATAAGTAAAATGCCAGCCTGTTTAAGCACTGGCACTACCACTAGCTAGAAAGAAACGTGTGCACTCCCTACGGTCCATATCCCGTTTTTGACTCATACCGGAGTGTGAGGCTCGCGAAGTCACGATATACACAAAGTCGTGCCGTAATAGGCTATACTTTGATCGTCCCACAAGGCCCTGCTTTTAAACAAAAGCCTTGATCATTTGCATCTTGGCGTGCCACATTGACTGTAACAACCCGCAAATTCTGAACCAATTTAAAAAAATTATTTTAGAAAATTTTAATGAATTTCGAGGTTATAATATAATTTATTATAAATAATAATGGCTAGAATTTATTTTAATCGAAGTTAGAATGAATAAATTTAATTTAAATATAAATGGAATTAGAAATAAAGCAGTAGTTTGAAAAGTCAAACTTGAACTTTGACTGACCGTACAGGATGCAAAATTTAACGGATTTTAGTGAAACCAAAAATATTAGAATCTATTTAAAAATATCTTTCTAACGAATCTGAAAAATTGAAATTTCATAGCGGAAATCAAAAGTTATGGCCAATTCAATTTTTAGAAAGGTCACTGTAGAATATATATATTATATATGGCCCGAAGGGCTACTTTTCACATATGTAGGAATTTTGACTCGAAACCACTTCCATTGAGTTCGGAATGACGTTTCTGCATTGAAAAAATAGTAAACACTTGTATATTTTGAGTTTCGGAATTTATTTGTTTAAAAATGTATTTTTAATATTAAATATATTGGCCTTGAAAATAGTCATTTTTCAAACGACCTCCGTTTTCGACGAAACCATTTTGTTGGAACCGGAATGTCAAATTATTGCTAGGTTTCAATTTTCAGAATTTTTCGAATTAATATGTGAGCGTGGCGAGGGAAAATGTGTTTTGACTAATTACAGTTAAATTTAACGCCTTAAAAATAGCCATTTTTCAAACAGTCTTAGAATTCGACGAAAATAATTTTGTTGGATTCGTATCGTCATAAGAAAGCTAAAATTATTTTTTTTAGAATTTTCTGAGGTCGTATGTGGCCCCGACATATTTTAATGTACGGTCAGTATTTAATTAATTAATTATTAATGGGATTTTAAATAAAATATATACAGATTTTGGAATTGGGCCACGGGACCTATCCAATTGCGTTCAGAAGGCGTCAAAACCTTAAGAACGAAAGTCAGCAAGACCAAATCAGAGAAAGTCCGAAAATCCACCTTTTAAGCACATTTTTCGAGATTAAATAATAAAATAATATTAAAATCCAAAACCCTAATTCATGGCCAGACGCCGCCTTTCATTCGAAGGCCAGAAATTTCCCAACTTCAAACACTAATTTCTCGCAATCCGTTCAACGAAAATCGACATATGATATACCAAATCGAAGCTCTTCGAGAGACCTTTCCATCCATACGGTTAAGATCGGGTTTTGATTCACGGATTTCGTGAATTCTCAGCCTAAAGGCCTGCAGTTTAGGTTCGATTTCGTGGTGATTGAGGAGGCCGAGCTTTAGGTGGTTGGTGGAGCGAGCACGTGGTGGCACGAGCTTCGAGTTGGCGGTGTTTGATCGTGGTTCGGTGCGGTGTAGGGGGGCACACAGAAGGGGATTGGAGGAAGAAAGTGGGTTCGGCGTGTTAACGACGTGAAGAAGAAAGGTCTCCTATTTTTTTTATTATTATTTTATTAATTAAATATTTAATTTATCCAATCTTTAAAAATCGATATCTCTTTCATACGAGGTCCGATTGACGAACCGTCAGTTGCGTTGGACTCGTCTTTCCGAGATCTTCGCGATAACGCAGACCAGAACTGATTCCGAGATAGTCAAATTTTCAGCAAAAATCAATATGAGAATTCTGAATTTCATTATTTAATTAATTATAAATTATTTTCTTGCGTTAAAAATAATTGTATTGTGATGTAATTCAGATCTGTAATGTTCTATGATTGATGAATGGTTGATTTGTGGTTGATGGTTTGTTCTGTTGTGCATGATATGCTAGATCGACGTTGAATTTAATTTATGGGTGGATTTTATTTTTAATTAGAAAATAAATCTAAATTTAGATTTAAATCATATTTTATTCAGATCTGTTTATTCTAGTTTATAGAATAAAAAAAATTATTTTTATTATTTTGAGATGAACCATAGAATTTGATCGACAAATAAAAACTAATTTTTATTTGTTGGTATTACAATAGGATCTGATCGACAAAATAAAAACTTACTTTTGTTTACTTTGCAACAGAAAATGAACAACAAATAAAACCTTACTTTTATTTTGTTTACTTTGCAATATGATTTGAACGACAAATAAAATATTCCTTTTATTTGTTTATTTACAATAGAATACGAACAACAAATAGAATATATTTTTATCTGTTTACATTACGACATAATTTGGCTAACTAATAAAAATCCGATCTTTGTTTGTTTATATTTAGAACATGATTCATGGATTACAGTAAAAACATAAAACGATCTTTTGTTTGAATTGAAACCATGTTAACGATAAAATCTACATTTTCACCGCATATATAGAATAGACTAAAAATGTTTATCTATTTGAAATGGAAACATGAAACATTAAAAAATCTTAATTTTAATTAAAAGAATTATGCATATGAAAATTGGTTATGTTAGCATTGTCGAAAAACAAAGTTATCCTTTTTATTTGCCTTTGTTGAAATGTTTGGAATAAATCACAAAGATTACATTTTTAATGTAATTAGAAATAAATTTAAATGATTAAAATTTTCAATGTAATTAAGATTGAAATAAAAAGATTACTTTTTTCAATGTAATCAAAATTGAAGTAAATGGATTACATTTTTTTCAATGTAATTAAAAATTGAAGTATAATGATTACATTTTCAATATAACTAATATTGAACTAAAAATAACATTTTGGTTAAAGCATAAGTATTGAAATGAGAGATCAAATTTTTGGCCAAACTTTACTAGTGAACATTTTTGGTCAAAACTTTATTAGCAAAAATGAAAATATCACTTTTGTCAAAACTTGACTATTGAATTGAAATCTTCATTTTTGTCAAAATCCGAGTTTTGAATTGAAAAATATCATTTTTTTCAAAACTCGATTTCTGAAAATAAAAGTAACAATTTTGTTTACATTTTTATGTAAATAAGAAATTATTTTCAAAAGTTACATAGTAAATAAAGTTTGTTCTTTTGTTTGGAATTACCTATGCAAGCATAACTTGCAAAAACAAAAAAGGGTACATTTTTATTTGTGTTCGACAACACAAATAAAACTAGAAAATAAAACATATATTGAAAATAAAGTTTAGTTCTTTATTGTGTGTTCAAAAATGTGAATATATTTTGAAATAAAATTTATTCTTTATTTGCATCCACCAATGCAAATATATATAGAATATAGGAATTGTTCTTTTATTTGTATTTACCAATGTAAATATATTGAAACAAATTATTCATTTGCATTCACTAATGCAAATACAAACATATATTGAAAATAAAGTTTATCTCTTTGTTTGCATTTATCAATATATATGCATTGAAAATTAAGGTTTATTCTTTTATTTGCATTTATCAATGTAAATATTTAATGAAACTATAGTCTATTTTCTTTATCTACGTTTTCCAACCCCAATGTACACACTTTTATACATTTAACAGAATTTGTTTAAGTTATACTTTGAAAATAAATTTTGTTCTCTTATTTACATTCACTAATGTAAATAAATTTATAAACAAAACTATTCTTTGTTTGCTTTCACAAATGTAATTTTTTTTCTTTTATTTACATTCAATAATGTAAATATACTTTGTAAATGAGGTTCTTTTTACTTGCACACAAATATACTTTTAAACAAAATAAAAGTCACATTGGTCATCTGCATTCCTTGTTGCAAATAAAACCTTAAAATAATGTTCATCTTTTTTTTTTTTTTTTTTTGCAATTCATTAATGCAAAGAAATCATCAGATTGGAAATTATATTCTTGATTTATAATTTTGATATTAATAAAGATTGTTTGAAATAAAGGTTAGAATTTAAAAGTTACATTTGAATAACTAAACATTCACATTTTTACCATTAAAATAGAATAGACAAAAACACTCATTTTGCCTTAATTAAAAGAATAAAACAAAATATAGCATTGGCATGTTTATTAGAATTGAAACACAAATTATTCATTTTTGTAAATTTATATTAGTTAAAAACAGTTATTCATTTTTGTTAATTTACATTAGTTAAAAATAATTACTCATTATAGTCAATTTATACTAGTTAGACCAAATTTTACATTTTGTCAGAAATATTCATTTTTGTCAAAATGAATTAGTTGAAGCAATTTATATATATATATATATATATGTGTGTGTGTGTGTGTTTGACAAGATATATACATGTCAAGATAGGATAGTTAAATCAAAATATTTATCATTTTGCCTCATTAGAATTGCCAAAACAAAATGACCATTTTTGATTAGAGTCTAAATTAACAAAATAGAAATTGTCAATAGGGACAAAGTTATTATGCTTATTCATTCATTGCATATTACACTTCCATGCACAAGTTACCCGACTTGTGTATGTGATCGGGACGATAATTTTTCACACATCGCCCAAGTGCACAAATTAGTTTATCATTTGCTTGATTGGTTGAAACCCCATACGGGTGTTGGGATGAAAATTCACATACACTAATCCCAATATTTAGTTATATGTTGATCGTTAGATCGACAGGCTGCGATGAGCGTTATTATTTAAATTTTAACCCTTACATAGTGGAAATTACACTTTGGATGTAATGGATGACTTAATGATTATACTGTTATTGTCATATATATGATGTGTGTGAAATCCATATAATCCAAATTATATGGTAAATCTTTAAGTCGCATTTCGATTCAAGTGTTCTTTTAAATAAGACTATTTTTACATTAAAAATCCTTTTTATATAAAGTGCATATATTTTCATAATATATTTTTAATCAACTATATGTTAAAACAAAGAATATTTGTAAAAGATAAAGATTTGTAAAATAAAGAATACTTCTCATTTAGAATCTTTATATAAAGAATATTTTTATGATTATTTTAAAATATGTTTTTAAAAGATTACTAGCATTTGCAATTATACTTTGTGATATGAAATAAATTGAGATGTGAAGTGGATTTACTGTGGACGATGTTTTAAACGACATTTGTTCTTTAATCCAATTTACATTGAAATTATTATTTGGAATTTATAAATCTATTTTATAGATTTATAAAGGCATTTTCTAAAACCAAGTTTTTTCAATTTAATATATTAAATAGGAATTAAGTGGAAATTCGATTGGTAATAATCGAAATGGGCTTTTGTAAAAGAAGACCGATATTATGTATGGAATTTAAGAGGCTTTGCCGTTATTCCATTTATATTATTAGTCCGATACAGAAATTTATATCGATTATGTACTGATTTGATTTCTATGGAATTCCATATTTTGAAAAATTGATTTATAGATTTTATTTTCAGTGTTTATCTTTGATAAAATTAATGAGAATCTTCTAATACGAATATCTTATAAAAAGAACATTCTGAGTTGGAATGTGACGAAATGTGTGATTTTCCAATATTTGTTTTCTTATCGCCAAATACGCGAGTTGTTCAGAAAGACCGGGTTTAACCCATTCTGAATTATCATCACGACGATCAAGAGTCGAAGATGAAGGCGGTGGTTGAAGACCGAAGGTTTTCACATCATTGGGATGATGATGACTGGTATCTTGAATTGGGTTTGGCCTTCCAAGGAAAGGTATTTGGTGATGATCATCCAAACGCATTTGGAGATCGACGGACACGTTGTTTCGCTCAGACCCAGAGCGGACTTGTAAACGGATTGTGTGTCTGACATTGTATTCCTTTCTACTGTATTTGTTGAACGCTACTGATTATATATTTCTGTTTGGTGGTGAAGAATTTATTCTTTACCTATCACCCTTCTCTAAGACGTATGAGCTTAGAGGTTATATATATATTGGTCGATGATCAATAATATGGTAGGGTCTGACAATGTGACATGCTAAGATGCAAATGATCAAGGCATTGTAGAAAAGCAAGCCTTGTGGCTGATGATCAAAGCATAGCCTGTTTAGGCATAGCTTTGTGTATAACGTGACTTCGCGAGCTTCACACCCCGGTATGAGTCAAAAACGGGATTAGGACTGCAGGGAGTGCACACGTTTCTTTCTAGCTAGAGTGGTGTCAGTGACCTACCAGCCCTGACATTTTACTTATGTGGATTTTGGATTGAGGTACCTCGGGTTTTTATAGGCCGGAAGTGGTCATACTATAGGTTCATAGGAACCGGGAAACGTGTGTCAGGCATAATCAATCCACTACCGTTAGGTGGGGACCGGCCCTGAAGATCCAAGGGTTCACTGCGGGGGATCCTGGGGCATTAGCTAGAGTGTCTCGAATCAGAAGAGGACGATCCCTAGCCTCGATTTCATGACAGAAAACCAATTTCCAATACGACATTACGATTTTGATTGTAAACTTATATGTGGCGACATTGTATATGGTACCTATGCCATCTAAGATTAATACATTTATATTGAAATGTTTTAAATACATATATACACACTAATAATAATATCGTTTTTACGTATCAAGCATCTCTTGACCATTATAAGGTAAAACCCTATCCTCTGGTGTGCGTTGCATTGTGTGATGGGACCTGGGTCTTATAATGGTTTCATTTTTCTAAAAAGCATTGCGTTATTTGACGATTTATTTTATTTATGCACTGGCAATCCAATGGAGTAAACCCGTTCCGCATTAGCGGCGTGGTCCTGTGATTAGCCTACTTTTTAGATAAGTTAAGTATAGAATTCTCACACCAGTCCCACGACTGACCTGTAGTTTGTTTCACCTTGCAAACTCGGGTGCCCTCTTTCCACACGGGCAGTCGAGTAGCTTTTGCAGTTATAGTTAAGAAGGATCCTGGATTGAAGTCTGAAGCTGGGTCCAGAATATTGATGGCCTTCCGCTGAGATTAGTTCCGCTGCAATGTATTTAATTTAATGTAAATGTATCTTCCGCTGTATTATTTATTGATGTACTCTGATATTTTGTACTCTGATGTAACATTTATTATTGATGTTATAAAAGTCTGTGTTATTGTCCTGATGTGTTGTATGCCCAAAGTTAACGTACTGCGGGCTTTGAACGGTCTTAATCGATCGTGCGATCGATTGGGGTCGGGCGAAATCCTGGTCGTTACATTGACAATTCACGCCATGCGATCAATCACTATTAATATATACCAGGGTTTTAAGCAGAGAATAAATCCTCCACCACCAAACAGACATACATTAACAGAAATCGATTTAATTCACATGGAACGAAATCCAATTTCAGACACGCATCCATTTACTAGCTTATGCTCTGGGTCTGAGCAAACATCAAATCCGAACAATCAACAATAGTCCGGACGGCCACCACTGAAGCCCCTTCAAGGTAGCTACTCCCATCAAGTGTCTCTGTAGGAACACATCCATTCGATGTGAAGATCGTCGGTCTTCAACCACCGTCTTCATCTTCGACTCTTCATCGTCGTAGTAATTACTCGGAATGGGTTAAACCCGGTCTTGCCAAATAATTCGCGTATTTTTATAATAAAAATCAAGTATTATAAAAACACAACCAATGCCACATTCCAATTCAGAATATTCTTCTAATAAAATATTCACATTATCTTATCAAAGATAAATTCTTTAACTTTGTACTTAAATCCTTCTTTTAAAAGATTTAATAAAATCTCAATCTGGTTTTAGATATCAAAAATCATTATTCAATGATTACTAAAATTCAAGAAATTAATCTTATCCTTAACTGGGTTAAAGAACTAATGTCATTTAAAACATAGTTCACGGTAAACTCAAACTCATCTTCCATAAAATATGGAATCTTCACAGAAATCAAATCAATATATAATCGTTATAAATTTCTGTATCCGACCAATAATATAAATGGAATAATGACAAAACCTTTTAAATCCCATATGTAGTATCGGTCTTCTTTTACAGAAACTGATCTCGGTCATTATTAATTCGAATTCCATTCAATTCCAATTTAATGTATTAAATTGGAAAACTTGACTTTTGGAAAATTCCCATTTAAATTTTAAATAAAAATTTACAAATTTCAAATCATATTCTTACTGTTAATTGAGTTAAAGAACAGATGTCGTTTAAAAACATTGTTCACGATAAACTCAATTCACAAATCATTTTTATTCCAATTACAAAATATAGTTTGAAACTCTAGTAATCTTAATTTAAAGATTTGTTCTTTTCAACTGGGTTTAAGAAAGGTGTTATTGAAGACACCATTCACGACAACCCAAAATCCAATTTATTTAATTTAATTTCAATTAAATATTCTCTAATTGGAAAACATTATTAAATCTTAATTTAATAATCTATTCTAGTTAATAACTAGATCATTTAAATAAAAATATATTTTCCAAAATATATTCTTTTCTAAAATATTTTCTAAGACATTTTCTGTAACACCCCGAAAATTCTATAACTGTGAAATTAACAAATTAAAGCTTAATTAATCTGAAATCAAAGAACAAAGGGAAACGGGATACGCCATTGCGTTCGTCTCGGAAAAATACGCGAAATAGAGTCCGAGTTTTCGAAAAACGGAGTCCGTATGAAGAAGATATGGCCTTCGGAAGTTTTGAATTAAATTTAAAATTCAAACAGAATAAAATAATTAAAAATCGGGCCCAATGGGCCAGGGCGGATAAACACCCGCCTAGGCCACCCAGGTCGACTGGGCTGTCGACCTGGGCTACCCATGTCGACAGGGCTGTCGACAGCCCTGTCGACAGGGGTGTCGACCTGGTCGAGCCCAGTCAACCTGGCTGGCCAGGTCTGTGTTTGGTCGAATTTCTGTGCTCTGCTTTGTCATTAGGGCTAGGTGGCGGGTTCTAATTGGTCTCTCTATCTAATGAATGGCTATGATCTAACCTAGCAACATCAATGGTCCTAATCAATTCCTAACCTCTATATAAACAACCCTAGACTAAACCCTAATCTATTCATTCAAAATTAAGAACATAGCCGCCATGTTGCTGAGGAACGACTAAGGGTAGCCGCCAACTAGAGAGAGAATTAGGAAGAAAGTTCTAAAGCCTAAAGCAATTCAAGCAACCTAAAGCCAATCAATTCAACAAAGGAATCATATCTCTTAATTAGAGAATTCGCCGCAACCATTGTAAGTAGAGTATTACTTTGGTATGAATAAACAATTGTGTAGATATGTATGCTTGAATTGTGGCAATAAAATTCATATTTGTGCGTTCTTATCAATTTATATACGTTTGGATATTCTGAATTATGTCATTCAATTATAAAGAACTACATGCGGTAGTTCTATGCAAATATACGTTTGGAATATTGCGCAAATTGTGTAATCTATGTTGAAGCTACATGTATGTAGTTGATTTAAATTTATGCAAGTTTGGGGCTTTGTTATTATATCATCATGATGTATATTTTTGTGCATAAATCATTTTGCAAGTAATTGAAACAAGTTGGTTGTTATAGTTCATATGAAACTATGTTGGAATTTTGACACCATAATCCATGTATTAAGTCATGCTTTTGCAAACTTATGGCTAGGCTATGAATGATATTTGGCATAATTGAAATCCATGTTAGTTCTATATTGTTAAATGACATATGTGAGACATGGCTAGGTTAGACTCAAAAAAAAAAATCCCCTTTTTGCAAGTTTAAAGCAAACACCATGATTAGGAATATTTATGCATAGGTATGTTTATACCATTGTTATGTGATTAGACTTAAATCATGATTAAGTTGAACTATGCTTTTGTGTTAGTAACAAAGTATCCCTTTGTAAACATGTAGAAACCTTATGAACATGACTTGTTTATGTTTATGCTAGAAATATTTATGCCATGCTTATGTTTGACATTATGCTATGCTTATGCGAGGAATATTTATGACATGCTTATGTTTGACACTATGCCTAAATAAGAATATAGGTTCATGTTGTAGTTAAACCTATGCAAGTTCACATGCTTTGATTCATGTCACCTATGTTACCACTATGCAAGTACATCAATTTCTATTTTGTATTTCCAACGTCGTATTGCAAGTTCATGCGCTCACCTTCCCCTCTTTGTGTATGTAATCATGCTTTAAGCCTCCCCTTTTCGCATGGCTAAATTGGGCTTTAAAAGGCTAAGCCCAATGTATATAAACGAACGTGTAAAACGGGGGAAAATAACGTTGGGTTAAAATTAATTAATGAATGAAAATATAAAATAGAAGGGCCCAAGTTCAAGTATGGGTTGGGCCCATGATTGGTATAACCTTTACACCATTAACTTAATAATGGGCCGCAAATATTTACATATAAGAAATAAAGAAGAATGACAAAATATGTAAATGTAGAACATACGATGTGTTTAACCCGAGGTTGGATTGAGTTGTGATGTAAACCTGCCCGGAACCGCCCGGCTGTCCAGTAGTCACAACAATACCTATCCAATGTGGGAGGTTAAACATGGAGCCCAATAAGGACCCGAGGTTGGACTGAGTTGTGGCGTAAGACTGCCCGAAACCAACCGGCAACAGGCAGCCACAACAATACCTGTCTAATGTGAGAGGTCAGGGCCTTAATAAGACAATTAAGGCTGAGTCAGGATTGTTAGGATTAAGTGAACTAAAGACTTAATCAAAATGGAACATGCTAAACTAAACGGACTGGTGGGGTTAGGTTAGGAAACACTTAACCAACTTAGCATGTTGGCTAGAGATAGAAAACCTAGTAACGGGGGACCCCTTTCAGCAGTAACCCTAAAAGGTGTATCTGGATACCCTGAAACTAGGCAGGGTGGGGCACGATTACTGGGCTGATTGTAAGAGGTCAAAGCGACGACGGTGGTGTAGCAGTGTAGGTTCTAACGGAGTGCGGGCGTGCACACACTCCGGCGCAGAAAAATAAGGCACTGGACACCAGTAGCATACCTGTGCACTCTAAGGTTGTGTCGGGTTGCCACTATGGGACTTGATACACCCCATGGTGGGACCAGCATAGGTAACTACAGACATCGGGGGCCGTAAGACACATGTAACTATGCGAGTAGGAGCCGATCATCATAGAATGGATCACATCACCCTGATTTTGGGGTGCCAGTTGGAAACTAGTTTATATGGGTTCAGAGATTAACATGGGGTACGATAGTATATTCGACCCTAGACAACTTAACCAAGTTTATAGTGCATGCCCACTTCTTGTTTATACTTATCATACCCAGTTCTTTATTCATAGACAAAATAGTACTAGACTTACTCAGGCTTTATGTCTGACTCTACTTTTCTTTCGTCTTCTTTCTTCCGTTTCCCCCCACCCCGCCCCCCCCCCCCCCAGGTCCTCAGGGAGGGAACACAGCAGCTTGACCAACCTCAGCATCCAGCTTGAAGAAGAGAAATGTATTGCTTGGACTTTCCTGTTTTGAACTATGGCTTTGGACAATCCACTATGGGGCTTTTGCAGTTTATCTATGTTTTATTTATGCTTCTTTAAATAATGTACTCAAGACAGATTATGAAAGTGTTATGTTTTTGGAAAGGATGTTGTTGTAACACGTATTTGACTTTATGAAATAAAAGTTTGTTGTTCTTCCGCCGTTTACAAATATGTGTTCTTATATCTGTCTTGTATATCCGTGACTTGTACTTATAAACCTCCACCAAAATTAGGGCATTCCCTTTGAGAGTGACCTTAACGGAGGTGGGGTGTTTCACTTGGTATCAGAGCATAGGTTTACTAGATAAGATAAAAAGTTTTGAAAGTTTATTTTCAAAAAGGAAATTTAAAGAAGCATTTTTAAAAGATAAAAATATTATTTCAAAAGGAAAAGTCCACTCCCCAAAGCCATAGGAACTATCTCTTATCCTTCGTTTTGAATCTATCCTTTTTGTTTCAGCATGTCCCAAGAACTTAACTTGCCGGATGGGGTGCCAATACCTGGTTGGTTTAGACGGTTCTTAGAAGCAAGGGCCACTCAGCCAGGTCCTACCGTTCCTCCTCCCCCAGCTGAAGGAAATCATCCAGCTGCAGCGGCACCTTTTCCTCCACCTCCTCCTCGGGGAACCGCTTTCGCTAAGATATGTAAAGATTCTAAAGCTATGGGAGGAAGGGATTTCCATGGAACTGAGTCCTTCGTAGCAGCTAGGAATTGG
Source organism: Allium sativum (assembly GCA_030737875.1). NCBI lineage: Eukaryota > Viridiplantae > Streptophyta > Magnoliopsida > Asparagales > Amaryllidaceae > Allium > Allium sativum. The sequence continues at coordinate 913,130,441 of CM060926.1, forward strand.
CTGAAAGAAACTGAGGACCTATTCATCATCTTTGAGGTAGAAGATAGACAAAAAGTACAGTTAGCAGTGTGGCTATTGAAGGGTGAGGCTTCCTACTGGTGGGAAGTCACTAATGCTGAAAGACCGGTGGAGACATGGGAGGACTTTAGGGCAAGGTTTGAGACTAAATTTCTCTCAGATGCAGAAAGAAGTTTGCAGTTGGAAAAAATCTTATTTCTTAAGCAAGGGGACAAGACAGTCAGAGAGTATGTGAATCAGTTTGATGAGCTGGCTAGGTTTGGGCTTGACCTAGTCAACACCCCGCACAAGAAGGCTCTCCGTTTCGTCAAAGGGTTAAATGAGCCATTACACAGTTTGGCCATGACCCATATACCCATGGGAGCCACGTATGAAAGATTGGTGCAAATGGCATTGCTGAATGAAGAGGATAAGGGCAAGAAGGAGACAAAGGCAGAAAGCTCTCAAGGGAAGAAAGAGGGTTTGCAGCCTAAGAAGACAGACTTTAAGAAAGGCGGGAAAGGCAACAAAGAGAAGAGGAAGTGCAATTTCTGTGGCAAAGTGGGACACTTAGTAAAGGACTGTCAGAAAAAGAAGGCCAAGGAGAATGGTGGGTGCTTTTCGTGCGGTCAGACAGGCCACAGGGCTAAGGACTGCCCAAGGAAACGAGGACAGGTGCAGGGCACTGGATCCACCCCAGGGGCACAGGTTCATGTGCTAGAAGCGCCACCTTTGCAACAGCGAGGTATAAATACTTCTGTAGAAAGTGTAGTTTATCTTTATGATCACCCCGTTCGCACTTTATTTGATTCTGGCGCATCACACTCCTTTATCTCGTCTGCTTTAGTAGAATCTCTGCACCTAAAAACTAGTATGGTAGAGGACCCCTTAATTGTTTCAAACCCAATTGGGGGCCCAGCTCATTTGTCTATGATCTGTGTGGGATTGAAAATTTCTATTCTAAGTGTAGAATTTCGATGTAGTGCCTTTGTTTTGGGCTTTTCGGGGTATGGTTTGATTTTGGGTATGGATTGGCTATCCAGTAATGGGGCCATCCTTGATTGTGAGAAAAGGGTTGTTAGGCTCCTAACCCAGCTCGGTAATACTTTGGAAATTTCTTGTAATCCCTCGTATGCGGTTATGCTTAGTTATCTTGAATCGCTAGATGCCTCTGTTGAAAATTTGAAATCAGTTAGAGTGGTCCGGGAATATCCGGATGTCTTCGAAGAGGTGAAGGGCTTGCCTCCGAAGCGGGAGATAGACTTCCGCATATATCTTGTAGATAATGCAAAGCCCGTTGCGTTGCCCGTTAGACATATGGCTCCACGAGAAAGGAAAGAGCTCAGTAAACAAATTAAAGAGCTTCTAGATAAGGGGTTCATTAGGAGGAGTATTTCAGAATGGGGCGCTCCAGTGGTGTTCGCTACAAAGGCGGATGGTTCACTCCGTCTATGTGTTGACTATAGGGAGCTCAATAAGCTAACGAAAAAGAATAGGCACCCTCTCCCTAGAATTGACGATTTATTTGACCAGCTTGTAGGAGCGTCTGTTTTCTCCCAACTCGATTTAGCAACCGGTTTTCATCAGCTAAGGGTGGCTGAAGATAGCATCGATAAAACGGCTTTCAGAACCCCAGACGGCTTCTTTGAATGGCTTGTCATGCCTTTCGGCTTGACAAATGCACCTGCGTACTTCGTGGACCTGATGAGTAGGGTATTTAGAGATTTCCTCAACAAATTCGTAGTGGTCTTCGTAGATGATATCCTTATCTTCTCAAAAAGTGAAGAGGAACATGCTCAGCACTTAAGAGCAATCATGGAAACTTTGCGAGTCCATCAACTAAAAGCCAAATTCTCCAAATGCCACTTTTGGAGAGAAGAGGTGAGGTTCCTTGGGCACATAGTATCCAAACAAGGGTTAGCAGTGGACCCCGCTAAGGTAGTGGCGGTACAGGATTGGAAGACACCAAGGAATGCAACTGAGGTCCGAAGCTTTCTAGGGCTAGCAGGTTTCTATCGAAAGTTCATAAGGGATTTTGCAAAAATCTCAGCTCCGCTCACGAAATTAACTAAGAAGAATCTAGTGTTCAATTGGGACTTGGATTGCGAGTTTGCTTTCCAACGACTGAAAAGGGCTCTTACAACAGCCCCAGTTTTGACGCTGCCAGATGGGAGCAAGATGTTCACTGTTTATACGGATGCATGTGGGACAGGGCTAGGCGCCGTCTTAATGCAAGAAGGAAGGGTAGTGGCTTATGGCGGGAGGCAGTTGAAAGTGCACGAAAAGAACTACCCAACCCACGATCTTGAGTTAGCCGCCATCGTCTTTGCACTCAAGTCTTGGCGACACTATCTCCTAGGTGAGAAGTTCGAACTTTACACTGACCATAAATCGTTGAAATATCTTTTCTCGTAGAAAGATCTTAACTTGAGGCAACAAAGATGGATGGAGTTTCTTGCCTCGTACGATTTCGAAATCTCCTACACTCCGGGCAAAGGCAACGTAGTGGCAGACGCGTTGAGCCGAAAGAAATTGACCCTAAGCCCGTTGTTTGTTGAAAGACAAAGCCTAGAGTTTATAGCCAGCTTCGACTTTAGGCCTTCCTCCGATTTCGTACCAGGCTTGCTAGCATCTCTCGAAGTGCGCCCAACTTTAGTAGATTTAGTAGGGACAGCACAACGCGAAGACCCTCAACTTGTGGAAATAATTGATAGGCTAATTAGGGGTGAGACTTCAAGTCACCTCAACAGATACTCCATTGACGATAAGGGTGTACTAAGGCGAGATGGAAGACTATGCGTCCCACAGACGAACGATTTAATAAAGAAGGTTCTCGAGGAAGCGCATCATTCCAAGATGACGATACACCCAGGCGGAGATAAAATGTACAAAGACATAAAAAGGACTTTCTTCTGGAACGGCATGAAAAAGGACGTGGCAGAATTCGTTTCTAAATGTATGGTGTGCCAACAAGTTAAGGCGGAACAGAAAAAGCCAGGCGGACTGCTACATCCTTTGGAGGTCCCGCAGTGGAAGTGGGATAGCATCTCAATGGACTTCATCGATGGGCTGCCTAGGTCTAGGAGAGGCAACACTAGCATTTGGGTAATAGTGGATAGGCTTACTAAAAGCGCCCACTTTTTACCTATCAAAAGTAAAAGGACTGCCTCATCCCTAGCATCACTTTACCTCAAGGAGATCGTACGACTCCATGGAATACCATCTAGCATTGTTAGTGACCGAGACCCCATCTTCACCAGCGAGTTTTGGTGGAGTCTGCAAGAAGCAGTAGGAACGCAGTTATGCTTGAGCACAGCTTACCATCCCCAAACCGACGGCCAAACAGAGAGAGTGAACAGAGTTTTGGAAGACCTTCTAAGACTATGCGTCCTTGACTTCGGAGGGACATGGGAAGACCACCTTCCTTTGGTGGAATTCGCCTACAACAACAGCTATCAAGCAACCATCGGAATGGCGCCCTTCGAAGCTTTGTATGGAAGACCGTGCCGATCGCCCACTTGTTGGTGGGAATCCACGGATAAGCTCATACTTGGACCAGACATGATCCGAGAGACCTCAGAGAAAGTAGACTTAATACGAAGAAGGATGAAGACGGCCCAAGACAGACAAAAGTCCTACGCCGACAAGAGGAGGACCGACCTTGAATTCGAGGTTGGAGACAGAGTTTTTCTCAAGGTATCACCGCTAAGAAACGTTGTTCGTTTCGGAACCACAGGAAAGCTAGCACCAAGATTCGTAGGGCCATTCCCTATTATCGAGAAGATTGGGAAAATGGCCTATAGATTAGAGCTACCCGAGAAGTTGGCTGGAGTCCACAACGTTTTTCACGTTTCACATCTCCGAAAATGTCTACATGAGTCTGCTGAAGTGGTAGAGCCAAATATCCTCGAAGAGGCCGAAGTGGAACGCGAAGCAACCATAAGGAGAGTTCCAACCCGCATCTTAGGGACGGAAGTGAAGAAGCTACGCAACCGCGAAGTCAAGCTCGTCAAAGTTCAGTGGAGCGACGCCGAGGGAGACGCGACTTGGGAAACTGAAGCTAGAATCCGCACTGCCTACCCTTTTCTGTTCGAGGGTACATCCTTGATCTTTCCTTTTTCCTTAAGTTGCGCTTTTATTTTAGGTATATTTCCTCGACCGTATCTTTTAGGTAGAAGCCCTTTGGATGGAAACATGTAGTTGAAACATGTTATGTATGATGGTTGCAAGTGGTTGCAAGTGATTGCTAGTGGTTGCTCGTGGTTGCATATACACACACAATCTAGGGTTTAGATCGGCTCAGTCACTTCATATTGCATATGCATATATGTTTGCATTCAAATATGGTTGAACATTAATATGTTGACATGTGGATGTTGCATTTGTATTGAATGATTGTGCACTCATGTAGAATCAAGAATAGGAAAATTTTGCATACATAATGGATTCATGGCACTTACATAATTCGCATTAAGGAGGTCAACTGAATCAGTAGACCGCCTGATTTTGCATTAGATAAGTTCATATACACACACTTCGCATATGATCATGAAGCATTAGAAGTCTTTTAAGGACAATGGATGGTCGTGTTTGATGGATGAGTAGATGGATGATTTGATGTTAGGATATACATTCCTCCTAGCTTGAAGATTTCGGGGACGAAATCCTTTTAAGTGGGGGAGAATGTAACACCCCGAAAATTCTATAACTGTGAAATTAACAAATTAAAGCTTAATTAATCTGAAATCAAAGAACTAAGGGAAACGGGATACGCCATTGCGTTCGTCTCGGAAAAATACGCGAAATAGAGTCCGAGTTTTCGAAAAACGGAGTCCGTATGAAGAAGATATGGCCTTCGGAAGTTTTGAATTAAATTTAAAATTCAAACAGAATAAAATAATTAAAAATCGGGCCCAATGGGCCAGGGCGGATAAACACCCGCCTAGGCCACCCAGGTCAACTGGGCTGTCGACCTGGGCTACCCATGTCGACAGGGCTGTCGACAGCCCTGTCGACAGGGGTGTCGACCTGGTCGAGCCCAGTCAACCTGACTGGCCAGGTCTGTGTTTGGTCGAATTTCTGTGGTCTGCTTTGTCATTAGGGCTAGGTGGCGGGTTCTAATTGGTCTCTCTATCTAATGAATGGCTATGATCTAACCTAGCAACATCAATGGTCCTAATCAATTCCTAACCTCTATATAAACAACCCTAGACTAAACCCTAATCTATTCATTCAAAATTAAGAACATAGCCGCCATGTTGCTGAGGAACGACTAAGGGTAGCCGCCAACTAGAGAGAGAATTAGGAAGAAAGTTCTAAAGCCTAAAGCAATTCAAGCAACCTAAAGCCAATCAATTCAACAAAGGAATCATATCTCTTAATTAGAGAATTCGCCGCAACCATTGTAAGTAGAGTATTACTTTGGTATGAATAAACAATTGTGTAGATATGTATGCTTGAATTGTGGCAATAAAATTCATATTTGTGCGTTCTTATCAATTTATATACGTTTGGATATTCTGAATTATGTCATTCAATTATAAAGAACTACATGCGGTAGTTCTATGCAAATATACGTTTGGAATATTGCGCAAATTGTGTAATCTATGTTGAAGCTACATGTATGTAGTTGATTTAAATTTATGCAAGTTTGGGGCTTTGTTATTATATCATCATGATGTATATTTTTGTGCATAAATCATTTTGCAAGTAATTGAAACAAGTTGGTTGTTATAGTTCATATGAAACTATGTTGGAATTTTGACACCATAATCCATGTATTAAGTCATGCTTTTGCAAACTTATGGCTAGGCTATGAATGATATTTGGCATAATTGAAATCCATGTTAGTTCTATATTGTTAAATGACATATGTGAGACATGGCTAGGTTAGACTCAAAAAAAAAAATCCCCTTTTTGCAAGTTTAAAGCAAACACCATGATTAGGAATATTTATGCATAGGTATGTTTATACCATTGTTATGTGATTAGACTTAAATCATGATTAAGTTGAACTATGCTTTTGTGTTAGTAACAAAGTATCCCTTTGTAAACATGTAGAAACCTTATGAACATGACTTGTTTATGTTTATGCTAGAAATATTTATGCCATGCTTATGTTTGACATTATGCTATGCTTATGCGAGGAATATTTATGACATGCTTATGTTTGACACTATGCCTAAATAAGAATATAGGTTCATGTTGTAGTTAAACCTATGCAAGTTCACATGCTTTGATTCATGTCACCTATGTTACCACTATGCAAGTACATCAATTTCTATTTTGTATTTCCAACGTCGTATTGCAAGTTCATGCGCTCACCTTCCCCTCTTTGTGTATGTAATCATGCTTTAAGCCTCCCCTTTTCGCATGGCTAAATTGGGCTTTAAAAGGCTAAGCCCAATGTATATAAACGAACGTGTAAAACGGGGGAAAATAACGTTGGGTTAAAATTAATTAATGAATGAAAATATAAAATAGAAGGGCCCAAGTTCAAGTATGGGTTGGGCCCATGATTGGTGTAACCTTTACACCATTAACTTAATAATGGGCCGCAAATATTTACATATAAGAAATAAAGAAGAATGACAAAATATGTAAATGTAGAACATACGATGTGTTTAACCCGAGGTTGGATTGAGTTGTGATGTAAACCTGCCCGGAACCGCCCGGCTGTCCAGTAGTCACAACAATACCTATCCAATGTGGGAGGTTAAACATGGAGCCCAATAAGGACCCGAGGTTGGACTGAGTTGTGGCGTAGGACTGCCCGGAACCAACCGGCAACAGGCAGCCACAACAATACCTGTCTAATGTGAGAGGTCAGGGCCTTAATAAGACAATTAAGGCTGAGTCAGGATTGTTAGGATTAAGTGAACTAAAGACTTAATCAAAATGGAACATGCTAAACTAAACGGACTGGTGGGGTTAGGTTAGGAAACACTTAACCAACTTAGCATGTTGGCTAGAGATAGAAAACCTAGTAACGGGGGACCCTTTTCAGCAGTAACCCTAAAAGATGTATCTGGATACCCTGAAACTAGGCAGGGTGGGGCACGATTACTGGGCTGATTGTAAGAGGTCAAAGCGACGGCGGTGGTGTAGCAGTGTAGGTTCTAACGGAGTGCGGGCGTGCACACACTCCGGCGCAGAAAAATAAGGCACTGGACACCAGTAGCATACCTGTGCACTCTAAGGTTGTGTCGGGTTGCCACTATGGGACTTGATACACCCCATGGTGGGACCAGCATAGGTAACTACAGACATCGGGGGCCGTAAGACACATGTAACTATGCGAGTAGGAGCCGATCATCATAGAATGGATCACATCACCCTGATTTTGGGGTGCCAGTTGGAAACTAGTTTATATGGGTTCAGAGATTAACATGGGGTACGATAGTATATTCGACCCTAGACAACTTAACCAAGTTTATAGTGCATGCCCACTTCTTGTTTATACTTATCATACCCAGTTCTTTATTCATAGACAAAATAGTACTAGACTTACTCAGGCTTTATGTCTGACTCTACTTTTCTTTCGTCTTCTTTCTTCCGTTTCCCCCCCCCCCCCAGGTCCTCAGGGAGGGAACACAGCAGCTTGACCAACCTCAGCATCCAGATTGAAGAAGAGAAATGTATTGCTTGGACTTTCCTGTTTTGAACTATGGCTTTGGAAAATCCACTATGGGGCTTTTGCAGTTTATCTATGTTTTATTTATGCTTCTTTAAATAATGTACTCAAGACAGATTATGAAAGTGTTATGTTTTTGGAAAGGATGTTGTTGTAACACGTATTTGACTTTATGAAATAAAAGTTTGTTGTTCTTCCGCTGTTTACAAATATGTGTTCTTATATCTGTCTTGTATATCTGTGACTTGTACTTATTAACCTCCACCAAAATTAGGGCATTCCCTTTGAGAGTGACCTTAACGGAGGTGGGGTGTTTCATTTTCTAAAATATTCTTTTCTAGAATATTCTTTATTGGAATGTGACTCAATCAACAAACTTATATTGCATTAAATCAACAAGCATGATAAATAATAATCAAACATCCAATTAACAACCAAAGTGGATTCTACACTAAATATTGGGACTAGTGTAGATCAGATATCATTCCAACACCCGTGTGGGGTTTCATCCAACAATCAAATATTAAATTATTTGTGCACTTGGGCGATGTGTGAAAAATTATCGTCCCAATCACATAAACAAATCGGATAACTTATGAATGGAAGTGTAATATTCAGTTTGAATATACTAACAACATATTTCACACATCAACCATTTCAACATCATGGACATATATTTCAATTCTTCGCTAATATCATATTTATAACATATGATATTTCTATTGTAACTAATCGACAATAAATATATTAACTTTTATTTCTAATCTTTTGTGTAATTCGTTTCCATGACCAAAGACGTATATTTCGGTGTAACTCTTTTTAATAACCAAAACTATATATTTTAATCTACTCCTCTTTAATGTACAAAAATGTTCATTGTTGTTTAATCCTTTTCAATGCACAAAAATGTTCATTTTAATTTCACTCCCTTTTAATACACAAAAATGTCCATTTTTGTTTGATTCCTTTTTAAAGTGACCAAAATTGATAATTTTGTCTAATCTTTCTAATGTAAACAAAATAATGAATTTACTTCATTCTTTTTAATGTAAACAAAAATGACCATTACTAAATCATTTTGAACTCCACTTCTTTAATGTATGGAAATATACATTTTTAACTCATCTTCTTTAATGTATGAAAATATACATTTTTAATTCATCTTCTTTAATGTATGAAAATATACATTTTAATTCATCTTCTTTAATGTATGAAAATATACATTATTAATTCATCTTCTTTAATGTATGAAAATATACATTTTTAATTCATCTTCCTTAATGTATGAAAATATACATTTTTAATTCATCTTCCTTAATGTATGAAAATATACATTTTTAATTCATCTTCTTTAATGTATGAAAATATACATTTTAATTCATCTTCTTTAATGTATGAAAATATACATTTTTAATTCATCTTCTTTAATATATGAAAATATACATTTTTAATTCATCTTCTTTAATGTATGAAAACATACATTTTTAATTCATCTTCTTTAATGTATGAAAATATACATTTTTAATTCCAACACAAAAGTAACAGATTTTAATCCGATAAACATTTCACAACAAAATGTTATTTTATGTCTAGTGTAACATTTCATAACAAAAATGTTATTTTGTTCTTTATAATCTAATTAACAAAAATATTAAATTTGTCCTTTTTATTTTAATTTACATTTTCTAATAGAAATGTACCTTATATTCTAACATTCATTTTCTCACAAAAATGTACTTTTTAAAACTAATTCACATTTTCTAATAAAAGTGTACTTTTTAATCTAATCTACATTTTCTAAAATAAAAATGTACTTTTATTACAAAGATAACATTTTATAACAAATGTTATTTAGATCTATTTTAACAAAAATGATAACGATGATTTCTATTTTCAATCTTTATATAAAAACATAACCATATTAAAAATGCAATCTTTTCAATGCAAAACAAAATTATATATATAAAAAAAATTTGTAACTTTGAAATCAGTTCTTTTGTATTGTTTCCAATGTGACAATAAAAATGCATCTTAAAAAGTATTCTTTTTATGTAGACAATACTGCATCAAAATGTGTATTCTATTTTGTTGAAAATTTAGTTCAACAAAATGACACAAAATGTCTATTCATATTTTACTGCAAAATTTGACTCGACACAAATGAATAAAAGTTTGATTTCATTTTAATGTCAAAAATTGTTGATTTAACAAGTTAACCAAATTCTGTGCTTCATACATGTTGAAAATTCTAATTCAACATACTTACAACATTTGGTTTAAGAGACATTTGATTCTTTTTATATAAACAAAAATGGTGTATTTTTGTTTAATCCAATTTCTAATTTACAGGAATGTTTCAATTTTGATAGGACAACAAACAAAATGATAATTTTGTTTAGTCTAATTCAAATTAACAGAAAAGTTAATTTTAACAATAAAATGAACAAAATAATAAATTTGTTTAATCTAATTTTAATCAACAGAATTGTAACTTTTACAATTTTATCGCCACAATCAAAACCAAACAAACAGATGTGTATTTACAATTAACACAGAATAATAACAGTATGAATTAACTGCAGATTAACAACAATAATTTCAGAAATTATTTATAATTATAAAAGAAAGAAATAAATAGATTTCTCACAGTGTTTTGATTCAGATCTGGAATTTTCTTGAATTTTCAACATGCTTGATTCCAGTTTTCGTCACTTCCATGAGGTAGATATCGTTCACACGAGTCCAACGCAATTCGTTTCGTTGGATTCTGATAAATATTGAGTAAGATATTGCTTTTTAACCATTTGAATAATTTAATTAAAAAAAATTGTTTTAATTACATGAGTTAAGGGTGATAACCCCTTCTTCTTCCTCGTCTGTTCAGTCGAAGTAAACTCAATTGCATCGTAACCCAGGGCTTCACCTCGCGCCACCGTCCGACCACCTGTCACCGATCCGAAGCCACCACGACCACCGCCTTGGACACAACTCCCATAGCCAGCGTTAGGGGCCAGTTCGCACTCGTCTAGCGCCGAAAATCGAGCCCTGAAGTCCGCTGCTTCCTCCTCCAATTCTGGCCACCTTGCAATGATTCAAGCGATCACCACCGTATGAAAATGAAGACCTCAGATTTCTCTTTGATTTTGTAATTTCAGCTTTCTCGAATTGGTTCATGAATTTAGGGATTTAATCATTTGAAATTAGGACGATTTCAGCCATTTATTTAAGAGGATGGCGGCTGTAAAGAGGTAGACTAGGTTTATATGGTGTATACCGTATTTATAGGTGTATTTCTGTCTTTTATCTATTTATTAATACCTTTAAATTCCAATATAAATCGTATATCGTTTAGAAGTCCAAATTTAACCCAATGAGTGTTGCCCCTAGCTAATAACCCCCATCCCGGACACAATGGAACATGTTTAGTAACCCAGTTCGGCTATTACAATACGTTTTTATTTAATTTAAATTATAAATCATTTAATTATTAAATTCAAACGTAAATTTTAAATTACCGGGGCCACATACGGACTCTAAAAATTACAGAAAAATTATTTCTAGTTATGTTTTGATGATACGGTTCTAACAAGACTAATTTCGTCGAATTCTGAGACCTTTTTAAAAATGGCCATTTTCAAGTCGATTAAATTCGACTGAAACAGTCAAAACACATTTTCTTTTACCACGCTCATATATTAATTCGAAAAATTATGAAAATTGAAACTTAACAATAATTTGACATTCCGGTTCCAACAAAAGTGGTTTCGTCGAAAACCGAGGTCGTTTGCAAAATGGCTATTTTTAAGGCCAATATATTATATTAAAATATATATAAATTCTACAGCGACTTTTCTAAATTTTGAACTGGCCATAACTTTCAAAATATAAAGTGAAATTTCAGTTTTTCAGATTCGTTAGAAAGATATTGTTAAACAGATTTAAATATTTCTTGTTTTGCTCAATTCTGATTTAAAATGAATCCTGTGTATTCAGTCAAAGTTCAAATTCAATTTTTCAAACTGTAGCGCTGTTTTAAACTCCTTTTTGAAATAAATTAAATTTATTCGTTTTAAAATAAATTTTTAGTCGTTATTATTTTAAAAATTAAAACCCATTAAAATTTCTAAAATAAAATTTTTAAATTGGCTCCAAATTCTGGGTCGTTACAATCGCCCCCACTTAAAAATCTTTTCGTCCTCGAAAAGGAAAGTAGCTAAAAGTTGTTTAATTTACCAACTCAACTTTATTGGTTTCCATAATTTTGTTAGTTAAATTAATTATCATTTCTATGCTTTTATTAGTTAAACTAATAATCAAACATCACAACCAGCAATCAATTAGGTGATTAACTTTTCAAATATATATGACTTTTATATATAGCCAAAAATCATATTTTTAGTGCAAATCACAGCAATGTGTCCTAACTAAGTTTTGCTTCTCATACCAGTCAATGGAAATATATAGAAATCCCACTTTCGATACTCGAACATAAATACTGATGATGGTGCACCGATCACCAGAATCATCTCTGGGCGACTAGAGTGTGATTCTATATCTATCTAGTATATTAAAACTTCGAATATCCGTTAATTACTCGTATATTCGAAATCTTTATATACTCGATTGTCCACATTAAAATATAATAATATACTCAAATACGTATCTTAAAATAAAATTTTCGAAACTAAATTTGTTTTCATTTTTATTTTAAAGAAAATAATACTCCTCACACTAGTTCTAGGATACTGCTGATCCCATCTCTAACGAGTTACTCTTATTGGATATTACTAATCCAATCTCTAATGAATTCTTTCGTTCGGTTCTAATGTGTCTTGTTCTCGAGCTCTGTAAACCAAAGCTCTGATACCAATTGAAACGACCCAAACTTCACAGTCAAGGAAAGGCTGGATTGCTTTGAGAACAACACACATTTGAACACAAACTGAAGAACATTTTATTGCTGATTACAACAATTACATCAGAGTACAAGAATGTAACAGAGTATGAATACTTATTACATTATAGGAATACAATAATATCAGAGTTTCAAATTACATTTAAATAGCAGCGGAAAATAATACAAATATACAACCGAAAGGAATACACGGATACAGAGCTTTCCGAATATCGCTTCAACTGTAAACCAGGATCCTATAAATATATCTGCAAAAAGCTACTCGATTGCCTGTGTGGAAAATAAAGGCACCCGAGATTGCCAGTGAAACAAAATACAGGTCAGTCATGGGACTGGTAAGAGAAATCTTACTTAACTTATCTAATAATAAGACAAATCACAGGACCACGCCGCTAACGCGGAACGGGTTTACTCCATTGGATTGCCGGTGCATAAAATAAAGTAAATCGTTAAACAACGCAATGGTTTTTAGAAAGATGAAACCATTATAAGACCCAAGGCCCATCACACAATGCAACGCAAACCGGAGGATAGGGTTTTACCTTATAATGGTCAAAAGATGCTTGATACGATAAAACGAATTTAATATTAGTGTGTATATATGTGGGTATATATATATATATATTTCAAAAACAATTTCAATCATAATGTATCAATCATAGACGGCATAGTACCCCATCCTACTATGTCGCCGTACTAGTTCTACAATCAAAACCGCAAGGTCGTATTGGAATTTTGATCTCCATCATGAGTCGAGGCTAGGGGCAGGCTCCTCTCCGATTCAAGACACTCTAGCAAATGCCTCAGGATCACACCCATGGGAAACCCTTGGAGCGGTAGGGCCGGTCCCCGCCTATCGGCAGTGGAATAGTTATGCTTGAATGCACGTTTCCCGGTTACTTTGAACCTATAGTATGACCACTAATGGCTTATAAAAATCCGAGGCGCCTCAAAATCCATCATCCGCATAAGTAAAATGCCAGCCAGTTTAAGCACTGACACTACCACTAGCTAGAAAGAAACGTGTGCACTCCCTACGGTCCATATCCCGTTTTTGACTCATAGTGGGGTGTGAGGCTCGCGAAGTCACGATATACACAAAGTCATGCCGTAATAGGCTATACTTTGATCATCCCACAAGGCCCTGCTTTTCAACAAAAGCCTTGATCATTTGCATCTTGGCGTGCCACATTGACAATTCACGCCATGCGATCAATCACTATTAATATATACCAGGGTGTTAAGCAGAGAATAAATCCTCCACCACCAAACAGACATACATTAACAGAAATCGATTTAATTCACATGGAACAAAATCCAATGTCAGACACGCATCCATTTACTAGCTTATGCTCTGGGTCTGAACAAACATCAAATCTGAACAATCAACAATAGTCAGGACGGCCACTACTGAAGCTCCTTCAAGGTAGCTACTCCCATCAAGTGTCTCTGTAGGAACACATCCATTCGATGTGAAGATCGTCGGTCTTCAACCACCGTCTTCATCTTCGACTCTTCATCGTCGTAGTAATTACTCGGAATGGGTTAAACCCGATCTTGCCAAATAATTCGCATATTTTTATAATGAAAATCAAGTATTATAAAAACACAACCAATGCCACATTCCAATTCTGAATATTCTTCTAATAAAATATTCACATTATCTTATCAAAGATAAATTCTTTAACTTTGTACTTAAATCCTTCTTTTAAAAGATTTATTAATATCTCAATTTTGATTTTAGATATCAAAAATCATTATTCAATGATTACTTAAATTCAAGAAATTAATCTTATCGTTAACTGGGTTAAAGAACTAATGTCATTTAAAACATAGTTCACGGTAAACACAAACTCATCTTCCATAAATTATGGAATCTTCACAGAAATCAAATCAATATATAATCGTTATTAATTTCTTTATCCGACCAATAATATAAATGGAATAATGACAAAGCCTTTTAAATCCCATATGTAGTATCGGTCTTCTTTTACAGAAACTGATCTCGGTCATTATTAATTCGAATTCCATTCAATTCCAATTTAATATATTAAATTGGAAAACTTGACTTTTGGAAAATTCCCATTTAAATTTTAAATAAAAATTTACAAATTTCAAATCATATTCTTACTGTTAATTGAGTTAAAGAACAGATGTCGTTTAAAAACATTGTTCACGATAAACTCAATTCACAAATCATTTTTATTCCAATTACAAAATATAGTTTGAAACTCTAGTAATCTTAATTTAAAGATTTGTTCTTTTCAACTGGGTTTAAGAAAGGTGTTATTGAAGACACCATTCACGACAACCCAAAATCCAATTTATTTAATTTAATTTCAATTAAATATTCTCTAATTGGAAAACTTCATTAAATCTTAATTTAATGATCTATTCTAGTTAATAACTAGTTCATTTAAATAAAAAAATATTTTCAAAAATATATTCTTTTCTAAAATATTTTCTAAGACATTTTCTAAACCATTCTTTTCTAGAATATTCTTTATTGGAATGTGACTCAATCAACAAACATATATTGCATTAAATCAACAAACATGATAAATAATAATCAAACATCCAATTAACAACTAAAGTGGATTCTACACTAAATATTGGTACTAGTGTAGATCAGATATCATTCCAACACTCGTGTGGGGTTTCATCCAACAATCAAATATTAAATTATTTGTGCACTTGGGCAATGTGTGAAAAATTATTGTCCCAATCACATAAACAAGTCGGATAACTTATGAATGGAAGTGTAATATTCTGTTTGAATATACTAACAACAACATATTTCACACATCAACCATTTCAACATCATAGACATATATTTCAATTCTTCGCTAATATCATATTTATAACATATGATATTTCTATTGTAACTAATCGACAATAAAGATATTAACTTTTATTTCTAATCTTTTGTGTAATTCCTTTCCATGACCAAAGACGTATATTTCGGTGTAACTCTTTTTAATGACCAAAACTATATATTTTAATCTACTCCTCCTTAATGTACACAAATGTTCATTGTTGTTTAATCCTTTTCAATACACATAAATATTCTTTTTTATTTCATTCCCTTTTAATACACAAAAATGTCCATTTTTGTTTCATTCCTTTTTAAAGTGACCAAAACTGATAATTTTGTCTAATCTTTCTAATGTAAACAAAATAATGAATTTATTTCATTCTTTTTAATGTAAACAAAAATGACCATTACTAATTCATTTTTAACTCCACTTCTTTAATGTATGGAAATATACATTTTTAACTCATCTTCTTTAATGTATGAAAATATACATTTTCAACTCATCTTCTTTAATATATGAAAATATACATTTTTAATTCATCTTCTTTAATGTATGAAAATATACATTTTTAATTCATCTTCTTTAATGTATGAAAATATACATTTTAATTCATCTTCTTTAATGTATGAAAATATACATTTTTAATTCATCTTCTTTAATGTATGAAAATATACATTTTTAATTCATCTTCTTTAATGTATGAAAATATACATTTTTAATTCATCTTCTTTAATGTATGAAAATATACATTTTTAATTCATCTTCTTTAATGTATGAAAATATACATTTTAATTCATCTTCTTTAATGTATGAAAATATACATTTTTAATTCATCTTCTTTAATGTATGAAAATATACATTTTTAATTCATCTTCTTTAATGTATGAAAATATACATTTTTAATTCATCTTCTTTAATGTATGAAAATATACATTTTTAATTCCAACACAAAAGTAACAGATTTTAATCCGATAAACATTTCACAACAAAATGTTATTTTATGTCTAGTGTAACATTTCATAACAAAAATGTTATTTTGTTCTTTATAATCTAATTAACAAAAATATTAAATTTGTCCTGTTTATTTTAATTTACATTTTCAAACAGAAATGTACTTTATATTCTAACATTCATTTTCTCACAAAAATGTACTTTTTTAATCTAATTCACATTTTCTAATAAAAGTGTACTTTTAATCTAATCTACATTTTCTAAAATAAAAATGTACTTTTATTACAAAGATAACATTTTATAACAAATGTTATTTATATATATTTTAACAAAAATGATAACGATGATTTCTATTTTCAATCTTTATATAAAAACATAACCATATTAAAAATGCAATCTTTTTAATGTAAAACAAAATTATATAAAAAAATGTAACTTTGAAATTAGTTCTTTTGTATTGTTTCCAATGTGACAATAAAAATGCATCTTAAAAACTATTCATTTTATGTAGACAATACTGCATCAAAATGGGTATTCTATTTTGTTGAAAATTTAGTTCAACAAAATGACACAAAATGTCTATTCATATTTTATTGCAAAATTTGACTCGACACAAATGAATAAAAGTTTGATTTCATTTTAATGTCAAAAATTGTTGATTTAACAAGTTAACTAAATTCTGTGCTTCATACATGTTGAAAATTCTAATTCAACATATTTACAACATTTGGTTTAAGACACATTTGATTCTTTTTATATAAACAAAAATGGTGTATTTTTGTTTAAACCAATTTCTAATTTACAGGAATGTTTCAATTTTGATAGTACAACAAACAAAATGATAATTTTGTTTAGTCTAATTCAAATTAACAGAAAAGTTAATTTTAACAATAAAATGAACAAAATAATAAATTTGTTCAATCTAATTTTATACAACAGAAATGTAACTTTTAAAATTTTATCGCCACAATCAAAATCAAACAAACAGATGTGTATTTACAATTAACACGGAATAATAACAGTATGAATTAACTGCAAATTAACAACAATAATTTCAGAAATTATTTATAATTATAAAAGAAAGAAATAAATAGATTTCTCACATAGTGTTTTGATTCAGATTTGAAATTTTCTTGAATTTTCAACATGCTTGATTCCAGTTTTCGTCAGTTCCATGAGGTAGATATCATTCAAGCGAGTCCAATGCAATTCGTTTCATTGGATTCTGATAAATATTGAGTAAGATATTGCTTTTTAACCATTTGAATAATTTAATTAAAAAATATTTTTTTTAATTACATGAGTTAAGGGTGATAACCCCTTCTTCTTCCTCGTCTGTTCACCCGAAGTAAACCCGTTTGCATCTTAACCCAGGGCTTCACATCGCGCCACCGTCCGACCACCTGTCACCGATCCGAAGCCACCACGACCACCGCCTTCGACACACCTCCCATCGCCAGCATCAGGGGCCAGCTCGCACTCGTCTGGCGCCAGAAATCGAGCCCCGAAGTCCGTCTCTTCCTCCTCCAATTCTGGCCACCTCGCAATGATTCAAGCGATCACCACCGTATGAAAATGATGACCTCAGATTTCTCTTTGATTTTGTAATTTCAGCTTTCTCGAATTGGTTCATGAATTTAGGGATTTAATCGTTTGAAATTGTCATAACCCGGAAATCTGGGCCAATTTAAATTTTTTATTTTGGCAATTTTAGCGAATTTTGGTTATTTAAAATGAATTATTTTAAATAATAACGACGAGAAATTTATTTTGAATATAATTCGAACGTATATATTCATTTGAATCGACGTTAGAATATAAATAATTATTTATATTTATAAAAGGAATTGAAAATGGCGCGGTAGTTCGATAATTCGATTTCAAACTTCAAATGATTGTACCAGGTGCAAAATAAACCGGATTTTAGTGAAACTAAAAATAATAGGATCTATTTGGGAATATCTTTCCAACGAATCCGAAAGGTCGAAATTTCATAGCGGGAATCAAAAGATATGTCCAGTTGAAATTTCAGAATAGTCGCTATGGTATTCAGGCCCTTAAAAATGGAAATTTTCCAAACGACCTCGGATTTCGACGAAACCACTTTTGTTGGATCCGTGATGTAAAGTTATTGCTAGGTTTCAAATTTCATAATTTTTCGAATCAATATGTGAGCATGGCAAAGGAAAACGCGTTTGACCAGTTTTAGTTGATTTTAATCGACTGGAAAATGGCCATTTTTCAAACGGTCTCAGAATTCGACGAAATTAGTTTTGTTAGGACCGTATCGTCAATACAAAGCTAGAAAATATTTTTCTGGAATTTTTAGAGTTCGTATGTGACCCCAGTAAATTGAAATACGCGTTCAAATTCAATATATAGAGTTATATGTTGATTTTGAAGAAAACTGATCGAAACGATCGAATCAGCCTACGATACATATTCCATTGTGTTTGGAATGGGGGTAATTAGCTGGAGACGACAGTCAGTGGGTTCGATTTCGAGTTGAAAATAAAAAGTTGTTTTTAGAACTTAAAATAATAATAATGTATATATATAATTAAATACCCCTACCCCCCCTTCATTTTCCCCTTTTATTTTATTTTCCTCCTCGATGTCCAGAAAGGGGCTAGGCCCGATTCCTCCAAATCGGAGGAATTCTCCCACGCTTCCACGGCGCCAGGCAGAGGCGCCAGGTGCCGCGCCCTCCGATGAACCCCCCCTCCTCTCCGATCTTCTTCTCTTTCCCTTCCTCCTCTCTTCGCAGACCTTTTCCTCCCAAAACCCAAGACCTAGCCGCATTCGCCACTAACCCAAAAACGACGCCACAAACCCCAGACCCCCCCACCCCGCGCAAGCCCCTCTCCTCCACCTCGAATGCAGCGCGACCCCCTCTCCCCCCGAAGACCAGCAACACCTCCGACGGTGTGCCGAATCCGAACCGATACCCAAGTTTTTCACTGTAAGTCCTCCTCCTTCTTTTTACTTAATTGTTTATTTATTTTAAAGTGTTTAGTATTTAAAATTGTAAAGATTTCATTTTTGAATAAAATGAAGAAAATCAGTTTTATAAATATAAATACAAGGTGGGATTTTTATTAAGGAAAAGGGTCGGATTTTTATTAAGGAAAAGGTCGAATGTTTATAGAAAGGGCGAGATTTTTATCGTATAGAAGTATGATTTTTATGTAGTAAAAATTCGATTTTTATATATTAAATAGCAAAGTAAAAAAATCGATTTTTATATATTGAACAGTGAAGTAAAAATTCGATTTTTGTATATTGAATAGCAAAGAAAAAATTCGATTTTTATATATTGAATAGCAAAGTAAAATTTCGATTTTTATATATTCAATTTTTATATATTGAATAGCGAAGTAAAAATTCGATTTTTATATATTGAATAGCGAAGTAAAAATTCGATTTTTATATATTGAATAGCAAAGTAAAAATTCGATTTTTATATATTGAACAGCGAAGTAAAAATTCGATTTTTATATATTGAACAGCGAAGTAAAAATTCGATTTTTATATATTGAACAGCGAAGTAAAAATTCGATTTTTATATATTGAACAGCGAAGTAAAAAATCGATTTTTATATATTGAATAGCAAAGTAAAAATTCGATTTTTATATATTGAATAGAAAAGTAAAAATTCGATTTATATATATTGAATAGCAAAGTAAAAAAATCGATTTTTATATATTTAATAGCAAAGTAAAAATTCGATTTTTATATATTTAATAGCAAAGTAAAAATTCGATTTTTATATATTGAATAGCGAAGTAAAAATTCGATTTTTATATATTGAATAGCAAAGTAAAAATTCGATTTTTATATATTGAACAGTGAAGTAAAAATTCGATTTTTATATATGTAGTGAATACGGGCAACGAAAGTGACAAAAGGCGAGAACGGCGAAGATTTTTGCATAAGAAGAGTCGTGGGATTGGATTAGCTATTCCGTGAGAATTTCCCACCTTTAATTTTATTTTTCTTGTTGAAATATATAATAGGATGCAGACGGTGTTTAGTAGCACCCGACACCCGTCTTCCACAGACCATGGACGGCTTGTATGCTTGTTTGTTTGATTTTGATGTGTAGTTGATTGTGTGATGTTATGTGAAATGAAATAAAATATTTATATAGATGTAATAAAATATTTTATAGTGGAAAATATTTTATAGTTAAAAATAGAATTTTTAACGTGTATATGAAATAAAAATAAACAGATCGGACGATTTGTTTATATACACACCTTTGACTGATATTGATTGGGACGATAAATTTTACACATCGCCCAACTGCATAAATAAAATCTATGTTTGATTGTTTGAAACCCCACACGGGTATTGGGATGATATTTGACGTACACTAATCCCGATTGTTTAGTTGTATGTCGATCGATTGATTGACGGGCTGTTATAAGCGTTGAATATTTATATTTGATGCTTATACAGTGTAGAATGCACTTTGGATGATGGTTGATTATTCATCGTTGTTATTGTATACTTGTGTTGCAGAAAATCCATATAATTAACATTATATGGTAATTGATTGGCCCTCATTCCAGTTTTGAAAAAGAAATATTTGAAATAGAAATTTTTGAAAAAGAAATATTTGAAATAGAAATATTTGAAATAGAATATTTGAAAATAGAAATATATGAATCCGTGTTGATTAGATTGACGCCATTTTGACATGAACGATATTTTTATCGATTTTATTCATTTTTCAGTGAATATTGAAATAGAATTGAAATTCGAATTAAACTAAATTGATTTGAAATTCGAAATACACTGAAATGATTTGAAATTCGAATTAAATTGAATAGAATTGAATCCGAATCGAAATCGAAAGGAATTGAATTCAAATTGAAAAGAAATTTGAATTAAATTGGAATTGAATTGAAATCGATTTGAAATGAATTTAAAACGAATTTATATTGGAATATTCAATTTTGATTTGAAAATGAATATGAAGTTGAAACCATTTTGAAAATGAATTTAAAACGATTTATAAAGCACGTTTTGAATTGAAATCGATGAAGTATATATTATATATATAATATAATATCCTGAATAGAATGCGCCGCGCCGCGGCAGTTCGCGAATTTCGATCATTGACTTCGAACGGATATTACGGGAGATCCGACCGTCGGATTCTCCTAAAACCGGAACCGTTGGGTTCGTATTGAAAAGATCTTTCTAACGAATATTAGAAATTTGAAATCTAATTGTTGGATTTGGAATTATGTCCAAATCAAATTTGGAAAAGGTCGCTGTAAGTGCAGTTCGATGGTTGTTGATGGAAATCGACTGTACGGGCCTTGATAAAATTATTAAAAATAGTAATAATTTGTGTAAAATCATAAGAAATGATTTGAGAAAAATTAGGATGAAAAATCCCATATTTGAAAAGATAAAAATAGATTTTTGTCGAAATGAACTAGTTTTGAACTAGAATTATACTTCTATTTTTTTTAAAATAAATAAATTGGATTTGAAATGGTTTTGAAATATAACCAGAATTTCCAATAATTATATTGGAATGGATTTGAATCGAAATTGTCTTCGGAATATTTCGATGTTGGATTTCGTGATGATACAGATATTGTTATGGGAATTTGAAAGATATATGTATATATCGTTATTCCCAATACGACATTTGTTAGTCGTAGAATTTGATATTGAATATAAGCCGATATATTTTCTATTCAGAGCCTTGTATTTAATATCAAATGTGATTTGGGTTTATCGTGAATGGTGTCTTCATTAACACTGTTCTTGAACCCAGTTAAGAAAAGATTAAATCTTTTTATTTAGATTTAATGAAGTGTACCAATTAAATAATATTTAATTGGAATTGAATTTGTATTGATTTTTGGGTTTATCGTGAACAGTGTTTTAAATAACACTTGTTCTTTAACCCGATAATTAGTGGATCGTGATTTTGGGTTGTCGTGAACGGTATCTTCAATAATACTGTTCTTAGACCCAAAGGAGTTAAGAAAATCAGAAACTAACTAGAGATTAGTTTAGTTGAATGGTTTCTGGGGTATTGATCTGATGTTGGTTTCGGCCTTCGGGGTTAATAATTAGGGAATTGCTCACTTGCTAATTCACGGTTAGGGACTGAATGAAATGTGATGTGATTTTTGGTTTATCGTGAACCGTGTTTTAAATGACACTGATTCTTTAACCCAGTCACAGATTAAAACTAAGTGGAGTTTTAATGAATCTTTTATTAGACTTAAATAATCGAGAATGGAGTATCACCAGTTTTGCTCAAGGCGATAGTTAAATCTTTAATTAGATTTGAACGTGAAATGGTAATTGAATTTACCGATAACACCGTGGTGTTAGATATGAAATATTACCAGTTTTACTTCATGGGATGAATAGGTTGGGATTGGGAAATTAAAACAAATGATTACTTCGGTAAGGTTCGTTAATCCCGACTAGTTGAATTGAAATTCAAAAGAAAATTAAAGAATAAATTCAAGGAATTTATCTTTGATAAAGTTAATGGGAACCTTTCCCTATGAATGTGAAATTTAGAAACTAACTATCGGTTAGCTAAGCAGAATGGTTTTCTGGATATTGATCTGATGTTGGTTTCGGCCTTCGGGGTTAATATTTGGGGAATTATTCTCTTGATTAATTTACGGTTAGTGACTGATGAATTGGAATGAGGCGTATGTTGTGTTTGTGTAACACTTATTTAAAATATACGCGAATTATTTGGAATGACCAGGTTTATCCCATTCTGAATAACTGATACGACGATAAGTCGAAGATGAAGACGGTGGTCGAAGACCGGAGGTCTTCACGTCGTTTGGGTGATTACTGATGATCTTGATTGGGATGTACACCCAAGAAGATGGAAACAGTTGGTGATCGTCCAGACGTACTTGGAGATCGATGGATATGCAGGGTACTAGGTGCCTCCGGTTTCTTTCAGACCCAGAACGGACTTGTAAATGGACTGTGTGTCTAACATTGGATTTTAGTCTGTGTGATTGATTTCTATTAAATATATATCTGTTTGGTGACGGAGAATTTATTATCTTGCTTAACGCCCTTCTCTGAGACGTACGAGCTCAGGGGTTATATATTGATGGATATCAAACGCATAGAGTGAATTGCCTGTGTGGCATGCCTAAGTGGCAGATGATCAAGGCTTCTGTTGAAAAGCAAAGTCTTGTGGTGATGATCAAAGCACAGCCTGTGTGGCACAGCTTTGTGTAACGTGAATTCGCGAGCCTCGCACCCCTGTTGTGAACCAAAAAGGGAGTAGGACCTCAGGGAGGGCATGTGTTTCTTTCTAGTTAGAAGTGGCGTCAGTGATTTTACACACCCTGACGAGTTTGACTTATGTGGTTGTTGCTGTTGCGAGGCGCCTCGGTTTGATCGGACGATCCGGGTCCGATGGAGTCATTTAGTTGGCTCACCTACGCCCCATAGGGCGAGGAAATGCATGTTTAGGCATTTTAATCCACATCGGTGGACCGGCCCTGACGATCCAAGGGCCCACCTGAGTCTGGGTCCTGAGGGGCGGGCTAGAGCGTCTCGAATCGGTAGAGGACTATCTTTTGCCTCGGTTCTCAGACGGAAATCCAATTTCCAAATATGTGACATTTGCGGTTTTATTTGTAGAGCCTAGTATGGCGACATAGTGGGATGGGGCGCTTATGCCGTCTATGATTGATACTTATGATGTGAAGTTGTTTTATACACTATGCACTTATAATAGTATCAAATGATTTGTTTTAAACGTATCAAGCATTCTTGGCTATTATAAGGTAAAAACCCTATCCTCCGGCTTGCGTTGCATTGTGTGTTGGGAACTGAGTCTTATAATAGCTTTGTTGTTCTTTATTTAGCATTGCGCTGTTGTTTTATGCACTGGTGTTCTTGGGAGGAAACCCGTTCCGTGTTATACGGCGTGGTCCCTTGATTTACCTAACTTTAAAATAAAGTTTAATGACTGTTTTAGTTCTCACACCAGTCAAATGACTGACCTGGAGTTTATTGTTTTAACCTAAACTCTGGGTGCCTTTATTTTGACACGGGCAGCTAGTAGTTTTGGTTTTGCAGATTTATATTCACAGGATCCTGGTTTACAGCTGGAATGATATCCGGAAAGCTTTGTATCCGTATATCTCTTCTAGTTGTGTATTGTATTATTTTCCGCTGCTATGTATTTAAATGTAATTTAAATCTCTGATATTTCTGTGTAATATATATTCATTTATACTCTGTATATTCTTGTAATCTGATGCATTGTTGTAATATACAATGAAATGTTCTTTTGTATGCGTTCTGTTTTGTCGTGTTCTCAAAACAATTCGTTCTTTCTCTTCTCTTCGGAGACCGGGGAAGTTCGGGTCATTTCAGAAATTAGGACGATTTCAGCCATTTATCTAAGAGGATGGCGGCTGTAAAGAGATAGACTAGGTTTATACGATGTATACCGTATTTATAGGTGTATTTCTGTCTTTTATCTATTTATTTAATACCTTTAAATTCCAATATAAATCGTATATCGTTCAGAACTCCAAATTAAACCCAACGAGTGTTGCCCCTAGCTAATAACCCCCATCCCGGATATAATGGAACATGTTTCGTAACCCAGTTCGGCTATTACGATATGTTTTTCTTTATTTAAATCATTTAATTATTAAATTCAAACGTACATTTTAAATTACCGGGGCCATATACGGACTCTAAAAATTACAAAAAAATTATTTCTAGTTATGTTTTGAAGTAAAGTTCTAACATGACTAATTTCGTCGAATTCTAAGACTGTTTGAAAATTGGCCATTTTCAAGTCGATTAAATTCGACTGAAACAGTCAAAACACATTTTCTTTTACCACGCTCACATATTAATTCGAAAAATTATGAAAATTGAAACTTAACAATAATTTGACATTCCGGTTCCAACAAAAGTGGTTTTGTCGAAAACCGAGGTCGTTTGCAAAATTGCTATTTTTAAGGCCAATATATTATATTAAAATATATATAAATTCTACAGTGACTTTTCTAAATTTTGAACTCGCCATAACTTTCAAAACATAAAGTGAAATTTCAGTTTTTCAGATTCGTTAGAAAGATATTGTTAAACAGATTTAAATATTTCTTGTTTCGCTCAATTCTGATTTAAAATAAATCCTGTATATTCAGTCAAAGTTCAAATTCAAATTTTCAAACTACAGCGCTGTTTTAAACTCCTTTTTGAATTAAATTAAATTTATTCGTTTTAAAATAAATTTTTATTCGTTATTATTTTAAATATTAAAACCCATTAAAATTTCTAAAATAAAAATTTTAAATTGGCCCCAAATTCTGGGTCGTTACAGAACTGCTCAACATAGGAGAAGAAAGGGTGGTGCGGTCCAGGGGGTTTTGGTGCGTCGGGGTCATGGGCTGATGTGGCCAGGAGGCAGTGGCGTCCGGTGGTCGAGGGAAGGAGGTAGAGTAGGTTTTCTTTGATGATGTTTTTTTTTGAAAGGGAATGGCACAACCAGTTTTTGATTTAGGCCGAGGGGAGGCGTTTGGAAGGTGGCAATAGGATCAACAGAAGGAGGGTGGTTGGTGGCGAAGGTCGTTGTTGGCTGGAGGGGTTCCTGGCACGTGTGCACGTGCACAACTATGAATGGAGAAGGAAGAAGGAAGAAGGAAAAGGGGAGTGGCCACCATGGTTATCATGTGATCGGATGTGTTTTGGCAATGAAATACTTGGCACTTGGCATTTGGTAAGTAATCAAAAGTGGTACTTTGCGTTTACACAGGGTTTTGTGGGATCGGGGCTAGTTTTCGTGTGCGCAGCACGGGTTTTCAAACTGGCACTTTGATCAACTTGGTACTTTAGTTTTTTAATGAAGATTTTAAACTTTGGTTTAAACTAAAATCCGAGTTTCAACAAATAAATAATAATTTAAATTATCATGAAAATTAATAAATAACATTATAATTTCAAGCGGCCAAATCAAGGAAGGAAAGTGAATCAGGATCAACAATTCAGTTCGTCAGAAGCTGGAACTAAAATACAGAAGTTGTATTTTAAATTAAATTATAAATTTTATTTTTAAAGAATTAGAAATGATTTTTCTGATGAAATGTTGTTGAGAAATACTGGAGTGACAATGATTATAATTTCAGTTTATAATTAAAATTTGATTTTTTATTCAAATTGAAATATTTGATTTAAAGTGATAAAATAGGAATATTTTATTTACATTAAAATTTACAAGTTCTAATCTTTAAGTCAAAAATCCCTGATAATATTGTACTGTCTGAACTGGTACAAACAAGAACTGTATTTTTCTGTGTAGATTAATAATTTAAAAAGAGGAAAATTATATCTAAATTATAGAAAGAAGAAGCGATTTAGTTAAGGAATCAAAGAAAATTGTGATGACCCCATTTCCCGTACAGACGGAGACAAGGGTAATCTTTGGAATATAACATAGAAACAGATAACAGCAGAGCAGAATTAAATAAATACACCAGATAATGAACAATAGAATGTACTGGATAAAAGTAATCATCAGAGTTACACAGTATACATGATCATACTTAGTACAAATACAGTTCAGCTATACGTAAATGTCTACAGCGGAAACAAACAAAATATGTACAATAGGAGCTGAACAGCATAAAAAGAGATAAATAATAGAATCCATCTTCAGCTCCAGCTATCCAGGAAAAGCCAGCTAAAACCTGAATACAAGGCTGCCCGTGTAGAAAAAGGGGCACCTGAGTTTGAAAGTGAAACAAACTACGAGTCAGTCATGGGACTGGTATGAGAAATCTACTCAACACATTTGAAATAAGGCTAATCACAGGACCATGCCACTTTCGTGGAACGGGTTTACTCCATTGGATTGCCAGTGCTTTAAAAACAAATCTTTCTTTTAAACATCGCAATGCTTTTTATAAAAATGAAGCCATTATAAGACTCAGTTCCCATCACACAATGCAACGCAAACCGGAGGATAGAGTTTTTACCTTATCACGGCCAAAATATTCTTGATACGAATAAAACAAAGGCATTTGATATTATTGCTAGTGTTTATATGTTTTGAAAACAATTTCAAATCATAACTATCAATCATAGACGACATTAATGCCCCATACCACTATGTCGCCATATATAGGTATACAATCAAAACCACACAGTCACGTATTTGGAAATTGGATTTCCGTCATGAACCAAGGAAAAAGATAGTCCTTACCGAATTCAAGACTGCTTAGCCCGAGCCTCAGGAACATCCGCAACTGCCCCTTGGATCGTCAGGGCCGGTCCACCGATGTGGATTATCATGCCTGAACAATACGTTTCCCCGCCCTATGGGGCGTAAATGAGCCAAAGAATGACTCCATCGGACCGGATCGTCCGATCTATCCGAGGCGCCTCGCTATCCATCATCCACATAAGCATAATGTCAGGCCGTGTAAAAACACCGACACAACTCCTAGCTAGGAAGAAACACATGCCCTCCCTGAGGTCCTTTCTCCCGTTTCTGGTTCATACCGAGGTGTGAGGCTCGCGAATTCACGTTATACACAAAGCTACGCCACACAGGCGGGGCTTTGATCATCACCACAAGACTTTGCTTTTCAACAGAAGCCTTGATCATTTGCCACTTTGGCATGCCACGCTAGCAATTCATGCCATGCGACTGATGTCCATCGATATACAACCTCAGAGCTCGTGCGTTTCAGAGAAGGGCGTTAAGCAAAAGAATAAATTCTTCACCGCCAAACAGATGTATATTTAATAGAGATCAATCAACACAGAATAAAATCCAATGTCAGACACATAGTCCATTTACAAGTCCGTTCTGGGTCTGAACGAAACAGAAGGCACTATATACCTCGCAAACCCATCGACCACCACATACGTCTGGACGATCACCACTCATTATCCATATTTCGGGATGCCTCCCAATCAGGACCTCGGTTACCATCCAAACGTGGTGAATATCTCCGGTCTTCGACCACCGTCTTCATCTTCGATTACTTATCGTCGATTCAGTTATTCAGAATGGGATAAACCCGGTATTTCTGAGCAACTCGCGTATATAATAACCAAGTGCAACACTAACATACACACGCATCATTTCAATTCATTAGTCACTAACCGTCAATCAGTAAGAGAACCATTTCCCAAATATTAACCCCGAAGGCCGAAACCAACATCAGATCAATACCCAAGAAACCATTCGACTTAGCCAACCTTCAGTTAATTTCTAAATCACATCCATATCGTTTATAATATTTTATAATGATTTATCACTATTTTTATTTATTTTAAAATAGCCAATTTATTCAAAACGACGCTTTGGGCCATAACGCGGCTGTGGCGCTGTTTTTCTTCTGATTTGATTTACACATATCTGAAGATCTAACCGTTGGATCTTCACAAAATTTACATCATTAGAAAGATCTTTTCAAAACGAATCCAACGGTTCCAGTTTCGGGAAAATCCGACGGTCGGAACTCCCGGTATAATCGTTTGAAGTTTCGATTTCAAAATACGAACTGCAGCGTCGTTATTCGATTATATATATATATATACATATTAATATAATCGATTCTGGCGCTGTTTTTCGTCAGATTTGAATTAAACATTCCAGACAATCCAAATGTTGGATTTTTACAAAGTTGCTGCCGTTGGAAAGATATTTCCAAAGCGAACCCAACGGTTGCAGTTTCGGGAAAATCCGATGGTCGGATCTCCCGTTATAATCGTTTGAAATCACGGTTTCAAAATACGAACTGCAGCTTCGTTATTCGATATATTTCAATTCTATTTATATATATATATATATATATATATATATATCGATTCTTCGATTTCAAAGCTATATTCTTTTCATACATTTGATAAAATGATATTTTTATCTAACTGTTTTCTATTTCAACACTTCACTATATTTAACAATTCATGTATATAATAAAAATGTGATTTTTATTGTAAAACAATTCATTTCAAAACACTATTATTTTATATAGTTCATTTAGGTAAAAAAAAATAGGATTTTTATTATAAAACAATTTCTTTCAAAACAAGATTATTTTATATAGTTCATAAAGATGATAAAAATGTGATTTTTATTATACAACAATTTATTTCAAAATATGAATACCATTCAACACATGAATTTCTATCCAACGAATGAATATCGACTCAACACATGAAGGCTTTCTATTCAACGAACAAATATAGTTTCAACAAATGAAAATAATTCAAACATAAAATATTATTCAAAATTTCAACAGCATAACGGCAGGGTAGTTAAAACCGGGACCGTCCCTAGTACGGCTCCTCGCTCTACCTTAAAACCTCGCGGTTTTTGACAATGGGGAATCATGCATCTAGTTCGCATGCAGGCGGCATGTATATATTTTTCATTTCCACAAACTAATCCTATGTGGTTTCAACCAAATATTTCTCAACCATAAATGGGTATTTTTTAACCACAATCAATCAATATCAACCACAAACAATTCCAATCAACCATTCGCTATCAATCAATTTTCACACCAATCACAACCAATAAATATCGTCCATGGTTTGTGGACGAGGGGCGTATATATATATATATATATATATATATATATATATATATATAGCAATTGACTTCCACTTCAACACATATATAATTTTTACAACGCATATATAACTTATACATCGAACATACAACTTATACAACGCTTATACATGAGGTGTACAACGCTTATATAACCCATACATCGACTATATAATTTATACATCGTCGTTTTCCATATCGTTTATAAATTAGAAATCTCACATTGGGTTCCACTCCACCAAAAATAGCAGAAGGCTCAGAAAAATATGCGGTCTCTTCTAGAAGGTAGAAGATGTCCACACAAGTCCACTGTCTCTTGTTTCACTGAATTTCGACAAGAAACGAAAATTATATTATTTTTCAAAGTTTGCAACGGTTTAAAGGTGTTAAAACTGTTGAAAATATATATAGCCGTAACTCAGCTGAAAGGTTCAAAACTAGGTTTGGATTTATCTCGAAATTCGTGTAGCTATTCGTCGATCGGGCTTCGCAACGTCGAAGGGGGAGGAGAGGCGCGCTGGCGCAACGTGGTGGGGTCCAGCTCGGTGGTCGGATGGCGCGGCGGCGGCGGTTTAACGGCGGATGTTCAGAGGCTCGATTCTCCCAAACCACTCAATGAAAAAATCCAAACTTTATATGGATTTGAAGATCCCGAGAAGATCTTCAAAAAGCTCAACTGTGGCACGAGCTAATTCGGCGTGGATTGATCGGAAAATGAGGGGGAGGGTTTGAAGGGTTTTCCGCCTTCGATCGACTGTCGGGGAGAGAGAAAATCCTTTTTTTAATTAAATTCTGATTGGCCGGGAGGTTTTATAAGGGGTTTTCTGACACGACCTCCAATACAAACCCAACGACTGTCATCCCTAGCGTTTTACCCCCATTCCGAACACAATGGGATTATTTTCGTAGGCCCATTCGACTGTTTCAGTCTGTTTCCATTCAATTTAAAATATATAACATTCAATATTCGATTTGAACGTACATTTCAAATTGCCAGGGCCACAAACTGATTCGAAAAATTCCAGAAAAATAAATCTGGCTATGTTTTGACGATACGGTCCCAACAAAACTAGTTTCGTCGAATTTTGAGACCGTTTGCAAAAAGGCGCATTTCTGGTCGATCCAATTTAATTGTAATTGACCAAAACACATTTTCCTTTGCCACGCTCACATACCAGCTTCAAAAATTATGAAATTTGAAACCTAGCAAAAACTTCTCATCTCGGATCCAACAAAAGTGGTTTCATCGAATTCCAAGGTCGTTTGCAAAATGGCCAATTTCACGGGCTATATAAATTCCATAGCGACCTTTCTGAAAATTCATTTGGCCACAACTTTTGCTTTCCACTATGAAACTTCGATTTTTCAGATTCGTTAGAAAGGTATTCACTAAAAGATTTAAATATTTTTGGTTTCACTCAAATCCGTTTTGTTTTGCACCCGGTAAAGTCCGACAAAGTTTGAATTCAAATTTTGAAACTACAGCGCCTTTTCAGGACTTGTTTATAATTAGAATTAATTATATTCGTTTTCAAACGTCGATTCAAACTCAGTTTTCATTGCTATTATTTAAAATATTTATTTTAAATATTTAAAATCCATTATTTTAGCCAATTTAAAAATTTTTAATTGGTTCAGATTTTCCGGGTCGTTACAAAAATTTGACACAGAAATATACAGTATTAAAGCTGTAAATGAAATTTAAAATTATAAATTTAAGAATCAGAATTAGAGATAATTGAGGGAAGATAAATTTTTGAAAGAATAAATATAAGTATTCATTTTCAAAAGTGACAGACAGGATGGATAAAAAACCAGTGCAGCGCGCACACTAAAATTGTCTGATTCTAAAATATGATCAAAATGCCAGATACAAGCAAGATGATCATATACTATTTGATTCGACTATATATGTGATTGATTTCACTCATGTTAGATCAATAATTTAAAGGAAAAATGTTCGTAATCATTTCAAAGAGAACGGAGGTACATTCCACTTTGAATTGATTATATGTTGCACGTCAAAGATTGTCAAATTGAAGACGATGATGGTAAATGATATCGTCGGTTTGTTCAATCCTAGAACAAACCCGAATGGATGAGTGTTTGACAACATATATCAGTCAAGTTCTACACATCGAATTTACATAAGTATATTACGTTGGTGGCGGAGTAATTCGGTTCTCTTAGCTTTATTGCCCGTGATATATTTGGGAAATCGAACGAATATTTCTGACGAGTAGGACGATGTGGCATTCAAAGGAAATGAACCAGTGATGATGAAACGTAAAGTCTAGCCTCAAGCCTCACACCCAGGAAATGACAAAAATCGGGCAGGCAACATGGCTATGTGGGTCGCTCCCATTAGGGTGTAGTATCACCTATCTAGAGAAATTCATTTTGTTTCTTAAATCTATCGATTCTGGCCATTCGGGGATGGTTGCCGTACACAACCATCGGTGATATACATTCGATACACTCAGGAGAAATGAGTGGTCGGTCATGTGAGGGCCGGGTTGCAAGAAGTTCTTGTTGAACCCAGGTGTATTTGCCTCTAGAGATACATCATCGGAAGGTGGTCCCATACCTCGTTAGAGTTGGAAATCCAATTTCCCTAAGTGCCAAGCGGATTTTATTTGTATACTATATGGGAGAATGTGAGATGCAAGCATTCTTCTAGATTCTAAATTATTTATGAAAAACTAAATAGACATTATGATAATATCTGGTTTAAAGTATACAAATTGTTTTGGTCTCATAAGGTAAAAACCTGTTCCGTATTTACGGCGTGGTCTTATGAGATATTTTGATTTCTTTAAACTGTTTCTAAACTGTTTACTCGTACCAGTCCCAACTGACCCAGAGTTTATGTTTCTATGTTTTCCCTTAAACTCTTGGGTATTCATAACACTTGTTATGAATAGACAAGTGAATCAGGATCGGATAACTTGTGATGCTGAATGAAGATTATCAGTATGTTGGTCTATCTACCCTATCTACTGTATAATTATAAGTCTGCAGTTAGTCGTGAATGTTATGTATAATTAATGATGTACTATGAATGGGTTGTATCATTAGAACTATGATGTTCTGATGTATCATGTACTGCTGTGTAATATTATAAAGTATTATCTTTTGTGAAAATTCCGCTGTGAGATTCTGATTTTTCTGCGTTTTATCTTCTATCTAATCTTATTTCTTATTAATGGCACAACTGCCAATGTATTCGAAAGTTGGGTCGTTACAATGCTGGAGCATTACATATACCGAAGGGCATTACCAGCCATTCATAAAATATGTCTAGACCTCTGAAAGCAGTCAAAGGAACACACTCATCTGCGATGCGCAGTTAATGGAATCCCGTAGCTAGGTCCATCCTAGAGAATACTTGTGCTCCATGCAATCGGTCTAACAGGTCATCAATACGTGGTAGTGGATATTTATTTTTTAGCGTTTGCTTATTGAGGTTGCGGTAGTCCCCACACAGTCGGAGGGTACCGTCTGGTTTTGGGACAAACACCACTACGGCATGCCATTCTGAGAAGCTAGGCCTGATTTTCAACAAAAGCTACTTAGTTTGATTGCTCAGCTCCTCTATTTCTTTTTTCGACATTCTCCGAATAAGATGCACGACAGGCCTTGCATTCGGAGCTAAGTCAATTCTGAAGTTGATTTCTCTACGTGGAGGTAAGCTATCAACTTCATTGAACACATCAGCATAATCTCTGACGACATGAATATCCTCAATAGAAGTAGGAGTGACTTCTAGAGAAGACCACAAATCTTTTCTGTTAGTTGCTGAGCCGTGGCTTGGTATAGTAATATTTCCAAGCTTAGTTTTAACTTTGATAATACTTTCAACACATACTAACTCAAACTCATACTTTGGTAGCCAATCCATTCCTAGTATGATATCATATCCGGAGAAATTCATGACGATCAAATCAAAAGGAAACTGGTAACAAGAATAGGAGATCGGCACTCTATAGTATTGATTGAGAATAAGAGAACCTCCTATCGGGCTATGAGCTCTAATCAATTCTTTAAGTTATCTTGGTTTCAATTTTAACTTTTTAATTGTGTCACAAGAAATAAAACTTCGTGCTGTACCAGTGTCAAACAAAACTGTAATAGGAATGTTCTTAATGTTAAGAGTACCTCCTAAAACATCGGGTTTACCTACTCCCTTGGAAGAAGCTGGGGCAGCCGCTCCATCGTAGATATGTGCCACTTGAGAATTCTTTAGCAGTGGGCAGTTTGGCTTGATGTGCCCCTTCTTATGATAATTATAACACTCCCTCTTATCCTGAGAACTCTAGCCACGATTCTGACTAGGTCCAGACTCATTCCTCTTGGGCCTCTTCAGAGCTCTACATTCATATTCAAAGTGTCCAACCTTGTCGCAGTTATAGCATTTCACCTTGGTCCTGTCTCTCTTCTTTCCTTGAGGCATGGCGGCCGAAGAGTTGCTCGCCTCAGTTTTCCTGTCGGTTTGCTCCTTCTTGATGTTATTCAGATTTTTTGCCCGATCTTGCTGTGCAGCCTGGTCATTCTCCTCATAGCGACAGGCCATCTCGATTACTTCATTAAATGTGAGTTTGATGTGAGCTATGACCATATCCAGGTACTACTTAGAAAGGCCCTTAATGAATCTTTTGTTTTTATGAACTGGACCCTGAATCCACTCTGGAGCGTAGCGTGAAAGTTCCTCGAACTTCCACACGTATTTTGAGATAGTCATACTACACTACTGCAAATCTGCAAATTAGTCATGGAGCCTCCCTACTTCCTGTGTAGGGATATACTTGTCGTTGAAGAGCTCTTTAAATCTGGCCCAAGACATGTTGGCCACATCATTGCCAGTTTTGACCGTATTCCACCAATGTTGAGCTTGGTCCTTCAACGGCCATGTTGCCATAAAGAGCTTGCAGTGATCTTCCAATTCCAAGCCTTCAACGATTTTCTTGCTGTCATTTAACCATGTCTATGCTTCACTCGCAGTCTCTCGCCCAGTAAAGGATACTTCACCTAAGTTTTTGAACTTCTTGGACATTCTCTGCAAGTCCAACGGCTGTGGGGGTGGAGGTGTTGGTGCTACGACCATGGTGTCGGGCTGCTCCTGAATAATAGGGGTCTCATCTCTGACAGGCCCTCTGGCTCCACCTCGGGTTCTAGCTCTAGTGCTCATTTTAAATTAGTCTGTACTATCAAGGAGAGAGTCAGACCAACAAAAATGAAATTTTTAAAGGAAAGGTAAAGGTAGGAACAAATGGAAAGATAATGATATAACGACTGATTAATATGTGCTATTCTGTTGTGCTCATTCTAGGACATTACTAATCCTATCTCTAATGAGCTACTCGTCTTAGAATACTACTGATTCTATCTAGACGAATTATTCTAAATATGTCATACTCGGAAACTAAAATTAACCTTTAGCTCTGATACCAACAGTGATAAACCCAAACTTCCGTAGAATGAAAGCAAGGATAATAATTGGAATATGGCATATTTACAACAAAAACAGATCTCAGATAATATCGTAACACATAAATCATTACAGCGAAAATAAAATGTCATCAGCATCATAATATCCAATACAACAGAGTACGCATATACAGGATACACTTAGCAAAAAGAAAGGTCTCAATAGAAAGGAAATAAGTTTCAAACTCCATAACGTACATGAAATACCAGGGATGAAATAAAGTCTCAAAAGAAGAAAAAAAGAGAAAAGAAAAGGTCTTCGTTTTCTTTCTTCAGCAAGCTCCAATCCAAAATGTATCCACCTAAACCTGCCACTTGGCCGCCCGTGTAGAAAAGAGGGCACCCGAGTTTGCAAAGTGAAACAAACTTCGAGTCAGTCGTGGAACTGGTATGAAAAATCTTTCCTAACTAACAATATGGCAAATCACAGGACCACGCCGCTAACGTAGAACATGTTTACTCCATTGGATTGCCAATGCATAATTTAACCATTTTTTATTCAAAACAACACAATGTCTTTTTAGAAAAATGAAATCATTATAAGACTCAATGTAAAGACACGGATCTCGCCCGACCTAGATCGGTCGCAAAATCGACCAAGACCGTTCAAAACCCGCATACGTTAACTTTGGGAATACAACACATTAAAACAAATACAGCAGACTTTTATAACATCATAATAAATGTTACATCAGAGTACAGAATATATATATCAGAGTACATTAATTACAGCGGAAGATAAATTTTACATTAAATACGATACAGTGCATCGGAAATAAAATAACTAAGACAGCGGAAGACTTTCCTATGCTCTGGACACAGCTTTTGGCTTCAATCCAGGATCCTGCTAAAGAGATGAACCTCTGCGAGAAGCTACTCGACTGCCCATGTGGAAAAGAGGGCACCCGAGTTTGCAAAAGTGGAAACAAACAACGGGTCAGTCGTGGGACTGGTGTGAGAATTCTTAACTAATATAACTAATAGTAATAAGGCAAATCCAAGGACCACGCCGCTAACGCGAAACGGGTTTTATTCCAATGGATTACCTGTGCATAAATTAAAGTTAATCGTCAAAACAACGCAATGCTTTTTAGAAAAATGAAACCATCATAAGACCCAGTTCCCATCACACAATGCAACGCAAACCGGAGGATAGGGTTTTACCTTATAATGGTCAAAGATGCTTGATACGATAAAACGATATTATTATTAGTGTGTATATATTTTCAAAACATTTCAAAGTAAATATATCAATCCTAGGAAGCATAAGTACCATATGTTATGCCTCCATACTAGTAATACAATCAAAACCGCATGGGGCGTATTGGATTTTGGTTTCCATCATGAGTCAAGGCTAGGGAGGAGCTCCTTACCGATTCGAGACACTCTAGCTAATGTCCCAGGGTTCCCCGCAGTTAACCCTTGGATCCTGCAGGGCCGGTCCATACATACAGCTTCGTGGATTAGTTATTCTTGAACACACGTTTCCTGGTCCTATAGGACCTATCATCCGAGGCGCCTCATTCCATCATCCACATAAGTAAAATGTCAGGGCTGGTAGGTCACTGACACCACTCTAGCTAGAAAGAAATGTGCTGCTCTCCCTGCGTTCCCTTCTCCCGTTTTAGACTCCGCCGGTGTGTGAGGCTCGCGAAGTCACGATATACACAAAGCTATGCCTAAATAGACTATGCTTTGATCATCTACCACAAGGCCTGCTTTTCAACAAAGCCTTGATCAGTTGCATCTTAGCATGCCACATTGTCAGACCCTACCATATCGTTGATCATCTACCAATATATATATAACCTCTAAGCTCATACGTCTTAGAGAAGGGTGTTAAGTAAAGAATAAATTCTTCACCACCAAACAGAAATATATAATCAGTAGCGTTCAACAAATACAGCAGAAAAGAATACAATGTCAGACACACAATCCATTTACAAGTCCGCTCTGGCTGTGAGCGAAACAACGTGTCCTTCAATTTCCAAATACGTTTGAACGATCATTACCAAATACCTTGCCTTGGGGTGTCCAGTCCCAATTCAAGATACCAGTCATCATCATCCCAAATATGTGAAAACCTTCGGTCTTCTTCCACCGTCTTCATCTTCGACTCTTGGTCGTCGTGATGATTATTCAGAATGGGTTAAACCCGGTCTTTCTGAAAATCTCGCGTAATTTGTGATTAAAAATCAAATATTGGAAAATCACACATTACGCCGCATTCCAACCCCGTACATTCTTTTAAGTAGAATACTCATATTAAAAGGTTCTCATTAACTTTATCAAAGATAAACTATGAAAATAAATTTTAAATCTTTCTTAAAAGATTTATTAAAACTCAAATTTTTAATTTGATATCAAAAGTCATTATTACAAGGTTATTTATTTTAAGAAATAAATCTTGTCTTAAACGGGTTAAAGAACTAGTGTCCTTTAAAACACAGTTCACGATAAAACCCGCAAATCAATTTTCAAAATATGGAACTCCACAGAAATCAAATCAATACATAATCGCTATAAATTTCTGTATCGGACTAATAGTATAAATGGGATAATGGCAAAGCCTCTTAAATCCCATATATAATATCGGTCTTCTACTACAGAAGCCTATTTCGATTATTACCAATCGAATTTCCACTTAATTCCAATTTTATATATTACATTGGAAAACTTGATTTTTTAGAAAATGTCCTTTTTAAGATCTATAAACTAGATTTATAAATTCCAAATAATAATTTCAATGTAATTTGGATTAAAGGACAAATGTCATTTAAAAACATCGTCCACGATAAATCCACTTCACATCTCAATTTATTTCATATCACTAAATATAATTTCAAAATCTAATAATCTTAATTTAAAAGATTTCTCTTTAAATGTAAATTCATTATAAAGAAAACATATTTTAAAATAATTATTAAAAATATTCTTTATATAAAAAGATTTTTAATGTACAAATATTCTTCTTAAAAGAACACCTGAATCGGAGTGCGACTCAATCATTCACCATATAATTTGGATTATATGGATTTCACACGCATCATATATATTTCAATAACAATATATTCATCAATTCATCCATTTACATCCAGTGTGTAAATTTCACTGTGTAAGCGTTAAAATTAAATAATAACGCTTAACGCAGCCTGTCGATCTAACAATAGACATACTATTTAACATTGGGATTTGTGTCAGTCAAATATCATCCCAATACCCGTGTGGGGTTCTCCGCCAACACACTTCATATTGATATACAAATAAATAATTGGTTAATAGATTTAACCAATTTAAATTATGCTAACAATTGATGATTATGAGCAGGTTATTTAATCCCAATATCGACATAAAATATAACTTACTCGAGATATAAATTAATAAGGCATTCCCTTTATTTCCTATATTCACATCGTAAAATTTCTCTTTCTTTACTACACTGAAAATTAAAATCAACATTATAATGTAAAATTTCTATCTTTCAGTTACATTGCAAAAGGTAATTAATAATACAGTGAAAAATTTTAACTTTTTAAATTACACTAAAAATGTAATTTTCATAACCGTTCCAATCTTTATCCTATAAATTTATATTAAAAAGATAAATTTGATTCTATGACTAACTCTCCTTCCTAATTACATTAAAATGTAATTTTTCCGTACGATGCAAGTTTTCACGTCTTTTAATTACATAAAAATGAAATTTTCTATATCATGCGAATTCTCAAATTCTAATTACGTATAAAAATGTAAATTTTATTCTACGATGTAAATCTCATCCCAAATTACATATATAAAAAAAATGTAATTTTTAATTTTCCTCGCAAATCCCTATTTCTAATTTCATATAAAAAAAATGAAATCTTTAATTTACAATGCAAGTCCTCTTTTCTAATTACATATAAAAATGTAATTTTCTTAATTTACATTGTAAATCCTCATTTCCAATTACATAAAAATGTAACTTTTAATTTACGATACAAATCCTCTTATCTAATTACATAAAAATGTAATTTTTAATTTATTTGTGAATCTTACTTCTTTATTACGTTATAGAAAATGTAATTTTTATTTTACATTATAAATTCATGTCCCAGTTACATAAAGAAATGTAATTTTCATAATACAATGCAAATTCATATTTTAATTTCATTGAAAAATGTAATCTTTATCATACCGTTATAGCTCATATATAAAATACATAGAAAAATGTAATTTTTATTTTACCGTTCTAATTCACATCTAAATTACATAGAAAGGTGAAATTTTTCTCATGCGGCACAAAATCAATTTAAATTACATAGAAAAATGTAATTTTTATCATGCGATAGAAATTCATATCTTAATTACATAGAAAAATGTAGTTCCTATCATACAACATAAATTCATATTTAAATTACATCTAAATATGTAATTTTTATCCTATAGTGTAAATTTCTCATTTTAATTACATGTAAAAAATGTAATTTTCATTCTACCGTTATCATTCATTTCTAAATTACATAGAAAAATGTAATTTTAATCATGCAATGTAAATTTCAATTTTAATTACATAGAAAAATGCAATTTTTGTCATATGGTGCAACTTCATATATAAATTACATATAAAAATGTAACTTTTGTCATGCAAAGTAAATTCACATTTAAATTACGTATAACAATGTAATTTTATTCATACGGTGTGAATTCATTCATAAATACATATAAAAATGTTATTTATTTCATGTG
This sequence comes from Allium sativum, assembly GCA_030737875.1. Classification (NCBI taxonomy): domain Eukaryota; kingdom Viridiplantae; phylum Streptophyta; class Magnoliopsida; order Asparagales; family Amaryllidaceae; genus Allium; species Allium sativum. The sequence goes on from CM060926.1 coordinate 913,170,572, forward strand.
ATTAAAATTCATTCATAAATTACATATGGAAATGTTATTTATTTCATGCTGTGGAAATTCATTCATAAATTCCATAATAAAATATGTTTTATTTCGTACAATGTAAAAACACCTTCTTTTTATGTACAATGCAAAAATATCATCTTTTTATATTTATAATGTAAAAATATCAACTTTACTATTTTACGATGTAAAAATATCAACTTTACTATTTTACGATGTAAAAGTATCAACTTTACTATTTTACCATGTAAAAATATTATCTTTACTATTTTTCAAAGTAAAAATATCAACTTTACTATTTTACCATGTAAAAATATTATCTTTACTATTTTTCAAAGTAAAAATATCAACTTTACTATTTTAAAATATAAAAAGATCGGCTCTTTATTTTCATCGTCAAAATTTCATCTTTTTGTTTTCAATCTAAAAAGATTGTTTTTTTTTATTAACATCCTAAAGTTTCATCTTTTAATTTTCACTATAAAAAGATTATCTTCTTATCTATCAACATAAAGTTGCCATCTTCAAATTTTCAATATAAAAAGATGATCTTTTTATTAATCATCCTAAAATTGTCATCTTTAATTTTCTGTCCAACGTTTTCATATCCAATTCCATCACAAACGATAAACATCACATCATCAATTCGGATCTAATATCACATCATCTAAACACAAATCGAATTCACAACATAGAATAACATCCATCGCATAACGATTCATCTTCACAATTCAACATTAAACAACAAAAGAATAATAATTAAATTAATTATCATTAAATAAAAAAATAAATTCTGACCTTGCTTGTTTCTAAAATGGAGGTGATTTCGATCAGATCTCGTGTTCGGAGTCACGGCGGTTTTCGGATCTGAAAGATCTTAATTTGAAATTCATGTGTAAAGAATTCTGACTTTTAACAACTGACACAGCGACATTTAAAAGCGTCGCAAAATCTGAAATAATTATACCTTAATTTTCAGAATTGTTCAAATCTTCAAATGCGGATTTCGGGAGGTGTAGTCGACGGTTTTACGAACGGTTTGCGGGAGATTGGAGAGCTACGAAAGGGCTATCTTCACCGGGAAGATGGGAGGGAGCGGCTGCAAGGAGGAGGCGCGGCGAGGGTCCGTTCAGCGCGGGTTGGGGGTGCTCGTTCTTTGCCTACGGTCGATGAAAAGGGATGAAACTTGTTGGAGATTAAAGAGAGTAAGAAGAGCTTCAAAAAGTTGTACTACGGCATGATCTAATTCTTAGTGGATTGGGAGAATTTGGGGAATCAATTTCGGCCATGATGGGTTCTTGCGGCTGGAGGAAAGCGACGGGAGAGGAAGAAGACCCCAATGGATTTTATATTATTATATTAGGGTTATTTAATTATTATTTAATTAGCCCGTTAAAGCCCGTTTTGGTCCGAGCTCAGAATTAGGCCTGCTTACTGTCGTTCTTAGGGATTTGACGTCTTCTGAGCACAATGGGCTATGTTTCGGGCCCCAATTCTGATGTCTGTAGCGTTTTTTATTTAAAATCCTATTAAAAATTAATTACTTAAATATTGACCGTACATGAAAATTCACCGGGGCCACAAATTAACTTCAAAAATTCCCAAAAAATATATTTAGCTATGTTTTGACGCTGCGGACCTAGAAAAATTAATTTCGTTCAATTCTGAGCTCGTATGAATTTTTATTGAATTCTTAAAGTAAAAAACTGTCCGTTTTCACTAAAAAAATCAATTATAATTATATATTAATTCTAAAAATTACCGAAAAATCATTTTTAGCTTTGTTTTGACGATACGAACCCAACAAAATTATTTTTGTCGAAATCTGAGACTGTTTGAAAAATGGCTATTTTTAAGGCGTTTAAATTTAACTAAAATAATCAAAACACATTTTCCTCTGCCACGCTCACATATTAATTTGAAAAATTCTAAAAATTGAAACCTAGCAATAATTTGACATTCCGGTTCCAACAAAAGTGGTTTCGTCGAAAATAGAGGTCGTTTGAAAAATGACTATTTTTAAGGCCAATATATTTAATATTAAAAATACATTTTTAAACAAATAATTTCTGAAACTCGAAATATATAAGTGTTTACTGTTTTTCAATGCAGATCTGTCATTCTTAACTCAATGGAAGTGGTTTCGAGTCCAAATTCCTTCATATGCAAAAAGTAGCATTTTTGACCTATGCATATTACCTAGCGACCTTTCTAACTTTTAATTTGGGCCTAACTTTTGATTCCCGCTATGAAATTTCAATTTTTCGTATTCGTTAGAAAGATATTTTTAAAGGGATTCTAATATTTTTGGTTTCACTAAAATCCGTTAAATTTTGCATCCTGTACGGTCAATCAAAGTTCAAGTTTGACTTTTCAAACTACCGCGCTATTTCTAGCTCTTTTTATAATTATAATTAAGTTATTCATTCTATCTTCGATTTGAATCAGATTTCTGATCATTATTATTTAAAATAGATTATTTAAATATCAAAACTCATTAAAATCACTTAAAATAAATTTTAAATTGGCCCCAAAAAATCAGGGTTGTTACAGTCTCCCCCACTTAAAAACTTTTCGTCCTCGAAAAGGAAATGAGCTAAAATTCGTTTATTTACCTAATTAAAATTTTCATTCTATTATTTATTGTTTAATAATTTCATAGGTTGAATTAATATTCACACAACACAATCATCTAACAATTAGTTGATTAAATTTTCAAAAATATATAATTTATATATATTCAAAAATCATATTTCCTAAATTCCGATTATATATATAATTACAAATACGTTAGTTATAATCTTTCCACTCTGAACTCATTCTAGGGCATTACTAACCCCATCTCTAATGAGTTTCTCATTATAGGATACTGCTGATCCTATCTTTAATGTAACAACCCGAAAATCTGGGCCAGTTTAAAAATTTTATTTTGGCAATTTTAGCGAATTTTGATTATTTAAAATGAATTATTTTAAATAATATCGACGAGAAATTTATTTTGAATATATTTAGAACGTATATATTATATACGCCGTCATTGGAATATAAATAATTATGTATAATTATAAATAGAATTGAAAATGGCGCGGTAGTTCGATAATTCGATTTCAAACTTCAGTTGAACGTACCGGGTGCAAAATAAACCAGATTTTAGTGAAACCAAAAATAATGGGATCTAATTGAGAATATCTTTCCAACGAATCCGAAAAATCAAATTTTCATAGCGGGAATCAAAAGATACGTCCAGTTGAAAATTCTGAATAGTCGCTTTGGAATTCAGGCGCTTAAAAATGGAGATTTTGCAAACGACCTCGGATTTCGACGAAACCACTTTTGTTGGGTCCGTGATGTCAAGTTCTTGCTAGATTCCAAATTTCATAATTTTTCGAATCAATATGTGAGCGTGGCAAAGGAAAACGCATTTAACCAGTTTCAGTTGATTTTAATCGACTGGAAAGTGGCTATTTTTCAAACGGTCTCAGAATTCGACGAAATTAGTTTTGTTAGGACCGTATCGTCAATACGAAGCTAGAAAATATTTTTCGGGAATTTTTCGAGTTAGTATGTGACCCCGGTAAATTGAAATGCGCGTTCAAATTCAATATATATAGTTATATGTTGTTTTTAACGGAAACTGATCAAAAAGATCGAATCAGCCTACGGTATATATCCCATTGGTTTCGGAATGGGGGTAATTAGCTATGGACGACAGGCGGTGGGCCTCGTTTTGAGGTCATATGTAAAAGTCAACGTTTTGAAATTGAATAATAAAAAAAAAATTAAATCTCTATCCTCACCCTCTCCTATACCTCTGCCCCCCCCCCTTTTCTCGTTTTCAATTCGATCAGAAGTAAAATAAAAAAAAGGGAAAAGAAAGAAAAAGGGGGGGCGATGTTCGCCCATCGCCGCCGCCACCAAGGGCGTCGCGCCGCCCTTGCGTCCCCCTCCGACCTCGTACAGGCCCTCATCGCCTCCCTCCGCCTCTCGCTGCTTTCCACCTCGCGATTCCCTCTAGCCGACGCTCGAAGGCCCCGCACCCACCTCCCTGTTGCGACGCCAAGCCTCCAGAGCCCCTCCCCCCTTCTGATTCGGATCGCAACCCCACAGCCCCCCCCCCCCCCCCCCCGGATCCGAGACCGACGATGAACCCCCCCCCCTCTCTCTGCGAATCATTGTAAGTTTTAATTATATTTTTATTTACAAAATCAGTTTTTTTTATATATGAATTAGCATTTATAAAAGCTGAAAATAAAGTATATATAAAGATTTGATTTTTAAAATTGAAAAGATTATATTTTTATTTATAAAAATATGATTTTTATATAAGGAAGAGGTAGAAAAGATTTTTATTCAATTAAAAATATGATTTTTATATTTTTAAAGTATTAAAAATATAGTCTTTACTATATAGTTGATATAAAAATATGATTTTTGTTTTTGTAGAGAATTAAAAATATAATTTTTACATGATTGGAATATTAGAAATATCATCTTTATATGTGTAGAAAAATAAAAATGTGATTTTTATAATGATATATTTGGAAAGGCGAAATCTTTATATAGAGAATAGCGAGGTAAAAATATAATTTTTATCTATATAGTAGCAATGTAAAAATAGAATTTTTATCCATATAGCGTGATAGTAAAAATTCGATTTTTATATATTGAATAGCAAAGTAAAAATTCGATTTTTCTATATTGAATAGTGAAGTAAAAATTCGATTTTTCTATATTGAATAGCGAAGTAAAAATTCGATTTTTCTATATTGAATAGTGAAGTAAAAATTCGATTTTTCTATATTGAATAGCGAAGTAAAAATTCGATTTTTATATATTGAATAGCAAAGTAAAAATTCGATTTTTATATATTGAATAGCGAAGTAAAAATTCGATTTTTCTATATTGAATAGTGAAGTAAAAATTCAATTTTTATATATTGAATAGCGAAGTAAAAATTTGATTTTTCTATATTGAATAGCGAAGTAAAAATTCGATTTTTATATATTGAATAGCAAAGTAAAATTTCGATTTTTACATATGTAGTGGCTACGGGCAACGAAAGTGACGAAAGGCGAGAACGGCGAAGATTTCTATAAATGAAGTGTCGTGAAGTTGGGATAGCTATCTGTGAGAATTTCTCACCTTTCAATTTAATTTTTCTTGTTATAAATATATACTAGGATGCAGACGGTGTTTAGTAACACCCGACACCCGTCATCCACAGACCATGGATGGCTTGTTTGTTAAATTGTTTGGTTGTGTAGTTGGTTAGATTATTTGGTTTGAATTGAATTGTTTGGTGAAATGAAATTGATTTGATTGATGTGTGAATGGCGTGGGCCTTCACTAGACCGGGGATAAGGCTAGGCCTTGTCCCGTTTCTAGCATCGTGCCGTTATGCCGCCGAAATTTTCTAAAATAAGTTAGAAAAATAAAGATAACATTTTATTTAATAAATGAACTGAATAGAATATTCATAGGTTGAATAAAATAGTTTGATCGTTAAAAATATAATTTTAACGTGAATAAATTAATATTCGTTTACAAACCGGACGGTTTGTTTATGTACACCTATTTGAAGGACATTGATTGGGACGATAAATTTTACACATCGCCCAACTGCACAAATAAAAATCTGTGTTGGATTGCTTGAAACCCCACACGGGTATTGGGATGATATTTGACGTACACTAATCCCGATTGTTTAGTTGTATGTCGATCGATTAATTGACAGGCTGTTATAAGCGTTGAATATTTATATTTGATGCTTATACAATGTAGAATGCACTTTGGATGATGGTTGATTATTTATCGTTGTTGATATATACATGTGTTGTAGATAATCCATATAATTAACATTATATGGTAATTGTTTGGGCCTCATTCCAGTTTTAAAATAGAAATATTTGAAATAGAATATTTGATAATAGGAATATATGAAGCCGTATTGATTAGATTGACGCCATTTTGACGTGAACAATATTTATATCGATTTTATTCATTTTATAATGAATATCGAAAGTGATTTCAAAATCTGATATTTTGAAAAGAATTGAATATAAATAAATTCGAATTGAAATTGAATATAAATGAATTCGAATTGAAATTGAATATAAATAAATTCGAATTGAAATTGAATATAAATGAATTCGAATTGAAATTGAATATAAATGAATTCGAATTGAAATTGAAATGGAATAGAAATGAATTCGAATTGAAATTGAATTGAATTGAAAACAAACTGAAATTGAATTAGAAATCAATTTGAAATGAATTTAAAATGAATTTAAATTGGAATATTCAATTTTGATTTGAAATTGAATATGAAGTTGAAACCGTTTTGAAAATGAATTTAAAACGATTTATAAAGCACGTTTTAAAGGAAATCGACGAAGTATATATTATATATATAATATAATGGCCTGAATAGAACGCGGCGCGCCGCGGTAGTTCGCGAATTTCAACCATTGACTTCGAACGGATATTGCGGGAGATCCGACCGTCGGATTCTCCAGAAACCGAAACCGTTGGGGTCGTGTCGAAAAGACAAATATTATAAATTAGAAATCTAACGGTTGGATTTGGAATTATGTCCAAATCAAATTTGAAAAAGGTCGCTGTAAGTGCAGTTCGATGGCCATTGATGGAAATCGACTGTACGGGCCTTGATAAAATCATTAAAAATATCAATAATTTGTGTAAAATCATAAGAAATGATTTAAAAAGAATTGGGATGAAAAAAATCCATATTTGAAAAGAAAAAAATAGATTTTTATCGAAATGAACTAGTTTTGAACTAGAATTATAATTCTATTTATTTTTAAATAAATAAATTGAATTTGAAAAGGGTTTTAAAAATAACCAGAATTTCGAATGATTGCATTGGAGTGGATTTGAATCGAAATTGTCTTCGGAATATTTCGATGTTGGAATTCGTGATTATACAGATGTTGTTATGGAAATTTGAAAGATATATATTTATATCGTTATTTCCAATATGGCATTTGTTAATCGTAGAATTTGATATTGAATATAAGCCAATATATTTTCTATTCAGAGCCTTGTATTGAATATCAAATGTGATTTGGGTTTGTCGTGAATGGTGTCTTCACTAACACTGTTCTTGAACCCAGTTGAGAAAAGATTAAATCTTTTTATTTAGATTTAATGAAGTATACCAATTAAATAATATTTAATTGGAATTAAATTGATATTGATTTTTGGGTTTATCGTGAACAGTGTTTTAAATAACACTCGTTCTTTAACCCGATAATTAATGGAATGTGACTTTGGGTTTATCGTGAACCGTGTTTTAAATGACACGGATTCTTTAACCCAGTTAACGATTAAAACTAAGTGGAGTTTTAATGAATCTTTAATTAGATTGAAATGTTCGAGAATGGAGTATCACCAGTTTTGCTTCAGGCGATAGTTAAATCTTTAATTAGATTTGAACGTGAAATGGTAATTGAATTTACCGATAACACCGTGGTGTTAGATATGAAGTACTACCAGTTTTACTTCATGGGATGAATAGGTTGGGATTGGGAAATTAAAACAAATGATTACTTCAGTAAGGTTCGTTAATCCCGACTAGTTTGAATTGATATTCAAAAGTAGATTAAAGAATAAATTTTAATGATTTATCTTTGATAAAATTAATGGGATCCTTTCCCTATGAATGTGAAATTTAGAAACTAACTGTCGGTTAGCTAAGCAGAACGGTTTTCTGGATATTGATCTGATGTTGGTTTCGGCCTTCGGGGTTAATATTTGGGGAATTATTCTCTTGTTAATTTACGGTTAGTGACTGATGAATTGGAATGAGGCGTATGTTGTGTTTGTGTAACACTCATTTAAAATATACGCGAGTTATTTGGAAAGACCGGGTTTATCCCATTCTGAATAACTGATACGACGATAAGTCGAAGATGAAGACGATGGTCGAAGACCGGAGGTCTTCACGTCGTTTGGGTAATTACTGATGATCTTGATTGGGCTGTACACCCTATAAGATGGAAACAGTTGGTGATCGTCCAAACATACTTGGAGATCGATGGATATGCGGGGTACTAGGTGCCTCCGGTTTCGTTCAGACCCAGAACGAACTTGTAAATGGACTGTGTGTCTGACATTGGATTTTAGTCCGTGTGATTGATCTCTATTAAATATATATCTGTTTGGCGGCGGAGAATTTATTCTCTTGCTTAACGCCCTTCTCTGAGACGTACGAGCTCAGAGGTTATATACTGATGGATATCAAATGCATGGAGTGAATTGCCTGTGTGGCATGCCTAAGTGGCAAATGATCAAGGCTTCTATTGAAAAGCAAAGTCTTGTGGTGATGATCGAAGCACGGCCTTTGTGGCGTAGCTTTGTGTAACGTTTACTTCGCGAGTTTCGCACCCCGGTTGTGAACCAAAAACGGGAGACGGACCTCAGGGAGGGCACGCGTTTCTTTCTAGCTAGGGTGGTGTCAGTGACCTACCAGCCCTGACATTTATATACTTTTCACCTGTGTGGTTGTTGCTATTGCGAGGCGCCTCGGTTTGATCGGACGATCCGGGTCCGATGGAGTCATTCGTTGGCTCATATACGCCCCAAAGGGCGGAGAAACGCAGTGTTCAGGATTTAAGTTTAATCCACATCGGTGGACCGGCCCTGTCGCTCCAAGGGTCGATGCATTCTGTCCCTGAGACTCGGGCTAGACAGTCTCGAATCAGTTGAGGACTATCTTTTGCCTCGGTTCATAGATGGAAACCCAATTTCCAAATACGAGACATTTGCGGTTTTAATTGTAGAACTAGTAGGGCGACATGATATATGGTACCCATGCCGTCTATGATTGATACTTATGATTTGAAGTTGTTTTATATACTATGCACTTATATTAGTATCAAATGATTTGTTTTAGAACGTATCAAGCATTCTTTGGCTGTTGTAAGGGAAAACCCTATCCCCCGGCATTGTGTGATAGGACGTGGGTCTTATAACAGCTTCATTTTTCTTTATTTAGCATTGCGCTGTTTGTTTTATGCACTGGTATTCTTGGGAGGAAACCCGTTCCGTGTTATACGGCGTGGTTCCTTGATTTACCTAACTTTAAAATAAAGATTTATAACTGTTTTAGTTCTCACACAAGTCCCATGACTGACCTGGAGTTTATTGTTTCGACCTAAACTCTTGGTGCCCTTATTTCGACACGGGCAGCTAGTAGTTTTGGTTTTGCAGATTTATATTCACAAGATCCTGGTTTACAGCTGGAACGATATCCAGAAAGCTTTGTATCCGTGTATCTCTTCTAGTTGTGTATTGTATTATTTTCCGCTGCTATGTATTTAAATGTAATTTAAATCTCTGATATTTCTGTGTAATATTGATTCATTTATACTCTGTATATTCTCATAATCTGATGCATTGTTGTAATATATAATGAAATGTTCTTCCGTCTGCGTTCTATTTTGTCGTGTTCTCAAACGATAAGGCGTTTCGAACGGTCTAGATCAGTTTAGCGACTGGTTCGGACCGAGCGAAATTCCTTTTCGTCACACGTGGTATCAGAGCTTTGGTTTACAAAGCAGAGAACAAGGTACATTAGAACCATACGAAAGAATTCATCAGATATTGGATTAGTAATATCCAATTAGAATGACTCGTTAGAGATGGGATCAGTAGTATCCTAGAACGAGTGTGAAGAGTATATTTTTAAAAGTGAAAAAAAATTTTGTTTTGAAAATTTAAATCAACTATTCGTATTTGAATATTTATTATAAATTGATTTGGACAGTCCAGTATATAAAGATTTTGCATATACGCCTTGCAAATGTGTATTTGAAGTTTTAATATACTGGATAGATATAGAATTACACTCTAATCGCCCGGAGATGATTTTGATGATGGAGCTCCATCATTAGAATTTATGTTCGTGTGACGAAGGTGAACTTTCTATATATTTCCTATTGACTGGTGTGAGAACCAAAATTAGATAGGACCTATTGTTGTGATTTGGCATCAAAAATCTGATTTTTGACTATGTATCAAAGTTATGAATTTCAAAAGCTAATTCACTAATGGATTGATGTTTGTGTTGTTTGTTAAATTGTTTGGTAATTTTGAACCATTATGCCTAACTGAATCAAATATTGAATTGTATTGAAAATTAGTCGCATTTGCTTGCATATACATATACTTACATTGAACAGGTCATAGCAAGGAGGCTAGAGCCGAAGAATAAAATTTGTTTGCCCGACAAATAGGTACATGTTTACTACATAATTTACTGTTTTGTTTGGGTGATGATGATTTTATGAGCCTATTGGCTAGCCGATTGGCGTTTTCTTTTTCTTTTTGAGATCAGAAGGCCTATATGGCAATTTCGGGATTTTCCCGTGGCTCCCGGTGCAGGGGAGGTTATGGCGAAATTTTTCGAAAATTTAGGGTGTTAGCCAAATTTTTGAAGAATTTGAAAATTCTCAAAAACTGAAAAGTTGGAGAATGAAAGCCAGATCGAACGTACAGTTGATTAATCAAACCACTTTCGACTTTGTTCCTTTTCGGGGACGAAAAGTTTTAAGTGGGGGAGATTGTAACAACCCGAAAATCTGGGCGAGTTTAAAATTTTTATTTTGGCAATTTTAGCGAATTTTGATTATTTAGAATGAATTATTTTAAATAATATCAACGAGAAATTTATTTTGAATATATTTAGAACGTATATATTATATACGCCGTCGTTGGAATATAAATAATTATATATAATTATAAATAGAATTGAAAATGGCGTGGTAGTTCGATAATTCGATTTCAAACTTAAATTGAACGTACCGGGTGCAAAATAAACCGGATTTTAGTGAAACCAAAAATAATGGGATCTAATTGAGAATATCTTTCCAACGAATCCGAAAAATCAAATTTTCATAGCGGGAATCAAAAGATATGTCCAGTTGAAAATTCTGAATAGTCGCTATGGAATTCAGGCCTTAAAAATGGAGATTTGGCAAACGACCTCGGATTTCGACGAAACCACTTTTGTTGTGTCCGTGATGTCAAGTTATTGCTAGATTCCATATTTCATAATTTTTCGAATCAATATGTGAGCATGGCAAAGGAAAACGCATTTGACCAGTTTCAGTTGATTTTAATCAACTGGAAAGTGGCTATTTTTCAAACGGTCTCAGAATTCGACGAAATTAGTTTTGTTAGGACCGTATCATCAATACGAAGCTAGAAAATATTTTTCGGGAATTTTTCGTGTTAGTATGTGACCCCGGTAAATTGAAATGCGCGTTCAAATTCAATATATATAGTTATATGTTGTTTTTAACGGAAACTGATCGAAACGATCGAATCAGCCTACGGTATATATCCCATTGGTTTCGGAATAGGGGTAATTAGCTATGGACGATAGGCGGTGGGCATCGTTTTGAGGTCATATGTAAAAGTCAACGTTTTGAAATTGAATAATAAAAAAAATTTAATTAATTAAATCTCACTCCTCACCCTTTCCTATACCTCTGGCCCCCCCCTTTTTTCTCGTTTTCAATTCGATCAGAAGTAAAATAAAAAAAAAGGAAAAGAAAGAAAAGGGGGGGCGACGTTCGCCCATCGTTGCCGCCACCAAGGGCGTCGCGCCGCCCTTGCGTCCCCCTCCGACCTCGTACAGGCCCCCATCGCCTCCCTCCGCCTCTCGCTACTTTCCACCTCGCGATTCCCTCCAACCGACGCTCGAAGGCCCCGCACCCACCTCCCTGTTGCGACGCCAAGCCTCCAGAGCCCCTCCCCCCTTCTGACTCGGATCGCAACCCCATAGCCCCCCCCGGATCTGAAACCGACGATGAACCCCCCCTCTCTCTGCGAATCACTGTAAGTTTTAATTATATTTTTAATTATAAAATCAGTTTTTTATATATGAATTAGCATTTATAAAAGCTGAAAATAAAGTATTTATAAAGATTTGATTTTTAAAATTGAAAAGATTATATTTTTATTTATAAAAATATGATTTTTATATAAGGAAGAGGTAGAAAAGATTTTTATTCAATTAAAAATATGATTTTTATATTTTTAAAGTATTAAAAATATAGTATTTACTATATAGATGATATAAAAATATGATTTTTGTTTTTTAGAGAATTAAAAATATAATTTTTACATGATAGGAATATTAGAAATATCATCTTTATATGTGTAGAAAAATAAAAATGTGATTTTTATAATGACATATTTGGAAAGGCGAAATCTTTATATAGAGAATAGCGAGGTAAAAATATAATTTTTATCTATATAGTAGCAATGTAAAAATAGAATTTTTATCCATATAGCGTGATAGTAAAAATTCGATTTTTATATATTGTATAGCAAAGTAAAAATTCGATTTTTCTATATTGAATAGTGAAGTAAAAATTCGATTTTTCTATATTGAATAGCGAAGTAAAAATTCGATTTTTCTATATTGAATAGTGAAGTAAAAATTCGATTTTTATATATTGAATAGCAAAGTAAAAATTCGATTTTTATATATTGAATAGCAAAGTAAAAATTCGATTTTTATATATTGAATAGCGAAGTAAAAATTCGATTTTTCTATATTGAATAGCGAAGTAAAAATTCGATTTTTATATATTGAATAGTGAAGTAAAAATTCGATTTTTATATATTGAATAGCGAAGTAAAAATTCGATTTTTCTATATTGAATACTGAAGTAAAAATTCGATTTTTCTATATTGAATAGCGAAGTAAAAATTCGATTTTTATATATTGAATAGCAAAGTAAAATTTCGATTTTTACATATGTAGTGGCTATGGGCAACGAAAGTGACGAAAGGCGAGAACGGCGAAGATTTCTATAAATGAAGTCTCGTGAATTTGGGATAGCTATCTGTGAGAATTTCTCACCTTTCAATTTAATTTTTCTAGTTATAAATATATACTAGGATGCAGACGGTGTTTAGTAACACCCGACACCCGTCATCCACAGACCATGGATGGCTTGTTTTTGTTTAATTGTTTGGTTGTGTAGTTGGTTTGATTATTTGGTTTGAATTGAATTGTTTGGTGAAATGAAATTGATTTGATTGATGTGTGAATGGAGTGGGCCTTCACTAGACCGGGGATAAGGCTAGGCCTTGTCCCGTTTATAGTATCGTGCCGTTATGCCGCCGAAATTTTCTAAAAATAAGTTAGAAAAATAAAGATAACATTTTATTTAATAAATGAACCGAATAGAATATTCATAGGTTGAATAAAATAGTTTGATCATTAAAAATATAATTTTAACGTGAATGTGAATAAATAAATATTCATTTACAAACCGGACGGTTTGTTTATGTACACCTATTTGAAGGACATTGATTGGGACGATAAATTTTACACATCGCCCAACCGCACAAATAAAAATCTGTGTTGGATTGCTTGAAACCCCACACGGGTATTGGGATGATATTTGACGTATACTAATCCCGATTGTTTAGTTGTATGTCGATCGATTGATTGACAGACTGTTATAAGCGTTGAATATTTATATTTGATGCTTATACAGTGTAGAATGCACTTTGGATGATGGTTGATTATTCATCGTTGTTGATATATACATGTGTTGTAGAAAATCCATATAATTAACATTATATGGTAATTGTTTGGGCCTCATTCCAGTTTTAAAATAGAAATATTTGAAAAAGAAATATTTGAAATAGAATATTTGAAAATAGGAATATATGAAGCCGAATTGATTAGATTGACGCCTTTTTGACGTGAACGATATTTATATCGATTTTATATCGATTTTATTCATTTTATAATGAATATCGAAAGTGATTTCAAAATATGATATTTTGAAAAGAATTGAATATAAATAAATTCGAATTGAAATTGAATATAAATGAATTCGAATTGAAATTGAATATAAATAAATTCGAATTGAAATTGAATATAAATAAATTCGAATTGAAATTGAATATAAATGAATTCGAATTGAAATTGAAATGGAATAGAAATGAATTCGAATTGAAATTGAATTTAAAACGAATTGAAATTGAATTAGAAATCAATTTGAATTGAAACCAATTTGAATTGAAATCAATTTGAAATGAATTTAAAATGAATTTAAATTGAAATATTCAATTTTGATTTGAAATTGAATATGAAGTTGAAACCGTTTTGAAAATGAATTTAAAACGATTTATAAAGCACGTTTTAAAGGAAATTGACGAAGTATATATTATATATATAATATAATGGCCTGAAAAGAACGCGCCGCGCCGCGGCAGTTCGCGAATTTCGACCATTGACTTCGAACGGATATTGCGGGAGATCCGACCGTCGGATTCTCCTAAAACCGGAACCGTTGGGTTCGTATCGAAAAGAGCTTTCTAACAAATTTTAGAAATTAGAAATCTAACGGATGGATTTGGAATTATGTCCAAATCAAATTTGAAAAAGGTCGTTGTAAGTGCAGTTCGATGGCCATTGATGGAAATCGACTGTACGGGCCTTGATAAAATCATTAAAAATATCAATAATTTGTGTAAAATCATAAGAAATATTTTAGAAAGAATTGGGATGAAAAACTCCATATTTGAAAAGATAAAAATAGATTTTTATCGAAATGAACTAGTTTTGAACTAGAATTATAATTCTGTTTATTTTTAAATAAATAAATTGAATTTGAAAAGGGTTTTAAAAATAACCAGAATTTCCAATGATTGCATTGGAGTGGATTTGAATCGAAATTGTCTTCGGAATATTTCGATGTTGGAATTCGTGATTATACAGATGTTGTTATGGAAATTTGAAAGATATATATTTATATCGTTATTTCCAATATGGCATTTGTTAATCGTAGAATTTGATATTGAATATAAGCCGATATATTTTCTATTCAGAGCCTTGTATTGAATATCAAATGTGATTTGGGTTTGTCGTGAATGGTGTCTTCACTAACACTGTTCTTGAACCCAGTTGAGAAAAGATTAAATCTTTTTATTTAGATTTAATGAAGTGTACCAATTAAATAATATTTAATTGGAATTGAATTGATATTGATTTTTGGGTTTATCGTGAACAGTGTTTTAAATAACACTCGTTCTTTAACCCGATAATTAATGGAATGTGACTTTGGGTTTATCGTGAACCGTGTTTTAAATGACACGGATTCTTTAACCCAGTTAACGATTAAAACTAAGTGGAGTTTTAATGAATCTTTAATTAGATTGAAATGATCGAGAATGGAGTATCACTAGTTTTGCTCCAGGCGATAGTTAAATCTTTAATTAGATTTGAACGTGAAATGGTAATTGAATTTACCGATAACACCGTGGTGTTAGATATGAAGTACTACCAGTTTTACTTCATGGGATGAATAGGATGGGATTGGGAAATTAAAACAAATGATTACTTCAGTAAGGTTCGTTAATCCCGACTAGTTTGAATTGATATTCAAAACCAGATTAAAGAATAAATTTTAATGATTTATGAGACGACCCCAAACACCGTACTGACGGCGACAGGGGTTATCTTTGGAATATAACACAGAAACAGATAATAGCAGAACAGAATTATTAAATAGACCAGATAATGAACAATAGAATACTGGATAAAAGTAATCATCAGAGTTACATTGAATACAGGATCTTACTTAGAACAAATGCAGTTCAGCTATACATAATAGTCTACAGCGGAAACAAACAAAATATGTACAATAGGAGCTGAACAGCATAAAAAGAGATAAATAATAGAATCCATCTTCAGCTCCAGCTATCCAGAAAGAACCAGCTAAACCTGGATACAAGGCTGCCCGTGTAGAAAAAGGGGCACCCGAGTTTGAAAGTGAAACAAACTACGAGTCAGTCATGGGACTGGTATGAGAAATCTACTCAACACATATATAATTTGGCCAATCACAGAACGGGTTTACTCCATTGGACTGCCAGTGCTTTAAAACAAATCCTTCTTTTAAAACATCGATATGCTTTTTATAAAAATGAAGCCGTTATAAGACTCAGTTCCCATCACACAATGCAACGCAAACCGGAGGATAGAGTTTTTACCTTATAACGGCCAAAATATGCTTGATACGAATAAAACAAAGGCATTTGATATTATTGCTAGTGTTTATATGTTTTGAAAACAATTTCAAATCATAACTATCAATCATAGACGGCATTAATGCCCCATACCACTATGTCGCCGTATATAGGTATAAAATCAAAACCGCACGATGTCGTATTTGGAAATTGGATTTCCGTCATGAACCAAGGCAAAAGATAGTCCTTACCGAATTCGAGACTGCCTAGCCCGAGTCTCAGGATCAGAGCTCGAGTGACCCTTGGATCGTCAGGGCCGGTCCACCGATGTGGATTATTATGCCTGAACAATACGTTTCCCCGCCCTTTGAGGAGTAAACGAGCCAACTAATGACTCCATCGGACCTGGATCGTCCGATCAAACAGAGGCGCCTCGCAACAACAACAACCACATAGGTGAAAAGTATATAAATGTCAGGGCTGGTAGGTCACTGACACCACCCTAGCTAGGAAGAAACGCGTTCCCTCCCTGAGGTCCTTCTCCCGTTTCTGGTTCATACCGGGGTGTGAGGCTCGCGATTTCACGTTATACACAAGGCTACGCCACACAGGCGGTGCTTTGATCGTCACCACAAGACTTTGCTTTTCAACAGAAGTCATGATCACTGCATCTTAGCATGCCACATAGGCAATTCATGCCATGCGACTGATGTCCATCGATATACAACCTCTGAGCTCGTACGTTTCAGAGAAGGGCGTTAAGCAAAAGAATAAATTCTCCGCCGCCAAACAGATGTATATTTAACAGAGATCAATCGTCACAGAATAAAATCCAATGTCAGACACACAGTCCATTTACAAGTCCGTTCTGGGTCTGAACGAAACCGGAGGCACTAAATACCTCGCAAACCCATCGATCACCACGTACGTCTGGACGATCACCACTTATTATCCATATTTCGGGATGTCTCCCAATCAGGACCTCGGTTACCATCCAAACGAGGTGAAGATCTCCGGTCTCCGACCACCATCTTCATCTTCCAATTTCAATCGTCGGTCAACTATTTGAAATGAGAATTAACTCGGCCTTTTCAAATAATTCACGTATATTCAGAATTTCAAATTAATTTATTTCAATGGTTAAATCATTCGATAACACCAATTTTGTTCTCTAATGTAATTTTCACACCAAACACATTCAACCATCAAATACCACATAAATCGAGCAAATTCAGTTTATTACCATTCTATATCGTTTAAGATATTTTATAACGATTTATCGCTATTTTTATTTATTTTAAAATAGCCAATTTATTTAAAACGACGCTTCGGGCCATAACGCGGCCGTGGCGCTGTTTTTCTTCAGATTTGATTTACACATATCTGACAATCTAACCGTTGGATCTTCACAAAATTTACATCATTAGAAAGGTCTTTTCAAAACGAACCCAGCGGTTCCAGTTTCGGGAAAATCCGACGGTCGGATCTCCCGGTACAATCGTTTGAAGTTTCGATTTCAAAATACGAACTGCAGCGTCGTTATTCGATTTAATATAATTATATTTATATGTATATAAATATAATCGTTTCTGGCGCGGTTTTTCTTCAGATTTGAATTAAACATTCCAGACCATCCAACCATTGGATTTTTACAAGGTTGGTGCCGTTGGGAAGATATTTCCAAGGCGAACCCGACGGTTGCGATTTTGGGAAAA
Source organism: Allium sativum (assembly GCA_030737875.1). Taxonomy (NCBI): domain Eukaryota; kingdom Viridiplantae; phylum Streptophyta; class Magnoliopsida; order Asparagales; family Amaryllidaceae; genus Allium; species Allium sativum. The sequence continues at coordinate 913,188,310 of CM060926.1, forward strand.
TCCAATGGTCGGATTTCCCGTACTAGTTGTTTGAAATCACGGTTTCAAAACGTGAACTGCACGGCCACGTTTCGTTTTAATTTTATTTATATTTATATCTTTATATAAATATAGTTCATTCAACAACTTCAATATCGTTTTTACTTCAAATATTTCACTAACGCCTTAAAATTTTGGAAAATTTCGCCATAACCTCCTTTGTACGGGAGGGCTGGGAAAATTCCTATATAGCCACACGGGCGTCTCATGTCGAAAAGAAAAAGAAAAAGCCAAGCAGCTAGCCAACGGGCTCATAAAATCATCACCCAAACAAAACAGTAAATGTGTACCTATTTGTCGGGCACAAAATTTTATTCCTCTTCTCTAGCCCCTTTGCTATAACATGTTCAATAAATATGCATGTACATATATGCAGTTCTTATCATTTATCATTTTCCATTCAACTACATATTTGATTCCATTTGGTTTAAAAACATCATTCATTCTAACGTTGCATGTATAGGCAAAAATCATATCATTAGCTAATTAATGAATATTTCAACTCATATATGTTTATTTGAACGAGTGGCTATTTTTAACACTTCACATTTCAACGATTCATGTATATAATAAAAATGTGATTTTTATTGTAAAACAATTCATTTCAAAACACTATTATTTTATATATTTCATATTGGTGTCAAAATTGGGATTTTTATTATAAGACAATTTCTTTCAAAATATGTATACCGTTCAACACATGAATTTCAATTCAACGAATGAATATCGATTCAACACATGAAGGTTTTCTATTCAATGAATAAATATAGTTGCAGCAAATGAAAATAATTCAAACACATGAATGTTATTAAAATTTCGACAGCATAACGGCAGGGTAGTTAAAACCGGGACCGTCCCTAGTACGGCTCCTCGCTCTACCTTAAAACCTCGCGGTTTTTTACAATGGGGATCATGCATCTAGTTCGCACGCAGGCGGCATGTATATATTTATTTCATTTCCACAAACTAATCCTATGTGGTTTCAACCAAATATTTTTCAACCACAAATGGGTATTTTTCAACCACAATCAATCAATATCAACCACAAACAATCCCAAACAACCATTCGCTATCAATCAATTTTCACAACAATTTCAACCAATAAATATCGTCCATGGTTTGTGGACGAGGGGCGTATATATATATATATATATATATATATAGCAATTCACTTTTATTTCAACACATATATAATTTTTACAACGCATATACAACTTATACATCGAACGTACAACTTATACAACGCTTATACATGAGGTGTACAACGCTTATATAACTCATACATCGACCATATAATTTATACATCGTCGTTTTCCATATTGTTTACAAATTAGATATCTCACATTGGGTTCCACTCCACCAAAAATAGCAGAAGGCTCAGAAAAATATGCGGTCTCTTCTAAAATGTAGAAGGCGTCCACACGGTCACGATGTTTCCTGTTTCATCGAATTTCGTTAACGAATGAAAAAGATACGATTTTTATTTGATAACATGAATTTGCGACACTTTTAAAAGTTGAAAACAGTTTATAAAATATAAACCGCACCTCTGCTTATTGATTCGAAACTAGGTTTCGATCCTGCGTTCAATCCGCGAAGCTAGGGAGCAATCGGCCAGCACCACCGCGTAGAGCGTCGAGAGGCGCACCTGGCGATGGTCGGGGCTTCAGATCCGATCGCCTCTGGCGATCTCGACGTCGACGACTTTGGAGGCGTCGTTCTCGACGCTGGTGAAGGGAGAGAAGGTGGGGTCTGTTCTGATTTGAAGAGGAGGAGGTGGCGAGTCGAGTGGTGGCGGTGGCGATGGCTGCAGGTGGCGGAGGCGGCGGGAATCAGGTCGGAAAGCTTCGAATGGTTCTCGCCGTTCGTTCGGGGAGAGAGAAAGGAGTGTTTTGTTTTCAATGAATTATTCTGATTGGCCGGAGGTATTTATTTAGTTCAAAAATACGGTTTTGCACACGAACTCCTTTTCAATCCCAACGACTATCGTCCCTAGCGTTTTACCCCCATTCCGAACACAATGGGATATGTTTCGAAGGCCCATTCGACTGTTTTAGTCAGTTTTCCTTCGAATTTAAAATATAAAACATTCAATATTTGATTTGAACGTGCATTTCAATTTGCCAGGGCCACAAACCGATTCGAAAAATTTCCAGAAAAATAAATCTAGCTATGTTTTGACGATACGGTTCCAACAAAACTAGTTTCGTCGAATTCTGAGACCGTTTGCAAAAAGGCCCATTTTTGGTCCATCCAATTTAACTGTAATTGACCAAAACACATTTCCTTTTGCCACGCTCACATATTAGCTTCAAAAATTATGAAATTTGAAACCTAGCGATAACTTCACATCCCGGATCCAACAAAAGTGGTTTCGTCGAATTCCGAGGTCGTATGCAAAATGGCCAATTTCACGGGCTATATAAATTCCATAGCGACCGTTCTGAAAATTCATTCGGCCATAACTTTTGCTTTCCGCTATGAAAATTCGATTTTTCAGATTCGTTAGAAAGGTATTCACTAACAGATTTAAATAGTTTTGATTTCGCTAGAATCCGTTTTGTTTTGCACCCGGTACAGTCCGACAAAGTTTGAATTCAATTTTTGAAACTGCAGCGCCATTTCAGGCCTTGTTTATAATTATAATTAATTATATTCGTTTTCAATTGTCGATTCAAACTCACTTTTCATCTCATTTGTTTAAAATATTTATTTTAAATATTTAAAATCCATTATTTTAACCAGTTTAAAAATTTTAAATTGGTTCAGATTTTCTGGGTCGTTACAATCTCCCCCACTTAAAACTTTTCGTCCCCGAAAAGGAACAAAGTCGAAAGTGGTTTGATAAATCTACAATCACACAACACAACAACCAATTTGATTTTAACCATCCAAAAATATACCAATCAAATCCTATAATCCCTTAAAAAATCATTCAGAGTATAGAATAAATAGTGCACATCCATGGGAAGAAAATAGCAACGAAATAGAGAATTAAATGGTAATGCAAAGTAGGGTAAATGTACCTTGCACCAGAGTTAATCAGAGATATCTACTCGGCACCTAGGATAAGCTTTCTTAATGCTCTCCTCAGTTTCCCAAGTACAATCTCGCGGATCTCCACTCCATTGCACTTTGACTAAGTGAACCTTCTTGTTCCTCAGCTCTTTGGTTCTTGAATCAGATGAGGAGCAAAGAGAGAAAGTTCGTTGAATTTCTTATGATATTCTGGGATCGTCATATCACCTTGTATCAAATAAGAAAATTCATCACATAATCTCTCGGTTGCTTCGGGAGGAGTAAATCTTTCTAAGAAAATCACTTTGAATCTATCCCAGGTGATATCACCTTCTGGATTATCCTTAATAACAGAATCCCACCAGAATAAAGCTTCATCTTTGAGTGCCTAGGAGGCCAGTAATCTTTTCTGGTCATCCCTCAACTTTAAACCATCAAAGATCTTTTCAGCCGAACGAATCCAAGCCTGTGTCTTCATAATAGATTCTTCACCTGAGAACGGTATTCCACCCATATTTCAATATTTGATTAATAGGGCCTCAATATCCAGTTCTGCATTCCTTCTGTTTCTGACACTCATTTTCTAGTACTTCTGCAAACAGCAGATCAAGTGTCAGGTCACAGAAAAGATATTTTAAAACATAGAAACATATACTTCAAACGTAAATGTGTCTATCGAGGTGTTATTTCATTCTGCTACTCATACTAGGATATTATTGATCCTATCTGTATAGAGTTACCCATCCTAGAACGCTACTGGTTCTATTTCTGACGAGTTCGTTCAAATGTTATATTCCAACACTAAGCTTAACCTCGCTCCAATACCACGTTGAGACGTCCCCAAACCCCGTACTAACGGAGACAAGGGTAATCTTTGGAATATAACACAGAAACAGATAATAGCAGAATAGAATTATTAAATACACCAGATAATGAACAATAGAATACTGGATAAAAGTAATCATCAGAGTTACACAGAATACAGGATCTTACTTAGAACAAATACAGTTCAGCTATACATAAATGTCTACAGCGGAAACAAACAAAATATGTACAATAGGAGCTGAACAGCATAAAAAGAGATAAATAATAGAATCCATCTTCAGCTCCAGCTATCCAGAAAGAACCAGCTAAACCTGGATACAAGGCTGCCCGTGTAGAAAAAGGGCCACCCGAGTTTGAAAGTGAAACAAACTACGAGTCAGTCATGGGACTGGCATGAGAAATCTACTCAACACATATATAATTTGGCCAATCACAGGACCACGCCACTTTCGTGGAACGGGTTTACTCCATTGGACTGCCAGTGCTTTAAAACAAATCCTTCTTTTAAAACATCGCTATGCTTTTTATAAAAATGAAGCCGTTATAAGACTCAGTTCCCATCACACAATGCAACGCAAACCGGAGGATAGAGTTTTTACCTTATAACGGCCAAAATATGCTTGATACGAATAAAACAAAGGCATTTGATATTATTGCTAGTGTTTATATGTTTTGGAAACAATTTCAAATCATAACTATCAATCATAGACGGCATTAATGCCCCATACCACTATGTCGCCATATATAGGTATACAATCAAAACCGCACGATGTCGTATTTGGAAATTGGATTTCCGTCATGAACCAAGGCAAAAGATAGTCCTTACAGAATTCGAGACTGCCTAGCCCGAGTCTCAGGATCAGAGCTCGAGTGACCCTTGGATCGTCAGGGCCGGTCCACCGATGTGGATTATTATGCCTGAACAATACGTTTCCCCGCCCTTTGGGGCGTAAACGAGCCAACTAATGACTCCATCGGACCCGGATCGTCCGATCAAACCGAGGCACCTCGCAACAGCAACAACCACATAGGTGAAAAGTATATAAATGTCAGGGCTGGTAGGTCACTGACACCACCCTAGCTAGGAAGAAACGCATGCCCTCCCTGAGGTCCTTCTCCCGTTTCTGGTTCATACCGGGGTGTGAGGCTCGCGATTTCACGTTATACACAAAGCTACGCCACACAGGCAGTGCTTTGATCGTACCTCAAGACTTTGCTTTTCAACAGAAGTCCTGATCACTGCATCTTAGCATGCCACATAGGTAATTCATGCCATGCGACTGATGTCCATCGATATACAACCTCTGAGCTCGTACGTTTCAGAGAAGGGCGTTAAGCTAAAGAATAAATTCTCCGCCGCCAAACAGATGTATATTTAACAGAGATCAATCGTCACAGAATAAAATCCAATGTCAGACACACAGTCCATTTACAAGTCCGTTCTAGGTCTGAACGAAACCAGAGGCACTAAATACCTCGCAAACCCATCGATCACCACGTACGTCTGGACGATCACCACTTATTATCCATATTTCGGGATGCCTCCCAATCAGGACCTCGGTTACCATCCAAACGAGGTGAAGATCTCCGGTCTCCGACCACCGTCTTCATCTTCCAATTTCAATCGTCGGTCAATTATTTGAAATGAGAGTTAACTCGGCCTTTTCAAATAATTCACGTATATTAAGAATTTCAAATCAATTTATTTCAATGGTTAAATCATTCGATAACACCAATTTTGTTCTCTAATGTAATTTTCACACCAAACACATTCAACCATCAAATACCACATAAATCGAGCAAATTCAGTTTATTACCATTCTATATCGTTTAAGATATTTTATAACGATTTATCGCTATTTTTATTTATTTTAAAATAGCCAATTTATTTAAAACGACGCTTCGGGCCATAACGCGGCCGTGGCGCTGTTTTTCTTCAGATTTGATTTACACATATCTGACAATCTAACCGTTGGATCTTCACAAAATTTACATCATTAGAAAGGTCTTTTCAAAACGAATCCAACGGTTCCAGTTTCGGGAAAATCCGACGGTCGGATCTCCCGGTACAATCGTCTGAAGTTTCGATTTCAAAATACGAACTGCAGCGTCGTTATTCGATTTGATATAATTATATTTTTATATATATATATATATATATATAAATATAATCGTTTCTGGCGCGGTTTTTCTTCAGATTTGAATTAAACATTCCAGACCATCCAACCGTTGGATTTTTGCAAGGTTGGTGCCGTTGGGAAGATATTTCCAAGGCGAACCCGACGGTTGCGGTTTTGGGAAAATCAAATGGTCGGATTTCCCGTACTAGTTGTTTGAAATCACGTTTTCAAAACGCGAACTACACGGCCACGTTTCGTTTTAATTTTATTTATATTTATATCTTTATATAAATATAGTTCATTCAACAACTTCAATATCGTTTTTACTTCAAATATTTCACTAACGCCTTAAAATTTTGGAAAATTTCGCCATAACCTCCTTTGTACGGGAGGGGCTGGGAAAATTCCCAAATAGCCACATGGGCGTCTCATGTCGAAGAGAAAAAGAAAAAGCCAAGCGGCTAGCCAACAGGCTCATAAAATCATCACCCAAACAAAACAGTAAATGTGTACCTATTTGTCGGGCACAAAATTTTATTCCTCTTCTCTAGCCCCTTTGCTATAACCTGTTCAATAAATATGCATGTACATATATACAGTTCTTATCATTTATCATTTTCCATTCAACTACATATTTGATTCCATTTGGTTTAAAACATCATTCATTCTAACGTTGCATGTATAGGCAAAAATCATATCATTAGCTAATTAATGAATATTTCAACTCATATATGTTTATTTGAACGAGTGGCTATTTTTAACACTTCACATTTCAACGATTCATGTATATAATAAAAATGTGATTTTTATTGTAAAACAATTCATTTCAAAACACTATTATTTTATATAATTCATATTGGTGTCAAAATTGCGATTTTTATTATAAGACAATTTTTTCAAAATATGTATACCGTTCAACACATGAATTTCAATTCAACGAATGAATACCGATTCAACACATGAAGGTTTTCTATTCAATGAATAAATATAGTTGCAGCAAATGAAAATAATTCAAACACGTGAATGTTATTCAAAATTTCGACAACATAACGGCAGGGTAGTTAAAACCGGGACCGTCCCTAGTACGGCTCCTCGCTCTACCTTAAAACCTCGCGGTTTTTGACAATGGGGATCATGCATCTAGTTCGCACGCAGGCGGCATGTATATATTTATTTCATTTCCACAAACTAATCCTATGTGGTTTCAACCAAATATTTTTCAACCACAAATGGGTATTTTCCAATCACAATCAATCAATATCAACCACAAACAATCCCAAACAACCATTCGCTATCAATCAATTTTCACAACAATTTCAACCAATAAATATCGTCCATGGTTTGTGGACGAGGGGCGTGTATATATATATATATATATATATATATATATTTATATATATAGCAATTCACTTTTATTTCAACACATATATAATTTTTACAACGCATATACAACTTATACATCGAACGTAAAACTTATACAACGCTTATGCATGAGGTGTACAACGCTTATATAACTCATACATCGACCATATAATTTATACATCGTCGTTTTCCATATTGTTTATAAATTAGATATCTCACATTGGGTTCCACTCCACCAAAAATAGCAGAAGGCTCAGAAAAATATGAGGTCTCTTCTAAAATGTAGAAGGCGTCCACACGGTCACGATGTTTCCTATTTCATCGAATTTCGTTAACGAATGAAAAAGATACGATTTTTATTTGATAACATGAATTTGCGACACTTTTAAAAGTTGAAAACAGTTTATAAAATATAAACCGCACCTCTGCTTATTGATTCGAAACTAGGTTTCGATCCTGCGTTCAATCCGCGAAGCTAGGGAGCAATCGGCCAGCACCACCGCGTAGAGCGTCGAGAGGCGCACCTGGCGATGGTCGGGGCTTCAGATCCGATCGCCTCTGGCGATCTCGACGTCGACTGGAAGTCGACGACTTTGGAGGCGTCGTTCTCGACGCTGGCGAAGGGAGAGAAGGTGGGGTCTGTTCTGATTTGAAGAGGAGGAGGTGGCGAGTCGAGTGGTGGCGGTGGCGATGGCTGCAGGTGGCGGAGGCTGCGGGAATCAGGTCGGAAAGCTTCGAATGGTTTTCGCCGTTCGTTCGGGGAGAGAGAAAGGAGTGTTTTTTTTTCAATGAATTATTCTGATTGGCCGGAGGTATTTATTTAGTTCAAAAATACGGTTTTGCACACGAACTCCTTTTCAATCCCAACGACTGTCGTCCCTAGCGTTTTACCCCCATTCCGAACACGATGGGATATGTTTCGAAGGCCCATTCGACTGTTTCAGTCAGTTTTCCTTCGAATTTAAAATATAAAACATTCAATATTTGATTTGAACGTGCATTTCAATTTGCCAGGGCCACAAACTGATTCGAAAAATTTCCAGAAAAATAAATCTAGCTATGTTTTGACGATACGGTCCCAACAAAACTAGTTTCGTCGAATTCTGAGAACATTTGCAAAAAATCCCATTTTTGGTCGATCCAATTTAACTGTAATTGACCAAAACACATTTTCTTTTGCCACGCTCACATATTAGCTTCAAAAATTATGAAATTTGAAACCTAGCGATAACATCACATCCCGGATCCAACAAAAGCGGTTTCATTGAATTCCGAGGTCGTATGCAAAATGGCCAATTTCACGGGCTATATAAATTCCATAGCGACCGTTCTGAAAATTCATTCGGCCATAACTTTTGCTTTCCGCTATGAAAATTCGATTTTTCAGATTCGTTAGAAAGGTATTCACTAACAGATTTAAATAGTTTTGGTTTCGCTAAAATCCGTTTTGTTTTGCACCCGGTACAGTCCGACAAATTTTGAATTCAATTTTTGAAACTGCAGCGCCATTTCAGGCCTTGTTTATAATTATAATTAATTATATTCGTTTTCAATTGTCGATTCAAACTCACTTTTCATCTCATTTGTTTAAAATATTTATTTTAAATATTTAAAATCCATTATTTTAACCAATTTAAAATTTTTAAATTGGTTCAGATTTTCTGGGTCGTTACAATTTATCTTTGATAAAATTAATGGGTACCTTCCCCTATGAATGTGAAATTACAAACTAACTATCGGTTAGCTAAGCAGAACGGTTTTCTGGATATTGATCTGATGTTGGTTTCGGCCTTCGGGGTTAATATTTGGGGAATTATTCTCTTGTTAATTTACGGTTAGTGACTGATGAATTAGAATGAGGCGTATGTTGTGTTTGTGTAACACTTATTTAAAATATACGTGAGTTATTCGGGAAGACCGGGTTTATCCCATTCTGAATAACTGATACGACGATAAGTCGAAGATGAAGACGATGGTCGAAGACCGGAGGTCTTCACGTCGTTTGGGTAATTACTGATGATCTTGATTGGGCTGTACACCCAAGAAGATGGAAACAGTTGGTGATCGTCCAAACGTACTTGGAGATCGATGGATATGTGGGGTACTTGGTGCCTCCGGTTTCGTTCAGACCCAGAACGAACTTGTAAATGGACTATGTGTCTGACATTGGATTTTAGTCCGTGTGATTGATCTCTATTAAATATATATCTGTTTGGCGGCGGAGAATTTATTCTCTTGCTTAACGCCCTTCTCTGAGACGTACGAGCTCAGAGGTTATATACTGATGGATATCAAACGCATGGAGTGAATTGCCTGTGTGGCATGCCTAAGTGGCAAATGATCAAGGCTTCTGTTGGAAAGCAAAGTCTTGTGGTGATGATCGAAGCAGGGCCTTTGTGGCGTAGCTTTGTGTAACGTTTACTTCGCGAGTTTCGCACCTCGGTTGTGAACCAAAAAGGGAGACGGACCTCAGGGAGGGCATGCGTTTCTTTCTAGCGAGGGTGGTGTCAGTGACCTACCAGCCCTGACATTTATATACTTTTCACCTGTGTGGTTGTTGTTGCTGCGAGGCGCCTCGGTTTGATCGGACGATCTGGGTCCGATGGAGTCATTCGTTGGCTCATTTACGCCCCAAAGGGCGGAGAAACGCAGTGTTCAGGATTTAAGTTTAATCCACATCGGTGGACCGGCCCTGTCGCTCCAAGGGTCGATGCGTTCTGTCCCTGAGACTCGGGCTAGACAGTCTCGAATCGGTTGAGGACTATCTTTTGCCTCGGTTCATAGATGGAAACCCAATTTCCAAATACGAGACATTTGTAGTTTTAATTGTAGAACTAGTAGGGCGACATGATATATGGTACCCATGCCGTCTATGATTGATACTTATGATTTGAAGTTGTTTTATACACTATGCACTTATAGTAGTATCAAATGATTTGTTTTAGAACGTATCAAGCATTCTTTGGCTGTTTTAAGGGAAAATCCTATCCCCCGGCTTGCGTTGCATTGTGTGATAGGACCTGGGTCTTATAACAGCTTCATTTTTCTTTATTTAGCATTGCGCTGTTTGTTTTATGCACTGGTATTCTTGGTAGGAAACCCATTCCGTGTTATACGGCGTGGTCCCTTGATTTACCTAACTCTAAAATAAAGATTTATAACTATTTTAGTTCTCGCACCAGTCCCATGACTGACCTGGAGTTTATTGTTTTGACCTAAACTCTGGGTGCCCTTATTTCGACACGGGCAGCTAGTAGTTTTGGTTTTGCAGATTTATATTCATAGGATCCTGGTTTACAGCTGGAACGTTATCCGGAAAGCTTTGTATCCGTGTATCTCTTCTAGTTGTGTATTGTATTATTTTCCGCTGCTATGTATTTAAATGTAATTTAAATCTCTGATATTTCTGTGTAATATTGATTCATTTATACTCTGTATATTCTCGTAATCAGATGCATTGTTGTAATATATAATGAAATGTTCTTCCGTCTGCGTTCTATTTTGTCGTGTTCTCAAACGATAAGGCATTTCGAACGGTCTAGATCGGTTTAGCGACTGGTTCGGATCGAGAAAAATTCCTTTTCGTCACATCTAATGAGTATTCTTATTGGATATTACTAATCCAATCTATGATGAGTCTTTTGTTCAGTTCTAACGAGTTGTATCCCAAAGATTTGAGCTAACCTGGCTCTGATACCACATGTAACGACGCGGATCTCGCCCGACCTAAATCGATCGCTAAATCGACCAAGACCGTTCAAAACCCGCATACGTTAACTTTGGGAATACAACACATTAAAACAAATACAGCAGACTTTTATAACATCATAATAAATGTTACATCAGAGTACAGAATATATATATATCAGAGTACATTAATTACAGCGGAAGATAAATTTTACATTAAATACGATACAGTGCATCGGAAATAAAATAACTAAGACAGCGGAAGACTTTCCTATACTCTGGACACAGCTTTTGGCTTCAATCCAGGATCCTGCTAAAGAGATGAACATCTGCGAAAAGCTACTCGACTGCCCGTGTGGAAAAGAGGGCACCCGAGTTCGCAAAACTGGAAACAAACAACGGGTCAGTCGTGGACTGGTGTGAGAATTCTTAACTAATATAACTAATAGTAATAAGGCAAATCCAAGGACCACGCCGCTAACGCGGAACGGGTTTTATTCCAATGAATTACCTGTGCATAAATTAAAGTTAATCGTCAAAAAAACGCAATGCTTTTTAGAAAAATGAAACCATCATAAGACCCAGTTCCCATCACACAATGCAACGCAAACCGGAGGATAGGGTTTTACCTTATAATGGTCAAAGATGCTTGATACGATAAAACGATATTATTATTAGTGTGTATATATTTTCAAAACATTTCAAAGTTAATATATCAATCCTAGGAAGCATAGGTACCATATGCTATGCCTCCATACTAGTAATACAATCAAAACCGCATGGGGCGTATTGGATTTTGGTTTCCATCATGAGTCAAGGCTAGGGAGGAGCTCCTTACCGATTCGAGACACTCTACCTAATGTCCCAGGGTTCCCCGCAGTTAACCCTTGGATCCTGCAGGGCCGGTCCACACATACAACTTCGTGGATTAGTTATTCCTGAACACACGTTTCCCAGTCCTATAGGACCTATCATCCGAGGCGCCTCATTCCATCATCCACATAAGTAAAATGTCAGGGCTGGTAGGTCACTGACACCACTCTAGCTAGAATGAAACGTGCTGCTCTCCCTGCGTTCCCTTCTCCCGTTTTAGACTCCGCCGGTGTGCGAGGCTCGCGAAGTCACGATATACACAAAGCTATGCCTAAATAGACTATGCTTTGATCATCTACCACAAGGCCTGCTTTTCAACAAAGCCTTGATCAATTGCATCTTAGCATGCCACATTGTCAGACCCTACCATATCGTTGATCATCTACCAATATATATATAACCTCTAAGCTCATACGTCTTAGAGAAGGGTGTTAAGTGAAGAATAAATTCTTCACCACCAAACAGAAATATATAATCAGTAGCGTTCAACAAATACAGTAAAAAAGAATACAATGTCAGACACATAATCCATTTACAAGTCCGCTCTGGGTCTGAGCAAAACAACGTGTCCGTCGATTTCCAAATACATTTGAACGATCATTACCAAATACCTTGCCTTGGGGTGTCCAGTCCCAATTCAAGATACCAGTCATCATCATCCCAATGATGTGAAAACCTTCGGTCTTCTTCCACCGTCTTCATCTTCGACTCTCGGTCGTCGTGATGATTATTCAGAATGGGTTAAACCCGGTCTTTCTGAAAATCTCGCGTAATTTGTGATTAAAAATCAAATATTGGAAAATCACACATTACGCCGCATTCCAACCCCGAATATTCTTTTAAATAGAATACTCATATTAAAAGGTTCTCATTAACTTTATCAAAGATAAACTATGAAAATAAATTTTAAATCTTTCTTAAAAGATTTATTAAAACTCAAATTTTTAATTTGATATCAAAAGTCATTATTACAAGGTTATTTATTTTAAGAAATAAATCTTGTCTTAAATGGGTTAAAGAACTAGTGTCCTTTAAAACACAGTTCACGATAAAACCCACAAATCAATTTTCAAAATATGGAACTCCACACAAATCAAATCAATACATAATCGCTATAAAATTCTGTATCGGACTAACAATATAAATGGGATAATGGCAAAGCCTCTTAAATCCCATATATAATATCGGTCTTTTATTACAGAAGCCTATTTCGATTATTACCAATCGAATTTCCACTTAATTCCAATTTTATATATTACATTGGAAAACTTGATTTTTAGAAAATGTCCTTTTTAAGATCTATAAACTAGATTTATAAATTCCAAATAATAATTTCAATGTAATTTGGATTAAAGGACAAATGTGATTTAAAAACATCGTCCACGATAAATCCACTTCACATCTCAATTTATTTCATATCACTAAATATAATTTCAAAATCTAATAATCTTAATTTAAAAGATTTTTCTTTAAATTTTAATTCATTATAAAGAAAGCATATTTTAAAATAATTATTAAAAATATTATTTATATAAAAAGATTTTTAATGTACAAATATTCTTCTTAAAAGAACACCTAAATCAGAGTGCGACTCAATCATTCACCATATAATTTGGATTATATGGATTTCACACGCATCATATATATTTCAATAACAATAAATTCATCAAGTCATCCATTTACATCCAATGTGTAAATTTCACTGTGTAAGCGTTAAAATTAAATAATAATGCTTAACGCAGCCTGTCGATCTAACGATAGACATAGTATTTAACATTGGGATTTGTGTCAGTCAAATATCATCCCAATACCCGTGTGGGGTTTTCAGCCAACACACTTCATATAGATATACAAATAAATAATTGGTTAATGGATTTAACCAATTTAAATTATGCTAACAATTGATGATTATGAGCATGTTATTTAATCCCAATATCGAAATAAAATATAACTTACTCGAGATATAAATTAATATGGCATTCCCTTTATTTCCTATATTCACATCGTAAAATTTCTCTTTCTTTACTACACTGAAAATTAAAATCAACATTATAATGTAAAATTTCTATCTTTCAGTTACATTGCAAAAGGTAATTAATAATACAGTGAAAAATTTTAACTTTTTAAATTACACTAAAAATGTAATTTTCATAACCGTTCCAATCTTTATCCTATAAATTTATATTAAAAAGATAAATTTGATTCTATGACTAACTCTCCTTCCTAATTACATTAAAATGTAATTTTTCCATACGATGCAAGTTTTCACGTCTTTTAATTACATAAAAATGAAATTTTCTATATCATGCGAATTATCAAATTCTAATTACGTATAAAAATGTAAATTTTATTCTACGATGTAAATCTCATCCCAAATTACATATATATAAAAAATGTAATTTTTAATTTTCCTCGCAAATCCGTATTTCTAATTTCATATAAAAAAAATGAAATCTTTAATTTACAATGCTAGTCCTCTTTTCTAATTACATATAAAAATGTAATTTTCTTAATTTACATTGTAAATCCTCATTTCCAATTACATAAAAATGTAACTTTTAATTTACGATACAAATCCTCTTATCTAATTACATAAAAATGTAATTTTTAATTTATTTGTGAATCTTACTTCTTTATTACATTATAGAAAATGTAATTTTTATTTTACATTATAAATTCATGTCCCAGTTACATAAAGAAATGTAATTTTCATAATACAATGCAAATTCATATTTTAATTTCGTTGAAAAATGTAATCTTTATCATACCGTTATAACTCATATATAAACTACATAGAAAAATGTCATTTTTATTTTACCGTTCTAATTCACATCTAAATTACATAGAAAGATGAAAATTTTCTCATGCGGCACAAAATCAATTTAAATTACATAGAAAAATGTAATTTTTATCATGCGATAGAAATTCATATCTTAATTACATAGAAAAATGTAGTTCCTATCATACGACATAAATTCATATTTAAATTACATCTAAAAATGTAATTTTTATCCTACAGTGTAAATTTCTCATTTTAATTACATATAAAAAATGTAATTTTCATTCTACCGTTATCATTCATTTCTAAATTACATAGAAAAATGTAATTTTAATCATGCAATGTAAATTTCAATTTTAATTACATAGAAAAATGCATTTTTTGTCATACGGTGCAACTTCATATATAAATTACATATAGAAATGTAACTTTTGTTATGCAAAGTAAATTCACATTTAAATTACGTATAACAATGTAATTTTATTCATACGGTGTGAATTCATTCATAAATACATATAAAAATGTTATTTATTTCATGTGATGAAAATTCATTCATAAATTACATATGGAAATGTTATTTATTTCATGCTGTGGAAATTCATTCATATATTCCATAATAAAATATGTTTTATTTCGTACAATGTAAAAACACCTTCTTTTTATGTACAATGCAAAAATATCATCTTTTTATATTTATAATGTAAATATATCAACTTTACTATTTTACGATGTAAAAATATCAACTTTACTATTTTACGATGTAAAAGTATCAACTTTACTATTTTACCATGTAAAAATATTATCTTTACTATTTTTCAAAGTAAAAATATCAACTTTACTATTTTACCATGTAAAAATATTATCTTTACTATTTTTCAAAGTAAAAATATCAACTTTACTATTTTAAAATATAAAAAGATCGTCTCTTTATTTTCATCGTCAAAATTTCATCTTTTTGTTTTCAATCTAAAAAGATTGTTTTTTTTTATTAACATCCTAAAGTTTCATCTTTTAATTTTCACTATAAAAAGATTATCTTCTTATCTATCAACATAAAATTGCCATCTTCAAATTTTCAATATAAAAAGATGATCTTTTTATTAATCATCCTAAAATTGTCATCTTTAATTTTCTGTCCAACGTTTTCATATCCAATTCCATCACAAACGATAAACATCATATCATCAATTCGGATCTAATATCACATCATCTAAACACAAATCGAATTCACAACATAGAATAACATCCATCGCATAACGATTCATCTTCACCATTCAACATTAAACAACAAAAGAATAATAATTAAATTAATTAACATTAAATAAAAAAATAAATTCTCACCTTGCTTGTTTCTAAAATGGAGGTGATTTCGATCAGATCTCGTGTTCGGAGTCACGGTGGTTTTCGGATCTGAAAGATCTAAATTTGAAATTCATGTGTAAATTAGAATTTTGACTTTTAACAACTGACACAGCGACATTTAAAAGCGTCGCAAAATCTGAAATAATTATACCTTAATTTTCAGAATTGTTCAAATCTTCAAATGCGGATTTCGGGAGCTGTAGTCGACGGTTTTACGAACGGTTTGCGGGAGATTGGAGAGCTACGAGAGGGCTATCTTCACCGGGAAGATGGGAGGGTGCGGCTGCAAGGAGGAGGCGCGGAGGGGGTCCGTTCAGCGCGGGTTGGGGGTGCTCGTTCTTCGCCTACGGTCGATGAAAAGGGATGAAACTTGTTGGAGATTAAAGAGAGTGAGAAGAGCTTCAAAAAGTTGTACTACGGCATGATCTAATTCTTAGTGGATTGGGAGAATTTGGGGAATCAGTTTCGGCCATGATGGGTTCTTGCGGCTGGAGGAAAGCGACGGGAGAGGAAGAAGACCCCGATGGATTTTATATTATTATATTAGGGTTATTTAATTATTATTTAATTAGCCAGTTAAAGCCCGTTTTGGTCCGAACTCAGAATTAGGCCTACTTACTGTCGTTCTTAGGGTTTTGACGCCTTCTGAGCGCAATGGGCTATGTCTCGGGCCCCAATTCTGATGTCTGTAGCGTTTTGTATTTAAAATCCTATTAAAAATTAATTAATTAAATATTGACCGTACATGAAAATTCACCGGGGCCACAAATTAACTTCAAAAATTCCCGAAAAATATATTTAGCTATTTCTTGACGCTGCGGACCTAGAAAAAGTAATTTCGTTCAATTCTGAGCTCGTATGAATTTTTAATGTCAAAAATTGTCCGTTTTCAATAAAAAAATCAATTATATTTATATATTAATTCTAAAAATTACCGAAAAATCATTTTTAGCTTTGGTTTAATGATACAAACCCAACAAAATTATTTTCGTCGAATTCTGAGACTGTTTGAAAAATGGTTATTTTTAAGGCGTTTAAATTTTACTAAAATAGTCAAAACACATTTTCCTCTGCCACGCTCACATATTAATTTGAAAAATTATGAAAATTGAAACCTAGCAATAATTTGACATTCCGGTTCCAACAAAAGTGGTTTCGTCGAAAACAGAGGTCGTTTGAAAAATGACTATTTTTAAGGCCAATATATTTAATATTAAAAACACATTTTTAAATAAATAATTTCTGAAACTCGAAATATATAAGTTTTTACTGTTTTTCAATGCAGAAACGTCATTCTGAACTCAATGTCAGTGGTTTCGAGTCCAAATTCCTTCGTATGCAAAAAGTAGCATTTTTGACCTATGCAAATTACCTAGCGACCTTTCTAAATTTTAATTTGGGCATAACTTTTGATTCCCGATATGAAATTTCAATTTTTCGGATTCGTCAAAAAGATATTTTTAAAGAGATTCTAATATTTTTGGTTTCACTAAAATCCGTTAAATTTTGCGTCCTGTACGGTCAGCCAAAGTTCAAGTTTGACTTTTCAAACTACCGCGCTATTTCTAACTCTTTTTATAATTAAAATTAAATTATTCATTCTATCTTCGATTTGAATCAGATTTGTGATCATTATTATTTAAAATAGATTATTTAAATATCAAAACTCATTAAAATCACTTAAAATAAATTTTAAATTGGCCCCAAAAAATCAGGGTTGTTACACTCAAGTCCCATCACACAATGCAACACAAACCGGAGGATAGAGTTTTACCTTATAATGATCAAACATGACTTGATACGTATAAATAATATTTTAATATTAGTGTCTAATCAGTTTTAGAAATTATCTCCAAATAAATGTATCAATCCTAAACGGCATAGTACCCCATCCTAGTATGTAGACGTATATAAGTTTACAATCAAAACCGTAATGTCGTATTGGAGATTTGGTTTCCATCATGAGTTAGGGCTAGGGATCGTCCCCTTCGATTCGAGACACTCTAGCAAACGCCTCAGGATTCCCCGTAGTGAACCCTTAGATCTTCTGGGCCGGTCCACACATAACGCTAGTGGATTGGCAATTCCTGAACACACGCTTCCCGGTTCTTTTGAACCACTAATATGGCCACTAAAAACCTATAAAACCGAGGTACCTCATAATCCAACATCCACATAAGTAAAAATGTCAGGGCTGGTAAGTTGTTGAAACCACTTCTTAGCTAGAAAGAAACGTGTGCACTCCCTACAGTCCTAATCCCGTTTTTGACTCATACCGGGGTGTGAGGCTTGCGAAGTCATGTTATACTCAAAGCTACGCCTAAACAGGCTATGCTTTGATCATCAACCACAAGGCCGACTTTTCAACAAAAGCCTTGATCATTTGCATCTTGGCATGCCACATTGACAGTTCACGCCATGCGATCAATAACTATCCATATATACCCTGTGAGGGTGTTAAGCAAGAGAATAAATTCTCCGCCACCAAACAGATATACATTAGATATAAATCGATTTAATTTTCATGGAATAAACTCCAACGTCAGACACGCATCCATTTACAAGTCCATTATGGGTCTGAATGAAACCGGAGTCACCTTATTCCTTGTCGGTGCTCGCATATCCGGACAATTAACAAGTACGTCCGAACAACTACCACTGTAGCTCTTTCCTGGGAGCAAATCAGTCCAAGGCATCAGTAGTCATCCATTCGATGTTGAAGATCGCCGGTCTTCAATCACCGTCTTCAATGTCTTTGATTTTAAATCGTCGTATAATATTTGAAATGAGTTGAACTCGGTCTTTTCAAATAATTTTCGAATAATTATCATTAAAATCATTCCATATCGTTCATATTTATTTATAACGATTTATCGCTATTTTATTTATTTAAAAATAGTTTAATATGATTAAACAACACTTCGGTCAATGGGCGGCCCTAGCGCTGTTTTTACCAAAATTTGATTTACAAATTTCTCGAAATCTAACTGTTGGATTTTGACGAAATTTATATCGTTGGAAAGATCTTCCGAAAGCGGTCCTAACAGTTCTAGTTTAGGGAAAATCTGACGGTCGGATCTTTCGATATAATCGTTTAAAGTTACGATTACCGAAACGCGAACTACCGCACGCGATTCGTTTAATTTTAATATATATATATATATATAAATTGTTTTGGCGATTTCAACTACTTTCCATCAATCATATCTAAAATGTAACTTTAAAATCTATTCTTTTTATCGCATCTAAATTGATGATAAAAATATAATTTTAATTCTATCATTTTTATTACATATAAAATGACATTAAAATGTAACATTAATTCTATCCTTTTTATCGTATCTAAAATGACGATAAAAATATAACATTAATCTCTATTCTTTTTATCGCATCTAAAATGACGATAGTAATATAACATTAATTTTTATTCTTTTTATCGCATCTAAAATGACGATAAAAATATAATTTTAATTTCTATTCTTTATATCGCATCTAAAATGAATAGAAATTAATTAAATGAATTTTTTATCATTATTTTAGATGCGATAAAAAGAATAGAAATTAAAATTATATTTTTATCGTCATTTTAGATGCGATAAAAAGAATAGAAATTAATGTTATATTTTTATCTTCATTTTAGATACGATAAAAAGAATAGAGATTAATGTTGTATTTTTATCGTCATTTTAGATGCGATAAAAAGGATAGAATTAATGTTACATTTTAATGTCATTTTAGATGTAATAAAAATGATAGAATTAAAATTATATTTTTATCGTCAATTTAGATGCGATAAAAAGAATAGATTTTAAAGTTACATTTTAGATATGATTGATGGAAAGTAGTTGAAATCGTCAAAACGATTTATATTTATATATATATATATAAAAATATAAATTAAAATTAAATGAATCGCGCGCGGCAGTTCGCGTTTCGGCAATCGTGACTTTAAATGATTATACCGAAAGATCCGACCGTCGGATTTTCCCAAAACTAGAACCGTTAGGACTGCTTTGGGAAGATCTTTCCAATGATATAAATTTCGTCAAAATCCAATGTTTAGATTTCGAGAAATTTGTAAATCAAATTTTGGTAAAAACAGCGCCAGGGCCGCCCATTGACCTGAGGCGTCGTTTAATCATATTGGGCTATTTTTAAATAAATAAAAATAGCGATAAATCGCTATAAATAAATATGAACGATATGGAATGATTTTTAATGATAATTATTCGAAAATTATTTGAAAAGACCATTTCAACTCATTTCAAATAATTATACGACGATTTAAAATCGAAGACATTGAAGACGGTGATTGAAGACCGGCGATCTTCAACATCGAATGGATGACTACTAATGCCCTGGACTGATTTGCTCCCAGGAAAGGGTTATAGTGGTAGTTGTCCGGACGTACTTGTTGATTGTCCGGATATGCAAGAACCGACGAGGAATAAGGTGACTCCGGTTTCGTTTAGACCCAGAACGGACTTGTAAATGGATGCATGTCTGACGTTGGAGTTTATTCCATGAAAATTAAATCGATTTCTATCTAATGTATATTCGTTTGGTGGCGGAGAATTTATTCTCTTGCTTAACACCCTCAGATGGTATATATGGATAGTTATTGATCGCATGACGTGAACTGTCAATGTGACACGCCAAGATGCAAATGATCAAGGCTTTTGTTGAAAAGCAGGCCTTGTGGTTGATGATAAAAGCATAGCCTGTTTAGGCGTAGCTTTGAGTATAACGTGACTTCATGAGCCTCACACCCCAGTATGAGTCAAAAACGGGATTAGGACCGCTGGGTAGGGCTGTCAACGGATACTTTCGGATACGGATAGTGCCATATCCGTATCCGCATCCGAAACCATTTTCGGATATCGGATATCCGTATCCGCGGATACGGACGGATATCGGATAATTATCCGCTCCGCCAACAATCGATAAATCAATGAACATAAATGAATTTTTTTAGCTTAATATTAAGCTTTTTCAACTCAATTGATTACTAAAGTGCTAAAAGTAAATAAATATGATGATAATATATAATTTTGAGCAACTAACATGCGTTTAGTAAACTTTTAATTTTGCAAATGAATAAATTAGTCTATTTAATTATGTTAAAATAAACATAATTTAAGCTATAATCGGGGAAAAAAGCGGACGGATAATTTTCGGATGCGGATATGCCTATATCCGCATCCGCATCCGCTTTTCCGGATATCGGATATTTATCCGCTTTTCGGATACGGATGCGGACGGATTTCGGATTTTTCGGGTATCCATTGACAGCCCTACCGCTGGGAGTGCACACGTTTCTTTCTAGCTAAGAAGTGGTGTCAGCGACTTACCAGCCCTGACATTTTTACTTATGTGGATGTTGGATTATGAGGTACCTCGGTTTTATAGGTTGTTAGTGGCCATATTAGAGGTTCAAAAGAATCGGGAAGCATGTGTTCAGGAATTGCCAATCCACTAGCGTTATGTGTGGACCGGCCCTGAAGATCCAAGGGTTCACTACGGGGAATCCTGAGGCATTTGCTACAGTGTCTCGAATTGGAGGCAACGATCCCTAGCCCCGACTCATGATGGAAACCAAATCTCCAAAACGACATTACGGTTTTGATTGTAAACTTATATACGGCGACATAGTAGGATGGGGTACTATGTCGTCTAGGATTGATACCTTTATTTTGAGATAATTTCTAAAACTGATTAGACACTAATAATAATATTAAAATATTATTTTATACGTACCAAGTCATGTTTGATCATTATAAGGTAAAACTCCATCCTCCGGTTTGCGTTGCATTGTGTGATGGGACTTGAGTCTTATAATGATTTCATTTTTCTAAAAAGACATTGCGTTGTTTTGAATAAAAATTGTTTAAATTATGCACTAGCAATCCAATGGAGTAAACCCGTTCCGCGTTAGCAGCGTGGTCCTGTGATTTGCCATATTGTTAGTTAGGAAGGATTTCTCATACCAGTCCCACAACTGACATGAAGTTTATTTCACTTTGCAAACTCGGGTGCCCTCTTTTCTACACGGGCAGCCAAGTGACAGGTTTAGGTGGATACATTCTGGATTGGAGCTTGCTGAAGATAGAAGACGAAGACGTTTTTCTTTTCTCTTTTATTCTGCTTTTGAGACTTTATTTCATCCTTGGTATTTGATGTACGTTATGGAGTTTGAAACTTATTTCCTTTCTATTGAGACCTTTCTTTTTGCTAAATGTATCCTGTATACGCGTACTCTGATGTATTGGATATTATGATGCTGATGACATTTTATTTCCGCTGTAATGATTTATGTGTTACGATATTATCTGAGATCTATTTTTGTTGTAAATATGCCATATTCCAATGATTATCCTTGCTTTCGTTTTATGGAAGTTTGGGTTTATCATCGTATATATATTTAGCACCTACCCTGTTTCTTACATTTTAAGTAAAGCTGGCCAACCGATTGAAGTTGAAAACTTGGTGTGAACCCACCTTTCAGTATAATCAAATGACAATTAGACCCACTTCTATTTTCAATCAAACGTGCCTAGGGAGAGTGTATGCAGACCTACAGCTATGGAAGCTTGTGTGCCAAGTTTCCCCATATATAAAAACGCACGCCATCAGGCTATATCTTCCTCCAGAATTAGTCTCTACCGCGGTTTCAATGAAAAAATAAAAACAAAATCGAAAGCTTTCCCCCATAACAAAATCTAACCCTCTCTCTTATTTATATATTAAAAACTGAAAGGTCTCAATATATACTTGTAAAAAAAAAAGAAGCAAAGCTGCATCTTTATAAGGTGGGGAGAGGTAGCATTGCAACAGTTTCATGTGAGGAGATAACCGTTAGTTAGATGCAGGTTCTTCTGAGTGCTGGGTGTGCGGTGAGTGGATCAGTGAGTGAGTGCGGGAAGGTGGAGCTCTGGTCGAGGCGCTCACGAGTTAGGATATGATCGTCAGGTGGTCGGCAAAGTACATGCGTGGTCAGATCGGGAAGGGGACGTGGACCATGAACAAACAGTAGAAGGAGAAGTATGGGGGCTGAGGGGGAACATTGCGAGGTACTGTGTTTTGGTGCGGGTTTTTATTCGTGACGAGAAGGTGGGTTCTTGCTAAGTAGATGGCGGGGAAATGAGGTCAACTCGAGTTGATGTAGGAGTGGTGGATGGCTTGAGAATGGATGTGCAGTTTTCAAATGCAATATGAGAAGGAACACGAACAGTCAGCTGGGTACGAATTCGTGACATGCCTAATTACGTTTTATTGCGCCTAAGTTTATATCATAGCTGCCTAGCACATTTTGTACACTTGAGTAATTCACAATATTAATATATTCAACGAACAACATTTTAAAGGTAGTTTCTAATGTGGTGGTTTGCTGAAGAATTTTAAATGACTAAACGTTATTTGTTAACATGCCTGATTGGTTTAATTGTGCCGAACCAGTGTACACATATAACATGACCTAAGATTTCGTTAGTAAATATATATATAAATATATATATATATATATGTACGCATGTATGTATGTATGCATATATTAAGTTATTAAACTTATTTCTTTAATAGAATATATATATATATATCGGTCTGGGAATATTCAAATGGGACTAATTATTTTTGTATGACTAATCCGGTTCAAATTAACATAATTAAAGTTTAGTAAATGAATTATTATTAAGTTATTAATAAATTATATTAAATAGTGCATAACTTATTAAATTTATTGCATGGTCATACAGTAACAAAATCGGACCAAACAAGAAGCATGGAATCGTGTCAATAGGCGTAATATTATGGAATTGGAACAGACGGAGTTGACGCAACTAGAAACTCATAAAACGAATTGTTCTAACAATGAATGGAAATCCAAGAAGAGTTCAACTCACTCAGTTTTATTGAAACGACCCGAAAATCGCCCTTGCTGGAAATCGCCGGATACGCTTACTTTGGGCGACAACACATCAGAACAACAACAGTAGACTTTTATTACATTACAATAATGTTACATCAGAGTACAGAATATCAGAGTTCATTGCAATAAAGTTACAACGGAAGATAAATTACAATATTTTAATACAATACAGCGGAAGACTTTCTATGCTCTGGACACGACTTTAAGCTTCAATCCAGAATCCTGCTCGAGATAAGGACCTGTAGACAAACTACTCGACTGCCCATGTGGAAAAGAGGGCACCCGAGTTTTCAAAGGTGGAAACAAACAACGGGTCAGTCATGGGACGACTGGTGTGAGAATTCTTAACTAATTTAACTAATAGTAATAAAGTAAATCCAAGGACCACGCCGCTAACGCGGAACAGGTTTACTCAAATGGATTGTCGTGCATAACTTAAAGTAATAGTTAAACAATGCAATGCTTTTGGAAAAATGGAATCAGCATAAGACTCAGGTCCCATCACACAATGCAACGCACACCAGAGGATAGAGTTTTACCTTATGGTGATTAAACATGCTTGGTACGATAAAAACGAATTTGATATTTTTATTAGTGTATATAACTTTTCAAAAATAGTTCAATCATAATGTATCAATCCTAGGACACATAGATACCATAATACTATGCTTCCATACTAGTAATACAATCAAATCCGTAGGTTTGTATTGGAAGTTTTGATTTCCATCATGAGTCAAGGCTAGGGAGGAGCTCCTTACCGATTCGAGACACTCTAGCTAATGCCTCAGGATCCCCTGCAGTGAACCCTTGGATAGCTGTAGGGCCGATCCACACATATAGCTTCGTGGATTAGTTATTCCTGAACATACGTTTCCCGATCCTATAGGACCTATCATCCGAGGCGCCTCATTCCATTATCCACATAAGTAAAAAGTCAGCCATTTTCAAGCACCGACACCACTTCTAGCTAGAAAGAAATATGCTGCTCTCCCTGTGTTCCCTTCTCCCGTTTTAGACTCAACCGGGTTGTGAGGCTCGCAAAGTCACACTATACACAAAGCTTTGCCTAAACAGGCTTTGCTTTGATCATCAACCACAAGGCCCTGCTTTTCAACAAAAAGCCTTGATCCATGCATCTTAGCATGCCACATTGTCAGACCATACTGTATCGTTGATCATCTACCAATATATATATAATCTCTAAGCTCATACATCTTAGAGAAGGGTGTTAAGCAAAGGATAAATCCTCCGTCACCAAACAGAAATATACAATTAGTAGCGTTCAACAATACAGTATAAATGAATACAATGTCAGGCATACAATCTATTTACAAGTCCGCTCTGGGTCTGAACGAAACAACGTGTCCGTCGATCTCCAAATGCGTTTGGACGATCATAACTAAATATCTTGCCTTGGAAGGCCTATCCCAATTCAAGATACCAGTCATCATCATCCCAACGATGTGAAAACCTTTGGTCTTCAACCACCGCCTTCAACTTCGACTCTTGGTCATCGTGACGATTATTCCGAATGGGTTAAACCCGGTCTTTCTAAGTAACTTGCGTATTTTGTGATTAAAAAGCAAATATTGGAAAATCACACATTACGCCACATTCTGACTCTGGATATTCTTTTAATAAGATATTCTTATTAAAAGGTTCTCATTAATTTTATCAAAGATAAACTTTGAAAATAAAATCTTAAATCTTCCTTAAAAGATTTATTAAAAACTCCAGTTTTGATTTGATATCAAAAATCATTATTACAAGATCATTTATTTTAAGGAATAAATCTTGTCTTAAACAGGTTAAAGTACTAGTGTCCTTTAAACACAGTTCACGATAAATCCACAAATCAATTTCCAAAATATGGAATTCCACAGAAATCAAATCCATACATAATCGATATAAATTTCTGTATCGGACTAATAATGTAAATGGAATAACGGCAAGACCTCTTAAATTCCATATATAATATAGGTCTTCTTTTACAGAAGCCCATCTCGATTATTACCAATCGAATTTCCACTTAATTCCAATTTAATATATTAAATTGGGAAAACTTGACTTTTAGAAAATGCCTTTTTAAATCTATAAAATAGATTTATAAATTTCAAATAATAACTTCAATGTAAATTGGATTAAAGGACAAATGTCATTTGAAAACACTGTCCACGGTAAATCCAACCTACAAATCATTTTATTTCAATCGTGAAATATAATAAGAAATGTTAATGATCTTAAATAAAAGATTTGCTCTTTAAATATTTATTCATTACATTAAAACATATTTTAAAATAATCATTAAGAGTTATTCTTCATATAAAAAGATTTTAAATGTAAAATATTCTCTTTTAAAAGAAAACCTGAATCAGAATGCGGCTCAATCATGTACCATATAATTTGAATTATATGGATTTCACACATCTCATATATATGACAATAAGTGATAAATACTCATCAAATCATCCATTCACATCCAGAGTGCAATTTCCAACTGCGTGAGCATAAAAATGAAATAATCACGCTCATCGCAGCCTGTTGATCAATCGATAGACATACAATTCAATATTGGGATTCGTGTATTTCAAATATCGTCCCATTACCCGTGTGAGGTTTTCAGCCAACAACAGTTCATATAAATATACAGATAAATAATTGGTTAATGGATTTAACCAATTTAAATTCTACTACCAAGTTGATGTTAATAAATCAAATAAGTCATTTATTTCTAATGTCGAGTAAGAATATATTTTGCTCGAATAATTTCTCTATATATTTCTAATGTATGTTTTGACTAATAACATGTTTTTATAATTAGAATTTCAATTCTAATGTAAGTTTGCAAATAAAATGGTTCTCATATTTGCCTATAAATTCAGTCATATGATATACAATTAAAAATGATTATTATTATAGCAACTTATCCTTCTGTTCATTATGCGAATAAAAATGATTATTACCTTTGCATATAAATTTTCAATATACGTTATGCAAATAAAATTGGTTATCATATTTGCATATAGATTCCATCTCAACAAAAAGGTATAAAAGTAATATATACATTTTGTTGACAATTCAATTTCAACAAAATGATTTAAAGAGGTCATTTTCATTTTGTCAACAATTCTAGTTTAACAAAATGAATAAATACAAAATTTCAACTCTTTTATTGCATACTAAATGTCAATAAAAATAATGCCTTTACTTTGTAATAACCCGGAAATTCTGAACCAGTTTAAATTTTTTTATTTTTGCAATTTTAACGAATTTTCTATATTTAAAATAGATTATTTTAAATAATATCGACGAGAAATTTATTTTGAATATATTTATAACGTATATATTATATATGTCGTCGTTAGAATATATATAATTATATATAATTATAAATAGAATTGAAAATGGCGCGGTAGTTCGATAATTCGATTTCAAACTTCAATTGAATGTACCGGGTGCAAAACAATCCAGATTTTAGCGAAACCAAAAACATTAGGATCTAATTGTGAATATCTTTCCAACGAATCTGGAAAATCGAAATTTCATAGCGGGAATCAGAAGATATGTCCAGTTGAAAATTCTGAATAGTCGTATGGAATTCAGGCCCTTAAAAATGGGAATTTTGCAAACGACCTCAGATTTCGACGAAACCACTTTTGTTGGATCCGTGATGTCAAATTATTGCTAGGATTCAAATTTAATAATTTTTTGAATCAATATGTGAGTGTGGCAAAGGAAAACGCGTTTGACCAGTTTCAGTTGATTTTAATCGACTGGAAAATGGCCATTTTTCCAACGGTCTCAGAATTCGACGAAATTAGTTTTGTTAGGACCGTATCGTCAATACGAAGTTAGGAAATATTTTTTTGAAATTTTTCGAGTTCGTATGTGGCCCCGGTAATTTGAAATGTACGTTTAAAATTCAATATAACGATTTAAATGTAAATTCAACGGAAACTGATCGAAACGATCGAATCAACCAACGATATATATCCCATTGTGTTCGGAATAGGGGTAATTAGCTATGGACGACAGGCGGTGGGCCTCGTTTAGAGGTCGTATGTAAAAGTCAACTTTTTGCAAATTAAATAATTAAATAAATTAAAAATTAAAAATTCTCTCTCCGTCCCCTTAATTCTCTCTGGCCCCCCCTCTTTTTCATTTCGTAACAGAGAAAAAAAAGGGCAGAGCCCTGTCGATCGACGCGCCGTCTCTGGCGCGGATCCGCCCCTCCCTCTTGTGCTGCCGCCGCCGCTACTTCACCTTCTTCCTCCCCCGCCCTCGCGATGCACACCGCCTCCCTCTTCTCTTCTTCCTCCTCTTCTATTAAACACCGCGAGCCCCTCTTCCACCTCCCTTCCCCTACCGATCCCTTTCACCGAGCCTCGCACCCCTCCTTGCGCCACCACCTGCTTCCGCACCTCGCACCCCCCACTTCCACTGAAATCAGTAAGTATTTCTATTTTATTTTAAAATCATTGTTTTAAACGTTTATACTTTTTATGAAATAGTAAATTGAAAATTTGATTTTTAATGGTTTGATAAGGTCTAGATTTTTAAATGAACAAAGCATAGATTTTTACTAGTGGAAGGTTAGATTTATTGGTATTTAAAAGATGTGATTTTCATTATATAAAAATATAATTTTTATATAATGTGAAGAATAAAAATTCAATCTTTATATTAGGAGTAGAAATTGAAAAGGCGTAGTCTTTATATGAAGAATAGCGGGGTAAAAATAGAATTTTTATCTATATAACATCGATGTAAAAATAGAATTTTTGTCTATATAACAGCGGTGTAAAAATGTGATTTTTATATATTGAATAGCGAAGTAAAAATTCGATTTTTATATATTGAATAGCGAAGTAAAAATTCGATTTTTATATAATGAATAGCGAAGTAAATATTCGATTTTTATATGTTGAATAGCAAAGTAAAAATTCGATTTTTACATATGTAGTGGCTACGGGCAACGAAAGTGATAAGAGACGAGAACGACGAAGATTCCTACTTAAGAAGTGTCGTGAAGTTGGGATAGCTATCGGTGAGAACTTCTCACTCAAAATTTCTTTTTCTAGTTATATATATATATTAGGATGCAGACGGTGCTTAGTAGCACTCGACACAATCGTCCACAGACCATGGACTTGTTTGTTTGATTGCAAAAAAAAATTAGTTAGATTATTTGATTGAAATTTGAATTGTTTGGTGAAATGAATGGATTTGATTGATGTGTGAATGGCGTGGGCCTTCACTAGACCGGGGATAAGGCTAGGCCTCGTCCCGTTCCTAGTATCGTGCCGTTATGCCGCCGAAATTTTCCAAAATATGTTAGAAAAATAAAAATATCATTTTTATTGTGTAAATGAACTGAATAGGAATTCATGTGTTGAAATAAAATATTTTATCGTTAAAAATATAATTTTTAACGTGAATGTGAATAAATAAATATTTATAAACAAATCGACCGATTTGTTTATATACACTGATTTGACTGATATTGATTGGGTCGATAAATTTTACACATCGCCCAACTGCACAAATAAAAATCTGTGTTTGTTGATTTGAAACCCCACACGGGTGTTGGGATGATATTTGGCATACACTAATCCCAATTATTTAATTGTATGTCGATCGATTGGTCGACAGGCTGTGTAAGCGTTAATTATTTATGTTTGATGCTTATGCAGTTGTGTGGTGCACTTTGGATGATGGTTTATCGTTGCTATTATATACATGTGTTGTATGGAATCCATATAATTAACGTTATATGGTAATTGATTTGGCCTCATTCCAATCGGGAAAATAATGAATATTATAAAAGAAAATTCATGTGTTGAATATAAAAATAATCATGTGTTGAAAATATCCGTGTGATGAGTAAAATATTTTAAATAATAAAATTTACATCTTTATCATATTTAAAATTAGAACTACTTTACGGTAGATACCATAGTTTTATAAAATATTTTACATTACAAAAATAGTCGTGTGTTGAAAGAAATATAGATTCATGTGTTGAATAGAATAAATATTCATTTGTTGAATAGAATAAAGAAGTTTTTGAAAAATATAAAGCCGTGTGGATTAGAGATGCGCTATTTTGACGTGAACGATATTTATATCGATTTTATTCGTTTTACAATGAATATTGAAAAGTGATTTCAAAATCTAATATTTTGAAAATAAATTCAAATTGAATTAGATAAAAATTCAAATTGAAATTTTATTGAATCGATTTGAAATGAATTCGAATCAAATAGAAAATGAATTCGATTCGAATTGAATAGAAAATGAACTCGATTCAAATTGAATAGAAAATGAACTCGATTCGAATTGAATTGAAAACGAATTAGAATTTGAATTGAATAGAAAGTGAATTTGAATTCAAATAAAATAGAAATCAATTCAAATTGAATTAAATTGAAATTGAATTAAAAACGAATTGAAATCGTTTTGAATGAAATTTAAAACAAACTGAAATTGAATTGAAATCAATTTGAAACAAATTCGAATTGAATCAAACAGAAGGTAAATTCGAATTGAATTGAACTGAAACGAATTAGAATTTTAATTGAATTGAAACGAATTTGAATTCGAATTAAATAAAATTGAAATGAATTCGAGTTGAATTGAAATCAAATCGATTTGAAATTGAATATAGTGTTGAAATG
Source organism: Allium sativum (assembly GCA_030737875.1). Classification (NCBI taxonomy): domain Eukaryota; kingdom Viridiplantae; phylum Streptophyta; class Magnoliopsida; order Asparagales; family Amaryllidaceae; genus Allium; species Allium sativum. Next base: position 913,218,976 of record CM060926.1, read on the forward strand.
GTTTTGAAAACGAATTTAAAACGATTTATAAAATACGTTTTATATAGAAATCGACGAAATATATATTATATATATTATATATATAATATAATGGCCTGAATAGAACGCGCCGCGCCGCGGCAGTTCGTGAATTTCGACCATTTATTTCAAACGGACATTACGGGAGATCCGACCGTCGGATTCTCCTAAAACCAGAACCGTTGGGTTCGTATCGAAAAGAGCTTTCCGATGAATATTAGAAATTTGAAATCTAACGGTTGGATTTGGAATTATGTCCAAATCAAATTTAGAAAAGGTCGATGTAAGTGCAGTTCGATGGCCGTTGATGGAAATCGACTGTATGGGCCTTGATAAAATTATTAAAAATATTGATAATTTGTGTAAAGTCATAAGAAACGATTTGGGAAAAATTGAGCTGAAAAATTCCACATTTGAAAGGGTAAAAATAGATTTTTGTCGAAATGAACTAGTTTTGAACTAGAATTAAAATCAATTTATTTTTGAAATAAATAAATTGATTTTGAAAGTGATTTTAAAAATAATCAATATTCCCAATACGTGAATTGGACTGGAGTTGAATCGAAATTATCTTCGGAATATTTTGATGTTGGATTTCGTGACTATACAAATATTGTTATGGGGATTTGAAAGATATATTTTATATCGTTATTTCCAATACGATATTTTTTGGTTTCAGAATTTGATATTGAATATAAGCCGATATATTTTCTATTCAGAGCCTTGTATTTAATTTCAAATGTGATTTGGGTTTATCGTGAATCGTGTTTTAGATGACATTGGTTCTTTACCCCAATTAAAGGCAAGATGTTGATTTTTGAAAGGATTAAAACTAAGTGGAGTTCTAATGAATCTTTAATTAGATTGAAATGTAAAATGATAATTTAAATTATTAAATTTGAAAGGTGATCGAGAATGGAGTACCACCAGTTTTGCTCCAAAGCGATAGTTAAATCTTTAAATAGATTTGAACGTGGGATGGTAATTAATTTTACCGATAACACCGTGGTGTTAGATATGGAGTATTACCAGTTTTTCTCCATGGGATATATAGGTGGAGATTGGGAAATAAAATAAATAATTACTTTGGTGTGGTTCGTTAATCCCGACTAGTTTGAAATGATATCCAAAGGAGGATTAAAGAATAAATTTAGAAGAATTTATCTTGGATAAAATTAATGGGAACCTTTCCCTAAGAATGTGATTTTTTGAATAAAAGAATATTCTGAATTGGAATGAGGCGTTCGTTGTGTTTGTGTAAAATTTGTTTATTATATACGTGGGTTATTCAGAAAGGCCGGGTTATACCCATTCTGAATAACCGATTCGACGAGATGTCGAAGATGTAGACGGTGGTAGAAGACCGGAAGTCTTCACATCGTTTGGGTGATTACTGATGATCTCGATTGGGCTGTACTTCCAAGATGAGGGAAACAGTTGGTGATCGTCCAAACGTACTTGGAGATGGATGGATATGCGAGGAAAGTGCCTCCGGTTTCGTTCAGACCCAGAACGAACTTGTAAATGGATTGTGTGTCTGACATTGGATTTTATTTTGTGTTGATTGATCTCTATTAAATATACATCTGTTTGGCGGCAGAGAATTTATTCTTTTGCTTAACGCCCTTCTCTGAGACGTACGAGCTCAGAGGCTGTATATCGATGGACATCAGTCGCATGGAGTGAATTGCTAGTGTGGCACGCGTAAGTGGCAATTGATCAAGGCTTCTGTTGAAAAGCAAAGTCTTGTGGTTGATGATCAAAGCACGGCCTGTGTGGCATAGCTTTGTGTATAGCGTGAATTCGCGAGCCTCACACCTCGGTATGAGTCAAAAACGGGATACAGACCCAAGGAGTGCACGACGTTTCTTTCTAGCTAGGGTGGTGTCAGTGACCTACCAGCCCTGACATTTACATACTTTTCACCTGTGTGGTTGTTGGATACGAGGCGCCTCGGATATAGGTCTGTAAGGACCGGGAAACGTGTGTTCAGGAATAATTAATCCTCAAAAGTAAGAGAGGACCGGCCTTGGAGGTTCCAAAGGATCAGAGTGGGGTCCTGAGGCATTTTCTAGAGTGTCTCGAACGCGGAGAGGAGATTGCCCCTTGCCTCGGCTCATGACGGAATCCAATTTCTAATATGGGATATTGCGGTTTTAATTGTAGAACTAGTATGGCGACATGATATATGGTACCCATGCCGTCTATGATTGATATTTATGATTGAAATTGTTTTGACACTATACACCTATGATAGTATCAAATGATTTGTTTAAACGTATCAAGCATTATTTGGCTATTATAAGGGAAAACCCTATCCTCCGGCTGGCGTTGCATTGTGTGATGGGACCTGGGTCTTATAATAGCTTCATTTTTTCAAAAAGCATTGCGCTGTTTTGTTATATGCACTAGTATTCTTGGGAGGAAACCCGTTCCGTGTTATACGGCGTGGTCCCTTAAATTACTATCTTTTAAAGCAAAGTTTTAAATAACTGTTTTAGTTCTCACACCAGTCACATGACTGACCTGGAGTTTATTGTTTTAACCTAAACTCTGGGTGCCCCTATTTTCCGCACTGGCAGCTAGTAGTTTTGGTTTTGCAGATTTATATTCACAGGATCCTGATTTACAGCTGGAACGATACTCGGAAAGCTCTGTATCCGTGTCATATTTCTAGTTGTGTATTGTATTATTTTCCACTGCTATGTAATTTATTGTAATCTCTGATATTTATCGAATGTAATTTATTCATTTATACTCTATATATTCTTGTATCTGATGGAATTGTTGTAATAACAATGAAATGTTCTTCCGTCTGCGTTCCGATTTGTCCTGTTCTCAAACGATCAGGGGTTTTCGAACGGTCTTAGTCAGTTTAACGATCGATTTGGATCGATCGAAATTCCTTGCTGTTACAGTTGGTATCAGAGCTTTGGTTTACAGAGCTCAAGAACAAGACACATTAGAACAATACGAAAGAATTCATCAGATATTGGATTAGTAATATCCAATTAGAATGACTCATTAGAGATAGGATTAGTAGTATCCTAAAACGAGTTTGAAGAGTATATTTTTCAAATGAAAACAATTTTGTTTTGAAAATTTAAACCATTTTATACGTATTTGGTTATTTATTTATTTTGAATTTGGACAATCGAGTATATATAGATTTCGCATATACGCGTCATGAACGTATATTCGAAGTTTTAATATACTGGATAGATATAGAATCACATTCTAGACACCCGGGGATAATTTTGATGATGTGGCCACATCATCAGTATTCATGTTCGTATTTCGAAGGTGTGATTTCTATATATTTTCATTAGACTGGTGTGAGAACCAAAACTTATATAGATAAATTTATTTGTTGTGAATTGGCATCAAAAACATGATTTTTGTATATGTATCAAAATTATGAATTTGAAACTCTAATTCACTAATTGATTGATGTTTGTGTTGTTTGTTTATTTGTTTGATAATTTTGAACCATTTATGCCTAATTGAACCAAATATTAAATTGTATTGAAAATTGGTCGCATTTGCTTGCATATACATATACTTACATTGAACAGGTCATAGCAAGGAGGCTAGAGCAGAGAATAAAATTTGTTTGCCCGACAAATAGGTAAATGTTTAATATAATTTACTGTTTTGTTTGGGTGATGATGATTTTATGAGCCTATTGGCAAGCCGCTTGGCTTTTTCTTTTTCTTTTTGAGATCAGAAGGCCTATATGGCAATTTCGGGATTTTCCCGTGGCTCCCGGTGCAGGGGAGGTTACGGCGAAATTTTTCGAAAATTTAGGGTGCTAGCCAAATTTTTGAAAATTTGAAAATTCTTAAAAACTGAAAAGTTGGTGAATGGAAGCCAGATCGAACGTAAAGTTGATTAATCAAACCACTTTCGACTTTGTTCCTTTTCGGGGACGAAAAGTTTTAAGCGGGGGAGATTGTAATAACCCGGAAATTCTGAACCAGTTTAAATTTTTTTATTTTTGCAATTTTAGCGAATTTTCTATATTTAAAATAGATTATTTTAAATAATATCGACGAGAAATTTATTTTTAATATATTTAGAACGTATATATTATATACGTCGTCGTTAGAATATATATAATTATATATAATTATAAATAGAATTGAAAATGGCGCGGTAGTTCGATAATTCGATTTCAAACTTCAATTGAATGTACCGGGTGCAAAACAATCCAGATTTTAGTGAAACCAAAAACATTAGGATCTAATTGTGAATATCTTTCCAACGAATCCGGAAAATCGAAATTTCATTGTGGGAATCAAAAGATATGTCCAGTTGAAAATTCTGAATAGTCGTTATGGAATTCAGGCCCTTAAAAATGGGAATTTTGCAAATGACCTCGGATTTCGACGAAACCACTTTTGTTGGATCCGTGATGTCAAATTATTGCTAGGTTTCAAATTTCATAATTTTTCGAATCAATATGTGAGCGTGGTAAAGGAAAACGCGTTTGACCAGTTTCAGTTGATTTTAATCGACTGGAAAATGGCCATTTTTCCAACGGTCTCAGAATTCGACGAAATTAGTTTTGTTAGGACCGTATCGTCAATACGAAGCTAGGAAATATTTTTCTGAAATTTTTCGAGTCCGTATGTGAACCCGTTAATTTGAAATGTACGTTTAAAATTCAATATAATGATTTAAATGTAAATTAAACGGAAACTGATCAAAACGATCGAATCAGCCAACGATATATATCCCATTGTGTTCAGAATGGGGGTAATTAGCTATGGACGACAGGCGGTGGGCCTCGTTTAGAGGTCGTATGTAAAAGTCAACTTTTTGCAAATTAAATAATTAAATAAATTAAAAATTAAAAATTCTCTCTCCCTCCCCTTAATTCTCTCTGGCCCCCCCTCTTCTTCATTTCGTAACAGAGAAAAAAAAGGGCAGAGCCCTGTCGATCGACGCGCCGCCTCTGGCGCGGATCCGCCCCTCCCTCCTGTGCTGGCGCCGCCGCTGCTTCACCTTCTTCCTCCCCCGCCCTCGCGATGCACACCGCCTCCCTCTTCTCTTCTTCCTCCTCTTCTATTAAACACCGCGAGCCCCTCTTCCACCTCCCTTCCCCTACCGATCCCCTCCACCGAGCCTCGCACCCCTCCTTGCGCCACCACCTACTTCCGCACCTCGCACCCCCCCACTTCCACTGAAATCAGTAAGTATTTCTATTTTATTTTCAAATCATTGTTTTAAACGTTTATACTTTTTATGAAATAGTAAATTGAAAATTTGATTTTTAATGGTTTGATAAGGTCTAGATTTTTAAATGAACAAAGCATAGATTTTTACTAGTGGAAGGTTAGATTTATTGGTATTTAAAAGATGTGATTTTTCATTATATAAAAATATAATTTTTATATAATGTGAAGAATAAAAATTCAATCTTTATATTAGGAGTAGAAATTGAAAAGGCGTAGTCCTTATATGAAGAATAGCGGGGTAAAAATAGAATTTTTATCTATATAACATCGATGTAAAAATAGAATTTTTGTCTATATAACAGCGGTGTAAAAATGCGATTTTTATATATTGAATAGCGAAGTAAAAATTCGATTTTTATATATTGAATAGCGAAGTAAAAATTCGATTTTTATATATTGAATAGCGAAGTAAAAATTCGATTTTTATATGTTGAATAGCAAAGTAAAAATTCGATTTTTACATATGTAGTGGCTACGGGCGACGAAAGTGATAAGAGACGAGAACGACGAAGATTCCTACTTAAGAAGTGTCGTGAAGTTGGGATAGCTATCGGTGAGAACTTCTCACTCAAAATTTCTTTTTCTAGTTATATATATATACTAGGAAGCAGACGGTGCTTAGTAGCACCCGACACAATCGTCCACAGACCATGGACTTGTTTATTTGATTGCAAAAAAAAAATTAGTTAGATTATTTGATTGAAATTTGAATTGTTTGGTTAAATGAATGGATTTGATTGATGTGTGAATGGCGTGGGCCTTCACTAGACCGGGGATAAGGCCAGGCCTCGTCCCGTTTCTAGTATCGTGCCGTTATGCCGCCGAAATTTTCTAAAATATGTTAGAAAAATAAAAATATCATTTTTATTGTGTAAATGAACTGAATAGGAATTCATGTGTTGAAATAAAGTATTTTATCGTTAAAAATATAATTTTTAACGTGAATGTGAATAAATAAATATTTATAAACAAATCGGCCGATTTGTTTATATACACTGATTTGACTGATATTGATTGGGTCGATAAATTTTACACATCGCCCAACTGCACAAATAAAAATCTGTGTTTGTTGATTTGAAACCCCACACGGGTGTTGGGATGATATTTGGCATACACTAATCCCAATTATTTAATTGTATGTCGATCGATTGGTCGACAGGCTGTGTAAGCGTTAATTATTTATGTTTGATGCTTATGTAGTTGTGTGGTGTACTTTGGATGATGGTTTATCGTTGCTATTATATAATGTGTTGTATGGAATCCATATAATTAACGTTATATGGTGATTGATTTGGCCTCATTCCAACCGGGAAAATAATGAATATTATAAAAGAAAATTCATGTGTTGAATATAAAAATAATCATGTGTTGACGATGTTCATGTGTTGAAAATATCCGTGTGTTGAGTAAAATATTTTAAATAATAAAATTTACATCTTTATCATATTTAAAATTAGAACTACTTTACGGTGGAGTCTAATTAAAATCAAACGATAAATACCATAGTTTTATAAAATATTTTACATAACAAAAATAGTCGTGTGCTGAAAGAAATATAGATTCATGTGTTGAATAGAATAAATATTCATTTATTGAATAGAATAAAGAAGTTTTTGAAAAATATAAAGCGTGTGGATTAGAGATGCGCTATTTTGACGTGAACGATATTTATATCGATTTTATTCGTTTTACAATGAATATTGAAAAGTGATTTCAAAATCTAATATTTTGAAATGAAATTCAAATTGAATTAGATAAAAATTCAAATTGAAATTTTATTGAATCAATTTGAAATGAATTCGAATCGAATAGAAAATGAATTCGATTCGAATTGAATAGAAAATGAATTCGATTCGAATTGAATAGAAAATGAACTCGATTCGAATTGAATAGAAAACGAATTAGAATTTGAATTGAATAGAAAGTGAATTCGAATTCAAATAAAATAGAAATGAATTCAAATTGAATTAAATTGAAATTGAATTAAAAACGAATTGAAATCGTTTTGAATGAAATATAAAACGAACTGAAATTGAATTGAAATCAATTTGAAACGAATTCGAATTGAATCAAATAGAAGGTAAATTCGAATTGAATTGAATTGAAATGAATTTGAATTCGAATTAAATAAAATTGAAATGAATTCGAGTTGAATTGAAATCAAATCGATTTGAAATTGAATATAGTGTTGAAATGGTTTTGAAAACGAATTTAAAACGATTTATAAAATACGTTTTAAATAGAAATCGACGAAATATATATTATATATATTATATAATGGCCTGAATAGAACGCGCCGCACCGCGGCAGTTCGTGAATTTCGACCATTTATTTCAAACGGACATTACGGGAGATCCGACCGTCGGATTCTCCTAAAACCAGAACCGTTGGGTTCGTATCGAAAAGAGCTTTCCAATGAATATTAGAAATTTGAAATCTAACAGTTGGATTTGGAATTATGTCCAAATCAAATTTAGAAAAGGTCGCTGTAAGTGCAGTTCGATGGCCGTTGATGGAAATCGACTGTATAGGCCTTGATAAAATTATTAAAAATATTGATAATTTGTGTAAAGTCATAAGAAACGATTTAGGAAAAATTGAGCTGAAAAATTCCACATTTGAAAGGGTAAAAATAGATTTTTGTTGAAATGAACTAGTTTTGAACTAGAATTAAAATCAATTTATTTTTGAAATAAATAAATTGAATTTGAAAGTGATTTTAAAAATAATCAATATTCCCAATACGTGAATTGGACTGGAGTTGAATCGAAATTATCTTCGAAATATTTTGATGTTGGATTTCGTGACTATACAAATATTGTTATGGGGATTTGAAAGATATATTTTATATCGTTATTTCCAATACGATATTTGTTGGTTTCAGAATTTGATATTGAATATAAGCCGATATATTTTCTATTCAGAGCCTTGTATTTAATATCAAACTGTTTTAGATGACATTGGTTCTTTACCCCAGTTAAAGGCAAGATGTTGATTTTTGAAAGGATTAAAACTAAGTGGAGTTCTAATGAATATTTAATTAGATTGAAATGTAAAATGATAATTTAAATTATCAAATTTGAAAGGTGATCGAGAATGGAGTACCACCAGTTTTGCTCCAAAGCATAGTTAAATCTTTAAATAGATTTGAACGTGGGATGATAATTAATTTTACCGATAACACAGTGGTGTTAGATATGGAGTATTACCAGTTTTTCTCCATGGCATATATAGGTTGGGATTGGGAAATACAATAAATAATTACTTCGGTGTGGTTCGTTAATTCCGACTAGTTTGAAATGATATCCAAAGGAGGATTAAAGAATAAATTTAGAAGAATTTATCTTGGATAAAATTAATGGGAACCTTTCCCTAAGAATGTGATTTTGTGAATAAAAGAATATTCTGAATTGGAATGAGGCGTTCGTTGTGTTTGTGTAACATTTGTTTATTATATACGTGGGTTATTCAGAAAGGCCGGGTTATACCCATTCTGAATAACCGATTCGACGAGATGTCGAAGATGAAGACAGTGGTTGAAGTCCGGAAGTCTTCACACCGTTTGGGTGGTTACTGATGATCTCGATTGGGCTGTACACCCAAGATGAGGCAAACAGTTGGTGATCGTCCAGACGTACTTGGAGATGGATGGATGAAACACCCCACCTCCGTTAGGGTCACTCTCAAAGGGAATGCCCTAATTTTGGTGGAGGTTTATAAGTACAAGTCACAGATATACAAGACAGATATAAGAACACATATTTGTAAACAGCGGAAGAACAACAAACTTTATTTCATCAAGTCAAATACGTGTTACAACAACATCCTTCCCAAAAACATAACATAATACTTTCACAATCTGTCTTGAGTACATTATTTTTAAAGAAGCATAAATAAAACATAGGTAAACTGCAAAAGCCCCATAGTGGATTGTCCAAAGCCATAGTTCAAAACAGGAAAGTCTAAGCAATACATTTCTCTTCTTCAAGCTGGATGTTGAGTTAGGTCAAGCTGCTGTGTTCCCTCCCTGAGGACCTGGGGGGGGGGGGGGGGAAACGGAAGAAAGAAGACGAAAGAAAAATAGAGTCAGACATAAAGCCTGAGTAAGTCTAGTACTACTTTGTCTATGAATAAAGAACTGGGTATGATAAGTAAACAGGAAGTGGGCAACATTATAAACTTGGTTAAGTTATCTAGGTTCGAATATACTATCGTACCCCATGTTAATCTCTGAACCCATATAAACTAGTTCCCAATTTGCATCCCATAATCAGGGTGATGTGATCCATTCCATGATGATCGGCTCCTACTCGCATAGTTACATGTGTCTTACGGCCCCCGATGTCTGTAGTTACCTATGCTGGTCCCACCATGGGGTGTATCAAGTCCCATAGTGGCAACCCGACACAACCTTAGAGTGCAAAGGTATGCTACTGGTGTCCAGTGCTTTATTTTTCTGCGCCGGAGTGCGTGCACGCCCGCACACCGTTAGAACCTACACTGCTACACCACCGCCGTCGATTTGACCTCTTACAATCAGCCCAGTAATCGTGCCCCACCCTGCCTAGTTTCAGGGTATCCTGATACACCTTTTATGGTTACTGCTGAAAAGGGTCCCCCGTTACTAGGTTTTCTATCTCTAGCCAACATGCTAAGTTGGTTAAGTGTTTCCTAACCTAACCCCACCAGTCCGTTTAGTTTAGCATGTTCCATTTTGATTAAGTCTTTAGTTCACTTAATCCTAACAATCCTGACTCAGCCTCAATTGTCTTATTAAGGCCCTGACCTCTCACATTAGACAGGTATTGTTGTGGCTGCCTGTTGCCGGTTGGTTCCGGGCAGTCTTACGCCACAACTCAGTCTAACCTCGGGTCCTTGCTGGGCTCCATGTTTAACCTCCCACATTGGATAGGTATTGTTGTGACTACTGGACAGCCGGGCGGTTCCGGGCAGGTTTACATCACAACTCAATCCAACCTCGGGTTAAACACATCGTCTTTTCTACATTTACATATTTTGTCATTCTTCTTTGTTTCTCATATGTAAATATTTGCGGCCCATTATTAAGTTAATGGTGTAAAGATTACACCAATCACGGGCCCAACCCATACTTGAATTTGGGCCCTTCTATTTTATATTTTCATTCATTAATTCATTTTAACCCAACGTTGTTTTCCCCCGTTTTACACGTCCGTTCATACATATTGGGCTTAGCCTTTTAAAGCCCAATTTAGCCATGCGAAAGGGGAGGCTTATGGCGTATACACAAAGAGGGGAAAGTGAGCGCATGAACTTGCATATGACGTTGGAAAATACATAATAGAAATTGGTGTACTTGCATAGTGGTGACATGTATTTTGGTCATACAACATAGGTGACATAAATCAAGGCATGTAAACTTGCATAGGTTTAACTACAACATGAACCTATATTCTTATTTAGGCATAATGTCAAACATAAGCATGGCCTAAATACTTCTAGCATAAACATGGCATATTGTCAAACATAAGCATGGCATAAAATACTTCTAGCATGAACATAGCATAATTCAACTTAATCATGATTTAAGCCTAATCACATAACGATGGTATAAACATACTTATGCATAAATATTCCTAATCATGGTGTTTTGCTTTAAACTTGCAAAAAGGGGATTTTTGAGTCTAATCTAACCATGTCTCACATATGTCATCATATAATTTTTTTAAACAAGATAGACTTAATCACGGGTTTCAATTATGCCAAATATCTTTCCTAGCCATATTCATAAGTTTGCAAAAGCATGACTAATACATGGATTATGGTGTCAAAATTCCACATAGTTTCATATGAACTATAATAACCAAACTTGTTTCAATTACTTGCAAAATGATTTATGCACAAAAACATACATCATAATGGCATAATAACAAAGCCCCAAACTTGCATGAATTTCAATTAACTACATACATGTAGCCTCAACATAGATTACACAATTTGCGCAATATTCCAAACGTATATTTGCATAGAACTACCGCATGTAGTTCTTTATAATGAATAACATAATTTTGCACAAACATGAATTACTTCCATTGCCACAATTGAAGCATACACATCAACACAGTTGTTTATTATACCAAAGTAATACTCTACTTACAATGGTTGCGGCGAATTCTCTAATTAAGAGACACGATTCCTTTGTTGAATTGATTAGCTTTAGGTTGCTTTGAATTGCTTTAGGCCTTAGAACTTTCTCCCTAATCCTCTCTTTAGTTGGCGGCTATTCTTTGTCGTTCCTCAGCAACATGGCGGCTATAATCTTATTTTGAATGAATAGATTAGGGTTTAGTCTAGGGTTGTTTATATAGAGGTTAGGAATTGATTAGGACCCTTGATGTTGCTAGGTTAGATCATAGCCATTCATTAGGAAGGGAGACCAATAAAAACCCGCCACCTAGCCCTAATGACAAAGCAGACCACTGAAGTTCGACCAAACACAGACCTGGCCAGCCAGGTTGACTGGGCTCGACCAGGTCGACATCCCTGTCGACAGGGCTGTCGACAGCCCTGTCGACATGGGGAGCCCAGGTCGACAGCCCAGTCGACCTGGGTGGCTAGGCGGGTGTTTTATCCGCCTGGCCCATTGGGCCCCTTTTTAATTATTATTTTATTCTGTTTGAATTTTAAATTTAATTCAAAACTTCCGAAGGCCATATCTTCTTCATACGGACTCCGTTTTTCGAAAACTCGGACTCTATTTCGCGTATTTTTCCGAGGCGAACGCAATGGCGTATCCCGTTTCCCTTAGTTCTTTGATTTGAATTTGATTATACTTTAATTTATGAATTTCACAGTTATCGAATTTTCGGGGTGTTACATTCTCCCCCACTTAAAAGGATTTCGTCCCCGAAATCTTCAAGTTAGGAGGAATGTAAATCCTAACATCCAATCATCCATCTACTCATCCATCAAACACGAGCATCCATTGTCCTTAAAAGACTTCTAATGCTTCATGATCATATGCAAAGTGTGTGTGTACATGTACTTATCTAATGCAAAATCAGGCGGTCTACTGATTCAGTTGACCTCCTTAATGCGAATTATGTAAGTGCCATGCATCCATTATGTATGCAAAATTTTCCTATTCTTGATTCTACATGAGTGCACAACCATTCAATACAAATGCAACATCCACATGACAACACATTATAGTTCAACCACATACGAATACAAACATATATGCATATGCAATATGAAGTGACTGAGCCGATCTAAAACCTAGATTGTGTGTGTATATGCAACCACGAGCAACCACTAGCAATCACTTGCAACCACTTGCAACCATCATACATAACATGTTTCAACTACATGTTTTCATCCAAAGGTTTTCTACCTAAAAGATACGGTCGAGGGAATATACCTAAAAAGATAGATGGATAAAAGCGCAACTTAAGGAAAAGAAAGATCAAGGATGTACCCTCGAACAGAAAAGGGTAGGCAGTACGGATTCTAGCTTCAGTTTCCCAAGTCGCGTCTCCCTCGGCGTCGCTCCACTGAACTTTGACGAGCTTGACTTCGCGGTTGCGTAGCTTCTTCACTTCCGTTCCTAATATGCGGGTTGGAACTCTCCTTATGGTTGCTTCGCGCTCCACTTCGGCCTCTTCGAGGATGTTTGGCTCTACCACTTCAGCTGACTCATGCAGACATTTTCGGAGATGTGAAACGTGAAAAACGTTGTGGACTCCAGCCAACTTCTCGGGTAGCTCTAATCTATAGGCCATTTTCCCAATTTTCTCGATAATAGGGAATGGCCCTACGAATCTTGGCGCTAGCTTTCCTGTGGTTCCAAAACGAACAACGTTCCTTAGCGGTGATACCTTGAGAAAAACTCTGTCTCCAACTTCAAATTCAAGGTCGGTCCTCCTCTTGTCGGCATAGGACTTTTGTCTGTCTTGGGCCGTCTTCATCCTTCTTCGTATTAAGTCCACTTTCTCTGAAGTCTCTCGGATCATATCTGGTCCAAGTATAAGCTTATCAGTAGACTCCCACCAACAAGTGGGCGATCGGCACGGTCTTCCATATAAAGCTTCGAAGGGCGCCATTCCTATGGTTGCTTGATAGCTGTTGTTGTAGGCAAATTCCACCAAAGGAAGGTGGTCTTCCCATGTCCCTCCGAAGTCAAGGACGCACAGTCTTAAGAGGTCTTCCAAAACTCTGTTCACTCTCTCTGTTTGGCCGTCGGTTTGGGGATGATAGGCCGTGCTCAAGCATAACTGCGTTCCTACTGCTTCTTGCAGACTCCGCCAAAACTCGCTGGTGAAGATGGGGTCTCGGTCACTAACGATGCTAGATGGTACTCCATGGAGTCGCACAATTTCCTTGAGGTAAAGTGATGCTAGGGATGAGGCAGTTCTCTTACTTTTGACAGGTAAAAAGTGAGCGCTTTTAGTAAGCCTATCCACTATTACCCAAATACTAGTGTTGCCTCTCCTAGACCTAGGCAGCCCATCGATGAAGTCCATTGAGATGCTATCCCACTTCCACTGCGGGACCTCCAGTGGATGTAGCAGTCCGCCAGGCTTTTTCTGTTCCGCCTTAACCCGTTGGCACACCATACACTTAGAAACGAATTCTGCCACGTCCTTTTTCATGCCGTTCCAGAAGAAAGTCCTTTTTATGTCTTTGTACATTTTATCTCCGCCTGGGTGTATCGTCATCTTGGAGTGATGTGCTTCCTCGAGAACCTTCTTAATTAAATCGTTTGTCTGTGGGACGCATAGTCTTCCATCTCGCCTTAGTACACCCTTATCGTCAATGGAGTATCTGTTGAGGTGACTTGAAGTCTCACCCCTAATTAGCCTATCAATTATTTCCACAAGCTGAGGGTCTTCGCGTTGTGCTGTCCCTACTGAATCCACTAAAGTTGGGCGCACTTCGAGAGATGCAAGCAAGCCCGGTACGAAATCGGAGGAGGGCCTAAAGTCGAAACTGGCTATAAACTCTAGGCTTTGTCTTTCAACAAACAACGGGCTTAGGGTCAATTTCTTTCGGCTCAACGCGTCTGCCACTACGTTGCCTTTGCCCGGAGTGTAGGAGATTTCGAAATCGTACGAGGCAAGAAACTCCATCCATCTTTGTTGCCTCAAGTTAAGATCTTTCTGCGAGAAAAGATATTTCAACGATTTATGGTCAGTGTAAAGTTCGAACTTCTCACCTAGGAGATAGTGTCGCCAAGACTTGAGTGCAAAGACGATGGCGGCTAGCTCTAGATCGTGGGTTGGGTAGTTCTTTTCGTGCACCTTCAATTGCCTCCCGCCATAAGCTACTACCCTTCCTTCTTGCATTAAGACGGCGCCTAGCCCTGTCCCACATGCATCCGTATAAACAGTGAACATCTTGCTCCCATCTGGCAGTGTCAAAACTGGGGCTGTTGTGAGAGCCCTCTTCAGTCGTTGGAAAGCAAATTCGCAATCCAAATCCCAATTGAATACTAGATTCTTCTTAGTCAATTTCGTGAGCGGAGCTGAGATTTTCGCAAAATCCCTTATAAACTTTCGATAGAAACCTGCTAGTCCTAGAAAGCTTCGGACCTCAGTTGCATTCCTTGGTGTCTTCCAATCTTGTACCGCCACTACCTTAGCAGGGTCCACCGCTAACCCTTGTTTGGATACTATGTGCCCTAGGAACCTCACCTCTTCTCTCCAAAAGTGGCATTTGGAGAACTTGGCTTTTAGTTGATGGACTCGCAAAGTTTCCATGATTGCCCTTAAGTGCTGAGCATGTTCCTCTTCATTCTTTGAGAAGATAAGGATATCATCTACGAAGACCACTACGAATTTGTTGAGGAAATCTCTAAATACCCTACTCATCAGGTCCACGAAGTACGCAGGTGCATTTGTCAAGCCGAAAGGCATGACAAGCCATTCAAAGAAGCCGTCTGGGGTTCTGAACGTCGTTTTATCGATGCTATCTTCAGCCACCCTTAGCTGATGAAAACCGGTTGCTAAATCGAGTTGGGAGAAAACAGACGCTCCTACAAGCTGGTCAAATAAATCGTCAATTCTAGGGAGAGGGTGCCTATTCTTTTTCGTTAGCTTGTTGAGCTCCCTATAGTCAACACACAGACGGAGTGAACCATCCGCCTTTGTAGCGAACACCACTGGAGCGCCCCATTCTGAAATGCTCCTCCTAATGAACCCCTTTTCTAGAAGCTCTTTAATCTGTTTACTGAGCTCTTTCCTTTCTCGTGGAGTCATATGTCTAACGGGCAATGCAACGGGCTTTGCATTATCTACAAGATATATGCGAAAGTCTATTTCCCGCTTCGGAGGCAAGCCCTTCACCTCTTCAAAGACATCCGGATATTCCCGGACCACTCTAACTGATTTCAAATTTTCAACGGAGGCATCTAGCGATTCAAGATAACTAAGCATAACCGCATACGAGGGATTACAAGAAATTTCCAAAGTATTACCGAGCTGGGTTAGGAGCCTAACAACCCTTTTCTCACAATCAAGGATGGCCCCATTACTGGATAGCCAATCCATACCCAAAATCAAACCATACCCCGAAAAGCCCAAAACAAAGGCACTACATTGAAATTCAACACTTAGGATAGAAATTTTCAAATCCAAACAGATCATAGACAAATGAGCTGGGCCCCCAATTGGGTTTGAAACAATTAAGGGGTCCTCTACCATACTAGTTTTTAGGTGCAGAGATTCTACTAAAGCAGACGAGATAAAGGAGTGTGATGCGCCAGAATCAAACAAAGTGCGAACGGGGTGATCATAAAGATAAACTACACTTTCTACAGAAGTATTTATACCTCGCTGTTGCAATGGTGGCGCTTCTAGCACGTGAACCTGTGCCCCTGGGGTGGATCCAGTGCCCTGCCCCTGTCCTCGTTTCCTTGGGCAGTCCTTAGCCCTGTGGCCTGTTTGACCGCACGAAAAGCACCCACCATTCTCCTTAGCCTTCTTCTTCCGGCAGTCCTTTACTAAGTGCCCCACTTTGCCACAGAAATTACACTTCCTCTTCTCTTTGTTGCCCTTTCCGCCCTTCTTGAAGTCTGTCTTCTTAGGCTGCAAACCCTCTTTCTTCCCTTGAGAGCTTTCTGCCTTGGTCTCCTTCTTGCCCTTGTCCTCTTCGTTCAGCAATGCCATTTGCACCAATCTTTCATACGTGGCTCCCATGGGTATATGGGTCATGGCCAAACTATGTAATGGCTCATTTAACCCCTTGACGAAACGGAGAGCCTTCTTGTGCGGGGTATTGACCAGGTCAAGCCCAAACCTAGCCAGCTCATCGAACTGATTCACATACTCTCTGACAGTCTTGTCTCCTTGCTTAAGAAATAAGAATTTTTCCAACTGCAAACTTCTTTCTGCATCTGAGAGAAACTTAGTCTCAAACCTTTCCCTAAAGTCCTCCCATGTATCCACTGGTCTTTCAGCATTGGTGACTTCCCACCAGTAGGAAGCCTCACCCTTCAATAGCCACACTGCTAACTGTACTTTTTGTCTATCTTCTACCTCAAAGATGATGAATAGGTCTTCGGTTTCTTTTAGCCAATTCCTAGCTGCTACGAAGGACTCAGTTCCATGGAAATCCCTTCCTCCCATAGCTTTAAAATCTTTACATATCTTAGCGAACGTGTTTCCCCGTGGAGGAGGTGGAGGAAAAGGTGCTGCTGCGGCTGGATGATTCCCTTCCGCTGGAGGAGGAGGAACGGTAGGACCTGGCTGAGTGGCCCTTGCTTCTAAGAAACGTCTAAACCAACCAGGTATGGGCACCCCTTCAGGCAAGTTAAGTTCTTGGGACATGCTGAAACAAAAAGGATAGATTCAAAACGAAGGATAAGAGATAATACCTATGGCTTTGGGGAGTGGACTTTGCCTTTTTAAAATAAAACAATATTTTTCTTTTAAAAATGCTTCTTTAAATTTCCTTTTTGAAAATAATTTTTCAAAACTTTTTATCTTATCTGGTAAACCTATGCTCTGATACCAAGTGAAACACCCCACCTCCGTTAGGGTCACTCTCAAAGGGAATGCCCTAATTTTGGTGGAGGTTTATAAGTACAAGTCACAGATATACAAGACAGATATAAGAACACATATTTGTAAACAGCGGAAGAACAACAAACTTTATTTCATCAAGTCAAATACGTGTTACAACAACATCCTTCCCAAAAACATAACATAAAACTTTCACAATCTGTCTTGAGTACATTATTTTTAAAGAAGCATAAATAAAACATAGGTAAACTGCAAAAGCCCCATAGTGGATTGTCCAAAGCCATAGTTCAAAACAGGAAAGTCCAAGCAATACATTTCTCTTCTTCAAGCTGGATGTTGAGTTAGGTCAAGCTGCTGTGTTCCCTCCCTGAGGACCTGGGGGGGGGGGGGAAACGGAAGAAAGAAGACGAAAGAAAAATAGAGTCAGACATAAAGCCTGAGTAAGTCTAGTACTACTTTGTCTATGAATAAAGAACTGGGTATGATAAGTAAACAGGAAGTGGGCAACATTATAAACTTGGTTAAGTTATCTAGGTTCGAATATACTATCGTACCCCATGTTAATCTCTGAACCCATATAAACTAGTTCCCAATTTGCATCCCATAATCAGGGTGATGTGATCCATTCCATGATGATCGGCTCCTACTCGCATAGTTACATGTGTCTTACGGCCCCCGATGTCTGTAGTTACCTATGCTGGTCCCACCATGGGGTGTATCAAGTCCCATAGTGGCAACCCGACACAACCTTAGAGTGCAAAGGTATGCTACTGGTGTCCAGTGCTTTATTTTTCTGCGCCGGAGTGCGTGCACGCCCGCACACCGTTAGAACCTACACTGCTACACCACCGCCGTCGATTTGACCTCTTACAATCAGCCCAGTAATCGTGCCCCACCCTGCCTAGTTTCAGGGTATCCTGATACACCTTTTAGGGTTACTGCTGAAAAGGGTCCCCCGTTACTAGGTTTTCTATCTCTAGCCAACATGCTAAGTTGGTTAAGTGTAACCTAACCCCACCAGTCCGTTTAGTTTAGCATGTTCCATTTTGATTAAGTCTTTAGTTCACTTAATCCTAACAATCCTGACTCAGCCTCAATTGTCTTATTAAGGCCCTGACCTCTCACATTAGACAGGTATTGTTGTGGCTGCCTGTTGCCGGTTGGTTCCGGGCAGTCTTACGCCACAACTCAGTCTAACCTCGGGTCCTTGCTGGGCTCCATGTTTAACCTCCCACATTGGATAGGTATTGTTGTGACTACTGGACAGCCGGGCGGTTCCGGGCAGGTTTACATCACAACTCAATCCAACCTCGGGTTAAACACATTGTCTTTTCTACATTTACATATTTTGTCATTCTTCTTTGTTTCTCATATGTAAATATTTGCGGCCCATTATTAAGTTAATGGTGTAAAGATTACACCAATCACGGGCCCAACCCATACTTGAATTTGGGCCCTTCTATTTTATATTTTCATTCATTAATTCATTTTAACCCAACGTTGTTTTCCCCCGTTTTACACGTCCGTTCATACATATTGGGCTTAGCCTTTTAAAGCCCAATTTAGCCATGCGAAAGGGGAGGCTTATGGCGTATACACAAAGAGGGGAAAGTGAGCGCATGAACTTGCATATGACGTTGGAAAATACATAATAGAAATTGGTGTACTTGCATAGTGGTGACATGTATTTTGGTCATACAACATAGGTGACATAAATCAAGGCATGTAAACTTGCATAGGTTTAACTACAACATGAACCTATATTCTTATTTAGGCATAATGTCAAACATAAGCATGGCCTAAATACTTCTAGCATAAACATGGCATATTGTCAAACATAAGCATGGCATAAAATACTTCTAGCATGAACATAGCATAATTCAACTTAATCATGATTTAAGCCTAATCACATAACGATGGTATAAACATACTTATGCATAAATATTCCTAATCATGGTGTTTTGCTTTAAACTTGCAAAAAGGGGATTTTTGAGTCTAATCTAACCATGTCTCACATATGTCATCATATAATTTTTTTAAACAAGATAGACTTAATCACGGGTTTCAATTATGCCAAATATCTTTCCTAGCCATATTCATAAGTTTGCAAAAGCATGACTAATACATGGATTATGGTGTCAAAATTCCACATAGTTTCATATGAACTATAATAACCAAACTTGTTTCAATTACTTGCAAAATGATTTATGCACAAAAACATACATCATAATGGCATAATAACAAAGCCCCAAACTTGCATGAATTTCAATTAACTACATACATGTAGCCTCAACATAGATTACACAATTTGCGCAATATTCCAAACGTATATTTGCATAGAACTACCGCATGTAGTTCTTTATAATGAATAACATAATTTTGCACAAACATGAATTACTTCCATTGCCACAATTCAAGCATACACATCAACACAGTTGTTTATTATACCAAAGTAATACTCTACTTACAATGGTTGCGGCGAATTCTCTAATTAAGAGACACGATTCCTTTGTTGAATTGATTAGCTTTAGGTTGCTTTGAATTGCTTTAGGCCTTAGAACTTTCTCCCTAATCCTCTCTTTAGTTGGCGGCTATTCTTTGTCGTTCCTCAGCAACATGGCGGCTATAATCTTATTTTGAATGAATAGATTAGGGTTTAGTCTAGGGTTGTTTATATAGAGGTTAGGAATTGATTAGGACCCTTGATGTTGCTAGGTTAGATCATAGCCATTCATTAGGAAGGGAGACCAATAAAAACCCGCCACCTAGCCCTAATGACAAAGCAGACCACTGAAGTTCGACCAAACACAGACCTGGCCAGCCAGGTTGACTGGGCTCGACCAGGTCGACATCCCTGTCGACAGGGCTGTCGACAGCCCTGTCGACATGGGGAGCCCAGGTCGACAGCCCAGTCGACCTGGGTGGCTAGGCGGGTGTTTTATCCGCCTGGCCCATTGGGCCCCTTTTTAATTATTATTTTATTCTGTTTGAATTTTAAATTTAATTCAAAACTTCCGAAGGCCATATCTTCTTCATACGGACTCCGTTTTTCGAAAACTCGGACTCTATTTCGCGTATTTTTCCGAGACGAACGCAATGGCGTATCCCGTTTCCCTTAGTTCTTTGATTTGAATTTGATTATACTTTAATTTATGAATTTCACAGTTATCGAATTTTCGGGGTGTTACATTCTCCCCCACTTAAAAGGATTTCGTCCCCGAAATCTTCAAGTTAGGAGGAATGTAAATCCTAACATCCAATCATCCATCTACTCATCCATCAAACACGAGCATCCATTGTCCTTAAAAGACTTCTAATGCTTCATGATCATATGCAAAGTGTGTGTGTACATGTACTTATCTAATGCAAAATCAGGCGGTCTACTGATTCAGTTGACCTCCTTAATGCGAATTATGTAAGTGCCATGCATCCATTATGTATGCAAAATTTTCCTATTCTTGATTCTACATGAGTGCACAACCATTCAATACAAATGCAACATCCACATGACAACACATTATAGTTCAACCACATACGAATACAAACATATATGCATATGCAATATGAAGTGACTGAGCCGATCTAAAACCTAGATTGTGTGTGTATATGCAACCACGAGCAACCACTAGCAATCACTTGCAACCACTTGCAACCATCATACATAACATGTTTCAACTACATGTTTTCATCCAAAGGTTTTCTACCTAAAAGATACGGTCGAGGGAATATACCTAAAAAGATAGATGGATAAAAGCGCAACTTAAGGAAAAGAAAGATCAAGGATGTACCCTCGAACAGAAAAGGGTAGGCAGTACGGATTCTAGCTTCAGTTTCCCAAGTCGCGTCTCCCTCGGCGTCGCTCCACTGAACTTTGACGAGCTTGACTTCGCGGTTGCGTAGCTTCTTCACTTCCGTTCCTAATATGCGGGTTGGAACTCTCCTTATGGTTGCTTCGCGCTCCACTTCGGCCTCTTCGAGGATGTTTGGCTCTACCACTTCAGCTGACTCATGCAGACATTTTCGGAGATGTGAAACGTGAAAAACGTTGTGGACTCCAGCCAACTTCTCGGGTAGCTCTAATCTATAGGCCATTTTCCCAATTTTCTCGATAATAGGGAATGGCCCTACGAATCTTGGCGCTAGCTTTCCTGTGGTTCCAAAACGAACAACGTTCCTTAGCGGTGATACCTTGAGAAAAACTCTGTCTCCAACTTCAAATTCAAGGTCGGTCCTCCTCTTGTCGGCATAGGACTTTTGTCTGTCTTGGGCCGTCTTCATCCTTCTTCGTATTAAGTCCACTTTCTCTGAAGTCTCTCGGATCATATCTGGTCCAAGTATAAGCTTATCAGTAGACTCCCACCAACAAGTGGGCGATCGGCACGGTCTTCCATATAAAGCTTCGAAGGGCGCCATTCCTATGGTTGCTTGATAGCTGTTGTTGTAGGCAAATTCCACCAAAGGAAGGTGGTCTTCCCATGTCCCTCCGAAGTCAAGGACGCACAGTCTTAAGAGGTCTTCCAAAACTCTGTTCACTCTCTCTGTTTGGCCGTCGGTTTGGGGATGATAGGCCGTGCTCAAGCATAACTGCGTTCCTACTGCTTCTTGCAGACTCCGCCAAAACTCGCTGGTGAAGATGGGGTCTCGGTCACTAACGATGCTAGATGGTACTCCATGGAGTCGCACAATTTCCTTGAGGTAAAGTGATGCTAGGGATGAGGCAGTTCTCTTACTTTTGACAGGTAAAAAGTGAGCGCTTTTAGTAAGCCTATCCACTATTACCCAAATACTAGTGTTGCCTCTCCTAGACCTAGGCAGCCCATCGATGAAGTTTTAAATAACTGTTTTAGTTCTCACACCAGTCACATGACTGACCTGGAGTTTATTATTTAACCTAAACTCTGGGTGCCCCTATTTTCTGCACGGGCAGCTAGTAGTTTTGGTTTTGCAGATTTATATTCACAGGATCCTGATTTACAGCTGGAACGATACTCGGAAAGCTCTGTATCCGTGTATTATTTCTAGTTGTGTATTGTATTATTTTCCACTGCTATGTAATTTATTGTAATCTCTGATATTTATTGAATGTAATTTATTCATTTATACTCTGTATATTCTTGTATCTGATGGAATTGTTGTAATAACAATGAAATGTTCTTCCGTCTGCGTTCCGGTTTGTCCTGTTCTCGAACGATCAGGGGTTTTCGAACGGTTTTAGTCGGTTTAACGATCGATTTGGATCGAGCGAAATTCCTTGTCGTTACATACTTCTTCTTTTTCCATTTCATTTTAAATGACAATATAAATGACATCTTTCTATTTACACTCTTTTATTGTATTCAAAATTCCAATATAAAAAAAAAATTAAATCTATCTTTTTATTGCATAGAAAATGACAATAAAATGATACCCTTTTTATCTTCACTTTCATTGTAAATATAATGACAAAAAAAAATGTTGCCCCTTTTTATCTATTCTTTTATTTACATTTAGGATGTAAAGAAAAATATAACTTTTTATCCTAAGTATTTATTTACATTTAAATGTAAATAGACATAAAACTCTGTAATCCTTGTTCTATTTGCATTAAGAAAATGCAAATGAAGATGCCATTTTTCACTGAATGTAAAACGACTATAAAAATGTGGTTTTTACAAATCTATCCATTTTATTGAATATAAAGTAACAACAAAAGTATTACCCTTTTTAATCTATATTTTTATTGGATATAAAATAACAAATAAAATGTTAGCTTTTAAATCCAACTTTATTGCGACTAATTGAAAATAAAAGAAAATTTCTTTCATTCTAATTCAAATCTTTCAGTGAAATCTGAACTACATAAAAATAAAATTTTAACGTATCAACTCTTTTTTTATTTAATTTAAACTGGACAATGAAAGTATAACTTTTCATGTCCTGTTCCTGTTGAAAAACAATATCTCATTAAAATGTAAATTTTAATATCCAATATTTTTAAATAAAATAAAATTACAAAAAAAAATGTAATTTTAAATCTCTATTCTTGTAATGTTGCAGATTAACAAATAAAGACATCTCTATAAAATGGTACTACAAAAAAATGTAATTCAATGTCCTATCTTTTGTTAGACAAAATACAATGAACTTTTACTTACATGTGAAATGTAAAACAAAATGTGAAATCTTTGATTTTCATTTACAAATAAAATGTAAATCAAAATGTATTTTCCAAACATGCTTTTTAATTTACAAGTAAAATGTAAATGCTTATGTGTTTTTCCCCATATTACCTTTAATTTACAAATACAATGTAAATAAAGTTTTGTTTTACAAATATGATTTTTTTTTAATATCAACAATTAAATTTAATATTATATTGTTATTCTAATTTTATAACATCCTATGTTTAAGGTGACAGTAAAAAGATTTTTTTTACTGTAATTCACAAATCTTGTTCTCAATGTAAACAAATAAAAGTAAGGTTTTATTTGTTAGCCAAATTCTGTTGTAAAGTAAACAAATAAAAATAAGGTTTTATTTGTTGTTCATATTCTGTTGTAAAACAAATAAAAATAAGATTTTATCTGTCAACCAAATAATATTTTAACAATATAAAATAAATTAGAACAACAAGATCCAATCGCAAATAAAATTCAACAATATATGAAATTTCAACCATGGACAACAGAACACACCATAAGCGACAATCAACCATTTATACAACACAGAACATTTCTTATCTGAACTAATATCACAATACAATTCTCTTAAAGCGGGAAAAATAATTGATAATTAATTAAATAATAAAAATTAGAGTTCTCACATTGATTTTGGGTGAAAATTCAAAGTGCTCCTTTTCATCTCTAGTCAGTGCCATCGCGAAGATCTTAAATTTCTGATTCCAGCGCTTCTTACGGTTCGAAAAACGAACCACGTACGAAAGAGTTATGAATGTTTAAAGGTTTGGAATATTAAATTAAATAATTAATTTAATTTAATAAAATAAGTTTATACCCATCGTTAAAGAAATTCGGCTGCTCCATCCTCTTCTTCTTACGTTGCTTGGTACCCATCACTCCACCGTGAACCCCCCTCTCGTCGCACGCACCACCGAGGACCAGACCACCATCAGACACCTCCACGGCGAGCGCCTTCGACCACCGCACCTGTGCCAGGACCCACGACCAACTCGGCCTCCACCTTGATCCGCAAATCATCCCGAAGTCGGCCCCTTTTGCCTCGAAATTCGTGAAATCCGTTCACGGAAACCCAATCTCAACCGTATGGATTGAAAGGCCTTGAAAATCTCTTCGATTTGGTATATTGTTTGCAGATTTTCATTGAGCGGATTGGAAAATATTGTGGTTTGAAATTCAGAGATTTTCGGCCATCGAATTAGGTGGTGGCGGTTGAACTAGATATTAGGGTTTTGTTTTATTATTTAATAATATAATTTCTCGAAAAACGTCTTTTAAAGGTAGATTTTCGGACTGTCTCCAAATCAGGCCCAATTAGTGTCAAACTTAAGGTTTTGACGCCTTCTGAGCGCGATGGGCTATGCCCCGTGGCCCAATTCTGAAGTCTATGGCGTGTTTTACTAAAATTTCTATATTAAATTAATAATTTAATTTCTACCGTACATCTAAATACGCTGGGGCCACATACGGACTCCGAAAATTCCATAAAAAAATATTTTTGGCTTCGTATTGATGATACGGTTCCAACGAGACTAATTTTGTCGAATTCTGAGACCGTTTGAAAAATGCCTATTTTTCAGTCGATTAAATTTGACTGAAATGATCAAAACACATTTTCTTTTGCCACGCTCACGTATTGATTCGAAAAATTCTGAAAAATTAAACTTAACAATAATTAAAATATATATAAATTCTACGACTTTTCTAAATTTTAAATTGGACATAACTTACAGCTTTTAAAGTGAAATTTCAATTTTTCAGATTCGTTAGAAAGATATTCTTAAACTGATTTAAATATTTTTGGTTTTACTGAAATCCGATTTATTTTGAATCCCGTACATTTAGTTAAAGTTTGAAATCGAATTTTCGAACTGCCGCGCCATTCTAAACTCCTTTTATAATTAAATTAAATTCATTCGTTATTATTTAAAATAAATTACTTTAAATTTCAAAAATCCATTAAAATAACTTAAAATAAAATTTTAAATTGGCCCCAAAATTCAGGGTTGTTACATTCTCCCCCACTTAAAATCTTTTCGTCCTCGAAAAGGAACGAAGCTATAGTTATTTAATTAACTAGTCTTAATTTTAAAAATTTATTGGTTGATTATCTTTTCAAAATATAAATACCTTTATATTCAAAAATCATATTTCCAAAGAATAGATTAAAAATATATTCAAAAATACTTTAATTATAAACTCGTAACTCTTAACTCGTTCTAGGGCATTACTAACGCCATCTCTAACGAGTTTGCTCATTCTAGGATACTGCTGATCCTATCTCTAATGAGTATTCTTATTGGATATTACTAATCCAACCTCTGATGAGTCTTTTGTTCCGTTCTAATGAGTTGTACCCCAAAGATTTTAGCTAACCAAAGCTCTGATACCAAATGAAACGACCCAAAAATCGCCCTTGTGGGAAATCGCCGGATATGCTTACTTTGGGCTACAACACATCAGAACAACAACAGCAGACTTTTATTACATTACAATAATGTTACATCAGAGTATAGAATATCAGAGTTCATTGGAATAAAGTTACAGCGGAAGATAAATTACAATATTTTAATATAATACAGCGGAAGACTTTCTATGCTCTGGACACAGTTTTAAGCTTCAATCCAGAATCCTGCCCAAGATAAGGACCTGTTGACAAACTACTCGACCACCCGTGTGGAAAAGAGGGCACCTGAGTTTGCAAAGGTGGAAACAAACAACGGGTCAGTCATGGGACTGGTGTGAGAATTCTTAACTAATTTAACTAATAGTAATAAGGCAAATCCAAGGACCATGCCGCTAGCGCGGAACGGGTTTACTCCAATGGATTGCCATGCATAACTGAAATTAAATCGTTAAACAACGCAACGCTTTTGGAAAAATGGAATCATCATAAGACTCAGGTCCCAACACACAATGCAACGCACACTAGAGGATAGATTTTTACCTTATGGTGATTAAACATGCTTGGTACGATAAAAACAAATTTGATATTATTATTAGTGTATATAACTTTTCAAAAACAGTTCAATCATAATGAATCAATCCTAGGACACATAGATACCATAATACTATGCTTCCATACTAGTAATATAATCAAATCCGTAGGTTCGTATTGGAAGTTTGGATTTCCATCATGAGTCAAGGCTAGGGAGGATCTCATTACCGATTCGATACACTCTAGCTAATGTCTCAGGTTCCCCCGCAGTGAACCCTTGGATAGCTGCAGGGCCAGTCCACACATACAGCTTCGTGGATTAGTTATTCCTGAACACACGTTTCCTGATCCTATAGGACCTATCATCCGAGGCGCCTCATTCCATCATCCACATAAGTAAAATGTGAGCCAGTTTTAAGAACTGACACCACTTCTAGCAAGAAAGAAACGTGCTGCTCTTCCTGCGTTCTCTTCTCCCATTTTAGACTCAACCGGGTTGTGAGGCTCGCGAAGTCACACTATACACAAAGATTTGCCTAAACAGGATATGCTTTGATCATCAACCACAAAGCCCTGCTTTTCAACAAAAAGCCTTAATCCATGCATCTTAGCATGCCACATTTTCAGACCATACCATATCGTTGATCATCTACCAATATATATATATATATATATATATATATATATATATATATATATATATATAATCTAAGCTCATACGTCTTAGAGAAGGGTGTTAAGCAAAGGATAAATCCTCCGCCACCAAACAGAAGTATACAATTAGTAGCGTTCAACGATACAGTTCAAATGAATACAATGTCAGGCATACAATCCATTTACAAGTCCGCTCTGGGTCTGAACGAAACAACGTGTCCGTCGATCTCCAAATGCGTTTGGACGATCATTACTAAATATCTTGCCTTGGAAGGCCAATCCCAATTCAAGATACCAGTCATCATCATCCCAACGATGTGAAAACCTTTGGTCTTCAACCACCGCCTTCATCTTCGACTCTTGGTCATCGTGACGATAATTCAGAATGGGTTAAACCCGGTCTTTCTGAGTAACTTGCGTATTTTGTGATTAAAAAGCAAATATTGGAAAATCACACATTACGCCACATTCCGACTCCGGATATTCTTTTAATAAGATATTCATACTAAAAAGTTCTCATTAATTTTATCAAAGATAAACTTTGAAAATAAAATCTTAAATCTTCCTCAAAAGATTTATTAAAAACTCCAGTTTTGATTTGATATCAAAAATCATTATAACAAGATCATTTATTTTAAGGAATAAATCTTGTCTGAAACAGGTTAAAGAACTAGTGTCCTTTAAACACAGTTCACGATAAATCCACAAATCAATTTCCAAAATATGGAATTCCACAGAAACCAAATCCATACATAATCGATATAAATTTCTGTATCGGACTAGTAATGTAAATGGAATAACGGCAAGGTCTCATAAATTCCATATATAATATAGGTCTTCTTTTACGGAAGCCCATCTCGATTATTACCAATCGAATTTCCACTTAATTCCAATTTAATATATTAAATTGGGAAAACTT
Organism: Allium sativum; assembly: GCA_030737875.1. NCBI lineage: Eukaryota > Viridiplantae > Streptophyta > Magnoliopsida > Asparagales > Amaryllidaceae > Allium > Allium sativum. The sequence goes on from CM060926.1 coordinate 913,246,920, forward strand.
GACTTTTATAAAATGCCTTTTTAAATCTATAAAATAGATTTATAAATTTCAAATAATAACTTCAATGTAAATTGGATTAAAGGACAAATGTCATTTGAAAACACTGTCCACGGTAAATCCAACCCACAAATCATTTTATTTCAATCGTAAAATATAATTAGAAATGTTAATGATCTTAAATAAAAGGTTTGCTCTTTAAATATTTATTCATTACTATAAAACATATTTTAAAATAATCATTAAGAGTTATTCTTCATATAAAAAGATTTTAAATGTAAAATATTCTTTTTTAAAAGAAAACCTGAATCGGAATGCGGCTCAATCATGTACCATATAATTTGAATTATACGGATTTCACACATCTCATATATATGACAATAAGTGTTAAATACTCATCAAATCATCCATTCACATCCAAAGTGCAATTTCCAACCAGGTGAGCATAAAAATGAAATAATCACGCTCATCGCAGCCTGTCGATCAATCGATAGACATACAATTCAATATTGGGATTCGTGTATTTCAAATATCGTCCCAATACCCATATGGGGTTTTCAGCCAACAACATTTCATATAAATATACAGATAAATAATTGGTTAATGGATTTAACCAATTTAAATTCTACTACCAAGTTGATGTTAATAAATCAAATAATTCATTTATTTCTAATGTCGAGTAAGAATATATTTTGCTCGAATAATTTCTCTATATATTTCTAATGTATGTTTTGACTAATAATATGTTCTTATAATTAGAATATCAATTCTAATGTAAGTTTGCAAATAAAATGGTTCTCATAATCGTATGATATACAATTAAAAATGATGATTATTATTATTATTGCAACTTATCCTTCTGTTCATTATGCGAATAAAAATGATTATTACCTTTGCATATAAATTTTCAATATACGTTATGAAAATAAAATTGGTTATCATATTTGCATATAGATTCCATCTCAACAAAAAGGTATATAAGTGATATATACATTTTGTTGACAATTCTATTTCAGCAAAATGATTTAAAGAGGACATTTTCATTTTGTCAACAATTTTAGTTTAACAAAATGAATAAATACAATATTTCAACTCTTTTATTGCATACTAAATGTCAATAAAAATAATGCCTTTACTTCTTCTTTTTCCATTTCATTTTAAATGACAATATAAATGACATCTTTCTATTTACACTCTTTTATTGTATTCAAAAGACCAATATAAAAAAATTTAAATCTATCATTTTATTGCATAGAAAATGACAATAAAATGATACCCTTTTTATCTTCACTTTCATTGTAAATATAATGACAATAAAAAAAATGTATTCCCTTTTTATCTATTCTTTTATTTACTTTTGTGATATAAAGAAAAATATAACTTTTTATCCTAAGTATTTATTTACATTTGAATGTAAATAGACCTAAAACTCTGTAATCCTTGTTCTATTTGCATTAAGAAATGCAAATGAAAATGCCATTTTTCACTGAATGTAAAACGACTATAAAAATGTGGTTTTTACAAATCTATCCATTTTATTGAATATAACGTAACAACAAAAGTATTACCTTTTTTAATCTATATTTTTATTAGATATAAAATAACAAATAAAATGTTAGCTTTTAAATCCAACTTTATTGCGACCAATTGAAAATAAAAGAAAATTTCTTTCATTCTAATTTAAATCTTTCAGTGAAATCTGAACTACATAAAAATAAAATTTTAATGTATCAACTCTTTTTTTTATTTAATTTAAACTGGACAATGAAAGTATAACTTTTCATGTCCTGTTCCTGTTGAAAAATAAATATCCAATTTTTTTAAATAAAATAAAATTACACAAAAAATGTAATTTTAAATCTCTATTCTTATAATGTTGCAGATTAACAAATAAAGACATCTTCATAAAACGGTATTACATAAAAATGTAATTTCAATGTCCTATCTTTTGTTGAACAAAATACAATGAACTTTTATTTATATATGAAATGTAAAACAAAATGTGAAATCTTTGATTTTCATTTACAAATAAAATGTAAATCAAAATGTATTTTCCAAACATGCTTTTTAATTTACAAGTAAAATGTAAATGCTTATGTGTTTTTCCCCATATTACCTTTAATTTACAAATACAATGTAAATAAAGTTTTGTTTTACAAATATGATTTTTTTTAATATCAACAATAAAATTTAACATTTAATTGTTATTCTTATTTTATATCATCCTATGTTTAAGGTGACAGTAAAAAGAATTTTTTTACTGTAATTCACAAATCTTGTTCTCAATGTAAACAAATAAAAGTAAGGTTTTATTTGTTAGCCAAATTCTGTTGTAAAGTAAACAAATAAAAATAAGGTTTTATTTGTTGTTCATATTCTGTTGTAAAACAAATAAAAATAAGATTTTATTTGTTAACCAAATAATATTTTAACAATATAAAATAAATTAGAACAACTAGATCCAATCTCAAATAAAATTCAACAATATATGAAATTTCAACCATGGACAACAGAACACACCACAAGCGACAATCAACCATTTATACAACACAGAACATTCCAGATCTGAGCTAATATCACAATACAATTATCTTAAAGCGGGAAAAATAATTGATAATTAATTAAATAATAAAAATTAGAGTTCTCACATTGATTTTGGGTGAAAATTCAAATGCTCCTTTTCAGCTCTAGTCAGCGCCATCGCAAAGATCTTAAATTTCTGATTCCAGCGCGTCTGACGGTTCGAAAAACAAACCTTGTACGAAAGAGTTATGAATGTTTAAAGGTTTGGAATATTAAATTAAATAATTAATTTAAATTAATAAAATAAGTTTATATCCATCGTTAAAGAAATTTGGCCGCTCCTTCCTCTTCTTCTTACGTTGCTTGGAACCCATCACTCCACCGTGAATCCCCCCCCCCCCCCCGGTCGCACGCGCCACCGAGGGCCGGACCACCATCAGACACCTCCACGGCGAGCGCCTTCGACCACCATATGGATTGAAAGGTCTTGAAAATCTCTTCCATTTGGTATATAGTTTGCAGATTTTCATTGAGCGGATTGGAAAATATTGAGCTTTGAAATTCAGAGATTTTCGGCCATCGAATTAGATGGTGGTGGCTGAACTAGATATTAGGGATTTGTTTTATTATTTAATAATATAATTTCCCGAAAAACGTGTTTTAAAGGTGGATTTTCGGACTGTCTCCAAATCAGGCCCAATTAGTGTCAAACTTAAGGTTTTGAAGCCTTCTGAGCGCGATGGGCTATGCCCCGTAGCCCAATTCTGAAGTCTATGGCGTGTTTTATTAAAATTTCAATATTAAATTAATAATTTAATTTCTATCGTACATCTAAATATGCCGGGGCCACATACGGACTCCGAAAATTACAAAAAAATATATTTCTGGCTTCGTATTAACGGTACGGTTCCAACGAGACTAATTTCATCGAATTCTGAGACCGTTTGAAAAATGGCTATTTTACAGTTGATTAAATTTGACTGAAATGATCAAAACACATTTTCTTTTGCCACGCTCACGTATTGATTCGAAAAATTCTGAAAAATTAAACTTAACAATAATTCGACATTCTGATTCCAACAAAAGTGGTTTTGTCGGAAACCGAGGTCATTTGCAAAATGGCTATTTTTAATGCCAATATATTTAATTAAAATATATATAAATTCTACAACAACTTTTATAAATTTTAAACTGGACATAACTTACAGCTTTTAAAGTGAAATTTCAATTTTTCAGATTCCTTAGAAAGATATTCTTAAACAGATTTAAATATTTTTGGTTTTACTGAAATCCGATTTATTTTGAATCCCGTACATTCAGTTAAAGTTTGAAATCGAATTTTCTAACTGCCGCGCCATTCCAAACTCCTTTTATAATTAAATTAAATTCATTCGTTATTATTTAAAATAAATTACATTAAATTTCAAAAATCCATTAAAATAACTTAAAATAAAATTTTAAATTGGCCCCAAAATTCAGGGTTGTTACATTCATCCCACCTATATTTAATAGATTGTGTGCTATGATTGTTAATTGGTTGATAGATGCTGAATATATATTTATTTTTGTTAACTGAACTGATTAAATTAAACGTTAATTTAATTTAATTTAAACCAATCATTATCTTTAATGATTATTTCCAAATGAGGTAACTTATCTCATTGGTTACATTTATAATAATAATATATGTATTAAATTGAAATATGGACGTTTGGATTGCTGTTATTGTTTGATTGTTGAATATTTTACACCTGTTTATTGAATAGATGATTTTATTTGAGATAACATATTTGAATATAGGGTAAAAAACAGGTGGGAGGGATCCAACTGGATTCCTCAAATATATTACATGTTATTTATTTTTATATTGTCATTATATGAACACAGATACGCGCTCTCGTATATATATATATATATATATATATATATATATACACTCAACTCATTCTAGGGTACTACTAACCCTATCTCTAATGAGCACAATTCCACAAAGCCTAGGTATTCGCTCAACCTAAGCTCTGATACCAACTTTAATGGCCCGCAAATCCATAATATCAGATTTGACTACATACATCATACATCCAACCCAAATATCACAAAAATACGAATCATTTTTTTTAGAAGAAAAAGGTAGAAAAAGAACAGAAACAACAACACAGAATCTCATATCGCAGCGGAACAAAATATAATATATCATAACTTTTGAAATAAAAAAAATTCAACTGTATAACATATACTTATCACAGTATCACTATCAGAGTACAACTTACAAGACAGCGGAAATAACTATAACTAGATAACGCTGAAGCCTCCTGCTCCAAGCTCCTTTGGATAAATCTGTAACCTCCTGAACTAGTTGACTGCCCATACAAATTTTGGCACCCAAGAGTTTAGGTAAAAAAAACAAAACAAAATAAACTATGGGTCAGTCATGGGACTGGTATGAGTAAACAGTTTAAAACCGCTTGAGACAATAAACGATATCTCATAAGACCACGCCATATAACACAGAACGGGTTTTTCCCTTATGAGAATCTCAAACACTTGATTTAACTTTCAAATCCTTTTGAAAGAAAACAATGATCTTTATATCAAACTCTTTTGATGTTATAATAGTGTCTAAATCAAATAAATATAATCTAGTGGAATGTTTGCATCTCACGTTCCACATAATAATATACAAGCAAAACCGCAAGCAATTATTCGGTAATGGATTTCCAATTATGACAAGGTATGGAAACACCTGCCGCTGGTGTATCTCTAGAAGAGAATACACCGAGTTCAACAAGAACATCTTGTAACTCAGCCACACATGAGCGACCTCTCATTTCTCTTGAGTGTATTGAATGTATATCACCAACGGTTGGGATCAGCAACTGTTTCCCGAATGGTACAACCTCGAATAGAATAAGGAATTAAATAAATCTCTAGATAGGTGATGATACACCCTAATGGGAGCAAACCACATAGCCATGTTGCCTGCCCGATTTTTTCATTTCCCCATTTGTTGAGGCCAGAGGCTACGATTACTTTCCATTCATTGATAACACGATCACTTTGAATGCTACATTATCAGATCCGTTAATCACTAATTTATCTACACAAATATTCTGGATATTATGCTAAGGGAATAAATCTGTTGCCACCATATATAATTGTACAGTCAAACATATGCGATCATTGGAAATATCTTGTCAGACATCCGTCCATATACGTTCGTTCTGGGACGGAACGAAACCGAAGGCACTATTCAGTACATCCATCCTAGGCAATCTCTACCTAGGACTTATACAACAACCGTTGCACTTTAATCTATCTTCAGTATATTCAGCATACTTGGTTCACAACGCTTATGCCAATACATAGTGGTTCTTCGGATAATAATCCAACCGGTCTCTCCATATTAACAACGTTAAAATGGTCAAAACTTTGACAGTCGGTGATTTAACTATCAAATGAAAAATGTACATGTACACACAATGATCTTATTTCCAAATGGAATTATCGATCAAATCATCAAACATATATATATATATTCATATTTCCTTATTTTCTATATTAAAAAATTATATGTTATTAAGTCTAGAAAACATTTCCATATATCGCCTTCTTTTATTTTCTGTACTTAGAAAATATCTTCTATTTTTAATTGGAAAATATTCCAATTACTTATCTCTTTCACGACCATTCATTCCTATACTTAGGAAATATTTATTTCTATATTCCCAAATTTACTTACTTTGGTTAAAACGAATGTTATGTAAAACATCGTCACAACAACCCAAAATACTTCATTTTACTAAATCTCTTTAAACATTTCTCTTCGAGACTGAATCTTGCTATTTCTCAGCTAATAATGAAATCAATCGAGTTGGGGTATAATTACCTCTCAGATCTTGACTGAAAATATTATTAACTTCAAAACAGACAAGACTGCTTACTTCGAATAATCAATACCATAAAACTGATTATTCCTTTTTAACGTATATATCTTTCTCTACTTATTCTCACTATATTTAATTCATAGATTTCCTTTTTGTTTATACTATTCTATTTTTAAGATCGTTCCTTATCGATTCTATATATATCGATATATAGATTCTAGTAATCAAATTTTCTTAAAAATATTCTAACTCCTTAAATTTCCGGAAAAATTCGCCATAACCTCCTTTGTACCAGGAGCATCAGGAAAATCCCCAAACCGCCACACAGGCCCTCTCCAATCCAAAAAAAAAGCCAACCGGCTAGCCGATACGGCGCATAAAAACCCATATGTGAATTAAATTCATACCTTTTTGTTGGGCATTCTATATATATATCTTCATTAACTTCGTACCTGTCTCATGTATATCCATACATTTCTAATTCATTTCAACTATATACACTCGTTTTAACTCAACTCATTAATTAACTCTTTAATTCACTCTTTGCCTATTCCACTTGTATATTTGAATATAATATATTTCAAATATATTTCAACTTACTCATAAACTAATCTAATTCTATTTTCAACTCGAGTTATATATTCAATTTCGAATATAAATTCTCAATCTCTTTCACTTATCCAAAAACCCAATTTCGATTTAAATTTCCTTTAACTAATTATTCTCCAATTTAGTTAATTCTATTTAATAATTAAAAATATGATTTTTGTCTCAAAAATCATTTCACTTACTTCACTGGAGTTCATATTTATTTTTTATCTCCAGTCTGGATTTTCGAATGCCAATTCGGATTTTATTTCTTTAAAATCCTTTTATTTATTTAAATAAACCATTATCGCTTTTAAAACGATTATGGTGCTGTTTTTCTGAAAAATTGATTTTGACATAACTCAAAATCTATACAACGAAATTCAGTTTTTTCTCTTCCATTAGAAAACTATTATTCATTCGGTCCTTACGATTCTTATTTCAAAGAATTCCGACTTAAATTGAGTCCTGTATACTCAATTGAAGTTCAAAACGCCAATTTACAAGCTGTAGCGCTGCGGTGAGTTCGTTTTAATTATATTTAAATACATAAACTTTTAAACTTCATTTAAAGTAAATTCAACTCCATTCTGATATATTTTAAATATATATCAAATCCATTTTTCCAATTCAACATAATATTTCCGATCTTCTAAAATTGTCGATTTTCCCTCACTCGGAAATAAATTTATTTATACTTCCATCTTCTATATTCAAATTCCATTCCAATTCTATTTGAATTCTATATTCAAATTTCATTTCAATGATATTTGAATTTCAAATTCCATTTCAATTCTATTTGAATTCTATATTCACATTCCATTTGAATTCTATTTGAATTCTATATTCACATTCCATTTGAATTCTATTTGAATTCTATATTCACATTCCATTTGAATTCTCAATATTCACATTCCATTTGAATTCTATTTGAATTTTCTATATTCGAATTCCATTTGAATTTCTATATTCAAATTCTATATTTTAAATTCATATTTGAGTTTGAATATTCAAATTATCTCTTGATAATTTATTCCTTTATTTATAAATACCATTTATATACTTGTTTCCCAAGTCTTAATTTCAAATCCATTTGAAAATGAAATTCTCCTTTAGAAAAATAAATTTGCCTTTACAAATACACACTCGTATTTACATTTCCCAAATTATCTAAGTGATAATTTATCCCATTTCATTTATAAGCACCTTTTATAAATTCACTACAATCACTTGATTATTTAATTTATAACATCGTTTATAAATTATTCTTAGATATGTGAATTGCCTTTAAAGGCGAAAAATGGAATTAAGACATTAATTGGAAAATTAATGGGTAGAAATGGTCATAAGTTAAATACGGATTAATTTGAATTCATGAATAGGTGTGTATATACATATATATTTATATATATATGGGCAGTTAATGTAAACATGAATAGAAGTTTATTAATTTGCTGAGTGTTTGCTGAGTCACTTCTGACTCATTGCTGAGTCAATAAGATAAACCCCATCTGGTCTGAATGGCTGCGGTTATTTCTAGGTTAAATCTAATGGCCTAAATGAATCCAAACATCTATAAATAAGTGGGTAGACTCTAACCCTAAATCACTTGAAAAATTGGAGAGCTACCGACATGCCGTTGCCATGGAGTTCAGCATAGCCGTCACAAACTAAAGAAGAAGAAGGCCTAATCTACAAACTAAATCTACTCAAATCAAATCAAAAGCTCTCTCTATTTCTATTTCTCTTCTTTAAAATTGTGAGTATGATGAATCTCACAATATTATTATAAAATAATTTGATTAAGTTATGAATGGATCACAAGAAAGTGATATGAATTGTTATGTATTTGTAAATTATGTTGTGGATCTCTTGTTATGCTATTATGTTATCATATATATGTTGTTATGTTGTAGTGCTTATGTTGTAAATAATCCTATGCTATGTCATATGTGATTAATCATGCTATGCTATGTTGTAAATTATATCATGCTATGTTGCAAATTATGATATGCTATGTTGTAAATCTTATATATGTTGTAGATCTCATATTATCACATATGTTGAAATACTTATGTTATATGATAATGATGTCATGTTAAGTTGTGTTGAATCATACAAGTTGTAAAATCATGATGTTAGTATTTATGCGAATTGGATCATGTTTAAAGTTTATGTTTTTTTATAATAGATCTTGATTATGGGAATTTGCCTATTGGGTTAGGTGTACCCATATACATGAATCTACAAATTAATTGGATCTTGAATATGGGAATTTGCCTATTAAGTTAGGTGTACCCATATACATGAATCTATGATTAAATGAATTTTGATTTTTGGGAATTTGCCTATTGAGTTAGGTGTACCCATATAAAACCATATTGTTAATGATGTTGATTCACACATGTCCTATACAAGTTTATGAAATTTGATCAAAATCATATTATGTGAATTATGAATAAGTTGACACCCTTAGATCCATGACATGTATAACCTTATGCAAGTTGTAATGTATGCAAGTTTTACCCCTTGTTATGATTTATTTAGTCACATATATATGTTGTTGTTGTGAATATTTTCTTTTATGCTATGAGTTAGACTAATAGGGTCTAGCATACATTTTGCGAATAAACGTTCAAACGTGGGGTAGGGTTAATATTAGGAAATTAATAAACTGGGGTGCAATTGATATGATTTTGCATGCCTTAAATGGATGTCCATAATTGAGTCAATTATGGACATTGTTAAATTTGGAATTAATTAATAATTCAAGTAGGGAATTATTAAAATTGGGGAAAGTGGATTATTAATAATAATCAATGCTTAGGACACGAGGTTGGACCCGTTTGTGACGTAAACCTGCCCGGACCCGCCCGACAAATCCAGTAGTCACAAATGTCGGCCCAATGTGAGAGGTCCTAGGCCCAAACTAAAGCGTAACAGTTGTAAAGACACGAGGTTAGACTCTTTTGTGGTGTAAGACAGCCCGGACCCGCCCGGAAAATCCAGCTGCCATAAATGCCTGTCTAATGTGAGAGGTCTTTATGAGGTTATGGCCTTAATGAATTAAGAAATACTTAGCCAGATAATCATGTAAGGTGGGACATGGGGGTTAAGTAGGTGCCTTGGGTGGCATGAGGAATCTAGTGGTTGCCTTTAGAGGCATTTGAAATACGATTAGACTTAACCAAATACACATGTAAATGAACATGACTAAGTGGGTTAAGTGGATGGACTAATGGGACAAGCTTAGGTGGAATGCTTGTGGGAAATAATGGGGGCCATTTGAACCAGTATCCCAAAACGTATCTTTGTGGGCTCGACCCAAGTCGAGGACGGGACACGCATACTGGGTTTGACTATAAGAGGCCAAAACAGGGAGCGGTGGCAACGCAAGTCCAACGGGTTTCATATGCGTGTGTGGACCCGGGCTGGTAGGTAAGACGTTGTTGCATCGTGTAGGTATAAGCCGTGCATCTCCGTTATATCGGGTTGCCACTTTAGGGGAATGATACACCCCACTGTGGGGCCAGCACGGGTATCTACGAGAAGGGAGCCGATCGAAAAATGGAAAGTGGGGTACACCTAGTGGAGATAGGGGCAGGCGGCACCTATGTAGTCAGCTAGGAGTACGTAAAGCCATTAAGAAAGTTTCTAAGTGAAGCTAAGTGGAATCAATCTTTAGGGCGACTGGTGTGGTGCAGTATAGTGTTTATCCTTTAGTATTCAGGAGCGCCTATAACGTTTCCTTTAGCGATTGTCTATGTCCTTAATCTGCTCTTTCATAGACATTTCCTTGTTTTCCAGCTTATGCCTTAGTCCAGTTATTTTGATAATAGTATTGTAGAATTATCATACTCGCCAGACTTTATGTCTGACCCCCCCTCTTTTTCATCCTTTTCTCCCTTCAGGTCCTCAGGTAGGGCCAAGTTCCAGTGGAGTATGATTGGATTGCTTATCTCTTGGAAAGCTTGGACTGCTGAAGTAAAGTCCAGCTTGTTATCTTTCTTTTTAATGGCTATTTATGTAATGGGATTATGTACTTGTTTTATCAAGATAGATATTGTACTTGACTTTGATTATGGTGTTATGATGTAATCAAACATGTTTTGACTTCTGTTGCAATTGAAATAAAGTTTTTAAATTTCCAAGTACTATTTTATATCTGTCTTGTTGAAATTTTACTGTTCCATATTCACCTAAAACCTCCTTAGAAGTTAATGCATTCCCTTTGTGAGTGACATTAATGGACGTGGGGTGTTACACGTGGTATCAGACCATAAGGTTACCAGAACAGATAAAACTTTTAGAAAAATATTTTTTTAAAGTATTTTTGGAAGAAGTGCTTTCAAAAACATGTTATTTAGAGAAATTTTTTATGAAAAACATAATCCCAAATAGCCATATCCTTATCTTTATCTTTCGAATTCTCCATTTTGAATCTTTCCTTTTTCGTTTCAGCATGGCTGAAGATCTTAATCTCCCAGAAGGTGTGACGATTCCAGGGTGGTTTAGGAGATATTTGGAGGCTAGGGCCACCACTGCAGGCCCAACAGATGTTCCTCCACCCCCAGTTGCACCCATTCCTCCTCCTCCTCGTGTTGACACTTTTGCAAAGACGTGCAAGGAATTTAAGGCTATGGGAGGAAAAAAATTTCAAGGGACTGAGACGTTTGTGGAGGCCAGAGACTGGCTTAAGGAGACTGAGGAATTGTTGGATATCTTTGAAGTGGAAGATGGGAGAAAAGTCCGTTTAGCTGCTTGGTTAATGAAGGGAGAGGCCTCGTTTTGGTGGGAGGTCACTAATGGGGAACGTCCAGTTGATTCATGGGCGGATTTCAGACGAAGGTTTGAGGCAAAGTTTCTTTCAAGGGCAGAGGAGAATTTAAATATGGAAAAATTCCTGACATTAAAGCAAGGGAGCTTATCAGTGCAGGAGTATGTCAACAAATTTAATCAGTTAGCAAGGTTTGGCTTGGAGTTGGTGAACACGCCAGAGAAGAAAGCTTTGAGGTTCGTTAGAGGCTTGAATGAACCGTTGCAAGGGTTGGCTATGACCCACATCCCTATGGGAGCCACCTTTGAAAGGCTAGTAGAAATGTCACTTATGCATGAGGATAAGGCAGTTGAAAAGAAAGGGGATCAGAAGAAACCCCAACAGCAAAATAAGAAGGGTGGTAAAAACAATAATGGCAAAGGGAAGAAGAGATGCTTCAATTGTGGGACGCCTGGCCATCTCAGCAAAGATTGTAGAAAGAAAAAGAAGACTGGTTGTTTTCATTGTGGAGATGCGGGACATTTGGTGAAGGACTGCCCAAAGAAGGGGCAGAGGGCAGGGTCTACCTCGGGAGGACAGTTGCAGGCTCTTATGGCACCAGGGCAGGCAAGGGGGCAAGTTCAGGCTATTGCGGCCCCACCGCTGCAAGAAAGAGGTAGAAAAATTTCTGTTGAAAGCTTAGTTTTTCTGTTTGATCATCCTGTCCGTACCTTATTCGATTCTGGCGCATCTCATTCGTTTATCACTGCATCATTAGTTGAATTACTGCACTTGAACACCAGTTTAGTAGAGGATCCCTTGGTTGTTTCAAATCCAATTGGGGGTTCGGCTCATTTGACCATGATATGTTTGGATTTGAAAATCTCTATACTTAGCATTGAATTTAGATGTGATGCTTATGTATTGGGCTTCACGGGCTATGGGCTAATTTTAGGAATGGATTGGTTATCTAGAAATGGGGCCATTCTTGATTGTGAAAGGAGAGTAGTTAGGCTTGTGACTCGCCTTGGTAATGCTCTCGACATCTTTTGTAGTCCCATAAATTCTGTTATGCTAAGTTATCTTGAATCGCTTGACGCGTCTGTGGAGAATCTACGACCTGTTAGAGTGGTCCGAGAATACTCGGATGTGTTTGAAGAGGTGAAGGGCTTGCCTCCGAAGCGGGAGATAGATTTTCGAATATATCTTGTGGATAATGCAAAACCAGTATCTTTGCCAGTATGCCACATGGCTCCTCGTGAAAGGAGGGAACTCAATAAGCAAGTGAAGGAGTTTCTTGAGAAGGGGTTCATAAGACGTAGTATATCAGAGTGGGGTGCTCCAGTAGTATTTGCTACAAAGGCGGATGGGTCCCTTAGACTTTGTGTGGACTATAGAGAACTAAACAAGCTTACTAAAAAGAACCGGCACCCGCTGCCGAGGATTGACGATCTCTTTGATCAGTTAGTTAGCGCCTCAGTGTTTTCGCAGTTGGACTTAGCCACTGGCTTTCATCAACTGAGAGTGGCTGAGGATAGTATAGATAAGATTGCTTTTAGGACTCCTGACGGATTCTATGAATGGCTAGTGATGCCCTTTGGTTTGACAAATGCCCCCGCATATTTTGTTGATTTGATGAGTAGGGTGTTTAGGGAGTACCTTAACAAACTCGTGGTAGTCTTTGTGGATGACATCTTAGTCTTTTCTAAGAATGAAGAAGAGCATGCCCTACATCTTAGGGAAGTGTTGGAAACCCTTCGAGCGCATAACCTTAAGGAAAAATTTTCTAAGTGTCACTTCTGGAGGAAAGAAGTACGGTTCTTAGAGCACGTGGTTTCCAAGGAAGGGATAGCAGTGGATCCCGCAAAGGTGGTGGCCATCCAAGATTGGAAGGTCCCTAAAAATGTAACCGACGTAAGAAGTTTCTTGGGGTTGGCTGGCTATTATAGGAAGTTTATCAAAGACTTCGCAAAAATATCAGCTCCATTAACACGGTTAACGAAGAAGAACCTGGTTTTTACGTGGGACGAAGATTGTGATGATGCGTTCCAACGTTTAAAGAGAGCCTTAACTTCAGCCCCAGTCTTAGTGCTGCCAGACGGGAATAAACCGTTTACCGTCTATACTGATGCTTGTGGGACGAGACTGGGCGCGGTCCTCATGCAAGAGGGAAGAGTAATAGCCTATGGTGGAAGGCAGTTGAGGGTTCATGAAAAGAATTACCCTACGCATGACCTTGAGTTAGCCGCAATTGTTTTCGCGCTTAAGTCTTGGCGTCACTATCTTCCTGGTGAGAAATTCGGACTGTTCACTGACCACAAATCATTAAAATACTTATTCTCTCAGAAGGATTTGAATTTAAGGCAGCAACGGTGGATGGAATTCCTAGCCTCCTACGATTTTGAAATAGCATATACCCCGGGCAAGGGTAACGTGGTAGCAGACGCCTTAAGTAGGAAAAGGTTGTCCTTGAGTCTGTTGTTTGTTGAACGACGAAGCTTAGAATTCATCTCCATGTTTGACTTTAGACCCTCCGTTGACCTAGTACCTGGTTTGTTAGCATCCTTGGAGGTTAGACCTACACTTCTAGGACGAGTTGGTGAGGCACAGCAAGACGACCCCCAGTTGGTTGAGATAGTAGAAAAGCTCAAAGGAGGGGAGTCGTCTAGCCATCTTCGTAGGTATACCCTAGACGATAAGGGTTGGTAGCGAAGGGATAGTAGACTTTGTGTACCACAAGACGAAGACTTAAGGAAGGCCATTCTTGATGATGCTCATCGCTCAAAGATGACCATTCATCCCGGCGGAGACAAGATGTACAAAGATATGAAGCGGGTTTTCTTTTGGGCCAGTATGGAAAATGTGGCCGAGTACGTCGCTAGATGCTTGGTGTGCCAACGAGTAAAAGGGAACAAAAGAAACCCGGTGGGTTGCTTCACCGATTGGAAGTTCCACTATGGAAATGGGAAAGCGTCTCAATGGATTTTGTGGATGGATTACCAAGATCAAGGAAGGGTAATACGGGGATTTGGGTTATAGTAGATAGACTTACTAAGAGCGCCCATTTTATTCCCGTGAAAAGTAAGAGGACTGCTCCGTGGTTGGCTTCTGTATACATTAAAGAGATAGTTCGTTTGCACGGTATTCCTTCTAGTATAGTAAGCGACCGTGATCCCATCTTCACTAGCGAATTTTGGAAGAGTTTACAAGAGGCGGTAGGGACTCAGCTATGTTTGAGCACCGCATATCATCCTCAGACGGACGGCCAGACCGAGAGGGTGAATCTTATTCTAGAGGATCTTTTAATGCTTTGTATCCTAGACTTTGGGGGTACATGGGAAGAGCACCTTCCGTTGGTAGAATTCGCATATAATAATAGCTTTCAGTCTAGTATTGGCATGGCACCTTTCGAAGCTCTTTATGGAAGGCCTTGCCGTTCGCCTACATGTTGGTGGGAATCTACCGATAAAATCCTACTTAGGCCCGATATGGTTAGGGAAACCTCGGAGAAGATTGATTTGATTCGAAGGAGGATGAAAGCAGCACAAGATAGGCAGATATCGTATGCTGATAAGAGGAGGACAGATCTTGAGTTTGACATTGGGGACATGGTTTTTATCAAAGTGTCTCCGTTACGGAATGTTGTTCGCTTTGGGTCCGTTGGGAAATTAGCGCCAAGGTTTGTAGGGCCGTTTCCTACAAAAGACAGGATTGGGAAGATGGCGTATAGGGTGGAGTTGCCTGAGAAACTTAGTGGAGTACACGACGTATTCCATGTATCACATTTGAGGAAGTGTTTGCACAAGACCACGGAGGTGGTAGAGCCGAGCTTGCTTAAAGAGGTGGAAATAGAGCGTGATGCAACAATTAGACGAGCTCCTACATGCATTCTTGGGTCGGAGATCAAAAAGTTGAGAAATCGAGAGGTCAGACTAGTTAAAGTGCAATGGGGAGATGATGAGAGCAACGCTACTTGGGAGACAGAAGGGAAGATGCGTTCGCTATACCCTTTTCTTTTTGAGGGTATGTCTTTTAATTTCTCCTTTATCGCTTAGCTTATCTTATCTTATCTTTAGTATGTCCTCTCATTAGTATCTTTGACCTTTAGTTAGGATAATCCTATGGTTGAAACATGTGTTTGAGACATGTTATGTATGATGGATGCAAGTGTTTGCTAGTGGTTGCTCGTGGATGCATATATATACACACTTTAGGCACTAGATCGGCTCAGTCACTACATATTGCATATTGCATAAATGAATGTATTTAGTATAATGGATGTATAATGGTTGTACCATCATATAGATGCTGCATTCGGTTGAATGGATGTGCACGCATATAGAAGTAGTTTGTAAGCAATTAGGATCTTTTGCATACATAATGGATGCATGGCACTATCATGAATTGCATCAAGGAGGTCAACTGAATCAGTGGACCGCCTGATTTTGCATTAGATACAGACATAGACACACACTGTGCATTTAAACATGAAAGCATTAGAAGTCTATAAGGACAATGGATGCCAGTGTTTGTTGATTGAGTAGATGGTTGATGATAGGATATAAACTTGAAGATTTCGGGGTCGATATCCCTTAAGGAGGGGAGAATGTAACACCCCGTATTTCTGTTAATACTAATATTCACAAATTAAAAGAATTAATATTGAGAATTTGCACGAAATAGCCTTAAAAAGGCATATGACAAATTTGAGATATGTGAATTGCCTTAAAAGGCGAAAAATGGAATTAAGACATTAATTGGAAAATTAATGTGTAGAAATGGTCATAAGTTAATTATGGATTAATTTGAATTCATGAATAGGTGCGTGTGTATATATATATATATTTATATATATATATGGGCTGTTAATGAAAACATGAATAGAAGTTTATTATTTTGCTGAGTGTTTGCTGAGTCACTTCTGACTCATTGCTGAGTCAATAAGATAAACCCCATCTGGTCTGAATGGCTGCGGTTATTTCTAGGTTAAATCTAATGGCCTAAATGAATCCTAACATCTATAAATAAGTGGGTAGACTCTAACCCTAAATCACTTGAAAAATTGGAGAGCTACCGACATGTCGTTGCCATGGAGTTCAGCATAGCCGTCACAAACTAAAGAAGAAGAAGGCCTAATCTACAAACTAAATCTACTCAAATCAAAAGCTCTCTCTCTTTCTATTTCTCTTCTTTAAAATTGTGAGTATGATGAATCTCACAATATTATTATAAAATAATTTGATTAAGTTATGAATGGATCACAAGAAAGTGATATGAATTGTTATGTATTTGTAAATTATGTTGTGGATCTCTTGTTATGCTATTATGTTATCATATATATGTTGTTATGTTGTAGTGATTATGTTGTAAATAATCCTATGCTATGTCATATGTGATTAATCATGCTATGATATGTTGTAAATTATATCATGCTATGTTGCAAATTATGATATGCTATGTTGTAAATCTTATATATGTTGTAGATCTCATATTATCACATATGTTGAAATACTTATGTTATATGATAATGATGTCATGTTAAGTTGTGTTGAATCATACAAGTTGTAAAATAATGATGTTAGTATTTATGCGAATTGGATCATGTTTAGAGTTTATGTTTTTTTATAATAGATCTTGATTATGGGAATTTGCCTATTGGATTAGGTGTACCCATATACATGAATCTACAAATTAATTGGATCTTGAATATGGGAATTTGCCTATTAAGTTAGGTGTACCCATATACATGAATCTATGATTAAATGAATTTTGATTTTTGGGAATTTGCCTATTTAGTTAGGTGTACCCATATAAAACCATATTGTAAATGATGTTGATTCACACATGTCCTATGCAAGTTTATGAAATTTGATCAAAATCATATTATGTGAATTATGAATAAGTTGACACCCTTAGATC
The DNA here is from genome assembly GCA_030737875.1 of Allium sativum. Taxonomy (NCBI): domain Eukaryota; kingdom Viridiplantae; phylum Streptophyta; class Magnoliopsida; order Asparagales; family Amaryllidaceae; genus Allium; species Allium sativum. The sequence goes on from CM060926.1 coordinate 913,264,587, forward strand.
CATGACATGTATAACCTTATGCAAGTTGTAATGTATGCAAGTTTTACCCCTTGTTATGATTTATTTAGTCACATATATATGTTGTTGTTGTGAATATTTTCTTTTATGCTATGAGTTAGACTAATAGGGTCTAGCATACATTTTGCGAATAAACGTTCAAACGTGGGGTAGGGGTAACATTAGGAAATTAATAAACTGGGATGCAATTGATATGATTTTGCATGCCTTAAATGGATGTCCATAATTGAGTCAATTATGGACATTGTTAAACATGGAATTAATTAATAATTCAAGTAGGGAATTATTAAAATTGGGGAAAGTGGATTATTAACAATAATCAATGCTTAGGACACGAGGTTGGACCCGTTTGTGACGTAAACCTGCCCGGACCCGCCCCGCAAATCCAGTAGTCACAAATGTCGGCCCAATGTGAGAGGTCCTAGGCCCAAACTAAAGCATAACAGTTGTAAAGACACGAGGTTAGACTCTTTTGTGGTGTAAGACTGCCCGGACCCGCCCGGCAAATCCAGCTGCCATAAATGCCAGTCTAATGTGAGAGGTCTTTATGAGGTTATGGCCTTAATGAATTAAGAAATACTTAGCCAGATAATCATGTAAGGTGGGACATGGGGGTTAAGTAGGTGCCTTGGGTGGCATGAGGAATCTAGTGGTTGCCTTTAGAGGCATTTGAAATACGATTAGACTTAACCAAATACACATGTAAATGAACATGACTAAGTGGGTTAAGTGGATGGACTAATGGGACAAGCTTAGGTGGAATGCTTGTGGGAAATAATGGGGGCCCATTTCAACCAGTATCCCAAAACGTATCTTTGTGGGCTCAACCCAAGTCGAGGACAGGACACGCATACTGGGTTTGACTATAAGAGGCCAAAACAGGGAGCGGTGGCAACGCAAGTCCAACGGGTTTCATATGCGTGTGTGGACCCGGGCTGGTAGGTAAGACGTTGTTGCATCGTGTAGGTATAAGCCGTGCATCTCCGTTATATCGGGTTGCCACTTTAGGGGAATGATACACTCCACTGTGGGGCCAGCACGGGTATCTACGAGTGGGGAGCCGATCGAAAAATGGAAAGTGGGGTACACCTAGTGGAGATAGGGGCAGGCGGCACCTATGTAGTCAACTAGGAGTACGTAAAGCCATTAAGAAAGTTTCTAAGTGAAGCTAAGTGGAATCAATCTTTAGGGTGACTGGTGTGGTGCAGTATAGTGTTTATCCTTTAGTATTTAGGAGTGCCTATAACATTTCCTTTAGCGATTGTCTATGTCCTTAATCTGCTCTTTCATAGACATTTCCTTGTTTTCCAGCTTATGCCTTAGTCCAGTTATTTTGATAATAGTATTATAGAATTATCATACTCGCCAGACTTTATGTTTGACCCCCCTCTTTTTCATCCTTTTCTCCCTTCAGGTCCTCAGGTTGGGCCAAGTTCTAGTGGAGTCTGATTGGATTGCTTATCTCTTGGAAAGCTTGGACTGCTGAAGTAAAGTCCAGCTTGTTATCTTTCTTTTTAATGGCTATTTATGTAATGGGATTATGTACTTGTTTTATCAAGATAGATATTGTACTTGACTTTGATTATGGTGTTATGATGTAATCAAACATGCTTTGACTTCTGCTGCAATTGAAATAAAGTTTTTAAATTTCCAAGTACTATTTTATATCTGTCTTGTTGAAATTTTACTGTTCCATATTCACCTAAAACCTCCATAGAAGTTAATGCATTCCCTTTGTGAGTGACATTAATGGACGTGGGGTGTTACAGCGAACACTACTCGAGCGGATCGATAAATGTATCAAGAGATTCTAGGTAACTAAAAATGGCAGAACCCTAAGGGTTACACTAGACTTCGAGGGCATTACCAAGGCAAGTCAAGCGTCTAACTACCCACTTTTCATACTCGAGAATGGTACCATTTCTGGACAACCACTCCATCCCTAGAATCACCCTATAGCCCAAAAACATAAGCTTTACTTCTAAACTCAACCCTTAGCATAGACATTCTCTAATCCAAACAAGTCATGAATAAATGAGCCGATTCCCCAACAGGATTTGAGACAAAAATGGGATCCTCTACTACGCTAGTACTAAGGTGCAGAGACTCAACTATCGAGGCAGAATTAAAAGGATGTGATGTATAAAAACAAAGTTCCCACGGTATGATAGAAAAGAGAAGCTAAACTTTTAACAGAAACATTACCACCTCTCTTAGGTATGCTAGTAGTGAGAGCATACAATTTCCCTCTCGACGATCTTGTTCTTTGCCCTTGTCCTTGTCCTATGATACTTAACTACATGTCCCTTTTTACCATACCAACGATGTTCTTTCTTATCATGGGTTTTATTATTCTTTTACTTTGACCTCTTCCCTTTCACCTTTTCCTCCTTCGTGGATAACTCCTTATCAACAAGTTTCTCATCCTTAGGCTTGTGTTCTTTATCCTCGTTCTTACTATACTTGTATAGCTTGTTGACAAGTTTCTCGAAAGCTACTTCCATTGCACGACAACCTTACAAAGCTTGAGATAAGATTAGTCGTAAGTAAAACTACTTCGGCTACAGATGGAGGTTGGACACTACTTTGCCCTCCGACATGTGTCGCATGCCTACAAACTATAGTGAAAAAGAAAGAGAGAAGAGACTCAATGAGAGAATTAAAAGATAGTGCATACGGCTTTGGGGAATATGCCTTTCGTTAAACGAAACTTTTCTTGAAAAATGCTTCTTTGTAAATGGTTTTGAAAACAATTTCAAAAGGTTTTATAAACTTTTGCCCAGTTTGGTAACTTCTGCTCTGATATCAAATGTAACACCCCACCTCCGCTAGGGTCACTCACAAAAGGGAATGCACTAGCTTTGGTGGAGCATTATCTAGGTAAACATACACAGAAATATTACAAGACAGAACATATAAAACAGCGGAAGAAGAACCAAATTTCATTGCTTTAAAATCTAGAAAGGTCTAAAGCCTTTTACATCAAAATGCTACTAAATCCATTACATTGAAATCTGTCTTGCTCAAAAACAAAGAAGCATGAAAATAAATTGTAGTATTCCCCAATAAAGCAGCAAAGCAAGCCATAGCCTAGAGAAATCCAATCAGTACATGAAAGAGCCTTGGAGCTTGGTAAGATCCGAACTAAGCTGTATTCCCACCCTGCGAACCTGGGGGGGGGGGGGGGCAGGGGAACGAAAGAAAAAGATGCGAAACAAACTTGGTCAGTCATAAAGACTGAGTAAGTCCTAGTGGCTTTCAGCATAAAAACAGGTGAAGATAATATGGCATGAATAAACTGAAAGTAAACATAAGCATGATGACAAGGTAAACTACAGGCACGATAAATCAAGTATAACATTGCAAGGTTTCTATTAAGTATAACATCGCAAGATTTCTAAGCTTCACCATTCCACTATTTTCTTTGATTTCCTATATTCTCTCCACCAACTGTACTAGTACCCCAACCCATATCATCCTTTCCATGTATACGTACAGTCCCTTGCCGTATATCGTACGGGTTTAATCACATATTTCTATGCTACTTCAACGTAGTGCCACCATTCTTGAAATCGTTTGGACCACCACCCTTGTTCTGGCTAGGTTTCCTTATCATGAACTATCGTGTGTTCAACTAGGATTTATGCCACCTAGGACCACTAGGGATTATGCTAATAATTGAACGTTTTCTAGATTCGATTAGGGTTTATGCTACCTAGGACTTCTAGGGATTATGCTACCTAAGGAATTCCACGTAAGGATCTATTAATCGATCGACTCCCTACAAGTCCTAGCTCGTTAATGTTTCTGTGTCATATGGCCCAATCACGAAATGTAGTCACCTGTGCTAGGTCCACCATAGGGTGTATCAGGCCCTAGGGTGCCAACTACCGACACGAATCAAGCACGCACAGTGTAAACCTACTGGTGCCCAATGCCTGCTTTTTTAACTCCGGACTACGTGCACGACCATAGTCCGCCTGAACATACAATGGCGTACCAACTCAACCGTCGTTCTGGTCGCTTACAATCAGCCCAGTAATCGTGCCTCACCCTTCCTAGTTCCAGGGTACCGTGATACATCTAGTTGGTTACTGCTGAAAAGGACCGCGCAACTAGGGTTTCCGTCCAGTAGGTTAAGTGTTGTCATTTAAATTCGAGTCTTAACCACATCAGTCTAGCATGTCAAGTTGGTTAAGTGTTGTCATTCAAGTTCGTGACTTAACCCGCCTACGTGTCATGTCAAATTGGCTAAGTGTTGTCGTTCAAGTTCATGACTTAGCCCTATGAATCATCTGTCAAGTTGGTTAAGTATATTCAAGCGGTTCATGACTTAACCATATCTAATCATCGTATCAAATTGGTTAAGTATATTCAAGCGGTTCATGACTTAACCCTATCAAATCATCGTGTCAAATAGGTTAAGTATATTCAAGCGGTTCATGACTTAACCCTATCAAATCTTCGTGTCAAATTGGTTAAGTATATTCAAGCGGTTCATGACTTAACCCTATCAAATCATCGTGTCAAATTGGTTAAGTATATTCAAGCGGTTCATGACTTAACCCTATATAATCATCGTATCAAATTGCTAAAGTATATTCAAGCGATTCATGACTTAACCCTATCAGATCATCGTGTCAAATTGGTTAAGTATATTCAAGCGGTTCATGACTTAACCTTATCTAATCATCGTATCAAATTGGTTAAGTATATTCAAGCGCTTCATGCTTCATGACTTAACCCTATCAAATCATCGTGTCAAATTGGTTAAGTATATTCAAGCGGTTCATGACTTAACCCTATCTAATCATCGTATCAAATTGGTTAAGTATATTCAAGGGGTTCATGACTTAACCCTATCAAATCATCGTGCCAAATTGGTTAAGTATATTCAAGAGGTTCATGACTTAACCCTATCAAATCATCGTGTCAAATTGGTTAAGTATATTCAAGCGGTTCATGACTTAACCCTATCAAATCATCGTGTCAAATTGGTTAAGTATATTCAAGCGGTTCATGACTTAACCCTATCTAATCATCGTATCAAATTGGTTAAGTATATTCAAGCGGTTCATGACTTAACCCTACCAAATCATCGTGTCAAATTGGTTAAGTATATTCAAGCGGTTCATGACTTAACCTTATCTAATCATCGTATCAAATTGGTTAAGTGTATTCAAGCGCTTCATGCTTCATGACTTAACCCTATCAAATCATCGTGTCAAATTGGTTAAGTATATTCAAGCGGTTCATGACTTAACCCTATCTAATCATCGTATCAAATTGGTTAAGTATATTCAAGGGGTCCATGACTTAACCCTATCATGTGGCATTAATTCATTAATGCACCCCAACCTCTCACATCGGACCTGTTGTTGTGGTCACTGGATATGCCGGGTGCCTCCAGGTAGATTTACACCACAACTCAGTCTGACCTCGGGTTTCAAGCGCGATATGACCAACTACCCACATTGGATCCTATTGTTTGTAGTAACTGGATTTGCCGGCGGTTCCGGGCAAATTTACACTATAAACTCAACCTAACCTCGAGTTGGCCATTTTCATGTTTAGTCCAATGTCATGTCCATGTTCAAGTTTCATATCAAGTTCGTGTCTAGTATCATGGCGAATTTCATGTCAAGTTTCATGTTTTCACTTATGCCTATTATCAAGTTAATGATTCATATTCATAACCAATTCAAGTTTCAAGTTCATAAGCATGCTTACGTGCCTTCTAGATGTTCAATACATACCAACTACCCAAAACCCAACTTAGGCGTGTTCATATTAAACTTTCTCCAAGTCATAAATTTTCACATATGTTTCAACTCCAAATTTTACAAAAATTAACATATGACCAAGTTCTAGATTACATGTAAATTTTACATATGCCCAATTCGTACCAAATTTACATATGTTCAATTTATGCCGTTTTACATGTATGCCAATTTTATGCCATTTTACCATGTCAAGTTCTAGCCAAAATTACATGTATCAAGTTTCATACCCAATAAACCCAAATCATGATTCATGATGTAGTTATCCCAAACTATAACCTTTTTATTACAGTACATGTCAGTTGCCCAAGTTCATAATACATGTTTATGCCAAATTATTTACATGTTATATATACCAAATCTCATGTTACATTACATAGATCCTATTTGTGCCAAATTCCATGTATATAATATTTATGCAAATTTTCCATAACAAGATTATACCAAAATTTACAGATCACGCCCAAACTTGCAAATACAATGATAATATCCAATTTTATGTTGCCAATTATTACATCATATTCATATAGGCAATAATCCCATAATTCCCCCGTATACATATCGTACGCAAATCGCGATTTTAGGCCAAGGTCTGAAATTAACCAAGGTTCATGAAAGAAAATAAATTGGGGGAGATAGAAATTGAATAAAAATGAGATCAGAGGAAAACATCATCATAGGCATAAATATTACAACTTGATGATAACGTCATTACGAATCAAGAAAACTGATAAATAGATCATAAACTTGTCATGAGCATAAAGATAGACAAGTCCCAAAACACAAGATTAAAGGAGCAACATAAATAGATCAGAATCGATAAACATACTTAAATCCAATTCCACTTTATTCCATGGCCACATTATAATTAAATGTTTAAATCTAAAAACAACTAGAACTTACAGAGCATGGCTAGTGAATTAGGATCTGAATTTGTTGTACAAATGTTGCGGCGTTGTTGATTTATTGTCTTGAATCATTGTTGAAGCTTTGTTCTTTGAATTGATTTGAGTTTGAATGTTTGTACTTTGATTTGGAGACGGCGGCTATGGTTCAAGAGATATTTTAGCTGCATAATGGTGTAAGAATGATTTGATATGAATTAGGTTAGGTCTAAGGGTGTTTTTATAGGTGTAGCAACTAGTTTAGGCCCTTAGATTAACCCTAGAATCAATCTGGACCGTCAAAACACGTCTCAGGCTTCAAAATTGAGTTCTGGGTCAAAACAGGCTGACCAGGTCGACCTGTAAGGGGGGGGAGGTCGACACTGTGGTCGACCTGGGGGGTAGGTCAACCCTATGGTCGACCTGGGGGGGGGGGGGGGGGTTTAGGTCGACCCTATGGTCAACCCCTTGGTCCAGTGCTGCCTGAAAACTGCTGAAACTTGTACAGGCCATAACTTCTTCATTCGGACTCCGATTTTCAAAAACTCGGACTCTATTTCATGTAAAATTTCAAGACGAATGAAATGGCGTAACCCGTTTCCCCTGATTCAGAATTTAAAATTTAATTCTGCCTTGATTTCTTATTTTAACATGTTATAAAAATACGGGTTGTTACAAAATTCGCGAATGGTCGCTGTGCGGCGGGTTCTATTCAAGCCATTTAAATATATATAATATAGTATCATCAATTTCCATATAAAATATATTTTATAAATCGTTTATAAATTCATTTTAAAACGATTCCAACTTCTCTTTCAATTTTTAATCAAAATTGAATATTCTATATCATTATAATATTAAAATGATAATACTTTCAAAATATCAGATTTTGAAATCAATTCTCTTCGATATTATTTTAAAATGAATAAAATCAATCGATAAAACAATTTAGGTTAAAGTGACATTTCTGTACTTAACCCGGCTTCATATTTTTATATATTTTCGTGTCCATCCAAAATCGGACATCAAAATCTAATTTTGATACTTTGTTGAATATTATTTTAAAATATTCGTTATTTCTAAATCGGAATGCGGCTCAATCAATTACCGTATAATTTCAGTTATATGGATTTCATACATTGCATATATTCAACAATAATGATAAATAATCAGTAACCATTCAAACATCATCCAGAGTACAATTTACATCTGTATAAGCATTAACATAAATAAATAACGCTCATCACAGCCTGTCAACCCATCGATTGACATACAACTAAATATTGGGATTAGTGCATGTCAAATATCGTCCGCATACCCATGTGGGGCTTTCAAACAACAGTCTGTTTAAATAAATCATTGGTTAATAAATTTAATAATTCGGTATGAATTATTTCTCTACTTAATCAATTTTCACTGTTTATATTATAGATACATAATTTATGTCCATTTTATCTATCACGATAAGTTTATAATTATTTTTATAATGTATTAAACATTTCATAATCGCAGTCACAATCATTACACAACAATTCAACAATATCATCCATATAAATAAGTACTCAACTACCCAATGCCATTTACGGCGCCACAAGTGGCCATCCGCGGAGTATGAAATGCGAGAGTCGCTAATATCCATACATCGCTTTCAATTCAAATGATTTGTGTGAATTCGTGTGTTGAACTCCATACAACAGATAAAAATCAATACTGGTAATTTCTATAAATTTACAGTTATAAAATAAAATAATAACTGTACAAAATTTTAGTGAGAGAACTCACACATTCGTTTCCACTCCGTCAGTCTTTATTTCTGAATTGTATTTTCAACTAAATTAATTACACGTTTAATTTAGCTGAAAATCCAATTTGCTCCGTTTTTGTTCTAGTCAGTTCTGAAATGTAGAGTTCGTCGCTGCGAATCCAACGCAATTGAAATCGTCGGATTTGGACCTCATATAAAGAAGATATGGGATTAAATACATTGGGATAATTTAAACTTGAAATTAAATTAAATAATGAACTTTAATCAACCTTTATAACGTTTTAAAGCATTGTCGTTACTTTCTTCTTCGTTTAAAACTAGAGCCACCAGACCCATTTCATCAATGCATAGGGTTTGAGATTGCTGCCGCCTTGCTGGACTGGACGTTGATTGATCACCGCCACGTTGAAGCCTTTGCCTCCTTTGCCTTGCTCCATCTTCGCCTACCACCATATCAAATTCGAACTCCCCTGTAACACCCCACATCCATTAATGTCACTCACAAAGGGAATGCATTAACTTCCATGGAGGTTTTAAGTGAATATAGAACAGAAAAATTACAACAAGACAGATAATAAGTAGTACTTGGAAATCTAAAACTTTATTTTATTGCTACGGAAATTAAACATGTTTGTTACATCATAAAACCATAAATCAGAGTCAAGTACAATATCCATCTTGATAAAACAAAATACATAACCCCATTACATAAATAGCCATTAAAGAAGATAACAAGCTGGACTTTACTTCAGCGGTCCAAAATTTCCAAAAGAGAGATAAAGCAATCCAATCAAACTTCGCTAGAGCTGGGCCTACCCTGAGGACCTGGAGGGGGGAAGATAGAAATGGAGGGGGTCAGACATAAAGTCTGGCGAGTATGATAATTCTAACAATGCTATTATCAAAATAACTAGACTAAGGCATAAGTTGGAAAACAAGGAAATGTCTATGAAGTATTGGGTATGGAAGAGCAGATAAAGATAACTTTAAAGGCACACCTAATTACTAACGGATAATTACTACACTGCACCACACCAGTCACCCTAAAGGTTGATCCCACTTGCTTCACTTAGAAATTATATAAATAGCCTTGCGTACCCCTAGCTGACTACATAGGTGCCGCCTGCACCTATCTCCACTAGGTGTACCCCACTACCCACTTTCGATCGGCTCCCTACTCGTAGATACCCGTGCTGGCCCCACAGTGGGGTGTATCACTCAACTAAGGTGGCAACCCGATACAACTTGAGAATGCACAGCTTATACCTACACGATGCAACAACGTCTTACCTACCAGCCCGGGTCCACACACGCATATGAAACCCGTTGGACTTGCGTTGCCACAGCTACCCCGTTTGGCCTCTTATAGTCAAGCCCAGTATGCGTGTCCCGTCCTCGACTTGGGTCGAGCCCACAAAGATACGTTTGGGTTACTGGTTGAAATGGGCCCCCACAAGCTATCCACCTAAGCTTGTCACCACTAGTATATCCCACTTAACCCTCTTAGTCATGTTCATTTACATGTGTGTTTGGTTAAGTCTTACTAATCGTATTTCAAATGCCACTAAAGGCACTCACTAGATTCCTCATGCCACCCAAGGCACCTACTTAACCCCCATGTCCCACCTTACATGCTTATCTGGTTAAGTATTTCTTAATTCATTCAGGCCATAACCTCATAAAGACCTCTCACATTAGAATGGCATTTATGGCAGCTGGATTTGTCGGGCGGGTTCGGACAGTCTTACACCATAAAAGAGTCTAACCTCGTGTCTTTACAACTGTTATGCTTTAATTTGGGCCTAGGACCTCTCACATTGGGCTGACATTTGTGACTACTGGATTTGCCGGGCGGGTCCGGGCAGTTTTACGTCACAAACGAGTCCAACTTCGTGTCCTAAGCATTGATTAACACTTACAATCTTTTAACCCAGTTTTGATAATTCCCTATTCAAATTATTAATTAATTCCAATTTTAATGATGTCCATAATTGACTCTATTATGGCCATCCACTCATGGTATGCAAAATCATATCAATTGCATCCAATTTCTTAATATTAAATCCTTAATATTACCCCTACACCACATTATACGTTCGCTTATTCAACGCAAAATATACGTTAGACTCTAATAGTCTAACTCATAGCACAAAGATAAATTATTACAACATATAGAAAAATAAAATAGACCTAATCATAACAGGGGTGAAACTTGCATGAAACTACACATGTCATGGATCTAAAGGTGTCAACTTGTTTGGTAAAATGTCACAATTCACATAATATGATCATAATCCAAATTCATGTATGGACTAGCATATATGGTTTAGGAAACATAATGATGGTGTGAACTAGCATCTAATACATAGAATTCACATATGTCATAGCATAATTTTAGATGTCATAACTCTAGATCTAAATAGATGTCATGGCATATGTTCATAATCTTTACTAATCAATCTAAACTTGCATACATGATTTGTCATATAGATCAACATAGCCCAAACATTATGATTTGATTAACATGAACTAATTAGCATAGATAATAACATCATGACTTTATAACATGTATGATTTATCACAACTTAGCGTAGAAAATTACAACCTATACAATATCATAGCATGATTTACAACATATAGGATATCATCATCACATAACATAGGATTTACAGCATACATGATAGCATAAGGTTTACAACAACATATATGACAATTCACATCATTTTCTTATAATCAATTCATAACTTAATCTAATTAGTTTAATAATAATCTTGTTAAGATCATCATACTCACAATTAGAGAAGAAAGAGAGTCTTGATTTGCTTTAGAGTTGAGTAGAATTAGGGTTTTGATTAGCTTTCTTCCTTCTTAGTAGGCGGCGGCTACACCGAGTTCCATGGCGGCGGTATGAGGGTGGCTATTCTATTTTTCATGTGAATTAGAGTGAGAGACTACATAGGTATTTATAGAGTTTAGGTTTTATTTAGGTCGTCAGATCAATTCGTAACTAACCTGAACCGTTTAATTCGCCAACTCAGCCCTAAAGACACATCAGCAGCTTAAGATTGGGCTCAGTCAAACCCTAGCCGATTGGACCAGGTCGACTGCCCAATCGACCCCCAGTCGACCTGGGGGGGTGTCGACTGCCCAGTCGACTCCCCAGTCGACCTGGGGTGCTGGGCGGGAAATTTCCCGCCTAGCCTGTTTGACTTCGAAT